>OX596235.1:57992128-59387316 GCA_951394345.1 Salicornia ramosissima | reverse complement strand
ATTTAGGGTAAGTTTATCCAATGAATGCCTAATTTCTAATTGTACATCTAATATGATATTACTGTAAATAAATACAACTTTTAAGTGGCTTTGTTGTAAATGATGTCATTTAGTTGTCGGTTGATTGACATAGAAAATAATTTACGGAGTACATATGTTTCATGGACTTTTACTTATGAACATGCCACTTATCGAGCCAACTCTTCACACTCGTGCCGGGCTCGTGTTAAGTTTTGCAAATGTTGCCCATACACGACTCATTAGCGTACAGTGTGTAACACCCCAATAATTCCTTACTTTAAGAAATATTAAAAACATTTAAAGATTATTTTCTTTATAAGAACCCAAAGGAATTGTTGGTGTGTTACCGCCACGTGATAACGTTACGACTTACTCAGAATTATGCAGCGGAAATTAGCACAAATAAACCTAAAAGTCTTCGACGATCAAACCAAATAACTTAAATTGATCTTACAAATTGGAACCACTAAAGGCCCTTTATTTCTCGCACAAAATGGCATAATTAAAATTAAATCTGTTGTAGAATCATAAACTACGCAACTAAATGCGAACCATAACGAAAATTAGCAAAAGTCATAAAACAAGTTGTAATACTCTCGATCACACCCAAGTTCCCCAATGATGCATAAGATCCTTATCCTAACATCCTTCAGAAATTACATATATGCCCTGCTCGCCATAATTTTCGAGTGATGTTATAGGTCATCACAGGCCCACCAAGAAAAAACAGTGGACAATGCAAATAATACACAATAACGAATCAACAAATCTGAGTACATACATGTTCATAAACTATGCAACTAACCAAAGAACATACAACTATACGTGATTATAAGGCACACGATTCAATGCAAGTCATTCACGATAATAAACTAAACTTAAACTAAACTTACATTCCTATGTTCAATATATATATATACACCTATATATGATATTTATTATGTTGTTAATTTGGAATAGCATTGGACAACGTATTTCCAAGAATGAACCAAACCAAAATTAAAGTAGCGCATATGGAGGCCGAGGGTGCGACTCCTCAACCGCGAACCAATGTTAGACTGAGATCTCAAGAACTAACAAAAATGGGGTAAGGACAATATTGCATGTACCTTATCCGAACCGAAATAAATGAAGGGTGCGTGGATCAGACGACTCTACAGAAAAGGATATGAATCCCCAACCCGTACTAAATAGTCATTACTTCAGACGTGCACTCATCTAGAGTTTTATCGCTAATCCATCTTTCACTTTACGTGGTTAGTATCTTAATTTATAAATTTTCAACCACAACCATAATCAAATTTTAATGTTTAGGACAAGGTGATAACATAATCACAAGTTGACACTTAATTAATTGTTTCCAATATTAATGCATGGGTTGAAAAAAGCTAACCGAACCAACCAATAAGATATATGGGTTGAACAGAGCTAACCGAACCAAAAATAAGATATAAGGGTTGAACAATGTCAACCGATCCCACCAGCAATATAACAAAATGGGTTGAATAATATCAACCTAACTAACCAATATAATCCCTAACAACTCTATCATGCTTAAAGACATGCAAGAGTAATAAAAATAATATCAATCAATCCCAATAAGTCAACTTAATGCAACTAACCATATATATATTCGGTGATAACCAACCATATATATATTGTTGTTTAGTGGGTTTTCCCCTAACTTAACTATAGTCCATATAACATTTACAACTCCCCTAGAAATTATACTTATTATTTTTAAGTAAAAATAACTGATAATTTATACCCAACCCGTAGTGTTATGTATAGAAATATTATTTTTGCAATAACAATTTAATAGGTAATATACATTTTTATTTTTTTTTTGTAAAATACCCAATTAAAATATAAATAATTTCATTTCAATTAAATACTTAGTAATATGCTTTTAAATACTTATGAATAATACATAAATATTACCCTAAAATATGCTTCTCGTTCCATGAAGTGTTGTGCCACTAGTGACCGATAGGCTCATACAGGATCAAGCCCAACTTGTGGCTTGCCCATCTAGCAGCCCTCTCCAAAAGTACTTTGGATATTATCATTTGGTTCATTGATTTGAGTAGTTCCAAAAATATAGTACTTTTGAATCTGAGAGCAAATTTTACTTAAAGATTGAATTGAGGATTTAGTCGTTACAAATTCTTTAGTCAGATGGTTCGATTACTGATAAAACTAAGAAAAGTAGTATTAACTTTGTTATTGTAGAATAATGTTTGTTAGTTTGCACTGACCTGACAGTTAGATCATCTAACTACGTAATTGCTATTTTAACATATGAAGATTGTCATAAACTCGTAATGTTGTTTACTCAGAGATCACGTTAAATTAAGAACCTTTCTTGTGGTGTCATATCATATCATCACATGATATCTCCTAAATGATCCCAAAGAAAAGCCACTATTTGAATAAATAAAGAAAATGTACAATCATGCATTATTATTAAATTACAAAGAGCAGAAACCAAAGCAACATGCATTTGGTAGATACACAATTACACAACATAAGACGAGAAACTAACATCAACATGTGGAGACATGAACATGAACATTAAGAAATGAGTAGAAAATGGAGTATAACAATCAAGCAAATAGCTAGTGTAGGCTAATTATGGGATGATTCTAGTGTAGTCTTATGACTACCGACTACCGTAGTTGATGGCTAAGATCGCACGATTTTTGATTTATTTTTAATTCCTAAATCTAATTTAACATCCTTTTAAAAATACTTTAATATGATTTCTTATTTTAGGAAAAGAATTTCTGATTTTTAAAAAATAAAAACGGATTTTAGGAAAAATCAGAAATTATTTTCCTAAAATAAAAAATCTAATTAGAGTATTTTAAAAAATATTTTCAATTAAATTTAAGAATTTAAAATAAATCAAAAATCGTGCAATCCTAACCATCCACTACGGTAGTCGGTGGTCATAAGACTACAGTATAATTTTCACTAATTATGGGTTTGAGTTCTTGGAACACAACAACAAGTGTCAATAGCAATGCATTTTCCTGTTGAATGTGAAACTTTATGCCTGCAACTTGAAGCACATTGAGGGATTGTGCATCTCTCCATCTCCACTGTTCCAAATGTGCAAAGTTGGCATTCTCCTGATTTGACCCCTTTTTTTAGTAACATTAAAAAATATTAATAAATAAAAATTAAACCATAAGCTATAACACAATTCGATAATATATTTACATACTACATCCACCTTAATTTAGTTAAAAAAATAAATTACTGAGAATATAACATTTTTATAGCTTTTTAATAATACATGCATATTACAAGTGAAAAAAAAAAAAAAGATGCAAGGACAACAACGTGGCAATTAAGATTGGGTTGATTATTTAGATACACAAAAAAAATAATGGGTCTACTATACATCTGGATGTATATAGGGTTATGTACATCTAATGTGTTTTTATTGCTCATTTTAAATATTTTTTGAAGTGTAATTCGTTGCATTCCTTAATTACTTCTCAATTTTTTTTCTCGGGCATATGTCACGTAGAGCTTAAAAATCATAACTCGAACTACGATATGTTAGATATTAAGCTGAAGTCACCAAATATTGCAATGTAAAATATAAATTCATACTATTTGACTCAAATTTTATTCAAATTTCAAATAGCATATAATATCATATACGTAGTATATATATTCGAAGATGTTATGCATTGTTTTAAATTTTCACTTGAAGTCCATGTAAAAAAGATAACAAAAACTAAGGGTTCGTTTACATTAACTGAATAGAGATAAACTGAACTGAGCTGAGCTGAACTAAACTTAATAAAGTGTATTAATTGAACTGAACTGGATTTAATCTGAAGTAAACAAGCCCTAAGGTAATGCAAACATAAAACCTAAATTGTGAATTAAGTACGCCTTCGTTTTTTATTTGCTACATTTTATTGCCATCTCTTTAGCATATATATATGACCATTAATTAATATAATTAATTTATTAATTTTATAAATCAACAAGAATATCTAATGTTATAAAACTACATGTTGAGAAAAAACTAATAAGATCTCACATAATAACAATTTAATTACTTTAAATACTCTACTTCTATGAAACCTAGTCGGTCAAATTTAATTATTTGCTATAACATATATAAAGAATATATAATAAGGAAAATATGTTTTTTAAAAAAAAAAAAAATACTTGAGTCTTGAGCCAAACATTACGCACCAGAAAGGCGGAAAAAAAGACTTCTCGCAAAAGTCTAGTGTTCAAAGACGTTTGCCACCGGGGCAAACATCCAACCTTACTAAATAAGTATGACAATATAGTAACAGATGTATATGTTGGTAGAAAAAGTAAAATACTAAATTACTAGGTAAGATGCAAGTTTACAAGATATAAAAAGCATTTCAACTTAAATTTTGAGGAATAAAAGAAAATTGGGGACAAAAGGATGAGCTATAAAAGTTTACCACATGTAAAGAGGAGAGCAATGAAGAGGAGTATTGCAACAAAGGGAGTCTTCATGTTGGGAAACATAGATTTAGTTGAGTTTAACTTCCTCTTGTTTTTTTAGAGCTATAAATAGCAATTGAAAGAGAACTCTACAATAAAAATGTTAACTAGCATATAATTAATTACTCATGTAATGGTAGTGCACTTGGGGGGAATTAAACCATACAAAAAGGATGTTATGGAGTTCTGGGTGGTCCAAAATTATTGGACAAAACCTACTTTGTACGTTGTTGATTAACTGTATTACTATAATCCTCATTTTAGTATCATATCCTTGCCCTAATCCTTAGTTAATTAATTAATTAAGAGTGCACTAATGACAATAATTGTGGCATTTATGTGGCTAAGTAGGTCTAATAATTGAATTATGAATAAAACCTTATGGACTGTTGCATATTATGCCTTGCTACAATAAGGTTGTGTTCTCTTCAACTTATTTCAGAACTTATCAGATCAGATCTGGTCAGGTCTGATTTAATAAGCGCAATTACTTTCAGAAAATAAGAGCAAATCAGGTCCGACCAGGTCCAATAAGTTGAATAGAACACACACTAAGATTATTGCTTGCTAGGTTGTCCTAGTCATACACTAGTTTATATGAAAATATGAAAGTTAAAAGCAAACCTCGATCTCTTTTCTTCCATGAAATGAGTAAATCAAATTGGGTTTGGGCACTTTGGATCACTGGTAAGATGATGCTCAAGCCTTGCTCAATGGATTAATAGGTCATATTCTTGTTAAGTTTTATGTTAATTTCAAATTATTCATTAAGTATATTGAAACTTAAATAGAAGCAAAACAATTACATTAGAGTTTGTATTTCTCATGGTAAATTCTTGTTAGATTCATGTCATGCTATCATACCGTGTCAAGAATTGTTTTGCCAACCATAATTCTCACGAGTCATAATTTCCCCCCTTGCTATGCCCTTTGTTTTCCAAGTTTCAATTAATCAAAATTGCCCATAGCTATTATTGTTAAAAGTTGTTAAAAAAGTACTTGCACAAAAATAAAGATAATCATATGGGCCAACTATAGCCAATCCACTGATAAAACAAAGTCGATGTTGTTGGTCCAACACAATGGCTCAAGCCATTATTCAAACAAAGGGTGCCAAATTGCCAACACAATAAAATCTGTTCGCTAGAAAAATTTAATGTCAGGCCGCACCACAATTGCAAAGACCAAGCTTATCAAGTCAAGATACAAGAGATGTCTAACCTATTGCTAGGCAATGTACATTATTCTTCGCTCTGTGGCATCAAGACCCGGTTCTTTTGGGATTAATTTCTAAAATATTAATTCACTTCGTCTTCCTGATGAATCTAAAATTTATCTTTATTGACCTCAATTCACTTCAGTTCAGATTAATTGTCTGAACGAATATGGCATAATTTAAGAACAACAACCACAAACCAAAGGAACTCTTCCTAAACTAAGAAAACAAAAGAGTTCACTCAACTATAGGTCGATAACAAATTAACAATTAATGGAATTTTTAGGGTAATTGTACAAGAAATTCATAAACTGTGGAGACAGATATGCGGTGGTGAGCAATGTACATACATGACTCCATGCGTATAAAGTAATGTGTGTTGTACAAAGGATGTGGCAACGGGCAAAAATTGGTCCCTAGTTAAAAAAAACAATACATTATGCCCTCAAAAAGCAAAAGCCTACTTTCTTATGATCATTACATAAGCGGTCACTGGAAACACCACTTACAGAATCTCCAATCAATAAGAGGCCAATTGTACCAAATCTAAAGCATTTGCAAGTAAGAGGGAATGATTCCACTTGTACAACGTTTTTGGCTCATAATTTTTTGCAACACCAACTTTGGACTAACAAATCAATGCTGTTCATCAACAAAACAAACCAAAAAAAAATATTAGTGCTGCTTCCAATTCAAGTTTTCAACCCTCTTATCTGGGGTCACCACTTATGTTCATCATGGTTTAGGTGCGGGCAAAAGTAAGCCAATGATATGCTGCCAGATGGCACATGTTTTCTTTGAAAATTGGAAGTCTCTTGAGTCTTGAATGTGAATGAAAAGTCTTTTCCATTTCCATTCAAGAGCTCTCAAGTCTCAAGTAATATTTGTTTTCTTAACATGACAGTTTAGAAAACAGAGAGCCACTGAAAGACAGGCAACAGAAAATAAGAAGCTAACTACTCTCTCCGTTTCACTTCGTTTGTTATGCTTTGACCATTTTTTTCTCACAAAAAGATTCAAAATGTAACAAAGTAAAACGGATGGAAGACTACATATTTTCTAAGCATATAAGACAACTTTTCTTTATTAACAAAGCATTCCCAAGGACTAGAATACAAAGTACTTCATCTGTTTATTTTTAATTGCAACATTTTGACCTTTTCACTATTCACTTTTAACTACCTTCGACCAACTTTAATGATTTACATGCTCCGTATAAATCAAAATATACGCAATGGAATCTTATTTGATTAATCTCAACATGTACTTTTTTAATTATAAATTTATATGGTTTCTAGTAGTATGTAACTTAAAATATTAATTGTCAGAGATGTACAAGTGTACAACGCCAAGCATAAAAGTCAAACCTGTTGCAATAATAAGTGAGTAGAGGAAGTAAATAAACAGTTAACAGATAATGTTCGACAGAACACGAACACAATTTACCTCTGGAGCTACTTTCTTCTTTGATTTCTTCCTATTTTTACGCTTCTTTTGCTTCTCCAAAAATTTTGTCCGGTCCTTGACACCTCTCTCCCACTCCTTTTTATGTTTCTGGTAAAGCAGCATTGCTGCTCGAGCATCTTCAATCTGAAAAAAGATGAAGGTGCAAGCGACGGTGGTTAATTAATGTCAAGATTGTCAACTGACAGTTTATCATACCTACAGTGTATAAAGCAAATTGAGCAAGCATCAACCTGAGGTGAAAATTCATTTATGTAATTGAATACTTGATATGGATTTTGGTCCAATATTGAAAGATATGCCTTGGACCCAATAATCTTCACTCAATTATTGCAATTCAAGGCAAGAAAACTAAATTTGTGGGCTTCACTCAATCACTCACCAATTTGTGTTTCCGGGTAAATTTGATCAAGATTTGTTTAGTTTCACTCACCAAACTATCCTAATCACTCAATATACGATTCACTTGAGGATTCTTGATTTGCTTGTACTCAAAAAACAAGGGAAGACTACTTGCAATGGTTGGCTACCAAAACAACTCAAACACATGAAATCAAACTTTAAAACTTCTTCTCATTATGTGAAACAAATAAGCCTTATATAGGCTATTACAAAGCACACAAACAAACCGAATTAATGCAAAACAAAGCCTAGGTACAAAATTCCATGCACCTCTTCCTTTTTTTTTTTGCTAATTACAGTACTAAACTAAAACACAACCAAATTAAAACTCTAATTATTACACTAACCACATCAATACTCTCTATAAAATAATAAACCACATAGAAATTCAAGTTTTGCAGATATATGAAGCACTAGTTTCAGGACTGATTTGGCTTCCAGCTATAAATCCTCTGACAACAAAATTTTTAAGAAAGGCATAAGCCTTTAATATTAACAAGAGACATGTATAAAAGCTATTACACTAATGCATAGGGTGTAATACACTGAAATATACAAAATTACGAACCAAATAATCTGGAAAATCACACAGAAATGAAGAAAAGAAAGATAACAGCAGGTTGTGGTGGTGATATTTGAATGATAAAATGCGGTTTAATTAATAGCAAAAGAGCTGAAGTAGCAACTTTAAGTCACAACTCTCAAAAACACTTGCCTTACAAAATTCTCTGGATCCCTCTTCTCTCCCTACTTCCTATTATTTATACTACTTTCCCCCCTCGTTTTTTGTCTTGACTCTAGTACAAGATCACCAAAAAGCTGAGAAAATAAATTAGTAGCTAGAAAGCCAAAATAAAAGTAAATAAAGACAAAAACAATCAAAGTATTTTGTTGTTGTTCTCTCCTTAGTGTTGGTGCATTACATAGGGCAAATCTGCATGGAACTTAGTGATCAATCCTGATAAATCTTACACAAGCTTAGACCTGACTAGTCAAAGACAATACAAACTCAAATATTCTCCAAACAAAGACACAAGGTTTGACAAAAACCAGAGTAACAAAAAAAATCAACTTTCACCACACCACTAGCAAGCAGTTTTCTGGTAGAATTTGTTTGGATAGAAGGAAAGACAAAGAAAGGAAGGGAAAGGAAAGGAAATGAAGGTGAACAGATCTCCTTGTTTGGGAAATAGGTTGGGGGAAAGGAGAGGGAGATATTCATTTCCCCCTCCTTTATTAAACATTATCCCACCAAAAGTGGAGAGATATGGAGAAAAAATTCACCTTACCCTTCCCTTCCTCTTCTTTCCCTCCCCTTCCTTTCCCTTCCATATTGGTATCCAAACATATTGTTAGTATCCTTGGTGACCAAGCTTCATCAACACTATCATGTACAACCTAAACACAGTCTTTAGCCACTTCTACATCAACCATGGGCCATATGCATAAGAAATATTTGATGGTAACCTAGATATCAGCAAAGTACCTAGATTAATGTGTTCAAGAGTCTCTTCACTTCTATCTTCTAATATATATAGCCTCTTTCCCCATAGATTCTCGGCTTCTCAATTACAAGATTAAACATTTAGCATTACACAATTTGGAATACTGGAGGCCATGACTAAGCAGACCATAGCCTTGTTCTCACATTCAGTGCAGTTGTATTTTAGGTATTTTATAATATTTTAGATAATAGGAATTAGTAGTAGTTTCTAGAGTTTCTTAGGTTGAAGTCATCTATAAATATAGCTTAGTAAGAGACTAGGCATGAACATTATTAACGAGAGAAATCATTTGTATTGTAGAATAGTTTGTACTGTAGTTGTAGTTGTAGAAATCATCACCTCCTGCCTCCATTCTAGTGCTCTATTGCTCTATTGTTCTGGTTGGTTATTATTTTTTGTTGATTGTTTATTACTTCAGATATTCATCTGCTGTTACTGTGTGCTGGTTGTTATTGGTGCCGTGAGATCGGTTGTGGTCAGGTCAGGCCATAATAGATTCAGGAAGTTTTGGTGACAATTATGTAGAAGATTAAGATAAAGACCACATATTTCACGATATGTATAGATCACTCTTCATTAGTACACACATATTATCCAAATACAGAGCACATAAAGTTAGTGTGATTCGTGAGTGCTAGTTTCTATCCAGCAAACAGAACCACCCAGCTATGCAATGCATCACCCATCAGTTAGGTGGAATCCTTTCCTTGACATAAAAAAAATAAAGAAATACTCATTCTGTGTCAACTTCCTAACAACAAAAGGTATGCATGAAATAGATAGATTATTTGATCCATAAGGTAAGGGTACTCACAGGGCAATGCTCTCCATTCTGGATCTGTACACCAAGAAATTCTGCAGCAAGATGCCGAAGTGCCTTTCTACGACTTTCTCTGCCCCATTCAAGAAAAAACAAAATTAATCCTAGAACAATATCTAATTTATAGATATAATTATCTTTCACGCGTTCCAAAATCACATTTTATAAAAGTCGAATTCTAGAAGAACATTTCATCCTACAGCTTTTTCATACCTCCTCCGGGTTTTTTTACTCGCAATGATTTCCATTTTGGAAGTCTCCAACTACTTGCAACAATATTTTCCTCCTTTTGGTAGACTTTTAACCATATATTTACAATTTTACCCTTTCAAAAAAAAAACATTAATTAACACTCAAGGCGCGTACTCTTCACCTTAAAAAAATAAGTTTCAGGTTTAATAAGTTATATCAGGTCTAATAAGTTTCAATAAGGGTGTTTCATAGGAGCATTAAGTCTCAACAGTATGGTAGAAGAATTCTGCAGCTGAAGGATCTGCAGGGAACTGGTGTCATGGCAAGCAAAATGTAGCTCAGGCATTTGTAGACTACTACAAGGTGTTGCTTGATTCTGATCTGCCTTCCAGGGTGCATGTCAAGCCTGAGGTCATTCACAAAGGTCCAATTCTTGCTGACTGTGATTCAGAAGGGCTGCTTAGGCCTATATCTCTATGGAGGAAGTTCAAAAGATTGCCTTCTCAATTCTTGGGGGCAAAGCTCCAAGACCTAATGGTTTTTATAGAACCTTCTTCAAGGAGTCTTGGGATACTATAGGCAATTA
Source organism: Salicornia ramosissima (assembly GCA_951394345.1). NCBI lineage: Eukaryota > Viridiplantae > Streptophyta > Magnoliopsida > Caryophyllales > Amaranthaceae > Salicornia > Salicornia ramosissima. The sequence goes on along the minus strand of OX596235.1, from coordinate 59,376,601 downwards.
TATTTTTAGGGTTGTTAAGGATTTTATGGAGTCTGGAAGCATTCTAAGAGAGATTAACTGTACAAGAATTGTGTTGCTCCCTAAGTGTGATCACCCCACATCAGTGATGGAATTCAGGCTTATTGCCTGTTGCAACATGATCTATAAGATCATCTCCAAACTGCTATGCCAAAGACTGAAGGAAGTTTTACCAAAGCTAGTTGCAGACAACGAATCTGGTTTTGTGCAGGGGAGAAGAATTATGCATAATATATGCATAATTCAAGATTTGGTTGCTAAATATAATAGGAAAAATCCCCCCCCCCAGGTATGATCTTGAACAGGAGCGGATCTAGAAATTTTTTAATGGTAGGTCACCATTGTTCTACCCTCTTTGAATGAATATTCATACTTCCTTCGTTTTTTTTAGTTGTGACACTTTTGGAATATATGTGAGAGATAAAATATTAAAGTGTAATAACTAAAAAAACGAATGAAGTATTTTAATATCAATTTATGATAGCACTAACTTTCTAAAAAAATCACGTCTTTTAGAAATTCTAGCATTTAACATTCAATAAATATATAAAAAACAATAATTAAACCAATTAGTCAACTTGTATGGAGGAAAAAAATATCAAAGTTAAAGGAACTTGAATTTTCAAATTCATTTTCCACCCAAAATTAAAGATAAAAAACAAAAGTAAATGATGCAAATATCACTTGAGACTCGAGAGTAGATGAAGCCTAGCACGAGATTTGGAATTACGTCTTTCTCACAACGCAAGAAACAATGGAGGCTAGGGATATTTGTTTGAATGGGAGTTTTATCATTTTATTTCTTCAAGCCCAAAAAAATAGTAACCAAAGTAATTGAAATAGTTAGAGGCCAGATTCGAACTGTTGACCTACTATGCGCGCATATCTATTCTTCAAAATAATGACCAGCTGCAGTGCCTTAGGTTTACCAGTTGAACTTCATTTTTTATTTAAAGAATGGGTGGGCACGTGACCCATCAGGCACTAAGGTGGGTCCGCCCCTGATCTTGAAAGTGGATATAAAGAAACCTTATGATAGTGTTGATTGGAATTTTTTAAAGGAAATGATGGTTAATTTGAATTACCCAGCCCATTTCATTACTTTGGTGATGGCTTGTGTCTCATCACCTTCATATTCATTGGTCATAAATGGTAAAACCCTGGGCTTCTTTCAAGCAGTGGCGGACCCACTAAGGAACATGGGGGGACAGTGGTCCCCCCATGTTCGGAAAAAAAAAATCAGGAAAAAATGCAATATATATTAAAGAGTGTAACCTCTAAACAAGAATAATGCTTAGCTCGGTTGGTGGAAGCACATGTGGGCCCATTGAATAAAAAGCCCCTAGTCAAGGGTTCAATTCTCCTTACAACCAATTTGCCTTTTTTTTTCCTTGGCCTTTATTTCTTTCAACCATCATTTCATTTCTCATGACCAGAGGCTAACTCAAACCACGACCCAACAATCCAACACCAGACACCCACCCCCATCCAACACCGAACACTATTGGTCCACCACGCCACCACCGGTCCACAACCCACCGGCTAGCGGTTATGTTCTTTTTTTTATTTATGTGAATGTTTTTTATTTTTTAATATCCTATTTTACAAAATTTAATTAAATAATCATTAATATGTGAATTCATCAATTGTCAATGTTTTAATGTTTGTGAATTAAAATGTGATTTGTTTAATTATTTTGTGAATTGAATTGTTAGGTTCAATTAGTTTGTGAGTTGAATTGTTAGGGTGAATTAGTCTGTGAATTGAAATATTAAATTTTTATTTCTTAGTGAATTTGGGATAGTTATTTTGTTAGTCAATTTAATGAATTATGGATTTACATTTTTTTATTGTTTTTTTTTGTGAATTTAATTGTTAGAAATTAGTTTGTGAATTGAATATTGAATTCTTAGCCAATTAGGTTATTGAATATTGATTCATATATTTTTTTTAATTAATAGGATACGTCAAGTACAATTTATTTACAACTTTGTCATTTTAGATGTTTGTTAATCATCTAACTTTGAAGAATTGGTAATTTCGGCGATATTTTAGTAATATGTACCCAAATTGTAATATTATTATGGTATTTTAGCCATCGAGTATGTACTCAAATTTTTTATAATTATGTACCCAATTTTTTTGTTAACAAATATAATTATCTAAATTGTCCCCCCACCGTCAAATTCTTAGGTCCGCCACTGCTTTCAAGGCAAGAGGGGCCTTAGGCAAGGGGACCCCATTTCTCCTCTTTTATTTGTGATTTGCATAGAGTACCTCTCAAGGTGCATTGTTGTTTGCTGCTAGTCATCAAGACTTTAAATATCATGCTAGGTGTAGGGGGGTGAAGCTTACACACCTTGCATTTGCTGATGATTTAATTATCTATTGCAAGGGTGAAAGGAAGTCTGTGAGCCTTGTCCTAAGGGCTTTAGCTTCTTTTACAGCTACTTCTGGTCTTGCTACTAACAATGGAAAATCCTCCATTTACTTCTGCAATGTTGCTGAGGAAGTTAAAAGGAACATTTTGGCTAGTACAGGGTTTTCAGAGGAGTCTTTGCCTTTCACTTATTTGGGGGTTAGTATCAGCTCCAAGAAGCCTTTCCAGTTTGATTGCCAAGTGCTGGTTGATAAAATGGTGTGCAAAATTAGGAAGTGGGTGGTAAGACAATGTCTTATTATGCCAGAGCTATGATGATCAATGCAGTGATCATTTCTATGCAGACTTACTGGGCTAATATCTTTATTATCCCTAGCAAAGTGATTGATCAGGTGATGTGCATTTGTAGGAACTTTCTATGGAATGGTAAGGCTATCTCTTCTAGGGTTCCTCCAATAGCATGGGAGTTCATTTGCAGGCCTACGAAGCAAGGGGGGCTGGTATACTAGACTGCAAAATTTGGAACCTAGCTGCTATGAGGAAGTATGTGTGGGACATTGCTAATAGTAATGAAAGCCTGTGGCTCAAGTGGGTGAATCACCATTATATTAAAGGCAAGAGCTGGAAAAGAGTGTCATGCCCTTCCTCTGCTTCATGGCATTGGAAGCAAATTTGGAAAGCCAAAGAGTGGTTCAAAGGCTGCTACAACAAGAACACTTGGCTGCTACATCCAAAGGGTTTCTCAGTAGCCTCTGCATAAATGGCTTTGCCCTCCTGCAAATGTGGCATGGGCTCCCTGGGTCTGGAATAGAATGAGTATTCTAAAGCACAACTTCATTCATTGGTTGTTGATGTGGGAAAGGTCGAGAACTAGAGCTCACCTTGCTAAATTCATGGATATAGATGATACATGCCCCCTATGTTATGAAGCTCCTGAAAGTATTCACCCCTTGTTCTTTGGCTGCTCTTACAGCAAGAGGTGCATTGAAGTTCTCCCTACTGGTGTAAGGGGTATCCTGTGTCTTGACTCTGCTGAGGCCTGCATGAATGCTCTGATCAATACCCAGGAGAGGTTCAGAAAGAAATGTGCTTGGAAGTTTTGCAGCTAGCCTGATGTACTGCATTTGGATACAAAGAAATAATGCCATATGGAATAATCTTTGGCAATTCCTAGTGTTTGTATGCTGGATATTGTTAATTCATGTATTCTTAGGATTAAGTTTTGTAGTCCTAAGAAAACTAGTTCATGTAACGTTAGATGGTTGGACAGTATTATTTAGCTAGTTTTGGCCTGGTAAGTTGTGAGCATGGAGGTGCTTAGAGGCATCTGTGTATTGTTTTCCTTGTGCTATAAAACTGCTTACCTTTTTTCAAAAAAAAAAAAAAGTTTCAATAAGGTTTAATAAGTTCCAATAAGGTCTAATAAGTTCCAATAAGGTATAATAAGATTCAATCAGGTCTAATAAGTTCTAATCAGGTTTAGGTTTTTTTATAATTATTGATTAAATTAGATTAATTAAATTAATAATTACCTTAAATCACTCTTACACAACATAAACCAATTTTATTCTATCATTCTTGTTTTATAAGTTTTGTAGAAAAAGTTTCAATAAGGTTTAATAAGTTCCAATAAGGTCTAATAAGTTCCAATAAGGTATAATAAGATTCAATCAGGTCTAATAAGTTCTAATCAGGTTTAGGTTATTTTTTTAATTATTAATTAAATTAAATTAATTAAATTAATAATTACCTTAAATCACTCTTACACAACATAAACCAATTTTATTCTATCATTCTTGTTTTATAATTTTTGTAGAAAAACCCATCCTCCATATTATTATTACTCCATCTTCTGGTCTGGCTCCTTTTAACAATTCTACTCTAGCTGCTTTACAAGACAAACACCCTTCTTGTCCGGCTCCTTCCTTACCGGATAGCCCTGCGGATCATCACCTTATTGCTTCTTCTGCTGTTGTTTTGGACCAGCTTAAGGGTTTCCCGCGTGGAACATCTTGTGGCCGTGACGACTTACGTGCTCAACACCTTTTGGATTGCTTAAGTGGTGCTGCAGTTGCTATTTCTGATGAGTTAGTGGATTGTATTTCTCGGATGGTTAATCTCTTTCTTGCTGGGAAATGCCCTCCTGAGCTGGGAGAATAAATTGCTAGTGCCCCTCTTACACCACTTGTTAAACATGGTGATGGTATTCGACCCATTGCCGTGGGTACTGTTTGGAGGTGTCTTGTTTCCAAGGTTGGGGCTGCTTTAATTGGTCCTCGTGTGGGGTCTTATTTAGGCGACCTGCAGTTTGGAGTGGGGGTGGCAGCTGGAGGTGAGGCTATCCTTCATGCTGTTAATCGTTTGGTTGAGGCTCGTGTGGCTGAGGTTGGGCTTTCTATGTTGTTGGTAGATTTCCAGAATGCCTTCAATTTAGTTGATCGTACGGCTATGTTGCGCGAGGTCCGTCTTCGTTGCCCTGCTCTTTCGAGTTGGGTTGAATTTTGTTACTCTTCTCCTGCCAGGCTTTATTATGGTGAGCATACTTTATGGTCCTGCCAAGGGGTTCAGCAGGGTGATCCTTTTGGCCCTCTGCTTTTCGCGTTGGTTCTGCATTCATTGGTGTGTCGTATCAGGGATTCTTTTGACTTGAGTTTGCAGGCTTGGTATTTGGATGATGGAACGATTATAGGTGATACCTTGGTGGTGAGGCAGGTTTTGGAGTTGATCATGGCCGAGGGACCTCGTCTCGACCTCCATGTTAACGTTGAGAAAACGGAAGTCTTCTGGCCTTCTCAGGACCATCTCAGCCATCTCGAGGGGGCCTTCCCACCTGATATTGCTCGTCCTTTATTTGGGGTTAGTTTGTTGGGTGGGCCTGTTAGTGCGGATTCTTCTTTTTGTGGGGAGCTTGTTTCGCGAAGGGTGTCGAAGACCATTGTTCTCATGGACACTATTTCTAAGCTTGATGATCCTCAGTGCGAGTTGTTACTTTTTCGTGCGTGTACTGGGGTTTCTAAACTCTACTTTACTTTGCGCACATGTCCCCCTCATCTTTTTGGGACCGCTCAGCTCACTTTTGATGTGGCCCTTCGTGCTTCTTTAGAGCGCATTGTCACTGCTTCTAGCCCTGGTTTTGGTGACTGGCAATATCAGTACAATTTATTATCATCATCATTACTATTATTAATAATAATAATGTATTATTCAATCATATTTAATACGTTCCAATAAGTTACAATTAGGTTTAATAAGTTACAATAAAGTTCCAATAAGTTCCAATAAATTCCAATCAGGTCTAATAAGTTCAGATAAGTTCGAGTCTAATAAGTTGAAGAGAACGCACCCTCAAACATCGCCTAACTAACACCCCATTAATAACCACCCACACCATAATCCAAACAACCACTCACCACCTACCTTTAATTTTAGAAACCAACACCAATTTCGTCCACCAAAACAAACAAACAGCCATCTATGTTCAATTTTGACAACCATACCACCATAAAAAAAACCACCTACCGTCAATTTTGGCAACCTTACCACCACTATTAAAACTGCCAATCAGAACTGAAAACTAAACGGTGTATTCGATGTTTTGAGCTTGAAGATGTCGAAGGATCAACAGTGAGTAGATTTGCATTCCTCTTGCTGTCGGTCTTCTTTGTTATCTATCTTAACATCTTGGTAATCTTTCATTTTCAAATTTCTCCTAATTTCTTTCTTCTTAATTTTTGCCTTCACCCTCATTCTTAAATCTGAATTTTTGAGTGGTTCGAGATTTTTTTGGTGGGTTTTTGGGGTTTTTTTAATGGATTTTGGGTGGTTATTTGGGTGCAATTTTTTTGCCTTATTCAGATGGTGGTGGCGAATTGGCGATGTTGTTGGTACAGTTAAGGAGCTTGTGGCTTGGATGGCAGTGCTAATTGGTTGTTGGCGGTACAACAACAATAAGGGTGGCTTTTGGCTCGCGGTGGCATAGTAAGGGCTGTTGGTTATTTGGTGGTAGAGTTTAATCACTTTATGTGCTTATTATATGCATGCCTCCTATAAATCTAACTAAAGTTTTTGCCTAGGAGTCCACAAAATAGAGTTTGTTGCATAGTAAAAAAAAGAGGGAGTATTATTATTCAACCTGCTCCTTACATTTAGATGTTCTCCTATTAGAGAGAAATGGCAATGGAAGATAAACGTTATGATTAATTTTTAAAAAGTAAAGAAACATACTTGAGAAACGGTTCATATTCTGAAGTGTCACGCATATCTTTTTTTTGGTGACTTAGCAACAATGCCTGTTTTGAAATGATAGATTTCAGCAAGTACCACTGGAAAAGAAGAAAGGAACAAAACTTTCATCTGCAAGGAAAACAAAAGAGTGAACCTTGAGATCATTACGCAAAGCATGACCAACAAGAATCCTTCCTTTGACCATCTCTGCCACCTTATTTTGAACTGTTGGAAAATCCTTCGCTGCAATTGTCCATAAACATAAGCACTGAATAAAAAGTCACGCAAGAAGAATCAGGCCGTTCATTATTTATAATTAGCAACTGTTGGTGTGCTTCAAAGATGCGTTAGTTTCTTAGTGATTAAAATATTGTATTGAGTAGATTTTTAATTAGTCAAAATTAGGTACCATTAATTAGAAGTTAGTTAGTAGTCAGTAATGCTTGGAGTGGTCAAGTATCATTCAGTTAGTGACTTAGTGACTTAGTGGAGTAATGTTAGTGGGTGGCAAAACCATAGGACTTATGAGTTAAGTGTCTTTTTCTATTTAATGCATCTTTTGTAAGTTGATTTCAGAATGGAAAATATTAAGTATGATGTTTGAGTTTTAGCTTTGCAAACTATTATTCTTTTCATTCATCCCTTCAATAAATTCAACACCGCAATGAAAGAATTGATGAAGTTGACTGCTCGAGGCACTGAACCACTCGCTATATTCAGTACATTGTCCATCAAAACCCTCCTCTATTGCCCACTGTCTAGTGCTAATTATTCCTTGCATCCTGCTCATTAACTTCTTCAACTTCTACCAAAATCCACAAAAGCTAACTTTCTATCTTTCTTACCATAGCAACTTTTGACGCACATGACTAAACATTAAAGACCCAAGCATGATTCTTGCTTTAAAAAAATTTATTCATATAACATGGTGATTTGATTTAAATCAATGTTAAGTAATGTATGCAATCAGACATACTACACTTCACTCACAGAGTAATTTATGATACACTCGTCATTAGTCCAGCAACAAATATTGACAGCCAAATGCATAGCCATGCAATAATTTGGACCAAATTGGATCACTCGGGGGCTATAATAATAAGTGCATAAACTGATAAAACTAACCAACATCTTATCACTTATCAGAATCGATAAAATGATTTAAGAAGCCTAGCTTCAGCTACGAAAACAAAATGGCAAGACCCAAAAGCAACAGATCCTCCAAAACTCAGGTATTAAAAGCATCAAACTCAAAAGCATACCTTTCCTCAAATCACGGGGCCGGATTCCACTAATTTCTGTTCGGAAGTCAACAACACGGTCAACAGGCCGAACAAATTCATCATATATCACATTTCCCCACTTGTTTACCTGCCAGAAACTGAATTACATTAAATCATTAATGAGAAACCCTGTCAAAAATGTAAAACAAGAATCATAACACAATAAATGCATATAATGCTATAGTTAATTACACCGTGTTGGTCTTGCAAACTAGTGGCATATACTAGCATACTTATTTTTTGATTTTTTTTTTATTTGAGAGAGAACTAGAAATCAATTGAATTTTTTAAACTGTAGCAACAGCTAGACATGTACAGAAAATAAATTGAGTAAAAAAAAAGGCAGTAGTAATCAGGTCATCAACAAAATGAGACTTTGGTTTCAATGTAACCTATGTTACCCGGACTCTTTGTTTCACCCCAAGTACCAGTGTCGGACACTCGATCCTTGGACATTGGTATGACACTTGGACACTTCATTTTGAACCAAAACATTCATATTTTTCATAAAATTGCCGTGTCTGATACTTGGACACATATCCTTGTCCAGTACTTCCAGCAGAGTCAGAGTAACTGATATTTAGTGTTCTAAGTATTAACCAATGTTTATAGATAACATAATATTTAAGCTAGGTTTCCAAGTTGTTTATGCCTAAATTCCATATGTAATGAGCTCTCTTCTATCTAGTGTTCATATTACACACTAATTGACTATAAATTGTGAACAACATAAATAACTAATCAAAAATTGTCTTCAATGAATCTTTTCTTGTTTAACTTTGGCTTTTAAAATATTAACATAAACTTTTTTCACTATGTACATTTTGTGAAAATGAGAAAGGTAAGATGGATGATATACATATATTTTGAATTGGATGAACTTTTTTGAAGTACAATATCAAATGCCTGCATTCTTAGGAGCTTACTTTTAAATAATATTCATTATGTTCAAAAAATTTGAATTATAACACATTCAGTTTTCAAAAATACAAATATTGTTTAAAAGCGTTGAATTTTCTATATAGGTTATCATCAAACTATGCAGCCTCCCTTAAGTGTGCAGTTGTACACCATCCTTATGTTGTGAACCGGTCAAAAATGACATAAACAATTAACACCTTAAAGAAATGACAGACAGTTAACACCTTAAAGAAATGACAGATAGAATCCAACAAAAAGTGCTCCATCCCTCGAGGGCAACCACTGAGGGCCCAACAGCTAAAGGGGCCTAAATTTGTAAACATAGGTTATTTTATTTTGTTTATAATATTACAATCTCACTTTTTTTATATGCTAAGAAAAAACTATGAGCACAACGATTGGTCAAGGATTATCAACCCGTATAATGATAAGCTCTTACAATGCAAGGGAGGTGGATAAGGACAAATTTCACAGGTAATGGGTGGGGGTTTGACTCCTCACCACTTCGGTAAGAGATGGAGTAGCTTACCACCAAGCTATTACCATATACTTTAAAGTTACAATCTTGTTATTATGATTCACTACTAGTCAAGAGGAAAACTGCTCTATAATTTCAATGATTTTTCAACTTCTTTCTTCCATATCTCATGCAATAATTTTTTTAATTTCCAACTAAATCCATCAATATTCTCTACAGAATATATCAATATTCCCCATAAAAAATTTAAAAAAAAAAAAAATCCCTTCAACAATCAATTGCAAATGTCATTTACTTTCTCTAATATCAACTAGAAAAAATATGGATATTTACACCACGATGATAAAGGTCGAAGGAAAAAAGTTCTATTTTTGTATGCATTTTTATTTGAAAAGATTTTATTGGCGTAGTATGATTTTTAAAAAAAATCCCTCCATCCCATTTTACTAGCTACATTTGATTATGCACACTATTCACATATGAAATTTGAGTTAGTTTGATTTTATATACGTGGGTCATATTTAATTTGTATCAATATCTACTTCTCAAAAACATAATTCTTATCATTTTTTATTACATAAATCTAAAAAATGTTTGAAGTTGTGTCTAGGGAGATGTGAAAAGGCAAATGCAGCGAGTAAAGGACAAAGGGAGTACTATATTTCAATAATAATTTTATTAGTTTCAATATACAAGTAAATTTTTGATTTTTTAGTGGTAAAATAGCATGAATGGCATTGGTAGTTGTAGACACCTAAATGTGTCTCCCCAATATAGAGACTAATGATGAAAGTACCAAAATGCGAAGAAGGGAATTGGCGGTGAAAATGGAAAACATGCCTCAAACAATTACTTAAACCTTGCTCGGATCACCTAGGGAGCCATCAGTGGCGTTCATAATGGTTACGGGATTTATTTGTGATTTTTCGACATTTTTAGAATTTCTTATGCTATTTTAATATTTTTATACTCATAATAATATCTTTTTGTGCATCATAAAAAATATTTTTAGCAGCGTAAAATGATATTTATATAATTCTATATTTTTTTAGAAATTCTTCAGTTTTTTTTTTCCAAAATTTTTAAAGCTTCCGGAACATTCCAGAACGTCACAGAACATTCTAGGGCACTCGAGAAAACCCCGGAACACTCCGGAATAGCGTAGAGTGGCCTAGAGGGTCCAGACGTGCAAAGATATTCCAAAACCAAATCCGTCAAATCCCGTAAATCACGAAGCAAATCAGCTTTGACCACGGATCGAACAAAGCCTGCGCCTAGACGCAGGTATTTTGCGCCTAGACACAGGTGACCTGCGTCTGGACGCAGGTCATTGTTCCTACATGGCTTTTTTCTGCTCTCTTGGCCTATAAATAGACGAGCCCCACAGCCTTTTGGACACATTCTGAGCATTCACGACCCTTGCTACTACACCTTATCCACCTATACTCTTACTCCTCTAAACATCCTTTTTCAAAGTTTCAAAAGGCATCATACAAAACTCACTCCAATCACATATTTGCATTTTCTGCCGCTAAGACCTTTAGTTGTTTAAACTAAGGTATTCTTAAGGTACGAATCCTGAAGTCTCTGTATCGAGGAGACACATTTAGGTGTCTACAGTAGCACCTATTTAAACAAGTAACGTTGACCTATTTAATAAACATAACCAGTTAGGTTAAGGTGCCAATGTTTGATGACAATGTTATATAATGTTGGTATGCGTAACTAAATGAAGCTATAGAAAAGACATAATAATAATAATAATAATAATAAATAAATAACAGGAGAATGAAGAATCTAGACTACCAGGGTAACTCTTCCAAGGGCACTTTTATTTCCCTGAGGACTAACTCCAACCATCTCGCAATCCATAGCTAGCTCATCAGTCAAACTGAAGGAAGAAAAATCAATACGATAAATGGTGGCAAAGAATTATATACTATATCATAAGGAACATGTAGAATTAGAAATCATCTGAAAGAACAATGGTTCCTTTAGTTTTTGTTGGTTCCTTAATAATCAAATCCCATAGTGGTTAAATTTCAAAAGGAACATGTACAACATCAATTCGTAGATAGAAATTCTATCTAAGATTACAAAAACTGAATATTATACACCCACCGTTAAAATTGAACATTTATGTTTTACATTTAGAACATTGTTTTATAAATTTAAGTGGTTTAAATATAAAAGACAAATGTTCTAAATGCCCAAAGTAAATGCTCTACTTTGTATATACATAACATGAATTTCTATTTTAAATGCAAGTGCAAGGTGTTCATTGTGTAACTGGATGCACAATATAAGGAATTAAGGATTATACAAAAACAATATCACCGATATCAATTATCTTAAACAACAATCAAACATCATAGTCAATAACCTTTAAACTTTAAGGGCTGCCATTGATTCACAGACAAGGATCAACTAATATCACTGATACTCATTCACAACAAACACTAGCATGAAAAAAAGAGCATAAAAATGCAATTAACACATTAAGTAAGCACAGAACAAACAAATAAAAGCCAAGAATATATTAGAGCATGAAAGAGACACCTAAAATCAGAAGAAGTAGGTGCAAGAATATTAGGTTGAGAATCACTAGATTCTGAATTAGGACGTTCTTTGCGCTTTCCTGCAACAACAACAACAAATAACATAAAACAAAGTAGGTAAAGCAACAAAAAACATTCGTGAAAAAAAGAGTAAAGAGTAGAGAATGACCTAATATTGTAGGTGAAGAGCCGCCATTAGCATGTAATGAAGGTTCCGAAAGCTTAGCCTTAGAACCTAATTTCTAAGGAACAACAACAAAATCAAACTTCCAAATCCAAAAATGGAAAAAAGAGGAATTCAACAAAGTCAAAAGAAGCGATGTTACTTGTTGAAGTGCTGCCCAATTCGGATTCATTGGCAACTTCTTAGAGATCTTCTTTACTGCAACCTCACTCACCATTTTTCTTCTGTTTATGTTCTGATTAATCCAAAAAAAAATTATCGGCTGAAAACAAAACTGAGTTTTGATTTTTTTGAATATATATGCAAAGGAGGTTATGGAGTAGAATTTTGGAGGGATGGTGTAAGTTACTAGGTTCTCCACACCTTAATACCTTATTGCCCTAAGGAAAACAAAAAAAAAATACTTGAGGTCATGTTCGAGAGTTAGCTGTTTGATGTTAGAGATTAGCTGATTGAATTAACTGTTTTAATTAGTTGTTTGTGATAGCTGATTTGATTTATTATAGTTGTTTCTATAAAAGTGATAGTAGTTAGTTGTTAGATGTTTCAGAGTAAAAAAAAAAACTAAAAAATTGTAAGTTCTTCCAAAAAACTCCTCATATGAGTTTTTTGAAAAAGAGTTTTTTCAACCCAAAACTCTCTTCCAAACCTCTAACTACCAAACACCCAAAAATAGCTTTTGGAGTTGGTCAAACCTCTCTTTTTCCCTCAAACCTCTGACTCTCAAACACCCCCAATACAAAAAGGAAAAAATGTTAATTAAGTAAAAGTTAAAACGATCATTAATTTTATTACTAATAGCTAAAGCGACCCCAAATCTTCATTAGTCATTTTTTCAATTACAAAAAGGAAAATGGAATACGAAGTCCTACTAAACATTAATTGCATCGATATGTGTGTGATTTTGTCATTAATTCTCAACTTTTTTTCCATTTTTGGAAATGTATAGCATTACCCTTATAAAATTGAGTTGTTTTCTAATATACAAAAAGATGTGTATTAGACTTTTAGTCTTATTTTGCTGATTTTAACCACAAATTTGAACGTGTGATTTTTCCAACAAAAAATTCGATGCACTATTTGGACGCGCAGAACGAGACTTTAATTCTAACAAATTGTTAACCATATCAATGATTTTTTTCTTTCACAAAGGTCTATGTTTGAGGATGAGATCATAATTGAGGGTTACCATTGAACATAAAAAATAAATAAAAATTGATAAATTATGGATTACCAACAAGTAACTTTAAAAGTTCCGGGTTTCCATTGGAAACCAAAAAATTAATCATATGCTTTCATTTATGTTGTTTACAAAAATTCCTACACTTACTAGCCGTCTAACATATGCGTTTTCATATTTTTGCCCTTTTTCTTAAATTACATACTCTGGTCTCTCTCATACCTCTCTCTAACTGATACCAGCGTTTGGAGCACTCGATGTGTGCCTAAATAATTTTTAAAACTTGAATCTAAACTTTAAATATTTAAAACATAAAGTTTTAGCTGTCACATGTCAACCATTTATCACTCCTCCTTATCATCTATGTCTTTACAAAAATGACTTTTTTGTTACAATCAATTTACTCAACCTTTCAAAACCTTTTCAAAATCAAACTATGGTAATTTATCTTTCTCTTTATTTAATTTTTGAAATTAGATGGTAGGAGTTCATTTTTTTATGATGAATTGATAAGTTTAAGAAGGCATCATTGATGAATTACTATCCGCTTTTATTTTTTTTATCCCTTTCTACTTCGTATTTATTTTTTAAATCATTGTATACACTCCTTTTGGTAATTTATGGATGTGTTTATCTATTCTTGATTATCATATTTGAATATGATTATTTTAGAGTTTCCACTATAGAAAATTCAACCCTCTTCTGCTTCATAGCGCGCTCTAAATCGCATGTCAATTTAGAGTTGTTATAAACAAAATACAATAATAGAATTCTAGATTATTTTCTAAAGTTAATTTTTATTTTTGATATTTTTTTAAAAAATAGCACGTGCCTTGCACGGGCTCAAAAACTAGTTTGTTTTATAAGGAGAAAAACGTGCTTATAGTATAGTTTGCAAACTATTAACTAAACATTCAAACATAGTAAAAATCAAAAAAAAATATAAATAAAAAAAAATTACCATGAATGGTGTCTTTTATTTTATTTGTGTGTCTTTTATGAAACTGAAGGGGTACTTCAATGTTTGGTTGCTATGGTGTTTGGGACGGTATTGAATTCTCAACCCGACAATTCTTTTGAGCAAATAAGTGTAGTTTAGATTGTGAAAGGACAGACTTTCGTAAATTCTACTAAACAGCGGTTGCATAGATTGAATGTAGTTTAGAGCGGTAACGCTAGCGAAACATTGCCCAAATAGATGTATGATCTTTAAACCTTATGAATTATTTGTTTGCTGTATAGGGGTTCTCCTATCACTTCCGCTGTATATTATGCATAATATAAAATATATTAGTGATATTTTGTTTGTTGTACATGGCTTCTAACAAAAGATAGTTTACAACTTTACAGAATAACTGAGCACAAGACATTTATTATAGTAGCCATAGTAGAATGATGATCATTAGCAAATGATAGTCCAAATACCAAAACAACAATAAACGGTAGCCCAAGCAAAAAATTGTCTAAAGGATTTAGGACAATGACTATAGTATTAGGCAAGTTTATCTCTCGAATCACCCATGACAGTAAATTGCTTGCATTGATGGATGGGTCCAACTTGGAAGAGGAATTATGTGGAGCGCACTTGGTCACTTACATCATATAGTGATTTTACTGCTATGCAAGTGTAAATAAACAGTTGGTTAATAGTTTGTTTTGTATGAATTGTGCTTTTAAAGCAAAAAGAAAAAAAAAAACTACAACATGCATTGTATAATTCATATAGTTGGTCCAATGTTTCTTGGAGAAAAGAATCGATGTCTTTTGAAAAGGTTGTGTAATATGGTGTCGAACGTGTATGTAGTATTGAATAATTGGAGATGGATGTGTTAGATTGGAACTTGAGAAGGTATAAAATCTTGGAATGTAATACATTATTAACTAATCAAGGAATGTCGGTGACATCTACTATCTTGTAAACACCTTTTTTTTCAAAGATCTAAAAACATTTAGAGATCCCAGATAAATAATGAAAAGCAGACTATGTAGTTGTGTATCATTGTATATAGAACACTTGTTTGGTATTTTGGATCCTTGGGTTGTGAGTATTCCAATTGAAAAAAGTGCATCTCCAACAATTAACCTCCACTAACCTGTGGTTAGATTAGTTTTTTTTAAATAGCAAAAAGTTAAACTGATTTATACAAAAAAACGTAAAATGTAGTTGCAAAGTAATAAGCCAGCTTATGTGGGTGCAATTCCTTTTTTTTTCCTTTCTACTACTTGAATTGATTCCAGCAACAACAACAAAAAAATGTTTTGATAATTAGCTTCAAATGAGATCGAAAACCTAGCTAGAAAGGAGAACACTATAAAACCATTTTTTTTTTTTTACGAAGTAGAAGCTTTTGTAAAAGGACCCAAGGAAGATGAAATCTTTGAAATAAAAGATAAAAAGCAAGTTGGAGTCTTTAGAGGGGAGGTGAATTTTTTGAGTGAAAATGAGGGTTATTTATATCCGGAAAATTAGCCACAAAAAATTAAGCAAAAAGTTATTTTTGTGTATAAAAATAGAGAAAAAAAGCAGAAAGTACAACTCCATATCTCACAAGAAATCTAGTGATATCAACGGAATACCACACAACAATCTTTTATGACCATTAACTCGCTCATTTGATTCCCATAATTTTAGGACACACCATAAA
This sequence comes from Salicornia ramosissima, assembly GCA_951394345.1. NCBI lineage: Eukaryota > Viridiplantae > Streptophyta > Magnoliopsida > Caryophyllales > Amaranthaceae > Salicornia > Salicornia ramosissima. The sequence goes on along the minus strand of OX596235.1, from coordinate 59,360,730 downwards.
ATTAACAAACAAACATACTAACATAAGTTACATAACACCTTACTCTGCTAATTTGTCTGTGAACCCACCCCACTTAAGCACTAATCAAATCGACTTACTAACAAATGTAGAAAAACAAATCACCCTAAGTAATTAAGCCTGAACTTAATTTGAACTGACAAGAATACCAACCTAACAAACAATTTATGCAACCCAAACTCAAACAGAACCAATAATTCAATTGACCATCATTAGAGTAAAAGGACACAATAAGGCCCCGTTCTTTAGGACTTATATTGACTTAATTTAATTTAATTTAACTTAAGTTCAGTTAATTTAATTTAATTTAAGTTCAGTTAATTTAATTTAATTTTTTTTAATTTAATTTAAGTTCATTTCATTATTATTATTATTATTATTAGTTTCGGGCATCGTTTTTCCGCTCGACATTTTCCGACGACGGTTTTGGGGCCTACTTTTCCGGCGACGATTTTCGGGACGAGTTTTCCGGCGACGTTTTCGGGACGAATTTTCTGACGACGGTTTTCGGGACGACTTTTCCGGCGGTAATTATTCGGCCGAGTTTTTCGACGACGATTTTCGGGACGACTTTTTCGATGACAGTTTTCGGATTGATTTTTCGGCGGTGATTATTTGGGCGACTTTTCCGGCGACGATTTTGAAGCCGAGTTTTTGGACGACAATTTTTCCGACGCCGGTTTTCGGGTTGATTTTCCGGCGGTGATTTTTCGGCCGATTTTTCCGGCGACAATTTTAAGGCCGAGTTTTTCGTCGTCACTTTTCGGGACGACTTTTCCGGCGACGATTTTTCCGACGATGGTTTTCGAGATGACTTTTCCGGCGACGATTTTCGGGACGAGTTTTCCGGCGACGGTTTTCGGGACGACTTTTCCGACGAAGGTTTTCGTGTAACGACCCGGAATTTTGGGCCAGAAAATTTCGCGGTTATTAATTATATTTATTTAATTCTAGTCCAAAAAGGCCCATTATATTTTGGACCGTTTAATTTGTATTTCCTATTCTTATTTCCAAATTGGGCCAAAGACCCAATTTTTCTTTCTTTTTCTACTTGGCCGGCTCCCCTTTTTTTTTATTTGGGCCAAGTATTGTTTTTATTTATTTAAATTGGTTAATTAATTATTTGATTTAATTAAATTAGTTTTTAAAGCCCTAAACTAATTCAACCTAGCCTAGTCATACCTAACTAAGTCCACTCCACCTCCCTATTCTTTCTCCTTCTTCACGGCAGCTTCATTAGTAGCATTAGGGTTTGTTTTTTTTTATTTCTTTTCCTTCCTCTCTTCTATAAATAGGACCATTATCATTTAGTTAGTCCTATTTTTGCAATTGTTCCTAAACCCTAAAATACATTTTCTCTCTTCCCCTTCTTCCTCTTCTCAAAAACAGTGAGCCATCATTTTCCCTTGGAATTTTAATAGCGAATCCAGGTAACTTCGCTTTCTCCTTTAATCTATGGGTAGAAAAACACATAGTTAATTAGGAATCGAAGCATGAAAATTGTAGGAAGTTTAATATTGCTTTCATATGAACATGTCGAGCATGAAGCATGAATTTCTTGATTGATTTTTATGTATTTTCTTGATTTTATGTATGATCTTGTATGAATTTATTTACCAATCAAATCTTGTTATTTCTTGATGAATTTTTCATGGTATCTTGTTTACTGTTTGATTATTAACCATGATTTATTTCGTGGCAAAATTCGTCCTTTTATTATTTATAATATTTTAATCTTTCAAACCGGTAAAACTGTCCAGAATCGGTTTATGAATTTATTAATATACTTAATCAATTCGGAATGCTACGAAATTTTATATGGAAGTCAGTGATAATGTTTTACAGCTTGTGTTAAATTTTCGTAATTTTTAAAGATCGTTTGATATGGCATAAAATTCTGAAACCGAATTCAGCCTAATCTGACTGGTTAGTTATAAAATCACTTAAAAATAGTAAAAGATGTTATTTTTAGATGAAATTTATGCACGTAAATCCTTGAACCCATATTTAGCTCCCATAAAATTTTCCAGATTTTTAGAGATCTTTAGATGGTCGTTTTTAATTTAATTCTCTAAAAATCAGATTGTATAAAATAGGACAATTGAATTATTAAAATATGCTATTATTAATTATTGAATTTTCGAGTGACCTAAGTATTAAAAGGGAACTAAAAATATGATTTTTATGATGAATCTTGATAGTATTGAATTATATTGATTAATCTTGAATTAAAAATTAAATCTTGTTATTATCTTCTAATTGTCGAGTGTATAGAAATTAAAAGAAGAGTTAAAAATATTATTTTTATGTTCATCTTGATGAATGTTGTTGAAAAATATGATTTTTATCTTATCTTGGTAATTTTTGTAATTATATTGATTAATTAAATTAATTCAAGAAAATAATTAATTATTGTTATTAGTTTGAAAATGCCGTGTGAATTGGGTTGAAATAGTCAATTTTGATTAATTTTGGATTATTATTAATTTAGGAATATTTGATAATAAAAGTTTCGGATAAAATAATTATTAGGAATAAGTTGTAAAGTGAAGGGATAAAAGATATTATTAGTATTATTATCAAGAGGGCCGAAAATAATATTAGTAATTTTAATATAAATATTTTGGATATTGTTACAATAATATATGATATAATATTAAGGTTAGTATCCGAAAGGATAGGATTATAAGTATACGATATGTATTAAGGAATAGTATATGTTATAAGAATATGAGAAGTATAAGATATTATTAGGGATGAGAAAGGAAACAGAGTAATAGCTATACATGTTATGTCTCGGTCTCTGGCTAGGAAAGACTTGGTATTTAAGGTGGCCAATATACGTGCCGCACCTCTCTTTCCTGGGACTCCGAACATTTCATTTCCTATTACGGTCACCTAGTATTATCCTAATATATGATATGATTGAATTAACTGAAGATATAAGATACAATATGGACACCCACCTGTATGATACACGAGTCATTAGTGGGTTAAGTCAGAACCACTACTCAATGGGACGAACACATGAGTTCCCCCGAGTAGTTTGACCTTAGAACATGTAGTCGTCTGGTAACCGTATCTGCGAGTCGCTACCAGGAAGTTATGGCCATAGCTTAGGCTTAGTGGTGAAACACGGGATCCGCTACGGGATTGAGTACACGAGCTCCTCCCGGCATGTTCTAGGGAGTTATGGTGAAACACGAGATCCATAACGAGTTATTAGTGACCGGTCCAACAAAGATATTATATTACGATCATACGATTTGATAAGATGAAATCATAAGATGAAGTTTAAGATGATTTCTAAGATGTGATGATAAGATATGTTATGATCTGATATGATAAGAAAGACATGATATGATACGATTAAGATAAGATTATGATATGATATGATCAAGATAAGACTATGATATGATATGATTAAGATAAGATTATGATAAGATATGATTAAGATTTATTAATGATATAATTTAAGAAGGGTTAAGTATAAGTTAAGGATTGGGATAATTTAAGATGTATAGTATAAGGTATAAGTTTAGTATGTTAAGTCTTCCGCTGTGTATTTCTGTATTTATGGGTATGTATGTATGCGAGTAAGGATGCATGTATGTATGAATGTTGAGTGTATTTTTGTACGTATTTCTAACCGTATTTGCAGGGTTGATTGTACGTACATTATACGTAGATTATACGTATTTCTAACCGTATTTCTGCAAGTGTGTTTATACGTATTCGCATACGTACTTTTATGCGTATTTTTATACGTACTGTTATACGTATTTTTGTACATTTTTATAAAGACATGTATTAGATTTCTTTACAGTTTTTATGCATATTTCTATGCTATTATGTGTTTGGTGGTCCCTCGATTAAATGGGACAGCCTAGTTACTCGCCACTGACGGTGGACCCCCCCCTCAGTTTCAGATGACGATGCAGCAGAGTAGAGCGGGCTCCGCTGGATGGGCTTGAGTAGATTAGTATTTTATTTTGAGTATTTAGTATTCCCAGAACAGTTTGAGACATTAACTTAGTTTATCTTACGATCCCAGCATGTTGGGACAGAATTTCCAGACTTTATATGTATTAGTGACTTTTGGTTTATGGATTTTCAGTAGTTAATTTAATAAAAGATAATTTATTCATTCAATTAAGTTGATTTATTGTTATTTAAGTTAGTAACGGTCCGAATGTCGCTTTCCCTTTGTAAATCGACAAGTCGAAAAGTCGGGTCGTTACATTTCGGGACGAGTTTTTCGGCGACGGTTTTCGGGATGACTTTTCCGGCGGTAATTATTCGGCCGAGTTTTTCGGCGACGATTTTTGGGACGACTTTTCCGACGACGGTTTTCGGACTGTTTTTTCGGCGGTGATTATTCGGCCGACTTTTCCGGCGACGATTTTTAAGCCGAGCTTTTGGGCGACGATTTTTTCGACGACGGTTTTCGGGTTGATTTTCCGGCGGTGATTATTCGGCCGATTTTCCCGCGACGATTTTCAGGCCGAGTTTTTCGTCGTCAATTTTCGGGACGACTTTTCCAGCGACGATTTTCGGGACGAGTTTTCCGGCGACGGTTTTCGAGACGACTTTTCCGGCGACGGTTTTCGGGACGACTTTTCCGACAAAGGTTTTCGGGACGAGTTTTTCGGCAACGGTTTTCTTGACGACTTTTCCGACGACGGTTTTCGGGATGACTTTTCCGGCGGTAATTATTCGGCCGAGTTTTTCGGCGACGATTTTCGGGACGACTTTTCCGACGACAGTTTTCGGACTGTTTTTTCGGCGGTGATTATTTGGCCGACTTTTCCGGCGACGATTTTCAAGCCGAGCTTTTGGGCGACGATTTTTCTGACGACGGTTTTCGGGTTGATTTTCCGGCGGTGATTATTCTGCTGACTTTTTCGGTGTCGATTTTCAGGCCGAGTTTTTCGCCGACGGTTTTTGGGATGAGTTTTCCTACGATAGTTTTTGGAGTGATTTTCCGACAACGGTTTTTGGGCTGATTTTTCGACTGTGATTATTCGGCCGATTTTTCCGGCGACAATTTTCAGTCCGAGTTTTTCGTCGACGACTTTTCCGTTTACGGTTTTCGGACGATTTTTCCGCCGACAATTTTTAGGCTGAGTTTTTCGGCGATGATTTTCGAGCCGAGTATTTCGGCGACAATTTTCAGACGATTTTTTCAAAAGCAATTCAAACATAGTCCATAAAGGACAATGTCACAAAAACATCATTTCAAAAAGTTGTTAAGTAACAAAATATACCATAGCTCAATTGCTCAAGCATAGTTTACAAAGGAAAAGGAAAATGTCATTACATAAAACTAGGTGACATAAAACTTGTATAACATACAACATAATTCAAGCATTAAAAAGTGGAAATAAAATTAAACATTGTCTTCCATATGCTGATTATTTTCTTGTACTTGATTTTCGTTCTCATCTTCAACATCACTTTCAGATCGGTTCGCCATGTAGATTTCATTAGCTATAACATGTCGTACTAACGCCATTCTATCTTTTCGAGTTTGATCAAACATGTTAGAATCTGCCACACCTGGTACACGTTCATGCTGTTTGACTGTGATGCCTAGTGTACTCATCCTTATAAAATTATGAAGTGTGAAAGTGGATACAATGATTTTCATTTGGCCTTGCAATGACATTTGAGGAATGTTATATAACACTTTCCACCTCTTCTTTAACTGACCAAATGCACATTCCACTTTCATCCTTAAGGATGAATGTAACTTGTTGAAATGTTCTTTCATTCCTCTTGGGGGTGCTTTTTGAAATTCCGGTGTATGAAGTCGAAGTCCCTTTTCAGTAAATGGAGACATATATCCAACAGTGTTTGGATATGCCGAATCAGCCAAATAATATTTTCCTGCAAATGTCAATGGGTATTACATTAGTGTTAAAACATTAGTGTTAAATAGGGAAAAAAAGTACAAATTTAAAATATAAAGTAGAATATGCCTGGTGGTGGATGTGGGAAACCGAATTTGGAATTGGTTAAACTATCTTTCCACACCGTGACATCATGAGCACTTCCTTCCCATCCAACATGAATGAAAGTAAATATTCTGTCGAACGAACAACATGCTAAAACATTCCAACTCTTCCCTCCATGACGATCACGAAATGGGACACTATTTTTATCACCAATGACAGCATCAAAAAGAGTTCCATCTAAAGCTCCTATAGCATACTGACCAATATAATAGATTCATATTATAATCATGTACGTAAAAATATATATTATACGATAATATGACCATTAAATGAGTACCTTAAAATAAGGCCAATAGTTTTGGCTTTCTTGTACTTCGAGTGACACCTTTGTTAAGTCACATTGTGGCCTAATAATATCATATGATAATGCGACCAACGCATCCAAGACATTGTTAAAGTAATTGCAAATTGTAGATATTGAATGTTTAAACGTGTCGGAGGCATGACGATACGATGCTCCCTTATCCAAAATGTATAAGCAAATACCTACTTGCTCAGGCACTTTAACATATTTACCGTCTTTGAGTAGACCTCTTTCAATCATCAAATTCGCTAATTTTGCAAACATATCCCGATCAAGTCTCAATTGCACTTGGAATGATGTAGGATTTGCAGTTAACAATCTATGAATATATTCAGCACCACTCTCTCCTCCCACTCTCATGGGGTTTCTTGTCGAAGATGACGGTTGAGATGTTTCATCAAATGAACTTCTAATCTCTTCTAATGCAATAATGAAACAAGCACGTTTAACATTTTCATCTTCCATTCTACATTGTGCAAGAAAACATGTCATTTAACACTAGTTATATATAACCATAACTGAGGAAAAGCAACAAACCACAAATATCAGCAAAATAGTCCTAAGAAAGTTGTTGACAAACATAACATAACTTAGTTCAAACACAAGAAAGTTGTTGACAAACATAACTGGAAAGTTAAGCATAAAAAGATTCAAACTAATTCTACATCGCTACACTTCATTACTCTTCGAAGATCATGGACTCCACCTTTGCCAAATACATCCACTTATGACTGTCTTCTATAAGTGATACGAAAGTCTTAGCATGCTTCTCATCTTCCAGATATCGTATGGCATTAATGAAGAATGTGTCACCTTTAATTTGTGCTACCTAAAGTTCTATAAGGGCGGAAATAACCCTTTCTTCCAAGTCACAAAGATTTTTTGGTGCAGAAAGTAACTCAATGACAGTGTCCAACCTAGTATTTCTTCTTTTCACATCCCATGATGGACTAATATCGTCACTTTTCCTTTTGCTACTAATGGTAGTAGTTTTTTGCTTGGCCGGCTTAGTTGGGGATGCACTCTCATCGCCAGATAAATTAATATCAATCTCATTTATGCGCTCCACATCGCTATCCCCAAATTCTTCAACTTGTTTGTCTTTGTTTTCTTCGATAGTAATGTCTTCCTTTTCCTTGGACAAGTATGAAGAACCTCCGGCCATGGCCGGCGAAAAGCATCCACCAACACCATGTGCAGTTTAGCCACCATACAACTTCTCTAGCAAATCAGTATTTCCTAATCCTTTCTTAGCAATTGCTGCACCATATTTTACATTATTCTGCAGCAACAACAACAATAATATTAGTACGTGCAAGAAATTAGTTAACTTGAAAAGTAGTTATGAAATAATTATACCACCAAGAAAGCTTTCCATCTTTCGGTCTTCATTTCTTCAGCAGCAACTCCTTTAGCTATGGGGTCGATAGTTGTTCCAGTCATGCCTTTTAAATTCAGATAAGTTCTGAATTGACTCCTTAAGGCAGAAGCATGGTTTTGGATTTGCCTTGATGTTGCACTAAGCCCAGAACGTGCATTCAGATTTTTGGCTACTGCATTCCAATTGTTCTTGCTACAACCTCTTTCTTTTTCATCAATTAAAATAACAAGCAACTTTCTCGATAATTCATCATCCCAAGATATTCCCATAGTGTTTCACTACCGCTAATAGATGTAAATGTCATACCAAATTAGCAAACATAACACTATTTTTGTTTTCAACATAACATATACTTTCAACATCAGCAAACATAAAAACCTTTCAGATTAGCAATTCAACATCAGATTAGTAATTTCAACATCAACATCTCAAGCAAAAAAAAAAAAAGAATTTCAGATATGCTTTCACAAAGTAACTTCAACATCTCAAGCAAAAAAAAAAAGGAATTTCGAGCAGAAAACTTGAAATTTCGAGTAGAAATCAAGAAATTTCCACCAGAAAAATAGCGAACACCATTTTCGAGCAGAATCGAGCAGACTCGAGCAAGTTCGAGCAGAATAGAGCAGAATCGAGCAGAAAACGAACAGAATCGAGCAAATTCGAGCGAAATCGAGCAGAAAACAAGCAGAAAACAAACACAGTGCAAATTCGACCAAAAAATGAACCAAAAAACGAGCAGAAAAGGAGCAGAGATTCGAGCAGAGATTCGAACAGAAAACGAACACAGTACAAATTCGACCAGAAAATGAAAACGAACCTGTGCCGTTGCTAGTTGACGTTGTCGCCGGCGCCAGTTGGAGTCTGCAGCTAGTCGGCGGTGGTGGGTGAACTCGTCGGTGTTGCTGCTGCCTTCCACTCTACTTTGCACACTTTGGAACCAAAATGAACATTTTAGGGTTTGGAACCAAAATGATCCAAAATAAAAAAAATTATTAAAATTTTTTTTTTTAATTTATAAAAAAAAAATTAAAAAATTAAAAAAAATAATAATTTAATTTAATTTAAGTTCAGTTAATTTAATTTAATTTAATTTAATCTAATTGAACGTGTAACCTAACTCCGTTTAAATGAATATCTAGCCATCAAATCTAACTTACTTCCTAAATATTAGATTAAAACATGCAATAGAAAATAGCCTAAATCTAAACTAAAAAATAAACTATGATATATACAAGGTTGAGCAAGAATAAAAAGCTTAATCTCTATTATATAAGCCAAGGGGGGAGCCATGGTGTCTCCCCTCGAAATGTTCATTTTACCCCTCTATACTTATTAAAACTAAATTTATATCACCCCCTAATTATTAAGGAAAGTTATTACAATTTTTGAACTTTTTCAAATGAAAATAGTACTCCATACAAAACATGAAATTCGAAAAAATAAAACAAAATTTTCAAAATTTAAAATTTTAAATTCTCTATAAAAAGACATCCATATTGATATATTTCACAAATAAAAATTTTATATTATAATTATCGTAGAAATTTGGTAGCCAATAAAATATAAATATGATAAATAAAATTTTTGTTTCGTTTATTGTTATGGGATGACCGAACGAAAGACAATTTTTTTTATATATAATAAAATTTGTTTAGTCAAATTAATAAATGTATTTAAAATATCATCGCATGCAAAACGTGCATAGAAGGCTAGTTACCTTGATGAAAACCTACCAGCAACATTAACTTGTTCATATACTAAATGAAAGCACCATCATGATGAATAGAAAATGAAGCAAATAAATGCAAGAGAGAGGATGACATGGCAATGATGTGTAAAACATGTGGAAGACATGTGTAGTTGTGTGAGTGGATGGGCACTATTCATGATGAATAGTAAATGTAGTCCTTCATGCTTTTATAAATGTTAAAAATTAAAGATTAATGTTAATTAAATTTGATATTATAGTCACTAATTATGATGTTTTGCCAATTTAATGTCAGCGATTTTGAATTCATTTTTTTTAAAGGGATTTATAAAATTTCTTGAATTGAAAACCATAAGGCATCTACAATAAGCGTTATAGAAAATAAAAATACAATCTTAATTAATCAAGTAATTAAAAATCATCATTAAAATAACTATGGTGATGAAAAACTAGATCTGACGGTGAAGTGTAATCTCCGATTGTTCGCTGAATTATACCGCCTTCTATAAAGGAGTTTATCTTCTTGACATGGTTTTGGGAAGAAAATTCATTACTCGATCATGTAGATCACACCTTTAATTTCAACGCCAATTGTAAAATTGCATGACTGACGATATATGAATCTAATCTTTTAAATAAAGTCTAAAAATAAATTTTCATCTTCCATAGGGGAAAGATGAGAAAGGCTACCACCAAACTCACACAAAAGGAAAGAAGAAACCAAAATTTAGGAAGAATTATCTCATAAAGATAGAGCACAGAAGATTATTAATGACTAAGAAACAACAAACAAAGGAAATATGAAGAAAATTGTGGCTTAATAAACATCATCAAAGAGAGGATGATGATGGCCCCTTGTGTCTCTCAAATATTTTAGGGTTTTTTAGAGAGGGAGAGAGTGATGTGATTGGATTTTTTGTCATGTGAATGATTTTAATTGATTGACCAATTCAGTGGTAAAATTTCATTTAAAAAATTACCTTGTCAAATTTGCATCGATTTGTGTTAAATTTACATTTGATTGTGTAGCTTTGCAAATTTGGGATTATTTTATTTTATTTTTAAAAAAATAAGGGGTAAGAATGTGAATCATTAATTTTAAACTTAACTAAAACTGGCTAGTAAAATAAACCAAAAAGTTTATTTTGAAGTTGACATCTATTTTGCTATAGAAAATATTGATGTAATACAAATAGTAACTAAAATACGTTATTTAGAAATATTAATAACAAAATTTCTATCATAATCATTGCTCCCTTCTGCCTTCATTTATATATATTAAGCTTGAATATATTTTTATGCATATTGCTTAATAATTTTAACAATGTTCGACATTGCTTAAACAAATGACAATATTAAGCAATATCAAACATGGTTAAACTTTTCATTTATATAATAATGTCATAATTATTTTATTTTATGGAAAAATATTTGTTATAAATAAATACAAATGATAGCTTAGAAGTGTATTTTGGAGTTTAATCTATTTTTGGCGTAGTTTGATAATTTGTTTGTTTGTCGTAATCAAAGATGTAATTAATCAAAATTCTTTCTAATTTTCTCCACCCCTCTTAATGGCTTTACAGCACCAAGATAAAGACTAAGGGTGCGTTCTCTTCACCTTAAAAAGATAAGTTTCAGGTTTAATAATTTCAGATAAGTTTAGATAAGTTCAGATAAGTTCCAATAAGTTATATCAGGTCTAATAAGTTCAATAAGGTCTAATAAGTTGCAATAAGGTCCAATAAGTTATATCAGGTCTAATAAGTTCAATAAGGTCTAATAAGTTGCAATAAGGTCCAATAAGTTCTAATAAGTTCCAATAAGGTCTAATAAGTTGCAATAAGGTCCAATAAGTTCTAATAAGCTCTAATAAGGTCTAATAAGTTCCAATAAGGTTTAATAAGTTCTAATCAGGTCTAATAAGTTCTAATCAGGTCTAGAATAATATTTTTAATTATTGATCAAATAAAATTAATTAAATTAATAATTAAATTAAAGCACTCTTACACAACATAAACCAATTTTATTTTATCATTCTTGTTTTATAATTTTTTTAGAGAAACCAATCAGAGTTAGATTGAATTAAACTATTTTTTATTTTGGGTTTGATTTAATTTTGGTCCAAATTAAACTTTACCCATCCTTCATATTATTATTACTAATTTTGGTCCAAATTAAACTTTACCCATCCTCCATATTATTATTATTCAATCTGTTCTAGTTTGTTAATTTTACTACAAGTGAATTAAGAAAAAGTAAATATGTAGATAAGTTGTTATTGGAATTGATAATATTAATTAATAATGGGTTTGAAAAAAGATATACTAATTATTATTAACTTCTTGAACGTAATTCAACAATAAAAAAAAACATAGGTTCAAATGTATAGAATATTAACATCATCATCATTATTATTATTATTAATTTATTTTATTCAATCATATAAAATACTTTCCAATAAGTTTCAATCAGGTTTAATAAGTTCCAATAAGGTCTAATAAATTCTAATAAGGTCTAATAAGTTCCAATAAGGTCTAATAAGTTCTAATAAGGCCTAATAAGTTCCAATAAGGTCCAATAAGGTCTAATAAGGTCCAATAAGGCCTAATAAGTTCCAATAAGGTCTAATAAGTTCCAATAAGGTCTAATAAGTTAAATTAGGTCTAATAAGTTAAATCAGGTCTGATAAGTTCAGATAAGTTCAGTTTAGATAAGTTCAGGTCTAATAAGTTGAAGAGAACGCACCCTAAGTCACCAACCCCTTCCTCTTCTCTGCTCACGGGAGTCATGACAATGACTAGTGGTGGCCACCAAACGGGTTGGGCTGGGTCGGGCCAGAGACCGGGTCGGGTTCATGGATAGGCAACCCATGAACCGGCCCACCCGGGTTGGACCGGGTTGGTGGACCGGGTTACGGGTTATAACACTCCGACCCATGACCCACCCGTTTAGCACCGGGCTGGGTTACGGGCCGGGTCCGGGCTAACCGGGTCTGACCTATCAGGGCCAAAAACCGAGCCGGGGCCACCACTAGCAGTGACCTCCACCCCCTTGTCCCACATTGGAATTTTTTTATTCCTCCTCTTCTACTCTATGCTATAAATAGTTACTCTCCTCTATCTAATCTACCACAATTCTCTCAACCATTCTTCGATCCCTCCCATTGCTTAAAAAGTGAAAAACAAGTGAAAAAATTTCATTGAAGAATTACCAAGAGAATTAAGTTAATATTATTCTATGGGAAGGAGCGATATCAAAATAATAGGTATTTTCCGACGTTAAGGTATGTTTCGATGTCTACTGTTGTTTTATATATAGCCACTGGTTTTCGTGCTTTGTTTAGGGTAGTTTTAAGGTTATTTTATGTTGTTTATATTTTAGAGTTATGTTTTTAGCATGTTGTTTATGTTTTACATTAGATGTTTTATGTATGATTATTTTGTTGATTTTAGGTTTATTATTGTACATGTGTTGAGGTTTATTTAATGATTTAATATTTTGTAAATTTGAGTCCTAAGTGTCTATAACTTGTGTGCACTTATGGATGATGATGTAATACTATTAGCCATGTTTTAAGGGCTTGTGTTGATTTTACATATGTTGTTTATGCCATTCATAAAGGTTGTCCATATTTTATCTAACCCATATTATGTAGTTATTTTATTTATTAAATTAATAAATTTAAAAAAAAATGTTTTTTGGACTAAGGGTTGTGTGCAATAATTTTGGACAATAAAATTTGTATACCATATACATTATACCCATATAAGAGGTCTGAAAGAAGTTTGATTATTTTAATTAAAATTCAAAAAAAATCAAAAATGCTATTTTTCGATTTTCGAATATATATATTGTATTTACAAGTTGATGTGCATAACCTAAAAGCTCGAAATCCTTCATTGATCTTACTTTTTTATTTTCAAAATTTATAATATATATAGTGAAAGTATTGGGTCAGACGGTCTGATCAGACAATCTGGTCAGACGGTTGACCCTTATAATCAATTATAATGGTGAAAAACTTCGGGAGGCTATAACTTTGCGCTCGGGTGTCGGATCGGGGCATATGATATGTCGAAATTGATTAATTTTTCAAGACGAACGCAGCTACAAATCCCCAAAGGCCACCGGAAATCGCCAAACGAGGCCTCTAAAGGCCTCAAAATGCAAAAAAAAACGTTTTTTGTCCATGTTAGTTACAAAATGTGTCCATGTTTTACAATATGTGTCCATGTTTAAACAATATGTGTCAAGGTTTTTACAAATAGGTGTCCAGGTTTACAAATAAGTATCTAGGGTTAACAATATGTGTCCAGGTTTGTCTAGGTGTGTTCAGATTTGTTCATATTTGTCCAAGTTTGTCCACATTTGTCCAGGTTTGTCAACATTAGTCCAGGTTTGCATGTCTAGGTGTGTCCAGATTTATCCAGATTTGTCCATGTTTGTCTAGATTTGTCCAGGTTTATTCATATTTGTCCAGGTTTGTCCACATTTGTCCAGGTTTGTCCATATTTGTCCAGGTTTGCATGTTCAGATTTATCCAGATTTGTCCATGTTTGTCTAGATTTGTCCAGGTTTGTTCATATTTGTCCAGATTTGTCCACATTTGTACAGGTTTACAAATTGTGTCCAGGTTTCAAATGTGTCCAGTTCTGTTTCCAGGTTTACAAATGTGTTCAGGTCTACCAATACGTGTCTAGATTTAACAGCATGTGTTCAGGTTAAACACATATGTGTCCAGATTCAACAATATGTGTCCAGGTCCAGTGGACTAGTCTGACAGAAACGTTACTGTCAGACCGGTCTGACACAATACCTTCTCATATATATATATATATATATATATATATGTGTGTGTGTATATTTGTGAAAAATATATAAATTCTAAATTACAAATGTACTTTCAAAATTATAGGGTGATCTTTAATATTTCTCCTCTAGTTTTTTTAATCTTTTCTTTAAGTGTTTTTGAATCGTTATGATAAAAGTTGAAAGAGTGATGGATGATTATTCTATGTCTTAATTAATAGTCAAGTGGCGTCAAAGGTTGAGTTATAGAATTATGAATGTATTGTTTTGCTTTGACGAGGTTGGATTGTGATTTGTGAAGTCATAAGATCGGACAAGGGTGATTCATGAATTAAATCATTGGGTTATTTTATTTCGTCTTTTGTTTTGACAAAAATTATTTTCAAAATTAAATGAATCTAAACGAAAAGTGAAACAATCTTTCAAAAGGGAAAGTAGCACGAACAGTGATGACCAATTAGGGTGATGAACAGTGGTAATTAGGGAGTATCCAATAAATGTCTATTTGTTGTGGCGGACACTTGATAGTCCGATTTTGTGATATAAGTCATTGATTCAATTATTGTTATTATTACTACTATCTACTTTCGTCCTCCTCCTAACCTTTTGGCGCGCACTTGCAGATATGCATTAATTCTGCAAGGGGTGTATACATTTGGGACATTCTGTCGATAACTTGTGCTTTGTGGGCTAGGCTGAATCAAGACTTTAATTCTAACAAATTGTTAATCATATCAATGATTTTTTTCTCGCCCAAATTCATATTTGAGGATGAGATAATAATTAAAGGTAACATTTGAAAATATGGGAATTAATACATTTTTTAAAATTCGATGAAATTAGATGCATCAATGATATATAATGAAAATAAACTTTACTTTATTCATATCTCAAAATGAGCATCAATGATGGAAGGAAGAATTTTCATCTTATTTTTAAGATTTAGGAAATAAAAGTATTTTTTTTAATCACATATATTAAAATGAAAAAAAAATATTAATTACTAAAATCATATGTTTGGCATATGAGGGGATGGTGACTTATTATTGTAGGTTAACATGTCACTGGAACCAAATTTATTAAATTGGGTAAATACTTTGGATCAATAAAAAATAATTAATAGTTGGGATCGATTATAGAAAATGTATAAAAGTTGAGACCGTTTTTGTCAAATTTTCAGAATTCTTATTATTTGTTGAATATAAAGTTTTATTATTATTTTTTTTATTATTTTATTTATTTATTTATTTTACATATTATATGTAAGACATTAAAAATTGTAGCAATTTTAAATCTCTAAACCCATTGTGTCGATTCGAACTCAAAGTTCCTGTGTGATAAGCATGTATTATAAGGTTGTACTCGAATCCGTAACTAACTACAAATGTTCAACTGGAGTTCCAAAATATTTTATCACAATTCGACCCGCTTGATTGGTCATCTCATGTAGTGTATGTATTAGTGTATTGTATTTTGTCGTATTATTTTTATAAATGTTTTTAATTAATCGTGTTTTGTTTTTATTTTATGTCACATCAGCTATTTAATTATGAGGAGAAAAATCATTGGAAAATATATACTGGGCCTAATTTCACAAATTGATAAAAGTTCCAGGTCTCAATTGTAAATGTTAAGGGTTAATTTCACAATCATTATAAGTTAAAGTGTCAATTTGTCAATTTCATGGTAATTAATTATAATTGTAACAGTATTAAATAAGGAAAGAATGAGAAATAAATAATTATTATGATTTATTTTTTTTGAAGAAGCTAGAGAAACGAAAGCTTATAGGAGGGGAAAAAGAGAATTGGAGAGAAAGTAATTATAAAACTTTTAGGTCTTTAATATAATAGGAAAAAAATTAGAGTTACGATCGTGATTGTAAAACTAAATTAGTGTAGCACCCGTGCAATTCACGGTCAAAAAATCTTAATACTAATTTGATAGTAATATAAATATTTATATAATTTTACTAATACATGTTTTTAAATATATATATGACTAAAATCATACACAATAATTGTATAGATAATATATGTATAAATTATAATCTTACCTTATCATTACATTTAAACTCAATGTAAAGCTCCATATAATATATTTTGTATGTATTAAAGATATAAATATACAATCGGCTACACGAGTAAGTAAGTGTGTGGTTTCAAACGTGTTTTGAACACTAAAACCAAAACAAATATGTGAAAAAATAAAAAGTCACCCTCAATAAAAAACCTTTCAACATTAACCTTTTTCAATCAATCACATTAGGGAGAGAAAAATATAATATTTTAAATTTTTTTATGTACATTTTACAAAATAAAATTAGAATTCTAGATATTGATTATAATTATTGTAGTAGTATTAATTGGCGTCATCGCAAAAGTGACCCAGTCCTGATGTCCCGATCCAAAAATTAACCGAATGAACATGATATTATTGGCACGAAGTTGATTCGGGCCGAATTATCCTACCATTAAAATTTGTAATCTTGATTCTCATTACATTTAATTTAAATCTAGTTACGACTCGATCGAACCCAGAAGCTCTCAAACACGAATAAACCGATCCCTACCCGACCCAATTGCTACATCTCTAGTATTAAATAAGGAGATAATGAGAAAGATTATTATAATTAATTATAATTATAATTGTCCTATTACCTCCATCCCAATTTAGTTGCTACATTTACTTTTTTCCATCACCCGAGACACGACTTTTAATAAAAATATCTTAAACTACACATAATTAAAATTTATAAAAAATATATATTTGAAAAGTATATGTTGAGACGAATTAAACTAGATGCATCATAACTGTATTTTTCCCTACGCTTATAAAAAATATATAGAAGCAATCAAGCAATCAAAGGATACATGTGAAAAATATTTCAAGTCAAAATGTAGCAATTAAATTGAGAAGATGGGAATAATATGGTTTTTATTACTAGTACCCATGTGTTTTTGCATTTTCTCAGGTATACCCATTTTTACCCAACTTTCTCAGAGGTAGTACCCATCAACTGATCTGCAATCAGTCAACCACAACTTGATTTGCATCCTGACTAACGACGTTAGGAGAGATTAATTACTTACGTTAGTTAAATTCAAATGCATAATTAAAAAAATATAAATAAGAGGGAATTAGGCATTGTTTCTTAGGACTGAATTTCGTTGAGCTGAAATTTTAATTTTAGTTTTTTATATTTCTATTTTAAAAAATTTTCTTATAATTTTTTAAAATTTGAATATTTTTTATTTAATTTATATATTTTTAAAACGATTTGACTAGCCCCGATCTGCGTTCTCGATCCACCTCAATTTGCACTTATTTATATACGGGTGTCAAAAAAATTCTCTCTCAAGGTTTTACGGGTCATTTTAACCCTTAAAGTTCAGATTTGATGTTGAAATTTGCAAAAAAACAGAGACTAGATTAGCCCCGATTTATGTTCTTGATTCGCCTTGATCTTTGCGCATTAATCTATGTGGGGAGAGAAAAGTAAGAGAAGGAAAAGTAAGAGAAAGGAAAAGTAAATGGGGTATTATGTAGTAATATGATAAAAGTAAGGGAGAGAAAAGTAAGAAAGAGAAAAGTAAGTGGGGTATTTAGTTTTTTTTTTTCAAAAAAGGAATAAAATGAAATTGGAAAAAATTGTTGCAAGTATTTTGTTACCTCTAAAAATAGAAATTGTTGCTAGTAATTCGTTACGGAGGGAGTATTTGGTAGTTGGAGATTTATTTACTTTTAGTACAATAGTTTAGTAATTAATTAGTTAAATTTATTTTAATAATTAAAAACACAAAAAAAAAAAGAAAAAAAGAAAGACTTTCAATCGAAAGAAAACACAGAAGAAGAACAAAGAAAGACTTTCAATCAAAAAAAAAGAGAAAGACTTCGTCACTGTCAATTCGTCTTCGCCATTAGAGGCGGGCTGAAGTTCGAAGTTCGAAGTTCGAATCGCGGATAAGAGTTGCTCGGTTCAATTTCGAAAGCCCTAAATTGCAGGAAATCGAAACCCTAATTTCGCGATAGTTGAAGCCCAAATTTTTGCAAAATTAAAGGTTAATTCTCAAAATTTTCCTACTTGTCGTGTATTCATCTATGTTATTGTGAATGTTTTCTTGGTTATTGTTTGTTTTTGAATCAATTGCTACTTTATTTTTTGATTGATTCATTCATCTTCTCCATTATTTGTTGATATTTGTTGAAGGTCTAAATTCGACCCCTTTTGTCGAAATTCGTGGCTGCTTTGTTTTTTTATTGTTTGATTCATCTTATTGTTGGTTGCTTATTGCTTGTTGTTTATTGTTTGTTGATTATTGTGAGTTTGTTTTTGATTTTTTTTCTCGTTGTTTGTTTGTAATTGATGTTTGATAGGATGAATAATATAACTCTGAAATTCTGGTATGGAGGTCGTTCCAAGTTGGATTCAAAAGGGGTATTAGTGTATGAGGGTGGAGAAGGGAAAACTGATTGTGTTGATGTTGATTTGTTGTGTTATTATGACTTGTTAAATTTTGCTAAAAATTGTGGGGGTTATGATTTGTTGTGTTATTATGACTTGTTAAATTTTGCTAAAAATTGTGTTGATGGGATGATTGAAGGGTTGTTTTACCTGATTCCTGGCTTAGCAATGGTGAATGGATTAAGGCAAGTTTGTGGTGATAATGATGTAGTGGAATTAGGGGCTTATGGTTTGGATAGCAGGTGTATTGAGTTTAATTAAATTATTAAAATTAAATATAATAAATTCAGCCAACTACCACAACTGTCAGATTATTTGACCTGCTATAGTAGGTCACTAAACAGCTTAACTCACCGTATACAATAGTGTTACAAAGGTTGGATTATTCTGTAATAAAACAAAGGTTGGCTTATTCTGTGCAAAGGGCCAAAAGGTTGGATTATTCTGGACAAATAATCCTAATAATAATAATAATACCAACTTAAGTTAACGTTTCATCATTAAATTGAGTATATATTATTATCGATGATAAATTGATGGGTGCTTAACGTCGTTAACTTAAGTTAACGTTTCATCATTATCGATGATAAATTAATGGGTCCCTCTGAGAAAGTTGGATAAAAATGGATACACCTGAGAAAATGCAAAAACACATGGCTAGTAGTGAGAAAAACCCTAAAGGAAAGAATGAAAAATGAATGATTATAGGAGGGAAAAAAGAAAATTGTAGGGAAAGTAATTGTAAGAATTTAGTAATAGGAAAATAGGGTCGACGACCGTGATTATAAAGCTAAATTAGCGATAAAAAAGCAAAATCTAATTTCCCGGATTTCCCTCTTTTCGCTTCACATCCTCTCGCTCCTCATTCGATCCCGCACGAAGATCTCCATTGGAGCATAGTCGAAGGTCTCCATTGAAACGCCTTCCAATCATTGAAATTGCTTCTGTAGTAAGATGTATTTTAGTTTTTCAAATTTTTAATCGTCGAATGTCAATTGCGCGATCTAGGGTTTAATCGGTTTGCTTAATTGTTAGAATGTCAATTAGTGTTCTTTTATGGTGGATTATGGAGTAATTGGTTGCTAGAATTTTGTTATGAAAGATTGTTTTGAGTCCATTTGTTGATGTTTTTGAGTCAAATTTGATTGCAGGCTTCTCATTATAGCCTTTCATATTAGATTATTAGGTTAAAGACTTAAAGTAACCCTTTTCACCCTAGCTCCGAGTAGTCGTCGGTGCACCCCGCCTTGCCCCGGCTTAGGAACGGCCTTGGGTTTGATCAAAGTAGGCAGGACAATTTAACGCAGGCAGGGTATTTAAACGAGGAAAAATCAAATGCTTTTTGTGTGGGTAAGATCAAATCTATCAAGGATTGCTCCATGTGTTACATAAGTGCTAATTTGTGAAATGTCTGCAAATGAGTAGGCCTATCCTATTACTTTCCATATATATTGGATTATTAGAGATTGCTAATTTACTATTAGCATTGTGTTTCTGTGGTTAGATAACGCGTTATGTACACAGGTTGTGAAAATTATCTTCTTGTGTGACCTGTAGAAAACCCCTTATTTCTTGTGACCTCCTCCTTATTTTTGTTTATGGTAAAATTACTAGGGTAAAGGAGATACACACAAAGTTATATGCTAAAAAATTGAAGCAACCAACCCATAAGTTGAATAAGAATAAAAATATAACTTAGCCCACAATACGTAAAACCAACTTGGCTTTTTAAAAATCGAAAACTTAGAGAGCCCCAGTTGTATATATATCATCCCGTCACTTGATTTGGGTCATTTTGATTGATGAGAAAGAATAGGAATTGAGCAAATATGGTAAGAATAAATATTTGTGGGAGAATAATGGTTTGGTGAGATGGAGAGGAAGAAATATACAAGGTAGCAAGTGAATTAAAGCGAACACCAGACACACATGGAAAGATGTATAACAAGAAGTTTATTGCCTAAAAAGAAATTATTTTGGGACAAAGACAGTAGATATCCAGTGATCCACTTAAAATCGACACAATTTACCAAATAAGAGACTAACTTTTTTTTTTTGGTTGAAGTGACTTCATATTTTTATTTTTTATGTTGATGTTTTAAACTACTCCATTGCTTCTCAATCTGTAGTCTCACCGGATTAGCTCATTTGTTGGTAATATTCTGAGTTTGGTTTGTGGTGGCAGTGTTCTCTGATTAACTGAGGGGCTTCCTGCTTTGACTTGTTTTTTTATCCTCTTTTTGTTTAATTGAGGTAGTTGCATTTGTCCTATGCCGTAATCTGATTAGCTAGACTGCTTAGGTGGCCCCATTATGTTTTGACGATATTGTCTTGAATGTTTTTTTGCTATATTGTGTAGAGTGCTACTGTAATCTCTGTCATTAACTTAGACTGTAAATTTTTATTTTTTTTGGCAAAGGTAATTATTTCTTGATGCTTATAATATTTGCGTACCAAAAAATTTAATCACAAATATCATGCCAAATCTGAGCACTTTTTTTTTTTGCAATGCAAACCTAAGCACTTGTATGAAGATTGAAGAACATAATAATGAAAAAATATCAGAAAAATCTTTAATAAATTACATAGTCTTTTCAAAAAGCAATTAGGTTACAAATTGAGTAGAATGAGGGCTTAAATGAGCACCTACAGAGCATAATGCTGAATGAATGGTAGCTAATATTTTACCTATTTATGAAACATAGATTCATCATTTTCATAGACTTAAATGGTTATTTTGCTGAGAGATAATATTTGTTGAATTGATTTGAAGTTTTGAACTGGTGTTAAATAGAGGCACTGCAGAAGCCTACTATGTTGGATGATTGTTTAGCAATTTAGTCAAATTTGCATCCATTTCCTTGCAAGCCAAACATCATTAAATTAAAATCTATCAATGATGTTAAAATCATTTGAAATGTCGATTATTATGGTCAAAGTCTTAGTTTAGTGGTCCTTATAATTCTTTATAACCAGTTCATTAGGAAGATTATGTAAAAGAAAACTTGATGTTGTCATGAAAAATATCAATAATGTATCATCCTATTTTTTGGTAATAGATTTTTGTCAGCTGTCATTGGCTTTTGCTTTAATAGTATTTCATAGCTAGATTAGTCTAAAGATCTTCAATTATCATGGCGCTTTCAACGCTCTCCTTTTCAAATCTTGCCGATTGTCGGCTGTGTGATTATTGACTTGATTGTGTGAAATTTTGGTGCAAGCGGTGTGGAATTTGGGGCAAGTTTGGTTGATGCCGATTGACCTTTGTGTTTAGGGTTTTAATAATTCGCTCCTTGCATCTAATTAGGTATATACCTCCCATTAAAAAAATGTGGTATATACCTCCATCTTGCACTCTAATCTCAACAACATTTCTGGAACGTTATTATGTTTATTATACCTTTTATGTGTGTGTAGGTGTGAAGTAATGTTGAAATCCGTTCAATGCAAAATTTCTAGATCCGCCACTAGGCCTAGTGCCCTTGCACCATCGGCATCCACCACAAACATTGTTGTGCCCTTCCCTTCCAACCCCATTCGCACAACCCTAATCGCCATATACTTGTCCTCTGCCTCTTCCTCACCCCGTCAATCTTTACTGCAATCACTACCTATCACTGCCCCCAACCCCCTACATAATCAGCACTTGCAATTATTGTCACTTTGTGAAGATTGGTGTCTCAGTCGTACTTAGCTCACAATAGACTCAAGAATAAATAATTAAATACTCAAAATTAACAAACTTCCTTTTTGAGTTTTGACTATACAAGATGAATGACAAAGTCCCTATAGGAAATTGTGAAGCATAAGAGCAGCTTAACCTGTCTGACTTCTGATATCATGTCTGGTATTTTTTTTTTTCAAACTGTTTGTTTTTGTGTGTTTTTTTCGTGATTGTGTTGATTATTAATAAATCCAATCTAATGGTGCCGATTGTAAAATGTAATTGGTAGTTATTGTGATGAATTCTGGATCGTATTTTGTAGCTTATTAATCTATTTAATGATTCAGTTATTCAAATGTTTTCAATGTGGGTTCATTTTTTGCTTGCCGGAATTCCCTGGCAACCTTTTCCACTCAATTGACTCTACATTTAAATATTTAGGCTATACTTGACTCACTGTTTGTGAAAGGGTAAATTGGTCATTTCCCCTTTCCTATTTGTTTAGAGGATTTTGGGTCCTTTCATAATATTACTCTTATCAATATGGTAGTTGAAAATGGAATAATGAATAGTGTTATTAGATTGACTATTTTAGAAATTATAGCTGTATCTTTCCTAAGTTACGTTGATAGTGGTTCAATCAAATATGTATGAGGTGTTAATTACTTCCTAGTTCCCAAGTATGTATCAGTTTTAAGTCATGTTTGTGTGGTGGCCAGGCTTTCTGATTGGAGTAGCTAATGTAGCTTACTTACCAAATCCAAAAAAACAGTGTTAATGAAATTGTTAAGGAGTATAAAATAACAGATTAAAACAATATGGAGTACTCTTCTACTCTTATTTTTAAAAGAAGGATGAACAAGTAAATGACTGAATTTTGTACCAAGATTCAAAGTTTATCAAGAATGCTGGGGAATGAGATACATAAAAAAAAATGCTGACTAGAACAGTGAGAAGGATTATTGTTTAGTTTATTTTAAAAAAAGGAAAAGGGTTCTTTTACAGATCGATGGAAAGGAAAAAAGAACTTGAAAAGAAAAGCAAAAACAATAATGATTTGCAGCCAAAGCAACACGCAAATGCAGTGCTAAACTGCACAGCATGGGAGTACGGGAGTATGTCACAGCAACAAGCAAATGGAATCCTAGGCCTAGCTAAAACTTCCTGTACATGACATATCTAGCTTTGCTAAGATACTTTATGACATATCTTGGGTTTGGGCCTTGCACTCCTACCCTCCCTTGGACCTGGCGTTGGCTGTGCTTGTTTTGGGACTAAATTGCTTTAACCTGTGCAATGCATCGAAACATTAAATTAAAATCTATCAATGATAATAAAATCATTTGAAATGTTGATTATTATTGTCAAAGTCTTATGTTAGTGGTCCCTATAATTGTTTTATAACTGGTTAATTAGGAAGATTTAGTAAAAGAAAACCTGATGTTGTCATGAAAATTATCCTCTTGGCAATACAGGTAATTTTCATCCTCATCTCCAATACTTCATTTCAGATGGTGTTCAATCTAATTTTTTAAAAATTTATTGCAACATGTCATATCCTCTTGGCAATCATTTTAGGACCGACTAGAATATAAATGAACCATGTTTTAAAATAACTTTAATACATGTAATTTTTAGTGTCTATCTTGCCAATGTTTAAGCCTTTTAATTAATTTATTCATTTACATCCTCGAATCTTTTCTTTAAATGTGTGACAGATGGAGATTTTTCAATTTACAAATAGGAGAAAATATACTATTTAGCCTTGGGATTATATCTTTTATATGTGTATTTGGGTGCTGTTGGATTCTAAAAGTAATTTATCATTATGTTGGTTTTTTGTGCCTTTTTTTTGTTATACATCGTAATAAACGTGCTTTGAATTTGAATTGCTGAAGTTTCTTGTTGTATTGAAGGTTTTCTTGCTGTTTTTAGTAATTCGTACTCTGCATGATCTATCGTTGAACTATGCTTAAATCATTTAACCAATGACCAATTACTCTGTTTTTCTTTCCTCGAATTCTGATGTTGACTTCATATCTTGGCTTGAACAGTTATTGGAACAGCTACCATATTCTTATTTACCAAACATGAATGAAAGGGATATGCTGTGTAGCACCCAACGGGTTCCTGATTTAACGAATGGACAGCAAGTACATAATCATCTCCATCCCAAGCCCTGCATCATTCTGGGAAGCGCATATAATTTTTCCCGGTCACATGTAAGTCAGGTGATGCCTCCATCTGTCAGTGTAAACAACTTTGATCTCCATCACTTACCTGATCATGTTGGCCGGCCAGCTTTTTATGGGACGGCACAGTATTTTAGTGTTCCTGCAGGACCTAGTAGTTCTTCAGCTGCTCCTATGACTAACTGTCATTTTGATTCTGGGTCTTCTCTGGAAGCACTGCCCATCCCTGATTACAGAGTTAATGGCACCCCCCCATTGATGGAAGTGGGAGCACAGTATAGATCTGGTGCTGTTGGGCTCCATATGGATTCTAGTATGCTACATAACCATAATAACTATTTATTTCATGGAAATTATGTGGGGCAGTCATTTCAGCCATCTAGTTGCACATGGTTGGACCAACAGCCAATCAGCAACCATGGAGGTCTTCCTTGGAGTGGACCTCCGATGATGCCTTATTTTCAAGGTATTTTCTTCATTTTGGTTATTTGCCTTTACCATAACATAGAGGTCACAAAGAAAGAGGGGGAGGGGGGAGACAGGGAGGATGCTCACACAAAGACCATGAGACACGTGTACACATACCACATCTTTTTTTTGGCACTTAAACTTATAATGTCTCAGAAAATGTACGTACCTTTTATATTTGAATGCTCAGAATTGTAGAAGGTGTAAATTACAGTGTTGAGTTTTGTTTTATTATTTTTTTAGGGAACAATATTAATGGAGGTTCATCTGAGCTGTCAAATGCTGTTCGACCTGGATACCTGGACGGTTCTAGTAATGGCTCCGCAAATTTCTTGCAGTCGCCACCTGGTCTTCCACAGCATCATAATCTTAGTCCACCACAAAATATTCAAGGTGTAAGGGGGTATAATCTCGCTTGCTATCCTCCCTTTCTTTCAGCTCCGAGTAGAGTTCCACAAAGTGATGGTATGCAACATGATGTTTTGACCTTGTCCCAAGAAAATGCAGAACCATCAAATCGGCCAACGGGCATCAGAATATATCGGTCTCAAGGGAGAAACCTTGGACCTGATGCAGCTTCCAGACGCCGTAATTTTCCGCGATTAAGGACTCTAGAAGCAGATGTATGTCCACTTTTTATACCTCCACTGTCATATTGCTCTGGGCATGAGGCAAAATTATTTATTTAGGTTACAAGTTAGAGAAATCCCACCATGTTTAACTAAAATGATAATATTGCATGATAACCAATGTATTAGATTATCTGTTTTTCTGTTGAATGTTCAAAGTCTGATTTTAATGCTTTTAACTCTCAAATTTCATATTGCGCTGGTCATAAATAAGTGAGGCAAGCTGACTATCTAGGATAACAAGTTAGGAGGTTATAGTTGACTAAATAGTATTGCTCCATGGAACTTATTTTAGATGAAGATATCTGATTTTATTCTGATTGTTTAAAACTCTGCCTTCCTGCTTGTAGAGTGTTGCACTTTTGGAATTATCAAACTATTATGAAGTAGACTACGAGAACTTCATTGATCATCATAGCGACATGCGTTTGGACATTGACGACATGTCCTATGAGGTGAGTTATTGTTATATTGTTGATAAATACATTTGTAGTTTACTATGAAATATACTTGTTATGTGTGGATTTATTCTCATATGATTAGTGGCTAATGTTATATGGTAAATGCTTTCTTTCATTGCAGGAGCTCCTTGCATTGAGCGAGAGGATTGGAACCGTAAATACTGGGCTCACTGAGAAAGACATCACATGTCATTTGAAAACCAAACAATACAGTTCGACTGTAGCTGCTATTAATCTAGAGGAGTTGCCATGTATTGATCAAGACAGCGATTCATGTATTATATGCCAGGTAAATTGCTTTTTTCTCTTTTGTTTGCATTTTTTATCTTTTATCTTTTTGTTTTTTTGTAGGATGAGAATGATGCCTTTCTCATGGTATACTGTCTGTTTCGGATTTTGAGTTATTCTTTGTAAGGGGTAAACAATGATTAACTGATGTATTTTGGGAATCCAGACTGGGATTATTTGATGATTTTGTGGGAATTTTGGGAGTATATTGGGGTGAAGTTTGTTAGATTTGCTAGGAAGTCGGAATTTCTTGCTTTTCAAGCAATATTACAAGTGTGAGATTTGACATTGCAGGATGAATATGAAGATAATGATAAGCTTGGAACGCTAGAATGTGGACATGATTACCATGTGGACTGCTTGAAGAAGTGGTTGCTGTTGAAAAACGTGTGCCCTATTTGTAAAAGTCGGGCTTTGGCATTGAATCATGGGGACAAATGAATGCTCAAAGTCGGGTATTTTGGATGAAGGAAATCGAAAACCTCCTACTTATCTATTTGCTTTTATCTATGTACAATTTATATGGTACATATAATACTTTTGTGGATGAACTTGTATAAAACCATTTATTTACCGCACTTCTGTCATAAGAGGTGCGAGTTGCAACCATCATCAGCAATGTTCCTTCATCAAAATTTTAGTTGAACTGTACAGACCTTTGTAAAATTCTGGTCCTGTAGTCAGGTCCTCTTAATCTAGTATTTTTGTGAATAATCCAATATGATATCTGATTATCTTCTTTTTTTGGTGTGCATGTTTTTTACTTAACAGGCCCTGATATTTTTGTGAATATTCTATTGTTTGTTGCCCTTTTCCTTTTGTTAGGAAATCGAAAAAAATAGAGGGAAATCAAAAGTAGTGCGCATTAGGGGAAAAAATGGTAAGTGGTAGTGGTGTTAAGTCGAAATTTATTTATTAGGTGATTTCATAACAACATTTGTTTATTTGGTAGTAGTTTTTAAAAATGTTAATATGCGCTTTAATGTGATCCCAATTCAAAATCAATACTCAAACTGCGGTTTTCAATAGTAGCAATTTTATCCTTGCCAAAAAAAAAATAGTAGCATTTTATACTATAATAGGAAAAAATTACTCCGTTTTACATTAATTGATAATTGATACTACTCCATAAAATCAAGAATTCCTAGTCACTTTTTAGTTTGGTGTATAAAATAGTTTGATAGACATTTCTTTGATGTAGAATAAGCGAGAGAGAAGTTGTGCTTTAAATTTTTAATGTTTTGTGTTGGATTATGGATATCTATCTATAATTCTATACTATCATCATTTACTTATTACTAAAGCATTATCAGACTATCGATATTGACACATGTTACAGTTTAGTTGAAATTTTCACCATCAAAATGTTTTGAGAGTGATGACTTTAAAGTTGAGATTATTTTGGGAAGACGAACAAATGTTGGGAATACTCCTTGTTACTCTCTCTGTTTTTCAAGACATAACATATTGACTTTGGACAATATTCATCCAACACACTTTAATTACTCTAATATACATAAGATAAAATATAGGAAAGTGAGATCTTATCATCTTTATACATAGTTAAAGTTATGCTACAACAAATGTGTAAAGTCAATATGTTACACGTAAAAATAAAAAAAATGAAGGGTTTTTTGAAGTTGCTTTTTCAAACTTTTAAGCTATACCTACAACTTAGATTTTTTAATTAATAGTACCCACTCTGTTAAACCAATCGTTAATGGATCCCTAAAATGAGTTACATTTCGTGCGAGCGAATTTTCCCACTAAAATTCCAATGCTTTTCGCTGATTTAGAGGGAAAATTTTCCTTCCACGAAATGCAACTCGTTAATGATGTGGACATAGTTAATTAAAAAACTTAAGTTGGAGGTATAACGTAAAAGTTTGAAAAAGTCACAACTTATAAAAGAGAAAAAAAAAACTAGGGAAAATTATTGGCTTGACCCGGGTCCATTACAACGTCGTTTTGCCCTTTTTTTAAAAAAACCATTTTAAAATTTTAATGTTGCAGTTTTCTTTCCTTCTCCATATTGTTTCATTTTTGCACCTCCATTCTTGTTCCAATCCTAAATCTTGAGCATTTTGAATTCAATTTTTTAGAAAATTTCTATTATTTTCTTTCTTTTCTGTTGCAATATTCACAAATATTTATTTGGTGAACATTTGTGTTGTATGTGACTACGTGATGAATATTTATATTGATATATAAGTGTTGTGAACATTTATTGTTTACCTGGTGAACATCACAGTTTTAGTAAACATTTGTGCTATATGTGCTGTATATTTATGAACATTTGTGTTATATGTGGTGAATATTTATATTTACTTGGTGATTTGTAAGTGTTTGTGAACCTTTATTGTTTAATTGGTGAATATTACTATTTAAACTGGTGAACATTGCAGTTTTGGTAGACATTTGTTATTTGGTGAATATTTATACTCCATATTTAATGGGTGATAGGTAAGTGTTGTGAATATTTGCTTAACTGGTGAACATTGCAGTTTTGGTGAACATTTGTGCTTTGTGTGATGAATATTTATATTTAATTGGTGATATGTAAGTATTGTGAATATTTATTTTTTAATTGTGGAACACGGTTGTTTAAATTTTTTTAAGGGAAACATTGTTGATTAAATTGGTGATGAACAAATCTATGATTTGTACAATATATTGTGTGCATTCTAGCAAATAATAATCCAATATATATTGTGCATTACGTCGTGAGCATTAGTATAAGCTAGTGAACAGTGTAAATTATAAGTTTTACAAATGACATTTTAACAAAATATGATCGATGATATTTGTGCATATACTTGTGAACATTGTCTTTTTTGTGTATGTGTGAACATTGCACTTTTCATATGTGAACATTGTTCTTTTCGTGTGTGAACATTTATAGAGTGTGTAGTGATAGGGAGCGCGTGAGTTTTTTTTAGCAGGTGGGACGCGTGTGACCCCAACTGGCTGGTCCGGGTTCATCTATTACCTATTGATAAATCGTAATTTTGAAAAACTTAAAAAAAAGAAGAGAGTATTAATTATAAGTGAAAGTATTGGGTCAGACGGTCTGACCAGACAATCTGGTCAAACGGCTGACCCTTATAATCAATTATAATGGTGAAAAACTTCGGGAGGCTATAACTTTGCGCTCGGGTATCGGATCGGGACATATGATATGTCGAAATTGATTAATTTTTCGAGACGAACGCAGTTGCAAATACCCGAAGGGGATTTGGCCACCGGAAATCGCCAAACGAAGCCTCTAAATGCCTCAAAATGCAAAAAAAATGTATTTTGTCCAAGTTAGTTACAAAATGTGTTCATGTTTTACAATATGTGTCCATGTTTAAAGAATATGTGTCAAGGTTTACAAATAGGTGTCCAGGTTTACAAATAAGTATCTAGGGTTAACAATATGTGTGTAGGTTTGTCCAGGTGTGTTCAGATTTGTTCATATTTGTCCAGGTTTGTCCACATTTGTCCAGGTTTGTCAACATTAGTCCAGGTTTGCATGTCCAGGTGTGTCTAGATTTATCCAGATTTGTCCATGTTTGTCTAGATTTGTCCAGGTTTGTTCATATATTTGTCCATGTTTGTTCATTTTTGTCCAGGTTTGTCCACATTTGTCCAGGTTTGCATGTTCAGGTGTGTCCAGATTTATCTAGATTTGTCCATGTTTGTCTAGATTTGTCCAGTTTATTCATATTTGTCCAGGTTTGTCCACATTTGTCCAGGTTTGTCCATATTTGTCCAGGTTTGCATGTTCAGATTTATCCAGATTTGTCCATGTTTGTCTAGATTTGTCCAGGTTTGTTCATATTTGTCCAGGTTTGTCCACATTTGTCCAGGTTTACAAATTGTGTCCAGGTTTCAAATGTGTCCATTTTTGTTTCCAGGTTTACAAATGTGTCCAGGTCTACCAATAAATGTCCAGATTTAACAGCATGTGTCCAGGTTAAACACATATGTGTCCAGATTCAACAATATGTGTCCAGGTCCAGTGGACTGGTCTGACAGAAACGTTATTGTCAGACCGGTCTGACACAATACCTTCTTTAATTATAATTTTTATTTTCCCCCTTTCCTCCTAAATTTCATTTCCCTCCTATTCGAAATAGAGCTGTAAATGGGTCGACCTGGGTTGGGTTCGGGTTGACCCATTAATATAAACGGGTTGAAATCCTCAACCCAACCCATTTAGTTAAACGGGTTGAGATTCTCAACCCAACCCAACCTTAGAAGTAAATGGATTGACCCAATAACCCGTTTAATAATATTATCATCTTTTCATTAGTATCAAATAAACTTATATCACTATATGTCTATACTTATATATGAACCATAGCAACAACCCACGATAGTCATATGTATTACAACTTACAAGTCATATTGTCCATAATTTACACATTATAACACGGTATTAATAACTAACAACCTTTTGCGTTCTAATGTTCAAGATAAAAAAATTAGATTTTAAGACATTACAACCACCTACATAACTCGTAAAAAATCTATAATGTAATAAAAAAAATATATTAATGTGATATAATAGATTAGTACGTCAATTGAACTTGAAACTAATTTTATTACAACATATATATATATTCTTAATGGGTTAAACGGGTTGAAATCGGGTTGAGAATTTCAACCCGACCCAACCCATTAAACTAAACGGGTTGGGTTGGGTCAACCTATTTAACTAAACAGGTTGAAAAACTCAACCCAACTCGTTATTATTGGGTTGGGTTCGGGTTGGGTTATCGGGTTGGATCAAGTTTTTCCAGTTCTAATTCAAAACCCCATTTAGCCTAATACCCATCTCCTATCATCACAGACTCACAGTCTCTCTAGTCTTGGTCAGCGGCCGCCACCCCAGAAATAACATCAGCCGCAGCCGCCGCGGCATAACGTCAGCCGCACGGAGCTCGACACTTCGACGGTGTTCGCTCTGACTGTCTATGTAATTCTCGCTGCTTCTTTCTTTTCTTTTTTTTTTTCTTTTTAAAAAATAAAATAATTAGTTAAATGTTTAATTGTTAATAACTTGATAGTGTTTGTTGAATTTATTAAATACTTAAATGTTAAATATTTGTTTGAACATTGAACCGTATGACTCTTTAATTCTGTTCAATACTTGTTTACTTTTGTTTGTTTTTGTATGGTATTTCTCTAGTGCCTAGTCTAGGAATAAGATCTTCGTTTTTTAGTTTTTAATGTAAGTCTTCAATACTTTTGTTGTGTTTTTTATATTGGGGAATCTCGATGAAGTTAGTCGGACTCTCGACGCTTAATTGTGGTCAGATGTTAGGCATCTAAGGTGGCAGTGTGGTAAAAGTTGTGATAGTCTACTTGTTGGAGATAGCTGGTTAGGATGACGCTTATGGTGTTTTTACCATGGCCAAAGATGGTGACACGGGAGAGAATAAAAAAAATATTGGGAAATACAATTCTTAAGGAACAAGTTTATTTGAAGATAAAAATGGAGAATTTTAAAAATTAAATAGTATACAGGAAAAGAAAAAAATGCAAAACAAACATTTATAGATACTAAACACATTTCTGTTAATTAGGAAAGAAATGAATTTCTTATGTGTTTTAGTATTAAAAGAAGAAAAAATAATAAAAAAATGGTTTAATAAATAAATCAATGTGGAAAACACTCCATACAAGTTAAAATTTAATTAAAAAAAAAAATGAAAACCGAATCACTAGATACCAAAACGAAAAATGCAAAATAAATTATTTTTTTGACTTAAATGTCGTCGGATTTTTTTTTATCCAATTTGTTGCCAAAGGTATTTGTTTTTTTTTTTCCCCACAAATTTGTCATCTAAAGATAACTTCTTTTTTTTACCAATTTGTTATCTGAACATAATTTTTTTAGCCGTCATCCAAAACTATATTTTTAAAAAAAAAAATTGTTTCATGTGCCCCCTAAGTTTGCTACATAGGGGAAAAAACACTTTATTAAGAGTGCTTTAAGAGAAAAAAGAGGTTAGGTGGAGTACTTTTGTCTTTTTGGGTTTGTAATTAAGATAGGTAACATATTAAATCACATGAGACCATCACCTAAAAAAGAAACGTAAAATAATATCTTTGTCATTTTGTGTTTGTAATTAAGAAGAAAATAAATATTTATTTTTTGTTTATTAAAGGTTACCTCTGTCCCATAATAAGTGATCCAGTTTGACGGGAGACACTATTCACATGATTACTTCAGATCTCTTTAATTTTAAGCATATAAGGAAAAACATAGTCATATCGGATCTCGTATGATTTGTCTCGACATGTACTTTCTAAATATATAATTTTTATAATTTTTTGTTAAATATAACTCAAGATATTAATAGTTAAAGTTGTATATCGGGTGATATAAAAAAGTAAATAGAAAAATTATTTTGGGACAAAGTAAGTAGTTAACTTTTTAGAACAAATATAACAATTCTAAAGAACTGGTCATAGGTGACTATATTATTTTTATAGGTTATCGTGTTAATTTTTTTATACAAAAATTCGACTTTTGACAATGTTGAATAAAAGTTACGCCTGAAAAAATACAAAAATTTATTGGTAGTACTATACTAGTCACAAAACCCAAAAATTAAAAAAAAAATATAACCCTAGCGCAACATTTCGTCTCTCCGTTTATTTCACCCTGTCCTCTCCTCTTTCTCTCCTCTCTCCTTTACTCTCCTCTTCTCTGTTGAACTAACTAACTGTGACTAGGTTGGGCGTGGTTTTTGTGGTGCCTTTCCTCCATTAAAGCAAGCAGATTTCCTCCATTAAAGCAGGCAGAGTTTTTGAGGTAAGATTGTTTTTTCCCGTAGAATCAATTATACAATGAAGTTCATGCTTTGTTGGTTAATTTATTTTATCGCCAGATGGAAAATGAATTTCCAATCAAATATTGTTGATAGATTATGTATGTGCTGTGCTGTGCTGTAGACTACAAAAATGGAGGATTTCTTACTGGGCCCAGGGCGGCCGCCCCTGTTGCCCTGGGTCAGGGACGGGCCTGGGTTTGAATTAATGTTGGTGTACTGGAAGGTTAAAATTTTGAGGAAATGCCTTTGAAAGTTGTTTTTAGGATGTTTTTATTTTTATTTTGAATTTTTTAATCTTCTCCTGATATTCAGTTATGAAAATATTTGATCATGATCAATTCATCTTTTGCCTGAAAACCATAGCTATAACTGATCAAAGTTTTGATCTTCTAGCAATTCAATTTCCAGTATTTAGTTAGATATTGTGCAACTGATCGTAAGTGAATCAACTTGAATCCTAAATTTCTCTGAAAAACCTCATCACTGATCTGCTATTTTTCTGCGTAAACTATTACATCTTTGTAACCAATTTCTATTTATCTATTAGGATACTGTTAAAAAAGTTATGTCAAATTAATATGTTATGTTATCAATCATTCATTTAGTTAGATAAATGTTTGTTTTGTTTTCCGGTAATTTGTTAATTTATATCTGACTATCTGAATATCCTGTCTCTGATTAAGTTTGAAATTTGAACCCCATTGTTACAAATCTTGGATCTGCCACTGATTAGAACATAGCTTTTGAGGCTTTTTTTTTGTTTGTTTCTTCCCCTTTATTTGCTTGAATAATGGAAATGCAATTATAAAATTTGTTTAGTTTCGCACTATTGCTGATTTTGCCTGATAGTCACTTAGGGTTCTTCTAGGGCTGGGTTTGTGGCACTGTCGGTTATAATTGGGGTAGTTTATGCTAAGTAATTTTTGCTAGAGTTTTGAGCAGGAGAATTTCCAGCCCAATTTTGTTGCTAATATGTTGTAGACTTTTATTTATAACACTTGTGTTATTATGAAACTATGAGAAGGGAGTTTTAAACCTGAGTCCATGGCGGCCGCCCCTCCTTCCCTGGCCTTGGGTGGGGCATGGTTGTTCTAATTTTGTGTTATAATATACAGTTAGAAGTAATTTTGGAACCCCATTTAAAAATGCAACCGAGTTCTTCATCATTGATATCAATTTCAATTCGTTTTGATTACCATCCTTTTATTTTAAAGGTTTTTTTTCTTGTCAATTTCAGCTTTCATCCTCTTTCATCTCTGGCAATCAGCGATTTGGTGCCCAACACTTTCTAGAGGCTCGAGTTCCAAATAACTAAGCATACCCCATCTTTTAGATATACCGTGTTCAAAGGTTACATCTTTAGCATTACAGGATATCATGCCAGGTTTAGCTTCTGTTTCTAGGGAAACTAAGTTTGTTAAAACTTTATGTGCGGTTGTATTAAAAGGTAATTGGAACCAACTCTTGAATCCCCAAATTAGTTCCGATTTGAGCTCAGCAACTGTACAGAGAGTACAGCTTTCATTAGATATCTACGAATCTTATGCTTTTTATGAATGGGTTGAAAAGATTCCTGGATATAAGCATTCCCTTGAATCTACTTGGTCTATGATTCATATGCTAACAAAAAACAAGTCTTTTAGAATTGCTCGGCAGTTGCTTGAGAAGATAGCGCTTAAAGATTATATATCCTCCTCCACGGTTTTGAATGCACTTGTTGGTTTACACCATCACCCGGATTCGAATTCACAGATTTTAAGTTGGTTGGTGATTTTTTATGCGGAATCCAAGATGACTGAGAATGCAATTCAAGTGTTTGAGCACATGCAAACCTATAGGATCAGGCCTCATTTGCATGCTTGTACTGCACTTTTGAACTTATTTGTGAAGGCTGGCTTGACTGCTACCATGTGGAAGATGTATAAGAAGATGTTGAAACTTGGGGTTGTTCCTAATTTTCATGTGTATAATGTGTTGATTCATGGATGTTCCAAGTCCAGGGATGTGGAAAAGGCTCAAGAGTTGTTAAATGAGTTGGAATCAAATTGCATATTGCCTGATCTATTTACTTATAATACACTGTGTGATGTTGTTGAGGACGACGATTTCGTGGTCTTAGATTCATATAATAAGAATTTTAAGCGAAGTGGTGGTGAGTATGATATGAGATATGAAATGGATGAGAGTGAATTTAGGCATCCATTGGTGAGAGAAATGTGTAGACTGGTTGAGCTAAGATCGAATTGGAACCCTGATCTTGAAGGCCAATTGAAGAATTTATTGAGGAGCCTGAAACCCCGTCAAATTTGTGCAGTTCTTCACTCTCAAGATGATGAAAGGGTAGCTTTAGAGTTCTTCTATTGGGCCGATAGGCAATGGAGGTACCGCCACAACCCAGTGGTTTATTATGCTATGCTTCAAATTCTTGGCCAGACTAAATTGTGTCAAGGAGCTAGGAGAGTTCTCCAGCTTATGTATAGGCGAGGTATCTATCGCACTTCAGAGGCTTTTCGATATTTGATGATCTCGTATAGCAGAGCAGGGAAACTAAGGCATGCAATGGGGGTTCTTAGGATGATGCACAAGGCTGGGGTTCAACCTAATCTCTCTATTTGTAATGCTGCAATTCATGTTTTAGTGGTGAACAATAGGTTGGATAAAGCATTAAAATTCTTAAAGAGGATGCAAATTGTTGGAATTTCCCCTGATGTTGTTACATATAACTGCTTAATTAAGGGTTATTGTGATGTTAATCTGGTGAAAGATGCCATCAAGCTCATAGATGATATGGTTCTTACAGGATGTGTACCTGATAAGGTTAGTTTTTATACTGTAATACATTACTTTTGTAGGGAGAAAAACATGGCTGAGATAAACATGCTGCTTGATAAAATGATACACTGTAATCTATTGCTAGATGTGGTCACCTATAATAATCTCATTCACATGCTTTCTAAGTATGGACATAGTGATGAGGCTTATGATTTTGTGAAAAAAGCACAAGAGCAAGGATTTCGGTTGGACAAAGTTGGTTACACTGCTTTGGTCCACTCGTTTTGTCGGGATGGAAGGGTAGACAAGGGATTAGAGATTGTTGATGAAATGTTTGTGAAGGATTGCCCCCCAGATGTAGTGACATACACTGCTGTTATAGATGGGTTTTGTCGAGCAGGGAGGGTGGATGAAGCTAAGGACAAGCTTCAAGAAATGTACAAGAAGGGCTGTAAACCGAACACTGTATCATACACAGCCTTGCTAAACGGTCTTTGTCAAATCGGGCGCTCTTCAGAAGCTCAAGACATGATGAATAAAAGTGAGGAGGAATGGTGGACCCCAAATGCCATCACGTACAGTGTTTTGATGCATGGTTTCCATAGAGAAGGAAAATATTTTGAGGCTTGTGATGTGGTTAGGGAAATGATTATGAAGGG
This sequence comes from Salicornia ramosissima, assembly GCA_951394345.1. NCBI lineage: Eukaryota > Viridiplantae > Streptophyta > Magnoliopsida > Caryophyllales > Amaranthaceae > Salicornia > Salicornia ramosissima. The sequence continues at coordinate 59,324,065 of OX596235.1, read as the reverse complement.
ACTCTTTCCATCTCCTGCAGAAATCAATTTGTTGCTTTCATCTCTTTGTGGGGAAGGAAGAACAGATGATGCTAAAAGATTCATTCAAGAGTGTCTGAGCAAGGGGTGTGACATTAATGTTGTTAACTTTACCACTGTTATTCACGGGCTTTCCCAAAAGGACGACTTGGATGGTGCTCTTTCATTACTTGATGACATGTATTTGGTCAACAAGAGCCCTGACATTGTGACGTATACAACAGTTGTTGATGCATTGGGAAGAAGGGGAAAGATCGAAGAGGCAACTGATCTTATCAAGAAAATGTTAGGGAGGGGCATACTTCCGAATCCTGTTATGTACCGGATGGTTATTCATCAGTATTGCCAGAATGGTAAAGTGGAAGATTTGTTGCAACTATTAGAGAAGTTGCTGCTTAAGCAGCCCTATCAGACTGCTTATAATCAAGTCATTGAAAAGCTTTGTAGCTTTGGATTCTTAGGTGAAGCTTACAACCTTTTGGGTAAAGTCTTGAGAACGGCTTCTAGGGTTGATGCTCAATCTTGCCATGTGCTCATACAAAGTTATATAAAAAGAGGAAGTCCTCTTATGGCATACAAAATTGCTTGTAGAATGTTTAGAAGAAATTTGATTCCTGACTTAAAGTTATGTAAGAAGGTGAGCAGGAAACTAACATTAGATGGAAATATCAAAGAAGCCGATAGTCTTATGGTCCAGTTCGTTGAGCGTGGCCTTATATCACCTTGTTGAATAACAATCTGTACGACCAGGTATTTCTCCGTGTGTAAATCGAGCACCCGAGGCTACTTTGTGGGCCTGGGGCCATACCGGCCATTTCTCATTTTACTCAACTACTTTTGTGTCGAGGTGGGTTGAAATATATGAATTTCTTTGAAATACATTTCTGCTTTTTCTATCAGTTATATCTGCATTGCCATTGCCTCTGGGTGTTTGTGTCTCTCCCTAATCAGTAATGTAGTTCCTGTTATTTCTTTTATGGACATCTTGATTGTGGTTTGGTGCACTTAGCCGAACTTGAATGTATCAAAAGGTAATTAGTGATTGCGAAAAATATAAGTATCACCTTTGTGGTAATTTAAGTCAAATTCCTTGTTTATAAATATTTAATTGTCAACATGGTATGTAGGAATGTTGGGCAAAAGGGTAATGATTCTGAGGAATAAGTTATTGATGGTATCCCCTTCAAAGTACTCAATCTGGATCTTCATCTGTAACCGAATATCCCTTTCACTTTTTAGGTAGGGTTTATCTCTACTGGTGTTGGATTCTCCCTCTTTAGGGTATATTGCTGGCTGAATATATGATTTTCCTCCACATTAAAACAAGAAACTTTTAAAAACTGATCAGTTTCATGGGTTTGAGTTGCCTCATGTTTTCTTTTGTTTCTCTTTTAACTTTTAACTAATCCAAACCATTGTTTGGCTCCTCAGGCGCTGCAATTTTTTGGTCTGCTCTCTGGTTGTTTCGGTAAATGCTTACCATTCCTCGTTCTCGATCCACAACGTGTCTAGTTGACATCCCAACAACTCTTTCCTCTCTTCTTTCAAGCGCCGAGTGGAAATTGGTTGATGATGTTGCAGTTTCTCGCCTATGGACGTTGATTTTGTGTGGTTACAACCCTAAAGTATGATGGTGAATCAACAATTTTAGATATAGTATAGATCAAAGTGAAGCTAATTGCTAGCGCAGGTGCTCCTGGATTCATGCCTCAATTTGAAGGAGTTTTGCCTCTGAAAAATCAGCTTATTTTGGCCAACATGATTCTGTTGTAACATTTGCTTCATGGGTAACAAAAATTCCACAACTGTATATATGAATTTGATGTTCTATTTAAAATTAGTCGATGTTTTATCTTCTTAATATAAAGTGATTACAAATACAGGTTGAGTAATTTTTGAGCTGAGTCAAGCAATTGCGAATCATACGAATGATGTGCATGTCGATCTTGGACAAGTTATCAACCAAATTGATGCCAATGTCAGTTTATATATATATATATATTCATATTGTCTTAAAAAAAATTGTAACATACCAAAATTTATCTAAAGGACACTGCCTCTTTACTTTAACAATAAATGCACTTGCTTCCACTACTTTCCCGATTTCACTCTCATCAAATATGCCAAATCAAGATAAAAAAAGTGGGAAATGCCTAATTCCTCACTCCAAAAAAGTAGTTTTTCTTTGTGTTGCAATTATCTAGGGACATTTTGGTCTTGTTGTAAAAAAAATTATCTAGGGACATAGGAAAAAGTGGACTAGTTAGAATGATTTCCATAGTCATTGGCAAGTTATAAATCGTAATGGTGCGCTTATCGTTCATGCTTTAAGGGGTGCTCAAGGCTCGGGAACGAAAATTTCTTGAAACAATGTGGCATGGTCATTGGATTTTAGGAATATCGGAGTCGCACGATGGAGCTAGGTGGTCAAAAGCACAGAACAACCCATATATTGAAAAGTCTCTCTAGAGATTACAATACTTTGTTTTATTGCCCGAAAAAAGGACGAGGAGCATCATAATGCTACCCTTAACCCATGATAAAAAAATAGGGTGAAAAAACAACCCAGAAACGACCTTTGGAAGCCAAAATCAAAGGTTACAATCCATTATTTTTGGGGTTCTCAGGGCTCAGGATCAACATTTCCCAAACATCGAGGAAAAGTCATTAGTTTACAAGCATCCCCTAGGACGTATTTCGAGCGAATAAGAGTCATAAGATGGAGCGAGAAGATCAAAAACACCGCATGACTCAAATGTCCAAAAGTCCTTCTAGAGGGTAAAATACTTCATTGTAGTGCCCAAAAAAGGGCGTGAAACCTCCCGGTGGTGTCCTTAACCCATGATGAAAAGAAGGGACAAAAAAATAGCTCTCAAAACGACATTCGGGTTGGCAAAACCATAGGCTATAATCCAAGCTTTTCGGGGTATTTGTTTTTTTTTTCCCACAAATTTGTCATCTGAAGATAACTTTTTTTTTTTTTTTTACCAATTTGTTATCTGAACATAATTTTTTTACCAATTCATCGTCCAAAACTATTTTTTTTTAAAAAAAAATTGTTTCATGTGCCCCCTAAGTTTGCTATATAGAGGAAAAAACACTTTATTAAGAGTGCTTTAAGGGAAAAAAAGGGTTAGGTTGAGTACTTTTGTCTTTTTGTGTTTGTAATTAAGAGAAGTAACATGTTAAATCACGTGAGACCATCACCTAAAAAAGAAACGTAAAATAATATCTTTGTCATTTTGTGTTTGTAATTAATAAGTATCTATTTTTTTGTTTATTAAAGGTGACTATGTACTCCCTCTGACCTCTGTCCCCATAATAAGTGATCCAGTTTGACGGGAGACACTATTCACATGATTATTTCGGATCTCTTTAATTTTATTCATATAAGGAAAAACATAGCCATATCAGATCTTGTATGATTTGTCTCGACATGTACTTTCTAAATATATAATTTTTATAATTTTTTGTTAAATATAACTCAAGATATTAATAGTTAAAGTTGTGTATTAGGTGATATAAAACAGTAAATAGAAAAATTATTTTGGGACAAAGTAAGTAGTTAACTTTTTAGAACAAATGTAGCAATCCTAAAGAACTAGTCACGCGTGACTATTTTATTTGTATAGGTTATCGTGTTAATTTTTTTTTATACAAAAATTCGATTTTTAACAATGTTGATAAGAGTAGTTACAGCAGAAAAAATACAAAAATTTATTGGTAGTACTGTACTAGTGACAAAATCCAAAAATAAAAAAAATATAACCCTAGCGAAACATTTCGTCTCTCCGTTTATTTCACCCTGTCCTGTCCTCTTTCTCTCCTCTCTCCTCCCCTCTCCTCTTCTCTGTCGAACTAACTAACTGTGACTAGGTTGGGCGTGGTTTTTGTGGTGCCTTTCCTCCATTAAAGCAAGCAGATTTCCTCCATTAAAGCAAGCAGAGTTTTTGAGGTAAGACTGTTTTTCCCGTAGAATCAATTATACAATGAAGTTCATGCTTTGTTGGTTAATTTATTTTATCGCCAGATGGAAAATGAATTTCCAATCAAATATTGTTGATAGATTATGTATGTGCTGTGCTGTGCTGTAGACTACAAAAATGGAGGATTTCTTACTGGGCCCAGGGCGGCCGCCCCTGTTGCCCTGGGTCAGGGACGGGCCTGGGTTTGAATTAATGTTGGTGTACTGGAAGGTTAAAATTTTGAGGAAATGCCTTTGAAAGTTGTTTTTAGGATGTTTTTATTTTTATTTTGAATTTTTTAATCTTCTCCTGATATTCAGTTATGAAAATATTTGATCATGATCAATTCATCTTTTGCCTGAAAACCATAGCTATAACTGATCAAAGTTTTGATCTTCTAGCAATTCAATTTCCAGTATTTAGTTAGATATTGTGCAACTGATCGTAAGTGAATCAACTTGAATCCTAAATTTCTCTGAAAAACCTCATCATTGATCTGCTATTTTTCTGCGTAAACTATTACATCTTTGTAACCAATTTCTATTTATCGATTAGGATACTGTTAAAAAAGTTATGTCAAATTAATATGTTATGTTATCACTCATTCATTTAGTTAGATAAATGTTTGTTTTGTTTTGCAGTAATTTGTTAACTTATATCTGACTATCTGAATATTCTGTCTCTGATTAAGTTTGAAATTTGAACCCGATTGTTACAAATCTTGAATCTGCCACTGATTAGAACATAGCTTTTGAGGCTTTTTTTTTGTTTGTTTCTTCCCCTTTTTTTGCTTGAATAATGGAAATGCAATTATAAAATTGGTTTAGTTTCGCACTATTGCTGATTTTGCCTGATAGTCACTTAGGGTTCTTCTAGGGCTGGGTTTGTGGCACTGTCGGTTATAATTGGGGTAGTTTATGCTAAGTAATTTTTGCTAGAGTTTTGAGCAGGAGAATTTCCAGCCCAATTTTGTTGCTAATATGTAGTAGACTTTTATTTATAACACTTGTGTTATTATGAAACTATGAGAAGGGAGCTTTTAAACCTGAGTCCATGGCGGCCGCCCCTCCTTCCCTGACTTTGGGTGCGGCATGGCTGTTCTAATTTTCTGTTATAATATACAGTTAGAAGTAATTTTAGAACCCCATTTAAAAATGCAACCGAGTTCCTCATCATTGATATCAATTTCAATTCGTTTTGATTACCATCCTTTTATTTTAAAGGTTTTTTTGCTTGTCAATTTCAGCTTTCATCCTCTTTCATCTCTGGCAGTCTGCGATTTGGTGCCCAACACTTTCTAGAGGCTCGAGTTCCAAATAACTAAGCATACCCCATCTTTTAGATATACCGTGTTCAAAGGTTACATCTTTAGCATTACAGGATATCATGCCAGGTTTAGCTTCTGTTTCTAGGGAAACGAAGTTTGTTAAAACTTTATGTGCGGTTGTATTAAAAGGTAATTGGAACCAACTCTTGAATCCCCAAATTAGTTCCGATTTGAGCTCAGCAACTGTACAGAGAGTACAGCTTTCATTAGATATCTATGAATCTTATGCTTTTTATGAATGGGTTGAAAAGATTCCTGGATATAAGCATTCCCTTGAATCTACTTGGTCTATGATTCATATGCTAACAAAAAACAAGTCTTTCAGAATTGCGCGGCAGTTGCTTGAGAAGATAGCGTTTAAAGATTATATATCCTCCTCCACAGTTTTGAACGCACTTGTTGGTTTACACCATCACCCGGATTCGAATTCACAGATTTTAAGCTGGTTGGTGATTTTTTATGCAGAATCCAAGATGACTGAGAATGCAATTCAAGTGTTTGAGCACATGCAAACCTATAGGATCAGGCCTCATTTGCATGCTTGTACTGCACTTTTGAACTTATTTGTGAAGGCTGGTTTGACTGCTACCATGTGGAAGATGTATAAGAAGATGTTGAAACTTGGGGTTGTTCCTAATCTTCATGTGTATAATGTGTTGATTAATGGATGTTCCAAGTCCAGGGATGTGGAAAAGGCTCAAGAGTTGTTAAATGAGTTGGAATCAAATTGCATATTGCCTGATCTATTTACTTATAATACACTGATTTCTTTGTATGTGAAGAAGGGTAAACACTATGAAGCCTTCTCAGTTCAAGACAGTATGAAAAAAGCTGGTGTGGCCCCTGATATTGTGACTTATAATTGCCTCATATCTGGATTTTGTCAAGAAGGTAGGATGAGGGAGGCTTTGAGGCTTTTTAATGAAATTAAGGGTGCAATTCCTAACCTTGTGACATATACTACTTTGGTTGATGGGTATTGTCGAGCAAATGACCTAGAGGAAGCATTAAAGTTTTGTCAAGTAATGCAGGCTAAAGGTATACATCCTTCAGTTGCTACTTACAATTCGATTCTGCGCAAGCTGTGTGAGCAAGGGAAGTTAAGGGATGCAAACAAGCTCTTGATTGAGATGACTGAGAAGAAGATAGAACCTGATAATATTACATGCAATACATTGATAAATGCTTATTGCAAGATAGGAGATTTACCATCTGCCCTTAAGGTCAAAAGGAAGATGTTGGAAGGTGGGTTGAAATGTGACCAATATACTTTTAAGGCACTAATACATGGATTCTGCAAGTCCAAGGAGATAGATGGAGCAAAAGTGATACTTTTTGAAATGCTTGATGTGGGGTTTTCTCCTAGTTTTTGTACTTATTCGTGGATTGTAGATGGTTACTGTCACCATGATAATGAGGAGGCAGTAGTAAGACTGCCAAATGAGCTTGCTGGAAGAGGTTTGTGTGTTGATATCTCAGTTTATCGGGCTCTTATAAGAAGTCTGTGTAAGAAAGCCAGGATTGAATGGGCTATCAAAATTTTTAACTGCATGGAAGAGAAAGGAATCAAGGGAGACAGTCTTGTATACACTAGCTTGGCGTTTGCTTACTTTAAAGAAGGGAAGGGAAGAGTAGCTTCAGAGTTATTGGATGAGATGTACAGGAGGAGGCTAAGTGTAACTCTAAGATTATATAAGCTTTTCAGTGCTTCAAATGCTAATGAGCACAAATTGTTAGAGCTCTTTTGGGATCAATTAGAAAAGAGAAAACTTATCTCAAAAAATGTTTACAAGTGCGTGCACGACCTTGATTAACCTCCTATTTAGATAGTTGACGCTTGTTTCCGGGTGTTTTCCCACAACCAATCATGGTTTGGTCATGATCTCGGTAATCATCGCAGATCACTGTTATGGGTCTTGCGGATAGTTTGCCACTGTTGTGGGACAGTATGTAGGTTGCAGTAAAGTTAAAAATCATTTACATTGCCGTGATGACTTATGATGTGGTAATATGACTGGGACTATACTATGCAACCTTTTGTTAACACTTAGCATAGATGTTGAACTTTCTGTGTAGTCTATCCACCAGTTTTCTTTTCTGGACCAAATGTTATGTTTTATTTGTTGTAATTAAGTACCTTAGAAAATTGTTTTTACTTTTTTAGTGATGAAGATGTTTTGTTTTAAATTGTTTTCATTTATACTATATATATTTTGTTTTTAGTAACTCAATACTTTGGATAATTATATTTAGTATTGAAGATGTTTTGTTTTAATTTATAAATTATTGGTCAAAACTAGAGAGAATATTAATAGTCATATTTGGTATGTAGCTTTCTTTTGTATGGCAATCTCGATATTCTTGTGCACTGATGGAAGCACTTCCTTAAGCGTGCTTTATGAAGCAATTATCTGTTCATGTATTTTATTGATACAAGTGATGACTATGCCAAAAAATATGTGAGCTGACATTAAGAACCATTGTTGCAGGATACCCTTATTGAGGTTTTGGGCGCAACGTTCTCGCCTCGAGTGATTATTTTCTTTTGTTTGTGAAGGCTGTTGGGGTTCATTTCAGATGTAGGTGAAAACTGAATTGACTGACCTTCTATTGCGCATTTATAAAATTAGACATTTAGGTAAGACATCCTATGATAACACTGATGTGGCAGGCTGTTGATGCTATATATTTTTTAATAATTTGCTCCTTGCATCTAATGTGGTATATGCCTCCGTCTTGCACTATAATATCAAATTAACAGCTTATGTGGAACGTTATTATGTTTATTATACCTTTTATGTGTGAGCGTGTAGTGTGAACTGTGAATTAATGATCTTTGCTGCAATCACTACCTATCACTGCCCCCAGCCCTCTACAATCCTACATAACAAGCACTTGCAATTATTGTTACCTTGTAAAGATTGGTGTCTGACTCGTACTTAGGTCACAGGCTCAACAGACTTTAGAATAAATAATCAAAATTAACAAACTTCCCTTTTGATTTTTGACCATCCAAGATGAATGACAAAGTCCTAAAAACTTAATAGGAAATTGTGAAGCATGAGAGCAGCTGAACCGGTCTGACTTCTGATATCATGTCTGGCAGTTTTATTTTTCAATCTGTTTGTTTTTGTGCGTTTTTTCGTGATTGTGTTGATTATTAATTCTGGAGTGTATTTTGTAGCTTATTAATCTAATTTGATGATTCGGTTATTCAAATGTTTTCGATGTGGGTTCACTTTTTGCTTGTCGGAATTCCCTGGCAACCTTTTCCACTCAATTGACTCTCCATTTTAAAATATTTAGGCTGTCACTGACTCACTGTTTGTGAAGGGGAAAATTGGTCATTTCCCCTTTCTTATTTGTTTAGTGGATTTTAGGCCCTTTCATAATATTGCTCTTATCTATTTGGTAGTTGAAATCTGGAATAATGAATAGTGATATTTGATTGACTATTTTAGAAATTATAGTTGTATCTTTCGTAAGATACATTGGTAGTGGTTCAGTTCAAATATGGGTGAGGTGTTAATTACTTTCCTAGGTCTCAAGTATGTGTCAGTTTTATGTCATGTTTATGTGGTGGCCAAGCCTTTTGATTGGACTAGCTAATGTAGCTTTCTTACCAAATAAAAAAAACAGTTCTCACAAAATTGTTAAGGAGTAAAAGTAACAGATAAAAACAATATGGAGTACTCTTCTACAATTTTTTTTAAAGGATGAATAAGTAAACGACTAAATTTTGTACCAAGATTCAAAGTTCATCAAGAATGCTGGGAAATGAGATACGTAAAAAAAATGGCAACTAGAACAGTGAGGAGTATTGTTTAATTTTTCTTAAAAAAAGGAAGGAAAAGGGTTCTTTTACAGGTCGTTGAAAAGGAAAAAAAAAGAACTTGAATTAGAATAATTAAAGAAAAGAAAAGCAAAAAACAATAATGATGTGCAGCCAAAGCAACAAGCAAATGCAGTGCAAAACTGCACAGCATGGGAGTATGTCACAGGATCTACCCATCTCTGAATGGAATCCTAGGCTTAGCTAAAACTTCTGGTACTTGACATAACTAGCTTTGCTAAGATATTTTATGCACCCTTGTGACTACAAATGTTATTTATACATTTTTTGGATCAATGGGTTTGGGCCTTGGACTTCTACCCTCCCTTGGACCTGGCTTTGGCTTTGCTTGTCTTGGGACTAAATTGCTTTCACCTGTACAATTCATTGAAACATTAAATTAAATTAAAATATATCAATGATGATAAAATCAGTTGAGATGTTGATTATTATGGTCAAAGTCTTATGTTAGTGGTCCTAATAATTCTTTTGTAACCACTTAATTAGGAAGATTTAGTAAAAGAAAACTTGATGTTGTCATGAAAAATATCAATAAAAATATTATATTATTTTTTGGTAATAGATTTGTGTCAATTTTTATTGGCTTTTGCTTTAGTAGTATTTCATAGTTAGATTAGTCTAAAGATCTATAATTATCATATTTAAATTTCTGCGCTCTATTGTTCAAAATTTCCCAATTGTCGGCTGTGTGATTATGACTTGATTGTGTGAAATGTTGGTGCAAGTTTGTTTGATGCCAATTGACCTTTGTGTTTAGGGTTTTCAATTTGTGTTGTTCATGCAAGGAACTGATCTGAAATCAGGTTTTGATGTAAACCTAGATGATATTTAGTTAGTTTGAGGACTTCAATTTTTTGTTTTTGTTTTTGTTTTTTTGCATGTCAAATTAGTGTTTTTGTTTTGTACTTTAGTTTGATATTGAATTTTTTTTGAAGATATATATTTTTTTCTTCTGATTTGGTTATTCTTGAGTGAATGTTTAGTTCTTTACTTGTCTTATTGTAATTAGGGTCTCAAAATGTTAAATGGGCTTATGAACTTGATATTCCATCTGAACACCTTTTTTTTAAAAATATTTTAGATATTTGCAGTTGTGGATTATGGGACAAGCATTATATGAGAGACTCAAAGAGTTTACAAAGATTCTAATTATATGAGAATTCTGAGCTTAGCGGCCTCATCCGAGCTTCAAGTAATGCCTTGAGTGTTTTTATGCAATACCATTTTTGCAACCTCATTCTTCAATATGGATGGGTACATGATGGGAGAAATGGAAGATGATGAAGTGCATACATCAGACAGAGTTGATGACAATAAAGGCTTAAATAGAAAAAAGCGATCATATAGTAAAGCGAATAGTAGCCTCCCTTTTCGAGGAAGGAGGTCATGGAGGCATGTAGAATTGCTATTGACTGAGCCTTTTTATTCCCTCAAAGTGGGTTCAGTGAATGTATGTTATGAAAATCGCATCAGATTGCGAAACCTGCTTCTTAAGTTTGTGGTACAACACAATTGGGTGGATGCTAGTGGAGTACTAAGTGCGATGTTGAAAGGTACTAGCAGGGAACGTTCACCTCAGAATAACCGTATTAAGTATTGGGTAAGAATTTAATGAATTTTGGTCCTTACTCTTTTGTTCATATTCTGACTTTAGTGGGTTTACCTATTTATTTTCGTTCATGTCTGTCATTGTATATGAGGGATGTTTCTCTTAGTTTGTGGACTCAACTTCTCACTTATTGGTTTCTCTAACTATGCAACTAACTAGATATATAGGTAAACTTCCCTCTTCCAACTTCTTAATTCAAATATCCTCAAATGTATGTGGATGTGATTTTTGATGGATTAGGTGAAGTGTAATTCGGATTGTAGCAATTTGAGTCAAATTGATTAACTTACTCGATTTGAAGTGTAATTGTAGAAATTATACGTATACCAGTTACCATTGTTATTATTACCGACATTGGTAGTGTTGGATGGTAGTTAGCATTGCAACAAAATAATAGAAACATATATAAGAAACCATTAAATTGGTAGCTAGTAGACATATGCCCCAAAATCTTTGTTAGTTCGATAGTTTAATTGGATTGGCTTTTGTAGTGGCACTCAAGAGTCAAGATTCAGGTTTAATTCCATTTTGGATTAGTTTCCTTGTTTCTCTTGGTAATTAGAATAAAAACATCTATCTTACAACAGTCGCATGCATGTGTGTTTTTTGCTTGGCTCTAATCTTATTGCGTTGCAAGTATATCTTGAATTTTTTCCAATAATTGTTGGACAAACCAGAGCAGCAAGAGATTTAGCGATAAGTGGCCACCGAACGGGCCGGGCTGGGCTGGGCCAGAGACCGGGCCGGGTCGAAGACCTCCGACCCATGAACCGGCCCGGTGGGTTACCGGGCCGGGTTCATGGGTTGTACTGGGTTGGTGGGCCGGGTCGGGGACCGGGATGGACCGGGTTGGACTGGGTTTGACCGGGTTACGGGTTATAACACTCCGACCCATGACCCACCCATTGAGCACCGAGCTAGGTCACGGGCCGGGTCCGGGCTAACCGGGTCTGACCCATCAGGGCCAAAAACCGGGCCGGGTCAACCCGGCCCAGTGGCCATACAATCATATCTAGAATTACTCGTCACTTCCATCATTAACATCTCAGTTTCCATAAGTTCGTGCACCCTTTTCGCCTGTTCTTTGTTTTCATTCCCATCTTTTTAATTTTTGGTGTATGTATTATCTTTCTTCTTGCTCTGCTATTTATTTTCTTTATTTCTTGTGTGTGTGTACAATTGATTTTATTTTAAATCTTTGTTTTCAAGGAAATAGAATACTGTTTGTATTTTCCATTTTGAAAATTTGGGTTAGTTTGTTCTTACTTTTTGCTTACTCTTTGTCTACTCTCTACTTTCATAAATTGTCTCAGAAACATTTATCCTTGGTGTCTAAGTTAGTCTAAATCAACTTTAGGTAAATTGTCTTTGGACATCATGCCCTCATTGTGTATTGCATTGTTCACTCATAGCTTCATTTGCAACAAATGGTTTTTCATGGATAACATCATTATTTATTTCTAGCTAAATTGTCTTCTTCAACAATCATTTTTTGTTTTTCACTATCTTAGGTTGCAATGGAGGTTCTTCGACATGTCGAAAATAACCCATATGCTTACTCGACAAGGATTGATCACTTATATGCTACATGGAGGGAAAAGATAAAGGCTTATAAGAGTTGGCCAACAAAGGTATGTCTTATAATTAACCATCTCACATAGCAGGAATAGTGAAAGAATTCTCTTCAATCTAACTAACATATATGTTTTTTCCCCTTAGAAAAGAATTTGATATTTATTGCTAGTAGTGAAGAAAGAAATAAGAATTATAGTAGCTGCTCAATCTTTGAATTTTTTTGGTCTTTACCTCTCTTGAAGTTACTATAAAATTGGAGTAAATGATAAGAATGTTTAGAATATGCTCTAAATTTGACAACACAAAAAGAAGATATGATCTTATTGAAGCTCAAATTTGGGGGTCCGCATGGTTAGAACACAAGAATCAGGAAACTTTCCAATGTGAGAGCGATACATGTACTTCTACATATTTCCTAGTTATGGTTTTAGTATTTAAGTATTAGATTTGATGAGGATAGGTGTTTCCATATTTGGATTAGGCAGTCAGGGAATCACTTTTGAACATTTTCTTGCCTTCTTGAAGTGGTTCCTTTTTACCTTGTAGTCTGCACTTTTCAGTCTTGATAATGTATCATGCATCAAGGCTTTAAGCAAAGTCCACAAAGTGGTAATGAGAATCTCCATGGAAAGGTGGAATGGTTTTTTTTCTTCACGCGGACGTTTATATTTTATCAAATACTCTCTCAGGCCCTCGCAGAATTTTTTGCTCCATAATTTTTTAGGGTTGTGCCTAATTCTTCACTTTATTCTTTGTATAACAATTTACTTTTATTTTTAGGCTTGGACTAGGAATAACAGTGGTTATATTCATATCAACTCAAAACCTACAAGAAGTCGGACTTTCATTCCATTATGACTTCATCAACCTACTTATGCAATCCAACTTTTATTTGATTTGTGTTCTCCTCCAAAACTGACATTTTTTTTTCTTTGTTTTTTAAAGTTTCTTATATCTTTTTTATTTAGAATCAATTCAACATGCTATGTAATTAGCGGAGTACTTTTGTACTAAATGTTTTGATTAACGTTGATGATTCACTTTTTACTAAAGGCACTTGGCCCTGTTCTTTTGGACATAATTTTTGAAATTTCACTTCAGTTTGATTCAAACAAATTCAGTACACCTACTGAGTCGATTTAGTTTAATTTAGTTCATATAAATTCACTTCAGTTCAGATTAAATTTCAGTTCAGCTCGTCGTCAGTGGGTTGTTGAGGGGTTGGGAGTGCGTAACGGAACTGGAGATGTATTGATTGAGAAGATTAAATAAGGGCGATAATAGGCAAGACTAATATTAAGATAAAAACACAATTTTATGTGGGAACAACCCACTAACGATGAGTTTTCTATTCCACTATATGAAGATATAGGAGAGTACAATTATCACTTTTGAGGGTGTTTGTATTACAATAAGACTCTATTTTTACTCACAAAGGAGTATTAAAATAAGAGTATAATGGATTAGTAGGATATATTTTGGTGGAGGATTAGAAGGAGGTGAAAGTCTTACGTGTTTGTGTGGCTTTTGAGTGTATGTGTATGGCTTCTTGTGTGTCGTTGGAACTTGAAAATGAGACCATGACCTCCTATTTATACATATGCATGGCGGTGGAAAATGTCATTGGAACATTCTAGCTCCTTATGTTGCCAGAATACTCTAGATTACAAGATTTTACATAGAAAAATCTAGCTAATTAAAGTCAATGATCTAATCTAATCTTTAGAAGTTTCTAGAATGTTGTCAAATGACTTGATGCATCGACATTTTCCATTTTATAAACCATAAATTTGGTCCACAATATTGGGTCGTGAAATTGGGCCACATTTCAACAAAATTCAGTGCACCTAGTCTAGGATTTAGTTTAATTCACTTTAGTTCAGATTAGCTCAGTGTGCATTTTTTAGTAGTTTGAGCCTCGGCGGTGGAGCTAGACGCATCCGAGGCACATTTCTTAAAACAAAGCTTTCATTCCCCTTCCTTTTCAAGAAAAAATTTTGTATTGGGAAGAAAAGGACCAACTCTAAAGGGATAAACTTCTGAATAGGCTATTTGATTTGGAAAGTTGGGTTTATGGGACTTTGACCCTTAACCTTGTGACTGATGGTGTCAATGCTTCTCATTTACGGCTCCTAGTGCATGGCTAGCAATAGGGCGGGAACTAGTTACAAGGGATTGTTCTATTGTTTTTATTCTCTCCATGAGTATTTCATTCAACTGCTTGTTACTCATGATTCATGACTGTTATAATCATCTCAATCTATGCAAATAGGTGTAAGTCTAATGTTGCATCTGCCTCATCAGAAGACAGGTGTGCTAAATTGTGTTTGGTAAATGATGGGATTGAGGAAAAGATGAGGCAGCGATTTTCCTTTGATAATATTATAATTATTTATTTATTTTATATGGGTGCTTGCTGCTCAGTAAACTTTGAAGTTGACGTTTTTGTGTGGTATTTATGCAATCTATATTGTTCCTGTTCCAAGCTTCATTATTTTTTTAAAAATAGTTGTGTAAAATCTTATTAAGCTATGGTTTACAGGATAGATCTCTTATGCTGGAGTGCATTCTCTCATGCCTTGCTCGAAATAATCATGATTTTGTCCGTAATAATTTGCGCTGGTACATTTCTTCTACTTTATGCAACTCTTCTGAAAGACCTGTTCTGGTAGAAGGATGCTATCCTGATTCAAGTTCATATGCTGTTAGATGCCTTGTGTTGGGTCGGCTATTTTTGGCAATTTCTTTGCAATAATGCTGTTAACATTTTCCCTTTCTCCTTTAATAGTTTCCACCCTAATTTGCGTCTTTTGTTATTGAAGGTTTTGTTAGACTTTAAATATGTGTATTCCAGATCTTCACATTTAGATTTGAGCAACACATTGCAAGTTTGAATGATCTGCTGCCTTTCTGTTGACTGAAATATACCTGGTTTCCCTTGCAACTGTCTAATCTGCTTGAAACCATCATTTTTGTCTCCTTGTGTCATCTTTGGGATGATTACTTGTCCTCAATTCTTCGTCCCAATGCATGTTACACTGTTACAGATTATATTGATATCATGTGACGAGAGATAAGATTAGAAGTCTATAGGATGTTTTTCATGTGGATGTTTTGTAGCATTGTTTCTTAGATGTAAAAGTTTTAATGTTTATCAATTGTATTATGATGCTTTGGCTATAGGATCATCTAGCAGATTATGTAGAAGTCTCAAAATGCCTTTTTATCTTTTTATCTTTTTTTTGTAAGCCTTGTGGACTTTGTTCTCTTTCTTCATACTAGGAAGTGCAGGGTTAGCTCTCAGGTAATATCTGTATCGGGTATGGTGGGGGTACTAGGGCGTGCAGGTTTGGTAGGTTTGTGATGACAAGGTCACGTGGGGGATTGCTGGGGGGAGGGGGACAAAGCTGCAGTCCCATGCTTGATTTTATTCCCAAAGAAAAAAGGAAAAACAGTCCAAATTGTTACAAACACAAGTTGCCGGTGAGCCTTAGCTTGCGAATTTCCGGCATTAAGTGTCCAGTGGTATTGCCAGTCAACTTTGCGAAATCTGCTGATCCTCTTTTTCCTCGCAAAGAAATTTTTAGCCTTTTCAATTTTCACTTTCTTGAAATGGAGAGCTGCGGAAACCTTTTATCTGAAGCCCTTTTCCCCTTTTACTGCAAGCTGTAGGTTACAACTGTCCATTTCACACATTACTTTTATCATTTGGTATTCTTTATCCATATATTAAAATAAAACTTTTGATGGTTTTCCTTATCCTTTTACGGTTTTACCCAATAGGGTATGTTTACTGTTTTCCCTTAGTACTGTTTTGACATTTAATATACTGTACTATTTTTTGTATATGCCTTTGTCGGTGCCCTCTCCTCAGTTAAATACTTCCTCTGCTCCATAATAATTGCAACACTTTGACCAAATATGTGAGAGCTTTTTGGTCAAACTGTTGCAATTAATATGGAGTGGAGGAAGTACTTTATTTGAAATGCGTCAAATTTAACTTCAATCCGGGACTATTTTGCCAGGTTTTCTTTTACCACAAGTCACAAAATACAATAAAAAATAAACGTGCATCAAAATATTTTGTATAAAAATGTAGTATAGACTATAGATATATTTGCCAATTTTAGAAATTTGATTCCATTCCCGTCCCTGTCCTGAATTGGACCTCATATCTGTTTCAGTGCTACCTAGGCTCCATAAATTGTTAAATTTACTTTCTGATCTAGAAAATTTTATTGTTTGGTCTTGCAGCCTTCAGGAGGATCATGAATCTGCAAGAGACCCTAGGTCTAAGTTGGTCCTAGGTCTGACTAATTACGAGTTCTGGTATTCTAGCCTACCAAAAGAGATGCGGCTTGAAAACTTAGATGAGTCCTGCATGCATATGGAGTCGGAGACAATGCAGTACAATTCTTCGCAGGTAATAGCTAGCCTGAAGGGAGAGGATGCAACCAGTATTCTTGAGAAATTTTCAAACTTGCACTATCATTCTGAGACATCTGTCGCGAATGGCAAGTACATAGATTCTAATGTTAGCAAAGGGCTAGGTGGAGAGCGTTTTGCGGCCACACCAGTTGAGCATAGCCCTGAAGTTCAGTCACAGGATTTCTATATTAAATCTTTTGAAACAAGCGGAGAAAATGGTGGTTCTATTCAAGATGATTATGATCGATATCATTGTTCTTCTGCATATAATGTACATGGTGAGTTTGTTCGTAGTCCATATGTTCTGGGGTTTCATCATCTATGGTTCGATTATGGAGTCAAAGGGTATTGCTTGCTAATGCTGAAATAATGATTATATATGCATTCAATATTCACATATTGTTAAAATGAAAAATTAAGAAGAAAAATAGGTTGATGATAGTTGTATCAGGGTTTTGTGTAAACTGGGATGCAAATATTCCAGGCCAAAGCGTGCATTACCTAAATCATTGATATTCCGGATTTTTTGTTCTTGAATGCAAATGCGCAGAAGCTGATAACTTGATATCTCTACAGCTCTACTCTTGTGAATACTTGCGTGTTGCTATCCACAAAATTGGTTATTCCATTTATAATTTACTTTTGGTTTTGGATTGTCAAGAGATGGCTTCTTTTTGGACATTATTTTAGATGCCACTCTTGTTGTGTTAGCTGTTGAGTTTCACTTTCATCATGAATTTTGGATGGGTTAGCATAGGAGGACCAAATACTATGATTCCGTTCTTAATTACAACCTGTTCCCCCTTTAGTGGATTCACTGATGCTTTACCACATGCAACCTGATCTATAAGTACCACTGTTTAGATTCATGTACTTATTAAGCTTATGTTTTACTGATTATGTGGCCAAAGATATGGTAATTTGGATAACACATACTAATGCAAACTAAAGGGCCAAAAAAACTAGGGCAAGCTTGCAAAATTTTTAAAAATGGGTAAACTGCAAATTGCACTGCACCAAACCGCATTTTGGGGTTTGGTTTGGTTTTGTATGCGGTGAAATTTGGTTTGAAAAAAAATCCAAACTGCAATTTTGCGGTTCGGTTCGGTTTAAGTGTCAAATCGCATCAAACGGAACTGCACTCTCCCCTAATTGGAAGTAGTGAAATTGTATGATACAATAATAAAATATTAGCCAAAAACAAATTTTACGAAAACAAGAAGTCAGGTGTTAAATTATATTATTGCCTATTTTGATTTAAATTGTCTCTCTTGTTAGGGTTCTTTGTACATTTGTTCATTTCCTATAAAACATATTAATAAGACAATTCTGCAATTACAGAATCTATTACTCTGGCCAACTTAATTATGGTTTCAGTTATTTAAACACAGGTTTGCAATCATTTTTGCCCATTAAAATGCCTCCTTTGGAGAATACAATGGACGCAATCTCTTCTCGTAGACGTTATTTTGGTGAATATTACAAGGAAGCTGTAAAGTATTTAAAGCTTGCTCTTCAATCTCCACGTCCGATCTCAGAAGCTGCATTACTTCCTTTGTTACAGGTACGTTTTTAATCCATCTTTAGATATGCAAAAATTATATACTCCCTCCGTCCCAAAAAAATTGCTCCATTAGGGTTTGGGGTGAGATTTTTGTTGGGACCCACTTTTTGTGAAAAGTAAGGGTAAAAGTGTAAAGTTGTAAGTAAAAGTAGGTAAAAAGTAGTGGGTATTAAGTGGTAAGTAAGGGTATAAATGTAAAGCCGTATATGGTTCAATTGCCAAAAAAGAAATGGACCACTTATATTGGGACAGATGAAAAAGGAAAGTGGAGCAGTTATTTTGGGACAGAAGGAGTACTTTTTTTTTTTGGGTGGAGGCAATTTAAGTTCATCTCCCTATATCTCCTCATTGGTCATCACTTTCTTGATAACATTTTTCTTCTCTTATTGTAGTTTGGTAGGCTACACCATGATGTATCACTGTGATACAAGACCATAGGAGAGCCTTCCCAAAAGCTAGCTCAAGGGAAGGAGAGCCCATACCCCTATATAAACCCCACATCAGCCCCCCATAAAGACCGATGTGGGATTCAAGCCCCATACCTTGCAATGGGATTAGTCCTAAATATTGGCCGCTCCTCCAGGATCGATGTCCTCGTTGGTAATGGACATGTTTGGTCACAATTGGTTTCTTCGTTGGCCACCACTTCGAGGTCTGCTCTAATACCATTAATATAGGATAATAAGAGAGCCTTCCCAAAAGCTAGCTCAAGGGAAGGAGAACCCATAGCCTTATATAAACCCTACATCAGCCCCCCAAAAGAATGTTGTGGGATTCAAGTTTCATACCTTACAATGGGATCATTCCTATAACATTCACCCCTCCTCAAGTATTGACGTTCTCATAAATTATGCACACACTTGGTCATGGTTGGCTCTATTGCCATTAATATAGGACAATAAGAGAGCCTTTCCAAAAGCTAGTTTAAGGGAAGGAGAGGTGGAGTGTCCATAGCCCTATGTAAACCCCACATCAGCCCCCCATAAGGCCGATGTGGGATTCAAGTTCCATACCTTGCAATGGTATCCGTCCTATAACACAATCATCTTTGATTAGCTTGCAAGTGAAGGTTATAAACAAATAGGTAACATAGGTTTGCACTTTGCAGCGTGCACTTCATTTTGAGCATTACTTGCCCATTCTTGTTTTGAGCTTGATGATCAGTGATTTTTAGCTCATGCAGCACCCCTGTCGTCTCCTTTCAGTCCAACAATGATTGCCCTTTTGATTGTATTAGGAGTTTGGCGGTCTTGCATATAGTAGTGTGTGTGATTGGGTGCATATTTTAGAAGTCCTCATAAATGTATCTCATTACCACTTCTATGCTCAATACCAGCTTATTGTGTGCTTTGAATCGAGCAAAGTTGGTCAAAGTTTTATAGCATATAATCTATATGTTGCCTTTTCAGGCTTTAAGCAATCCGCACTGCTCAATTTAGGTTGTGTAAAACTGGTAAAAAATTGATTTTAAGCGATGCGAAGTGGATTTTTGATTCAAGAGATCATTGTTTTGGTGGTTGAGGATATAACATGTGTTGATCATGAAGGGCTTTATTCTTGTCAAGCTTAGTTTACATACGAGTATTAAGTTTTGCAGAAATGTAATGAGGTTAAT
The DNA here is from genome assembly GCA_951394345.1 of Salicornia ramosissima. Taxonomy (NCBI): domain Eukaryota; kingdom Viridiplantae; phylum Streptophyta; class Magnoliopsida; order Caryophyllales; family Amaranthaceae; genus Salicornia; species Salicornia ramosissima. The sequence goes on along the minus strand of OX596235.1, from coordinate 59,304,111 downwards.
TGAGCTTTTGAACCATGGTTTAAAATCTCGATTTCGGTCGCGGTCACGAAATGGTCGTGAAAGCACGTTCGCGGGCAATGCAGATGGTTCGCGGCCGTTGTGGCCTAATATCTCGGTCGTGATAAGCTCAAAAGGCTTTAAAATGCGGTCGTGATGCTGTGATGCGGCCTTGATTTAATACCATGTTTTGAACAACCTAGTCCCTTGAGTCCTTGACCGTACTGCAGCATAGCCTGTGTTTATAGTCAGGTGTGACGTTGGCATAACTTAGCCGCCTTTTTTTCATAGAAAATTTGTCTTGATCTCACATATTTTCATTTTTCAGGGTTTTTAAATACTACTCCCTGACTTTCTATTTTTGCTATACTTTATTATTTGATTTGTGATTATTGTCCTCTACATTTTTTTTTTTAATTTTTAATTTCAAATGATGGAAATTATTTGTCTTTTTGTTTGGTTTTGATAGTTGCTGCTGGTTGGCGGTCAAGCTAAAGAAGCCATTGTCCTTCTTGAACAGTCATGCAACGAGTCAAGCTCAGTGCTTTCTTTTAGGTAATAATCTTACCTCTTAATTAAGCCCATGCCAAAAAATGGAAGTCTCAAAATGTTTTTGGAAGGATGAAATAGAAAAGTGTTCAAACTATTCTCGAACTGGGGGAGTACTATATTGATGGATGGGATTATAGCTAAGTTATTTCTAATCTTTTCCTACATCATCAAAAGATAGAATCTCAGTGTCTGATACGTGGAGTGCTATATATGGGAGTTGCCTGCCTGCAATGGCCATTAGTGAGTGTTATCAGTAAGTCGGTTTGATTTTGCATAAGATTGTAGGGGAAATTCTACAAGATGTATATTTGATGATATTATTTTATGATTTATGCGTTGAAACGTTGGGCATATACGAAGGATCATAGTAAGATAGTTGCAGCGGAGGTGGATCTTTTTAGAATTTGACATGGGTTTTTGGGAACTCCCTAAAGAATAGACTATGACAATATTGGACGATGTAGTTGCAAATGATGATAGGTTTAGGTTTAGGTTTAACCAGTTATGTTGTTTGGGACATGTGCAATGTCAAAGATGTTCTAAACTTCTGATTACTGTAGTGGAAAGTTGCTAGTATGGCAAGTTTACAAGAAACTAAGATTATATGGATGGAACTTGGCAGGAGCTAAAAAATGATATGAAAAGAGTTGGTTTGATGGAACATATATATCACTAGATAGAATAGAATAGCCATAGAGGATTTTTTTTTTATTGACAATTCACTTGAGAAATTAAATTGGTTCATGTGTTAAAGTCAAGCCCATCTTTTGGGATGGTTTTGATGTTCTACCAGTGGAATTTTGTTTCTGAAATGCTGATTTGCCTTCCATTCATAATGTCATGGTCAAGTTGTGTTATGGATTAAGCGGGGATTATTTTTTGCACGTTAGATTATTTTTTGCACGTTAGATTATTTTGTATTTGAAAAGAGAGGATTGATTTCTGAAAAAGTGGGGGATTATATCCATGATAGTACAAATAGTGAAATATTAGTTGAAATTGCATATAATTACTTTGTTTTGTAAGAAATTATCAGTAGAATAACCATTTGTAGCACTAATTATTTAGGGGTCTATTATCAAATATAATGAAATAAAAGAGTGAGGAATTTGTTGAAGCACAGATGCATTTGTGTAAATAATCATTAGTGCTAAAAAAATTGATTCTTTGAAAAATTATCATATTTTTGGAGTGATTTGTCAATTTGTTCTTACACCCAATATGCACTTGCTCTTAAAATAGAACATTTATGTTTATATATTTAGAAAATCTATGCTATGCATTTAGAATTCATGTTTTACTTTCAGAACACTTATTTTATAAAATTAAGTGATCTAAATTTAAAGCATGAATGTTTTAAATGTTCAATACACGTTCTAAATTAGTATGGATGCTTTGTTTTAAATTAAGGTGCATAGTATTCATTGTGCATCCGGTTCAATTGACGGATTAGAAGTGATCAAGTTATAATTGTATCTTTGGCAGATTGAAGGCTCGCCTCCTGGAGTGCTTTGATGCCAACCATTATGATAAGCTATCTGTGTGTTTTGAGGATGTCATGAAGAAAGATCCAACATGCAGACATTCGTTAGGAAAACTCCTGGATTTGCATAAAAAAGGTATATTTCACAGTCATACCTATTGTTTTGTAGCATAGCCTTATGCTACACCAAGATCCTGATGTTGATTATGAGCTTTGTTTACGAGCTTTAAAGATTTCTAAGAGGGTGTTTGGTTCATTATGTTGGAATGGATTGGTATGGAATCACATACTACATGTGTATGGATTCTAAAACTCATACTAGTTTAAAGTTGTTTAGTATTATGATTGGAATGGATTCTAAACTTCATTAAAAGAATGGATTATGAATCTTAGGGGAAGAGGTGGGTTTGGGATTCTAGGGGTATGTAATGGAGTTAGAACCCCTCAGTATGGAGTTCCATACTAAAATGTATCAACCAAACAATAGAATGGATGGAATAGATTCTAACTCCATTCCAATCCATTAAAATAATCCAACCAAACACAAGTGTGTTCTACTTAATTGAATCTTTGGGTTTTCCTATGTTGTGTCTCTATAATTTTCAAATGTCTACATTACACCCTCAATGTTTTTCTTTAATGCATATTGTATCCCCAATATTAGTACTTAGTAGGAGTTGCAAATTATTTAGACAAAGTAATACTTTCTCTATTCCATTTTTCACGCAACATACTTCTTTGGCATGACGTTAGCGAAGAGATTTGAGTGTAAACGAACAAAATTCGTAATATAATTTTGAAACCGGTATCTTATAGTTTCATTCTTGCTTGTGTTTATATTATTTTAATTTTAATTAATTTGCTCTTTAAGATGGTTAAATCTATTTCTTAAAATGCGAGTGAAAGGGTATGTCGTATGTTGTGAGTAACATGGAGCGGAGGAAGTAGGTGAATTGCATGGAAAGCATATGCCCTGTAAATAAGATGAAATTCATGTATTCTTCAATGCAAAGTACGTATTCAAATTGTTTGTAATATAAGCAAGTTGAACGATGTGATTTGTGACTGTTTGAGCTCAAGTTCTCTACTTCATTGAAATTTTTTTTTTTTTTTTTTTTTTTTTTTTGTAAGTTGTGGTCCTATTATCGCCATTTCTTTTTGCAATTATGACAATATCACAATTGACACAAAGTGTATTACTAAAAGAATATCACTTTAAATGAAATAAGTTTTGTTGGGAGTTACAAAAATAAAATAAAATTCTTATCAGAGCTAATAATTTCAGTTTTAGGTTTCTAATGAGTTCTTTATTCAATATTAATAAATTTATGGCTGTTGCTGTGTTTTTGGTATAATTATATTTGTCTGCGATTATTTTATCCTTTTTCTTTTTATTTCAGGAAAATATGCTCCTGAACATCTAGTGGAGATGATAGCTCTTCACTTGGAAGCAACGTATGGGGATAACATATTATGGAGGGAGTTTGCATCATGTTTGCTTAAACTTTGCCAGTGTGAAGAAGACAGAATGTCTGTGTGTGTGGATGAGGAGCGATTTGAGAGTGAGCAAATGCTTCGTTTCTGTAGAGCTCCTGCCTCACTTGTGCAGGGTATATCAGGAAGGACTTGGAAATTTCGCTGTAAATGGTGGATGAACCGTCATTTTAGCAGGCACGTATTAGCATCAGAATTGGCGGAAGGTATTGCCTTGAATTAACTTTTCTGTTTAGCAACCTTTGTGTCAAAATATAATTATTATCAGATATATTATCTGCTCGGAAGTACATAAAAATATGAAATTGATACTGAGAAACTTTCCCAATCCATCTGTGAATACTGTGATATTTAAACAATAGTTTGTGCGTTCTTGTTGTAGCACATTTGTTGGTCTTAGTCTTCTTCTGACAAGTAGTAGTGTAAGAATAGACTGGCACTAGGAACTGTAGGAAGTAGTTACAGACTTACAGGGGTGTTCAACTTGATTCGATTCTTTCTATCTGATCCGTGATCTAGCACATCCAATTCGGAAATTCATATATCTGACGCTGTTTTTTAAATGTTGAATCTATCGGATCGGGTATATGAAAATTTTCGGATTGGATTTGGATCGAGAATCTTGAAATTTCGGATGACGAAAATTTCCAAGGTTTTTTAAAAAATATTTTTGATCAGATTTCCGGATTTGTCAGATATATTGTTTCAGATATATTAATATTAATTATAAAAAAGGAACGATTTAGATATATGGTATTCTTGGAATGGATTTTCCAATCCGAAATTTTTGGATACCTGAAATTTTGGGATCAAATCGGATCGGATATCCAAAATGAACACTAGTGGGAATGTTAGGCACGGATTATAATAATGTACGGCACGCATTGTTATTGTGTGGACCAAACCTGGACCTCGTTTTTAGTTTTCAAATTAAAGCATGGCAGACCCAAAATGGTTGGTCTAGCAGTTAAAGTTTGTTGAATCTTTTGATGTTTTCTCTACACACACAAACCAAACGCTTGTTTAAGCTAGCCGGGCAAACAACTTTAAAATCTTGACTCGGCACTTGGCTGTTATTGGTTTGTAGGGACATGAAGCACGACGCCGAATGACCTAATCCCTTCTTTAACTGCAAGTGCATAGCATCTTTTTGTTGCTTGAAATCAAATGCGCAATTCTATGCTCTTTATCGAGTCGTTTAATGCATGTTATGCTCTCTAACTTTGATTTCTAGGACCAGAATTAGCAACTGTATACTCTGCTAATGTTAACATACCTTTATCTCTTAACATGTGAATTTCTCAGGAGACTTGCAGTCTATGGTGTACAAGGCAGCTTGTGCTTCCCATCTTTACGGCCAGCAGTTCGATTATGTCGTGAAGGTCCATAAATATGCGAACGAGAATGTAGATGAGCATGATAAATTACTGTTATCATTCTTGCACACACACATGCAATATTCTGTTGGGTTTTTCACTGATTTAGTTGGGAAATGACTTCAATTAATGATTTGTGAGATATTCATGCTAGGTACATATTCTTTATTAGTCAGGAAATCACTGTAAATAACTAATTAATCTACTTCACACGTATATTATCAGGCTTCAGAGTTGAGAGACGATATGTCTTTTTTTGTTTCAAGTATATCTTATTTCTTTCACATACATTTGGTTACTTTATTTATGAAGTCCCAAAATATTTTGTTTGTGCTTTTTTTTTTGGAGTGATAGATAATGTAAATAATCTATCAAGGAGCATCAAGTTGTAGATAGTATGAAGTATATTTTTTTGTACAATGAAAGATATTATTTCATCTTATTCATATTACTCGCAAGTCGCAACAGATCTCTTTGGCACGTATTTCTAGAAAAAGATTCGAGGATGAAAAATAAAATTAATTTAGTGAAATGATTTTAACACTTACTAGTAATGTATAGTTTTGCTCTTTTTTATGTCAAAATTATTTAATTAATTTTCTTACTTACATGTTATCTTTCTTAAATGCGTGTCAAAAAGCATGTGATTTTAGCATACCACAACATTTGGTATGATAGATGGGTAGTAGCCAATATATACTTTTGAATTGTTGAAATAAACATTTGAATAGTGATAATTTTTAGAATGGAATATGACATATCCTATTAATAAACAACTTTCATCAATTTTAATTGGTGATTAGAATTTTAATTGCTTTTGCCTTTGATGCTGGTTGCAACTAATTTATTTTAGAAGGTCTTTTGTTAGACAGTTTGATGGGATAACTTTTTACTAAAAAAAAGTATAACTTTAAACATAATACAATAATTTTTTATATAAAGTTTAACTAGTTATGTAAAAAGTTATAAATTTAAACTAAAAGTCGTGATTTTGTAGTCAAAAGTCATATCTATCACTCGGTGTCACAAGAGATTTTTATAATTATCTTTTATCTAAAAAAGGAGCTAACAAAAAATTCTTTCTGAATTGCGTGATTTTACAATTGTAGGAGACATTACACACAACTAATTTAATTATGTATAGAATCAATATACTCTCTCCGTAACGAATTAATTTCACTATTTGTTTTTTCACGCATTTTGAGGAAGCGTTTGGTCGTTTATATCCGTAAACGAAGGAATTAATCAAAATGATTTTAGTACAAGCAAGAATGTGATTATAAGTTACTAATATCAAAATTATTTTGATTCATTTGGTCGTTTATGCCCTTAAATCGTTTCCTCAAAGTGCGTAAAAAAATAAATTGTGAAATTAATTCGTTACGGAGGGATTACCTACCATTATTAAAATATGTGTTAGTAGCAAGAATTTGCCTTGCATTTCTATGATTTATGTAGCAATGAAAGTAGGTTTCGCTGATTGTGATACAAGGATGAAGGAGATTGGATGAGAGAAGGAGAGAGAGTTGTGGATTAATTTTGAAGCATTAGAGCGAATTACTGAAGTTGTGGGAAAAAGTGGGAGTCTATGGACAATCTTACCAAACTTTTATAGTGAGATCATTGCACTTGCACCCAATACTTTTAATTTTCTTATAGTCATTCATATATTAATGATCAAGAGTAGATTAAAAATAGGATAAATAAGTAAAATGCTATATGTCTGTTATACGTACATGTGTGAAACTGACTCGAACAAAACCGCAGTATATAATCAATCATGTATCAAACTAGCATGAAATTATTGGATATGAAATTGAAAAAACTCAACCAAGTATTTGTAAATGGTCTTCCAAAAAACATCATAGGCTCACAACTCTAATAAAGTTTGATTAGTTATTAATAAATAATCTTCTTAATCTAGAAAAAAAAAAAAATAAACCCACAAAAGTATTGTCATACAATAGTAGATATATTTTTTTAATAGTTGATAAATGGTAACCCATTTTCTCTTAACCGCTTTTTTTTTTTTCTTTACATAATAATGTGATAGATAGTGGTTTGGACTGGATTTACTACCATTACACCCCATCCAGATTGTTTTGACACACATTTTGGCGAATAATTGATTCTTCACAAAAAAATGAATGGATTGGTTTGAATCTAAGAACTCGGTGTTTAGAAGCTTTGACCAATTGGCCACAACCTTGAACTCCTTAACCTAGTTGATTAAAATCCCTTCGTTTTTTTAAAAGATGTAACATTGACTTTTTACACTTGTCGAGACATAACTTTGACTTATAATATCTTTTATTATATAACTGTAAAAATTATAGAAAAAATATATTTGAAAAGTGTATATATAGACAAATCCAAAATGATCTCACATGACTATTTTTTTCTTAATATATAAATGATAGTTGATGTTCAAAGTGATGATAGTTGATGATCAAAGTGATTTAGATGACTAATATCAAAAGTATACATGTTCATCCAATAAAAACGGAGGATTTGTCAATTTTAATGTTTGAGAAATTCCATATGGTATTATCGTATTATTGACTTTTTCATGCGGTGCCACTAATTTTTTAGAATCATATATGAAATCGCTATACTTTAGTTTTGTTTTCCGTAGTAACATTCTATTAATTAAATGTTAATTGAGGGTTAACTAGAGCTAGGATTTTGTTTCAATTTGTATGTTTTGATATGTGTATGAGTAAGTTAGCTGGATTAAAGTTTTCAAGGGTCATTTTGGCTTTTCCATGTGGTACAATTAATTTTTGAAAATTCTACATGATACCGCTGTACTTTAGTCTTATTCTTCATCGTAACATTCCATTAATTAAAAATATTAATTAGAGGTTGAGTATAGTTAGGATCTTGTCTTAATTTGAATGTTTTGATATGTGTACAGGGAAGTTAGCTAAGGGTCATTTATGTAAAAATGTAAAATCTTGAGAAAATAGTAATACCATATTAAAAAAAAAGTGGGTTGCTAAACGTTACCCACATATTACTTAAAATCGTCCACAACCAAAAATAAAAAGATAAAATTGCCCTTGATTTAAAATTATACCACAACAACTTAGATTAAATATACAACGATGTCGGACACCACGCCATGACCTCGACCAACACCGCCGCCAGCACCACCACTACCATGGTGGTGGTTAAATTTTTTTTAATAAGGGAAGGGGCGTCCAGATCAGACGCCCCAACCATGATAGGGGCGTTTGGACGCCCCAACAATATACAACGACGTCGGACACCACACCATGACCTTGACCACCACCACCACCACCACCAATCCACCATGGCGTCTGATCTAGACGCCCCTACCATGGTTGGGGCGTCTGATTTAGACGCCCCTACCATGGTTGGGGGCGTCTAATCTGGACGCCCCTCCCCTTATTAAAAAAAAAATTAACCACCACCACCATGGTGGTGGTAGTCGAGGTCATGATGTGGTATCCGACGTCGTTGTATATTTAATCTAAGTTGTTACGGTGTAATTTTAAATCAAGGGCAATTTTGTCTTTTTACTTTTTATCGTGGACGATTTTAAGTAATATGCGGACGACGTTTAACAAGTCCCAAAAAAAAAAAGACAAAAATACAAAATACCATATAATATCCATTAAAATTTTTTTAGAATAAAATTTTACTAAGTCACGTGATTAGAGAAATTGGGGAGAGTCTATTACATGCTTACACCCACCCCACGAATTATCACAAGTTTTCTGTTTTCCCATACACTTTCTTTACAAAAACCATCAAGATTTAAATTTAAAGGTGAAAAAAAAAAAAAAACCCATTACATTATTTTTTTTCAAAATTCGTACCTCTCTTTCATCTTCTTCTTCAAAAATCACAAAACCCCTTTTGAGAACCATCAACATTTTCACATAAGGAAGCAACAACAGCAACTAAAACAAGTCAAAGAAAGCATAAATCATACACACAAATAAAGGAGGGCAAAAATGGCGGCTTACAGAGCAGAAGATGACTACGATTACTTGTTCAAAGTAGTGTTGATTGGTGACTCAGGCGTTGGAAAATCCAATCTTCTTTCTCGATTTACACGTAATGAGTTCAACCTTGAATCCAAATCTACAATTGGTGTTGAATTTGCTACTCGTAGCATTCATGTTGATGATAAGATTGTCAAAGCTCAGATTTGGGATACTGCTGGCCAAGAAAGGTATCTATAATTTATATTTCCTGCATTCTAAATTTTAGGGATCTTTAAATGGGTTTTTGTTGAATCAAATTTTTCCTGCGCGTTTTTTTTGTTTGTTTGAAAATTATTGACTTGTTCAACTGTTTTATGTTCAATGGTATTGCTGAATTGGGTCGTCTTTGTTCAATTCATTTAGCTTTTAACAATTTTTGTTTGTTTTTTGGTTGGATGTCGTTAATTGTATTGATGAAAATCTAATTGACCACTTGTTTACTCTTTTTCTCTTGATTTATTTGTTAAAATGGTGTTTTTGTGTTTGAGAAAATTTCCGAACTGTTTGTAGATTATGAAATTCTATGCACCTTTTTTTTTTTACCTTAATGAGTGAAATTGTTAATGGAAGTTGAACATTTGGACATTTGTTTATCAATGATGTAGGATTTAACCATAGATATACATTATACTCCTAGTTAATCGTCCATTGGATGCTATTGACTTGAGATGATCGAAAGAATTGGGGAGGAGGGTTTTGTATCTAGGTTTGACCGTGGTCATTCGATCTTGTGTCATATTATTGAGTTATTATATTATTGAGTTATTGAGTTATTATACAAATTGAACTTTTGGTGCAAGGATTGAATTATGTTGATATCGAATGTAAAATTCATGTTTGATTTTTTTTTTTGGGAAATGGGAGAGTAGGATTGGTTCATGACAAATTATGGGAGGACAAATTTCTGTTGATAGTAGTTTATTTTTGGGTTGAGGTAATTAAGTGTGTCTTTGGGGTTGAGATCTCTAGCTCTCTAGATGCTTGTGTAAGAATAATTTATGAAAATTGTTGTATGGAATCAAAGATATAATATTTGTTTTTATTTTATTTCCACTTTGATGTTGTTGCAGTTGTTCATGTTCAAAATACAAACAAAAGACATTTCTTAGTATCTCATTCATAGGTTTGACTTCAAGATATTGTGATGTATGCTTTATCTTAGTTTTAAAAAGTGCCTTGCTCCTAGGCTCTTGGAAATGGGCTTTAAATATGAAAGGAGGCACAGCCATGTACTAGAGTCGCGCGCACCTCTCGTGTGGAAATAGCCCTTAGTGAGGAAATGAGCTTTAAATAGTAGATGCACAACCACGTGCTCCGAGAAAATGGGCTTTAATTAGGTCTTGACTCTTGAGTGAGGCACGCCTTTGTGCTCTTAGGAAAGTCGCTTATATTTGAGTTGTAAGTTAAGAAATGATCGATTTTATTTATATTTTTAAATTGAGAATTGCCTTGCCTTTACTTTTACCATTACAAGAAAATGTAGGTATCATTTATTTAATACAGGTACTGTATTAAATACAAGCACAGAAAACAAAATCTATACTTTGCGTCTCGGTGCGCCTTATGCCTTTTAAAACTATGTGTCTTATCTGCTTGCAATTCAAATCGAACATTGTTGCTCTCCTTTAGTATGTCAAAAATTAGTGATGGTTTGTGTTAGAAGCTTGAAAGAAGTTGTGCCTACAGCACGTATCTATTTTTCATAGCTACTACATTGTCATGGGTTTGCAAGGAAGAGATTTCCTCTCTTGGGTTGTCATAGTCCGATTATTCAATAAATCTAAGTTGCATAAATGTGAATATTGTACAACATTGTTGAGAAAGGGAATCCTCGCTTAAGATAATACTTCCTCTGTTTTGTAGATTCAACATTTTAATTGCACACTTGTTGAGGCGTGAGTTTGACCCATTAGTAACTTTAATTCTTTTTCTAGGGTGGATTGTTGCAATCTATGATTGACAGAACCCGAATTTAAACTAACAATTTTCGGTGAAATCCTTTTTTTCTTTTCTTTTCTGTTGGACCTTTGATGGTTAATGCATTTAGTATCAATTACTTATGCTTGAGAAGTGACAAACATTTCTGTAATTGTTGCTCTTTTATTTGAATCCCATTGCTGTATACTCCTTATGATTGTTATGAATACTTAGATCCATATAAGTGAAGTTATTATTTTTGTGTTTATTTCGGAAAGTACTTTCATAAAAAATTAATGTTCGAATAATTTTTTTTATTTCTTTTGGTTCAATGTTTGACGTTGAATTTTTGTTGTGGAACAACGTTTTGATAGTGTTGTTGTTTATTGACCTTGAAAAGCAAAGATGACAGATATTGTGAAATCAATTGGATTATGTAGATGTTTGCTAGATGGTGTGCTAACTAGTTTTTTTTAGTAATTATCTTGCTACACATTAATTGTATGATGGATAATTTCTTCTACATTGTCTTATTAGACTTGAACCTACCCGAACTTATTAAACCTAATTAGACTTTAGACCTGAATGGAACTTATTCAACTTGTTAGATCTAATTGAACACAATTATCCTTGTACCTTATTAGAACCAATTGGACTCTATGAGAACGGATTAAATCTGGTTTCAGCTTATTTGAAACTTTTTTTAAAGTGGAAGAGAACACACTCTTAGGATATGCGAACACCCGTAAGTGGACCTTTGAAACTAGCACAAAATTTGTTTCATGATCACTTGTGGCATTGGTATTCATCTGTTGAGGATCGAACTTTAGCACAGTGGCGTTGGAGTTACATTTGCATCCTTGAGGTGCAAGGTTCGATTCTCACCAATGAAGAATCCCCTCCCCCAACCCCCAGGCAATACCAACATATCTTTGTAAGGGGAGCCATGAACTTGGTCCATTTTACCTTACCATGTAAAATAAAATATTTTAATCTTATGCCCTTAAGGTTTGCTTTTCTATATTGGTACCCTGCAATGAAGCTCCTCTCTCTCTCTCTCTCTCGTTTTTTTCCTTTGTCCGTCTTAACAAAATTCGTTGTATATGATTGTTCTATATTGGTACCCTATTCTCCATTCTCACTCAGTTTCATTGAAGGTACCGTGCTATTACTAGTGCATACTACAGAGGAGCGGTTGGTGCTTTACTGGTGTATGATGTTACCAGGCATGTCACATTCGAGAACATCGAGAGATGGTTGAAGGAACTCCGAGACCATACAGAATCCAGCATTGTAATAATGCTTGTGGGAAACAAGGCAGATCTGAGGCACTTGCGTGCCGTTTCTACTGAAGATGCCAAGGCATTTGCCGAGAGAGAGAATCTGTACTACATGGAGACATCTGCGCTCGAATCATTGAACGTTGAGAACGCTTTCACTGAAGTTCTCACCCAGGTATATCACGTCGTGTGCCGTAAAGCACTCGATGCTGCCGGTGACCCGACAACCTTGCCAAAGGGTCAAACCATCGATATCGGGTCAAAAGACGACGTGTCTGAAGTGAAAAAGGTCGGCTGCTGTTCGGCCTAAGCTCGTTCTTGGTTGCCAGACTTGAATGAAATTCTCTTTCATCGCCGAAGAAAATTCATTTTTGGTAAAGAATTTATGAGTTTTTTGTGAAAATCATTCCAAGTATAAATCTTTTATTCATGTCAGGACTTTGAAGAGGGCAATTTATTGAAGAATTGAGGGATGTGCTTATTCTATTTCAAGTCCCTCCCTAATGTTAATTGAAAATCCAGTTTGCCTTTGCCTATATCTTTCCTCTCCTTTTTTATTTCATTTTTTTTCCTTATTATTTTTTTTCTGCTTGTCTTTGTTTATTACATACTGCATACAGTCCTAATAATAGTTTGGACTTTTTTCAGACCCCAAATTTTTGTAAGAGCAACTACTATTTGATGTTCTCAAGTTTATACTAAAATACAGGCTTAATATTATCTTAGATCTATTGGGTTCATTGATGTATAATGAGCCCAAATTCAATGAGCTAGGAATGAGGCCATCTCAATGAATGAGCTTGTTCGGCGGTAATGGGCCTATTTGGTGAAAATGAGATTAAATTTGTGTTTATATATCATGTTCATTTCTAAGGTGATACTAGCTTGTCTCAAACCATCTACTCTCTTCGTAACGAATTAATTTCATCATTTATTTTTTTCACGCATTTTGAGGAAGCGGCTTAAAGGTGTAAACGATCAAATCAATCAAAATAATTTTGATATTAGTAACTTATAATCACATTCATGCTTGTACTAAAACCATTTTGATTAATTCCTTCATTTACACTATTAAATCGCTTCCTCAAAATGCGTAAAAAAACAAATGGTGAAACTAATACGTTACGGAGGTAGTATTTTTCTTTGTAAGTTTTCATTCTTATATAGTGAAAATTGTTGATCGATTCCCGTTGTGAGAGCACGGTTTTTTATATCTTACTTGTAAAATGGGGTGTTAAAACTAATTTAAAGGATGCAAAAATCACTAAATCAGTTTCTGTACCTTCGAAGTGACAATAAATGAAAATAAAAATTTCATGAACTGAAAATGACAAGATTGAGATAAGCTTGTATTATTACGAAGATGTATAATATTAATTTTATTATATTTCACGTAAAATTCATTCCAAATTATCAATATTTTATTGTTGGCTACCAAATGTATGGTTAACCCTTTGCAAAAAAAAAATAAAAAAAAAAAAATGTATGGTTAATAATATCTCTGTTTTTCATTATTTGCAACGGTGTGATGTAAAATCTTTGTGAAAATAATAATTAAAACGGATGTAGGGTGCGCTTGATTCAACTTAAATAAATATACTTATGTGCTTATTTTCAGAAAATTTAGATCAGATCAGAAAAGTTATAACAATAATAATAACTACAATAAAAAAATTCAGATCAGACCAGACCAAATTAGATCAGATTAGATCAAAAAATTTCAGATGAATCAAACGCACCCGTAGTCAGATTAGAAATCCACTTATGAAAAGTGAAAAACCAACCATTTTTAGAGCTAATGTCAAAATTTGATACTACCTTTTCTTTTCTTTTTTCTTTTTTTTTTATGCTAGGGAGGGGCTAAGCCCCCACAGAAAAAAGAAAGAAGAAACTACGAGTATATCTCTATTATATAAGTCAAGGGGGAGTCATAGTGTCCCCTTAAAAAGTCTAAACTACCCTCCAAAAAGGTCTAAATACTCAAACTATATAATGTTAACTAAAAAGGAAAATTTTGTATTTTTAAAATGAAAATATTACAAAATATATAATTCAAAAAAATAAAACACAAACACCAAAATTTATATTTTAAAATTCTCTACAATTAGATACCCATATTGATAAAAATGTCTATTATATAAGATACTCCTCATACATCAAAGCACGCATAGCGTACACATAAAGCAACTGTTAACAAATGTAGGATGAAGGAAAACATATGTTACGTAACTACTAGTCCGTAGTTGATTAGGCAATAGGCATATAGGCCATATACCCATATTGGACCATTGTCATTTGTCAATTACTCAATTCCTAAGATAAATTAGTTCCGTGACGTTAAAGTACATGTTCATCCTTAACCCTTGGGCTGCCGTATCCGCGTATCTTAGAATGGTTTCTTTTTTGTTTACTCTGTATTTTAGAAAATCGAAAAAAATAAGGGAAAAATAGGATTTAATAATCTCGTATTTTTTGTAGTCTCTTCAAAATAATCTCAATTTTAATTTATTTTAAAATAATTTTACATTTATATATCATCGACTTAAAATGGACTATGTTATTCAAAATCGGATTCATTTTGAGAAGAAAAAATAAGGGTAAAATTATTTTAAGCAACTTATATATAAATGTAAGATTATATTAAAATAAATTAAAATCCAATCAAATCCCGTCTAATCTATTCTCGTTAATTTAGTGTAGTCCAATCCCCCTAATCTCACGAAAAGAACATAGTAACATATTAAATGAACAAAAAAGATAAAATATTTTCCACTTAATTGCATGTAAGGCGTTGTTTGGTGATTAGTGATTAGAGTTTAGAGTTTAGAGTTTGTGATTAGATGATTACTTTTTATTCAGAGGATTTGACTGCTGATTTAGATAGTTGATTGTTTAAAGTTGTTTGGTAAAACATAGCTTATTGCTTAGAGTTTTGTTGTGTAAAACAACATTTATGGACATTTATTAATAGGTTTAGATATGTGGACAAATTAGTCAATTAATATTTCTCTCCCCAAAACTCTGAACCCAGCTTTTTCTAAAGAGAGCTTTAATCAAACTCTCTTTTAACCTCTATTTTACCAAACAACCAAATCAAAATTTTAATTAGTCAAAACTCAAAACTCTCTGTGTCTCCCCAAAACTCTAAACTCTCGTCAAAACTGTTGTTTATATTTTAGTTAATAACTCATGGATAAAGCCAAGCGCCGAGGGAAGCAACAAAATGATGGAAATGGATCGATAAGGCCAAAATCAAATCAAGCAAAGAACAAAGAAGTAAGCAACTCAGCTCAATTCAAATCAAATCAAACTTTCTCTTTTTTTTGTTCATTCATTAAACAAACATCTGAAGAACAATCATCTTTTTTTTTGGTGTAATCTTATCTGAGATTGAAATTAGATAAATTTCTGGAACAAACAAAAATGGCGTTTGAGGAAGAATTGAAGTATCAATCAGGCTTAGGAAACCACCTGTCATCAGAAGCGATCGAAGGAGCACTGCCGCTAGGGCAAAACAATCCGTTGAATTGTCCGTATGGATTATACGCTGAGCAGATTTCTGGAACTTCTTTCACTGCTCCTCGCAAGCTCAATCTTCGAAGGTCCTTCTTCTTCCTCTTTGTTTTTTCCTAGTGATGCGCGGATTATAAATTTATAATTACTAGTTTTTTTTTTCCAGTTAATTTTTGTTTAATTTGGTTAGAAACTACAGGAGTTTCTAGTCTGTAACATTCTTATGGAGCATATTCCAGTGACATTCTTTGTGATCTTAAAGTTATGTGCGGAGTAAGATTAGTTAGGCTAAAAGTTCTGTCAGTGGAGAATATCCATGTCGGAGTATGGAGGATTTGACACAAGTATATAAGGAACAATGATGGAATCAAGTAACATAGCATTTGTTCACTAAGAACAGTAGAACACTTATGGAACCATATTATTTTACTACCTCCATATCATATTAGTTGCAAACTTGCAACGATTTGACATAAAGTAGAGAGTAAAAATGTCAATCCTTGCAACTAATATGATACGGTGGTAGTAATATGTTTGTTTCCTTTGCTGTGCAACTTAATTAATTTTGTGATGCGAAGCGTGATTGTTACCTAATTTTGATACTGTATTGTGTGATTTGGATGTTATAGGATTGGTCATTGGTCTTTTTAGTGCCATAACTTAGATGAGATTATGCTATACTGTTTCCAGGGTACACACAAAAGTTTTTATTTGTTTGTGTGCATGAAGGTTGCATCTCAGTGTGTGCCTGAGTATTATTTTTCTTTGGTAGTTTTTTTGCCAATGAAATCAGTGTTTTGTTTTTTTGAAAAATAAAATAAAATTAGAATCTTCTTCTGCTTGTAGAATAGGAATTGACAGTGTATTGTATTTTTTTGAGCAGTTGGTTATATCGTATCAAACCATCAGTTACGCACGAACCTTTTAAACCTCGTGACCCTGGCAACAAGAAACTTATTGCAGAGTTCAATCAGTCCAACAGCTCTGCTAATCCAACCCAACTGCGGTGGAAGCCTGTAGATATTCCTGAAGAGCCAACTGATTTTATTGATGGTTTGCAAACTATATGCGGGGCAGGCAGTTCCTATCTTCGCCATGGATATGCTGTTCACATGTAATTGGTATTTTTTTCTTGAAAAAAAAAAGAATGTTTCTTTTTACACCCTTCTCTTTCAAGTTTGCCTTTTACTTCCGGCTTTTTTCTATTAAATCATCGATGAATTATAATTCTTCACATGTTCCATGGTGTGTTTCTTAGTAATTTTGCAATTTTCCAGTTGTAGTGATAGCGGATCATGATGTATAACTTTATATGTGTGGGCAGAGAATTTTTGCTGAAAAGTGAGGCTCCCTGTGCCTAACAAATTGCATAGCCTTTTTCTTTTGTTTGATTTTCTTCTCGTGATGCTCAGCTGTTGCTACTTGCTAGTGATTTTCCACTACGTAAAGATTATCCTTCAGAGAACCAAGTGAAAAGAACTGGTTTGCAATTTTTGTTGGGGTTTGGTCGTTATATATCAAGCTAAATTTTTGGTCAAGATCTAGCTTAAATTTCCTAACTCAAATGACATAATCAGCATATATAAAGCAAAACATGTAGTTACGGATTTTTGTGAACAAACCTGCAAAGTTGAAATTCAAAAGTAAGCTGTCTACCATCAAAAGGGTGTCACTTGCACTTTATCGAGGAAAAAACAAGTCACCCGCATATATTCTTCTCTTCCAATCTTTCCTCTCTGCCACTAGATTGTCTTCCAGTCTCAACAATCTCATGTCATTCTCAACCACCCTTCTTGGTCTTTGGCTCTTTCCTTTGGTCTTCTTCTATCCCTCATCATGTCATCTCATTGCCGCTCTTCAAGCCACTTTGTGTTTTTTGTCTAGAAAAAGCACAAATTGAAACAAAAAATTCTCTTGGTTTCATTTCATGGATGGACTCAGTCTCAGCTACCACTTGTGCATCAATGGAAACATTGAATATTGAATTATTAAGTTACTTGGACTAAAAGCTGTACATTCTGAGAATATTAAGATACCTATAGTTTCAAAATTAAGCATATTGCTTGTGGAGGAAGAAGCATCAACATTGCATTTTTTTGTATAGGTACACTGCCAACAAATCAATGGAAAACTGCGCCTTCTGTAATGCTGATGGAGACTTCTTATTTGTACCTCAGAAAGGAAGTGTGTGCCATCTTTCTATTCATATTTAATACTTCCTCCGTAACATAAAACTTTCAACATTTGCTATAAATGGGTGTAATAAAAAACTTTCAACAATTTTATATATTTCCATATTTGGTAAAAAAAAGTTTCTTTTATTTACAATTTTGTCATTACTAAACTATGTTTAACAACACATTAAATTACTAACCTTGATGTGTGGTGCCCACAGCCCACGCAATCAAAGTACAATAGTGTCTTGTTCTTTTTACTTAGATGTTTATGTTTCTGTTCAGATAAGGGCCCAAAGTTCACACAAACGTCACAAAGGCTACTGAATAAATAAGTAAAATTTTTGTTCATTAATTTTATATAAGAAAAAATTATCTTAGGTTAGTTCAGATAAGTTTCTTATTATTCCCTTTTCTTTGTCATCGATGCACGTCCGCAGACGTTTCAGTTCTTAAAAGGCAGTTTTGAAAGGAAGTAGATGAGAAATACCTGATTATTTTTTTGATTTGAAAAATTCTGCTGAATTTGGATAGTGTAAAATAAAGGTGTTGCCTGCCATCACTAATGGGCTACATGATTACTACCTTGTGTCAAATAAACAGACAGGAGCCCAGCCGTGTTCCTTTTGTTTTCCAATTTGTCTAAACTAGAAATGTCTTTCATTGAAAATTTGAAATGTAACTTTTGGGGCCTCTGTACTAATGTGTACGGTGTACCTTCCAGGGCTATGGATCACAACAGAATGTGGAAGATTGCAAGTTGCTCCTGGTGAAGTTGCTATTTTACCTCAAGGATTTCGTTTTGCAATCAGTTTGCCTGATGGTGCATCACGAGGTTATGTTGCTGAGATATTTGGGACACATTTTCAGCTTCCAGATCTGGGCCCTATAGGTATCTAAATCTGTTTTATAATATGATTATGTTGAAAAGGCATGCACCTAATTACATTTCAAGATCAAATACTGTCAAACGGTCAAACCTACTGGCGTTGTGATAGACCTGATACTGTAAGTTTTGGTACGTCCTTGTAGGTGCCAATGGTCTAGCTTCTGCAAGAGATTTCCTTGTTCCCGTTGCTTCCTTTGAGGAAACTCCTCGTCCTAATTATATAATTGTTCAAAAATATGGTGGGGAACTCTTTACTGCAAAACAGGATTTCTCTCCCTTCAATGTAGTTGCTTGGCACGGTAACTATGTCCCATATAAGGTGAGTCATACTTGTAAGTTGCAACTGATAATCTAAACCTAGTTGCATTTCACAAGACTGACATGCATCTGATTGCAGTATGATTTAATCAAGTTTTGCCCTTACAATACTGTATTGGTAGATCACGGTGATCCATCCATAAACACAGGTTAGCGCCTGTTGATTTTTTCCTGTACTTGCTAGTCTCAGTCCAAGTATCATTTTCACCCTTAATTTGGTTTCCCTGTCATTGCATTGCAGTTTTAACTGCCCCAACAGATAAGCCCGGTGTGGCTTTACTTGATTTTGTCATATTCCCTCCTAGGTGGCTGGTTGCTGAACACACATTTCGGCCTCCTTATTATCATCGCAATTGTATGAGCGAGTTTATGGGCCTGATTTATGGTAATTATGAGGTAATAATTCTTTAGTGCACACTTCTGCTCCATGTCAAATTTTCAACCAGTTTACCATGCAACATATGAATTACAGACTGCTGTGTTGCTGACTAAAAAGTTTGGCTGTATCATACAGTAATTTAATTTTTGAGTTCTGTAGTGCTTCAAACTGTTCATTGTTGTTGGTTTAAAAAGATTAGATTATAGGTACATGCTGGGTTTATTTGATGAGCCATTCTTCTAGAGATGGCAAGTTTACCTAAAATGGACAATTTCCATGATTTTTTTTAAAAATGAAACTGCAGGCTTTTTTTGCATTATGCGTGGTTCATGTCAGCATTTTTCTTGGTGAATATGCAGGCAAAGGCTGATGGTTTTCTCCCAGGTGGTTCAAGTCTGCATAGCTGTATGACGCCACATGGTCCTGATACTAAGACTTATGAGGTATGTTCATTTGACAGAAAAATAAGATACTAGTGGGGGGCAATCAACTCTTATGAGAATATGACTTTATTGTTGTTGACAACTTTTGAGATTTTGAGGTCATGACAACTTTTGGTACTAAGGCTTTGTTGTTGTTGTTTGATTACTTTTGAATTAGAGCCTATGCTGAAATTATCTTGCTTACAGGTTAAGTTGCTAGATCTTAACTTGAAGGCTGAAACCATCTTTAATTGAAATAATTATTTTCACTGTTGCAAACTGTGATAGACTTGATTGGAAATCACAAATACCTGTACATGTGGCATACGCAGCCATCTAGTGAAAGATTTGCATGATTTTGCTATATAATGAAGTGCCTCTTTATGTGTTGTGCTTGTGCCCGTGTCCGAATGTGGAGTATCTGACATGGTTACTTGGGAAGAAAGGATTTGGAGTAAAATAGGTTTAAATGGTGATTTGAATTATTTGATAGCTAAACAAACATTACCGGTTATAAATGAATGCAATAGGAATGAATTTGTATATAAATAAATTTGAAAGGAAAATCAAAATCCATTCCCATGGTAGTCCTGTTTTAACTCTAAATCACCTAGGTTTCTTTATAAATTTTCATTCCCATCCAATACCAACCTTTTAAAGGGTAATGACAAATATAAAGGAAATACAAGTTTGGGAATGAGAGTATGTTCTCATGGAGAAGGTAATGTTGTTTCCCTTAATTAAACTTAAAAACCCATTCATAGTACCTTAATTTATTACTAACAACAGCCGGATAGCCGAATTTTCAATTTGAAGCTGGGGATTTTGTGTTTGAATAATACCCGTGGGGTTTTGGATTTATTATGTTCTTCTGACAAAGTTAATTTGGATTAATTGTGCTCCTCTGTCCAAATTGGATTTGGATTAAAGATGTTCCTTTGTCTAAGTTGGTTTTGGATTAAGTATGACCTTTTTTTTTGCACTGAATTTCACCTGAGGTTCTTTACAGGCTACAATTTCATGTGGGGAGAATGCAAGGCCTTACAAAATAACTGATACTATGGCTTTTATGTTTGAGTCATATCTAATCCCTCGAGTATGTACCTGGGCTCTTGAGTCGCCCTTCCTTGACCATGGTTACTATCAATGCTGGATTGGACTCCGGTCACACTTTTGCAAAGAGGACGGTTCTAAAGCCCCCAGCAATCAGGATGCAAAATAGCTATATAGCTAGATTACTTGGTTGCATCAATACTAGTTTGACATATAATTTGGTTCAAATCTTGTTGTATTTTAGCTTCACAACCTGTATTAATGGACTAGCTACCAGTATGGATATGTACATAATGGAATGTACTTGCTCTCTGCTAACAAAACAGTCATAATATATATATATATATGTATTAAGCAAAAAACTTATTCTTATTGCTTAGATGAATCTGTCTCAGGTAACAGGAAATACCCGGAATGGTCATTTAACATTGCAGAGTCATATGATGAACCAGGAAGCCCTAAAAAACAACACAGCTTGAAAATTGAAAATTCTTTTGAGATGACATAATATTTCATTAGAGAGGATGAAAATGGACACATAGCCTTCCAGTGAGACATTAAAACCATGTTCAAATGATAATATGAAAATAAAAGTGGCCCAAAAATGACCCAGTAAAAGATTAATTTGAAGGCTATATTACACTTTTTTTGGGGGAGTTGTTGGAGGCGGAGAACAAAATATCCCTAAATAATAAGGTCCTTGGTTATGGGGAGCTTGCAGGATAAAAATTAGATGTTATAGAGTTGTAATGTTATATGGAATCACAATACCCAAAATCACACACGACCCAACATAGAAAGATCTATTGAAAGGACACAATACTAACAATAGACACACAACCCTCTAAGACCTTGGACCATGACCAAAAGACATTGCAAAAAAGGTCCGAGGAAAAGGATTTGGAGCCAAATCTGAAGGCTATAATCCGTCATGTGGGCTTCTTGACATCAAAATAGTTTGCCTTAAAGGCCCTCAATGCTTTGGATTATTTTTATTTTCTGGCAATATTTTTAGACAAGAAGACTAGATCAAATCAAAACAGACCATAAAACCTTTGGGACATATATTAAACTATAACATATACACAAATAGAATATGTAGGTATTGCAAAATTGTTGACCAATGGATCTCCAATTGCATGCTTCTCTCATTTCCTATGCACATGACTTTTGTAATCTATTTCTCTCATCTCATTTTCATCAATTTGTATGCAAAAGTAAAGATAGCATTGAGTTGTACATGTATCATGCTTCGTGCCAAGCTTTACTATCTAAAATTGGATGAGCAAGTCTATGGCTTGTCACATTGACAACTTACTCACATTATCTTGTCTTGTAATTTCTCATATAGTTGGTCAGTCTAACTTGCATTTTTAGGGTGTGGGATTGTATCAAGTCTGCGTGGCAAAGTTAGATATTTATAAATTTTTTTAGTGTTGTCATTTTTTTTTAAATAAAAAACTGTACATCATATTGTACCTTTAAAGCTAAATAAACGTGTGCCCCAGACACACCCTACAATAATAATGTGTTATGTTACATCTTTTTCATTGTGGGTCATAGTTCGTATCGTACTTCAAGCCAACTAGCAGGGCTAGTGCCATTTTTAACACAAGCCACATCTTAGGAAAAATTAGATTTTTTTTTTTATTGCAAGAAAAATTAGATTATGTGACTTCATATAAATCGGACCATTAAAGTGTTAGTTTGCAAAATGAGATGGAGATATTTGCGACACAATGGTTCGTTAGTAAAAGTGATGGCAATAGTGGTAGGTTCATCTAGCACATGGATGGGTAGACTTTGATCTTTGTCATTTTTTAGGATTTTTATGGCGTTACGCAAGTATTTACATCAACACTCAATTTCAATTTCAATTTTAATTTCAATTAGTATTTGGATGTACAAGAATTGTACTATTCATTGTGGGTCAAGCATCCAATTGTGGCCCATGTAAAGAATTCTTTATTTGGATCCACTAATACAAATATCGGATCTCCCATCTACATCAACTTAAATCATTTTGAAGTATATACAATACCTATGTATCGCATAGCTAGAACCTTATTAGTCATTTGTGGTTGTGCGCTTGGTCCAGTAGCCAAAAGTTTTGAAATTTAGGAACAAGGTCTGATTTAATTTGCACAAATTAAATTTTGTGACTCATATATATCACATAACCTTAGGCTCAAAGTGTGTAATCTTCATTATTTATTTTAATACAAAATTATAGATATTTAGTAATAGATAAAAGTAAATAAGAAGATCTGATTTAATTTGCACAAATAAGATCTGATTTAGTTTGATTTAATTTAATTTTTCCTAATATGATTTTGTCTGATTTTTAAATAATTTTAGAAGAACATAACCCATGTTCATTTAGTCATTTGTTGCCCCCTCCCCCTCCTTTTCAACAACTCAAGAAAAAGTAAACTAATGTTTCCAATCCTCCGAAAATAGTATGTTAAAAAGCACAAGGGATAAAAACTTCAATCCCAATTTCCCACCGTTTCAAATCATCATCTTGCCACTTTCAATCAATATTGTTACTTTCAATAAGTAAAGAGAATTTTTAAAGTTGTTTTTAATATGCTTTCTCTTTTTTACACGGTAAGGTATACTGAACTCAAATTTGTAATTTCTTTCATATAAATACATATCACACTATGCATGAAGCTGTAAGAGAAAATTTATTATTAGTTAGAATCGAACCTTACATCTCATAAATGATGCGAGACGAATTTTCGTGCCACTGCATTAGAAGTCAATCTTCATAAAATCATAGACACAGATTGAATAATTTCTAATACATCTCCGAGATGAGATGTATTTACCAAATACATCTCCTGACTCAACACATTATATTATTAATATTAATAATATTGAATAATAATAATAAAATTATGTATTAAGTGAGGAGCCAAATACATCTCCGAGATGAATTAGGCATCTCGATCTCACACATACTAGTGGTTGCAAGCAAATGCAAATGCAAATCCTGTAAGGACCCTTACACACTATCTACTGTCATGTATGTACTCATTATAAGTCTCATGTGCACTGTATGTACTGAAGTGAACATTATTATTGCTTGAAAGACCTAAATAAAAACAATTGAATATAACTTCCCATTACCAATTCTCAAATTATTAAATTATTGTAGCCTCCGGAATTATTTAGCCACTATACTATACCTAGCTGAATACGACCCCTTAATGATAAATTAAATACAACTAACCCCTTTAATTATCTATGCAAAAATATATCCTTACATGTACAATTTTGTTTGCAATTTGAATAACAATAATGATGTATACTTGTTAAATAAATTTTTACTCTTTTTTTTTTTTTTGTGGGAAAAATTTAAGCTAAGGGTTACTACTTACTACTACCTCAATTAACTTCTTTTTTTTTTATTATTATTTTATATTTATATACAAAATTCTTAAAAATTATAAATAAAATTATAAGGGAATACTATACGTTTTTTTTAATACAAAAAGTAGGGCAAGAAATGCTCCTTCCACGTGCAATAAAATGAAATGCCTAACTGTAGAACACTTCGTCCCAGCTTGTGTACGGTTCTCTCCTCTCTAAAAATTTAATTTGGGATTATCACACATCATATAATGATTAATGAATTGCAGACAGTGGGACTCCCACACTGTTTCTTATCCAATAAAAAAGTACTCCCCTTTTTTCTAATTTAAGCGATTTTTTTTTTTTTCTTTTTTCTTTTTCCCTTAATGTACTCTTTCCCTTCATTATCTAATTATAAGTTAGCCGATAATGTGTCAACTATGTGTCTGCATCTATAGACAACTGAGATAAAATTTTTATTAGTCTTGAGGAATTTCTGAATACAATAGTAAGATGATTACAGAAAATAGGAATTTATATGTACAATACTACTAATACGAAAAACAAAAAGTCCCATAAAATAAGTCCAAAGCATAATACTGTAACCTGTGTAAGTATGTAACAAATACAAAAGAGGTACAAAACAGATTCAAGGCACAAACTAACGCTATATTTATTAAATTGTGATTCTCCCTCTCTTACTTTTGTAAACAAATTTTAATCATCATTTTTTTTATGCTACTCTGAATTAGTGTATTGGTTTTGATGAAAACTACAAGTGAGTAAATTATATATAAAAAAAATGGATGTAGTATTTCCCAAAATATGTAATTTCTTTTGTTATTGTAAAAAAAGCCCTACACACACACAACCATAATTTATCAAGTAATTAAAAATAGGAAAAGTTTGTGCCTACAAAAATATCAATGTCCTTAGTCGATCTTAATGTATGTGTATCAAAATTTACATATAAATTCATTTCCATTACCATCATTTATAACTGTTCATCAAATACAATTACTTTACAAAACGATTTCAACTACTAAAGCCTAATGCATGTATCCATGAATTTGATTTAAAATTGTCAACTATATATCATAGTGAATTAAATTAGTGATTGGGTATTTAGCCTTAGTTGTATGCATAAAATGGAATGCACATGTCAATCCTTGTATTGTCGTACACTTGCATCCTTTCATTTAATTTAGTAGGGTTTCTTTCTTATAAAAAAAAAATTAATAATAAGCATATGTCAGATTCTAAAATGATAATGACCATCAAATGGGTCCCAATATAATCCTATTGATTGTAATACTCTCATCTTTTAATTGACGGTCTAAAAACCTTCTATTTTTAAGTTGTTTTCAAATATTAATTGTATCCTATTTGCTAAAAAAAAAACTATCGAAGAAAATTAATTATTGTTTGATCTTAGTTAATAAAAGATCTTAAACTCCAATTGAAAGTTTTAAGCCTTAGTTTTCCTTTAGCACACCTCACAATGCGCCAACAGCGCTGAAGAATAATTACCTAATTAAATAATAATCGTTAATAAATGATCCATTTTTAGCAGATAAAGTATAAAATTGGAAACATTTTGAGAATAATTGAAGAATGAATCACTTTAAAATCTGGAAATATTAAAATCAAGATTATGAGGAATTTATTTGTGAATAAGACTTCTCTTAAGAGACTATAGCTATAAATAAGAAAATGTCTTCACTCGATCTCTTCTACCATATTGTGAAAACAATTTTGATTTGAATCATGAAAACGTACAATTAGGCAAATTTTGATTTTAACAAGTTTTTCTAACAAGTTCCATCTTTCATAAACATAAGAAATTTGCTCCATAAATCTATAAAATTTCTTATCTTATGGTATTCGCGTGATTTAGGTTATGCTCTTTTGGATTGAATTAATTTGAACTGAACTCAATTGAATTAAACAAAATTGAACTGAAATGAACTGAATTAAATTAAGCTAAATCTTATACTCGTCAAAAATTGAACTGAAATGAATTGAATTGAATTAAGCTAAATCTTATACTCGTCAAAAATTGAACTGAACTGAAATTTAAGAAACTCCAAAACAATGGGGCCCCTGTCATTCTAATATTTGAGCTAGATTTAACACTTGATAAACCTTTTCGATCATGCTTTTCAAGATGCTAAACCAAGCAGAAGTACTACTTTTCAATACGTGAGGGATGGCATCATCATTTAAAGTATGTTATTAAAAAAATATGGAACATTATTGCAAACTGAACTAATAAAGGGAGACAACAAATGAACTTCTAGTATAATACGAAGTATTACATAGAAAGTGAGACACTACAATAACTTTATCTGAACTTATTAAACGTTATTTTTATTACAGAGGTTTTCTACTATGTCGTCCCAATCTATCATGCTGAATTCTAGCTAAATTAAAAATTATGCTTATCAGTCTATATTAACTAATGTCAACTTGTTAAAACATATTACGTTTTATTTTTATTTTTGGTTAAATATGAAATGAGCATAACCCACTACAATCAATTGATACTAACTAATTTAATTAAAATAAATAAGAGAAAAAGGTACATGGAATTAAGCTTGAAAAAATTACTATTATTTCCCCCTAATCATTGATAAATTGGCCAAATTAGGGTTGTAATTATACTTAAACCAACATTAGCTAGCTAGGTCCAGCATGCATGAGAATATGAGATAATAATATATGGAAGCTACCTAGAAGCATACACATACAAAGAGAGAGACATATAGCTAGGGGTAATAAACTAACAACTAACAATATAGTATATGTGTTTATATATATATATATAGGGTACCATGTGAGTTTGATTTAGAGGTAAAGCAAGAAATATATAGGTGGGGGGGTTTTCAATCAAATTAAAGTTGCACATGGGAAGATGGCCATTGATTCTTTTTTATCTTCTCTCTTAACTTTATAGGAAAATTTGTTCTCACTTTCTCACAATGATATGTTTAGCAAAGATATATATGTTTAGTAAAGATATCAAATGTAGTATTATAATTTTGTTGAAAATATATTTCTAAAACCTCTTTTTTATTGTTAGTCGAACATGTAATTTTCACCTCAATTAACAAATAATCATTGTGAGAATTAAATTTGTTTCTCGCATTGAGCCTTCGTTTGGTAGATTGTAAAATATTTTCAAGTGAAAATGATTCTGCATGAAAAACCTTTTACATTGGAAAAAAACATTTAATTTTTATGGGTTTTTTTGTTGTTGTTTGGTTTAATGAAAAATGATGATAACTCATTCATATAATTATTTTCAAACTTCACATAATTTTAATTCATTTTATTAATCTTTGAAAATTAATAATGTACTTGATTCATGATATATGATAGTCAAGTCTGGTCTCCTAGATAAGTTATCCACAACGTTGTGGATAGCTTGGCATGCGTAGACAGAGATCATACACATTATCGGCCTCAAAATGAAAACTTGAAATTCTTTTCTCAATCACTTTTTCAAAGAGAAAATTAGTTTTTATAAATAAAATACTTTTTTTAAAAGCGCAAAACTCTATCCTATAAGCCCTCTTAAGTTTACCAATCAATTTTTAATTTAATTATCGTTTTTAGTTTCCTAGGTTTTTAAACTGAGATCACTTTGTAATACCTCCAAATCTCCCTCGATGGAAATGCTTGTATAAAATACCATAGAGATAAATTGGAAAGATTACCACCACACGATAATGTAAGGCTATACTTAAAAAAATACTCAACTTTTGCAGCGGGAATTAAACTACTTTATTACTACAAAAGTATCAAAATAATAATCTGAGTTCTTCCAAATTTATTCTAAATAAATAACGAGGACCCGAATCGTGCAGGTACAACACGTAACCCACATGTACCCCATCCCGGCATCCCATCTTCATAACGGGTACAATTTTATCGCCATCCGTCCATCCCCATCAAACTCGGACCATATTGGGACTGATCTCGCTCCAATTTGACCCGCCCTGACCCGACCCACAACATATCCCTACTTGCATGTTAGGGTTTCGTAAACAATGAAAAGAGAGAGAAAGAAAATCTCTATCTATATGCATATACAATGAAAAACGTAGTAAATTAAAAGAGACAGCTAAGTGTATGTATGTAGAGCTTATGAGAGTTATGATGATATAGTGTATGTATGTCTTTTAATTTGAAGATCCACTTTTAATTCAATCTTATCCTCCTCTTCTCATTCTCATTCTCTTCTCCTACATATATTATATACCTTTCTTGGTTTAATTTCATTAAATTATTTTCATCATTAATTTTTTCCAATTTTAGTTGTTACACATATATACTTGCACAAACTTATAACAATTACATTCCAACTCCCAATTCACTTGAATTTGATCCTTTTATATATATATAAAAAAAAAAAAAAAATCACACACACACATTTAATTAGGTTAAATTTCTCTAGAATAGAATGGCACAATTGCCTCCTAAGATCCCAAGTATCCCACCTCAAAATTGGCCTCCTCCTTTTCAAAGAATGCCTTCTTTGACCAACAATGTATTACCTCAACCACAACCACAACCACAGACGGGTTCGGGGAATTCGAACCACCCATCATGGGTGGACGAATTCCTCGACTTCACCTCGACGAGGCGGGGCACCCACAGGCGGTCGGTGAGCGACTCCATTGCCTTCCTAGAGGGGCCCCACCTTGTCGAGGAGTGCCGCAACACTAGCGGCACTGGTGGCGGCGGTTTTGATAGGTTGGATGATGAGCAATTAATGTCAATGTTTTCTGATGACATAGGTGCTGGGGTGGTGGGACCCGCTTCTTCACCTTCTGATCAAAATTCCAACAATACTGACAACAACAACAACAACAATAATAATAATAATAATAATAATAATAATAATAATAATAATAATAATAATGAGAATTATAACACTAACAATGATGATGATGATGAAGGTCAAAATCATGATAATAAGGTCATAAAATGCTTCCCTAAGAGTGAGCCTAGTGAAGTTGATAGCCCCTGCAACAACACTAACAACACCAACAACACTACTAATTCTGATATTAATACAAACAACAACAACAACCAAATCTCTGCTGATGATGCTTCAGATGATGCAACTCAACTATCTGGTGGAGACAATAATACTATTGACCCTAAACGTGTGAAGAGGTAATTTACTACTCATTAATTGTTTTTTTTTTTTTATCTCTTAAATTTACAGAGCTGTTATCTCAACCAAAAATTTAAGTTGCTGATAGTTGAAGCCTGCGAATAATTCTGAGTTTGATGGAGTTGGCTTGGCTTTATACTCTATCATATCGCTTAGTATTCGTCATTCAGGTTAATTAATTAAGGAAGATACTCTCCATATAAAAACGCGACCCACTATGGATGAGTATTCATTAAGTTGATTATGAATGTTAATTTGGTTTAATTTTAAATATTATTTATTAATCTTTATACTAATGTTCGTTGAAATATGAACCTTCAATTTTGTAGTGCTTAATTGCGCGCTGCTTGTAATTAATAATTCAGCAATTAGGTCGAATTTGTGTTTGGTATTTTGTGATATATATGTTTAAGTTTTTTTTTTTTTTTTAATTTAAAAAAAAATCCACAAATTCTGTCATAGAAACTTGAATGCAAATTAAATCAAATCTAAGCAAGTTGAGCTTAGATTGATTTAATTGGTGTTGTAAGTGATGATTAAGGCAAATGTTACAGTGCATGTTAAAAAAAAATTAGGGTTATTTTAATTTGGTATTTAGAGAGCCACAGGACGGATATGAGAATTGATCCAGGATTATATCCTGAAACCAAAAGAGAAGCTCTTACTAGCTGAGCTATCCCTCACTCTCAAAAAATAGGGTTATTGATTCTATAATTAGATCTAAATTATGGAAGTATTGGTGCAAACTTGCAACAGCAAGTTTATTAAGAGAGTTATGTCATATTATCAGACGCACGCTCTGATACCAAATCATGAATAGTTGTAAATTTGCAATAAACTAATTATTTTGTTTTTTTTTGGAATTTTAAGTAGAATTTTGGCGAATCGACAATCGGCACAGAGATCAAGAGTGAGGAAGTTGCAATACATATCGGAGCTAGAGAGGAGTGTAACTACATTACAGGTATATATTACGTGCATGCTAAAAACCAATAATTATAATTTATTAATTAATTTGTGTTTAATGAATTAGGTTTATATGCAAGATTATTAATTGAATTATATTAATTTTTGTGAATTTGTTTTGTGTAAAAAATAAAAATAAATAATGAAGACGGAAGTATCAGCGTTGTCCCCAAGAGTAGCGTTTTTGGACCACCAAAGATTAATTCTGAACGTGGACAACAGTGCAATTAAGCAAAGGATTGCTGCCTTGGCTCAAGATAAGATTTTCAAAGATGGTAAATTTCTCTCCATTAATTAATATAGTTTTATTTTACAAGATTAATGCTTTTATTTAATTAAATCAATATGCTACATTCATTTAGTTTTATTTGTAACAAATTTGCACAAATTTGTAGAAAGAAAATTGGGGATGTAAATGTATAAATTAATTAATATAATTTAAATACAAGTTAGAGTGAGATTATAACAAGTTAACGTTTTTATTTTATTTTTCTACTAATTTGTTCCTTAAAATGTGTGTCAAATGATTAGTTGCAAATAAAGATAAACGACAGTAGTAATTTTTTCTTTAATGGCTATCTTATATTCAACCTTATAGGTGCTTATATTATTTTTGCTAGAATTATAATATGTTTATTTTAGTTAGGTTATTAATAAATTAAAGTAACTCAATATATATATATATATATTTTATAATTTAGATGGTATTAGGTCTTGAATGGAGCCCTATTATTGCAGGTCACCTGCTAGCCATAATAACTTAATACTACCTCCTTTTCTTGTTAAACGCAACGATTTGACATGTTTTCTTTCTACTTTATGTTAAGTCGTTGTATTTTAAAAGAAACCGAGTTAGTACATGTGTACCTCAATAGTCAAATCGTATACTATATTTGTATATGTAACTTGTAATTGTAGCTATTGAGTAGTGAATCAATTTACTTTTTCTTCAAAAAAATTGAATTAATTAATTAAGAAGTGAAATATAAATCACGACATTTATTATTTTTTCTATTTTTAAAGAATGCCTCAAAAAAATGTTTTTGTGTGTTGTTGAGAATATCAAACTAGGAGTAGCTTATAGAATTGTGTAAGATGGCCAATGTTATTTAAACCTCAATAAGGTACAACCGTATATACAACTAACCATTAAACTTTTCTCTATGACTCTATGAATATACATCTATCTTAATTAATACTCTTCAATTAAATCCAAGTACAACAAATTAGAATTATTATTGTATGAGGATGATTCAAATTAAAAATTAATCCTCGATCTCACGTAAAATCATTGAATAAAAAAAAATCTTAAATATTACAACAAAACCTAATTTAGCAATTTGATTTGATCAAATGCTATTTTGGATACATTTTTTTTTTCAATTCTATAGCTTCTTTTATTTTTTGGTTAAAGTTTATTACAAATGTTTTAAAAGTAAGGTTCCCATAAGCCGTTCGAACGTGTTCACTTTTTAAAATTTTACCTTTTCTTATACTCTCATGTAATGTAATCCAGTTTATGATATACTCCGTAATAATTTTTAAATCATCTTTTTTAAAGTTAGTTAGTGTTTCATTATTGGTTGGAAATGCATGGTTGTACTAATTTTCAATATACCAAAATAAGTCATTTTTGATGTTGTTATCAATGGCCAAACTAAGTGTCAAATCCTTATTTTATATTTTCTCTTCAAAACCCAAAATGACATCATGGTTTCTTGCAAATTTTAATCTTTCAAAGTTCAAAATGAAATACGGAACAATAAATGCTTCTGTGAGAATTTAATGTGATGATGAAGTAAAAATTATTATATCTTATTAAAAAAATTATATGAATCGTGCAATGTACGGGGCTAACCTAATTATCTACTTACATTACACTCCATATATTTACGTAGTAGAGCTGATTAAAAGTGGCCCGGCTCGCTTTTTTGCGGGCTTTGGACATGAAAATTAGGCCCGATTTTGGGCCCGGCCCGGGCCGATTTTTATTTTTTCGTGCGGGCCTTGGACATTTAAAATGAGACTTTTTGGTTATTTTTTAGGCCCGGCCCGAAAAAGCCCGAAAAGCCCGCCAAACCCGCACTAAATTTTCGGGCTTTGGCTAAGAAATTTGGGCCCGAACTAAGCCCGGCACAAACCTGGCCCGCTTTATGGGCTTGATTTTTATGCATCGGCCCGGCCCGAACCCAGCCCAGCCCGGCCCACAATCACCTCTATTACGTAGTATAATTTTTTAAATGTAATGAATGTATTTGTACAGCTGTCTCATTAACAGAGAAAGATAGGGGAATTTTGATATTTCAAACCAATAAGTAATGAGACTAGTGTATCAATTTTAGATTAAATAATAACTACTATGATCTGTGTTAATTGATCAACTACTTTTGAGTAAAGTTCAGATTAATTTAAATAAATTTAGACAAACAAAAATAAGGCTTGCGAGAATACTAGAACTCATCTAATAAAATTTGATCGATAAATTTAATTAAGCAAAAATAATTAAGTTCGAAAAAAAATAGACCTTAAGTTGTCAAATTATGTGGAAGGTATAGTTGAATAAACTTGTAAAGAGTTGTGCATATCCTTATTGACATATAAAAGGAAATGAGACTGAGGAAGAGGTGTTGGTACAGTAGCACAATATCGTGACTTCCAGATCCTCGACTTGGGCTTTCCCCTCCTTCTGCCTTTGGTACTTTTCTGAGACAGGAGTCTTGGGGTAGGACCCGTTTAACTTTCGTGTAATTATTGAGTAGCAATGAATGTATGTGTTTTTAGGGCAACTGATTTTATTAGTTAAGCTTTGACTTTTATCCTCTAAAAAACATATATGCCCTTAATTGCTCAAAATCAAAATGCAATAATAATTGGTGTCTTTTGTACACAGCTCATCAAGAGGCTTTGAAGAAGGAAATAGAGAGGTTGAGATCAGTTTACCAGCAACAACAACATCATCAAAATATCAAGAAAATGAAGAACACCAGCAACAACAACAACATTAACAACAAAGTTGCTGCAACTGCCTCAGATCATAACTTGGGTTTTTTAGAAACAGAGCAACTTATGACTTAGAATTTTTCATTTTTTTTAAAAAAAAAAAATTAATAAAAAAAGAGGAAATGGTAATTAGTGCCTTAGTGGTGGTGGGATTAGCTAACCTGTGAATTCACATGATATGTTCCCTTCTTCAACCTTTTTTTTTTTTTTACAATTTTTTTTTTCAAAAAAATTAATTACTACCTCCGTTTCTTATTATTTGCAACGATTTGACACCTTTTCTCTCTACTCTATATCACATCGTTACAAATAATAAGAAACGGATGTAGTAATTAATTTTGTCAATTTAATTTTATTGGGGACCAAATCAAGTTGCAAGACTGGAGGTTGGAAAACTGACACGTGTCCATCAAGTGTGAGGTTGAGAGCATTGTTTTATATTAGTCTCTTGGATATTTTGGGGTGAATTTTTAATTTAAATTTTTTTTTCTTTGAGTTGATTTTTTAATTTTTGTGTGTTAATATTGTTATTCTTTTCAGGGTTTTTTTTAAATAAAAAAATGGGGGTATATTTTAATGGATGTGAATTTTTGTGAGGGACGAAAAGGAAAATTTAACAAATATGTATGAAAAAAATGTGAGAAAATGATAAAGTAACCCTTAGAGTTATCAGATTATTGTAAGGAGTTCTTTTCATTTTTGGCTTTTGGCTAAAGTAATTTAATTATATATGGTTGTAAAGTAAAAATTGTAATGTTTTGGTATCATTATTATTCTGTTTTTTTTATTTTTTTTTTTGTAGTAAATGCAACTGTATAAATTAAAGGAACTTCTTCCATTTATTCTTTAAAAAAAGGCTTCAAATTGTTAGCAAAATTATTGTGTAAATTGTTACTATGTATTATCATATGAACCTTGTACTTGCCAGCAAGATATGAATTGTTTGAGGTCACAAATTGGCAAGATTCTCCTGGTATGCCACGTGAAAAAGTTGATAAGTTGACATCATAAATTCTAAAATATATCGGGTGTACATTAGATTAGTACATCGGTTTAAAGGAAATAGATATAATGAAATAATTTTTGAGTATTGATTCGATCGAACATATTTTTTTGAGTATAATTGTCTATTAAGAGTGTGTTTTGTTCAATTTAATTTATCAATTATCATGACTTATTCCCATTTAATCCATTTTGACAATTATATTTCGTTTTTTTGAATAATCCTAAATTTTCACTCTTAAATGGGTTATTGGTTCCGATGGGGGGGGGAATGAGTTAAATAGGGGATAACTGGATTCCAAAACGGGAAAAAAAAAACTAAAAAGCGAAGGGGTTTTATTAAGTCACGTGCATAAAATGTGCAAGTCAATGTCGGATTCCGGCGATAAGGTTGAAGTTAACAAGAAAATATGTTACATAAGTTGGTTTCTTACAAAAAGTTCTATATAAGATATTTTTTTACAAAACCTAGCCTACAAAAGTTGGTTTTTAACAAATTTTCCTTTAAGAAATGAATTATGACAACTTTATAGTATCTAGGGACTTGCTAATAAAATAAATGTAATGGTAAAAAGTGGATCAGAATGATCACCACATGGTCAGATGCTGGATGTTCGGATCAATGAAGGAAGCTAAGAAATAGATAGCTAATGGTTTCAGTCTTGTGGAGTCAAACATATCAATTTTGGGTCTAGGTTTGAAAATTCTAGACTCAATGAGTCTAGGTCGGGTCTAAATTTGTATAAATAAATTGATCTAAGTCTAAGTCCAGGTGGACCAGACCAGACCCATTGTCATCCCTAGTGCTAAGGGGATGGGGAAGGTTTTAGGGCTTTGGGCTATGACTAAACTAGCTTATGTTTTGTGACAATAGAGCCTATGGGCCAAGCCCATTTTATTATCAATTTTGAAAAATGTCTTAAGATATTTGATAAACAAATTATATGCTCTCCTAGTCACACCACACAACTCCACCCAAAAGTCAAAAAAATTCCTAACCCCTCCTCACATCATAATACTTTCTTCTTCAATTGACACTAGGGTAAACTCTTTCTCTCCTTTATCATTTGCCTCTTTCTTCATCAATAGTCCCTATTTATCCATATAATTTAGCTGATCGATCCATAACCTAATTCAATCCTAAAATTATTTCCTACAAGAAACATCCTTTCAAATACCATGTCACCCACTTCCAATTCGTTCCAAGGTAAGTTTTCCTTTATTTTAAACTATGTTACGCGGGAATTTTTTTTAATAACTTGAGTCAAGCTCATGGCCTGACTCAGATATATTGATCGAGCCAAGCCGTATTATTGAAAAAATACTAGTATACTGCTAGTATTTTCTTTTAAAAAGTTATGATTTTATGCTCAGATGTTATACTCCTATTAGATGGTACGTCACACAACTTAGCTTGTTGATTTAAAAATGGTCTAACCAATTGTTTTTTGGTTTGGATTTACTTTGATCAACCTTATGCTCAATTTCTCAATAATATAATATAATTTCTTTGGGTTTGTATTTAACTAAATACTTATGATTTTACGCTAAAATGTTATATTTTTTAAGTAAGAAGTTACATAAATGGTCTCACCGGAGACTTGTTGATTAAAAAGTGGTATGATTAATTAGGTTTTAGTTTGGATTTACTTTATTTGATCAATTCAACCACCTTATGCACAATTTCTCAATAATATATAATAAATTAATAATGTATTTGAGGGGGGCATGATGCAGATGAGGTGACAGAGCATTTGCTTGTTAACATTGAAGATGGAGTTGATGAAAATGACAAGAATAATAATGCTAATAAAATAAAAGGTTGTGATGAGAAGAAATTCAAAATTAAGAATTTGCGGAAAGTATCAGATAAGGGGGTGTGCATATTAGATGGTGTGGACTTGGAAATACCAAGGGGCATGATCGTAGGGATCATAGGCCCTAGTGGTAGTGGCAAATCAACGCTTCTTAGGGCTTTAAACCGGTTGTGGGAGCCACCGGCCGACACCGTGTTTTTGGACGGCTGTGATGTTTGCGATCTCGACGTCCTCTCCGTTCGTCGCCGTGTTGCTATGCTCTTCCAACTCCCTGCCCTCTTCCAAGGTAACTAACTAAACTAATACGAAGATACTTTTGTGCTGCATATTAATTGCAACAGTTTGTCGGTTTGCTAAAAAAATGCTCTAATTTACTTGTTTTTCTCTATGGTATTGAATGTGTATGTTTGATCATTGGCATATGCTATTACAAGTCATGAGAGATTGTTTATATAGAGCACACTGCAAAAATCTGAGACCAGGCCATTATAAGACAATTAATATATAGTCAAGATTGTCTTAAAAGACAGACTATATAGTTGAAACTGTTGTTATCAATTTAATACTATCTCGAATAGTTGATAGGTTGAAAACATAACTTAGGCTGAAGTTTATATATAGGAATATAGAAGGACTGCTCCTTGCTAGGAGAGCTTATTGTAGAGCTACATTGAAAAGAAAGGATGTTGGTGTTGTAGAGATACAATAATTAAAGAAAGGATTGGAGAATCATCTTGAAAAGCTACATTGATGTTGGTGTTGTTACAATAATCTTTGATTCTCAGGCAAGATGAAAATTCAAATTATCAAGCTAATTTGTTTTAAGTTGCAAGTGTCCATTTAATATAAAGGTATCTATTGTATCATCCTATTAATTTACATTTATTTTATACTAGGTATATGTATAACAACTTGTGGATTTTTGTTGGGATTTGTATCCCACATTGAATAAATATATGAATTGTGTCCATTTTATACAGCTTAGGGATAAGGATTACTCCGTTTTTTTGGCAAGCCGTAAACAAAAAGAAAAGCAACAAGTAAAAGGGAAAATCCAAAGAAGAAAAAAAATCTAGAACTGTCTCCTTAGAGACATAGCCAAATCATATCATAGGCAGGTTTAACCGCCATCCAATCAACTTTTAAGTACTCTCTTATTGTCATATGATTTTGATGCAGAACTTCATTAATCTTATTCCTTGGTTTTAGGTGAAACTTCCTCAAATTTTTAAACCCAACCCTATGTCATGTTGCTAATTAATGACAGGAACGGTGGCCGATAATGTACGTTATGGACCAAAATTGAGAGGAAATAAACTAAGTGATCAAGAAGTGCAAAGGTTGCTCAGTGTTGCTGATCTTGATGCCTCTTTCACCAACTTGAATGGCAATGAACTATCTGTCGGACAACAACAGCGTGTTGCGTTGGCAAGAACTCTTGCCAACGAACCCGAGGTACTCATTCCTAACAATTATTTTTATAAGTATATTTTTGATAACTTTTATGTTCATTTAATTAACAATTTGGTTATTAATTTTGTGTAGGTTTTGCTGTTAGACGAGCCTACAAGTGCCTTAGACCCTATATCAACACAAAATATAGAGGAAGCCCTAGTGAAATTGAAGACAACTCAAGGGATGACCGTTATTATGGTTTCTCATAGCATAAGGCAAGTGCAGAGGATTGCTGATATAGTATGTCTCTTGGTTGATGGCTCTATTGTTGAAGTTTTACCACCCAATCAACTTTCTATGGCTAAGCATCCCATGGCCCAAAGATTTCTTGATCTTAGCTCTTAATTTTTAACCTAATTAAGTTCAACTACTAACTTATTAAGACATATCATTTCATTTTGGGAGTACAATAATGTAAATTAAAGCTTAGTTGTACAATAATATATACTCCAATACGTTTCTTTTTCGTTGTTCTCATTTAAAATCTTTGACATTATCCACAACTCGATTTAATCTTTTAAATTCATCTATATATAAGAAATGATACGGTCAAGTAGATGTTTTATGACATATTTTGGGCCCGTTATTAAAATTAACTTACTACTTTATATACCCAAACTCTATTAAAATTAACTCATTTACGTCGGGATGGTGACGGGAAAAAATTATTTACCACATTTTATAACGGGAATAATAATTTGTGACCCCTCTTTTCTAGGACGGGGTCATATTTTCATGACCCATATCATATTTTCTAGTAGTGAATAGAGTTTTTCATGATTAAAATTTCTCTCTCTCGATACCAAAAAAATCCAAACAAACATTATGAAACAGAGGGAGTAATAAATTTATGTATTATTGTTCTCTCAATTAACATTTTTTTTTTATTTTTTAGCGTTTATTCTTCTAAGAAATCGTTAGGTTGGATTGTATTTCTCTTGAAAATACAAATTCCTAGAAAATAGCCGAATGCCTTTGTGTTTGGTTCGCGTGAAATAACACAGGCACAGGAAATTGAAATTACAAGGGAAATAGAATTTCCCATGAAGTGTAGGAAATTAATCACCTACCTCCCCCTTGGTGCATGAAAATTCTTGTGTCAATTTCAATTTCCTATGAGCAACCAAACACAAATAACAATTTCCTAGAAAATTGTCCAAATTGATAAGTGAATTTATTTCCCATGCATGAAATAAGACTTTCCGTAGGAATTAACTTCCCATGTTCAACCAAACGAGCTCTAAACTTATATAGACCAAGTTCTTAAATCTTAATAGGCAAAAAAAAATTAAAAATTTGCAAGGGTGTATAATTGTTTTTTAAATGAGAAAGAAAACCCTACCAGGGCATTATTTGCATGCTCCTTCCACGTGCAATAAGGCCTTACTATTGTAGAACACTTCGTCCCAGCCCTTCCCCTAATGTAGTAATGTGTAGATTTTGGTTGAGACCTTCACATGGAGTACTCATTATTATACCATTTTTATGGTCAATGTACGAGCTCCACCTAAGAATCTTATCTCATAAAATATATATCAAGGATGGGTGTGTCGAATATCGAACTATCGATCCCGGGTCTCGTGAGAGAGTAAGGGAGCAGGAGACCACTATTCCAACACTCATGTACTCGATATTTGGAAAAACATCTCCAATTCGGAACATTTTTATTTTTCAAAACATCTCCAATTCTTTGGAGGTAGACTATAACAAAATTTGGTTGGATTGTGTTCAAACTAATCAATGTATGCAAGATAAAGGAAAAACAATAGCTCTTCCTTATGACTCCCCTCTTTGGACTCCCCCTCCGCCTGGAATGTTAAAGATTAACACAGATGCAAGTTGGAGGAATGCAAACTCTGCAACTGCTGGCCTGGCATAGTGGTGCGTCACTCAAGTGGCTCTTGGATTTATGGGAGCTACATTAAGATCAAGGCTTCATCCCCCGGCGAGGCGGAATTGGTTGCTATGAGGGAGGGGTTAATGGTTGCGACTATTAAGGATCTCAACAGGTTTCAGCTTGAAGTAGATGCTAAAGAGGTTAAATGCATGATGGAGCACGCAGAGGAACACTTCACCCATTATTTAGGCGCAATTGTGGTCGAAGTGAGTCGACTTATGCGCAATTTCCCGGACATGAAACTATTACATGCTAGAAAGGAGGCAAATGTGGTTGCTCACACTTTGGCTAAGGAGGGACAGTTATCTAATTTTTGTGCTAGAAATTTCGAGGACCCTCCAGTATGGATTCAGCCAGCACTTGACAATGACATGGCTGGGATACGCTATGCGACACAGCACTCTTAATCGGATTTGTACTTTCGGTTGTTATCACTGTTTTGTATATTATGGTTCGACAATTATATTTGGTAGTATTATTATGTTGTCAATTAGCTTACATATGTATGACTTTATAATTTAATTTTATGCTTCCCTTTTCCGGTTAAAAAAAAATGTACTCGATATTATTATACATCTATATGATTAATTATTGTGTACAGTATAATGGAAAACATATAGTGGGATTCAATTCCCACATTGTTTCTTGTTCAATAAATGAATTGTAGTAAGTTTTTTGTTAAACTGGTTGACCGTCTTATGAGATAATTTTGTTCAGAAAAATTAAACGTATTTTTTCATAAGATTATAATTTTTGTATGAAAATTAATTAATTATGTAAAAAAAATATAGATTTATGGTAACTAGAAATAAGATTTTCTAAATAAATAAAGTATTTTCCAACAAAAATCTTTTCGATGACTTAGTCGTTCGTTACTCGTCAGTACTACACATAACAAGCCAAAAAAACATAAATTTTAATTATTTAATATTTATTAGATTGATCAATGCTTGATTTTTTTCATTACACAATTTCTTGAATACAACCGGTTGTATGGTTTTTAAACCATACGGCCGGTTGTATGGTTAATAAACCATACAGCTGAAATTTTAAAGCCCAAAGATTCTATGTGCTGCAGCAATAATGGCCCAAATCATTTCAAAACATGCTCGGCAATAAAGGCCCAAACCCTTTGTATTTTGCTGCAGCAATAAAGGCCCAAAACTTTGTAAATGACAGTTTTACTTTATTATTGTCATCATCATTTTTGAATTTTGTCATCAATGCATGTCACTTCTTTCTCTCTCTTATAACCTCTCTAAACCGCCATTTTTTTCTTTTTCAGTTTCTCTCTAATACCTCCATTAGTGTCATCATTTGTGCTTGTTTGGAGTATTTTTCTTTTGTAATTTGAGTTGCATTTAGGTTTTTCTCCTTCGTTTTTCTACTTGAAGTTTTTTCGTACTCTGTTTTGGTTTTCTTCTGTTCGATTTCTCTTCATCTACTTTCGTTATGATGCCAAAATTGAAGTATATTCGTCGTGGTGGCGAGAAAGTCACAACTGTGATGGTAAATGTTGAATCAGGTATGTGGGGTTACAAAGTGATTTCTTAGTGCAGGTTACAAATTATTTAGTGGGGTTACAAAGTGTTTTTGGTGGTTTTACAAAATGTTTTTGGTGAGTTTACAAAGTGTTTTGGGGGAGGGGGTTACAAACTGTTTTTGGTGGGGTTACAAAGTGTTATTTGTGGGGTTACAAAGTGTTTTTGGTGAGGTTACAAAGTTGTTTTAATTAGGGTTACAAAGTGTTTTTGGTGAGGTTACAAAGTGTTTTTGGGGGGGTTACAAACTGTTTTTGGGGGGTTACAAAGTGTTGGGGGGTTATAGAGTGTTTTTGGTGGGGTTACAAAGTGTTATTTGTGGGGTTACAAAGTGTTTTTGGTGGGGTTACAAAGTGTTTTGGGGGGTTACAAAGTTTAGTGGAGGTTACAGAGTGTTTTGGGGGGGTTACAAAGTGTTTTGGGGGTTAATTACAATGTGTTTTGGGGGGTTACAAAGTGTTTTTAGTGGATTTAAAAAGTGTTTTTAGTGGGTTACTAAGGGTTTGGGGGGGTTACAAAGTGATTTCGACATGCTTTAAGTTAAAACGACACTATTTAATAACCTAGGGTTTTGTGCGTGCAAGTGATTTGCAAAAACGCGTTTTTGCTAGTGTATAGTACACGCGCGCACCACATGGTTAATTAACTGTGCGGCCAGTCGGTGCAAAACGCGTTGTTTTCATAAATTATATTAATTCTATATTAGGAAATATATTAGATGTTTATTGGTCAACATTATATATCCTATCTTTTATGGGAAATAATTGTATCTATTACCCTAATTTGTTTGACAATGATAGCCTGGAACCCCTCACTCTTAGAATTGTATTGGTGTGTTAGAATATGATATGCTTACCATTTAGAAACGTTTACACTGTATTTGATATCATATCGGATTGTTATGCTCCTATTTAATTGTTGATGAAATATTAATTTTTTTTCGGTTTTTTCACCAGTTATCTGTGACTAATTTCAAAATGTATGAGGTACTCCTATGTTTTTATGAATGCACCAAATGTCCTTGAATAATTCACAAAATGCACTTAATGCCCTTAATGGGTAACTGACATTAATTAGGTGTCAAATTGTTTAACTATTACACCCCTTAAGTTAACCCAGTTCATATATTTGGCCGTCGATACTCATATTCCTATTTCATTTGCTTTGCTCTTACGCTCCAAAATCAAAACCCAAAGAAAAACCCTATAGTAATTAATCCCCAAAAAAAAATGGGAAAAAACCCTATCATCATTCTTTGTCTTTTCATTTACTCGATTTTTTTGGCAAATTTTGATTAGTAAGGGTATTCAATGCATAAATTATCAAGATCACTAACGGATTTTGATTAGTAAGGGTATTCAGTGCATTTTACGAATTGCTCAAGGGTATTTGGTGCATTCGTAAAAACATAGGGGTACCTGGTGAAAAAACCGTATTTTTTTAAATGTCAAATATGGCTCCAACTCAATTATTGACCCTAAGAAGCTAAATGAGACGATAACATTAAAGAGCTAACTTACACCCTCTAATTCTAAAAAAAATTGGATATACAATCCATTCCAAGGTTAAATCAAACACTGTGAATGGATATAGAATCCATTACAAAAGATAACCAAACAGGTTTAGTATGATATGGGGTTTAGAATCAATATGGTCCTGATATACATTTTCATATCATATCATATTCCAGGTCAGTGAACCAAACGTTGTTGTCATGCATGTTGGAATTTGTAAAATGTATGAATTAATTGTAAATCACTCAGCGGGGCCGTGTTCCATGAAGATTTCAAATTTCCATGAATTTTCAATTTGTGCATTTTTACTTTGTTAAGCTAAGTCAACCAAATAATTAAGGCACCTAAAAGCAAATACATGAGAATTTTGAATGCCCATAAATATCAAGAACAAAAGATGATTTACCGTCAAGATCGAATACGAACTCAGCTTTACAATCAGATCAAAGTACTCAACCTTGACAGATCACAATCGATGATCAATGAACACATAATTTAGATCTGTTTAATAAAAAAAAAAACTAAAATTACTAACTCGGTTTAACAATCTAAAAAATTTGAATTTTTAGCATGAAACTATGATTGTATGAGTTAATCGATTTCAATCAGGTTGCATATATATAATTGCATCTAGGTTGTTCAACTAGGTTGCAACAATTTGACTGTTCGTTTAAGTCAGTTGAGTGTTTTAGAAATCAAAAAATGCCAAATCTTTGAGGAATTTTCTCGCAAGGCGGCTTTTGTATCCATAAATTATTTTGGAAGAAAATGGCTTGTGAAGCAAGTTACTTAATCAAAGTCAAATTTAATTGATTTGTTTATTTAATGAAAGTAGCTTATTAACATACCCTAACTATTCAATAGAAACCATCAACAAGATTAACTTAACAAGAAAGATTTCAAGTATTAAAACCTCATGCATGTATCCATGAGTTTGATTTAACTTGATTAATAAAAAATAATCTCAATTAATTAAAGAATGTTAGGATAATCATGAAATTATTTTCTTAATTACTTTTGAAGGGTGAAGTAGAGTTGAAATTGTCAACTATATCATATATAGTAATTGACAATTTAACCTTTAGTTGTAAGCATACAATGGAATGCACATGCATGTCCTTGTTTTTTCGTACACTTGCATAGTTGCATTTGCATCTATCCTTTCATTTAATTTAATTTAGTAGGGTTTCATTTTCTTTTCTTTTTTCCTTGCTTTTTTTTTTTTTTTTTTAATAATTTGAGCATAAGCATATGTCAGATTCTCTGATGATAATGATCATTATTCATCAAATAGGGCCCAAGGCCCCCAACACAATTCTAATGAATAGTGATCCAAATTTTCCCAAGAAAAAAATGGGGACAAAGAAATTATGGGAAGTCCAAAAAAATATAAATAAACTTTATGATTTATGAAGCCCCGATCACTCATTGTTTGTAATCATTTACTTGCTACTAAAACAATAAACGTAAACGATGTTGAAACATGTCAGCTTTGCATTAAAAGTTTTCCCTTTAATTTTGTTGATCTCTTTTATTTAAAAAAAAAAATAGATAATGATCATATTTATCATGTCTTAAAAGATAATACAAAACTAATTAACATTACCTAATAACAAAATCTTAACGAACAAATAATCTTCCTAAATTTTTGCAATATTAACTTTCTTTACATAATAATAAATCATTTAAGCATATTTTTTAAGGCTAATTTTCCGTGTTTAATAACCATGCCTATATGACTATATGTCTTAAATTCTCAACTTAATTTTCTCTTCAATTATGGCTATATATAATTGGTTTGGCTTCAAAATAACCATTCGATTTTTTAAAAATATCATTTTCACTCTGTTCACTTCTACTCTCTTCGTAACATATTAATTAAGTGCAACGATTTATGTCAAATCGTTCATTGCAGTTAATATGTTACGGAAGGAGTATCATATCATGATAACCATTATAGTTAATAGTCAATGCAAATTTAGGTTTTAATAAGTTTTTCCCACACATTACACATCTTTCATACACATGAGAACGAAATTTGGTCCACAACAAGTCTAACACATTTCTTGTTTTACTGTATTCTTTCCTGGACCAAATGGTAATTATTTTAATTATTTATTTTGACAAGTCTGGACCAAGTGGTAAATTTATTTAATTTGTTGTAATTATTTATCGCAT
This sequence comes from Salicornia ramosissima, assembly GCA_951394345.1. Classification (NCBI taxonomy): domain Eukaryota; kingdom Viridiplantae; phylum Streptophyta; class Magnoliopsida; order Caryophyllales; family Amaranthaceae; genus Salicornia; species Salicornia ramosissima. The sequence continues at coordinate 59,259,333 of OX596235.1, read as the reverse complement.
ATTCTCTTCATTTTCATTTTATGTTACGTTGCTAAGCTAGATAATAATGTACTCATTTTAATGTTTTAGCCAGATTTAGAATTTGACAACTTTCTCCATACCATAATGCTTTCCAAGATGCTAATTAAACCAAGCACAAGTACTTTTTAAAAGGTGTTGACATCATCATTTAAAAGATGTTATTAAAAAAATGGAATAGACTAAACTAAAGTAATAAAGCCAAACAACTCATTCTACTGTCAGTTTGGTAACCAGTTATAACTTATAAATGATGGTAATGGAAATGCATTTGCAAGGAAACTTAGAGGGAAAATCAATATATGTCATGGCCATTCCAATTAATCTAATTTTCTTCGATCACAATTATCTATTCTTATCTAATGTCACTCTTACCAATAGAATGGATGGTGATCTCATGGAAAATGTGAAGAAAATTCAAGCTTGAGAATGAGCATATATTTCTATAGAGATTACAACAAAGTTTTTCCTTTTGCAAAATTATACTCTTAAGTGTATTCTCATCATTGCAATTATACTTACTTCAATTTGTTAAAACTGATTAGACGTTATCTGAAGTCTATTTTAAATGTGAAAGGTTGACCCACCGAGTAGACTACCCACCCTTATTATAAGGTCATGATAATTATGTTAGTGGGATCCAACTTCACTTAAATACATACTAATATTTTAATAATCTATTAGTAGTGAGTAATATACCAGTGGATAAACAAAAACAAGATCATAGTTCAGTTGATACTAACTACGAAGTAATTTAAATAATAAAAAGGTACATGGGATCAGAGTCGGCTCAATAGGGTGAGCTCTATGAACGACAGCTCCGGACCCCCTTTTTGTGAGGCCCACCTTTTTGAAAGTTTTGTATTTTTTTTCTTTTTTTTTTGTTAAAACAAATACAATTTCAATAGTCGTTATTTATAATGAGCAAAACACACTTTTTGTTCAATTTAAATTAGCTTTCTATTTGCATGATTTCATCCAAATTTTTTCTCCCATTTTTTTAGTACTTAATTCTCTACAAAACCCAAAACTATAACTCTTAATATATTTTAGCTCACGTCATAATTTTTATTCTATTTATTCTTCCTAATTAAATCCACAATCCTACCTAGTATTTTATTGTTTCAATTAATTATTTCCATGCAGTGTCAATCAAGAATGAGATGCCTTGTAAAATCACTTGTAAGGATCGGATATGAATTTTTGATGGATGAAATGTGACTCTACTGTTTAGGGGCTTATTTATATATTTTCGCTGTAAGCCCCGAAAATTTCCAAGACAAAACTGCATGGAATTAAGTATGAAATTAATACCATTATCTCCCCCCCTAATCATTGATAATGTCTCTAAATTAAAGTACGGCTGTAATTGTACTTAAACCAACATTAGCTAGGTCCAGCATGCATGAGATAATAATATTTGGAAGCTACCTAGAAGCATGCACTGATGCACATACAAAGAGAAAGAGATATGGAATATATAATTACTCCCTCCGTCCACAAATAAGTGCTTCATTTTGACCAAAATTGTGAAAACTTTTTGGTCAAAATGGAACACTTATTTGTGGACAGATGGAGTATATGAAACAGCCTATATGCATTTCAACCAATTGGTCAAATTGTCTAATAGGTCATATGATATTTAACAATTCGGATATAATATTGAAATCAACAGATATAATTTTATATGTAGGTGATTATACTGTACATAAAAAAATTTATGAATGATAGTTTATGTAAAACATCTATATGACCCTTTATTTAAGTTTATTTGAATATAATATTAGCTGCATAAAATTAAATATAATATTGATAACATAAGATATGATACATAGCTGATATTGGACAGACTGTCCAATTCAATAGACAATATGTATTTATCAAGCCTCAATGCCTCATAAATGTATAGGGATAACAATATATATATAGTACGGAGTATGTGTTATTATATAGGACACCATGTGAGTTTGATTTAGAGGCAAAGCAAGACATATATAGGTGGGGGCTTTTTTCGATCAACATTGCACATGGGAAGATGACCATTGATTCTTTCATATGTTATTCTCTCTTTATTTTCTCTCATGATCACAGCTCACTATATTTTATATTTCTTCTCTTAATTTTATGTAGATAAACATATATGTACACACTTCAAGTATATATATATATATATATTCTTATGCTTTAATCAAAGGATATGTTCCTATGTAGTGGTACTAGTGTTAGCTAATTAGATGCTTATGGGTACTATATAGTTCCTTTGAGATTGTTTAGGATTTATATAATATTGGACCAAACCCATGTGGGAGGTGGTGATCAAAACAACTTAATTTAATTTAGGGACTTTGCTCACTTTTGTACTTGCTACCTTATGTAACTTTCGGGTGGGATGTTAAAAATTACGCAGAATTTGTGAATGAGAGGGGCAAAAAATATTGGGAGTAAAAGAATCGATATGTTAATAGCAAGACTTATTAATCCCATGAAATCTGGCTCAATAGAGCATTACAATTACCAACTCCACTACACCGGTGTTTATGAACATTTAAGCAAAACATAATTTTAATCTTGTGCCAAAAGGGGAAACCATAACCCCCACCAGCCCTCGGGCTTCGCCCCTGGATGAAATAGGTCGGGTTAGAAATTTACATCGTTTGTATACGGTGCACAACAATATATGATTGCTCGGGTAAAACTTGGAAGCCATTTTGGTACTTAATTATGAGTTATGTTTCAAGACGAAATTGGGGGAAAAAATTAATATCATCTCGTTTTACACCTATATTAAAAGTAATTGTAACTAGCTCAATTTTTTTTATCAATTTGGACCACAAATTTGACGACTGTCATAGACAAAAGTGACTTCAACAATCTTAACTACGCAAAGTTAGGTAAATCTCTAACCTTATTCAACCCCTAATAATGAATGTTTTGTTTAAAATAATGTTATAATCGATAAAAATTCAATCAAAGCACTCTGATAAAGCTATAATTTTTATAAAAATTTCGGTACCAAATACTGAGTAGAAAAGCGGCCCATGATATACAGTAATGGTACCAAATAAAATTTTCCTTAATTTTTATAACAATCCAATAAAAATAAAAAAATGAAATTCCTTGCATGTTAGAGTTTTGCAAACTGTCAAGAGAGAGAAAGAAAATCTCTAAATGCATTACTCCATCATATCATATGCACACAATGAAATAAAAGAGACAGCTTGGTATACAACTTATGATGATGTCTTTTAGAGATCCACTTTTAATACTTGTATAATCATCTTATCCTTCATTCTCCTCTAGACTCTAAAGCTAGCTAAGAGCTTTTATTTTCCTCATCCTAGCTAGCTAGCTACATACTAGTACTAGTTTTTAAGTCCTTGGTTTCATTCTTTGTTCATTTTTCATTTTATTCTTGCACAAACTTCAATTCTATACCCCCAAAACAAATATACATTCAATTTCAAATAGCTTAGGTACCAATTCAAGCAAATTTGTTCTTTCAAAAAAAAAATATACACATTTTAGGTTAATTAAATTTCTCTAGAATAGAATGGCACAATTGCCCCCTAAGATCCCAAGTATCCCACCTCAAAATTGGCCTCCTCCTTTTCAAAGAATGCCTTCTTTAACCAACAATGTATTACCTCAGCCTCAGCCACAACCACAACCACAGACGGGTTCGGGGAATTCGAACCACCCTTCATGGGTGGACGAATTCCTCGACTTCACATCGGCGAGGCGGGGCACCCACAGGCGGTCAGTGAGCGACTCCATTGCCTTCCTGGAGGGACCCCACCTCGTCGAGGAGTGCCGCAACAGTACCGGCACTGGCGGCCGTGGCGGCGGTGGCGGCGGAAGTGGTTTTGATAGGCTGGATGATGAGCAATTAATGTCAATGTTTTCTGATGACATAGGTGCAGGGGTGGTGGGGCCAGCATCTTCAGCATCTGATCAGAATTCTAATAATGATGAAAAGGCTGCTATGTCTACTGACAATAATAACTGTAATATTGTTAGTAATAATAATGATAATGATAATGATAATGATAATGATAATGATGATGATGATGGTGGTCAAAATCATGATAATAATAATAAGCTCATACAATGCTTCCCTAAGAGTGAGCCTAGTGAAGTTGAAAGTGCTTGCAACAACAACAACAATCAAATCTCATCTGCTGCTGCTTCAGATGATGCTACTCAACTATCTGGTGGTGATAATAATACTATTGATCCTAAACGTGTCAAGAGGTAATTTACTACTCATTCATTCCCCCATTTATTAAATTAATTGTTCTTTTGATTGATTTTGATCAGTGATTCGTTTAGTAACCGGTTATAAATTATTGTAATGTGAATGAATTTTAGAATTTATTTGTAAATCTGAAAGGGAAATCAACATTCATTTCTATTGCTGGTGCTAGCTTACCTTCGATCTATCTGATTTTCGATTAGCATAAACATATGGTAACGGATACTAATAGAAAATATGAAGAAAATTTAAGTTTGAGAATGAGAATATCTTTCCTTTATAGGAGATTATAAGGTTTTTTACTTGCTAAATTACACTTTAATTCATTACCAAACGAGCCGAAAATGTTCATCCTTTTTAAATTAACCGGTTGGGTTGGAATTCGATTTTGCTTGATGCTGATAATTCAGCTAATTAGATTGTGATTGTGTTTGTGGTTGGTATTGTGTGATATTGATTTCAACCATGATAAACAATTAGCAAACGAGTGGAAACCATGTGCACAAGCAGGGGTATTTTGGACATTTCACCACATGGGCGCCAAGAAGGAGCCTAGTTTTGGCGCCCATGTGGTGAAATGCCCAAGATTCCCCCACTTGTGCACATGCTAGCTAGTGAATTATCATGGCTGGATATGTATTAGTTTTTTTCCATGGTGAAAGAAACTTGAAAACGTACAAACCGACCCAAGTTGAGTTTAGATTGATTCAATTCGTAAAGTCGTGTCGAGTCAATGATGGTTAAGGAAAATGTGCACAGTATTCCAAAATCCGTTCTATTAATTTTGTAGTTGGATCTAAAATATACTCTGTATGTAGATATTCTTACTATAATTGACTAATTATTTTTTTTGTGTGTTTTTTTGGAATTTTAAGTAGAATTTTGGCGAATCGACAATCGGCACAGAGATCAAGAGTGAGGAAGTTGCAATACATATCGGAGCTAGAGAGGAGTGTAACTACATTACAGGTATATAATACGTGCATGCTAAAAACCAATAATTATAATTTATTAATTAATTTGTGTTTAATAAATTAGGTTTATATGCAAGATTATTAATTGAATTATATTAATTTTTGTGATTTTGTTTTGTGTAAAAAAATAAAAATAAATAATGAAGACGGAAGTATCAGCGTTGTCCCCAAGAGTAGCGTTTTTGGACCACCAAAGATTAATTCTGAACGTGGACAACAGTGCAATTAAGCAAAGGATTGCTGCCTTGGCTCAAGATAAGATTTTCAAAGATGGTAAATTTCTCTCCATTAATTAATTAATTTAATTATCTTTAATTTTGAGATTAGATTCTCTTGTTTCCTTAAACAATAATCCTCTACTTGTTCATCAAGATGATAACATGGAGATCGAACATTGAATTCTAAGTTAATAATTACATTATTATATACTCATTTCACACTATTTGTTACGTTTAGATTCTTAAATATGAAGAGTGAAACATTGATTATGGAGAATTTTTATCGTATGCATAAGAAAAGATATATTCATGTAAGGTATATATTATTAGATTCGTCTAAATTCATAGTTTTAAAATATCAACTTTTTTATGTATATTTAAATGCGTGATTTGAAAACTGTGTAAAAAGTAAATGTAACAAACATTGTGAAACAAAAGAAGTACATATTTACATCTTAAACTGCATAAAATCATTATTCTATCCATATTTTCAAAAATGGTGTAAATTTAGACACTCTTGAAACAATTACATCAATTGTTGTTATTAGTACAATTTTTTTTTAATCTAGACTATTTTTTTAACAAAATCTTATGCTCTGGCGCTAAAAATAATTTTTTTAGCAAAAAACTAACCTGTCAATGAAATGACAAAATAAGTTATATTTTTTTCCTAAAATATTTGAATTTTAGATCTTCGATCTATTTAGCCTTAATGGCTGCATATATAAATCTTTTTCCTATCATCATAAATAAATTAAAATTTGGTTTTAGTTGGGTTATTCACTTAATAGTAGTAACTTCAAACATATATATAGTCAAGTCGTCTATTATATGTATATGTAACTTGTAATTTTAGCTAGTGATGAAGTGTAGTAATTATAGCACAAGACTTTGAATTATTATTCATCAACTTGTTCTTTATCTACACATAGCATGTTACCTATTGCAATTAAATGGAAATCTCACCATAAAATAATGAGACATTAATAATTCATTTTGTTTAATTTAAAGGATACCCAAAAATAGAGGTTGTGTGTGTTGTTGAGAATAACAAATTAAATTAGAAGTGGCCTTAATTATAGAATTATGTAAGAAGCTAAAGGCCATTTTTTTCCTCAATAAGGTACAACCATACAACTAAACAAACTTATCTCTATGAAAATCATATATACCATGCATACATTATATATTACTAAAGCTACATACGTTATCATCATAAGCTAATCTGATTTGAATTTTTCTGATTTAGTCTGGAATTTTCTGATCTGGTCTAATCAGATCTGATTTTTTACTAGACTTTAACATCATTTATACATGCACTTATAATTTATAAGAACAAAAATTATCAAACCCATCATTATATTCGTATTGATAAGTAGTTTTCAACTATATAATCTTTTCATTATTTATTTTAGTATGAATTTAAAGATATTTAACAATAAATAATAGAAGATAAGAAGAATTTTTTTTCTAATCTAATTATTGGTTTTTTTAATAAGAAATAAAGTGCTTAAATAAGCTGATGAAAGCCTAAGTTTATTTGAAGGTAATTATGGATTAAGTATGCTAATTAAATATGTTTACCATGAATATATATAATTAATTAATCAAATATATGTAAATACATCAAAATAAAATTGTTTAAAATTGGCATTTTATAATTATTTTACGTGATGAGATAATCGTATAAACCTTGATTATCTCACATAAAATAATTGATAAAAGAATCTTAAACGTTAGAATAAAATTAAACCTAATTAAATAAGTTCTTTTTTTCTATTGTCACTGTATTTTAATCCATACATGTAGATTTTATTTTGGTACAATATTTTCCATAGCATCTTTTTTTCCCGTCAAATAAAGGAAAATAAATAAAGTTTACAAATTTCTTTAGCAGTTGAAATTCTCCACTTATTCTTTTCTTTAGTCCAAATTCTCCACTAGTTTTTGTTCATTTGTTCTATAATGGAAAATATTTCACCTTTTCTTATATATATCTATAAAATGTTATATATATATATATATAAGTAGGCTCATGTAAGAAATGTAGTTTTGGTGAGAAGGGTGAGAAGCAATCACAACCCTTTGATCACCAAATGAAGGGCTAAGATTAAATTTGATTTTCCCTCCTTACTCCTTTGATAGTTTGGAGTCAATGTATATATGGTATAAAGTCAATGTATTTTTACTTAATGTATTTATAGTGTATGGTGAATGTATCTATAGTTGGTGCTCAATGTACCTATAGGTTATTGTTGATGTATTTATCTCTTCTCACATTTCTCACCATAAGAAATTTCTCACCATAATTATGATATACTCTTTTTTAGAAGCTAATTAGTGTTTCGAAAAGATTTTATATATTTTAAATTTCATAATTAGAAATGTATTTAAATTGCTCGTTTTCCTTTTTCGGGGTTTTCTTTTATTTTTGGGTATGCATAAATGATTAGAGAAAGGAATATTCGAAAATTATAATGGGTCATTTTCACTAGTTAATCTTCAATTATTATTGTTCTTTTCTTATGATTATATATGAACTTATTATGCGCATATAAAAAAAAATCCTAAAAAATGTAAACAATAGAAACTTTTGCGTTTGTTACTTTCTCTGTCCCAAAAATAAAATGCTTCATTTGACTAAAAAGTTCTTACAATCTTGATCAAAACAAACATTTATTTTAAAACATGGAGTGTTATTTCTTTTTCTCAAAAGAGCTTTTGGCACGGGAAGTGTTGCTTTTACTAATAAGTTTGCATTAGTTTGTACATTAACTTATTACAAATAGTTTTGTTTTTTTTTTTTTTACAATTTCTTCTTGTAGTTAACCTAATTATAAAAACAAATAACATTTCTTAAATTATTCGTATTTAGTCATTATTTTCTTCCATACCTTTTGACATACATGTGATGACCACTCTAATCCCACCATACAACGATCAATTTTAATCCATTCTAATCTCATTCATCTATTTCAATTCATTTCAATCCGTTCTTATTCATTTTAATCCAATCCAATCTATTCTAATTAGCTTAAATCATGACTACTACAATAATAAATATACTTCCCATTGACCTTATTATTTTTGCTTAAAATAAATTCAGAAAAACAAAAATAAGATTATCCTAATATCTTACACATCGAGGCCTAATAAATTTCAATAAGTACAGATGGTCGGGTTTATGATTTATGATTAGTTCAAATAAATATTGATAAGTTGAAAAGACAAGCTCTGGATGGTAATAATGTGGAAAAAAATCGCTACAAAATCTCTTATGATGAGACCGTCTAATAGTCTGACAGAATTTCAACTACAAAATAGAATTTTTTTTACTATAATTCTACAACTTTGTACATAATTAATTAATCTTTATATAAAAAGTTTTAGTATTGTGCTAAAAAGCTCTTTATTGCCAGTAAAAAGTTATAGATAGTTATCGTGTCAGACCATACGACGATCTGATAGAAGACTTATTGTATGGTTAGTATACTTGTATATATGAACATGTAAAGATTTGTGCATCTCCTTAATTAAAATATAAAAAGGAAATTATTGACATTAATAATGCTAATTATTATTGGGTAGCAATGAATGCATGATATACTTTTGGCTACTTTATTCTATTTTCAGATCTAAAAATAATAATTGTTGTTTTTTATTTGTACACAGCTCATCAAGAGGCTTTGAAGAAGGAAATAGAGAGGTTGAGATCAGTTTATCAACAACAACAACAACACCATCACCAAAACATCAAGAAAATGAACAACACCAGCAGCAACAACAACAACAACAACAATGTTGCTGCAACTGCCTCAGATCATAACTTGGGTTTTGCAGAAACAGAGCAACTTATGACTTAAAAAAAAAGGGGTAATTAGTGGTGGTGGGATTAGCTAACCTGTGAATTCACATGACATGTTCCCTTCCTCAACCTTTTTTCTTTTTTTAACAATTTGTTTTTTTAAAAAAAAAAATTAATTATTTTTGTCAATTAATTTTTTTATTGGGGACCAAATCAACTTGGAAGATTGGAGGATGGAATAATGACACGTGTCCATCAAGTGTGAGGTTGAGAGCATTGTTTTAGATTACTCTCTTAGATTTTATGGGGTGATTTTTTTTTAATTTTTTTTTTTGTGGGTTTAATTTATTTTGTTATTCTTTTAATTTATAAATGGGGGGTATATTTAATTTTTTTAATGGATGTGAATTTTTGGGAGGGAGTAAAAGGGGAAGAAGTGTGAAGAGGTTGTCAGATTGACTAGGGGTGTATTCATTCAATGTCTTGTTGTGGTGACTCCTTTTCATTTTTGGCTTTTGGGTTATAATTAATTTTATGGTTGTAATAATGTTTTAATTAGTATCATTATTCTGTTTTCTTATTATTATCTTTGGTATGCAAATGTAATTGTATAAAGGAACTTCCATTTATTTAAAAAAGAAAAGGCTCCAAATTGTCACCAAGTTATGTTGGTTTTTTGTGTAAGTTGTTATTATAATATGAACATATGTAGTGTTTTTTTTAATGGGGTGATACTAGTTTTTGAACTAAGATGTACGACATGTCATCTGACTCAATTTAGATAACACACGTATCTAAAGGGGTAAGATAATGAATTTTCACAAATGTGTGCGGTACAATGATGTTCAAACTCAAAACTTCAGATTTAACATTCACGATAATTAATAATTATTAGTTTAAACTTGTAATTTATATATGAACCTTTTTGCTTGCCATTCAAATGCTCGTGTAATATATATGAGGTCAAAAATTAACAAGATTCTTATTACTTGCCTTTAATAATTATATCTCGGAGAGGACACTCCGTTTGCTAGGGTGGATGTTCTATTCCAAAGAATAAAACAAGCGCTTCGAATAGTGGAGTGGCCGCTCCACCTGGATTGTTCGACTTTTCCGTTGCTTTTATTCCATGTAAAAGCCAATTGGTTCTTATTTAATTGCTTGATTAGCTGCTTCATTTTCATCCTTTTTCTTTATATTAGTCGATCAAAATGTTTTTGGAAAAAACGTAAGATTGATTCACAAATATACAACTTCTCTCACCTCCATATTTCTTGGGTACACCAGTTTTATAATGCTTCAATCTTCCTTCCAAAAGTGTCATGGTGAGGAAGAGATGTGAATTCTTGAATCACAAGCTAGCAAAGACTATTGTACAACTCAATAGCGTTGAGATTCGTTTTCAAATTTGCCACTACACACTGATAGGTCTATTATTGCTCATTTTATTGGTCAAACTTTTCACACCATTGCTTGGTTGATTGCTTAAGGTCATGTAGAGATTTTCTAAGCTTACATACCTTGTGTTCATATCTTTCCACCAAAGACCTCTCCCATTGGATCATGTACATTTCTTAACCTATGTCTACATTAAGAAACATCGTTTTTAGATCCATCATTTGGTGTAACACTAGGCTGTTAGATTCTAAAGCAATCAAAGTACTAATGTTGGCTATCTTAGTCATGGGAGAGTAAGTGTTAAAGAAATTTACCCCTTTCCGATCCTTTTGGGTAAAACATCTAATAGTGAATTTAGACTAAATCTCTGATCTCTATGGAACTATCCATTCTAAGCTTATTCTTAAACATTCACTTACTATTTATAGGTCTAAATCCCTTAGGCAATTCACACAAGTCTCAGATATAGTTAGTCTTAATGGAATCTAACTCACTTTTGATAACTTCATTCCAAAATGTAGCATCCACAGACTTCGTTGCCTCATTATAAACTTTAAGATCGTCTTTAAAAAAACAGCAATAGACATTCCTCCTAAGTGTGTTAATGTCACCACCCTTAACCAAAAATGTAGTTAAGAAATTATGTCCAAAGGTAGGTACACCCTTAACCAAAAATGTAGTCAAGAAATTTTGTCCAAAGGTAGTCTCTACCCTAGGCTCAACTACATTAGGGGATGGAAAATAGGGATGATCTATCTTAGCAATAGGCTCACTACAAGCTACGCCATTCCTCAACCAGACCTTCATAAAGAACACCAACCGAAGACACGCTAAGTGTCTTTGTCCACTGGAGACACCACCATTACCTGCCTGCATCGTGCTCATATAATGGTCACTCACCTTACTAGACTCAATCACCTTCACTAGCCTTATTCTCACTATATTGTTCAAGGACTTCTACAAAGGAAACACATGATTAAAAAAATACAGCCGCATCTCTAGATTCACGTATTGACTTATAACTTAAAATCATAAATCTATACACAACATATACTATTTTGAGAATAACCAATAAACACACAATTAAAAGTTTTACATTCAATGATGGTTTTCTTAAAGTCCTTTATTTCTACTTTAGCCAGCACCCAACTCTTTTAAAAAAAAATAAAAAAATATTAAATTTGGACTATAGCCTGCAAAAATTGCATCTCCCAACAAACTATCGATTATATTGGAAATAAGAAACATGGCATGCTATAAGTTTTTGCTTAATACTCCGTGGTGACTAATCATGGCGTGCTAAGAAACATGAAAATGGTAAGAAGATGGTGGTAATGGTTTCCATTATGAAAGGGCTGGGACATTCTTTATCAATATCTCATATCAAAATAATAGGTAATAAAAATGCTTGTTTGATTCCATTTTCAACACTTAAAAAAAAGCATGTTTGTAAATCATGGGAAATGTTAATTTATTTATCATGTGTCGTAACTGAATAGAAAAATCATCAAAAAAGTTAATGCTCCCTGTAAGTCAAATAGTTGATCCTTACAAAACCTTTTATACCATAATCTCTATTATATAAGTCAAGGGGAAGCCTTGGTGTCCCCCCTAGAAAAGTCTGTATTACCCCCTAAAAATTTCCAAAAAATCAATTAGCAATAGCATCACTCTAAACTATTATGGAAAGTTATTTCAATTTTTAAAAATTTTAAAATGAAAATATTACAAAATATAAATTTCGTAAAAATAAAATAAAAATACCCAAATTTATATTTTTGAATTCTCTATAAGTTGATATCCATATTGATATAATTTGTCACATAAAATTTTATATTTCGATTATTGTAGAAATTGAATTGATAGCCACTAGAATATAGCATGTAGATACATTTAAAAATCATGGCACGCAATGCGTGCATACAAGGCTAGTCCTCAAATATGTAAACCAGACAATGCCATGTTGCTAATCTCAAGAATAGTGGTGGATAATGTATGTTATGAACCAAGATTAATTGAGAGGACAAAAACTAAGTGTTCAAGAAGTGCTATGTTTGTTTGGTATTGCTTATCTTGATGCCTCTTTCACCAAATTGATCGAATGGCAACAAATTAAACTATCGTCGGACAACAACAACATGTTTTCAATTCATAAATTCCTATGTTGTTTAGAAGCAACACCTTAATTTTTGCACAATTAGGCTTTCCCAAATGTACAAGTTTGGTTCTTGTTTTCAATAATTGTGTAATAGTATATATTGTAAAAAGTCAATACATTGTGGTAATAATATGGAAGCATACAAAACACTTATATGAATATAATTACATAATGGAGTACTATAATTATCTTAGTATATATTAAAGTTTTAACATAACTTTGATTATTTATATATATTTAAGATACGTACTCTATTCTTTGACACAAGAAGTATAGATTTATAAGAGACTGTACTCCAACTAAAATACATACTAAAATGTTTGCATTAGTTATGTATTACAAGTAATAGATGGCATGGAATATGAATACAAATCTAGTGTTAAAATAGTAGACGTAAAGGATCGAGAGATGAGTAAAATCTAGAAATTTTACAAGTCATCTAAAATTAGGGATTTATTATGTGTTTATTTAATCAATTATTATTTAATTTCTCATTTTTGTGTAAGTTATATTGTTAGACGAGCGTACAAGTGCCTTAAATCATGTATCGACACAAAACATAGAGGATCAGAATCGTCCAATGGAGGTTTTTTTTTTTTGGCAAAGGGGCAATGGAGTTGAATGGCCCAAAATGATGCATGACTTAGAAACTAAAAAAGTTCCTCCTTAGGCCACTTTAGTTTGTCTTAGAGCCCGAAAAAAAGAGGATGAGTCATGCAGGTTGCCCTAAAACCATGATTAAATAAATATTGGATAAAAAAACCAGCCAAGTTTCTTTATGTTTGCACTTAGGAAGGGCGAGGAGCCTCCTAGGACTTCCCTTAATTCATGAAAAAATGCAGGGCAATAAAAGGCCCAACATAACAGTCTCCCAGGAACCCAAAACCAATAACATTAAATCCATGACAAAAATATGGGAAAAAAGCCCCTAGAATGGCTTGCCTGAATCCCCAAATTTAAGGCTATAATCCACATGCTTTCCAGGGCTCCCAAGGCCTGTTAGATAAATGTCCCGAAACTCCAAGGCATGGTCATTAGGTGACGTGGAGCCCGAAGACGGATTTTAGGCACATCATAACCTTGTGATGGACCTAGATGGCGCAAAACAACGCATGACCCTCACATCGAAAGTCCCTTTATAGGCCACATTACTTTGTTTTAGTGCTTGGAAAAGGGCCGATGCTCCTCAAGTTATCCTTAATCTATGCCAAACATACGGGTTGAAAAAAAAGACACTCGGAACATCGTCCCAGAAACCCAAAATCAAAGACATGGTTCTTGGGTGATATGGAACCCCAAGATATATAAGTTTTGGGTGCATTGCAGAGTCGTGCGATGGAGACGAATGACCCAAAACGGTGCACATTCGAAACACAAAAAATCCCTCTATAAGCCACATTAAATTGTTTTAGTGTCCGAAAAGAGGCAAGGAGCCCCTTGGAGTTTGCTTAATTATGATAAACATATATAACAGAAAAAGGCTCCTTAAACGGCCTACTGTAAGCCCAACACCAGAGTCAATAATTTATAAATTTTGGGATTCTTGGGGTCCAAGAATAATACTTATAGAAAAAGATAGAAAATGGAAAATTTGAAAAAGAAACAAACAATGCTTACAAATCAAGCAGGCCACAAAAAGAATTGCAAACAAATAAATAAACAAAAATAAAGTCTATTTCAAAAACAAAATAAATAAAGCCACAACATACTTTATAAATACTCCAATTCCTAATTTTTTTTTTCCTAAAAAGAAAAAGCCCAAAAAGGTATTTATTTTTTTTAAAGGATAATGTGTGGGATATTAGGCCTTGGAACCTGCCCTACTGCAGGTCACACGGTCCAATTTTAACCAACAAACGCATCTGTAAGGGGATAGTAAGGAATCATCGCAAATGGTGCGGGAGAATCGAACCCAGGATCTCGTGCCTGGAATTCTGAAGCACTAACCACTGGGCTATGACTTCATCCTCAACCCAAAAAGGTAATGGTAAAATAACCTTATGGGCTACAAATAAGTACGGAGTATTTAAAGTACTTTTTAAGTGGTAATAATTTGAGAATATACGACAAAATTAGGCATAAATCGGTGTAATTAATATTTTTTTAAGTGTATGTCTAAAGGTGGGCATGGTTCGTGCCAGGACGGCCCACGTGCCAAGCCCGTGTGCCTCGTGCCACAACGTGCCGTGCCTATAACGGGCCAAGAAAAGTTCGTGCCGTGCCGGGCTCGTGCCAAGTTATAAAATATAAGGCCCATGTATGGCTCGACCCACGTGCCGGGCCGGGCTGACTCGTGTTGTGCCATCGTGCCTTATACTAATTTTTATATATTATGGATTTTTAACCAAAATGAGCGTGCCAACGTGCGGCCCAACCCGTCGTGCTCGTGCCGGGTTCGTGCCAAACTTTTAAAATGTTATTTATTGGTGGCCCACGACCCACTAATCGTGTCTTCGTGTCGTTCTGTGCCGGACCCAAATCGTGCCGTACCGAGTTGGCCTGCGGGCCGGCCCGGCCCATGTCCTAACTCTAGGTATGTCGTTCGCATTTTTCAAAGAAAAAAAAAAAAACACAAAGTGCCGTAATTACGAACAAAGATCAAACTCGTACTCTCCATTTCATTTTTTTGGGCGAACTACCTTTCTCTCTCTAGATTCTCTGAATCACTTATCTCTCTCTTCTGGACGACTTCTATATTCATCAATGGCGAACAGCAATTTACCTCGTAGAATCATTAAGGTATTTGATCTTTCACTTTTATTTACTTCATTTTTTTTGCTTAATTGATTTATGTAGCGATCATTTCATTTTGTTTATTTTTGCTAGGGTTTTGTTTCTTAACCATGATTGTACTGTTTCTTTTTCTTGGTTATCGATGAATTTGATTACGTATCATGTCGTATTTTTTTGTTTTTTTTTTTGTGCAGGAAACACAGCGTCTACTCAGTGAACCAGGTGAAAAAACCCTATATGGTTCAATTGGTTTTTGAGTTAAGTTGTGGATGAATTTATACTTGGATTTTGAAGGTCTTAATGGTTTGGCGGTTTGATTTGATTACAGCTCCAGGGATAAGTGCTTCACCATCAGAGGACAATATGCGGTACTTTAACGTTATGATTCTTGGGCCTTCACAGTCTCCTTATGAAGGTATTGGCAAAGTTCCGCTGTCATTTAGAAATCAATATTATGTTTTCAACTTATGATTGTGCTTGAGAGATATTCAATATTCTTATGATGTGGTATTTAGATTAAAATGCGTTTCTTAGTTTACACTTTATAGTGGAATTTTCGGGGATGGAACCATGAGGGAAGGGATTGAACTAGGGAGCAATTGGGAAGGTAGTGTTCAGTGTTCACTAGGGTGCATGTAGCATAATGTTTTGTCGGAGCTTCTGGGATGATGTTAAATGCTGGAATTTCGGTGTGATCGACAGAAAAAAATTTACTTTACTTTTTTGTCCTCTTTATGTTCGGGCAGGTTGTTCAGTCTTTAAAATTAGGCCTTCCCTTGCTCATTTCATGGTGATATTGCAGTGTATAAACATGCTCTTCCTGGTTTTTGTGTTTGTGTGTGTGTGTGTGTGTGTTTTGATGAGTATGTTTGGTATGCCATTTCTTGGTATTGGAATTGGAATCAATTATCATTTCTATTGTTTGATATGTTAGTTTGCATTACAAGCCCTTTTCCAAGGGTAGAATACTACAGTACAATTTTGTTACCTTTTCCAAACCTATAGAAACAAAATCCTTGTCCTTCTAATTCATTTCCACTCCATTTCCTTAGTAAACAACAAATAATAGTATCACTTACTAAATCCCTTTTCCCTTCTAACTTGTTTCCATTCCAATTCTTTTTCTAATCTCCTACCAAATTTCAATTCCTTAGTTATTAGTTGTATAAATTCTGAAAGATATGTATTAGTCACTTTGTTATGGTTATTGTTTGGGATTTATTTACCGGCATCTATCATATTTATTAAGGTCCTTAATTTTTTTAGAATTGAAGCCTTCTTCACATTTTACCATAAGAATTTTCTCGAGCCATTAAATTCAATCCATATGTCTTTGTCTAGCCATACTCTCTGCTCCTCTCAATTTGTTTCAACATATAAGCCTTTTCATCAAACTTTAGTTCTGCATATGTTTCCTTCTGTTTTAGTCTGTTCTGGGCTCTACTTTATCTCTCTTCAAGTGTTCGTTTCTTTCAAGACATGTGCAATTGCAGTTCACTGACACTACCTGGCGGCTGGCACTGTTCTAGCTTTCCCTTTCTTTTTACAGTGTCTTATTAGTTAGCAGTATATCTGTGGTAGCTGTCCATTTTGTTTTTGAATGTAACTATACATCCTATGTAATCTGTGATTTTGATCAGTCCCAATAGTAATTTTTCAGAGCACTTCTAACCTTAATCAGTTAGATTTGTTTCACTTGGCTATGCTTTTGTGCATTGTATTTTAAAGTAATTTTCTATTGAGCATGGCCTCTTAAAATTTGAAGCTAATTACTGGAAACTTGAATATTTTAATTCTAGCTTTTCAAAAGATCCTTAAGCATAAAATTTAGAATTGAAATTAATCGTGAATCTGATGCATACATGTCTTACTGTGTTGCACGGACTATAGCAGTGTTCTTTTTTTTTTTTCCCTTTTTTTTCCTTCCATTGTGTAAGTGCTAAATGTAATTATTTTTTCACTATTTCTTCCTGCATTTGCTCTATTTTTAAAGGCTGAAAATCACAGGTAAAATCAGAATTTCCAATATTATTGTTAATGACTCGTGCTTTAATGTGGCAAAATGGAGAAGTTCACTTTCAGATGTTGGGGTTTGACTGTTTGATGAAGTTTCTGATTCAGTTATCCATTTTCTTAATTTTTTCCCTTTAATTACGTGTAGGCGGTGTCTTTAAGTTGGAATTATTTTTGCCTGAGGAATATCCAATGGCTGCTCCTAAGGTATGCCAACCTTCATGGTTAAAATTATTTGTTTATTTTTCTCTTGTTTGCCAATACGTTCAGGATTCTTGCATATGTGCTTTTTGATTTTCTTTTCTTCAATTTTATGTGCTATAGTCTAAATCTATCTACAGATAACAAATTCTATTAGGTGCTAATACATTTTTTGCTTTTGCTGGTTTGTTACCTTCATGGTGTTGGTGTAAATTCCTTATTACCAGCCCTAGGTAAAGTTAATTTGATCAAATCAAATATCTGGGATATTTGATATTGATGGGATAAGAAGTTTTCCAAAAATTGCTATTATATACCATACAAGTACAACATTATCCTAAATGCTCCTAGTGAAGCTTCCACCTTGGGGTGGAGTGAGAGGGTTCATCTACAACAATAAAGAGATTGTTTCCTTTGAATCTTTGTTGGGATTTGCATATAACTAGCAATATTTATCAGAGTAAATATGAATTGAGCACTTCTTAACGGGACTATGATTTATGTTATTGTAATGCAATTATGCAAGTATTAATTTTGCTCATTGTGGGTTGGTTTAACTTCACTGTAATTGGATATATCATTTAATGGTGAAAGATTGCTTTGTGCCATGTGATTAATGATCTAAAGAGTGGAACTGAGACGATTGTCTTTGATACAATTCTTATAATATGGAAGCTGCTCATTGAGTATTGACTTTGGGTGAAAATTTTCAAAGTGAGGGTAGCTTAGAGGCATGTGCATCTAAACCAGATGGATCAAAGTCAACCTAGTTTGCACTGAGTCAGAAACAGGGTAAAATATGAATGCAGATGCGAGGATTGAAAATGGAAAATTTAAAAAATTATGTTAATGGCTACCACCAATTATAACATAAAGAATTGGAATCGTCCCTGATAGGGTAACGAATCGGGTTTGGGGACGACTACCCATATGAAGTAGAAGTCAACTATATCTTCAATGAATAACCTATACTTGAAGCTACATTGTCTGCCAGGGATGTCACCCAAAATTTTAAATTATTAAACAGACATAAGGGAAAATACACTTAGCATGCCTCCTTCCTTTCCTTCTGCATTTCTTCTCGACCAGTACGGGTGAAATGAAATGCTTTAATCTAAGCCTGATCGGGGGATATAGGCATAAACTCTCTAGTTGATTATATATATTCATTCCTTGAGTTTTTAGAATATCAATATCTCTGTTGATTTCTTGTGGATTTTTCCATCATAGAATCTATTTTTTTTTTTTTTGTGGTGCTACATTATTGGGATTTTTAGTGATACATATTGTTTGATCAACATATTTTGTTAAAATGTTGCTATAGGGAGATGTACAATTTTGAGGATATTTGAGTGAACAGTTTGCATTTCTGTTGAGCTGAGATTCATGATTTCTGGTTGTATAAGAAATTTAGTTTGATCATGCATAGCAACTAAGTGCCCTTGATCATGATACTTCAGTGTTCCTCCTTTTGGCCTTTCTTTTTGTGCAAAACACTTTATTTACCTCACTACTTTCTCTATGGTTGTGAAGAATTCTTATAGATTATAAATAATGATTGTGTAAAGATGTTTTTGGGAGGTAACAGAATGCTCTCATTAATAAGAATTTCCCTCCAACATTGAAGAGATTAGGGGAGAATGAAAGTCCATTTTCCTATCTGTTTCTTACCATCTCCTTCATTTTCCTACTACCTTGCCATCAAAATAAACTGTAAAGATTGTTCCATTTTCTTCACCTTTATCCAAACAACTTTTTACTTTTTAGAGCCATAGGCCCATAAGGGACCTTGGCCCTGTTGAATTTTGGGATTTTTTTTAAAAAAAATTTGTTGCTATATTTTATTATACTAGTCGAAGATTATACAAATATTGCATTTGGAGTTTTGCAATATACTCAGCCTTCAATTCTTATGTTAAAGAAGGAATGTCCTGTTAAATGTTTTCAAAAAGCATATTTGTGTCTTGAAGAATGTCTCAGAGCCAGTGATGAAAGCATCCTTAGCGCCAGTGAAATTTGGGGAAGTTTTATACCTTGGCTGTTATATTTTATCACACTCATCAAACAAGAATTACATTCTGAATTTCAAAAATATATGCAGCTCTAAAGTCTTTTGTTAAAGAATAACATACCCGCAAATGTCTAAGGAGGAACCACAGCTGAGAAAGGGATGTTGTATTCAATTAAATTATATATACATTTATACTTCTACAAGTTTAGAGTAATTGCTAAGTTTCTACTTGTTATTTCTTATATCTAATATTTCATTATTTCTATATAAAAGAAAAGATCAAAACTAAATTAGATAAACCTGAAAATATGGAAAGGATCCAGGCCCAGCGGATATAGAGTCCTTTGGGAAAGGCCACCGCCTACCGGTATAAGGATGTTGAAATGTGTTTTAATTTTAAAATGGTCAAGGAAACACTTCTCAACTTCCACTCTCGAAAAGCTACTCAAGAAGTTGATGTATTCTTTTGGATATCTCCTTTTGCCTCTCAATCAATGGAACTCATTTTCTAGGTATTAATTATTTGACGTTTAGAAAGTAAGGTTTTTTCCTGAGGAGAAAAGAAACATCTGTAATTTTGCACTAGATTAAGTAGGATAAAACACTTGGCTGGTCTTAAAACTAGCGAAAGAATGCGATTGCTAGAGAGGGAGGTGGATTTTGAGGGACAGAGACTTGTGAAACTTGGTTGAAAAGAGTTCAAAGTATGCTGATTATTGGCATAGATTTGGGCATTTGGTAAACAAATAAATATTAAATCTTGTAGATATGCTGCCCTTAGAATTCAGTTTTGCCATCTCAAAACCATGCCAGCCCTTTCTCCTCTCCAACAAATACAATCAACACCAGAAGACATTTTGATATGTTCCATTCACTTAAATATGAATAACA
Source organism: Salicornia ramosissima (assembly GCA_951394345.1). Taxonomy (NCBI): domain Eukaryota; kingdom Viridiplantae; phylum Streptophyta; class Magnoliopsida; order Caryophyllales; family Amaranthaceae; genus Salicornia; species Salicornia ramosissima. Next base: position 59,238,661 of record OX596235.1, on the reverse strand, counting down.
AATCATGTTCTTTCGACAACATCCAACAAAACACCCAGTTCAGATTTTGGAGCAACCTTTAAATTTTTACATTTAATTTTATGCAGCATAAGGTTGGTGTATCTGTTGGCAACCTAGGCATCTAGCAGATAAATGAGGATTTGAATTTTAATATTTAGTTTTGTTTTGCTTTTAATTATCTGTTGGCAAAAAACTCCTAGGTTTACAGCCACTGATGTTTTTGATCAGTAACCAATTTGTGGTTTACTCAGAACCTGATAATGTCGCAAACTTGCAAATCACCATTTCATTCATTACTCAATTTAGCGTTCGAAACTAATACTGAATCAACTGCATTTCCAGTCTTGCCCCTCATTGGGTTATGGCCTTGGGTGGGTTGCAATTAGAAAGATGGCAAGGGAGAAAGAGAGAATACGTGGGGCTTGTACAAATTAGGTTCAACATACCACAAAATGGAGGAAAGGGGGAGGGGTTGGGTGGGGGGAGGGGTTGGGTGGATAAGAATCTTTAAACAGTAGGCAAAGCTTTGGAGCTTTGTCTTTATTAGTCATTTAGTCTTTTGTTATGATGCGTATTAGTTGCTGTGAGGTCTGAAGAATTCAAGACTGAAAAGACAGAGATCTGTGCTGTATAGCCGAAGCTTGTTTGATTTAAGGGTAAAATAATGTGACTGTATTTGATTTAACTTCTCGTTTTCTGCACTCTTTTTTCCTGCTTCACAGACTACTAGAGTATAAGGGGTAGATTTTGTCACAATTATCTTTTTTGTTATTTTTTACCTGGCCAGATGGTACATTTTGCTATCCTCCTTACCTGGCTGATCACAGTGCATTTGCAGAATGGCAGTTCAGAGTATAATCACTTGTTAGGATCCAGGATTCAATGTAAGTGCCCTTGGGCTTGAATCGGTTGAAGCTTCAATGGGTTGGTTACCTCTTGCTTTCTTGTCCAGTGGAAGCGTTTTTGCCATGATCAGCTGATGACTTATATAAGCTTCTGCTCTGTTTATAATACCTACATTACTTCTCATGGAGTAACCAGGTTGAAATGTGGAAGTATTTATACAATGAAAAATATCTATTGCCTAAGTGCATTGTCTGCTTTCAACCCCTCCCTCTCTTCTCTTCCCAAGGATTGTGTTGTTGCTTAGTAAATCAGTGTTGGTGTACTATATGAGATGATCTAATGATTCATTATGTCCTGACTGACTGACCGGACTATTGTGCTCTTTCCCCACTTTGTTTTCTTTACAGTCCGCAACTTTTGATTCATCTTGTTGAATGCTTGTAACAGGTTAGGTTTCTCACCAAAATATATCATCCCAACATTGACAAGGTAAGGTGGGCCTTTTTTAGCTGCTGTGTGTTTTTGCCATTTGAAATTTTCCATATGTTAATAAGATTCTTTTGGCAGCTAGGAAGAATATGCCTTGATATTCTAAAAGACAAGTGGAGTCCTGCCCTCCAAATTCGGACCGTACTTTTGAGGTAATTTTTTTTTTTTGTTATTCCAAACTTAACTCTAGAAAATTCTGCCTAGGTTCCCTAGTTGGTTTACTTCCCACCTTCAATTCGAAGTGAAATGAAATTATCATCTGTAGTTGGTTTCCAAAATCATACCATGGATGTGAAATTCATGAGAAATAGGAGAGCAAGTATTCATGTATGTAGCTTTTATGTATTCCTTGAAGGCTTTCTAAAATTCAAGTAATTAGGTTAACCTTTCTTTGCATCATTGCACCATATCCATTGGGCACAAGGAACTGAGTTGTAAGAATATTTATCTGATCACATTTTGTCATTATGCAATCTCTATTGCTTCTTCCATGCCTTGTTTTCATTGGTAACTTTATATTGATTGATTACTTTGCCAATTATCTTTCATTTTAGTATTCAAGCATTGTTGAGTGCTCCAAACCCTGATGACCCTTTGTCTGAAAACATTGCTAAGCATTGGAAGACGGATGAGGCAGAAGCTGTTGAAACTGGTAATCAGTCTTCTTTCAAATTATCTCAGTTCTGTGTTCCTTGATTGCAATGGTATGCATGTATTGAAGTTGCAAATTAATTGCAACTTGTCGACTTGCAAGGAAATTTGTAGTTCAACTACTAACCCTGACATAATCTGGCACTTATATTCTGACTTGCTGCTTTTTTTCTTTCCTTTTTAAAATTTTTTTTATCTGCAGCAAAAGAATGGACCCGTCTATATGCTAGTGGGGCTTGATAACATGGCGGCAACACCCTCCTTTCCAAATAACGATTGTGTGATGTTTTTTATCTGACTGAATTCTAAACCCCATCTACTTGTTGGAAATTGAATATGAAATGTTAATTAGGAGAAAATGATGGTCAAATGTGAGTATAAAATAGCTTTAAGTTCATGTTATACCTTTTTTTTTTAAAAAAAAAAAAAATTTAAATCTTCTCTACCCGGTCGGATCCTATATTTGGAATTGTATAATTAGATGGGTTGCTTAAATTTTTTATTTGCTTTGTCATATCATATGGAGCTCATAGAAGGAAACTTCAAAACTCTGTTACTGGTAGGTTCGTCAAGTTTGGGTTTGGGTTTTGCTCAAATAATTTTGGATTTGAATTATGGCTGGGTTCTTGGATCATATTCTGGTGATTCTGATCTCTGACCCAACCAATGTCTGCATGTTTACCTAACGATTAAGATGTTAATATACTTTTGTCTCTTTTGTTTGAGTGAAATATTCAAATCATCGATATAAGATTTAACGCATGAAAATATTGCGGGGGACAATTAAAATCAGATGTTTGAATAGTTTTGTTTAATTAACTTTAACCGTCAAATAGCAAAAACACCAAATATTGCATAATAGCGTAATTTTGAGAATTTTAACCGTCAAGTGTTTGCCGGTGTGTCCGTAAACTTTTATGGGCTAATAGGAAGACTTAAGGAAGCTACCTAAAAAGTTTCAGTCATTTTTATTCCGGGACTTGGAATGGGCCGGAAAGCCCAAAAATAGTTAACTGTAGGCTTTGTTTTCGACATTTTTTGAGACCGTATCGGAAGCCTCCTTTATTTATCCTACTTTGTCTACCAAATGCCAGTGCTGTCCTAAGGAGGTGTTCGAAAGAATCTAAGCCAAAAATATGGAGTGTGGATCCCTTATAAGCGACTTTCCGAAAAAAACTAAATAATGCCGAATAACTTTTTTTTTGGGGAATTTTGACCCTCAACTATCATCCTGTGCGCCAAAAAGTTATGTGCGCGTGCAGGACGACTCAAGGAAACCTCTAGATGATTTTCGACCATTTTTTTCGGAGCCCCTGAATGTCCCGTAAAGCATAAAAACGGTAGATTATTGGCTTTATATTCAGCATATTTTGTGATCGTATCAGAGCTTCTAAATTTAACACACTTTCTCCACCACATGTCACGCGTATCCTAAGTAGTTGCCAAAAGGAATTTGTGCCCAAAATATGAAGTGTGGAACCCTTACAACCGACTTATCGCAAAAACACCTAATATTAGAGAATAGCATAATTTTGGAGAATTTTAGCCATCCAATGTGTGCAAGCATGTCTGCAAAATTCTATGGGCGAGTAAGATGACGCAAGGAAACCCCTGAAGACTTTTGGCTATTTTTATTCCGGGGTCCCGGAATGGGTCGGAAACCCCAAAATGGTGTATTATAGGCTTTGTTTTCGACCTTTTTTTTAGTCCGTAGCAGAACACTCCTTTATTTATCCTACTTTGTCTGTCACATCTCAAGGTTGTCCTAGGAGGTGTCCAAAAGAATGTGAGCCCAAAATTTGCAGTGCAAAGCACTTATAAACAACTTTTCGCAAATACACTATATTATGTCGAATAACTTTTTTTGGAATTTTGATCTCAAATGTCATTCGGTGTGTCCAAAAAATTTTGTGTGCATGTAGGACGATCCAAGGAAAACCCTAGATGATTTTTAGCGAAAACTTTTCAGAATGGACGGAAAGGAAAAAAGATGAATCATTGGCTTTGTTTTTTGCATATTTCCACATTATCTACCAAATGTTATGAGTGTCGTAAATAGTTGCCCAAAGGAATTCGAGCCCAAAACGGGCGTGTAGGGTGTAACAGTGGTGATTTGATGGTGAAAAAACACATACGTTCCCCAAATGGTACCCGCACCACGTGTTTGAATTTTGGGAGAAACGGTGATGGAGCCCGAAACGGCATTCCGAATGGTCCCATCACATTTCCCCCCCTAAATTCGACCACGTGGTCCCGGGTATCATATGGGGCTTGTATGTCTGTTTTCACCTTCAAATCACCACGTATGCACCCAACATACCCGTTTTTTCCGCCAGCCGTACGAATGAATCTTATGTGCATTTTCAGACCATTGAACGCCTCGGTTGCTGTTATCCACTTGCGTAGGATCATTATATGATCCAACAAACCTCCCATATGACTTTCGGCCGCTTTCATTCCTGGACCCTGAAACCCTCCAAATGCATGAATTATAGCCTTCAGTTTTGCCTATTCGGAATACCGTTTCGGGCCCCGTCACATTTTTCCTCTAAATTCGACCATGTGGTCCCGGGTACCATATGGGGCTTGTATGTCTGTTTTCAGCTTCAAATCACCACGTATGCACCCAGCAAACTCGTTTTTCCGTCAGCCGAACGAACGGGTCTTATGTGCATTTTCGGGTCATCAAACGACCTCGGTTGCTGCTATCCACTTGCGTAGCATCATTATATAACCCAAACCATATCATTTTCGGCCGCTTTCATTCAGGGATCCCAGAACCCTCCAAAAGCGTGAATTATAGTATTCAGTTATGTCTGTTCGGAATGCCGTTTCGGGCCCCGTCACATTTTTCATCTAAATTCTAGTATGTGGTCCCGGATACCATATGGGGCTTGTATGTCTATTTTCAGTTTCAATTCACCACGTATGCACCCAACAAACTTGTTCTTCCGCCAGCCGAACGAACGGGTGTTATGTGCATTTTCGGGCCATCAAATGGCCTCGGTTGCGGCTATCCACTTGCGTACGGTCAATACATGACCCAAAAAACCTCCCATATGATTTTCGGACGCTTTCATCCCGGGACCCAGGAACCCTCCAAAAGCGTGAATTATAGCCTTCAGTTCTGCCTGTTCAGGTGCCGTTTCGGGCCCCGTCACATTTTCCCCCTAAATTTGAACACGTGGTCCCGGATACTATATTGGGCTTGTATGTCTATTTTCACCTTTAAATCACCACGTATGAAGCCAACAAACTCGTTTTTCCGCCAGCATAACAAACGGGTCTTATGTGCATTTTCGGGCCATCAAACGACCTCGGTTGCTGTTATCCACTTGCGTAGGATCATTATATGACCCAAAAAATCCCTCATATGATTTTCGGCCGCTTTCATTCCGGGACCCCGGAACCCTCCAAAAGCGTGAATTATATAGCCTTCAGTTCTACCTGTTCGGGATGCCATTTCGGACCCCGTCACATTTTTCCCCTAAATTCGACCACGTGGTCACGGGTACCATATGGGGCTTGTATGTCTGTTTTCACCTTCAAATCACCACGTATTTTCCCAACAAACCCGTTTTCTGCCAGCCGAACGAACGGGTCTTATGTGCATTTTCGGGCCATCAAACGGCTCCGGTTGCTGCTATCCAATTGCGTAGCATCATTATATAACCCAACAAACCTCCCATATCATTTTCGGTCGCTTTCATTCAGGGATCCCGGAACCCTCAAAAAGCGTGAATTATATAGCCTTCAGTTCTGCCTGTTCGGAATGCCGTTTCAGGCCCCGTAACATTTTTCATCTAAATTCTACCATGTGGTCCCGGGTACCATATGGGGCATGTATGTCTGTTTTCAGCTTCAATTCACCACGAATGCACCCAACAAACTCGTTCTTCCGCAGCCGAACGAACGGGTGTTATGTGCATTTTCGGGCCATCAAACAGCCTCGGTTGCTGCTATCCACTTGTGTAGGATCATTACATGACCCAAAAAACCTCCAATATGATTTTCGGACGCTTTCATTCCGGGACCTAGGAACCCTCAAAAAGCGTGAATTATAGCCTTCAATTCTTCCTGTTCGGGTGCCGTTTCGGGCCGCGTCACATTTTCCCCCTAAATTTGAACACGTGGTCCCGGGTACCATATGGGGCTTGTATGTCTATTTTCACCTTTAAATCATCACGTATGAACCCAACAAACGCGTTTTTCCACCAGCATAACGAATGGGTCTTATGTGCATTTTCGGGCCATCAAACGGCCTCGGTTGCTGTTATCCACTTGCGTAGGATCATTATATGACCCAACAAACCTCCCATATGATTTTCTGCCGCTTTCATTCAGGGACCCCGAAACCCTCCAAAAGCGTGAATTATAGCCTTTACTTTTGCCTGTTCGGAATGTCGTTTCTGGCCCCGTCACATTTTTCATCTAAATTCTACCATGTGGTACCGGGTACCACATGGGGCTTGTATGTCTGTTTTCAGTTTCAATTCACCACGTATGCACCCAACAAAATCGTTCTTCCGCCAGCCGACCGAACGGGTGTTATGTGCATTTTCAGGCCATCAAACATCCTCGGTGGCTGCTATCCACTTGCGTACGGTCAATACATGACCCAACAAACCTACTATATGATTTTCGTACGCTTTTATTCCGGGACCCAGGAACCCTCCAAAAGCGTCAATTATAACCTTCAGCTCTGCCTGTTTGTGTGCCGTTTCGGGCCCCATCACATTTTTCTCCTAAATTTGAACACGTGGTCCCGGGTACCATATTGGGCTTTTACGTCTATTTTCACCTTTAAATCACCACGTATGAACCCAACAAACTCGTTTTTCCGCCAGCATAACGAACGGGTCTTATGTGCATTTCCGGGCCATCAAACGGCCTCGCTTGGTGTTATCCACTTGCGTAGGATCATTATATGACCCAACAAACCTCCCAAATGCTTTTCGGCCGCTTTCATTCCTGGACCCCGGAACCCTCAAAAAGCGTGAATTATAGCCTTCAGTTTTACCTGTTCGGAATACCGTTTCGGGCCCTGTCACATTTTCCCCTAAATATGACGATGTGGTCTCAGGTACCATATGGGTCTTGTATGTCTGTTTTTAGCTTCAAATCACCATGTATGCACCCAACAAACTTCTTTTTCCGCCAGCCGAACGAACGGGTCTTATGTGCATTTTCAGGCCATCAAACGGCCTCGGTTGCTACTATCCACTTGCGTAGCATCATGATATGACCCAACAAACCTCCCATATAATTTTCGGCCGCTTTCATTCCGAAACCCCGAAACACTCCAAATGCGTGAATTTTGGCCTTCAGTTCTGCCTGTTCGGAATGTCGTATCGGGCCCCGTCAGATTTTTCCCCTAAATTCGACCACGTGGTCCCGGGCACCATATGGGGCTTGTATGTCTGTTTTCACTTTCAAATCACCACGTATGTATCCAACAAACCCGTTTTTTCGCCAGCCGAACAAACGGGTCTTATGTGCATTTTCAGGCCATCAAACGGCCTCGGATGCTGCTATCCACTTGCGTAGGATCATTATATGACCCAACAAACCTCCCATATGATTTTGATTGCTGCTATCCACTTGCGTAGCATCATTATATAACCCAACAAACCTCCCATATCATTTTCGGCCGCTTTCATTCAGGGACCCCGGAACCCTCCAAAAGCGTGAATTATAGCATTCAGTTCTGCCTGTTCGGAATGCCGTTTCGGGTCCCGTCACATTTTTCATCTAAATTCTACCATGTGGTCCCGGGTACCATATGGGGCTTGTATGTCTGTTTTCAGCTTCAATTCACCACGTATGCACCCAACAAACTCGTTCTTTCGCCAGCCGAAATAACGAGTCTTATGTGCATTTTCGGGCCATCAAACAACCTCTGTTGCTGCTATCCACTTGCGTAGGATCATTATATGACACAACAAACCTCCCATATGATTTTTGGCTGCTTTAATTCCAGGATCCCGGAACCCTCCAATAGCGTGAATTAGCCTTCAGTTCTGTCTATTCAGGATGTCGTTTCGGGCTCCGTCACATTTTCCCCCTAAATTCGACCACGTGGCCCCGGTAATCATATGGGGATTGTATGTCTGTTTTCACCTTCAAATCACCACTCATGCACCCATGAAACCCGTTTTTCCGTCAGCCGAACGAATGGGTCTTATGTGCATTTTCGGGCCATCAAACGGTCTCGGTTGCTGCTATCCACTGTAAGATCATTATATGACCCAACAAACCTCCCATATGATTTTCGGCCGCTTTCATTCCTGGACCCCAGAACCCTCCAAAAGCGTGAATTATATAGCCTTTAGTTTTGCATGTTCGGAATACCGTTTCGGGCCCCGTCACATTTTTCCTCTAAATTCGACCATGTGGGCCCGGGTACCATATGGGGCTTGTATGTCTGTTTTCAGCTTCAAATCACCACGTATGCACCCAACAAACTCGTTTTTCCGCCAGCCGAACGAACGGGTCTTATGTGCATTTTCGGGCCATCAAACGGCTTCGGTTGCTGCTATCAACTTGCGTAGCTTCATTATATAACCCAACAAACCTCCCATATCATTTTCGACCGCTTTCATTCAGGGACCCCAGAACCCTCCAAAAGCGTGAATTATAGCATTCAGTTCTACCCGTTCGGAATGCCGTTTCAGGTCCCGTCACATTTTTCATCTAAATTCTACCATGTGGTCCCGGGTACCATATGGGGCTTGTATATCTGTTTTTAGCATCAATTCACCACGTATGCACCCAACAAACTCGTTCTTCCGCCAGCCGAAATAACGAGTCTTATATGCATTTTCGGGCCATCAAACAACCTCGGTTGCTGCTATCCACTTGTGTATGGTCCATACATGACCCAACAAACCTCCCATATGGTTTTCGGACGCTTTTATTCCAGGACCCAGGATCCCTCCAAAAGCGTGAATTATAGCCTTCAGTTCTGCCTGTTCGTGTGCCGTTTCGGGGCCCATCACATTTTCCCCCTAAATTTGAACACGTGGTCCCGGGTACCATATTGGGCTTGTATGTCTATTTTCACCTTTAAATCACCACGTATGAACCCAACAAACCCGTTTTTCCGCCAGCATAACAAACGGGTCTTATGTGCATTTTCGGGCCATCAAACGGCCTAGGTTGCTGTTATCTACTTGCGTAGGATCATTATATGACCCAACAAAAAACTTCCCATATGATTTTCGGCCGCTTTCATTCCTGGACCCCGGAACCCTCAAAAAGCGTGAATTACAGCCTTCAGTTTTGCCTGTTCGCAATACCGTTTCGGGCCCTGTCACATTTTTCCTCTAAATTCGACCATGTGGTCCCGAGTACCATATGGGGCTGGTATGTCTGTTTTCAGCTTCAAATCACCACGTATGCACCCAACAAACTCGTTTTTCCGCCAGCTGAACGAACGGGTCTTATGTGCTTTCTCAGGCCATCAAACGACCTCGGTTGCTGCTATCCACTTGCGTAGGATCATGATATGACCCAACAAACCTCCCATATGATTTTCGGCCGCTTTCATTCCTGGACCCCGGAACCCTCCAAAAGCGTGAATTATAGCCTTCAGTTTTGCATGTTCGGAATACCGTTTCGGGCCCCGTCACATTTTTCCTCTAAATTCGACCATGTGGTCCCGGGTACCATATGGGGCTTGTATGTCTGTTTTCAGCTTCAAATCACCACGTATGCACCCAACAAACTCGGTTTTCCGCCAGCCGAACGAACGGGTCTTATTTGCATTTTCGGGCCATCAAACGGCTTCGGTTGCTACTATCCACTTGCGTGGCATCATTATATAACCCAACAAACCTCCCATATCATTTTCGGTCGCTTTCATTCAGGGACCCCGGAACCCTCCAAAAGCGTGAATTATAGCCTTTAGTTTTGCCTGTCCGGAATGCCGTTTCGGGCCCCGTCACATTTTCACCCTAAATTCGACCATGTGGTCCCGGGTAACATATGGGGCTTGTATGTCTGTTTTCACCTTCAAATCACCAGGTATGCCCCCAACAAACCCGTTTTTCCGCCAGCAGAACAAACGGGTCTTATGTGCATTTTCGGGCCATCAAACACCCTCTGTTGCTGCTATCCACTTGCGTAGGATCATTATATAATCCAATAAACCTCCCATATGATTTTCGGCCGCTTCCATTCCGGGACCCCGGATCCCTACAAAAGCGTGAATTATAGCCTTCAGTTCTGCCTATTCGGAATGTCGTTTCGAGCCCCGTCAGATTTTTCCCCTAAATTCGACCACGTGGTCCTGGGTACCATATGGGGCTTGTATGTATGTTTTCACCTTCAAATGACCACGTATGTATCCAACAAACCCGTTTTTTCGCCAGCCGAACAAACGGGTCTTATGTGCATTTTCGGGCCATCAAACAGCCTCGGTTGCTGCTATCCACTTGCGTAGGATCATTATATGATCCAATAAGCCTCCCATATGATTTTGGGCCGCTTTCTTTCCGGGACCCCGGAACCCTACAAAAGCGTGAATGCCTGTTCGGAATGTCGCTTCGGGACCCGTCACATTTTCCCCCTAAATTTGACCACGTGGTCCCGGGTACCATAGGGGGCTTGCATGTCTGTTTTCCCCTTCAAATCAACACGTATGCCACTAACAAACCCGTTTTTCCGCCCGCCAAACAAACGAGTCTTATATGCATTTTCGGGCCATCAAACAACCTCGGTTGCTGCTATCCACTTGCGTAGGATCATTATGACACAACAAACCTCCCATATGATTTTTGGCTGCTTTAATACCGGGATCCCGGAACCCTCCAATAGCGTGAATTAGCCTTCAGTTCTGTCTGTTCGGGATGTCATTTCGGGCCCCGTCACATTTTCCCCTTAAATTCGACCACGTGGCCCCGGTTATCATATGGGGATTGTATGTCTGTTTTCACCTTCAAATCACCACGTATGCACCCAACAAACCCTTTTTTTCGTCAGTCGAACAAACAGGTCTTATGTGTATTTTCAGGCCATCAAACGGCCTCGGTTGCTGCTATACACTTGCGTAGGATCATTATATGACCCAACAAACCTCCCATATAATTTTCGGACGCTTTCATTCCGGCACCCCGGAACCCTCCAAAAGCATGAATTATATCCTTAAGTTCTGCCTTTTTGGAATGCCTTTTCGGGCCCCGTCACATTTTTCCCCAAAATTCGATCACATGGTCCCGAGTACCATATGGGGCTTGTATGTCTGTTTTCACCTTCAAATCACCACGTATGCCTCCAACAAACCCGTTTTTCCGCTAGCCGAACAAACGGGTCTAATGTGCATTTTGAGGCCATCAAACGATCTCGGTTGATGCTATCCACTTGTGTAGGATCATTATATAACCCAACAAACCTCCCATATGATTTTCGGCTGCTTTCATTCCGGGATGCCGCAACACTCCAACAGTGTGAATTATAGCCATTCAGTTCTGTCTGTTCGGAATGTCGTTTCGGGCCCCGTCACATTTTCCCCCTAAATTCGACCACGTCGACCCGGATACCATATGGGGCTTGTATGTCTGTTTTCACCCTCAAATCACCACGTTTGCACCCAACAAACCCGTTTTTCCGCCAACCGTACGAACGGGTCTGATTTGCATTTTCGGGCCATCAATCGGCCTCGGTTGCTTCTATCCACTTGCGTAGGATGATTATATGACCCAACAAACCTCATATATGATTTTCGGCCGCTTTCATTCCGGGACCCTGAAACCCTCAAAAAGCGTGAATTATAGCCTTTAGTTCTGCCTGTTCGGGATGCCAGTTCGGGCCCTGTCACATTTTTCCTCTAAATTCGACCACGTGGTCCCGGGTACCAAATGGGGCTTGTATGTCTGTTTTCACCTTCAAATCACCACGTATGTTCCCAACAAACTTGTTTTTCCGCCAGTTGAACGAACGGGTCTTATGTGCATTTTCGGGCCATCAAACGGGCTCGGTTGCTGCTACCCAGTTGCGTAGGATCATTATATGATCCAACAAACCTCCCATTTGATTTTCGGCCGGTTTCATTATGCGAACCCGAAACCCTCCAAAAGCGTGAATTTTAGCCTTCAGTTTTGCCTATTCGGAATGTCGTTTTAGACCCCGTCACATTTTCCCCCTTAATTCGACCATGTGGTCACGGGTACCATATGGGGCTTGTATGTCTGTTTTCACCTTCAAATCACCACGTATGCACCCAACAAACTCGTTTTTCCGCCAGCCGAACGAACAGGTCTTATGTGCATTTTCGGGCCATAAAACGGCCTCAGTTGCTGCTATCCACTTGCCTAAGATCATTATATGGCCCAACAAACCTATCATAAAATTTTCGGCCACTTTCATTCCATTAGCCCGGAACCCTCCAAAAGTGTTAATTATAGCATTCAGTTATGTCTGTTCAACATTTTTCCCCTAAATTCGACCACGTGTTCCCGGGTACCATATGGGGCTTGTATGTCTGTTTTCACCTTCAAATCACCACGTATGCACCCAACAAACCCGTTTTTTCCGCCAGCCGTACGAATGAGCCTTATGTGCATTTTCAGACCATCGAACGGCCTCGGTTGCTGCTATAGGAGGCCAATCTTATGTCACAAGCCCAATCTCTTAAAAATATACTTCCTCCGTAAATGAATTCTTACAACATTTGCTATTTTGGGATATTTTTGAATTCTTGCAACAAAATATCAACTTTCCTTGTTTGGTAAGTTTTTACCTATTTCTCTCTCCTACTTTTACTAATCTACCAACAAAATACCAATAAAACACCAACTTTTTCTTGAGGGCCCCACTTCATCTTATTTCTCCCTCCTACTTTTACTAATCTACCAACTTAAACATATTTACAAGATTATTTTTGGAGTCCGTGCTGGAGGGGTTTGTTGCAAGAATTTGTTTACGGAGGAAGTATATTTTTTTAAAAATATATTTTATGTTGCTATTGTAACATTAAATTTGTAATACATGTAATTTATGAATTAATTCTTTTAAGACATGTAATTTATGAATTAATGGTTTTAAGACATGTAAGACATTTAGTTAATGTTATTTATATGCTTTACTTAAAGGTGGCCAACGGGCGGGCCGGGCCGAGCCGGGAATGGGTAACCCGGAACCGGCCCGTGGGTGGGGTTGGGCGGGCCGGGCCGGGCTGGGTCAGACGAGGGTCGACCCACAAACCGGCCCGGCGGGTTGGGGACCGGGCTGGGCTGGGCTGGGTTGTGGGTTCGTGGGTTGGGTTCGTGGGTTGGGCTCGTGGGTCGGGTTCGTGGGTTGGGCCCATTGGGTCATGGGTTGGGTTTAGGGGATTTGGGGGTTTTGTGGGGGTTTTGTTGGGGTTTAAGGGGGTTTGGGGGGTTTTGAGGGGGTTTGGGGTTTTTTTTTGGGGGATTTTTAAATTTGTAAATGTAATCACTAGTTGGCAAAAACATGTTAATTATATATTTAACTTGTTAATTTAAATTCGAACAACTAAATAACTAAATATTATGAATTGGAAACGATTGCTGACTGGATAGAATCCCACGTAATAGAGGTGCGACACAATGGTCAACTTAAATACCAAATCTTGCCTAGACAGATTCCGGGCTCCTGTTTGAGCCAACTAACCAATCAGATTGTAAGTTTTGTAACCTTATGATTAAACTGGAAAGTTCATACAAAACAATGAAACATTTTTAAAATCATGTATTACATATATAATTTTAGTTCTTAACATATATTAAAATCATGTATCACATATATTATTTTAATTCTTATTAAGATATATTAAAATCATTAATCACATATACAATTTTAATTCTTTACATATATTAATATCAATATCACATATATTTTAGTTCTTAACATACATTAAAATCATGTATCACATATATAATTTTATTTCCTAGCATATATTAAAATCATGTATCACATATATAAATATAATATTAATTCTTATTTCTTAACATATATTAAAATCATGTATCACATATATAAATATAATATTAATTCTTATTTCTTAACATATATTAAAATCATGTATCAAATATATAAGTTTTGTTCCTAGCATATATTAAAATCATGTATCACATATATAAATATAATATTAATTCTTATTTCTTAACCTATATTAAAATCATAAATCACATATATAATTTCAATTCTTAACATAAAATAATAAAAATAATAAAATGCTAGTAATTCGCACGGGCAGGCCCGGCGGGCTGGGTTTCGGGCCGGGCTGGGCCGGGTTACGGGCTGGGTCTGGGTCGGGCTGGGTTACGGGCTGGGTTACGGGTTGGGATGGGTTCCGAACGGGTTGGGCTACGGGCTGGGTTTTTAAACCACAACTCGTAACCAGCCCGTCTGGGGACCGGGCCGGGCTGGTTACGGGTCGGAGCGGGCTGACCCAGGCGGGCCAAAAACCGGACGGGTTTCGGGCCGGGCCGGGCCAACCCAGCCCATTGGCCAGCTCTGCCTTTACTTTTAGAAATTTTGTATTTATTAAAAGGAAATACGGTGGACCCATTTCGGACCCGTTTTGGACCCGGACCCGTTGGATCTAATGGGTCTGGATCCATGCAATCCAGACCCGGATCCAAGTCGGATCTGGGTCCAGCCTTTGAAAGCAGATCTGGATCCGGGTCCACATAGACCCGCTCTAGATCCGACCCATTGTCATCACTAGCCAGAACTAAATGCACATAAGACCATTTCATTCAGGTGGCGGAAAAACGGGCGTGTAGGTGCAACGGTAGTGATTTGATGTGAAAAAACACATTAGTCCCCCAAATGTTATTCACGAATTTTGAGGGTTCCGGCCTTCCGGGGGTTATGGTGTGACAACCCGACTCTTATAAATCGGCCGCGGAAGGAACCGACGAGTCGAATTGTCATATTAACAACAAACATACTTTAAACCAAAAACCAAACTTCAAATTATACTACTAAAAATCCCAAACGTCAATACTAAAGAATTAACTCCAAAACTGTATTTAGAGTTAGAGTATACAAACTACCAATAATCCAAATCCTAATAACTGAAAATAAACTACATAAGAAAAAGTACAACGACGCTCGCCCAATCCCAAAGCTAAGCATCACCGTCACTATCAGAGTTACCTGAAAATATAAATCCACCATCAGTGGCGAGTAACATAACAGTTCCACCCTAAAGTGGATACCTATGAACATAAAACAGACCAGATAAACAAATCAGACAATCGCGCATATAAACAAGCAAAGCTTACCTAATCTTAAACTTTATAATATCTTTGTCGCTATCATTTACATATTAGACCGGACTATATATGCTCGTACGAACACATCTTACGTGATCGAACTTCTTATTATTCCGGGGATGAGAATATTATTCCCATACCCATGAACCCATCTTACGGACCCATATCATAAAGATGACACAACAAGTATAAACTATCCCAATACCGCGGTTAGGATAGTGGCAGAGTCTTAACCCAAGTCTTAAAATCTTACTCTAAGGTTAGGCGTTTCATATGCAAATTCAAGCTAATCTTATTACATCTTGGTTATTCTCAAGCCTACATCTTACGTCTTTACTTGAGTATAACTGCGTACATCACTTTCTTTGAATCTCTTTAATCATTCTTTAGACTTTCTTTAACTTACTTTAACTATCTTTAACTTTCTTGACCAAACTTAACTATGACCACATAATCTCTACTTAAAGATTAAATAACCATAATAAAAAAAATCAAGAATCATCATAAATCAATCAAGAAATTCAAAGAAACATCAACCATCGTTAATTATACATCAAGAATACATTCTTAAACACAATCTTCAACTTAAATCATCAATTATCAATACAAGATTCACATAATACCCATTAAGATTATCAAGAACACCAACATAACCAATACCAAAGTACACGCATAACCCCATGAACATCCATACATAAACCTTTCTTGATTCATCATACAACATGCAAATCTTGGATACTTTTCATGATCAAAATCATCCATAACATATCATAACAATCATCAATAATAAGCATGAAATAATCAAATCTTGATCACCAAAATCAGCCCAACTACACGTCATTTTCACGCATATTCCAGACAAAATCAAGCAACTTTATCATCATGTTTAAGCATCAAAACATCATATAAACTTCATGAAAATCGTACATAAACACAATCAAACATGTATCCATCATATGTAATCAAAATATGCATGAAAACAAAGCAAAAAATCATAAAATCAACTCCCAAAACTGCCCAGAATTCACACATGAAATGTGTTAGTTTCACTCAAATTCATCAAACTTTTTGGTCTAATTTGATCACCAAATCTATCCTATGATCATGGTATTCAAACTTTGATGAAAAAGCATGTTACCTTGACAAATCTTGATTGCAAAAGATAACGAAAACTTGCTACCCAAAACCTTGTTCTTCACGGCCCAACCACACGAACACGGCCACCAACACGGTGCTTCAACCCACACGAACTGAACCCAAAACCCAAACCAACCTCGAAGTCTTGATCAATGGCAATGAAGATTAACTTGTGTTTAATCACTTAAAGATAAATAGGTTATGAATCTTTAAGTTTGAGTTGAAAAAGATGATGGGAACATTGTTGGAGAAATGAAGCCAAAATAGGCGTGTGGAATGGAGGGAAAGATGGAGTGTGTTTAGTATGATTTGTGAGCAAATGGTGATTAGAAATCAATAAAGGGTATTAAGCTCCCTAATGGCACCTATTTATAGAAGTTTGTTATGTATGAACACAAAACAAGTGGCAATTGAGCCAAACAAAGGAGGGGGGCGGTTGGGGCAACTAAAATGGGCCACCATGTTCACATGGGCCATATGCACTCAAGCATGATTAATCATGATTAATTTTGCACTTGACCCATAATTAATTAATTAGAAAATTAAAAATTCTAAATAATAAAATTAAATAAATAAAAATAACATAAAATAAAATAATCACACTCAAGCAACAAAAATAGCCCAAATAAATTTAGACCTGCACAAAAATAAATATGAATTCATGCAACACTATCAAAGCAAATATAACACAAATCCAGGGCGTTACATATGGAATGAAAGTGGTCGAAAATCATATGGGGTTTATTGGGTCATGAAACGATCCTACGCAAGTGGAAAGTAGCAACCGAGGCCGTTTGATGGTCCAAAAATGCAACCAAGACGCTGTCGTTTGTGTGGCGGAAAAACGGGCGTGTAGGGTGCAACGATGGTGATTTCAAGATGAAAACAAACATAAAACCCCAGATGGTACCCCGGACCACGTGTTCGAAACGGTGACGGGACGAAAATGCATCCCGAACTGCCAGAACTGAATAATTCACGGTTTGTGAGAGTTCCGGGGTCTCGGATGATGGTGGCCAAAAATCATATGGGATGTTTGTTGGGTCATAAAACGATCCTACGCAAGAGGAAAGGAGCAACCGAGGCCGTTTGATGGGCCAAAATGCACCTAAGACCAGTTTGTTCTGGTGGTGGAAAAACGGGCGTTTAGGGTGCAACAGTGGTGATTTGAAGATGAAAATAGACATAAAACCCCCAGATGGTAACCCGAACCACATATTTGAATTTCGAGGATAACGGTGATGAGGCCCGAAAATGCATCCCGAACTGCCAGAATTGAAGGTCAGTTTTTTAGGGTTTTGAGGTCCCGTAATGAAAGTGGCCGAAAATCATATGTGGGGTTTATTGGGTCATAAAAAGACCCTACACAAGTAGAAATGAACAATCAAGGCTGTTTGATGGGCCGAAAATGCACCTAAGACCCGTTCGTTCGGGTGGCGGAAAAGCAGGCGTATAGAGTGCAATGATGGTGATTTGAAGATGAAAACAGACATAAAACCCACATATGGTACCACGAACCACGTGTTCAAATTTTGAGGATAACGGTGATGGAACACGAGCAACATCCCGAACTGCCATATGTTGGATAAATTTCTCAAAATATTGTACAACTAACTTTTAAGCATAAATCACAACTTTTAGCGCGAAAAAATAGAACTAATTATCTGAAAAGTTCTATATTTATGTAAAAAATATATTTAATTTTTTAGCTTAAAGTTTTATCGTAGGATTAGATGGAAGAAATAGTAAAATTTATATAGGTGTGACAATAAAAAAAAAAATGGGACATGTGATCATGTTTTAAAAAAAACCTCCTAAAAGTAGAAACTAAACTTATCTTTGACAAATGTTGTAACTAAAAAACAGAGATAGTTTTACAAAGTTACAATATTACGTTAGTTATCACTGTGCTATGTGCTATGTGCTATGTGCTATGTGCTATGTGCTATGTGCTATGTACAATGTGCATATATAAGTCTTGATCTCATAACATATGTCAATATTTTGAAGAAAAACTCTAACTCCTATAGTCCTAGCAAGTTACACATGTCGTCTATGTTTTGCATCCAAACACATAAAGTTCTTAGAACGATAGTTGAATTTTTATTTATCCAATCACTTGGAGACTAGTAGGTGGGTTGCTTAAATTAAAGGGGGCCAAAATCTGATAATCAACCTAATTTTAAGATTATGATTGAATGTGTGTGTTTCCCTTTCTGATGACAATAAAATATTCCCTCCAATCCATAATAATTGTATCTAATGATGAATTTTTATTAAAGCGTCGGGATATTGATGCCCGGAGTTTCCACGTACACTTGAAAAGAATAGCCTAAGCGTATCGCTCAAATTATTGGTTTGGTTCAATCGCATTTCCTCCACGACAATAGATAAACATTTATAACATTTTCTAAAATATTATAAATTTTGAAATAAATGTTAAAATTAAGTATCGATCAGGTGAATATCTCCAGTTTTAGCCATTTTAAGTAGTGCCCCTAAGGGCAATTCTTATTTTTTTTGCCTAGATAATTTCACAACTTCACACTTTTGGTGATCATCTTACCAATAGTAAAAGTGTAAATATATAATAGTTAAAGGTGTCTATGCAGTTAGAAAGTGGTTTTTGCATCATAGAAATGCAAAGTTCAATCATCACTCCTTACTTGAAGACTACTCATTTATTCCCGTCAAATGTAAGATTTAATGTGTTATATGGATTAGTAACCTATTATCTAGAAAATAATTTGGTAGATTTATTACCTTATAACGAAAAAAGTTGTCTATGTCATGAGAACCATGTAAAAATTCAAACTATAAGGTATTTATCAAATAGGGTAATCAAGTGAATGGATTTTGTTCCTGTCCACTTCTCTTTAATCAAATGTGTTTGTGATGCTCCTCTTCAAATAATTAAACATGTATCCTCTCTACTTTATGTCAAATCTTTGCATTTAAAAAAAAATATTATTAAAGATATAAATATTTCAAATTGTGTCTCGAAAGTCATGAAAATGTAAATTGAGCAATTATTTTGAGACAGGAAAGTATAAGTCTTTAACTAATTATCGAAGTGTTGTTTAGGTATGAGGTTGAGGTTTAATATCACAGTAACATACGTTCTTCAAACGTTAAAAGATGAGATTTGAGATCCTGAATTTGAACTTTACCGTCTATATGACTGTATCTAACAATCTATCATTCTACCTCAAATTAAGCCCAAAATACTAATCAACTTTACCAATAAAACAAAGAAAGTATATTCTAAATTAAACCAATAAAAATTAATATGGACTTATATAAAGGTTAAAAAAAGAGCTATGATACATGGATACCAGGTATTCATGAAATAAAATGATACCATGGCATTTTGGTAATTAAAGTGAACTTTTTTTTATCTTCTCAACACTCTCTCCACTATACCCACCCACCCACCCACTAGACCCACCCACCCACCCACTAGACCCACCCACCCACTAGACACCGACCCAAACCCACCCACACACTAGACACCGACCCAGACCCACCCACCCACTAGACCCTAAACCCACTAGACCCACCCACCCACTAGACGCTAAACCCAATAGACCCACCCACCCAGACCGACCCAACCACCCAGACCGACCCACACCCACACCGACCCACCCAGACTTGGGGAGGAGAGAGAGGGACCAAAAGTAAAGGAATGTTGAAGATGGAGGAGATGAGAATTTGCCCCATATTTACCCTAAATTACAGTTGTGCCATAATATCAATTTATTTCATGGATACCTGGTATCCACAAATCATTTCTCTAAAAAAAAACCCTACTCCGTAAAAGAGCGTGGATGAAGGACAAAGTTTATGACAGAAAATGGTAGTCCCAAAGAATGAAATTTCTGGATATAGAAATTGTTTAGTGGTTTTTGGGATTAATCAACGTTATCAATCATAATGGTTGGTTTATTAGATGGGGCCCAACCACATTATAAACTGACACCCTATGTGCAATTTGAGATCTACTGTATACTTCACATGACATAGACTTCTAATTGTCCCATTTGCCTACCCCCAAAAACTACTATCAAACTATAATTCATCCTCATCCTTCTATAAGAAAAAAATCGTAATTTTCGTCCTCTTTAATTTTATATAGGCAATCAAAATTATCGTTATGTGGGATCTCGTTTGATGGATCTCAAAATATAATTTTAGGGTTTTATGGTAGTGGTAAGTGGAGTATACCACCATTAACATTAGGATTATTCTCATTGGTATATACCTAGGAATTAGCATTGGTATACCTAAGTTTTATAAAATCCCAATGTATACCTAGATTACTAATTGAATTCAATAATCACTTTTAAAGACTATTTTAGGCCATTAACAACCACTAATTCAGTTTTTTATTTTTATTTAGTTAACTGTGGTTAAAAGCTTGGTCAAGCCAAATTTTTTTGTTCATTAAACTCTTAAGTATGGCGGTGTTTGTGGTTGTTAATGACCTAAAACAACCTTTAAAAGTGGTTATTGAATTGCATTAGTAATTTAGGTACTCCACTGGAATTTTTTAAAACATAGGTATATCATTGAGAATACGCTAATTTCCCAGATATACCAATGGAAATAATCTTTAACATTATGCACATGGTTCCTTAGAATGATCTAAAACATAAATAAGAAGTTAAGCAATAATTAAGAGAAATTAATTGCATATGCCATGTTTGGGAACTTTCCCTAACAAAAAGTATCATAATGAGAAAAGGGCTCTAATATCACTTGCTATTCTTAGCTAGTTACCAACTACTACTTACCTAGGCTTTCAAGTTCCTAATTGAAGCTACAAATTCACTTTTTTATAAAGATCTTACACACTACTATTTAGAGATATCTACAATGTGTGCTACTCTTAGATGTTACAACTTAAAAAGGAGATCCTTTGTTTTTATAACCTAACTTATCTGATCTTTTTACTTGTATAAACATCACTTAAAAGTAATTTTATTTCATATAAAGAATTGTTAAACATCAGCCGTGTTTTACTTGTCCTTGTTCTAGAATTTCACCCATTCTCTAACTTCAATCTCTCTCTAAGTTATAATGTACTACAAAGAACAACCAGCACCACTAAAAAATGTCAGAACAACCATGACGGGGCAATCATTTTATTATTATTATTATTTTTTTTTAAGGTGAGGTGCTTAATAATTCAAGCCTCCACCAAGACGGTTGATTTCAAATTTCTCTTTTAAAACCCGTTTTACCAAACTAATCTTGTATGGCCTATTTGAGTATTTGATAACAATTATAAATGATGTTAATGGAAATTAATCGTGAAAAGTACAACAAAACCATACTTTAAATTCATTCTAATTACCATATTTTAGAAGCAATAACCAAACAATACGTCAGAATTTTTTACTATTAAAAAATGAAAGAGGCATCCATCAACCACCAGTCCACCCAGCATAATAAATGGGAGAAGCAGAAGAAAGGAAGTAATACTCCACAACAACAAACAGCTTCTTCACTCACTCTTTTATTTAACACCTTTCACTTTTTTATTTACACCAAACCCATCATTGCAACCTACTTTCGGTTTTCCTTTCCAATATTGCATTGAGTGAGTAAGTTCCCATTCCTTGGGGATTTTATCCTACGGCCGGGCCCCCGGCCCGGCCACAGTATGTCATGACAGTTTTTAATGTATATGTTTAAACATTAATATTTTATACTATGTTTTATAAAGAATTATAAAAAAATTAAATAATAAGACGAATTGAACAACACTTCACATACTACATCTGTAACATATTAATTGCAACAATTGGTTTTGCAGGCATTTTGAAATTTAAGGGTGTAAAGGAAGGAATTATTCATAATGTTTTTAATACAAACAAGGAATGTGATTATAAGTTAGTAATATTAAAATTATTTTGACTAATTCGTTCGTTTACACTCTTAAATCGTTTCCTCAAAATACGTGCAAAACTTAATGTTGCAAGTACGGAAAGAGTACCTTATTTCATCTTATAAATTAAGAGAAATTTAAGAAATTCTCTATAATGGTGAATAGTATTAGAATATCAAATGCAATTAACAAATGTGGGAATATTAGGAGAGATAAAGTTTTTTTAAAAAAATCTCTCTAATGGAGAGTACTAGTTAAGCATTTCTAACTCATTTGTAATTTGTGTCCTCATAAATAATAGGAGGGGAATATTAGAATTGCTACTATGGTAGTCCTAATGCACCGGTTTAGATTATATTTTATGGTAATTAGCAAAAAAAATGACATCAGTAATTATTATGGAGAGAAAATTTTAAATGACAAAGTGATATATATATAATATTCCCTCTGTCCCAAAATAAATGTTCCATTACTTTTTCACTTCATCCGAGACACATCTTTAAATATAAGTATCTTTAGTTGTATACGATAAAAAATTATAAAAATATATTTAGAAAATACGTATCGAGACGAATCCAACGAGATCCCACATGACTATGTTTTTCTTTTATATATATAAAATTAAAGGAAGTCAAAATTACAAAGTGAACAGTGCCAAAAATCAAAATGTATCCTTTAATTTGAGAGATTGGGAATAATAACTTAAGCAATACTTTTGTTTTAGACTTTTAGGACTGATAGATTCATAGAAAAGTACAAAAGCTATATAGTAGAGAAATTCCAAAATGGTCCCTGCTAGCTTGCTACAATACAATACTCAGTAAATTTATGGTGATGTCTATAACTAATAGAATAGAAACAAACACTCATAATGTAACACCCCTTTATTATTCTCTTCACTCTTCTGGGATATGTAAAAACAGTGACAATTTTTCTTAATACCCCAAAATAGTAATCAAACAAAACTTCCCAATAACTTTCATATTTCTCATAATGTTAGGAATTTTAATACTCTCTCTAAACATCCTAAAATGGTCCAACATGATGATAACTTTTTGCATAAAAACAACTTTTAACATAACAAGCTTACCTAAACATGCAAAAAGCTATAAATTTATGATTAAAAGTTATAATTTTTTCGGCTAAAAGTTCATGTCGGGCCATCGCTCTAAACATCCTAAAACAGAATTATTAGGTCTTATTAGAACACTCAACGGTCTAACAGGATAACCTTTTGCATAAACATAACATGTAAAAAGTTATAAATGTGTTACAATTTTTAAGCTAAAAGTTCATATCAGACCGTCAGATACGAGAGATGATCAAAGAGTGAGTAAAACAGAGAAAATCATAAACTAGATATTCTAAAGCTGGGGGGAAAATTGGGGGAGGAATTTTATTGATGAAATAATTGAAATGGTTGATCAAAAGTAACAACAAATATAAAAATTAAATAAACATAAATCTGATCATATTCATCCTTCTATTCACTAACCCATTAAATTACCCACCAGACATTCAATCTCCATCATGGCCTCTTGAATTGTAATAATTTTTTTTTTTCTTTTTGGTTGTTGGTTGTATATATCATCAACATATATACATGTACAGAATCCCTCTTTCCTACCAGCCAGCACGCCAACCACCGCCCTTCCGTCTCCTCTCTCTCTATCTCTCTCTCTCTACCTTCTCGACTGCATCTAACACCGATATACACACAAACACACGTCTCTCGACTTTCGCTCATTTCTTTCTTTTTTTTTCGAACAAAGATTCTATGAACTGATGGGAAGTTTTACAAGAATGATGCTGGTCTGGCTTAATGAAAATGCAAAGAAAAATATTGAATTTTAAAAAAAGAAAAGAAAAAAAAAAGGCAATTTGAGTAGATGAAATTTGAACCAGAGAGTAGAGTGGAGAATGAATGAATGAAATTGAAATGGAGCGAGGAAAGGGGAAAGAAGCCGTTTGTTTCTAAGCTAGCTCGGCTTCTACAATGGGATTATTATGCAGCTCGGGGGGTTTTTTATGTCACAGATGAGCTAGCAGTAATCCTCACGTGTCGTACAGGGGAAAAAAAGATTGAATTTGATGTGGGGTGGTAGTTTTGGGGACGGGATTGGCAGGGTTGCAGCAAGACGATCATTTCTGAGAAAATCTCGGGGTAAAAACTAGAGTAGAAAAAAAAAATAAAAGTATGATGTGTGTTAAAAACTATAGTGTCTCACCGAAGCTTCCAACACGTCACTAGTTGGGTTTACCATCTCCTTCACCCGACTACCACTCTTGTATATCTTGAACGTCGGTACAATCCTCACATTCTCGGCATTAGCTACGTCTGTGTTCTCCTCAACATTCACCTTTAATTATTTCCAAAACAAATAAAATTAAATAAGAAAGATGCGTGCAAGAAACCGTCGTTTAGAAACAAGGATCATGGTTTAACAGCAAAGTGTAATAGGTAGTTGAACTAACCTTGAGGAAGTTGATCGAAGGGTATCGGCCACACAGCAAATCCAAGAAGGAAGATATTCGCTTGCATTGTGGGTTTGAGGGGATTTCAAAATGAACCACAGATGCACCTACAGCCCCATTGTTCAATGTTAGATCATTCATAGGAGATTAGGGCATGTTCTTTTGGACCGATATAATCTGAATTGATTTGAATTAAATCGTATCCTAGACTCACGAGGAGCCGAGCTAAACTAAATTTGTCTGAAATTAAGTCCAAAAGAAAAGGGCCTTGGTAGCATAAACATAAAAAAATAAAAGTAAATGAAGACCTGGGGAAGCTATAGTAGCTCTGAATTGCTCGAGGCAAGAAATTTCCTCAACATCACCGCCAAACTTCATATTGAAAACCTCTTCACCACGGGATTTCTTCAATGCGACTTGAGCATGGAATAAAGATTCAGCAACTTCTTTGTCATGTGGAAGCTCTTTCCTCAAGATTTCATAATCTTTAACAGCTTCAACCCATCGTTCGAGCTACAACCACAACAGCAACCGAATGTTCAAAAAAACACATCACTCAGAAGAAACTAGACAAAAGAATAAATACTACTGTAGTGCAAATGCATCATTTTATACCTTACTGTTTGAAGCAGCCCTTCGAAGAAGAGCCTTGGCATAATTAGGGTGGATGCGAAGGGCGCAGTTGCAATCTTCAATAGACTTCTCCCACATCCCAAGTTTAGACCAGCAAGCGGCTCTGTTACAATAAAGAACGGAGTTGGACTGATCAAGCTTTAAGCCTTCTCCATAAGCTGCACATGCTTCTGTAAACCTTTCAGACTTGAAGAGATCGTTGCCACGCGAACGAGCTCTTCCCACTTGCCTCACATTGGTTAGCAGTTTCGCGACTTCAATATTCCGAGGATCAATCTTCCCGGCCTTCTCGGCACAGGTAACTGCATTATCAAACCTGCAAAGATATCCATCATCTGTTCTCACTTTTCCCAACAAAAGCTTCTAAACCTTTTTTTCACGCTTCCTGATAAGTTAGACTTCCTCTACTCACCTTCCGAGTGCCATCTCGATCTGGGCCCGAACATAAAAGAGGTAAGCCTCAGAAAGCATCCCAAAAAACTTACTCTGTGAGCAGCAGTTCGGAAATGGTTCGATTTTCGGTATATTCGACAATATGCTATCGATATCATCAAGTTGCTGGAGCTTTAATAGGGATTCTGCTCTACAAGAGAAAAGCTGGACATTCATTGAATCACTTAGCTTAAGTCCCACATTTCACATATCATTAACTTCTACCAAAATACAAATATACTTCCTCCGTTGCATAATAGTCACAACATAGATCTTTGGCACGAATTTTTAGGAGAATTAAGCATGTAACGAACAAATTCGGTAAAATAATTTTAACACCAATAGCATAGTTGCACTCTTTCTTGTGTTATAATTATTTTAATTAATTTTCTCATTTACATACTTAAGTCTCTCCCTTAAAATGTGTGCCAAATAGTTCTGTTGCGACTAATATTGAGCGGAGGAAGTATCATTCCCGTAAAATAAGGAGTTGATAAATTTTGTTCACCTGAGGAGAAAAGTCAGCACCAGCAGCAATTGCACCATCTCCTTCCCGCAACGTGCTTTTCCAATCTCCGATTTTACGGGCATCGGAACATCTATTTAGATGCTTCTCCACAGCTTGTAACTTTTGGAGGTCTTTTACTTCAGGCTGTTGTCCTCCATAGAATAGGTGCTTTTTAGCAGCCTCTACCTGTCCTAACCTAAAATCATCCAACCACACTACATAAACAGCTGAAATACAGTACTATGATACCCACTTATAAGTAATTTGTACACAAATTTGACAAGATAAATCCCATATGAAATAATCAAGACATGGTAAGATTGAAGCCATAAGAAAACCACATAACAATGAAATAGGGTCCTAAAAGCAAGTAAAATGACATCACCCACAAACTGACACCATCTAGATATGATATCTATATCTTAAATCCTTGCACAGTTGCACATGTAAACAACAAAAATACATGTGCAGGACAGAATGGCTAAAGTTTCCAATATGGCATAATTGGAACTGCTGGTGGCAACATGCTGTACAGCAAATCATCTGATGAGAGAAGCTACCCAAACAACTGAAACAAGTACTGTATTTTAAGCATGTAAAATCACAATTCACAATTAGCCATTGAAATTGAAAATCCAAGACTCAAAATTGACTACTCAAGATCAAGATTCTAAAAACAATTGACAATTAGCCATTGATTCAAACATGGACAACTACATATGTTACTCCAGACTCGGGTACCCATGTCCGACATGGGTACGTGTCCAAGTGTATGACTTAGCAATTTTGTGAATACTTTTCACAATTTTAGCCTAAAATGAAGTGCCCAGGTGTCGTACCTATGCCCGAGTGTCGAGGACCTGATACGGGTACTCTTAAGGTGAAATGAAGAATTCGACTAACATAGAAAATGACAACTCAAGATCAATGGCGAAAATGCAATTCGAATACCCAGATTGTAAAAAATGCCAGAGCACATGCTTGCTGAGATCACAATTGGAAAACCAGAATTGCTGAAATCACAAATTGGTTGGCAAATCAAGACACATTAATTATTGCATATAGCAACTCAGCAAGGTGTAAAGCAATGCCACCTATACATCAAATCACAAAGACAACCAAAAAGTTCCACAATGTGCTGAAATTGAATATCAAATTGAACAACACATTGTCAAGTTGTCAACACCAGAGATCAAATGAACCAAAACTGCAGTTGAACAACAACAATAAAGAAAAAAAAAAGGTAAATACAACAAACAAACATAAAATTGCAGAAAATTTTCTCTTTTTTGTCAAGTAATCAACATAACCAAGAAACCCATAAACCCCAACATCTAAACAAAATACCCAAAACACAGATCTAAAAAGATAATGCACCAATCAAAATTCAATAATGTAGCAGAAATTCATGAAATAATAATAGAACCAAACTTTAATTTATGTAAATTGAGAAGAATCACAGTAAACTCATCTACTTACCTAATGAGCAAAGACCCTAATCTCAAGTGAGCCCTTCCATAATCAGGATCCAACTTGATAGCATCCTCACAATCCCTGATTGCTTCGGAAACCCGACCCAAACCCGTAAAAGCCGCCGCCCGGTTGCTCCGGTAAGCCGCATTGCTCGGAGAAAGCTCAATTGCTTTGTCATACAAGCTAATTGCCTCAGCAAAATGACCCTTTTTATAGTGCTCATTAGCAGCCCGTTTCATATCTTCCGGATCCGGGTTACCCGTGACCCTCTTAACCGGGTTTCCGGGTGAACCACCGACTTGCATCTCGCCTGACCGTGGGGCAGGGTTACCTGACCGCATTATACTCCCATGACCGTAATTCCCTGTACCTAATCCCAACACATCCGTACGGGCAGCAGGACGGGCAGCCGCCATGCCCGTCTTTAAAGTCCTGCCCGACGGGCAGATGTTCCCCGTCGGAAGCACGTTCAACGGCGGCGAGTTGACCGACGATCCACCCGAGTAGATTAACGGGTGCGACCCGGTTGACCCACTCGAGTCGGACCGCTTATGACCAGGCCGAGTTCGTGGGGTTGACTCAGTTGAAACCGTGAGTTCGCCAGAGTGGTTTTTACTAACCGGGTTCTGACCAACCCGACCCGAAAACGACCCGGAAGAACTCGACGAACTGCTTGTAGTAGTGGTGGTGGTCGTTGTCGTCGTCGTGGTAGTGAGCGAAGCTTGGTTAGGCCCAGACCCGCTTGTTCGGGTCCTCAAAGGAGAAACGGGCGAACCCAGATCGAGTTCTCGAAAATCGGGTTTGTTGTTATTGTTACTAAAAGAAAGAGACGAGTCTTTGAGTCGATCTGAAAGAGCTTGAGTTTCTAAACCTATATCTGAAATGGGTTTTCCTGAATTCGCCATTTTATTATCGAATCAATTTTTTTTTCTGGGAAATTGAGAAACAATGTGAGTAAAAGAGGAGTCAAGTGAAAGAAAAGAAGAAGAAGAAGAGGAGAGAGAAACAATGGAAAAGTGGGTTAGAAGAGGAAGAAGAAGAAGACATGTAGAGAGAGAAAGTGAGAAAAAAAAAAGAAGAAGAAGAAAAAAGATGGGGATCTCGTGAAAGAAAAGAAGAAAGCAAAGAATGTGAGTGTTATTAAACAAAGAAAGGGTAGAAAACAGTAGTAGAAGTTTGGGATTTGATTTTTGAGTGTTAAATTTGCAGAAGAGAGAGAGAAAAATGAGAGATGATGAAGAAGAAGAAGAAAGGGGGAAAAAAGAAGAGGAAGCAATAAATTGAGGGATGGTAATATACACACACAAACTCACTCACTCAAGCTATCTCCATCTCAGCTGCTTCACGAGACTCATTTTAGGCTTTTTTTTTTTTTTACACTACTAGAGTAAAATTCAAAAATTATTAGTGTAGTAAATATAGGAAGTAAGTAATTACAAGAAAATCAAATTAGGGCATCATAATTTTCAAGTTTTGGGTGGAATCGACTCATATATGTTTTTTGTTTTTTTGGATTGGGACTAAGTAAGGTAAGAGCTAAGGCAGTGAAATACAGGATTGTTAAGTTAATTTTTTTATAAAAAAAAAAAGTAAATGTAGTAATGAAATCGTGATTTTATTATGTAACGTCTAAGATTGTTGATTTGCAAGATCCAAACTAATCTATTTGTTGAAGTTTTTATAGAAATAGGAAGGATATTGACTCATTCATGTATCATTGAGGATAATCAACAGTTTTGTGACAAATCATTTCTTTGGAAGTGATCATTGGATATCGATCAATAATACATAATTCCTTATCAACAAGTTAACTTTTCCACCTGCATTTAAATAATAATAATGACCATTATCATATTTCTGAAGTAGAGAAAAAATTCTACTTATTTGTAGTGTTTCATAGAGGTGGCCATGGAGCCTGGTCCGTGGCCCATATAGGTACAAGTGTACACCTTAACTAACCAAAATGTAAGGGTGAACTTTCAAAAATTAGGTCTTATCCAACCCACCTAATCCAACCTACAAACATTTGGCTCATGTCTACGAAGGTTTTGTTCTTTTGGAATTAATTTTTAAAATTCCATTTCAATTTAGTTTAATTCTAAAAAATAAAGCTACTACGTTTTAACTTTTAAGTTTGATGAGTACTACATCAAAAAAAGCACGATCAATACTGCATTAATTCTAATATGGCTTGGAATAAACCCAATTCCCACAATACAACCACAGGTTTTTTTCCAACTAACATTACTATTCACGTCAGCATTGTTAGTTTTCTTATTTTTTTAATTATAGGGGAAACCCGCCACTCACAGCACTGATTTTCATAGTTTTTTTATACTGTTAAAACTTATGCTGATGACTATCTTACTATTAAAACCATAGAGTTTAATAATAAATCGCGTGGTTTTACTAGTATTTTTGCTTAGATCGTGGTTTCTTAATGTTCTACTATAAGTAGCAGTTTTGCACAAAATCTAGAAAAACAATTGCTGACATGAACGATATTGGGAAAAATAAAAAATGTGGTTGTACTTTGGGAATTGCTTTACTTCTTAGCATTATTGTGGGAAGAGTTCTAAATATTAATAAGTGTCATTTTTTTAAATCTTATTTCTTTAATTTATATGGAGATTCGATCTCCCTTGATATTGTTATATGCAATCGATCGTGTGGGCTAAAGGTACATAGTAGATCGACCATAGCACTACATTCATATCATGATATGTTATGTTACGATTCAAAAGCATGTTATGACCCGACAATAAATATAACATAACCAGTCACGTGATATTGTGATGGTTCACCGACATCTTTTTCATTTATTGGGTTTTATATTATCTTTTATAGTTAAAATTTTAAATAACTGGACTACACACATAAGTGATTACATCGCAGCTGTACAAAGAGATTCATTCTCCTTCCTTTAATTTCCTTTCCTTCTATTCTTTCCATATTCTTCTATCCAAACAATACGTAGGTAAAACGTGATACTAAAATAACACAATATTATAGACCACTTGTGGGCTATAAATTGGACTTAGTAGCTTTATTTATTTTATTTATTTTAATGTTAGACGGTTTATTCACACTTGCCCTAGACAGTTTTACCATGGGAGTAATATGAGATTGTTTAATTAAAGAATTTGTTGTGGTAAGTAATGAAATAAGCTCGTTTCAGTGCCTGACATAAGGTGCAACATGACTAAAATTAGAAACCTCCTTAGTTTGACTTTTTAAAAAATCTGCTAGTGATGTCAATTAGTCGGGGCAAGCAGTAACATGTTTGAGCTAAGCTTGATTAATATTAATTGAACACGGACCAAGCGGCAAGCTCGAGCGTAATCGAGCTTCTAAAAACCTTGTTCGAGCTTGGCTCATTTAACTTTTGCATGTGAGCTTGTCCGTTTATGTATTCGAGTTTGAGCTTGAGCTGAGTTATAAATGAGCATATGTTTAGATGACCTAATTTGTATATATATATATATATATATATATATATATTGTTTTAATAATTTTTAATTTCAATCTTTGGCCAAGCACACATAATATATAAAATATGATAATTTAAAAGTATAATACAAAGTATGATATTATTCCAAAATTATAACCAATACAAAGTATGGTATGTATCTAAATGATATATGTACTACAAATAAATACAATATATTTTAAAATTTGAAGTATATAAACAAGTTTTTAAATGAGCTTTTAACAAGTTATTGAATGATTACAAATGAGCTTATTAACGAACTTGAACGAGCTATTCGCGAGCCTTAACGAGCTGAGCCGAGTACTACCTTCTTGTTTGAGTAAATCTTGTTCACGAGTGTATCAGACTATCAGCTCATTGTCGTCCCTAATCTATGTTTTATATCAATCAAAATCTCTAATTAATTGAATTATTCTTAAAAAATCTCATTTTTTACAGTATTAGAAAGTAGAACTAAATCAATAAATCATGTGGTACATAAATACATATAATGCATTGATATCATACAATCTGGTGAGTCAATGCTTAGCTTGTTTGAACACGTAAATGCCAAAACTTGGTGTTAAATAAGGTGAGTGAAAGCAAAAATATTAAATTAAATAACTTAATTAATTACACATGCGTGTGCTTTTAACATATAATTCAAAATTAATACCGTTTTGAAAAAATGTATATTGTATTCAATATTTATCCAACGCCTTAGCCCGTTCGTTAGTAAGATCGTATGTTTGTAAACACGGACATGCATCTATATGATTTTTTTCTACTCTACTCATTAACATCTCGAGTTGAGATCAGACGAGTCGAGTATTGACCGAGGTTTGCCAGAGTATTATGTTTGAGTCTAGCTTTGACTGAGTATTTTTGAGTCGATCTTTGACCGAGTATTGTATTTGTCGAACTTTCACCGAGTTTTTCACAAGTAATTTTCGAGTAATTTGTGAATTATCTCATCTTTGTAACATTTTTCTTTCCCAGGCCATATCATTTTATTTCAAATCATTAATGATCGAGATAGATTTAAAAAATTAAATAATTTCAAAAAGTTAATAATGTAGTTTTGTTTTTAAGATATTCTATGTCATATTTCATATATCGAGCTTCTCGTGAGTTTTTCAAGTCGCGTAATATATACATTACTTAGCCAGACTTAGCTTGACTCATTAGGAACCCGAGTCAAACCCGAACATGCATGAGTATAGCATCCTTGAGTTGAGTTGTGACCGAGTATTGAGCGAGTCGAGTCCGATTAGCTCGTTAGTTGTCTAGTCTCATAATTAAGCAACCCTACTTCTAAGTTCTAATACTCCATACTAGCCTTCTATACACGCTTTGCGTGTGATGGTATTTTAGATACGTTTATTAATCTGTTTAAACAAATTGTATATATAAAAAAATTCCCTTTCGTTCAGTCATCTCATAACAATGAACGAAAGAAAAGTTTTATTTACCATATTCTATTGGCTACCAAATTTTTAAATCATAATGTAAAATTTTTATTTGTAAAATAAATCAATATGGATGTCTTTTTATAGATAATTTAAGAATATTTATTTTGAAATTTTTGGTTTATTTTTTCGAATTTTATATTTTGTAGTATTTTCATTTGAAATAGTTCAAAAATTATAATAATTTTCCTTAATAATTAGGGGTGATATAAATTGAGATTTTAGAAAGTATTGATGGGTAAGATGGACATTTCGAGGGGGACACCATAGCTCCCCTTGACTTATATAATAGAGATATATTATTGCCTATTTTAAATTGAATATATTAAAATAATATTTATTTTATTTTTTGTTTATTTAAAATCTCTGAAATAAACCAGAAGGATGACCATTATTAGTGAATGAAAAACATTCATATTTTTCAGAGATTAAATTAATTAGATTTAAAACTAAAAAGTGGTTATAAACATCTGAGAAGCAAATGAAAAGAGTATTGTAGTGTAGTAATATGAGGACATTGTTGTGGGAATAATTAAGATTCCATGCATGTTAGGATTACTTTGTACAGAATATTATAAGAATTTAATTTCCATTCTTCTTGTGCTTTTGATCATTTTGATTGTCTGGCAATAATTCTCATACCTCTAGATCCAAATTGGATATATAATGCAATTGGCAAAAATATATAATGCAAATATTGGTAAAAAAAATAAATTAAGAACACACAACAAGTTTAAATTATTTGTTAGCACTTAGGATAGGGTAATTAAAATTGGATTTTGTATATAATGTGAATGTCCAAAACTAATCTGAACATATTAGACCTTATTAAGTCGATCTCATGCAGACTGCATGTACTGTGTATGCATCTGTATGTAATGTGTATGGATTTTGTTGAACCTCATATACGTGCGCTAGTAAGTATTTCAAATTGGAGAAAAAGGTCAGGAGAAAGTAGATCAACTAATAAACCAATGAATTACTCCCTTCATTACCAATTGATATTGGAAAAAAAATATTTTTTTAGGCTTGTAAATGACCAAACGCTCCTCCGTATTGGGTCATCAAATTCTATAAAATTTAACAAATTTGTTACAATGAGAATAAACATATGACAAGGGTATGGTTTAGACGTTTAGGTATGGATGTATGCTAGCTTAGCTTGCCAAAATGACACAATATTCGGTTTAATTAATACGAAGTACTTGTTTTTAGGATGGATGTATGGATGCCAAAATCATGTTTGGATTGCACGCCAAAATCACATAATGTTCGGTTTAATTAATACAATATTTTTAAGTAATTATTATAATTTTAGAATTTTAGCATCTTATTTCTCATACACGGATTAATACAACCCTAACTCCCTTATAGACCTGATCAAAACTAGTCCGGTTTGATTTTTTTGCGGGCTTTGAACATGTATATTAGGCCCGAATTTGGGCAAGGCCAGCTCGAGTTTTTCATTTCTTTTTGCGAGCTTTGAACACTTAAAGTTATACTTTTTTGTTAGTTTTTTAGGTCCGGTCAGAAAAAGCCTGTAAAGTCCGCACTAAATTTTCAAAATTTGGGCAAAAAAATTATGCCTAGACTAGGTTCGGCCCGACTAATGGGCTTCAATTTTGTACTATGCCCGGCCCAACCCATGATCACCTCTACTCCCTAAGGGTTGTATTTAGCATTTTCCAAAATTAAATAAAACTCAATTTTAATAATTTGTCATTTGGCTCCTATCTTTTTAATTATGATATTTCCCAACTTGTATATAAATAAAAAAGCAAAGGGGCAATGAATTTGGAAATGACACATCAATTTCCGAAACACCTTAAGTAGGCTTCTATATAGCTAGCCCCAATTAGCTTGAATCTTCCAACTAATACACTGACAACAAAGTACTAATTACTTATTACACTTAAATTAAGGACCACTAATCAATAAACAATCCATTAACACTTCATGTACAATTCTCATTAGTCCCTTATTTAGAGCTTGGTCCGTGACAACCGTTGGATCTTTGGATGAGAAAATGAAATATCCTATCATTATTCATTATAGTGGTTGTCTACTTCTTTCAAAAAAAATATATATAGTGGTTATCTACGGAAGTGCTTGAGCAACCTCGAGGGTTGCCAACCCTCCTACACACATAATATTAAAACATTAATATATCTAAATTTAATTAGAGAGGGAAGTGATTAAAATTAAATTTGTAATATAATTTTAACCAATAAAAAACCTATAATTAAGAGGGTTGGTAACCCTTAGAGTTGCTCTAGCACTCACCGTTATCTACACCAGAAAGACTGCAGATATACTAAAGTGTATGTATTGTATGTGGTCCCCCACATATGCAAAACGTGTGTTGTTTTTCTATCGGCTTTTCCAAAATTCTCCACTAAAGACTGCACATACACTAAAGTGTATGTATTGTATGTGGTCCCCCACATATGCAAAGCGTATGTTGTTTTTCTATTGGCTTTCCCAAAATTCCCCACTAAAGACTGCAGATACACTAAAGTGTATGTACTGTATGTGATCTCCCACATATGCAAATTAAAATATGTGTTGTTATTCTATTGGCTTTTCCAAAATCCCTCTTATTTTTCTCTTTTCCTAATCATTTTTCTCAAACCCTATTAGTTTGTGTAAGATTACATGCACTTAGTGTATGTATATTAGCTCTCATGATATACTCCTATCATTTTTTACTATTTATAAACATTTATTATACTTTCTAAATTGGTATTATTGTGAATAATTTAGGAATGCTTATCAAAATTATGTGTAATTTAGTGTAATTCATATTTTTAATTTTGGCACCTTATATGCAGCCCCAAGGATTATATACTTGTATATCAGTAGCAATTTCCGTACATATATATAAGGGCAATGTTATGGGCTACGTATAACGTATTCCTAAATACTTTGTATTTGTTTGAGAATTTTTTTTTTTTGAAAAAAAAGCATTATTTGCATATTTGATTGTGTTATAAATGCTTAACATTTTTATGTATATTTGTTTGAGTATAATTTTAATAAGTATACTCATATTATGATAATATAGTTCATATCAATATACTTCGTATATGCTAAACTATCGGGAAATTAAACCAATCGCTTTACGGACTATATTACTTCTTTAGGGCATTGACCCTTATTCATATAGACATAGATTCCCTTTATAAACACTAATTTTTTCTTTCTTTTTATCCATCGATAAATCAAAATTATTCTTCCAGGGAAAGAAATCAATATAATATGGCCGTCCAAGTTGAAAATTAAATTAGCAATTTAATACATTATAAAAATATATGGGATTATATATGGATTTATGGGGACTTCCTAATGACTATATATTCCTCAACGTCACTCATTTTTGGCTTTTTATGCATTTCTTTCGATCTTTTCTTTGCTTCTTCATATTCAATCTTCATTGCACGAAAGTAGACTTTGGCCTCATTGAACAGTGGGTCCTCCGTTGAACCGGACGGTTCTAATACCGTCCAATCATGTCTCTTTTTTGGCCGGTCGATAATCAATAATTTAAATCTAATCTAATTTCATAAAAAAACATGCATATTTGTTAAATTTGATTTAATATTAGAAACGGGTATGGGTAACCTAATATGGAAGAGTAGAGTTAGGTCACTTACAAGCCATAGAAGTTTTCATCCTAAAACCAATTGGTAATAGGAGTAACTCTTAGACTTATAATTAGTTAGTTTAGTCTCTCCTAATCTTCTGATGTGGGACACTCACTAGTGCACCATATGGGGTTCAACAATATTTCACTTGTCATTTTTTTAATGACGGAAAATATTGGTTGTACGAATTAACTTTCAGAACCATACTATTTATAAAAAAGCAATTGGTAAAATTAATTGTAACTCTGAGAGTTTTATTACTTTGTAGACAATTTATGGATCAACACGCGCATAATCACTTGAATCCTATTTGTAGAGGCTTTGGCTCTTCGAGAAGGTGTGAAAAATGCTATCTCCTTGGGAATTAGAAACCTACAAATTGAAGGTGATAACCTCGAAGTTATCAATGCTATTAGACGCATTTGGCAAATCCCTTGGGAAATCAATCTTTTAATTCAAGACACTCTGCTAGATCTCAACAATCTGAACCACTATTCCATTAGTCACATTTATAGAGAAGTCAACTAAGCTGCAGACTATTTAGCAAATCTAGGTCATAATTTCCGTACTATGACTCTCTGGTTTTCTCCTTATGATCATAATATTTTCCTTATTGTCCAAAAGGACGCCTGTGGTTGGTCTTCTGAAAGAGGCTGATCGGTTTTTTCTTCCCTAATTAAAAAAAAAAACTTGAAAATGCCATTTCAGCCCGTATCTTCATGCTGGCTTAAAAAATAACTTCTCAACTATTCTAGAAGTTTTTACCAAACACTTTTTTGGTAAATATGTCCTATGAAGTATGTATCTAACATGTTTCCGGCTATATGAGTATTTGAGGAGACGTCGTGTATGATCAAGTTAATTTGCTAAGTATGTAAGAAAAATGTCGAAGAGGTGTGGATCAATAGATAACATCCCATCGTAATATCAAAGGTCAATGTCAGCTCCATAGTTCACTGTCGTGAATCCCCTGAAGGCTTCCTGTGACTCCACATAAAATGTCAGCTCGATAGTAGTCCTGTGTGATAGAAGTCATGCGATAGGGCCTAGTGTAGATACATGCATGATACATTAGGATGTAAGAAAAGTATGTAGGAAACAAGATATGGAGGAAAAAGCAAAGGGCTACCGTTCATTGTATTTTACTTGAAGTCTTGAGCCGTTGTGATCGAAATGGTGGGGAATGATAGACCCTTAATTATCAGGAAATGAGCAAAGTAAAAATATTTGCACATTAATTCCTAATATTTTATTTTGTACGCATATTGATCCTTTAAATTTTAATGAATTATAAATATGTCCTTAATATTACATAGACAATATGAATTGATATACAGATTATATAACGCGGAGTATAAAACATGGAGATTTACGTGAGCTCACAACATATTTTATACTTCCACTACATTCAAAATAATTCAATCAAGATCTATTTTAAAACTATTGCAAATCGATAGAATCCCTCGTGAAAAGCTGTATGAAGAAACAACGATGTGAAAGAAGAGTGATTGTACTAGCAGATATCTCTCATAAAGAACTATGTTTTGTCAAAGTTGATTTTAATTTGATCCATTTTAATATGTATTTTGTTGTTACTGATTTTTATTCTTAAAAAAAATAAATCAGAGTTAGTACCCTATGACATTATTGTAAGTATATTAAATATGAATTAGATACATGTATTATCTTATCTCCCATTCTTAAGTGTCTTACTTAAGACTAATTAATTTATTATATATACTTCAATTCACTTGCTCAAAATTATCCAAGGATTCAGGGGAGTGATTTTGGCACTCCACAATTTGATTTTGGCACTCCTCAATATTACTATTTATGTGAGAGGGGGAGGAGTGCCAAAATTAAATTGGGGAGTGCCAAAATCATTTTCCAAAGATTCAAAGCTTTTCTTCTAAACCAAATTAATTAATGATTCCTTATATATATGATGCCTTCCTTTACAAGAGTATCAAAATATGGATTTATTTTTTATAGTTTTTGAAACCATTTAACACAATGAATCAACTATTTATATATATTATATAAACGTTATTTTTATACTGTATATAACATTATCCGTATTTATATACGAGTACTTTTTTTACTCTGTCTTCGGTTTCTTTTTCTTTAATTTTTGGACCTATAGTAATAATTAATAATAAAAATTAATACGGAATACATAGAGTATAATTTGTCTATTACACTATACACCATTAATATATCTTTTTTTATTTATTCAATTATTTCACGATAGCATTTCGGTACGTCGTACGCTTTTCAATTGTAACATAATCTCCCTTTGTATTTGCCCTTTCTGTCAATTACATGATGAAACTGCTGACCATATTTTCCCCCATTGCACATCTGTGCGTCTTTTTTGGAATCATCACAAAATACAGCACCTCCTCGGTTATCATATAAATTTTGTGAATATCAAAACCATGTACAAATTTTTGCATCGACACCACCCTAAGCTTATCCCACCAATTACCTTCTCTCTTTGGTCAATATGGAAAAGCCGTAATGCTCTTGTCTTTGACAACACCCAGTTTAACATCCTCCAAACTATTTATCGTACACTCTTCCTAAATACGGAGTGGTCAACTCGTACACAAATGGATACGACTTTGTCCCCCCTTCCCCTCCCCTCCACCACTACCAACAACCCGCACACACCACATTCTATCCTGGTTTCTTGGCATCCTCCGACATCCTCATCAGTCATGCTTAATTTTGACGGCAGTGCAACTACCACATCAGCAGCAGCAGGTTTTCTTATCCGTGACTCCTCTGGACATTGTCTTGCAGCTCACACCTTCAACCTTGGTCGGTCTTCTGCAATGATTGCTGAACTGACCACAATGCGGAATGGTATTCGTCATCTACTTGAAGCCGGCTAGTTAAATGTGGAGATCGAAGGAGATAACTTACTAGCTATTAATTTTGCAAATAACATTTCTCGACCTCCATGGAAGATAGCACATTTGGTCAGTGAAATACAATATCTACTTACTCAGTTTCACACTTACTCTGTTCGGCATATCTATCGTGAAGGTAATCGGGCGGCCGATTGGATCGCAAATGTGGGGCATCTAATCCCGTCTACTTTATGTGTTCAATGTATTCCTCCTTCTCAAATTTATAATATTCTTGAGGAGAATAGATTAGATATGACCCTGGTTAGAAGGGCTACCTAATCTTTTTTGTAACATCTCTTTATCCTATTAAAAAAATATCTTTTTTTATTTGTCTAAGATATTTTAGTAATACACTGTTATTTCATCCATATTTTGTCGATCTTTTTTTCCCCTTATTTGACCATTAATATGTTGAACAATCTTGTAGTAAAAATTTAATATCCGGGCCTCAAACAGTCAAACTACTCATTAATACGAAATATGAATCAAATAAAACCCTAATTGACTGTGTTTTTTTCTTTTTTTTCCTGATATATTGAGAATTAAATAAAAAAATCCTTCTAAAATTTTGCAAGATTCAAAGCAAGAACAACATAAGAACACAGTGATAAGGTCATTGGATTGCAACATCGAAGCATCAAACAAAGGTTAACGTTAACGCCTTTTTTTTTTTTTACTAATTAAAATAGTGGAGTTAGACTTAGAAGTTGAGCATTTTAACATAATAATTAGGTTTTGACTTTGGGTTCCTAATATCACTCCTAAAATAAAATTAAAAAAATGTTACTCATAAAAGTTTCCTCAATTGAAGTATGATCCTTGACTTTTATACCTAACTAATACGTGAATCCTTGATGCGTAACTTAGCTTGAAGAATTTCATACAATTGTCAAATGCAGTAATCCCTCAGTCCCAATTTACTTGCCCCAGTTTGACGTTGGGCTTGGGCACTGTTCACATGTGAACTTTGACTTTATTTAATTTAATAGACGTAAGAAAAAATATAGTTATGATGGATCTAGTTTAATTCGTCTCAACATGTACTTTTCAAATATATAATTTTTATAATTTTTTATTATATATAGTTAAAGATATTTTTATTTAAAGTTGTGTCTCGGGAGGTGTGAAAAAGAGAATGTAGCAAGTAAATTGGGACGGAGGGAGTAAGATAATATCTGGAAAATACTAATTGTAAATAGCGTCTTGAGGGACGTCTTTAGGGTGTCAAAAGAAGAAAAATAAACTCAAATTGATAGAGTATATAACATATTCATGGGCCTCAATTATCAGCTTAAAATTTTAGTTGAGACGGTCCTCTAATATGATAACAGAGCCAATGTGACACAGATGGGTTCGAATCTCTCCACCTTCTCCCTTCTAAGTGGAATAGATAAATGCATATTTACAACTCTATTGGTTGTATATAACATGACTCATAGAATTTCCACTATTGTAAATATCTGGTTAATGTTATATACAACAAAATATAATTAACTGGTGTAATAGATGAATAATTATTGCTTGTTATCTCATTTATCAGCTCCTTATACACTACCTTAAGGTTTGTATATACTCCTATTATTTTCCTAAACAATAAGTTTCCCGTCACTACTACGTTTGACCGGATAACTTTTAACCAAAAAAATGTATTATTAATTATTTTTAGCATAAAACTATAATTTTTTATACAAAATTTAATAGTTATGCGAAATGTTATAAATTTGAATTAAATGTTATATTGTAGATTCCGGCCCAACTAAACTTGAGTTACAGTTTTTGAGTTAAAATTATGTCAAATCGTTAGTTTGACATACAATTTTGTATTTTGTATGTAGAGATTATAGACCTCACAAAAGGTCAAGCTAAGTCCAAATGAGTCTTTATTCATCTATAAAATGGTTGAATTTTTCTGGTTGAATTTTGGGTAATAGTCAAGTAGTTTGTTTTCTAATTCGTCTCAATGGGTTATGTCATCTATAAAAAGATGTGATGAGGATTGATAAAAATTGATAGCACAAGTTAACTACAAAATAGTGCAACAGGAGATTTACTGAATTTTCATCTCAATTTAAAATTGTGACTACTAGACGAAAAAGTAATAAATAAAGGGCACGTCCAATACTATATATTTGAGCTAGGAGTATTCCATCAAATGAAATAATCTTTTATACATCAGGTGTACGCTAAATTAATGTGCAACAGACTAC
The DNA here is from genome assembly GCA_951394345.1 of Salicornia ramosissima. Taxonomy (NCBI): domain Eukaryota; kingdom Viridiplantae; phylum Streptophyta; class Magnoliopsida; order Caryophyllales; family Amaranthaceae; genus Salicornia; species Salicornia ramosissima. Next base: position 59,197,179 of record OX596235.1, on the reverse strand, counting down.
ATATTATTGATCTAAAAGCATAAAAATTGTCCCTTTATAAAAAGAGTAACATTATGAAGGAGAAACTATTAATGCAATTGATAGTTACTTTCAAATTTCAATCTGTTGTACACTAGCTTAACATAAAAGCGATGTACTTTATACTTTTATAGAATTCGTCAATCATCTATTTCACTCAAGGGTGATGCTCCAACTTAGCTCTTGCACCCACACTAATGTTTTTTTTTTTTTTTGTGTGAAAAGATTACAAGGAAATCAGAATTCATTCAATTTATCTCGAAGAAATAATCTGACTTATCTTAGTTATCTATAGCTATAAAATGACATAATTTAGCTCCCACACTAATATGAAAACAATGGTGGCATGGGATCAAAATAAATAATGCATAATTGCATTTACATATATAAACGTACTAATGAGGTATGCATGACATAGTAGTTAAGAAAAAATCTTCAAACCTGCGAAATTTTCAAATTTGACCCATGATTCTTGTTAATTATATATGCAATTCAATCCCCTTTTATAATTTAATTCAGCAAATCGGTCCAATTTTCCTTTCTCAAATGGAATTGGTCAATGCCTCATTGCTAGCATTATTATTCATTATAAATTAGCTAGTATTGGAGTTCACTCAACTTGTAAATTCATACTCTTTTTTTTTTTTTTTTTTTTTGTTGATTATATTTATAATATTTTTGTAAGAGAAAAAAAACATCAAAAAGTGACTAGAAAAGCAAAATGATTAATATTTTAGTCAATCCTAGGTAGCTTGCGAAAAATTATTTCTAAGCACCTATTTGAAGTAGCTTGGCCATGCGTAGTTAATTTTTCTTACCTTTCATTTCTTCATGATGAACAGTAATTTTAATTTCCTTCTTGATTTATTGATTCTATTTTTTTTTTAAATTATATTTGTTTTTTTTAGAAGGAAAGGTATACAGTAATCAATCGTGCAAGAAAAAAAAAATTAGCATCCAGAAAATGATCTATATGTATATGTATGGCAGTATGGGGGACCAGTGCCCAAAGGACACTATATATATAATCAGCCGAGCGATTTGCTTCTCGAAATATATGGGTTAAATTGACCAAGTCAAAACCTCGAATAAGAAGATAAATATCTCCCATAAGCAACTGTATTTTCCACGGGTAGCGGAAGTGTTCCTACAAAACATTAATAGCCGTTGGGTTGTCACCTTAAATAAAAATAGAAGAAAAATTATGTTGACGAGCCAAGAGAAGTCCTTTACAAAGGGTAGTAGCCGCAACCACTAAAGGAGAAGTATTTCCTAAATAGAAAGCTCGAGCTGCTAGACAATCAGTCTGATAATTTTGAAGGATAACACCTATAGAGACAATTAGAACGAGAGAACCATTAAATTAAGCTTAATGATGTCAGTAGGGAATCCAAGTATCCAACTGACATAAATAGTGGAGCACGAGGTTTTAATTATTATAACTTTTTACATAAAATTATGAATTTTAACTATTTATGTAAAAATTAAAGATTTATGATAGAAAGTTGCAATTTTCTTTTGTTAAAAGTTACGTCATACCGTCAAACGGTCTCACAAGACCAAAATGTTATAATTCAAATATAGGCATCCAAGTTTGACATTGTCAATCCGATCTCAACAGATAAAATAAAATATTATTATACAACTAATTAAATGTGAACATAATCTGATTGATTTTTACTCGAATTACTTCAAACATTTCTATTTATTAGGTCAAATTATGCTTTTAACTTCTTAATTAATTTGACTCATAGTTGGGCTTTTTTCTTTTTTGTTGATTATAGATTCTACTAGTATTTAAAGTAGCTCGGACCTAGAGGGTCGACTAAGTTTTTCTCCATCGAAAAATTATGCTCCAAATAATAAGTTTACAGCGCGTCTTGCATGTCGTTGTGTCTTCTGTGGCCGGGTGCGTAACCAATTATGACCTAATCCCAATACACTTTTAAAAAATTAATTAGATCAAAATTAGTACCCCTCGTTAAACAAAAATGTAACCCTTGTATACTTAAATTGTAACACCATTTAGGCATTGACACATATACATAACCCTTTCAAAACTCTTATCGAACTTCAATATATAAAATTAAACAGTAATCCCATAATAATATAGCATCGATTTAACCCTCATAAACATAACTAGTAATCACACTATATAATTATAGATAGCTCCTAATCACTATTAAACGAAAAAAGTAACCCTTATAATATAGACTTAAAAAGTAACACCATTCAAAACTATTATCTAAGTATACAAAAAAATTAAACATCTAGTAAACCATGATACAATAACATAACATGTAACCTTAACATAAAATATGCACCAACTCCTACAAAATCCGTTTACTAGAGCGAAAAATGTTTTCCCTAAAAACAATTTTCCTATTTTACATTGTTTACTTGGGTGAAAAAATAAAATGTAAAACTTTGGGTGAAAACCCATTTCACACCCTATTGGAAATATTTTCCTCCAAATTTGGGAGTAAAACTTATTTTCTGTGCAAGTAAACAATGGAAAACTTCTATGAAAATGAGTTTTTCAACGTAAAATGTTTTTCATGTAAAATCATTTTACATCGAAAATGTTTTACACCAAAGTAAACGGACCCTAACCGGCCAGTACGTAACCTATATATTATATAGCAGTATAGTAATTTCATATGACTCGGCTGGGCCGGGCCGTCTTAGTATGATGATTCAATTGTAGGTCCGTAGCCAACTATGTCGTAAATAATTAATAATGTGGTCAGCTGCATATAGAAATTTTTTATAAGCTTATCTTGTCTACATTTTAAGATGATTCTCACAATAATAATAATAATAATCCTCTTGATGAAGCAAGCTAAGCTCTTGTGCCTAACACAATGCAAGAAGCTAAAGAGCAGTCTTGATCTAACTCTCTCTTACTTCATATGTAATGTGAACAACTCCCATGTTTGTTGACTTGTTGTACTTCATATCATCAAACAAGAGTTTGGCTTAATATAGAATTGAAACACGTGACGAACACATGATGGTGGAACATATATATATATATATATAAGTGAACTATGATCATCTAAAGCTTTCAGCACCTGGATCTATCAGTGTGAAATCCTTCTCATCATTCACATTTACTCATATGCATGTGAGGTTTGAGGTCTTGGCCTACTGGTTGAAGTAAGCCTCCGAATTTCAGACACAAAGTACTTAGTTGGAATAATTTTATTACATGCATTTGTGATGATTTCTTAGTAGGACACGGCTCAAGGCTTAGTAACACCCACATTATCCAATATTTATATATATACTTATTATATACTCCATCTATCCCAAATTAAATACTACTATACGTACTCCTTTTTTACCAAAAAACTCTAACAATAAATATTGATTAATTAAAATGGATTTTATTTTTAGACGGAGCTGAGGTAGTATATACAAACACAGTCATTCGTATATTTTACTAATAATAATGAAGTGTCAATTCTTAGCTTGAATATTGTTTAATATTTTATTTTGTGGATAACGTGGCTGGTACAAGGCTTTAATTAAACCTTGAACCGAGCCTTACTACAGGTCATCAAGCCCAATTTGGTTGACACACGTATTTAAAAGGAAAAATTAAAGAATCATCACAAATGCTTGGTGAGGTTCAAACTTAAGATCTCATGTACACTTAACGTTCGCACGACCCAACTAGTAAGCCAGGGAAGTAATATAGTATATAACATATTCTTGGGCCTTAACTATCAGCTTAAATTTTTAATTGAGATGATCCTTTAACAGTAAGATTGGTACCTCAGTATTTTGTTAAATTAAATCATCATTCATCATCAATACTATAATCATTTTTCGATTGTACTACTTATTACTATATATACACATGCAGTGATCATATATATACATCTATCTGCTTACATGTTCTAAGTCATTAATTCTTTGTTATTTGTCTCATCACTTGTCACAAATTTTTATTATGCATACATGTACATTTTTGTCACCTTTTAGGAATTCATCCAAGTCTTAATTGTACTTATAAGGGCCTGTTCACTTAAACTGAATCTGACTGAACTGAACTGAACTGAACTGAACAAAACTGAACAAAACAAAACTGAACTGAACTGAACTGAACTGAACTGAACTGAACTGAACTGAACTGAACTGAACTGAATAAATAGAGTGATTTAAGATTTGGATTAGTGATTTGTAATATTAATTAGTATTATTTGTAGGTTAATTAAGTAATGGGTAATGAATTAATTATTATATATCTTAAAATAATAATGATTAATGGTAGTTACTACTGTCAACGTTCATTTTGTTATTTTTTTTTTAAACTTGTTTTTGTAGGGTAATTTTGTATTGTTACTTGTGGATTTGACTATTCAACCCTTTTTACCTAATTAATGTTTCAAAAAAAAAAAACAAATATTAATAATAATAATAACTTCTTACCTAAAATCTCATCACATATCCTCATTTGGCCGCCTCCTCTCACATCCTCATCTCTCTTTCTTGCTTTTTTTTTAAAAAAAAAAATAAATTAATAAATTAAGATTTAAAAAAAAAAATAGAACATCGGAGAATAAATAGATCGGTGACATCATCGGAGGATAATCAAATATGGGAGTCAATTCAGGCAAATATCCCGGAACCGGAGGATGTTGATGGAGAAGACCAAGATGATGATGATGAACTAACCGACTATGAAGACTAGTAAATATAAAAAATTAGTCGATGTAATAAAATTAGTAGATTATGGAGACTAGTAGATGTAAAAAAAATATTATTGTAAATCTTATTAGAATCATATTAATATCAATATTATTATTATTAGTTTTATTATAATTATTATTACTATCATTAAAATTATTATTATTACTATTCTTGTAGCTTATAGTTACAATAAATTTTATTATTCTTAATTATTATTTTCTCGCAAATTTTAATGATAAAATGTGAATATTAAATATTATAACACAATATTAGAACACAATAAATATTAGAGTTACAAAATAAATATTAAATATTAATACAATGTCAACATTGTAACTTGTAGCTTAGTTTGTGCAAAGAATAGAAAACAAAATTAACAAAATTAACAAACTAATTAACATAATGAAGGAAAATGTCAGAACTGAACTGAACTGAACTGAACTGAACTGAACTGAACTGAACTGAACTGAACTGAACAAAATTGAACTGAACTGAACTGAACTGAACTGAACTGAACTGAACTGAACTGAACTGAACTGAACTGAACTTATGATAAGTTTAAGTGAACAGGCCCTAAATGTATAATGTATGAGAGCGATCATGCAATGCATACAAAACAGTCTTCTTTTTATCCTATAGTGGAATAATGACTCGCTATTCGGACTTCGTGTATTGGAGATTTATTCCCTCCGTAACATATTAATTGCAATGATTTGACATTTTTTTCTCAAATCATTGCAATTAATATGTTACAGAAAGAGTAGCTATTTTTCCCTTTCATATTAAAGTCTAACTCAAGTAAAGATTCTGATATTATACTTCAATTCGATAAAAAAAAAAAATACTCCCATGAATTGTGACTTCCCCCATTTTAGTTTTTATTTTTTATTTTTATATCAACCAAATAACATTACCAAAATGAAATTCATGAGAATTGTGAATGCCTATGGAAGTTAAGAGCGATCAAATAAGCCAGGTCATAGTTTCTTGGATTTTAAATTAAATTTACACGAAACCTCAGCATTCATAAAGAGATAGTGTTCCGTGTTCGTCAATTTGAAGCAATGCAACATGTAATATGATATGTTGATCAGTTGGCTACAAATAAGGCATGCATGAGAAGGACAAATAAATCGAAATCATAAAGAATAGAACAAATATCATCCATAAGCAATAGGATTTTCCAAACGTAAGTCTACATGATCGACTCTAAGGTAGAAGTAACAAATGACAAAGAAACCAATGATGGATCATGCCTAGAGGTGGCAATTGATTGTGACCCGGCACATACCCAATTACCCCACCTGAAACATAAATGAATTCAATGATATTATTGACCCAAATTTGATCCGACCCGACCCGAATTACACAACCACTAAAGTGTGTAATACTGATTATTATATCCTTTAAATTTATTGAATTTGGCATAATCTAACTCGACCCAAACCCGACCTGACCTGAAACCAAAAGCCCTTCAACCCGAATTGACCCGACCCAAATCAACCCAACCCATACCCAATTCAAACGACCCAAATGCACATCTAATCATGCCCACTATATATATATGCCTCATACCATGACCTTTTTTATGGTCCATGGGTGGAAGAGGGTGGGGGGGGGGGAGTTGTAATGTATGGCTATTATTATGAGGCTTGTCCATGTTATAATGTACACATGAATCATTATCATTCCAATGTGGCAATGTAAAGGAAAGTCTTTGATGTGATGATCAACCTTCAAACCCAAAGTAGTCACTGACACGTGTCCTTTTCTATTTAAAAATATATTGTTTTAGAATAATTTATTTATTACATATTTACATATTAATTCCAGCTAATCATAAGTAAAGTCCATTGGATTGGCCACATCAAGGCTTGATAATTACACTTCTTACAATCATGTGGCACATAATTACAACTCCTTTGTCAACTCAATAGACATAGTGGAAAATTATTATTTAGCCCCCTTTTTTTTTTCTTATATAAGTACATATATATGGGGTATATTATGCTTCCAATTTGAGCAAGTTTACATCTTGACAAATTATTGCTATATCATTCACTCCAATATTGATCAAAACTTATATATATTTGAGCAATAAGATAAGTATCTAGATGAATTACATATATAGTTGCTATCAATTGCGGATGTAAGGGGTTTAAGTGGAGTTTTTTGACCCCGTTTGAATATCCCTAAAGATTTTTTTTCTAACCTATAAAATTTATATTTTTTCAAAAAAAAAAAATCTTAAAATTTTCTCAGATCACTTGACCTACCTCGATCAAATTTGTAAAAGGAATTTTGACTCCACTACTATATATTATTATTAAATTCACCATTGCTTGCTATGGCATGGATTCATGCACCACCTTCGTTTCATATTATTGTTCCGAGTGACTTACTGTTGAGATTATTAAAGATATTATCTCTCTTGTGAGACCCTCTAATGGTCTGACATAATTTTTAATTAAAAAATACTATAACGTTTACTACAAATATTTAAAAATTTTAGTTCAACTTTTTATAAAAATGTTACAGTTTAATGCTCAAAAGTTACAATTTTAATCAAAAGGTTACCCTTTTAGACTTACTATATTAAAGATCAATAAGTTTAGATATACTAAAGGATATATATAAAGAAAATTATAGTCATATGAGGTATAATTTAGATTTAAATAAAAACATAATGAAAAATATTTTTAGTTAAAAATAGCATGAAAAAAATTAAAGATATACGAATAGTATATGGATCTGAATAATGGAAATACAAGTATTTTCTCTTCATTCCTTCAGACTTTATGGCATTGTTTGGTGAGGGTGAGCATACCTAAATGAGTAAATGGTGATAGTGAAAATAAATTTGTAAATAAATTTATAATTAAGGAAAACTAATAATATATATTCATTCAAATAATCGATCATAATATAGTAATTGAATTGACCCTGAATTGTTTATTTTTCTTGATAAAATTGATTTTCAAGCTAAACTACATTAGATTTTCTTTTCCATTATTGTCCCTTATTATATATAGAGACTATCAAACAAGGCATTAGTGTTGGTGTTAGTTATATATATATATATGTCTGAGGAATTTATTTAGTGTAAAAATATAGTTATGAACCTCCATATAATTAGTTAATTAATTAATTATATAAGTATTTAATGAAGTTAATCAACAATCCTATTATAACATGTAGACCAACCTCCTTTTTTCCCTTCAATAAATTAAATATCAAATTTCCCCATATTAATTACTTTTTCATCATCATGGATCTCTTAATTAATTAGCTTTACAAATTAGTGTCACTACTAGAAAATATGTTATTTATGACGATGGGAATTCCCGTCGCAAAAATGTGATCCCGTCGTAAAAAGGGGGTCGCAAATGATGTTTCCCGTCGCAATCCTGTCGTAAATGAGCCATTTCTAACAGAGTTTGGGTTAGTATTTGGTAAATTTTAGCAACGGGCTCAAAAACCGTCGCAAAAGATCTACATTTGCGATGGAATTTAGGTCCGCCATTAATGTGTACCCGTCGTTAATGGATCAATTTTTTTAGTGTGTAATGTATAGTAAAATATGATTGAAAGTTTTTTATATGCTTGTTAAAAAAATAATTTAAGGATACCTTTAGATAATTGGGTTAGTTAAAAATTAGAATAAATCTAATTATACGTTAATGATCGTTATATATATATATATATATAAATAATTATATATGCTCAATTGCTAAAAAGACACCATAATGCACCATACCAGCAAGGTGCACAATTGACTTTTTTGAGAGGTGATAGTTGACTTTTGAAGGGCTGATGGTTGACTTTAATAATAATAATGCGTAAAAGACTTAATAATAATTAATAATAATCATAATTATAATGTTAATAATGCATCATAGTAAAACATAGATGATATATATAGTTGACTCATACACTACCACTTGGATCATTTTGTGAGTCCATTGAGGTATTTGATTGGATTTTGAGAAATTCTTAAACATATTCTATACATCCAACAGATTAAAAATTACATCAATTATATTAATAGCTAATCTTTGATAAAATTACCCTTTTAATCTTTTATCAAAGATATATATTAAAAAAAACGTATATATTAAAATTTTTGTGGATAACTTTAGGTCGTTATAAATTATTTTTATGTAAACCTGATCATATATATATATATATTTATTGTTTTGGTATTATTATATTTTAATAGGTGAAATTTGGCTTTAATAGAGGATCCTTGGACATGGGAGTGTTTTCATCGTGGCTCATATGTTGGTGCCCTCGGATTATTCTTTTTTATTATAGGTTATTAGACTCCATCCTTTTTTTTTTAATATATATATAATTATTATTTTTCGATTTGAGATATTATAAATAAATTTTCTTATTATATCATTAGTCGAGTTCACGAAGACCGAGGACCATAAAGAACTTGGCCTCGTGCATAAAACGCCTTACCTATAAAGACGCATGCGTACATAGGTATTGCACAGGTCAATATTCAACTTCTTGCTCACATCATTCAACTTCTTACATACAATATTCAACCTCTTACCTACAATATTCATTTACATGCATCGAATGTTCAATGCATATTTTAAATGTCTAGTATGTTTTTTGAAACAATATGATTTCATCTCCCAACACTAAACCTATAAAATATAAAAATAAACATTGAACATTCGTTTAGTATGTTTTTTGAAACAATATGATTTTATCTCCCAACACTAAACCCCATAGAAAAAGACACATACATTGATTCATATCACATGCCTCTTGATAATTTTTAACAGGCTAGTATAGCTCGAAAACTCGTGTTTCCTTTACAAACAATGATTCATTATTACCTACAAAGATGTTCAATCCCTAGCACATAAACAATCATATTCACAACAATGTTCACCCTCAAAATCTATGACATAACTTTCAGCACTTGATAATAGAATGAAAATATTCAACACACTTGATAATATTATTCGACACAATTCAGTTGTTGCAATGTGTGAAGCAAGGAGATCGTGGGCTGCTCCGCTGAGCTAATACCAATGCCTCATACAAAACTCACATGTATGATAGGATTAGGAGTTAGGACATATGGTAATAATAAACCATTGTGTACCACATACATATTGACGCACACATTGAAATTGCAACATTGAAAATTGGCAATATAGTGTCCTAAAAATTGGAAATTCAGATAAGATATACACATGAGTAATTAGAGGAAGATACTATCCATATAAATGTAACTCATAATTTATTAATGTTCGTTGTTGATGATAGATATTCATTTGGTCTAATTTTAAAATTTTAAATAATGTTAGATTTGGAATAAACTCCCCTCAAAAGGGTCTCCTTGTATTCATTCATATATATATAGAGTATACAATATTAGGGTTATCGAGTCTTTAGGAAAATCTATCCTATTTACAATAATACACAATTAATGAATAAATTATATTCTATCAAATAATATTCATTAAAATTAGTTAAGGGAGAAAGAGATGGGGAAGAGCTCCAAAAAAATGGTAGTGAAAGAAATCAATAAGTTGATAGTAATGGGTTCCCATATTCCCTTATTCTTATGGGCAGAGTAATAACAAAGAGCACATGTTAGCTCTAAACTTTAGAGTCAATGTGGTGGGCCCATCAAATTTTCTTTTCTTTTCTTTTCTTTTTATTTATTTATTTATCTATTTTATTTTATTTTTAGTTCTAAAAAAATAAAAATTAAAGGTGGTGAGTGGGGTATTTGTTGCTTCTTTTGTACATGTATGTTTTCTTACTCTAATTAATAACAGATATACAGAATAAAAGAGAGATTAAGATGTTGGATCTGGTTTCAATTTTTATGAATAATTTTTTGTTTTTGTCTCACCAAAATTAAATCATCACATCACTAAATTTTATTTTATTTTGCTTCTTTTTTTCAATTTATGAGTAGTTTTGTCTAAACTTTTTAACTTCCGGACATTTTTTGCATAACTTTATGCATATTGTCAATTGATTAATTACATTTTATACATTTTGCTTTATTTTTATAAATATATAAACTTTTTTTTACACGACGAGGCCAGGTTCATCGTGCCTACCTATCTCACGAATATCTGGCTGTTGCTATCCAGGATTTAGGGGAGTGAATTTGTTGTTTATAAGAATAAAACCTTGTACCTCGAAAATGCGAAGCGACTTTCCATATCATTGTACCAGAAGTTGTAACTTTTTAATTTTTACGAATATGACTATTTAACTAATATGAGACAATACCATATTATTATTTAAATTCGATAAGAGCCCTCATCATTCACCATGCTTGTTTGTTTCTGTTTCTTCCTTTTTCTTAAGAATAAATTTGTTGGGAAAGTGGAGGGTTAATGGCCTTTAAAGATTTGCCAGGTATTAAGAAATTTAATAAATATATAGGAAGATTTTATTTGTAACACCTAAAAAACAAAAGCATCCACCAAAATAGTGGGAAGAGTTCAATAATTCTGATTTCAATATATTTTTTTTTTTTATATATAAATATTTTAACGTTCATTGTACGTTTTGAAATTATAAATGTAGTAGGAGAGGAGAGGCTTGATGGAAAATGGAAATAATAGACTTTTGTATTTTTGCATTTTCCTTTAGCTTCCAAAAAGTTAACGATTTGCCAAAATATACTGAATTATATCACTGAATTTACCCTGACGGTTCGTTTGGTTGTTGATAATGGATTGTGGTAATTAATGGTAATTAATTTAAAGTGTAATCTGTTAAAGAAAAACTTCAAAATCCCATGGAAAACATATTTTTCATTCCCAAACTTGAAATTTGTTGTTATTTTCCATTACCATCCATTACCATGTGGAAGGATGATATTAGATGAGAATTGATATTTGTGAAGAAAATTAGATAAATTAGAGTTCAGCTAGCACCACCATGAAAATGAATTTCGATTTTCCTTACAAAATTTAGTTATAAATTCATTTCCATTACCTTCATTTATGACCAGCTACCAAACAGGCCGTAAATGATAATAGTATCTAAACATGCTTAAGATAATGTCAATCCCTACCCCCAATTCATAGTTTGTGGTACTCAAATTTATTGTTCATGTTATTCCGACCAATTTTTCCTCTTATTTTCTTTTTTTTTTTTTTAATCATGTTTTGTTTGTATTTTTTAAAACAAAAGTTTGAATTGCATATGAAAATCAAAATATCATCATTTGGCATTATTATTTGCTATATATATATGAAGACGGAGACATTTTGGTTTCGATATAAATGAGTAAAATGACAACAAAATATGAACTTGATAAAACAATATTCGCCTACAAGAATAGACTTGACAGATTAGGTTCTTGACTTCTTGCTAGGGAGTTTATAAGGACATTAGGGGTTCATTTGATTGCATAATATTTCAGCTAATCAATAATATAGAGCCACCATGCCTTTGTTCAAAACCGTCCTATTTTTTTGTGTTGTAATGACCCGCGAGGCGAGGCGAGCCATGCCCTACTTCAAAAGTAGGGGGCGGAAAAGTGACCTAACTCGAATGACCGGACCCGAAACTTATCCGAATTCACATGATATTATTGGCTTGAAATTTACCCAACCCGACCCAATCAAAATTACCTGACAAAAACCCAAAGTTGAGCTGACCCGAAACCTCAAGCCCTCAAACTTGAATTGACCAGACCCAAATCAAATCGACCCATACCCAAACAGCCCGATTGCCACCTCTTGCATAACCATCATGCATAGTAGCGTGTCATATTGTGCCATATTTATATAGATAATCTTGCGGTTCGTTTTTCTATGCCCCACCAGTCCACTTTGTAAAAGGGCTTTTCATGTCGAACCGAGCATGACACACAAGCAAATTTGTTATCCCCTTACCACCTTGTGTTCGAGAATGAAATTGGTTTTATGGAAAAACACACTCCCGCCATACAAATTTCTTTGTTTGGTAAACCTTTTCTCTATTAACCTAACCTTAACCCCCCGCCCCCCGCCCCCCCCCCCCCCCCCAAAAAAAAAAAAAAAAAAAAAACAAAAATCATTTTTCAAACTAGACATGGTTTGTGTGCAAATGACGAATTTAGCAAAAGAATATGAGACGGAAGGAGTACAACAGGAAATAGTGGTAGCATTAGAAAACATGTATTTTCCAACTTGAAGTAGAGCATTGTTAGGCTATTGTAACATCATCAGTATTCAAGCAACATGATGGGAGTAGAGTAATAAAACCTGACAAAATGTATATTAACAAATAGAAATTCCCAAAATCTACATCTCTAAGGTATATGTGAGCTATGGTAAGTTGTAGTAGCCTGTGTTTGATTGATCGATCTAACTAAAGAATGAATCAGAGGGAAAATTTTCATACGATTTGCAGGGAAAAAAAGCAATAAAATTAAATTTACTGAGCACGCTATTCGCTTTCTGTAGCATTCCCTGAGCAAGCTTCCATTTTATGTAGCTCCAGCATTCTTGTTTCAGGATTACAAAGTCCTGCAACATAACAGTTTCAATGGCTATCAACTAAACTACACATGTACACATATAATAGGAAAAATCTTTCCTGCATATTGAGAAAATTACTGATTTAGCATATGACCATATTACTTCAGGACATCAGTGTATAGTTTCAATGGCCCGGGACATGATAAGTTAAGAAGTTGTAGCTGAAAAGTTAGAATACAAACCTGAACATTTAGGTATGTCCCAAACAGCTATAGATGTTGACGTACACTCTCGTGCACACAATTGAAGATTGTTCTCATGATTAACATTCATCGCAAGCATCCATGATCCAATTGTGACATCCTCATTGCTAAACATTCGAAAACTGCAAAATATTATCACAATAAAGTTCATCAGACAGCAATCATGTTACTCATTGATGTAGCAGCTCAATTCGACATATGTCCTCCTTAAAGAAATGTAAAGGGTATCCCATTAAACTTTTGGGATACAATCCCCAAAGCGGCTGAGCTCACATTTGGAATTCTCGAGCCCACAGGCCGTACCTAGAACTAAATACGGGCAGGTTCCTGAAAGTAAGAAGACTAAGAACCCAATCACTGCGTCTTGCATAGGCAGAAAACGATTCACTATCCAGTTGTTTTTACTCTTTACTTCCATCAGCATTAATAAGTGCAAATTATTATACTTCATCCGTAAATGAAAAATTGCAACATTTGCCATATTTGGATGTTTTTAAAAAATTACAACAAACTTGTCAATTTCTATTTTGGGTAATATTTAACATATTTCTCTCTCCTACTTTTTCTACTCTAGTAACTTTTATTTCTCTCTCCTACTTTTATTAATCTACTAACTTTTATTTCTCTCTCCTACTTTTTCTACTCTACTAACTTAAACACACTTATAAATTTTTTTTGGAGCCCGTGACCTCCCCCTTTGTTGCAATTTTTCGTTTACGGAGGAAATATATTTTTTTGATAAATTTGATTCTTTTTGGCCTCCAAGAAAGTCAAGTAAATAGTTTTCTTTGGCTTCCACAATAAAGTAATTTATTTAAGCAGCAATATAACTATAAATTAAATCTATAAATGGAGTAGTCCTAATACAGTTCTAGACTTCTAGGTAAGAAATTCATGAAGCTAAACAAAAACTGCTTGGTACCAGTGAGGAAATTCAAGGTTTGAATCCTACATTTGATAGCAGGTATTTATCTTAGACTTGTTTACATGAAAAGGAAAGAATTGTCAGAATATTAGCTATGCTGGAACCTTCATTAGATAGAAGAGCAAGTTTCACTGAAACCTTCATTAATGAGATAGAAGAGCGAGTTTCATTTTGCTTCGACAAGGAAGAAGCACTAGCCTCCATACAAAAATCATGGTGTACCAAAAGGAAGCTAAAGATCTAGGAACTGAGCTCCCCAAGACATGGAAAAACTACTGACCTGGATGTGTCACGTAAGCATTAATTACAATCTAAAAAGGATAATTATAGGACTTGTAATTTTGGGGCCTATCTAGAAACTTTCTTTAAAAAAAAAAACTTAGTCTATTGTATATACAGTAGCGAATTAGATTGAATGTAATATTTTAAGACTATTTAAACCACTTGAGAAATGTTACTCCTTCAGTATCATTTTCTTTGCCCCATTGGGGTTTGGCATGAGTGAAAAACAGAAAGAAAAACGGTAGTGGGTTGGTATGAGCCCCGATATATGAGAAAAATGTGGAGATATTTCTTCCATAAAAGGAGATAAGAGTAAAAAAATCAGGGGCAATCCGAAAATGAAAGCAGAGCAAAGATCAATGAATTGAGGGAATCTTTGCTAAATCATGTTAGCCAGATTCCAAACTATATAAACTGAAAAAATTAAAATGTAAATATAAGCACTGAGCTTGTCTATTTTCTAGAAGTTCTTGAAATTTGTCTAATCCTCTAAATTTAAGAGAAATCTAGCAAAAAAAAAAACCCAGATCTCCGGATTGGACATGTTGGACATGAAGAGTCCAAGTTCAAGTAACACAGTTGCTACCAAATACCAAAAAAAAATGATAATAATAGTAGTAATAGTAATAATAATAATTAATAAAATCATGTCTAGTAACTAACAAAGCCTACTCACCTGTCATTTCTTAGGGCAACCAAGCTTTGAACAACTTTGGCTGAAAGGGCATAAATTGGACCATAAGCATGGAGAAAGTATTCTGAGCCAAGCAGATAGGACATGGGTTCATACCTGCATATTTAAAGTCATCAAGATCATCTTGTAATTAATTCTGCCTCATAATCTTGAAATGTATTCCACAAGATTATAGCGTATCTCAATGTTACATAATTCTCCATAAGCTTTGGTACAAGAATAATTATTTAGTTTAGCTCAATGTTTTAGTTTCATTTGAAATAAAACTAATAATTAGAAAAGTAATCCACAAAGTTCAGCGAAGTAATCAGTCTTCATTGGAAGTTATCATTTGAATTGCTAAAAAATTATTCCAAAAAATTATTCATAATTTCAATTGCATAATCTGACAATGCTGGCAGTGGTAAGTAGTAACATGGATTGTGTAAATGCATCCAAAAAAAATGATGACAGTTTTAAAGTAAATGGACAAGGTTAAGTGCTGACCATTTAAGCTTTGGACTTGTGAAGACTGGTCCCTTTTTCATGCACCCTAAATATGTCTGAGGATCAGGCCGCTCTTTTGCCAGGAGGAGCGAAAGACGGTCTATCAATATAATTCCGATAAATAATTATCATGATGTCATCAAAAAACAAAGTAAAGAAACTTGATGCAAATTTGTAATAGAATCATATTAAACAGGGAGTATGTATGTGTGTGTGTGTATATATAGAAGAATCACCTGGCCTGAGATATATATCATCATCCGCTTTTACATAAAATTCGGAATCATATAGTGCATATGCCGCTTTGAAGAACGCTAACCTATAATATGTAATTGCAGTGAGTAGAATCTCAATTGACACTAGACAGAGAAGCCAGAAGAAAAAAAAGACAACTGTCTAAAATAAACACTAACGTTTTGTAGGGGAGCTTGCTGTACTCTTCTACTATATCTAACAAGATGAAGTCATCATACTTTGAAACCTCCTTACGAAGCACTGACATTTTCCACTCAGCGCTTGTCTTGCCTATGATAAACCTGAAAGCTAGACCAGTGGCTTCTTCCAGTCTGCAATCATGCTTATGTTTTAGAAGGCATAACATATTTGCAACAGCTGCACACTGCAAACAACTTAACCAGTAACCAAAATAGACAACAATAAACTTGCAAAAACTAGTATACATTAGAAGCAGTATAGTATAGCATAGCTTAAAGAAGATAGTTTGATATGCAAAAATTGAAATCTGTACAAAACCAACCAATTTGCTCAAAGAGTATAATTTTCGCCTCATAGGTTTCTTGCAACTACAGAAATACAACAAGATGTTTGGAATCCTGAGAATAAAACAAATTTAAGCCAACCACCTATTCTCGGAATAGAGTAATGCAATGGAACAATAAAATTGGATATTTGCTATTCACATCTCGCTTACGATGTGTTTGGAAAATAAGAAATGGAGAGAAAGAAAAGGAAGGGAAAAGAAAGAGAGCAAAGCCCTTCATTTGGATAAATTTTTGGGCAAGGAAGAAGAGGAAGAGGAGGAGATTCATTTTCTCTCCATCTTCAATAAAGACTATCCCTCCAAAATTGGAGAGAAATGGACTTCCATCTCTCCCTCCCATTCTTTCCTGTCCCTTTCCTCCTATCATCCTTACTATCCAAACAAATGATTAGTGGACGGCGCGGGTTGCATTCATAGAAATGGATGAATTCTTGAAAAGGTACAGCATAAAGCTTGAAAAGGCAAGTTCTTGATCATCATAGAAATGGATGAATTCTTTATTTGTTATCTAAATTAAAGCAGGGTCTATCAACATTTTGCCTAATTTCATGCTAAATGGCCTGAGATTCAACTTATTGCATTTTCTAATCACCCAGGACATTATGCCATATAGGACTCCATTGTTAAAACAAATTAATTCGATTTCATTACTTAATATCTAACACTATTCTAGTCTGGTCCAGCCAGGCAGTGAAAAGCCTTGCAAAAATATACTTGTCAAACTCTAACTGTTTTTTTAGACGTAGCTGAGCAAACAAAGCCCCCACCCAAAAAAAATAAATGGCCATTCAATTATATGAAATGAGAAAATGAAGAGTGGCACAAACTTTAAAAAGTCCATACAAAATAAAGAATAGTCACTATCTTAGAAAGATGGTATTCCTGGCGTTCTTCTGTAATTAAAGATTACAAAAACCATGAAAGCTCTAGAAATGTTTAGGCATACATCAGCTTCTATGTTTACAGTCTCCTAATCATTCTGTCTACAATTCAAGACAAGGCAAATCTGCATTGAGATAGTAGCATCGCATTACATCTTTACATGTATAAACTTAAAGGTAATTGGTTATGTATCACAGCAATGTAGCTCTATGACCTCTGCTACTCTTTTACCAGCTAAACAGGACTAAATTTATTATCCATGTTGGTGACCCAAGGGATTTACATGCTACTTGGGTCTTCGAAGAACTCAAGCATTGCTATTTCAGCCACTTTTTCGTGCTTTGTCAACCAAGAAACAGCGTTGAAAGAAGATTGCAATGTTAATTTGCTAAGAAAATGGCACCTTAGGGATAACATGCAATCACGCATTATGATTTATGAACAATACAAGTTGCCTATGGTAGAGTAACAAACTAACAACCTAATAAATTAGAGCATATATCTTCTGCAACCCATAAGCTATAGTCAAACTTGAAAGGAAATCCTATCTATCACTAATCCTGTAATCCAGCAAACCCCATGCTAAATGCATCCAACAAAAACTAATACAAGTCACTTCCAATATAAAATTATAATTATTGTTCTTTCAATTTTTTATTTTTTTATAATTATTGCAATAGTTTGTAACCATGTAATGTATCAAAGATTGCAATAGTTTGCAACAAGGATCAAATCAAACAATGAAATTAACGCAAAAAAAACAAAAAATAGAAAAGAAGGGATCAAAATTCGTTACCTTTGAAGCCCATCACGATCAGAAGGCAACCAAGTTTGTCGCAAAGAACGACGTCGACCAACAGACCCAAACCCAGTAAAAATCCCAACAAAACCCATCACTTTATGCCTCTTCGTTCCCAATAAAGAACCCTGCGAAACGCCACCATCCCTAACATCTGTCCTTTCCCAAACCACAGAAACAGATTTAGGTTGAATTGAATCACAGTTTTGGTCGAAAATGGACCTCGAAATTGCAATCAAAACGAAAATCAAGAAAGTGAATCCAATCAAAAGGAAGAAGATCTTGATGATTGGAATTCGAGAAAAGGAGAATGAAGAAGATGAGCGATTGTGGAAGATTTTAGGCCCTTTGGAAGAGGGCATTTCTGGAGTTGGTTATGATTTGGGGAAGTTGAAGTAATTAAAATTACAGTGGAGTGGACTAGTGCTTGAAGCTCAATGATGGTGGATTTGAATTTGAAGATGAAAGGAAGAATTCAATGGAGTTTCTTTTACCCGTGAATATATATATATATATATATATATATTTTTTTTTTTCCAAAACTACTTTACTTATACCATTTTTTGCAAAAAAACTACCTTATATATAAAAGCTTGTCCAAAACTACCTTTATCAGTCAATTTCTTGTTGGCCATTACCTTGTTCGTTGTTCCGGCGTTGACTTTGCTTTATTCTCGAAAATAATTAGCCCAATCAATGTTTTGGGGTCATTTTTGCTCTAAAAGGGTTAAATATGAGGTCGGAATCTACAAAAATAGTCGCATAAGCTTCTATTTGCATTACAAATTTGTCTCGATATGCGTTCATTGGTTTGCGTGCTAAAAAAATTATCCCAATCAAGGTTTTGGTGGGTTATTTTTGCCCTAAAGGGTCAAATTTGAGGTCGGAATTTGCAAAAAACGACCAGATTGGCCAGCAAAGGTAAAGTCAACGTCGAAATAGTAAATAAGGTAGTGGTCAACCAGAAATTTGCTAAGTAAGGTAGTTTTGGACAAACTTTTGTAAGTAAGGTAGTTTTTTACAAAAAGTGGTGTAACTAAGGTAGCTTTGGACAAAAAACCCATATATATATGGTAGTTATTTGAATAGCTCCGCTCCCTCAATTTTACTAGCTTTCTATGCACGCTATAAGTGCGTGTATTTTGAGCTTAAATGTAATTTAGTAGTAAAAAATCAAAACAAAAACTATGTAACTAAGTTGACATCCATTTTACGATGGAAAAAAATATTGAACTTATAAATAGTAATTAAAATTAAAACACGTTAGTTAGAAGTATAAATAATTTATTTTGAGGGTATAAATATAATTTCTCACTTATAAAACATTTTATACCCCATAAAAGACAAAAAAAAAAAAAACCTTAAAAATGACATGAAACCCTTATGGAGCACTTAAAAATGCACGCGGGGGGGCAAATCACTATCATTACATATCCATATGTTCTAAGATCAAGTAAGAAAAATAACTAATCGTTACACATAAAAATTAACAGATGTAGTACTTATAATTTGTTTTAAGTTTCTATCATGCTAAGTGTTGGAGTGGTATGAGTTTTTCAAATGTCACGGTGAAATTTGGGTTTTGAATTTCACATCATTCATTTGAAATATGAAGTGATTCCTTATCTTCTTCCTCCTCAATTGAAGGCTTATGAATGACAATTGTCTTTGAAACAACCTTCTACATTAAAATTTGCGCAGATTATTTTTTATTATGAAAGAAAAACCGATTAGCCTCTCTAGAAGGATCAACCACATGCTAGAATTTGCGTAGAATGAACCCGCAGGTTTACCTTCTTTGATTATCAAGGAGAAAATTGACCGGACTCGATCCAACACGAGCCTTATTCCATGTCAATAATATATGCCGAAATTTTCAACTATATTATCGATTCAATTTCTTTACATTTCGTGTTCTCAAATATGGCCTTAATTATGTACGTAAAAGCTCACAATTTAATTCACAATCACATGTAACAAAATAAACTACTCTTCACCTAGACAGTTTTCTTGCTATTGATAAAGGATATCAAAAGGATTTTTATTGAAGGTGATTCATGTTGGTCATCATGGAATTCCTGTGTTCAGTAAATAATAATAAAGGAAAAGTTTTTGCAAAAACTAATATAGAATTTTAGCCATTTTTCTAATAAACTTGAGAAAATCCTAATAATCTCATTTCCATGCCATATTTTTGGGGTGAAAATCACAGCTTATACAATTATTTTAAGAAAAATTGAACTTAGAAAGATAAGCAATAAACATAAATTCAACAAAATCACACATCAAAACATATGTTAAACATTAACTAAGGGGAAAAAATTATAAAATTTACAATTATATAATTACTTTGATTGTTAAAAGAAAATTTACAGAAAATGCCCATTCCCCATTTCCACTGCAATACAAGTCTCAACCTCAGCAATCCCCAAGATTGATCTATGTGTCGATAGTTTCTTTGAATTAAATGCATTATATATTTACATGTGATAAGAACACAAAACATTTGTTATTTTTTTTTCCTTCAAAAATAGTAATAGGCCCAAAACTAGATCAAAATACAAGTTACTCGACACAATTTTGTCAAAATAAGCCGTTGAAAGGGGAAGATAAGAAATCTTCAATGGTATGTACAATGAGATTCAAGAAGTTATATTAACGTCCCTTGCCTGCACTCTATCTTCTACTCAATTTTGAGAAAAAACACATTAAAATAACCATAATAACTACGGAGTACTTTGTAAAATTCTCCATTCAATCAATTATTATCGACATCTAATGATATAATGTTAGTAATACAAAAATATACTCAAATTATGTACATGAGGAACTTATTATGAACTTCGCATAAAACAGCAATTTTAAAAAGGCAATGGTCTTATAGCACATATTAACATTGTTCAAAATAATTTTAACACCGATAACTTTTCTAACTTTTGTTAAAAATATTTTGATAATTTTCTTTATTTACACCCTAAACCCTTAAATGGGGAATTCCAATGTTTGTATTATTAAGTTTGGGATTCTATCTGATAGAGTATATAACATATTCCTGGGCTTCAACCATCAGCTTGAGGCCCAGAAAGATGTTTTACACTATGTCATTCACTACCTTCCCCTTTGTATGTTTGCCTTTCCATAAAAAAGAAAAAAAATAAAAAATTATCAACAATCAAAATCAAGCACTCATAATAAAAGCAAAAAAAAAAAAAAATGAAAAAATATATATTAATGATAATATCTTACAATAATATCACTATTTCACTATATCATCACAGTAATTAAAATCTATTATTTACACCATATTGCACCACGTATGCTTGGCTCCGCGTGTGCTTAAATCAAAACTTATTGCTATTACACATTTTCTAACCATTAAACTACCATAATTTTTCTCAACGAACACAATGGGTTATTTAATTATACAAGCAGAGTGACCAACTGACCACAGACAATTATTTATCTAAATAAGCAAACTAATAAAAACTCTAACATCATCAAATGAACATTATGAACAATTCACATCTTAACAAACAGTAATGAAACCTTCAAGTTTTTACTCCAAATCAAAACCCAAAAGGCGGAAAATAGGGGGGGGGGGGGTGTTCAAAACCTAGCATGTTGCAATAAAAGAGGTATTTGCTATGAACTGAAATAACTAACCAGAAATAGAAAATGACAAAACAGAGAATATCAAGCATTAGAGAGGCTTGATTCTCTCCCAATACAAGCTTTCGAGTGGCTTGTTCACTCCCATAGAGATCACTCACAAATTAACTCCTATTTACAGAATTCTCTCTAACTACCTCTATTTGCTCTCCAAGCAATCTCAATTAGCTTCTACATTCCTCTGCAAGATTCTAATAAAAACTAATTATTGATTTGATATGATAGAATTTTCATATCAGTTTATCATCTATCAAAGTTGACTAGTTCATCAAATACCATGGATAGTTGGATACATCATACATGAAAAGAAAAAACTCAAAATGTACTCAGGATTCTCTTAAAGAACATCAACTGAATAGTGCATACAGAAAGGGGAGAGTCAGCATTCAAATACGTCTCAGCACATTGAAGCACTTGCAAATTCTAACCAAAGTTGAATTCAAGAGAGGGAACAGTTAAAAGTCCCAAAAGACTGTCACTTTGAAGTACACGATGCTACACTAAAAACAAGCACAAGAGTATTCGACTACTCAACACTCTTCCCTCACCACTCACCTGTACCACCCCCAAAAAGAGAATAAAAAGAAGATAAATTGATTCCATATCATCACCAAGTCTTGCAGAACTTCAGGTGTCAAAATGCGAAAAACTATTACCTAAAATGGAGAGTAAAGATACCTAATCGTTACAAATAAAGAGTTAAGGTGGTAGTAGATCAAACGGCCATTAAAATGGCCATACCTAATCAAGCCTATAACTGCTCCATGTCATGCATCCAAAAATTGACACAATGAGCCGCTGCTACAGACAATCAGAAATTAAAAAATCTTTTACTAAAAAGGTATGCTAATTTTATATAGCACCTTCAATTTAGGCATCGTAAAAGTAAACGCCTTTACTCTTGTTCAAAGATGCATCGAATGGGAGATTCTATTTGGCAAAAAGGAGCCAGCAAACAGAAATACAAAACGGATTCAAATTAACAAAGCATTGAACTAGTTGGTTAAGATGAGAATGCATCAAATCAATTTTTTAAATCATCCACAACATAAAACAAACAAACTAAAGGAAAATAGTAAGGCCATCCAAAAGAAGATATTACAATCATGATTACGGGCTTCTCAAATGATACTTGAAAAAGACAATGGCAATTGTCAAACTGGAAAGAGTAGAATGATGTGCAAATAGTAGAAGGAAAGCATTTGACACAATTCCACTAAAAGCAGCAGAAACAAGCAAACTACTCAGGAAAACGATCAAATTACCACTGAGCAATAAACCTGAGCTATTTGCTCAGGTATCCAAACAGTTACTTTGCATTTGGGCATCATAGAGAAAAAGGAATCACCCCACATATCTGCTGCTAAAAATTAAGCATCAAATCTAATCACAAGGAAATAAATTCCTTTTCACTCATAATAAGCACCAGCACACACAACAGCACAATTCCTGTACTAGAACCCAGTAAAGAAAGAGAGCAGCACCATTGTAAGAGACTACCATATCAAAAACCAAGTCAGATAACAAACTACACATTATCTCCAGTAAACACAATACTATTACACCAGTCGAGCAGCAAAATCTACCAACACCTACTAACTTCACACAGCATGAAGCCCAGATGGCACAAGTCAGGAGCTCATAAGAAACTATCTAGCCTAACTATTTTGACTACCATCAAGATACCATATCAGAAACTGAACTAGGTGCAGAACAATTGAAGAAGCTGCAAAAGTAGAAGAATTCATCAAGCCAGAGTTCACATTGCCAGCATTCACGAAATCACCAGAAGCAGTATAATCATCTGCGCCCAACAAGCTTTTTCACACATCTGAACCAAACATTCACTAATATTTAATAAATCCATCAATAGCATTCAAGAACCGAAAATTAACATTTGAGTAAGAGAACAAAAACACTATCTGTTAAGTAACATTTTCGACATAGCACAAACATGATAAACAAGACAAGATAATTGATGCAAACTGAGACACGTAATTATTAAACACTGCAGTTATTACTACAGCAGCGATTGACAAACTAAACCTCTATATCTTCAGTGAGCTCAACCTGTTATTAGAATTTATTTGCACTGCAACTGAACTTATCTTTGGTAGAGAACTCAACTTGGTACTTGGTAGCACTAATAACAGTTGTGAACTTGCGAACATATCTTGAATATAATACATATACAAGGAAATTAATAGCATAAAAAGATATTTACAGCATAAAATTTTCATAAACTAAGAAATTTTACGAACATATCTTGAATATAAATACAAGGCAATTAATAGCATAAAAAGATAATCCCTCAAAATTGGTAACCACACTTGAGCAAAAACAGGTCAAACACAATACTAGTAGAACCCAAAGCACTGAAATAACACTCAAAATTTATTTATTTTTTTAAAAAGTTGACGTCACTTTATATTCATTCCAGTAAGTCCCTCAGAAGAACAACGTTCCAAACAACATACAAAATTGAGTCAAGCAAACACAAAACATCTAAAATGCATGAAGGAAAGCATCCGTTTACCACTGGAATACATTCAAATAATGAACAATACCAAAGCCATATATCACATCATGTACCAAACTATTGACATTAGAGAGGATGATGGCACACAGCTCACAATATTGGGATTTCAAAACAGCGCAAACCTACAAGTTAAAAATAGCATACAAACATAACTGAATCCAATTTATCCAAGCAAAATGCCTCAAGCAAATGAAACACAGCCAAAGACTCACATATCACATTGTCAAAAGTCAAAACAAGCCAAACAGATTCCCATGAAAAAAAAACAAAGGTCTAGAAATGCAATCATAAATCAATCGCCAAAAATTAAAAACACAAGTGTCACCATTGAGGCATTGACATTATGAAGTCAAAGAAAAAAAAACTTACAGCACTTCCAACCATTGAACACTCCAAAAATAAAGCTGCTGAAACACACATAAAATTAGAATCCTTGAAAAAGGAGCAATGCACACACAGTCACACACTCATGCATACACACACACTCATGCACACACACACACGCACACACAATCATGCACACACAAACACACACACACACATACACATACACACACGACACAACACAAGTAAAGGAAACAAATAAGTAAACCAAACATCCAATTTTAACCCGCACAACACACAAGTAAAGGCGTTAGGCAAAGGAAACAAATTAGAAAACCAAACATCCAATTTTAACCCGCACAACACACAAGTAAAGGCATTATGCAAAGGAAACTAAATAACACAGATTAGCTACTGCAAGGTGCCAAGGTCATAACCCTAAAAAAAATCCACAAACATAGCAACAAATTAAGAAGTATACCTTAGTAATAAGGTGGCATATTAGGGTATCCACCAACACCACCCGCAGGTGGGACTCTAGGGGCCGGAGACGTCCCTGTGGGCTGATGTGGCTGACCAGGGTACCCACCATATTGCCCACCATCCGGATATCCCCCACCACCAGACGGCGCCCCCATAGAGTTTGGTGGCATCCCATACATTGGAGCCCCACGACCTACCCCTCCACCACTCGGTCCTAAACCACTTCCTGCACCACCATATCCTCCATAACCTCCCTCATTTGGTCCACCATACTGTGAACCACCATACTGCGGACCACCATACTGTGCACCGCCATACCCTCCACCATAACTTCCACTACTGCCATACCCACCTGGCCCCTGACCTCCTCCCACGGAAGTCGGGTAGCCCGGATTTGGATTCATTGCACTTGGCCCCATCCCTCCAGGCCCACCTGAATACCCTCCTCCACTACCATAAGAAGAATACCCTGCAGGCGCTCCAGGGGGGGCACCATAAGGCCCATTACCAGGCTGCATTCCCATCCCGCTACCCACAGGTCCTTGCCCAGGATTAGGCCCAGAAAAACCTTTTCCTTTCTTCCCTTCACCAGCCATCTTACAAACTACCTCCCTCCCATCAATGTTCTTCATAGGCTCCAACAACGACGCTTGTGCAGCCTCTGGCGTCTTGTAAACAAACAAAGCAAAACCCTTAGACTTCCCTGTCTGCTTATCAAAACCCAATGGCCCTTCCTCAATCTCCCCATAACTCGAAAATATAGAAAGTAGCCTCTCAGCAGGCATATCATACGGGACATTTCCTACATAAATCTTCCTCGACGAAACATCAGAATTAGCCCCAGAAGCAGTACCGTTAGGCCCACCGGAAAGCCCAGCAGAAGCTAATTGGGCCACCGCAACCCGCCCGTCAATCTTCTTGCTAGGATCTTTAAGCGCCAAAACTGCACCATCTATATGCTTAAAAGTTACGAAACCATACCCTTTACTTTTCGCTGATTCTTTATCCAGTATCACAACAGCTTCCTCGAGTTCTCCAAATGTTGCGAACACAGAACGAAGACTCTCCGACGTCGTTTCCCAACCAAGACCTCGAACAAAAAGCTTGCGTTGGGTGACATCACGATCGGCGATTAATCGAACTTCTTCAAGAACTTCGGGATGTGAAACGACGGCGTTTTGGAGGATTTCGAGGAGTTGATCGGGTGAAAAGGGTTCGAGAATCTTTCGGGCATCGTAAGAAGATAGTTGAACCGTTGGATCTGCGTCTGGCAAGCCATTTTCGTCGAGCTTTCGTTTTTTGGTAGAATCCATTAAAGATAGAATGAGAGGTTTAAAAGACGGTATAAACCCTAATTTCGATTTGAGGCTGGGAAAGTTTTGAGCGTCTCTATTAGCTGGGAGAGCATAGAGCTTACTAGTTATATAGAAATGCTCCGTAATAAATAATAACTTGTTTATTCTAATGTGGTTTAATTCATCTTAATTTATAATTGATTTATATGAAATTTTTTTGATCTGGTCTTAATTTTTTTTATCAAATTTAATTTTATATGTTCTTTATTGATTTGATTTGAATTTTTCAAATTGTGATTATATTTATAGTTATATAATTCTTTCTTATTCGATTTGCACTTTTCTGATTTGAATGAATTTTTCTGATCTGATCTGAACTTTTTTGGATAAAAGCATTAGAGCTTTGTTACTTAGACTCTTTTAGAAGTACGGGACATGGATATTTGTCTAAGGTGTCCGAACCGAATGTTTTTAGTTCAAAATGAAGTGTCCAAGTGTCATATCAATGTCCATTGTTCAAGGGTTGAGTATCCGACTTGAGTACTTTAAGTGAAATAAAAGGTCCGATTAACATAGCATTAGATTACTTAAATAAGTTGAATCAAACGCAACACACCCTAATTCAAGGCTCTTGCAAATGTATGTATATATAAAGACTATTAATGGTCGTGAGACAGCCTAGGGTCAGCTGGGGACCATTGTGGATCTCTGGAAACGACAGGACCCCATGTTGGAGTACCCAAGGCAATTTTTTCTGTTTTAATCTATTTTGGACCTTCTATTTTTATTTTCATCAGGAGTTTTTCATTTTCATACTTCAATCTTCTATGATATCCACTTCAATTCTAGCTAATCACTTCTATTACAATCACCGTATATCATAATATATGCAACAAAGGGTATTATTTATGAATATTAAAAAAATAGTTTGTTGCAAGTATTATTACACAAAGGCAATACAAATCAATTTTTTCTCTTATAAACCTTATGTTCCTACTGGAAAACATATCTTCATTCCAAAGCTCCAATTTCTTCATATTTTCTATTATACCATTGCTTATGTCAATATTGAATAGTTGCGATAAACTAAAGGTAAGCTAGCTTCACAACGCAATGAATATTGATTTTTCTTCTAAATTTACACATAAATTCACTCTCATTACCATCATTTATAATTAGTTACGAAACATGTTGTAATAGTCTAACCGATTATATCTTAGGGTAACCGATTATATCTTGTGTCCTCCACTTAGACCTACCAATGACAACCTGCCTAAATCACAACACAATTAAGCCTGATGAACTTCACACCAAAAGCAACAATATTCCAAAAACCTACCAATGGCCAAAATGACATATCAGAGAACTGAAGGTTACCAGTAATAGCGTGAATGATAATAAAATATTTGTGACACAGCAATTACATTCTATAGTTCGCTCGGTAGCACAAAACAACTACAGGATGTACCATAAGGTTGCATTATGACATAATTAAGTTATCTACAATAACTATCACTGATAACTCGGTCCATCTCTTCCAGGCATATCCTGGGGCTGATAGGCACCACCAGGTTGACCTCCCATGTTGCTGTTCTGTGGAGCATAATTCTGATGAGGCGGACCATAGCCAGGATTTCCTTGACCACCATAGTTTGGAGGAGGCATACCCCCTCTGTTCGGGTTATTTGGGGGCATGTTCTGCGCACATCCGGTATTGTTGGGGGGCATGTTTGGTGCATACCCGGGATTGTTGGGAGGCATGTTCGGTGCATACCCGGGATTGTTGGGGGGCATGTTTGGCGCATATCCGGGATTGTTGGGGGGCATATTTGGTGCATATCCAGCATTGTTGGGGGGCATGTTCTGTACATATCCAGGATTGTTAGGAGGCCTATTAGGTGGTGCACCGCCAGGGTAGTTGGGTGGACCACCAGGATTGTTGGGTGGCCTATTAGGTGGTGGACCGCCCATGTTGCCTCCGGGACCTCCTGGGCCAGGGTTCTGATAATTTGTATTCCTTTGTGGTTGTCTTCTCTCAAAGTTCCTAGAACGATCAGCATTCCTTGGTCTGTCATTGCGCCTGTTTCTCTCCTGTGCCTTGGCATTGTTCCTTACCCATTCCTCATGATACTTGGGATCATACGGAACAGCTTCGCCATTAATAAATGGTTCACCTGTCAAGAAAGACACAAATCAACAACAAAAAAAAAACTGTAGAAACCAAGTTTTAGGAGATGCATAACACTACACTGCCAATAAAAGAACCTGTAATGAGGTGACCTTAATTGTCGAATGGGGTAATAACAATAACACTAATTGCCAGTGCCAGCACAAAACAAAGGCAAGCTAAACATTTGGCGAATTACTCAATTAATTGAGCCAAGCCTCTGAGGCTCTGATATTAACAGGCCAGCTGTAAGCTAATCCAATTAATAGAGCAGGTAGTAGCAACACAAAAGCAGAGCATAATGCACTTACGATGATTTACAAAATAATAAAAGAGTTTAATTCTCAGTTAGAAACAGTGAATAAGGCAAAGCCCTAAAGTTCATTGCTTTCTTACCCCCATAATCTTTGTTCTTAACATCCAAGTATGAATCGGGGAGAACCCAGCGGACATGTGGCAACTCTGAACAAACGACAAGGAAATAAACCATTAACTTCTCGCTAACAGGTAAGCTTTTAGGCCGGAAAAAAAAAATCAGTGAAAAGATGAATGGAAAAAAAGCAAAATTTTAAACCTTTGAGCTTGTATGACAGCTCCTCAGACACCAAGGCTCCAAATGCAAAGTAATGTCTAGTGGAGACAGAGTATATCTTCATCCTGGCCTCATCCTCACTACGTTGAAATAGGGGGAAAAAAGTTGTCAAATGATGAGAATAGAAATCCAGAAAATAAAGTAGAACAGGAAAAAGAAGACAAGGCAAAGACCACAAAAGGCAGAATTGATGTTCAAACTATGCATTAGAAAACAGCCCCTCCATAAGCAGGAAAAAGAAAATCAACAAACATCAAGTCCATTGTTAAGTTTGAAGCTCTATGTCTACCCTTACCACACTTTGGCAAGGACGCACGGATTGCACAATGGAACTCATGCAGCAGCTACATGTAAACCAGTTGTACATAATGAGACAAAACAATTCTATCAACAACTACAACCAATAGTGAACTGTGCCAAAACAGCATCATCCCTAGCCTAATGCCTAATTCCCATTGGTGGAGAAACTATTTCCAGATCCACAGATAGACATTGCCGAAAAATTAAAAAATAGAGATCAGATATTCCAAATTTCTGTATTCTTAAGAAAACTGAAACATCCAAATTCCAAAGAGACCTCCTCCGTTTCCTGAATGACTAAATTGTTGAATACTTCATGTTGGCTCATGGTCCAACGCAGCGTCACATAGTTCCCTAAAGTACCCGGACTACCGCGAATCAAGATCCGAAAAAAGCAAACTATAGTTCGTTTTGGGCTATATTTGTCCCATTTTAGGCGAACCGCAAATTATAGAAGCGAACTAAAAGGCGAACTATGTAACACAACGCCCAAAAAATGTTGGCAAAAGGAAAATATATAAACTTCCCCAGACCACATAGTGCAACTTCAAATGACATTCGACAATCATAAGCACACACACACAAAAAAAAAAAAAAACAAATTTGCCTTCCTCTAATTCGCTTTTGGTAGCATCTCATAAAGGAACTCCAAAGTAACTAATTAAACCCCAAATATATTTCAAGGAATGCTATTGAGCAATGGCCAATATATTTGGTTACCTATTTTTGGATTGGAAGAAAAAAAAGTGAATCAACTTATAACAGTTTCATAACAAATCTTGATCACCCCACCATTATAATTTGTTTCCTTTCCATAGTTGAGGCCTTTGATAAACATCAATCAATTTATTTGTGTAAAAAACCCTAAATATTGACTACAAATTCTCCATCCAAAAGGGAAAAAAAGGATAAATCAAAAATTATAAGACAACTAACAAATATAAAATCTTCATATCTTAAACAGATATAACTTTGCTATACAGCAGCCAACAGGCATACAATCAAACCTTAACTAACCCCAACCCCAATATTCAACGAATTTCATTTTAGAGGACATCCTAATCAACCCACAACGCACCCCAAAAATGTCCCAATGAATAAAAACATATGAAATGCAGTATTGTCAAATCTTCAAAATTAATTTCAACACACAGTTAAGATCCGGTACAAACTAGCAATCGAAAACATAAAAATAAAATAAAAAAACCTATGTAGCCCACCGTACACATGCTTGCACGCACATACACATAAGAAACTTTCCATGTTCTATAACTTATAATATGAAGTACGGAGTAGTAAAAAAAAAATCACTTCAACAGTTCAATCCCTTCAGTCAAAAATTTGTTACAGTAACATGTCCTATATGTAGCAGCCTAAATTACACTCCATCTTCTTCCCTTAATTTTCCGAGCTTAAACAATCTACTCTAGCATACTTCAAACACTGTAAAACACGTCAACTGATACTCTTTTTATTTGAAACCAAGTCACTCATTAGTTCACGAATTCTCAAGACAAGAACCCAATAAATTTTGTTTCATTTCCATTGAGCCTGAGTTGACAGGTATAATATACCTTTATCATTGATGAAAGAACCCAATAAGTTTTCTTTTATCCTTCTTTGTTCTTCTATATCAGCATCTATATTTTACTGTAATTATATATCTTAAGCAATTATTTTTCTAGATTTCACCTCATTCTTCATTATCTTTGTGTTTTGGGTTTAATCAAATAGGTTATAATATCACTTGCAAGGCTACAACAAAAATAAGCAACGCTTAGGAGGAGCCAAAAATCTAGCAGATACTCAAATTAATCATCAACAAGATTAAAGAAAGAAATTTTGAGGTAGCTTCAAACAATTAAGTATTTTCTAAGTAGTATTTAAAAAAAAAATCTCAAAAAAGAGAAAGTACTAGAAAATCACACCGAGTATATGATATATGAGAACCATAAGTCCAAAAAAAAAATAAATCAAAGATAGGTAACATATTCATTATTCTAAAAACGTTTTTCACTTGACACGCTGAGAGCAGGTGACAATCAACATCCAAAAACATAGAAAATCAAATAAAGATGGAAAACACAAAGTACCTTCCAACGATTTGAGCTAGGGTTTTGATGTAAGAGTCAATGATTTCATCGCGAGTAGCGTTCTCAGGGGGAGGCTCAGTAACAACAAGCCAATGCTCAAAATCACAGCCATCAAGCAAGATAGTCTCCTTAGGTGGACGATTAGACCAATTAGGGTTATTATCACTGACAGCATTTTGGGATTGATGGGTAGAAAAGGCTCGGAATCTAGGGTTTGCCAAAGAAGCAGGAGGAAGAAAGACGAGGGAAGAGAGAGGACGAAGACGGAGGAGAGAGAAAGTAGAGAGAGAAAGAGAGGAAGGGGATTTGATGGCTGAAGAAGAGAAGAAATTGCGAGAGAGGAAGAAGGAAGTTAGGGTTTGCTTGTTGGGGGTGAAGAGAGTGCGAGAGAGAGAGAGGATTCGAGGAGCCGCCATTGATGAAGGGGTTTAAGAGCAAAAACCCTAGAAAAATTGATGTTTGTGTTGGAACTGAAAATGGTGGATTTGAATGAATGATGAAATGAGAAGATAATAGAGAGTTCGATAGATATACGAGGGTTTTAAGAGGGTTTATGGTGATTTGTCAAATAAATGGTAAATTTGGGGGTTTTGCCTTTTTTATTAGGGTTGTAAATTTAGCTAAATTTAAAGTGAAATTGCTATAAAGGTGCGTTTGATTCGTCTAAAAATTTTCTTATCTGATCTGATCTTAAATTTTATAATTTGATCTAGATGTAAATTTTTTTGATTTGATCTGTTTTTCTTTTATTGTAGTTATAATTTTTCTGATCTGATCTGATTTTTTCTGATTGTAGTTATAATTTTTTGATTTGATCTAAATGTTTCTAAATTGATCTGATCTAAACACGGGAGTGTTTATTTAAGTTGAATCAAACGCACCCTGAATCCTCTTAGAGTGGTGTTGGGTACAAACTTGAAAGTGCATATATAATGCCTCGTATTTTATCAGCAATTAAGCAAACAATATGTCATTTATTTTAATATAAAAATTTCTAAAATTAAATTATAGAGTAATAAAACCACTTTCCTAAAAGAATGATAATTGTCATTTTGTAGTCTGACTTGATCAAATTCAATACTATACAATATGTTTTAAGACTTTTAACGATGCGCGATGACATTTCTATAATTTTGTATGTCAAAAACACCTATGTGTATGACGTGTCTTATTTGTATTTGTTTCTTTTTATAAAATTTGTAATTGTACAATGTTTAAAAATGTAGCACAGTTGTGAATTGGGTATTAGCTATGTGGGTTAGTGTTTTAAAACTGTGGACCATTTGAAATTAGGTTTATAACAAGACTATCGTCAAACTATCTTTCATGGTAATTTTTTTTATGTTGCAAACCATCCATCCCACCAAAGCTTAATTCCAACTGTATATTTGGATCTTGCATGGGTCTCACACCTATCTCTCTTGAGTGAGTCTTCCAACAATGTTTTCTGTATACAATGAAGCTCAAACTCGATATCTTCCTTAAGCAGTATCAAGCATTTAAGCTTTCATGATAATGTTGTTTAAGAATATTATTATCTTTTACATATGAGGAGAAGTAATAACTTGGTAGTTGAGCTATCCACCTTGCACTAAAGTAGTGAGAGGCCGATTACTCATAACCTCTTGCTTGAGAATTTCCCTTTTATCATCTCCCTCAAGTACAAAGGGTTGACCAATACGATCATAATTAGCAACCCAATATCAACATACTGAGCTGATAGATTTCTTTACCATACAAATAAAATTCAAAACTACACATCATTTGAAGTGTACGTTACAAAAAATTGTCTCCAACGTGTGAACCGATTTCTGAGTTATTCAATCCACATAAAATGCTAATACAACCTAATTAGTTATTATTACCTTCAAAAGATTAACTAATTTGATTAAATGACATCCATTAATTAACATTCTAATTGTGCTCCATAGTTAAATAATCATTCAATTGGGCTAGTTGCTTGCAACTATACTTGTACATCTTCTTTAAGAAAAGAGAAGAAATACTTATATGCATGATGCTAACAGATATATATTTGGTCTACCTATATTAACAACAAGTAACGTAATCATCTCAAGTTACAAAATTTGCTTATTTTAAGAAATGAAACTCATGACCTAATTAGTAAGTCTTAATAAAATGCTTCTTTTTTCCCTTAATTAATCATGGTTATCTTAATGGATTGCTTTAAGAGGAAAAAAAATATTGAAGAAAAGATAAGTGTCATAATAACTCTACAAGGCACATATAAAAATATAAAATGCGCTCCTTTGTCTGTAATTAGTTGTTATATTCTCTTTATCACAGTTTTTAGGGATGCTTGTGAAGTCGTACGTATGACGATTACAAAGTAGATGTATTTATTAAAAAGATAACAAAAATAGAGTAAAAATTCGGTCGAATAAAGAAGGCAAATGAAAAAAAATAAAGGTAGAATAGGAAGAATTTATGTAAATCGCATATAAAAAAAGAAAATGTAGCAAGTAAATTAAAGCATCTAAATAAAGAAATTGTAGCAAGTAAAAAAAGGCGGAGGGAGTATAATACATAGTATAATACCCTAGTGCTAATTCCTAGCAGTAAATATAGAAAAATGCTACAACCTTTACAGCCCGTTTGGTTGTTGGTAATAAATTGTAGTAATGGTAATGAATTTATAGTGTAATTTTGATAATGAAGAACTTTATAATCCCCATGGAAAGCAAATTATCATTCTCAAGCTTCAATTTTCTTCACAATTTTTATTATCATCCATTACCATTGGAGAGGGTGGTATTTAATGGGAATGGATATTTGTGAAGAAAATTAGATAAATTAGAGCTAAGGTAACACCAACACATGGGAACAAATGAATTTTGATTTCTCTTCCAAATTTAGTTATAAATTCATTCCCATTACCATCATTTATAACCGGCTACCAAACGGGCCGTTAGAAGTCTTAGAACCATATATAATATACATAAAAATAGAAATATTAACAAAAAAACAACCATTAATTACACCGAACAATGCTTGATTTTAACACACATCCTTAGTATGGTTGAAATTTTTCTTGTTAGGTTTAGGAGATATTTTTAAAAATTTAGTTGGAATATGTAGACTTTTTTTTAATGTATAGATAATGCAGAAGAAAGAATGGATGAATGCAAGTGAGGTATAGAAAGAGAGAACTAGTGATTGGTGGATAAATTGTCCACCTACAATTAGGAGCATTTCCGAACTCTTATTTCACTACACAAAATTGAATAATTATTGAGTAAAAATAAATGTCATACATTGGTTAATCAAATTCTTAAGAAGAGATAAGAAGAATTATTTATGGACTATATAGAAAAAAATTATTTTCTACACCTTCAAAAAAAGTTTATATGAGATGGGTAGCATAAAATACAATGAACTTGTATTTTTGATTTGTACTCTATCTCTATACAATTTTTGATTTGTACTCGTTTCATCTTTCATACCCCGTCGTCATTTCTATACCCATATCTATACAATTTAGCTTGCATTTTTTTGATTTGTACAACTCTCTCCCTCTTTGTACTACATTTTCTTTTTTGGAGTCAAAATTTAACAACTTCAACAATAAATTATTGTTAAGAAGAAGAAAAAAATCTAGCAATTGAGATCTTGTCAAATTCGTCATAACATATAGTTTTTAAATTAGGTTTGTATGAATTCAATAATGCAATTTTTTTTTAAAATACTAACGATCAGATATATTTCTCGAAGATGGTGAAAAAAACACTAACATATGTATCATATGTTAGTGTTTTAAACTTTTAACTAGCTTTCTATGAATTCAAAATGCAAAATTTTAACCAGCCTTCTACAAATTTATAATGCGTTTTAAAAAGGAAAAAACTATATGCAGGCATGCATCCCTTCAACCCTAAGGGCTGCATATAATATAAGAGACTAAAAAGAGAAAGTTTGTGGAAAAATTAAGCATTAATTGCATCAAACAATGTGTGATTGTACCCCAAATTCCCAAATTCGAACAATTAAGGGCTGCATATAGCATTACTCTTAAAAAAATACGGAGTACAAAAAATAAAAAAATAAAAAAAATGTAACCCCACCAAAAAATCAGAAAATCGGATGCATGAAAGTAGGGTTGAACTTTCTTTCCCTTGAAAGTTGAAACCAAACACTAATAACTTCTTGTAATCTTGTTGATATACGTTAAAGTTGGTTAGAAAATTTTGTGTTGCAAAACTTGCAAGTCCAAAAAAGTCAGGAAAATTCACAAGTCAAATTTCACAACAATCCTAAATATCTGTAGAAAGCAATATACATTTACATAAATGTGCTTCAAAAATCAAAGCTATAGGCTGCAACCAACTATTAACCCTGTTTGGTCAACATATAGCTCACCTGAAAAAAAACAATTTTAAGAGTTTCACAAGAAAAATAAATACTTTCATCATTTCTGAAAAAAAATTCATTCATTCAAATACCACTAAACTTGAGTTTCTAACTTCAGAAAAATGTTATATTAAGTAGACAAACAGCCAAAGTTGGTGAGTTTGCTCATCTTCTTTCTATTCCTGCATCAGTTAAACTCTCTTACACTTCATTCATCTGCAAGATTACTCTCCTAACTTCACCTTGCCTTTCCTCCCTCTCTCTCTCTCTCTCTATCTCACTCGATATCTCGCTCTCTCCCTCTCGCTCTGTCGATGGAGCTGCCGGTGAAGGCGCCGGATTCGGGAGGTCAGAAAACCGCGTCATACAGAATTGAGACGAAAGATCTGTCGTACAAACTCAACAATTCCTCAGGTTACAACCTGAACTATTTTTACGACAGTAAGAAGAGTGAGACATCGTCAAGGCCTGTTTTGCAGGATGTGAATATCGAGGCGAAACCGGGGGAGATCACGGCGATAGCGGGGCCAAGTGGTGCGGGAAAAACAACACTTTTAGAAATCCTTGCAGCGAAAATCCCACCGTGCAAGGTATCTTCAGGAAAAGTACTGATAAACAGCTACCCTATAAACCCTAAATCCTTTAGGAGGGTGTCAGGGCATGTTACACAAGAAGATGCACTATTTCCACTACTTACAGTCGAAGAAACGCTCGTTTATAGTGCCCTTCTGAGGTTACCGGGAGAGCGGAAAGCAGCTGTTCAGAGGGTGAGACAGCTGATGAAAGATCTGGGGTTGGAACAAGTGGCGGGATCAAGGGTTGGGGGCGGTCCAGATCATGGGATTTCCGGTGGGGAAAAGCGCAGAGTATCGATTGGAGTGGAGCTGGTACACGACCCTTCTGTTTTGCTCATAGACGAGCCGACTTCAGGGTTGGATTCAGTTTCAGCCCTTCATATAATGTCAATGCTCAAGGCTATGACAGTCAGACAAGGCAAGACAGTAGTAATAACCATTCACCAACCTGGTTCCCGAATTCTAGAGTTGCTTGATCGGGTTGTTCTGCTCTCAGACGGACTTGTCCTCCATAACGGCCCTCTAAGCCTTCTCGAGAGAAAGCTTAGAGTGGTGGGCCACCACATCCCTCCACATGTCAACGTGCTCGAGTTCTCTATCGAGGTTGTGAGCACCTTGGCTGCTGGGATACAGTCCTCAATTGATCGTAGAAGAGCTAACTATATAGATCAGAAGCCAAAGGCAAGATATTTGAATCCTATATCTTGTCTAGGGAAGAGTGAGGCTTATCCAAATTCTCGATACGGAGAAGTTCTAATCCTTGGAGAAAGATTTTGCAAGAACATTTTCCGATCGAAGCAACTTTTTGCAGGAAAAATGATACAAGCCATTACAGCTGGTTTTATACTGGGAACAATCTACTTGAAGCAAGATGATGGAGGGCAACAAGCATTAAAAACCCGACTGGGGCTCTTCGCATTTACCCTCACTTTCTTGCTTTCTTCCACAACAGAAGGCTTGCCGATTTTCTTGCAAGAGAGGAGAATATTAATAAGAGAAACATCCAGGGGAGCCTACAGAGTTTGTTGCTATGTCTTAGCCAATACCCTTGTATTTCTTCCTTTTCTTCTCACAATTAGCCTCCTCTATGCTACACCGGTGTATTGGCTAGCCGGTCTACGAGGAGATTTGGGTGCATTTTTGTACTTCTCCGTCGTGGTGTGGATGGTTGTGCTCATGTCAAACTCATTTGTTGCTTGTTTCAGTGCTCTGGTACCGAATTTCATCATGGGAACATCGGTTATATCAGGGCTAATGGGATCATTTTTTCTATTCTCCGGATACTTCATCGACAAAGAAAGGATACCCAGGTATTGGAAATTCATGCACTATTTGAGCTTGTTCAAGTATCCATTTGAGTGCTTCATGATCAACGAATATGGAGGCGAGCAAGGAAGGACAAGGTGCATACAGAAAGACACAAATGGATGTAATTTGTATGGAGGAGAGTTCTTAAGACAGCAAGGTCTGCAAGAGTCACAGAGGTGGACTTATCTGGCTGTAATGTTGGGATTCATAATTGGTTACAGAATGCTATCTTTTCTGATTCTATGGTACAAATGCTACAGGGGTAGAGATTAGGTAGAATATATCAAAGAAATGTTTCTTTTTCACTAGTTTATTGCTGCTATTCCTTATTCTTGTTTCTTTCTCAAGCTTTCTCCTCTCTTTTTTTTTCTGTACAATATCTCTCTTTTCTCACATTCATTGCAAGAACATGTTCTGTTTTCTAAGGATGAGCAATAAAATCCCAGCAATCAATTTATTGTACGTTAAGGGGGTGTTTGGTATGATAATCATAAATGAAATGGAAAGGAATTTGTTGAGAGGGAGAAAGGGTAACAATATATGTTACCTTTATTAGTTGTTTGGTTTAAAATTGTACTGGAAACAATAAGGGGAAAGAAAGGGGATTTGTTTCCACAAGTTTCATAAGGGAAACAGTTTGGGAGATTATGTCACCCCTTGAAAACAGTTCTGTAGCCTTCTACCATGATAAAACATACATACACACAAGAGGAAAGAACTTGGCAGAAACACTTAGTCTTGAAACATTATCAAAATGGAAGGATGAAATATGAACAATGGCGATACTACAAAAGTAGTAAGTTAGTAACCTATATGATCTTATAAATCCTATACAAATGAGTGAAATATATCAAAAGTTATACAAACTACCAAGTTGACCTCCAAGTCCTTGGAACCCAAAGCTCATATTACCACTGCAACAGGTTATGTGCAACACTTACTAAAAAAGAGTGGAACACATTACTTGCAACAAATGTTTCCTCTTCTTTTTTTGTTGGATGTCATCTCTCTCTCTTCATCACATGTCTCTTTTCTCTTTCTATTCATTTAACACACATAATCAAATTGTCCCTAGGATTATGTGCAACTCAAATCAATTTGTTGCACTTAACTAGTTACAAAGGTAGTATTTAAAAAAAAAACTTTCTAATAGTGTTCAAATCAAGGTCCCATATAAAGAATAGAATCTTCTTTGTGAGGGACACTGTAGCTAGTATAATCAGAAAGTCAGAACCAGTTCAAACCCTTAGTTTGTACCTACTTTGTTCCTCAAACTTTTTCAAAGCAAAGATTAGGAGATAGGTCATAGACTCATAGGTGTACTGATAATAGTTATAAAACTTCATCAAAATAATAAGTGGATTTTCATAGAAGAAATAAAATCAATGAAAGATATGAGTTTGAGGGAGTATTTGCCAAAAGCCCTTGTCTTAATGAGTTTATAAAATACAACCTAGACTTTCCAATTTATACATCATTTTGTTCATGTTTTCAATACTGTGCTTATTATTTAAACCATTTTGTTAATGCCTACTCCCTTCCGTCCTTTTTTGTTTTATAAATATCTCATCTGTTGTTTTTTTAAGTCATTTGCCTTTTATCATGTAAAGTAGGAGAAAAAGTAGAGCTATCTTTCAGAGACATACCAAAATGAAGTATAGCATTTTTTTTAAGGACAAAGGGAGTGCCTTTTAGGAAATAAATAAATCACATAAGAAGCCAACCTATCACAAACAAGCAAATAAAGTTGGTAGTTAGGTTATATTCTACTCAGATAAGATATGCCAAACTCTCAAACCTTATCTTGATGACATAGTTCACAATGTGAATTGTTGAATGGATTTTTCACTCTCTTTCAAGATATATATATCAACCAGATGATTCACCTGGCAAGTTAATGTCATATTCTCATTAATTTCTGGAATAAAAAGGGTTCTCATCTAGTTTCACCATCTCACCTATTCACTCGAGGGTGGTTAGGACTTGGGAGAGCAAGGGAATTTAAAGCACAACACTATGAAAACAAAGCGTAAGAATAAGACTAAAAGAATATGCAAGCCCGACAAAAAGTTTGAATATAATCAAAAGCATAAGCATCAAAATATTAACGACCTTCACACATGGGTTTAAGAAGGTATAAAAATAAATGAAAGAAAATTTGGACTTCTTATCAACAAGACTGCTACAATGAATTTATACTCAATAAATAATAATTATGTTTTTTTGACTATCAACCAAGACGGGGCAACTCTCTATGGCTTTACATTTACGCTCTTGAAAGAGAGTTTTTTCCTGCTTGTATCTACAAAATGAAAAGGCAAAAGAGGGGGGGGGGGAGAGGAAGAAAGAGTAAACAGCAGAATCTACCTGTTATTCTCAGTCACTCCGCGCACTTAGAGATGTGAAGGTTATAGTAGCATGAGTGATTGTATTCTCAGAAGGCAATGTCGAAGAGCCTGAGCTTGGGGAGAACAAGGAAGAAGTGTTCCTCGTTTCGGTGGGGCCCTCTTTAAGATCAAGTTCTGAAAGTATCCCTGGACGAGTTATGTTTCTTTTATTAACATCTACCTCTCCTTGAAGCATCTTAACCACAGTAGACATCGATGGTCGTTGTTTCGGTATTTCTTGGGTGCAAAGTAGAGCAATCTTCAAGAATCTGCTGGCCTCCTCAATATCAAGATCTTCTCTAAATGCCTCATCAACCAGCTCCACAAGCGCCTCTTTCTCAAACATTCTCCACGCCTACATGAGGTTTAACCCTGAGTTAATAACTCCATATGAAGCAAAGAATCTTTCAAAATTTGGTCATATACATACATATATATATGTGTGTGTGTGTGTCAAAATGACAGCAACTCATTCTACGAAAGTTCAATTATACTCCCTCAAATCCAAAATATAGGTCGCTTTTCTTTTGATCCAAAATTCAAAAGTCTACAGTGTTAATGCAACATCAAACATCAATATAGAACATCAAGTATCTTGGTGACATCTATATATAATATCAACTATCTTGGAGGCTTAATGCCACTAGCACGTGCTATCCTAAGGGAGTACAAGCCTAGATTTATACTCCCTCTTTCCCTCTAAATTTGCCCCATGTTGACTTTTGTTACTATTCATTTGGTAACTTTGACTCTATATTTTAATACACATAAGGAAAAATATAGTCAAATGGGATCTCTTTTGATTTTGCTCGATCTGTACTTTTTAATATATATTTTTTTATTACACGTGTCTAAATATATTTTTATTTAAAGTTGCGTTTTGGAAGATGTGAAAAGGTAAATGTAGCAAATTTAGAGGGACGGAGGGAGTACTATATACTATATAGTTAGATTTATGCTTCTCGCAAGTCCTGGGACTGTGACACAAAGACAGGCCCGGCCCTGGGGGTGGGCGAGAAGGGCAACCGCCCAGGGCCCACGCTACAAAGGGCCCTATTTACGTACCTTGCTGTTTGTAAGGGATATATATAAAACTAATTGAAAATGAAACTAAACAAGGTAACTTGGCTTAGTGGAACTACATGACAATGAAAGCATTATTGTGCAGTGTGGTACGATCCCCTTTCTAGCAACTTTTTATTTTGGGAAATTCTCAGTGGTATACCCGAACTTTTTGGAAATCCCACCGGTATACCCGAGTTTTTTTTAATCCCAGAGGTGTACCTAATGTTAAACATAATTCCCAAAAGTAACCTTTTTTGTTAAAAATTGTTAAAAACACTAACCATGGTTAATAAATTGAAAAAAAAAAACAAAAAAAAACAAAAAAATAAAAATAAAGGAAAAACAACCACAAATTGGGGGCAATCGGATCATTTTTTGCAAAATCCGACCTCAAATCGTAACCCTTAAGGATAAAAATGACCCGTAAAACCTTGAGCGGACTATTTTTTATAAATCAATGCGCGCAAAACGAGGTGAATCAGGAACGCAAATTGGGGGGCAATCGGATCATTTTTTGCAAAATCCAACCTCAAATCGGACCCCTTAAGTGTAAAAATGACCCGTAAAACCTTCAGCAAACTATTTTTTTCATGTAGATCAATACGCGCAAAACGAGGCGAATTGGGAACGCAAATTGAGGGCAATCGGATCATTTTTTGCAAAATCCCACCTCAAATCGGATCCTGTAAGGATAAAAATGACCCGTAAAACCATGAGCGGACTATTTTTTTCACGTAGATCAATGCGCGCAAATCGATGCGAATCAGGAACGCAAACTGGGGGCAATCGGATCATTTTTTTTGCAAAAACCCATTAATTTAATATATTATTAGTTTTAAATTATATTTTTTTTAAAGAAAATTAAAAAAATTATTAACCAAAGTTAAATCTAACCTTAAAATAGGTATATTCCATTACATTTAACGGAATATATCTTCTAAATGTAACGGATGGGAATTAGACATAATTTCAGGTATACCACTGGGATTAAAATAAACTCAGATATACCAGTGGGATTTCGAAAAAGCTCGGGTATACCACTGGGAATTTCCCTTTTATTTTTTACCTTTTTAACATTAAAGTATGAATTTGTAGAACTCTATTGCTTACATTATTTTTTTCCTTATTCATTGGATCAATCTCTTTGTTACTAGTTTTTCTAATTTTTACTACATTAATGCTCTGTTCAGTTCAACTTATTTAATCACTCTAGTGCTTATTTAAAAAAATCAGAAAAATTCAGATCAGATCTGGAAAAAAAAAAAAAACCATATTAGATCAGAAAAATTCCTTCACAAAATAATAATAACTCAGATCAGATCAGAAAGTATTGGTTGTTGGCTTTCAGCTAGTTTAATTGGCTTGTTTGTCTGGCTGAAAGTATTGGTTGTATGTATTTGTTTTTAAATTAGTTGTTTAAGTCAGCTGTTTGGAAAAGTGTTTGGTAAAATTAATAGTTTGTGGGCCAACAAGCCAAAAGCTAACAAAAAAAGTTGCTCCAGACAGCTTTTTCATTTTGGCAAAAAAAAATGTTTTTAGGCAACCAAAAAGCCAATAACCAAACATTTTTTTTTGTTTGATCATATTGAAAAACCAAAAACCAAAAGCCAAAAGCAAGCCAAAAAGGCGGAGTACTTCCCAAACACACCCCTTAAGTCTTTTTTTTCAAATACT
The DNA here is from genome assembly GCA_951394345.1 of Salicornia ramosissima. NCBI lineage: Eukaryota > Viridiplantae > Streptophyta > Magnoliopsida > Caryophyllales > Amaranthaceae > Salicornia > Salicornia ramosissima. The sequence continues at coordinate 59,154,050 of OX596235.1, read as the reverse complement.
TAATTAATTGGTTGCTTAACTAATATTATATTCTTTTTGAATACCCTTAGTAAGGAGTATATTTTTAATTAAGTATCACCTTCTATAGCTATTAAAATTTAAGCTCAAAACCCTCAAAGCATAGATGTTCAAAATATCCCCTCCATCATATTATCTTTATCGCATTTAACCCAAAATAACTATCAACAATGCGTCCCTAGATTAGAGAAAATTTAATGTGATATAGGGAGTATGATTTATATTTATATGAGCTAATTAATGTGTTACAAATTAAAACTAAAAAAAAAATCTTTACTTTACGTTATTTCGATACATACTTATTGGGCCCTTATTTGTTATTTCGCCCCGGGCCCTTAAATTGTCAGGAACGGCCCTGCACAAAGATAAGGAAATAGGAGTCCATCTTCTCTTCCTTCTCAACAAACAAAATCCTTCTTATATTGGAGACATATGGTAGTAAAATGCAAGCCCCTCTATACCTCCCCACCCTTGTTTTTCCCCTTCTTCCCCTTCCCTCTACAATCACCAAGCAAACTTAATGTAACTGATTAAATACCACAACTGACGGAAGGCAACATTTGATAGATCAAAGATCATGTTGATACTCAAAATGATATGATATACTACTTCCGCCACAATTTAGTTGCAACATTAACCCAAAAAGATACTACAAATTCAGTTCAGGCAAATAGTTGCAGCAAATATTTTCCTTTAATAGTTAATCATTTATCACTATCTCTCTCCTCACCACATGTTTTTTTATCTCTCTCTCTCTATCCATTTCACACAAAGAATTGTTTTCCTAGGAGTCTGTGCCCATTCCTTTCTTGCAATTAAATTGTGGCAGAGATACTGAGACACGGTTAAGATAAACAACGAGACATGCACAAAAACAAATGTATTAGGCACCAACAATCATTACCCTCTGGAGAAGATGCTGGTGTCCAAGAGGCAGCCGCCTATTTCTGTTGCATCTACCACAGACTATTTCCAAAAGAAGAACACCAAAACTATAAATATCAGCTTTCCTTGTCAACTGGCCTCGAAGTGCATATTCAGGTGCCAAATAACCTCTGCACATAACAATAATTTATATATGATCATAGAGTGACAAAATGCAAAACAAATCAAATTAGAGATACAAAAAAATCCGCTTAATGGTTAATCTAGCTAAATGATAATCCTAATGCAGTAAAATTTAATAAAATCAAATTAGCATTAAGAATACAGGAAGCTAGAATTATACTAATTTGAACAATAAACTGCAAAGATACTCCATAACTTAATTTTGTTTGACAAATGGACATATCACATTCCATTTATTGGAAGACTAAAAAGTAAAACCCTTGAGGATTTACAGAGAGATGCCGTATGAGAGAAGTACAAAGAGTCTATCAGAAGTACCTTTCATTATTATAGGTGACAAACGACACATCAAATTTTAATAAAACCAAATTAGCATAAAAAATACAGAGAGCTAGAATCATATTGATTTGAAGAAACCACAAAGACACTCCATTTAATTATTTTTTTTGACATTTTGACATATCACATTCCATTTATTGGAAGAATAAAGCCCTTGAGAAGTACAAAGCTTCTATCAAAAGTACCTGAAATTAGTGTAGGTGATAAAGGATTTGAAGTGGGTAAAATTTATGTTTGGAGGATGATGTTCTTTTTAGGAGAAAGTGATTTTAGGGAAGAAACTGGCGAAAAAACAAGGTGCACAATTCAAGTAGCACTAACATAGATGGAAATCATTAAGCCTATGAATACAATATGTATCTTGCAAGCCGCATTTCAGCAGTTCAGTGTAATTTTGAAATTTATAAAATAATCTAATTGTCAAACACAAACAGTCAACTCACAGAGTCCCCGCAACCCTTGTGCTAACATGTGTCATATTAGATGGAATTAGTTTCGCCAGACCAAAATCTGTAATCTTGGCTGCCAACGCTTTGTCAAGGAGGATATTGCTCGCTTTAATATCTCTATGCACAATCCGAGGTTGAACTTCTTCATGCAGAAACGCAAGCCCTCGTGCAATGTCATTACATATGTTTTTCCGTGTTCTCCAATCGAAAATAATTCCACTTTGGTTCGGACCTACAATTCAACAGATCTTTTAAAATGAATCAAGCAAAACCAGGAATTCAACAAGCTCTGAGAAAAACAATAGCAAAGAATGTTACCAAGTAAAGTTTGAGATAGGCTGTTATTCTCAAGATATCCAGTGACCAACATTCTATTATTTCCTTCCACACAACAACCTAAAATTTTAACCAGATTTTCATGCTCTATGTCTGCAAGGACTGTTAATTCTGTCACAAATTCGTTCAAGCCTTGCCTTGATTCTGGTGAAAGCACTTTAACAGCAACCATACTTCCATCTTTGAGCCTTCCCTGGACACAACAAAGTGTTCATCTACCGAATCAGTATTACTAAAGGCATAATATGAATTTTATGTCAAAATTATCATCTTGCAAGCATAGGTCATCACAATCTGCCAATAAAGTTTCAGCAGTCAATAGTCAATACTAATATTTATACTATTCCATTTGGCATATAATTGGCTCATGTTCTAACTTATTACTTTGTAGCATGAGAAACAACTTGCATATAAGCTATATAGCATATACAAGTAGTACAACTGATACAGTGGGTCTACTATGCCGTACGCACCCAGGTGCACGTAGAGGTAGGTGCACCCAAAATTTTAAAATCAGCAAAATTACACGGTGTTTATAGTATTTCTGCAATTTTAACTCGACTCGTTTCTTCATAAACTAAAAAATAACTTTATTATAAGCTACATACTTTTAATATTTGTCAATTTAAACCATGATGGTAAGAGCAACTGACATAAGGTTGCCAATTCATTACCACCATCATCACCAAAACCACAATTTGTTTACAATAAAAGGAAGGTTCTTGAATCTTGAATGCCTAGAGTAGTAGAGTGCGTTTATTCTCAGGAATTACCTTATAAACAAGGCCAAACCCTCCTTCCCCTATTTTATTTACTTGGCTGAAGTTCTCAGTTGCACGCTGTAATTCCTTGTAGGTAAAGAACTTTATGTTATCTACACCTGAAACTGGAGAAAGAAAAGCCTCAGAAGAGTTACACAAAGCATGATTTTTGAACAGTCTCCAACATATTAAGCATTGGCTCCATAATATTTCACATATAATTCTGAATACTCTAAAAATCAAGCTCTTTCATCGTTACAAGTATCTGAGAAATGCACATCCTTCACACGATAAATTTCGAAAGGGCACGGCTAAAAAAAGTGCAGCGGAGATGTAAGCTAACAAAAGAACCCCAAAAATGCAATTATTTATCCTGCAACAACCCCAAGGCCCAAGCCTCCTTGGGTAGTCAAGTAGATTCCCAAATCTATTTCTGATATGGATAGTAAGACTCGTGCAATCAGGTCCTCACACTTTACTTAGCAATGATCCAAAAATAAAACTTTTCAAATTTTCAGTTACATAACAACTAGAAAACAACAATTTCATATGAGTATATTATTTTACCCAATTATATAATTCATATTCGACTCTACGATAACTCTCAAACAAAAAGAGTGACGCCCACAAAATCCCTCAACCCAAATTTACACGGATCTTATCCAGCAAATCAAGGGTAAAATTCTCTGTCTTCATCAGAAAAACTAGGAAACGATATAATCACCCTGTTTTTGCCCACAAAATCCCTCAACTCCAAAATTGTGCAACTAGACTCACTGTTCCACATAAAACTGTATGCAATATATGAAAGTCCGTGATCAATGCAAAAAACAAATTTTGATACATATGATCAATAGTTTTCTAAGGAAATGCTTCTACCTCCATCAATGTCTGCAGTTGATTCAGCAACGCTAGCTCTTTTTCCGCACATGAAAGGACACCAAGTCATCATTAACTTGTTGTGAGCAATTCAATTAATAAAGTCTGCCAATCCTTATTAACCAAAAAAAAATGAGCATGTTAGCCAAAGAATTCTTCATTGCATGTTCTTAACACTCAACAATATCAAACCACCCAAAATTTTGGAGTTTTCAGTTGACAGCCAAAAGTGTTACAAAGGTTTCAATCATAGAGGGGGTTAGTAATGACACAACCCAACATGCGAGGCTGAGGCTTGTGGGGGCGCGTATCATGCAGTCATGCACGCGGGTTCGTGGTGATCATCATGCACCTGCTCTTATAATAGAATATTTATGCTATACATTTAGAACATTCACCTTATGCATTTAGAACATTCATGTCTTATTTTTAGAAAACTTATTTTATAAACTTGAGAGGTCTAGATATAAAACATGAATATCTTCAATGTTCAATATAAATGTTCTAATTGCATAGTATCAATATTCTCTTTTGAATGCAGGTGTATGATATTCATTGTGCATCCGGGTGCACAATTCACATACAAGTCATAAATCATGCACACACCAGCAAGAAAACCGCACATCTTGATGATAGTAGAATATCAAGTAAATGCTTCATTTTTATTAAATAAGCAGACAGATATAATTGTGACAACAAAACATACTTCCAATGTGTGATACTTGATAAAATCAGTTAACAATGGATGATTTTCAGGGGCGGATCCACCCTTTGGTAGGACTCCACTTGAATACATAAATGGTTAATTTTCTTTTAAGAATTTCAGGATTTTCCAAATTTTTCCTCTAAACTTTGATCACTTCACCCCATTCAAATTTGATAAACACATTTTGACCCCACTTAATATTATTTGTAAATATGCCACTCATGATTTTCTTAACTGATGGGAAAAAAGGCATTTTATTACATAAGCCTAGATATTCAACTCTCCAAATGAAGGGCTTTTCACTTTTTCTTAATCTATTTTTAGAGTTTAAGGGCTTGTTTACGTTTACCAAATTGAGATGAACTGAATAGAGCTGAATATAATTGTTTATGAGAGAGAACTTAATTGAATTGAAAATAAGTTGAAGTAAACGGGCCCTAAGAGCTGAGAAAGAGACAATTTCTGCAAAAAGTCAAGCCAGCTAGATTAACAGCCCATATGGAGTAACTTGCATTAACTATCTAACATTCCAAAATTAGCAGCAAATAAGGAGATCAAAATCAGCTCTAAAACACCCAGAAAAGTCACACATTCAATTATATTCATCTAAATTGATTCAAAAATTGAACTATTTAAGAAGAATCAGCTATCAAACACTAACAATTTCATTTATAGATGATTAATCCATACAATCAAACCCCAGAACTTCAAAGTTAAAAAAAAAAATCCTAGAAAGTAGTAAAAAATTCAAGTTGAATAATAAAAAGAAACCCCCAAAAATAATGAGAAGAAATCAAGCAAAATCTGCATATAAATCCACAAGTTTTCTCACCTTAAAAATGTCAGAGAATCTTGGACATATCTAGGAATGAAAATAAGTACTTGTAAAATGAAGCTCAACTGTGAATTATTGTTGAAGAATCAAAAATCTAAAGAAGAGAAATAATAAAATCTATGAAATTGTATTGTTTGAGTTAAAATATTAGAATTGGGGGAAAGAAAAAAGAGGAATTATGCTTCAAAATTTAAGCCGACAAGAAAACAAATTATACAAAAAAAATTAAAAAATTGAAAATTTGACTTTTCTTTGAAGCGACTAGTAGAGTCGTAATGTGTGATTGTTGAATTATGAAACCATAGTTAAATAGTTTAAGAGGGTAAATGATGAAATTAATCGAAATGATTTTAATACAAAGTAATAGTTTAATTATAACTTACTAATATTAAAATTATTTTGATTAATTTGAATATTTACCTCCTTAAATTTATTTTTTTCTTAAAATGTATGTAAAAATAATTGTTGAAATTTTTGTGTTACAGATGAAGTATATAAAAAATTATGACTTTACAACCAAAAACGGCTAAAAGTTATGCTACATCTCTTTTTTATATTATTTGCAACTTTTGCCAAAATGGATCTTATACATTATTTGTAGCAAAAAAATCTTTCTGATTGTCAAATCTATGTATCTCTTCATTCATCACATGCATTCATATATTTTTTCTCTTCATTTTCCTATCATCGATACTTTTACATAGGAGTTTGTACACCCTCTAATTTGTTAATAACTTAAAATAGGGTAAGATTATTTTGTGTCTTAAGTTGAGTTTTAACTCAAGACTCACTAGGGTCTCAGCCTCTTAGGGATAATCATATGTAAGACTTACTAGAGTCTCAAGATGAGTTTTGAAAATCAAAACTCAACTTAAGACTCATTTTTGGACATGTGTCTAAATTCTATTAGATACTTTTTTTTAAGTTTTTGTCTTTTATTAAAAATAGAAAACGAGTTTAGATTAGAGTTTTGGGATAAAGTATAAAAGTATAGAGAATCTGAACTGAGTCTGAATTAGTGGAAAGTTAATGTGGCAGTCTGACAGAGTTTGAAAGAAAGTCTTGAATCTTACGGATAAACTTACCTAATAATCGAAGTAATTTTTAAGCAAAAATATTTCGTGTCATGCATAAAAATCTTGTTGTAAATAGTTTTTGAGTTTTTGACACAACATAATCTTGACTTTTATGGGGGAGGGCTAAGAAGAATAGTTGTCACTTTAGAATTTTTATTTATTCTATTTTGGATAATGTTATGAATATAATCCTTGTGCTCTATATAGACACTTATTTTATTTTTTAATTGGTAATAATATTAAAATATATATGTCAAATTTAATAATTTCATTTTTTAACACTTAATATCATCATTTTCCTAGATATTTTAAAACTTATTACTATCATTTTCCTAGATATTTTGATATAAAAATCAATAATTATAAGTTTATAACAATTAATAATTAGAAAAAACATGACTTTTTTGTCCAGCAACAATCAGCCGCCCTTCTCGCCAACTAACTCGACCAGTTCTTAAGAGTTACATTCACCGTTTCAATTTATTTACTACATTTTTTTTCACACCTCCCGAGACACAACTTTAAATAAAAATATTTTTAACTACGTATAATAAAAAAATTATAAAAATTATATATTTGAAAAGTACATGTTGACGAATTAAACTAGATCCATCATGACTATGTTTTTTCTTACGTATATTAAATTAAATAAAGTCCAAATTCACATGTGAACAGTGTCCAAAGTCAAAGTGGGACAAATAAATTGGGACAAAGTGAGTAATTTGGGTCAATATCTTGTGTTTTGGTGTCAATTTTTTTTTGCTGAAGTAGCAAATTAGCCCCATGACTTTAGTTACTTCTATGATTTGGCCCAAACATTTTTTATTGAATTAAATTAGCCCAAAAACTTATTAGATATGTGTAATTTATATCTTGGAGTTTAATTCTGATCAAATTATACTACTTCCTCCGCTTATATAACTAGCTTTTGTGCTTTATAAATGTATTCAAATATAATTATGTGGGATCTCTTTGGATTTGTCTCAATGTGTACTTTATTGTGATCTAACTTTTATAAATCTTTGGTAAAACCTAACCAAAGATCTTACGAATACAAATTATATATTGGTAAGCGTGAAAAAGAAAACGTTGTGATTATTATGGAGTGGAGGAAGTAAAATACAATCGTAGGTCTTTTAAATCATTTCAGAAAAAAATCTTATTCTTTTTAAAAATAAGTATATAATACTTATATCCAAATACGTACAAGTCCTTTGAGGTAATTTATCGGTCAAAAGTATCACCTCTTGTACCATCATCTATACAAAGCACCAAGCTATTTATACAAAGTGCAAAGAAACAAGCGGAAGTGAAACAATAGAATGAAACACGTGTAGCTTTCTGACTAGATCAACATAAGTGTTTTAATTTCAATACATATGTGTAGTGCGTTAGACAACTTTTAGAAACTTTTTGACTAGATCAACACAAGTGTGTTGGTCAGCACTTGCCACTCTCAGGGACTATCTATGATGATAATGACACACATTTGTTGCCCTGCATCATCTATACAAAGCTCCAAGCTATTTATGCAAAGTGCAAAGAAACAATCGGAAGAGAAACAATAGAATGAAACACGTGCAACTTTCTGAACAGATCAACATAAGTGTGTTGATTTCAACACAGGTATGTTGGACAACTTCTGGAAACCTTTTGACCAGATCAACACATGCGTGTTGGTCAGCACCTGCCATTCTCAAGGACTATCTATGTTGATAATGAGTTAATGACACACATTTTTTTCCCTGCATCTCCTATCACCTCTTGAACCATCTCCACACGAGCCTATCAACATCTCTTAAGTACGAGTACAATTATTCAATAATGAATATAATACACAAAGTTAAGACAAAACTCTAGTTAGATACCAACATCAATATAATTAACAACATTAAATAATATCATCTTTGACTTAAATCATGTAAGTTAATCGAGGATTAAGTTTGTCTTATGATATGGCTTAATTACAATGTGATGATCATAAAGTATATTATAAGAAAACTTATGCTATTCAAAGTATCCTATGAAACCTTAGATTGTGTTTGCTATTGGACTTACTAGAATCAGACAATACTCTAATCTGGTAGTTATTAATTAAACCAATGTTTAGTGTAACATATATACATGCCAAATAATACACATCATCATCCTGGTATAACTATACTCAGTGGTTGATGATCATTAGCTTGGCTACATCATTATATATTATAATTACATTAGATTAGTCCAAATAGTGTAAGTCTTAATCCATAAATTGAGCTCTTAATCAACTAATTTTGACTACCTAGTTAATATAGGACATCAACCATAATTACCATATCTCCATCATCCGCAAGAATGCTATAGGTTGGTCTTCTGGGTAAAAGTCAACCAGGTCAACCTGTTTTCTTTCCGTATAAAAAATGAATAAAACTTAAGGCATCTACTTGTTGCCAGTAAGTCACCGGCATTATTGTGATCTTCATGCAGAAATATGTTCTTATACCGAGTTTAAAATTTTATTTAGTGTTTAAGAAAATTTGTCAAACTACCAATAAGGGTGAATTATCTTCAATTTATTAGACCTGAACTTCTTTAAACTTATTCAAAATGTCTAAAACTTATTGAACTTGATCAACCCCGATTATGTGAAACAATTTAACCTCACCACGCCTGAATCCTGATTATTACATGACTGGGCATAATACATCTTATCACACCTCATTCCGACTTACACTATGTTTAGTTCAACTTATTTCAATATCTTATTACTTGTTTCAGATCAAATTAGATCAACATATATCTGTTAAAACAAACATAGCCTTATCTGAAATTATCTGGGCCGGATTTTATTAGGGGGGAGAGAATGCAATTACACACCCTAATTTTTCAGGGTATAAAATCACAATTCATGCATTCAGGAAAAAACATGTTTTCATCTCAAGTCTAACAACATACTCAAAACTCAGAGCTCAGAAACCATAAGCCTATGATTCTGGCTAGATTTATTGATTATTGTTACTCACAATACAAAAGTACAGAACCGCTGGTTACTCAACTACAAAGCACGTCTCGCATATCTATTAAAATTTACAGCTCCCGAAGAGTTGGACCGCTTTCATATTACACAAATATGATCTATGGATGCACAAACATCATCGTCTTTGCAAGTTCAATGGCTTTCTGGCGACCAAAAAATTTCTCCACAATGACGAGTGCAAACTCCATGCTGGTGCCTGGCCCTCTACTAGTAATAAGGTTGCCATCAACCACAACTCTGTTCTCAATTTCATTTGGATCAGATAACTTATTGCACAATGCAGGGAAAGCAGTTGCCTTCTTGCCCTGAAAACCAAACAACAAAAACAATATATATTCACAAACAAATTTACAAACCGAAGGTAAAGGAAGGAAATCGGAGCTTTATCCTATCTTTTTAAGTCTGAACTAATGAGAGTATGAGATCAGTCAGGTGAAGATCAGTTCCAAAAGAAGTTTGCTTATAGTCATTCATCAGCAACACATGGTAGAATTATGCACATAATCAGTTATGCCTTCAGAGAAAAAATAAGCTTGAACGGAACCCTCAAGTAAAACATAAGCCCGGTTCTTTTGGACTGAATTTGACTGAACTGAACTTAATTTGTTTGAACTGAAATGAATTAAACTAAATACTAGACTTATCGAGAGCTGAGCTGAAGTGAAATTTCAGATATTAAGTCCAAAAGAACAGGCCTGTGTATAGATTATGCTATTTTCTGAAAACAGGATATATCAGTAATCAATGCTCAGCTTTACAAAGAAATACAGTTTGTTCAAATATGAACTCAGAATTATTTTTCATGTTGCATTAGATTGTAATATGGGTAAGGAAAGAGATGCATAAATACTTCTGATAGTTAAATTCTGCTGAAGCGACATCACACCAACAACAGTAGCGGATCCAAGAATAATTGAATAATATCTAATGGGGACAAAATGCGATTTATAAACTTTATTGGTGTCAAGTGAATAAATGATGTTTTAACAGGGAAAAATTACCTTAAGCAAGCCATGAGGTTCAAGAACTAGAGCTGGGGATGCACATATTGCTCCATAGGGTTTCTTTGCTTCCCTTTGTTTCTTTAGTATCTGAACCAATTTCTCTGAAGCTGCAAATGCCTGAGCGCCACCCAATCCACCCTGCCAAAATGTAGCTCATCTTCTAAGTCAACCTTTTGTAGCCCATACAGTAACTATTTTTTAAGGGGAAAAAAGTGAACGGAAACTTATTTTTTAAGGAAAAAAAAAGAGAAAAATAATTATTTAAATGTGCAACGACTTACAGGCAAGACAATAAGATCATATGAGGACTTTGCAGCCTCGTCAAGATGTGTATCGGCCACTAGTTTCACTTTTCGAGAAGCCAATATCTCCAAATTTTCTCCGACAGAGGCCACAACAACTTTTGCTTTAGCTCGTCGCAGGACATCAATTATAATGACAGCCTCCATTTCTTCTGAACCATCAGCGATTGGTACAAGAATCTAAGGGAAGAAGAATCACAATAATAATGAAATAGTGGTGAGAGCCTGAGAGATATAGAATTAATGACAACGTCAGTGGTATGAAACAAAGAAGATATGTTGGTGGATGATGCACTTTAACAAAAAAAAAAAACTAAGCCAAATCTGCCGATTGTATACTTGCATTAATAGCTTGTTTGATAGATAGGAAAAGAAAAGAATCGTGATTTTCCAATGTTTGGTTTTAAATAACATACATCCTCCGATTTTTTTTTTTTTGAATTGCTACGTTGAGGTAACACACAGAGCTTAAGGAAATAAGCAGAGTTTTTTCATAGAGATTTCTTTTTGTTGTTGAAAATGGAGAAAGCAGGGTCAAAATGGGTAGTTTATGAAATTTTATTGGGTACCATTACCAAAAATGTCTGCTGAAAGCCTGAAACTATTTTGTAACTTCCAAAAATGAAAACGCATCTTTCAAAAAAAATCCGGAGGAATTATAAAGTAAGCTTAAAAAATATTCATGTTGCTTTCTTCCCAAAATTGGAAGCATTTAGAAGGAGAGCGAAACAATAACGTTGGCACCCTTTTTAACTTCCTTTTCCCTTCCTTTCCTCTACTAATAAGTAATCAAACAATGGGTTCTTTTCAATTCTTTCCATTTAAGTCAAACATTGGAAATCATAGTGGTTTTCTTTCCCTTGTCTTCCTTTTTGTTCCTTTACCAAGAAAGTAAGTGGTAACGATTAAGCTATAAGCGACTATTGATTATACATCTCACAAAATCACTAATGTCATCTTTCCTACACACTAGCCCCAATCTAGATCATTACTTTGATGGGTTTATTGATGATGTAGAGCGTCTGGTAGCCAATAATTAAGACATAAGGATGAAGAATCTCACCTGGGGACAATCATTGAATGTCCACTGCGTTGAATTCAGCTCCCTGAATAAATATTCGTCTCCATGATTGGACCGCATTACCTGAACAATATGGGAAACAAAGTCAAGATAACAAGGCATTGTTACCAATAACAAATTTTGATTCTTTAAACTATCAAAAGGAGATTAAACAATAATATGAGTTGGAATCAAAAGGGTGAATGTGAGATTAGGTGATGACAAAGATAGTATGCTTCACTCTTCTTGTAGATTCGATCAGAACTATGTCCCAAAGGAGTCAATGCTAGACTGCTAGGTCAACAGCTGTATTGACCATACTTTATCCAATTCAGAAAGAGAAGAAAACAAAGAAATCTATAGATATAGCACACTATATATTACAGACTACCATTTGAACAAAAATTAAACAGTTTATGCATGTCAGAGTGTCAGACCATCCAGATTTTATATGATTGAGCATATTAAATCAATTGTCAAAGGAGACAGTTGAGTCATAGGAATATGTTATGGACTGCAAGAGGCCAGACAGATTCGTGGTGGTAGAGTATTGGTCGTGGGTGAGATAATAACGTAATAAAGATGTGATTTTTGAATAATATGGAATGTTGTAAAGATAATAATGTAATGAAGAGAAGGTATTGCAATGGAATGGTGGCATATTACAAAATAAGCTTTTCAAGTAGCTTACACTTCCACTAATAATACATAAACCCAATGCACTTCATCATTCATCAAAATACCCTCCTTTCAACCTTAGGTCTAATATATATAGAAAATACCTAACTAACAACTCTAAAACATTCTAGAAACTCCTAGATATCTAACTTATTATAACATTCCTAAATTAACTTTATCCTAATATTTGATTCATTATAGAAGAAAAATGAATGATCAAAGTGTTCTTACAAAGCTATTGGGTGTAGTTAACAGGAGAAAACACAGATTTTCAAACGCAAAATGAAAGGCGTTATATGCAAGCTACTTCTACACCATCTTTAAAAGCAGACCCACAAAAAGGCGTACCTCAGTTTTTGACAGTTCTTTGTGGTACCATTTTAAAATTTTGGATCTCAAATGGTATTCCTCATATAAACATGTACAATTTTACATAAGGAACCCCTCAATCTTGGTCTTAACATAAAAAATTATTAAAATCAAAATTCATTACTAGGAGGTGGAACTATTTAATAAGCAAGGATTAGAACAGGAAAATTCATCAATATTCAACGTCCTGCAAAAATTCAGATTGAATTTATCATCAATAAAGAATACTGAATTGGAGATTGTCTTTAATGTGCTTGATAATGTGCAATGAACCAAATAATTAGGAATTAATTATAAATTTAATTTACTGAATTTTTATTATTTTAAGAATATAATTATGTTTATTTTGTTTTATTTACCTTAATATTTGCATTTTGGCTTATTAGGTTTTTAGGAGTTTTTTTTTTTGTACTTGAGAGTTGAGAAGGACAAAATAGAGAAAGGGAAGTAGTAGTATATATAATAGGAAGTGGAGGAGAAAAGAATTATTTGGAAAAAATATTTTGTGAAGGCTTGGATTGGAGACTTGTGACCTAAGGTCACTATTTTGGAGATTTGCAACCTCAAGTTGCTAATTATCTTTGCATTTAATCTTTCTGAGTTTAGTATTCAAATATTATCTTAAATTCCCAATTATTCACACGTTTGATTTCTGTTGTTGTTCAAACTTTGACTTTGCTTCCTTCTTGTTGGTTGTGAAATTCCAGATTAAGGGTTTCGAAATTGGCAGTGCATAGCATAATGCAACCCACTAAGTCTCAACTCTGAAGGACTAAACCAGTTCAAAAAAGAATAAAACAACAAGAATCATGGAATAAAGTTTTTACTCTATACATGAAATCATAAAGTTGAAAGAAAGATCAAGAAACCTCATATAGTAAGATCTCCCCTTCTTTTCAGGCTAAAACCTACAATCACAAACTCAGTGTGACGAGTGTTTCGTTGAGATGTAACCCAAGTTCCTTCATCCCTGGGAACTATGCAAATTCTCCAATGGCCCATCTTTATCTACCAACAGAGTAGTTGCTAGAAGCCTAGAAGAGACCCATTCATCCCAAGAGTGGAAAAGGCATATAAAGGCATAAAGCCAACGATAGAGTTCAACAAGGTCAATGGAGAATCACTGGAGAGAACAAAGCGTGATCACAAAGATATATTCTAGGTAGGTAATACACTAATACTACCTCAGTTTCTTTACCATCTCTTCAAGTTGACTTTTAATTTTTTAATGATTGTTGAAGCAGAACTTTGAACATAAATATCTATTATAAGTTATAAAAATTTACAAAGATTTGATACTTGAAAAATACATATTCAAACGAATCTCACAAGACCTTATTTGACTATAGTTTTCCCTACTTGTAAACCACTGCAGCAATAACCATATACTCAAAATGAATTATGTGAATAATGTTAATATAAGAGATATAAAAGGAAACCAAGGAGTTATAGCCAAAAGTGTTTATCTGGTAGTAACTTGTTACCGATAAGTAAATTAATAAGGTGAGAACTACTTTCATCAACTAATATTTTAATTTACACTTTCATATATTTACCATCACCGCCAATAAGTTTTACGCACTAAGTCAACATCAACTACCTCATTATTAGTCTGTAAGTATATAGAACAATCAACAATGAGCTATCAAAAGTGTAAATTTGCAGTTATATTTGACCTGGGAAATTCAATGCAGAATAAAGAAGGCAAATATTTCCATTTCCGGATCACACTAATATGTTTTGAAGAACGGTATTCAAATACGAGAGCATACCAGTGGGCCAGCAACTTCATCAGCCTTTTGTTTGCCATATAGTTGTTCAACTAGAGTAACAGAATATTCCATAGTTGTACCTGGTCCTCGACTTGTCACAACTTTACCATCCTGCTGAACCCTTGATTCGACTGCAATTGCTGAAGATGACAATTGCTCCATGAAAGCAGGATAACAAGTTGCCTAGAAGACCACAAGAAAAATATTATATTCTATCTATCACAAGACCCTAACCCAGAACCATAAAGCATTAGCCTGAAAAGTAACAGAGATACAAAGAGCCATGCAGCAGAGGCAGTGACCGCATAAAATAGGAACATCCAAACTTACCTTCAAACCTTTAAGCAAGCCCCATGAACCCAATGTAACTGCTGGTGATGCACAGATTGCAGCATGAAGACGACCATCTGCGGCCTGTTTCTCCACCATGCTTCTCAAAGGTGCAGATTCTTTTAAAGTAGAGGCACCTGGCATTCCTCCCTGCCAAGAAAAAAAATACACCTTCAATCACTTGCACACGAGGAAATCTCCAGAAAGCATCACAAAACACATGAATATGAAAAGGAATGGTTTAAAAAGGAGGTTTTTAATCATAAACAGGCAGATATCATGAATAACTCCAACACATCCAAATAAAGGAAACTATTGTTTTAATGTACAGGGAATTTTATGATACGGTTTCAACATACAACTGAAAAACTCCTTCCTAGTGGCCAATTAGGTTCACACAATGACACAATGATGTAAGAGCAATCGTCCAATATGGTTTTTTTCTTGGAGATGTTTGGAGATTCTTAAAAACCTAAGCTATCCCTATAGTTATTGTTGTAATGGATGTGAGAAATAGTAAGTAAAAAATTAACACAAATACACATGGAATTTAAGTGTTGACTAAGTCCACATGCAAAGGAGAAACTTTTTTATTGATCTTGAGGAAGTTCAAAATACGTAACTTAGTTTAAGTCACATAAATAAGGAATTTATGTTTTACCTATATGTAAAGCTTTAAACAGGATGACCAAAATATACGCCTAGAATAGAAAACGATAACTCTATAATAGATACTGCAAAAGTCTAAGGCAATGCCTTGAACCTTCAAATCAGGGTGTTTCACCCCTAGACCCCAACTTGCTAACAAGGCAGCAGAACCCCCATGATGGGCTATACAAAAGGAGCACAATAAGATTCAAGGCAAAAACTAACAGTTATTTTTTAAATGACTCCATCAATTCCATATTAGGGGTCGTTTGATAGTATTAATGACTAGGGGAGGTATGGGGATAGCAACCCCAAGGGTATGTATTGATAATCCATTGTTTTTTAAAAGTTGTTCGGTTCATCAAAGGTATGGATTTTGATAGTATTAATGACTAGAGGAGGTATGGAATCTCAATCTTTAGGGGGGTGGTGGGTATGAGATTGAAGGGGATGAGAAACCATTGGGGCATTGGGTATGACATTCCATACCCAAATGACTTCAACCAAACAACTTTCACATCATTAATATTATCATACCCATACCATTCCATTGTAAAAGCTTCAATTAAACATCCCCTTAATGTTTCCACTTACCAAAGATCCGAAAACCAAAAAAAAAGGAGAAAAAGTGCAAGTGAGAACTTTATTATTTTTTAATAAGAGAATATAAATATATGAGATTATGATACTAAATGAGTTCGACACGTGGGATATGGGAGGGTAGAAACAAAAATATTAATGTCCATACAAAGAATAGAAAGTAAAGTGGGAACATCATTAGACAAGGACCTAAAATGAAAAGTAGGAACCACCAATATGAATCGAAAGGAATACAAGGATCTTCTATTCTGTTTTTGGTAGGTTTTACATATTTCAAGCATTAGTATTAATTTGGTTATTTTAGCTTTAATTTTTATGTTTCTATTCATTTTTGGTATGTGATTTTATTTTGTTTCATTTAGGTCAATTCACAAGATATGGCATGTAAGATTGTAATGCATGGCTCTTGGATCAACTACAATTGAACAGTAATTGGAATATAAACAATTTATGATGCCACACTAGGCAAATTTATTCAAATTAGGGTATCTATCTTGCAGGTGTTGTTTCATGTTTCCTATTCTTATAAATTTGTTTTTACACTAAGGGCTAAGGCCATGTTCTTTTGGACTAAATTAATCTTAATTGAACTAGATTAATTTTTTTGCAGTGAACTAAATTAAACTAAGCATAGACTTAGCGGGAGCTGAACTGAACTAAATTTATCTCAAGTGAACATTCAGTTAAGCCCAAAAGAACCGGGCCTAAGTGATAGACTAATTAGTATCTTCTAAGATAGGATTTATCGTTGAGGATTTGTTCTTATACTTCCAAGATTTTAATTGTAATGCCTATATATAAAGGCCTGCATTTTACTAAAATCCGGGGCGCTTATGGATTAAAATATTCGCTAGTTTTTTTTAACAAAATAGCACTTTGATAAGGCTATCACCTTTTAATTGTGGCTAGGAAGAATATACCTTTGATTATGGTGCAATTTTTTGAAGTTGTTAAAATCTAAAAGACCCATATCTAAAGTACAGCTTGATTAATCAGTTCATGCTGTACAAAACACTGTCCCCCTCTAAATACCATATCTAAGAATGCCAAAACAAAAACTATCTACAACAAGAACAAACTCCAAAAAGGAACAAGTAATGTGACGACTTTGCACCAGGTTCAATTAGAATCGGAGCTTTAATGCTACCATATAATCATGATAATGGCTTGTTTGACATATAGGTGTTGATGAAAACAAATGTAAAAGAAGTTTCATGGTCATTACCATGGTAACAAGGTCTCATTCCCAAGATGAGTTTTTCTTCACAAATTTTTAGATAAAATGCTGATGGTAACAAATTTTTAAATTATCAATAATTTTGAGGGTGGGCAATCACTATCATGGACAGCATTATTTACATTCATCGCCATCTACCAAATGACCCGTAAGAACTATATTTCACAATCGTGCAGCATTATATAATTAAAAAAAATAAAACCGATTCATAATAAACACAACAGTCATTAAGTTAAGTGACCATTGGAAGGAAATATTACTTACAGGAAGCGAAATGAGATCAAACACAGTCTCACCGCAGTCATTTATTGACGCATCAGCTACAATCTTCACACCATGCGCAGCATCAACCTGGACTCCCTTCTCAACAGAAGCTACAGTGACTTCAGCTCCAGCTCTCCTCAACACATCAATGGTGATAACAGCCTCCAAAGGCTCTGTTCCATTTGCTATTGGAACTAACACCTAAAACCCACAAAAGTCAAAACCCTAAATAACCATCATAAGAATTTAATAGCATAGCAAATTCCCCAGGGAAAAAAATTATTATAATTGTGATTGATAAATTCCCATGAATATACACAAAAATGGAAATTATCAAAAGGGGTAAGTTTGAATTGGTAATAAACAGTCAAAATCCACAGAATAAAGCAAAACACACAAAGTTAAAGCAGTACTCAATACTTCATCAAAGACAAGTAGATGAAAAACAGATTATCTTTGATCAACACCCAAAGCCACAAAACTCCATTCAAGTTAAGATTAACGTAAGAAATTACCCAAAATAAATTATCAAGTAATCAGAAAATTATAAATGATCTCAATTCTCAAACATCTAAGAAAGAGAAACACTTTCATTGTAAATTAAACAAGATATTTTTGAGTGAAGTGGTTATGCAACCCATGAAACTAAAAGAACACAAAAAAGAGAGGAAAATAGAGATAGATATATGCAAAGAACAGAGAATTGCACCTTTTTAGCATCAGAAGCCATGGAAGAATCAGAAACAGAAGCACAGATGGTGGTGAATTTAGGGGAAGAAAGAGGAAATGTGGAGAATAGATTCAGTGAAGATGGAATAGGAGAAAGAGAGATGGGTTGTTTGGAGAAGGGGGTAAATGGGAATGGGGAAAGAGAGGTGAGGTGAGGCGTGGTGATTGGGCTGAGACACTTCATTGAGAGGATGATGAGTTTGATGACTGATGATAAGCCATGGCATGAGTGGCTTCACAGTTGTGACACACCTGACCTGGGTTAGTTCGTTTGTCTGTACATGTGTCAAGAATGAAGGAGGTTGTTGAGCAATAGCAACAAGTAGACCTGGTTGTTGGACCTGGTGCAATGGATATGCGGTTAGAGGGAAGTGAATATCGTATTTATTGGATGTAGTTTTAAATAGACGATACATTATAGCTTAGGGTCCGCAAATTATTGGGTGAACTCGGATGTGAATGTAGTTGGGTGGTCCTGGTCCAAACGATGTGAACATTTCTTAATTTTGTTGTGAACCTTTGATAATTTGATGTTGGTGAACATTTGATAATTTTGTTGTAAACATTTGATAAATTTATGTTGATGAATATTTGATAATTTTGTTGTGAACATTTGATAATTTGATGTTGATGAATATTTGATAATTTTGTTGTGAACATTTGATAAATTGATGTTGATAAACATTTGATAATTCAGTAAGATTTGTTATACCAATTGGAATATACAAATCAAAGGATTATTATGATTAGAGAATGTAGGATCAATCATTGATCATGGATTTTTACTTTATGACCTTCAAAACAAGGCATAAATGAAATATCAAATGAAATGTTAATCAGCGCGTTTTTGGTGCAACTTGCCGCACCATTACTAAATGGTGCGGCGCGTTGATAAATATGGGGTTACAAAGTTAATTTTTGTATGGGGTTACAAAGACTTTGTAATCCCACTTAAATACTTTGTAATCCCAACTTTGTAACCTTATTTAAAAACTTTGTAACTCAATTAAACACTTTGTAGCCTCACTTAAAACTTTCTAAACTCAAAAAACACCTTGTAACCCACTTTGTAACATCACTTCAACACTTTGTAACCCTTCAAAAAAACAATTTGTAACCCCCCAAAAAACACTTTGTAACCTAAAAAAAAACTTTGTAACCCCACTTAAACATTTGTAACCCCAAAAAACACTTTATAACTAAAAAAAAAACTTCATAACCCCAAAAACACTTTGTAACTCCAAAAAAATACTTTGTAACCCCACTTAAACAAAAAAAAAACCTTTGTAAGCTCACTTTATAACCCCAAAAAATACTTTATAACCTCAAAAAATACTTTGTAACCCCACATAAACACTTTGTAATCCAAAAAAAAACCTTTGTAACCCCCAAAACTCTTTGTAATTCCAAAATAACACTTTGTAACCCCACTGTAACTCCTAATAACACTTTGTAACCCCAAAAAATACATTGTAACCCCACTTAAACACTTTGTAACAAAAAAAAACACTTTGTAACCTCACTAGAGACTTTGTAACCCCTAAAAACGGAGTTATTACATTAGAAGATCTCAAGTTATGTATCTTAGGGGGAGAAAAAATGAGTTGTACTCTTTTATTCCTTAATCAAGGTTTTGAACCCATTGGGTTTTTGCTCGTAAGGTTTTAACGAGACACACTATTCAATTGCTACATTCAAGAAACTAATTTATCAAATTGGATTATGTTATGTTAAACGATTGTGATGGATGATATCATGAAGGGAGTTATTAATGCGCGTTGTATTATTTTAGATAATAGACATCCAAGGGGAGTGTTATGAAATAATTATAGATGTCCATGAAACCATTGTATCACTTGGAATCATTATATGCTTTGGATTTATTGTAACCTTTGGATATGTATATATATATGTAACTTAATTACCTATAAAATAAGATATAAACTTACAATTGATTTTCCTCTCCACATTTTCTCCTTATTGTCTTCTCTTCACTCCCTTATTTATTTATTTATTTTTTATTTAGGACAAAGAGATAGTAACAAAAGATTAGGTAGCCATTCTAACCAGAGTGATATATACCTAGCCTATCATCCTCAAGAATAATATAGATTTGAGAAGGAGAAGTACATTGAATACATAAAGTAGATGGGATTAAATGTCCCACATTTGCAATCTAGTCGGCCGCGCGATTTCCTTCACGATAGATATGTCGAACAGTGTAATTGTTGAACTGGGGAAGGAGAGATTGTATTTCGGTGACCAAATACGCTATCTTCCACGGTGGGCGATAAATGTTATTTACAGCGTTAATAGCAAGTAGGTTGTCTCTTTCGATCTCCACATTTAAGAAGTCGGCTTGAAGTAGATGACGAATACCATTTCGCATTGCAGTCAGTTCAGCAAGCAAAGCAGAAGAGTAGTCGAGGTTAAAAGTATGAGCGGCGAGACAATGTTCATCAGAGTCACGAATGAGCATGCCGATGTGTCATTTGAGCTGCCGTCAAAGTTGAGCATGACCACTGTGGACCCGGAGGACTTCACTCCCTTATTTATAACATAATAAAGAAATTATCAATTATCGATTCCCAAAAATAAATAATACAACCATTATTAATTTATCACCATGTATGAAATTACCAAAGTGGTCTGAAGATAGGAAGTACATGCAAATGGAACTCAGTTTCACCAATGTCTGTCACAAAGCTTAGAGATAATCACAGTTTTTAGAGAGAGAAATTCTAATTCAAATTCTAATGCCATTTGTTCATCTTTGAGAAGAATTAGGGAAAATAATTTTGCCCTAGAAATTTCTCCCTTTACATTGTAATTTCCATTTCATCTTTAGCTGAGTAGGTTGTTATTTGCATTTATCAACCAAAAGAGGCACTGAATTTGTTGCGATTTTTGGCGAATTCAGAACTACTATTTCCCCAAATTTCAACCCTTAATTTATACCCATTTCGAGCTCATTTTGCATGCTATTTTCTGTTTTCTCCTCAAAAGGTTAGTAGATCTCTTCTTAATTTTAGTATCTTCGTTTTTCTAGATTACATTTATGGAGTTTCTTAGCTTGATTTCAGATCTTTATCTTTCTATTTATTTCACCCTCTCCTCGAGTCCTCTCCTCTTCTCTGTCGAACTAACTAACTAACTAACTGTGACTAGGTTGAGCGTTGTTTTTGTGGTGCCTTTCCCGTAGAATCAATTATACAATGAAGTTCATGCTTTGCTGGGTAATCTATTTTATTGCCAGAAGGAAAATGAATTTCCAATCGAATATTGTTGATAGATTATGTATATGCTGTGCTGTAGACTACAAAAATGGAGGATTTCTTACTGGGCCTAGGGCGGCCGCCCCTGTTGCCCTGGGTCAGGGACGGGCCTGCTGTGTGTGTGTGTGTGGTGTGTCCCTGTGTGTGTGGAACTGTGGATGTTAGATTCTGGGAAAATTTCTGGGTTTGTTAGTAGAGTTAGTTTATTTTTGGAAGTTTAATCTTTAGTTCATTAAATGTTTTTCCTTTTTTTTTGCTATTATCTTCTTTTTAATGTTGTATAACAACGGTATAGTAGAGTTTATATTCATATGAAACTAACAAATTCAAGGGGAAATTGTGGGGATGCCTAATTCATCTCGGAGATATAATTGCTAATACATCTCCTCACTCAACATATTATTATTATTATTCAACATTATTAATATTAATATTATAATGTGTTCAGAGATGTATTAGGAATTCTTGGTGTAATAATTTCATATATTCTTCCGAGGACTCTTTGCATGCACAGAAAGGAATAATAATAAACTTATGGCTAGATGGTAAGAATAATTACTAGTTACATGATTCGCCTTTTAGTTTGCTTCTATAATTCGCGTTTCACCCAATTTGGACCAAAAAAAGCCCAAAACCAACCATAATTCGTCTTTTTTTCGTATCGCAATTTGTAGGGAGTTTAGGGAACTATGTAACAGTTGGCATTACGATTACAAAGTGAGAAAGGAAATAGTTACACTGAGATTTTATTTATTTTTTCTTTTTAAAGTTTACTTCATTACACAATGGGGAGGGACTTTCCAATTTTCACCAATCTTCTCTAAAAGAAGATTGCAATATGCTATACATTATTGAATTCACTTAATATTTTGATGATTAATTAGTGATTACTGTAATTGACAAAATTACATAGTTAAACACTGATAAATGAAGAGAAGTTGAAGAACAAGTTTCAGATGTGTGAACATTGAAATGGTTTGAATCTGTTGGACGAAAAACGTTATTGAATTCACTTAATAATTTGATGAACCGCTTTTCGAGAAATTAGCGCGGTTCCTTAGGAGCACTTACAACCCTACAACTACCTTTGAGACAATACCGTTATTGAGAGAATTTACCTCATTTTTCCGTAAAGATAATAATTGAAAAAAATTTGGGGTTCTTCGCAAGTTTTTAGAGCTTGGCCCACATCTCCTTAGTCCGACTCTCTAAGGTCTCTAGTTGAGCTTGAATTTGTTCTATCATAATTAAAAGGAAAAATTGTTTATAACTACCAAATAAATGTCGACTTTTGAAAACTACTACCAAATAAAAAAAATTGTTATGAAACTACCTAATACATCAATTTCGACCTTGTAGCACTACCACTTGTGTTTTTTCATTTTTATGATGTTATGGCCTCTCACTATTGATTTCCCTCTATTATTTTCCCAAAAATGCTCGATTTCCCTCTATATCTAACTTCCTCTTTTCTTTTAATATATATCAGACTTTTAACCTATGAAATGGTTCAAATGAATCAAAATTCTCCTTTTTTCTTTAATCCAACTTTCTTTAATCCAACTTTTTTCCATTGAAGCTTGAGTATGCTTAGCAATCTAGGAAAATCAAGTAGTTTTAGGAAAAAAATAGAGAGAAATCAAAATAGGTAGGCCATAACATCATAAAAATGAAAAAAATGTGAGTGGTAGTGCTACCAGGTTGATATTGATTTATTAGGTAATTTTATAACAACTTTTTTTTAGTTGGTAGTATTTTTCAAAAGCCGACATTTATTTGGTAGTTTTGGACAATTTTTCCTAATTAAAATGTAACTCCTTTTTCCTTAGAATTAATAATTTATTTATGTAATCTTAATCTGTTCATAAGCAATTCATACCAAGCTCCTTCACCCTCTTTGACTTTGAGTTAACTATTAAAAGGGTTGAGTTTTGAGTAACTCGTCAATAGGCTCACATCCTTGTGGTAAAGCTTCTGCTCCTTTAGTCATAATATTCATAGGTAAAAGAAAACAATGCACATTTTTTTAAATTCCGAGTTTAGTATTTTAGATCATGAATCATGATGTCAAGCTTTTTTGCGCTTTTGCTTTAAAATTTTCAATGTTCTTCAATTATGTATATAGCTTGCTCACAAATTCTCCACAAAGATTAATCCTCTGGAGCAGTTGTCAAATTCAATTTACACAGATCGTCATCTAGATGGTTTCATTCACTTTTGAATCAACTTGGATATCAAGGCACTAGTAAAAAAACTGTTGTTTCATGGAGGCTTAGTCCCATAAGTTTGGATTTACGGATTTACCAATTACTCCCTCCATTCCAGTTTGTTCTTTAAGTTTGTTTTTTATGATACAAGGATAAAGTTAAAAAATACAAAATCTTCATTATACATAAGAAATAACATATTCATATGGGATTTTGTTTGATTCGTCTAAATGTTTAGTTTTTTAATATGTAATTTTTATAATTTTTTGTAAAGTGTAGTGTAAAATATTAACGTTTTAACATGTGCATTGAAAAATGTGAAAAAAGTAAACGTAAGGAACAAACTGGAATGGACGGAGTAGTACGCAATTACACTGATCATTGTAAATTGTTTTTAATGGCTATAATGGCAGATGCAATCATGTTCAATTGATTTATTGTCAATTTAAACGTTCCAAAATATTGTAGGTGATTAAGGTCCTCTTCTTTTGGACTGAATTTACAAAATCCTAGACTCGTTAGGGTCTGAGTTGGATTGAATTTGTCTAGAATTAAGTCCAAAAGGACAGGGCCTAATACACTTGTGCGGGGGTAAAGGCATCTACTCCAACAATAACAAACTTCTTTTTCATAGGATATGAATATAGTTCCTTAATTAAGTAAACTGTAACAGTTTCACATGGCTGTGAAAAGGTGTTGCCATGCCCTCTCTCTTTTTCTGGTAGTAAAGCCATGCCATCTCAATCTATCCTTTTGTTTCCTATTAAGTGTTTGCAAAAGGAAAATTGCATTAAGGACTCCTTTCCATCTATCTTGACCGGGATTTTATTTTGTTTGTGTGGGGGTGGGGACCCATTAGCAAAATAACTTCAGTCGTACTTTTGAAAAACAAAGAGCTGGTTTGATTTTGTGGTCCAAATAATCTCATACCATCGAAACTTTTATCAAAAAGTTACCAATTTGGAATTCTAAGTTGAATTTGATAGGGTTTGATCTTAAAAGATTTGGTTCTATCTGTGTCAGTTTAGCCTGTTTGACACGCCTGTTAGTAAGTTGATTGAAGTATCATTGTACAATTCAGTAGAAAGCCAAGGTCTCAAAAGACGTCAACTCAATTTTGAATTTAAATAATCCTTGCAGGTGTGGGACATTTGGTATGCACTCTGCAATTCCATCATAAATATATTTTCGTTGTTAGGTGGAAACTGGGACCCATTTTCGCTTTCAGACAATTAAATCATTTATATAAATATTTCATAGTACTCATAAATGAGAAACCTTTTTTTTCTTTTATTTACTCTTCTAGGAAAAAGATAAGCCTAAGATTACAAGAAGACTTTTGTCTTCAAAGAAATGCTTCATCCATTTTTTTCCTAATTGCAACATTGGAGTCTCCGCAGTTGTCAAGGTGGAATTTCAACATTAATATCTGTATTTTTTTTTTTTGTAAAAATTACAATATTGAGATTAATCAATCAAAGACTTATTTTTATAAGTGGGGGAATCAATAAAGATCTCACATGATTTATGATTATACTTTTCCTTATGCATAGATCAACAAAATCTGTGAGTGTGATACGTGAATATTGAATAGTAGAGAAGTCAAGATGTTGTAATTAGTGAAGAACACAGGAAATAGTTGTATGTGATGTCATTAAGTGCTGCTGGGGTGAACATAACAAACTATATTATATCCACTTTATGGTGCAGGGTTTGAGATGAGTAATGAGAATTTCAAATGCGAGCCTTTCTGTGTAGGAAACTAGAAGGAAGGGGAGTGCTAGTGAAATGGAAATAGCCTAAGATCCCAAAAGATGTTTTGCCAGGATCTCTTTGATTCAGAAGATGAGGGCTTTGAGGGATCAAATGAAGAGCTCCGCATTTCTCAGGAGGTCTTCTACGGAAATGCTACAGTTGGCTGTATTGAGAAGCTTGATGTTTCGGAGGTTACCAGATTGCCTAATGAGCATGATAAGTTGCTTGAGATTTCCCCTTGTTGTCATAGTGAAAACTCAGCTGTAACAAATCAAGCTTCCTCAAAAGATGCATGTCAGAAGGATCCTTCTTCTACTGAAGTCCAGAGGGATCTTCAAGCATTGACCTCCACTGAAGGGTCAATTATGGATGAAAGGGATGGTCATGACGTGCATGCAAAGCGGATGAGATATTCAGTGAATGAGCTGTCCAATTTTAAACCTTACCTTGATAAGGCTGTGGCTTCATCTGTTCAGCTGAAGCAAGTTGTTTCTGAAGCTTATCATCCTGTACTGCTTGCTCCCTGCCAAATTTTTATGTGTCACGTAGTTGAGTCGTGCAGCGAAGGTGTGGCATCTAGTTGCTACCTGTTAAATCAATATCCTGAAGCTGACCAAGCAGTTAACTTAGATAGCAGCACTCTCAATGGTAGCTTGTCACGGTCAGAAGGAAGTGAAGTAAAGCAAGTTGGTTGTAGTAACTCTATAGCATCGCCTATTTCCCAGGAAAGTTCTGCTACCAAACTTTTGATTCCAAGCTCCACAACTGTTGCAGCCTGTGAATCTGGGTCACTTCAATATTCTGATAGAGAACCTGAAAATGTTGTTTATCCAGAGCATGAAGATGATGAAATATTGAATGGTGACAGCATGAAGAATGCCCATTCAATTCTTCGTTCCCGAGTGTACCTCTTGCTTGAGAGAGCTGGATGGTCGCCTGAGACACGCATAAGAAATGATGGGAGGAACCGATATATTTACCGGTCACCTGAAGGAAAGTGTTTTCGCGAATTTGCTAAAGTTTGGAACTTGGTTGGTCAGAGGTTATCTGCTCATGGAAAAAATAAAATGAGTGTAGATGATAAACAATGGGATAACCATGACCAATTCTGTTGTGATCTGTATGAGACACTAAGCTATATTGACAAAACTATGAATGATTGGGAGCCTCAGTGTTCATTGATGTGTCAATGGAGCCTTCTAGATCCCTTTGTGAATGTTGTTCTCATTAACAGAAAAATTCATGCACTTAGAGCAGGAAAACTAACAAAGGCAAAGGAAAGCAATGTAAATGACATTGTTAGCAAAGTTGAGGCAGGGTTTAGATCAAAATCTAAAAAAGGCGTCCAGAAAAGCCGTCTAGATAGGCATGCTGAAAAAAGTGTTCACAGTTTTTCTATGGCCTCTGATACGGTGGTGAGACATAAAACCAAATCAATATATGTATCTGAAGGAAATAACATGCGTCTTGTAAAGACAATTGCTAACAACGAAAATTGCGCCGTGGGAACCTGTGCAGATGAAGATACTAAAACACATCATTTATCAGCCTGTGTGTCTGATAGCACATGTTTACAACATCCTGCTTACTTATATGATGTTCCTATAGGAACTGTTGATACCAATGCAATCAATGGACATTCTTCACCTCATCAAGCAAGTTGTATGAGTTCTCCAAGCTGCAATAAACAGAACCTAGAACTTAGTAAGGAAAACTCCAGAGATAATGCAGTTTGTTTGTTGGAGGAAGGAGCTGCACCATTGACAATTGATTGTAAATCTGAAGGGTCTTTCAGAGTTGAAAGCTCCAAGCTCTTCCTGGAAGAAGGTATTGACGTGCGTGCCACTAATGATAGGAGCAGCCAATTAAAGGCAGTTGATATCAAGGACTGGTCGATGGATTGTATGGACAATGATGCAAGCTCAATGAAGTCTCCACCCAGCTTGATTGAGCATCATACTGGATCAGAAAAGTCGATGTTTAAAAAATCTCGCCAAAACAGATATCGTAGTGGTAGTTGTTCGGAAAAAGTAAGTGCTGTCTGTGATGCTGATGAACCTCCGCATGGATGTAATGGCTTCATTGAATCTCAGTCTTTCAAGCTCGGAATGAGACCTAAAAAACGTCAAAGTAACAAGAGAAAAATGGGTTGCCGGGTTAAGGATGATGACTTGTTGATTTCAGCGATTATAAAGAAAAGAAGCTTCAGACATGGCATAAATGATTGTGGTCCAGTTGTTGGGAAAAAGTTTAAATCACTAAAGAAACGCAAGACTCAGAAAGGTAGTTGCAGGTTGCTTCTGCGTGGCCTTGGTAAGGGCGGGAAACATGTCACAGATAGGTGGACATTGGTAGGCGAAAGGACAATTCTAGGATGGTTAATTAATTCTGGTGTTATACTGAGAAATGAAGCAGTCCAGTACCGTGATCCAAAGGAGGAGGATGCTGTGGTTAAAGAAGGTCATGTTACAAAGGATGGGATTCTGTGTAACTGCTGCAATGAGGTGTTTTCTGTATCTAATTTTAAGATCCATGCAGGTTTTAGTCAGAATCGTCCTTGTTTGAATCTATTTGTGGGATCTGGTAAGCCGTACACTTTATGCCAACTTCAAGCTTGGTCTGATGAATACAAGGTCAGGAGAAGAGGCACTCAACCTGTGCGACTTGATGAATTTGATAAAAATGATGATTCTTGTGGGCTTTGTGGTGATGGTGGAGAATTGCTATGCTGTGATAACTGCCCTTCCACTTTTCACCAGTCATGCTTGTCAGAAGAGGTCGGTCTGCAGTTTATATGCTTATGTGCCTTCCATTTTAATTATTCTCAATCTTATCTGCCTTTTTTATTTATATATGTGTGTGTGTGTGTGTAAATTTTGTTTTTTTATATTTATTTTATTTTTAAGATAAGGTCACCAATGCAGAGGAGCCATATATGATTTTTGCAATTAGCCTCAGCCCTAGACAAAGGAATGGTAGAACATTGAATTGTTTAGTCCTAGGGTGTAGTGCAACTGTGAAAAGGACTGTATACAAGGTCTTTGGAAATTGATGCTGTAACAAAAGCAAACATCTCTATGTAGATTGAAAAGGTCTTGCAAAACTGGGCCACCAATAGGGCAATAGGTTTATGAATGAAATTGAAAATGATAAGTTGCAAGATACCTTCGGGTGGACAGATTTTATTTTAAGTAAGGTTTACTCAAAGTAGAAAATCTGGTTTAGTGTATTGTCTTAAATTGGAATATCTCAACTGTTGACTCACTTCATTCTGATGAAGCAATTGAAACTCTGAAGTCTGAACTGATCTTCTTCAGCAACCTTAGTTGCTAGCTTTATTTGTAAATTGACTTCAAGGGCTGATTTGTGCTTCCTCCTAACCTGAGTATCCTTTCTACAGCATGGTCCTTGTGCTATTTACCATGTCTGTGTTCAGTTAACTACTCCCTCAGTCCCTCAATCCCTTTTTATTTGCACTATTGTTCCTGGCTTACTTTTTTTTATTTTTATGAGAATTGTTTTGGTCAAATGGTGCAAAGAAAGAGGGATGGAGGGAGTATATTTGTATCGATGAAGATGACATTGCTCAATATGGAGGGTAGTTTAGTTAATTTATTGTACAATGTTATATATTTTCCCTCTTTCTAGAAAATGTCTCTTTTTTTTCATGATCTCCAATACTCATAATATCTTTCGTTACGTATTACTAAAAACTATCAAAGGATATTATTGCAAAAATACACTCTGGGGTGAATCTAATAGGAATCTACATGAATTTTGTTTTCCTTATTTCTCGGGATTAATTATGGTCAAAGATTTCTCCTACTCAGAGTAATTTGACTGGAGTACTGTATCTCAAACTTGTGGTAAAAACTTGGCCTGTGATTTTGTTTTAGTTTTCAAAATTGATTATAATATACTTGAATGATTTTTTTGCTTGATGATGTTCCTTTTTATCTAAATATTCTAATTTTGTTTGATTTGCACAGGAGCTTCCTGAAGGGAATTGGTATTGCCCGAACTGCACATGTCAGGTCTGCGGAGCCCTGGCCAATTACACAGAAACCTTGGGTTCTTGTGCTGCATTGAAGTGTTCTCAATGTGATAAAAAGTGTATACCTCTTTACTATTTCGGAATGCTATTTCATTATTTTTATGAATATACTTGTATCAAAATGGATGATAGGGATTTGTTAAAACTTTCCCAAGTCTATCCAAGGTCCTCAAAAGTCAAAATGACGTTTTAGTTGGTCTCTGTGCATGTTCATGATAGTTTTTATCCTTTACTTTGTCAAGTATATGTTATGTCTGTTTAATCTATGAACAGATCATCAAGCTTGCTTGACGGACAAGACTATAGGCAAAGTAAGTGGTGCACCTTGGTTCTGTGGCTCTAGCTGTGAAGAGGTAATCAGCTTAATAATTTTTTACCCACCAGAAATGTTATTGCTGACTGTATAGTTTAACATAATTGAAAGTGGTAAACTGTAATACATCCAAATTTTCAAAATGTTCATGAATCTTCCTCAATTTTTAGCTCCTCTTGATTGTTGCCTATCCAAGATGTTAGTCATTTAAGATGTTCATGGATCTTCCCCAATTTGTTTGCTGGGGTCTTGGGAATTGGAACTTTTTTGCTTCTTAATTTCACCGTTCTTTTTTGCCTGTCTTTTGACCTTCATAGTCCTCTTAATGGTTATGCAGGTGTTTGTTGGTCTTCAATCACGTATTGGCATGTCCAACCAAATTATGGATGGCTATTCGTGGACACTTCTGAGATGTATCCATGATGACCAAAAAGTTTCTTCTGCTCAACGTTTCGCCCTAAAAGCTGAATGCAACTCTAAGTTATCTGTTGCTGTTACCATTATGGAGGAGTGCTTCCTCTCTATGATCGATCCGAGAACAGGCATAGATATGATACCACAAGTGGTATACAACTGGGGGTAATTACTTTCATTTTGATAATTATAGAATTATACTAGTATCTATTTCTTTCACAAGATAAATGAATTGGTGAATAATTATCTACTATCGCCATTATCGGATGCTGCTTTAATTTTCAGAATCTAATTTCAAATTCTCATAAAAAATGCTTTGGACCCATTTTTTTATACTTGGTTTTTAGTAACTACTACTCTGTAGACACCAACAGACAGGGTTGACGCAGCTTTTTCAGCGACCTCTGCAATTGGGATGAAATTGAGCCCTGGAATTTGTAATTCAAAGAAATGCAATATTCAAATGAAAAAACCTCCCACTGTGTTCACTTCAAAGAATAAAAATAAAAACTACTATAAATATATATGTTTAAGAAACTAGTGATATTATAATGTGTTCATGGCATAACAGACAAAAAAACAACCTTGACAAAAGTTGCTCAAAAGTAAAAGATAACTCAATTAGCATAATTTGTAAACAAAAGTCGAACTAAATAAAGTTTTAAAGTTCCGCAATAAATGGATGACTAATCCCAAAAATAGAAAAGTAATTATTAAATACCTTAGAAGGATTCAAGGAAATGGGAGAACAAATGGGGATATAATAGAGAAACTGTGAATCAAATGTTGATTAAATGAAACCTTTTGGAAAAAATAGCTCTAGCTATCCTTTTTTCATGTAGATCGAGTAGTGATTAATTAATGATGTGGAAGGTAAGTCAAAAGACTTGTTGTGCAAACTGTAAAGCATTAAAGGGTAAATTGATGGCTTATAGGATTTGAATCATCAACCAAAGTATCAGTTGAACACTTTTGCCCGCAAACCATCCATATATGCTTTCTTCATACAACTAGTTGTATATAATGAACAACTGAATCATAGGCCCAGTCATGAAAATATGAAATTGATTCCATTGTGGGCTTCCAATCATGAAAGTATGAAATCGATATTTTTGTTTGTTTGGAGAATGATGTATTTCATTTCCTCTGAATTATCTGCTCCTATGATTTTATGGTTTTGTTGAGTATATTAATACTCCTATGGTTTGCCTTTTTGAAACCCCTGCTAACTAAAACTATAAATATCTCAAATTTCTTAGCATAAAATTATACTCCGTATGTTCCATTTTGTTGGAGAAACTATGTATTGGACATGTGAAAGATGACCTGGAAAATCTGCCTTCCTGATTTTATTATTATTTTACTAAGCAGTCAGTTTGCAATGTACAAAGGACAACCCATTTGTTTAGGAAAATGATATATCTAGCCCTTAGGCCTACATATAAGAAGCTTAAAATGGAAATAATATGTTGAGTTAAACATTTATTGCCTCAAATAATGTGCAAATTTGTCATGAATTTCTAAATATTTTTCATTTTAAGAAATGTATTCAATGCTTATTGTTTGTTTTGTCAGTGTCAAAACTTTGAAGTTCAACCTGCAATGCCGTTCAAATAAAAGCTTTTTTTTTGTGGCTGACAATTCGCAAAATACTCGAGAACCATGGATTAAATATTGTGATTCTTCAAATAGATTGGGATGGTCTGACTTGCAATAGGATTCATCAGAAGAATCACTTTTCTATTGGTTCAGAAATTATTCAGAGCAATATAAAATTGAATTTCTCAATAAGCTTCTTCAACTCCAATCAAAAGGCAAAGAATTTTTCCTATAATTTTAGAGAATCGATTGTTTCCATTTTCCTATAATTAGTAATTGGTTCATCATGCTTTCTCTTTGATTCGCTTAAAGGGTATTTTCTCCAAGCTCACTTGATTTTCCCGCCCTTTTGACCTGTTCTTATGTTTCTGATGCTTCAGGTCGGAATTTGCAAGACTTAATTTTCATGGTTTTTATACTGCTGTTTTAGAGAAGAATGATGTGCTAATATCTATTGCATCTATCAGGTATTTAGATGCGGTATCTATGAATCCCATTGGTTTAGATTTCTTCATTCTGTATATTGATGTCTTTGAAAGTTTCAGTTACATAGCCATCACTATATTCTGAGATTTGATCTTAATGACCACCCCCCCCCACCCCTCTTCTTTCGTCGTTGCATCCACAGGTATTTTCAGAAATTAAGTTTCTGACGTGCAAATATGTGTATTCATCTTTTTTTTGTTGACAGAAAAAAAATTCTACACTACATGATCTGCTGCACTACATGATTATATCCTTGCAATTGTTGTTCAAATAGTTGGACTGAATGGTCCACTTGGAGTTATTCATTGTACTCGTTAAATTTCTTCTGTCAGTGAAATGTGAAAGTTTCAATTGTTAACGGCCCATATAGTATATTCTAAACAAATGCATAACTCATCATCTTTTAATGGCATAGATGCTAGTAGCAGGTTATGAAAGTGAAACTACTTCATAATCTGAGTTTACATAAGTGAAAACACATAATCAACTTGGAATTAGGCTATTCATTGGGGCACCAAAGGGAAAGTTTCCCACAATATATCTTGTTTGTTGTGGTTCATCAGTCATCACCATAGCTCTCGTACTTTGATTTATCATGCTCAGGATTTCAACAGTATGGAGAGTTAATATTACCAAATCAGTTAAGGAAGAGTGTTATTGAACAAGAAGTTAAAGTTCCAGTGTCTTCAAGGTTGGAATAATGTCAATTTAGTGTCTGATTTAGTTTAAGTTTAGAATAGATTTAAATTTTTGGGTTTTACCGTTTTAAGGGTAGGTCATGGGTCATCATTGGCTCTGGCTACTAATGGGTCTTGTCTATCTAGGTGTTTCCGTTCAACTTCTGTCCTCATTTTCACATATAACTCAGGTCTTAGGATCGTGTAATTAAGTATAGATCAAAATTTTCTGGTCTAAATTGGCGGTTTTTCATGATTCCGAAACCTATCTGTATGTTCTTTACTAGTCACACTTAAGGGATAGTTTTGTGCTATATTCAGAATTTATCAACTAATGAGATTTTAAATCTCAACCCTTCAGGGTGCATGGAGTAGCTGTTGCAGAGATGCCACTCATTGCAACTTGTAGCAAATATCGCCGGCAGGGAATGTGTCGGCGTTTGCTAAATTCTATAGAGAAGGTAATATACTTGGCTTCTAGCTGTCTGCTCCATAGTGCAGGGTTTGGTGGAACAGGTTTTGTAACTTAAGTTGGTATCATTTTGACATTTTCCTGTGGCTCTGTAGATGGCAATAATTGCATAATACCAATTTCAGCAGAATTATTTCTAATATAGTTTGTTTTCCATGTGTTAAGAATATTCGATTTCTGTGGAAACTCATTCTTGTGCTAAGAACATTCAATTTCTGTGGAAACTCATTCTTGATTCTTTCTGTTAATCTTTTATGGCTCTAGATGCTTGTGTCGCTGAAAGTTGAGAAGCTTGTGATTGCTGCAATTTCCGATTTAGTAGATACTTGGACAGTTGGTTTTGGATTTGTACCTATGGAAGAGGAGGAGAAAAAAAGCTTGAGTAAAATCAACTTGATGGTGTTTCCTGGAACTGTGATGCTGAAGAAGACACTTTATGTGAATCAAGCTACAGACCTACAAAAAGGTGATTCAAGTTTAATGAATGTCACAATCATTTCTTTTTACTTTTTGTTTGTTTGTTTGTTTTTAAGGGATCCTTTCTCTTATCTTGATTTTCAACTTATAATGACAATGATGATAGTTGACAAAAATAGTCCTCAATTCAGGAATTGAAGAATTTTCTTCTGTGGGTGATGATGAGTCATGCAATTTCAGAATTCCCTTGGAAGGGAACACTAAAGAGCACTCTCTTGATGGAGTAGCAAATGCACAAAAAGTTCAGCAAATAAGCTCCTCTGATTTGAAGGCAGGTGAAGCTCAGATTATTGTCGCTGCTTCTGAAATTGAGCCCGAGTTTGCAAAAGGTTATGGCTCCTTGGAGCAGGAGGATACAGTGTCAAATATAGCAAGTTTTAGAAAAGAGGAGCTTTCCTGTGTACCAGTCGGGTGTGAAATGGAAGTAAAAGAAACCAGTGAGAGCGACATGGGTGAAGCGGTGACTGTTCATTCGGTTATTAATTGGGTTACAGATGTAACAGCAGGTTCCAGAGAAGAGCTGTTCTCCCATGAACCAGTTGGGTGTGAAATGGAAAGAAATGAATCCGGCGAGAGCAACACAAACGAAGTCATGACTACTGATTCGTTTATTGATAGAGCTACAAATATGACAACTGGTTTCAGAAACGAGGAAATCTCTCATGTACCAGTTGGGTGTGAAATGGAAACAAATGAATCTGGCGAGAGCAACACAAACAAAGTCATGACTACTGATTCGGTTATTGATAGAGCTACAAATATGACAACTGGTTTCAGAAACGAGGAAATCTCGCATGTACCAGTTGGGTGTGAAATGGAAACAAATGAATCTGGCGAGAGCAACACAAATGAAGTCATGACTACTGATTCGGTTATTGATAGAGCTACAAACATAACTGGTTTCAGAAACGAGGAAATCTCGAATGTACCAGTGGGGTGTGAAATGGAAACAAATGAATCTGGCGAGAGAAACAGAAACAAAGTCATGACTACTGATTCGGTTATTGATAGAGCTACAAACATGACAACTGGTTTCAGAAACGAGGAGTTTTCACATGTAGCTGTTGGGTGTGAAATGGAAACAAACAAGACTGGTGAGAGCAACTCAAGTGAAGCCATGACTACCCATTCGTTTATCGGAAGAGTTGCAAACGCACCATGCGAAATGGGAACGAATGAGGCTGGTGAGAGCAACACGAGTGAATTCGTGAATACTCATTCGATTATTTCGGGCCTGGTTCAGGAAGATGAAGAAGCGGTGGTTGATGCTACAAAATCAGATATCGAACCCATCAGTCACCCAGAACCCTTAGATGGAGAAACTAGTTCAGATAAGCATTCATCAAAACAATTTTGTGAATATGTTGTACCCCTGGTAATCCAAGAGGGGGTTTCGGGTGAAGAAACCCGTAATGTAGGTGATGTTCAAAACCAGCTGTCTGTGATCGAGCAATCTCAGCAAGATAGTGTTTGGCCTATGTCGTGATAAAATCAGTGTATGTACAGAATCTGTGCTTTGCCTAAGTCGTAATAATAATTATCAAATTATGCATGTTTACAATGTCCTTTTCCCAAAGCTTAAGAAAGAACTTCTAATTTAGCCAAGATGACTGGCAACTCGCTAGCCACAAAAAATCTTGCTGATCGGAGAAAGTATATATTTTTTACATAGTAAGGTAAATTGGGTCTAGGAACGCCCGTTGAGGATGGGAGCGGCGAGAATCAAACTTCCAGCACCGCTACGTTAGAGGTCGATCCTCTCTCATTTGGTGTCGTTGAACACTCATGTTGTGAAGAATGATCTTATCCATTAATCATAAAAGACCTTAAAGTATTATTGAGGCTTTTAATTTTTGTTGATTGATTATATTAAATCTCCTCTTCCTCTTCCATTGGAGTGGTCTTAGAATTTTTTGTTGGTTACTTGAAATGATTTATCAGAATACAAAGAAATCACAAGAAAAATATATACAGCCCAAAAATTAGCATATAAACATTGAAAGAGAGTTCAGTTAGCTCAACAAGAGTATCACATCATCAAATCAAAATTGTATGAATAACGAGAAGGATGCATGGAATCGAAGATCATTGATTTAGATAGGAATATTACTAAACAATAATCTTTTTGTTACAAAATTTGATGTTTAAGGGCATTTGTCTTTCTTTTATCAAAGACAACTATGAGACATAAGCTTTGAAAGTCAACAAAATATGTCAAACAAGAATTAGTGGTGTGATTTCCTCTTATAATTTGGTAATGAAGTTCTAGTTTTTGAGTGCAGAAGTATGATTATTGATTAGTATGTTTTTTTTTTTCAATGTGTTGAACCAAAATTTTTATTGGTCCTGCTAGGACCATATTCAAAGTAATAAAATCATCAGTTATAAAATTCCTGTAACAGATATGCATATAAAATCTCATTCCATGTATCGGGAACTCCTGGCAAGCACCAATGAATGCAATCTGCAAAGTTTTTGGGGTCGGCCTTTTGTTCCTTGGTTAAGAGTTTGCCTTTTCGTTCGGTATAAATTGTGGTGTGTGCATCTTTCCTGAAGTCTGATAATTGTGTGATGTTCAGAAATGTTACATCTACTTTAAGATCCTGTAATGTTTCTTGCACAATCTTCATGATCTCAAGATCTGTTCCCATCCCCCGGAATGGTCTGTGGATCGGTTCTTTTTCGTTGAAGCAATTGCCATCACTTCCAGGTTTCCATTCTGAGCTCCTATGATTTGGAAAGAATGTCGTGAAAACACATAAAAACTTAGAGTTGCATATAGATTCTAGCTATCATCATAAATAAAACTTATGTACATGTTGAGAATGACAACTACTTTAATTGGTTCGCCTTATCTAAGAAATCAAACCTCGTCTATATATATGGCTCCTTAATCTTAGATAGAATATAAAAACCTATATCGATCTCTAAATATCAATTTAAACTTTTAGTTAAGTTGGTTTTATGACATGGTACCAGCGCGGCAACGCTAGAGTGATAAGTTAATGGGTTTAGGGTACAAAAAATTACTAAATCAAACCTTGTCCTAAAAACATGTCTACCATCACTTACAAAGACCTTTGATGTTGCTTATGAGTAAAATAAAATCTTACCACATATGTGTAGGAGACACACTCATGAAGAAGACCTTTTGTTTTTCAGAATTTATGCTAGAGTCCAACCATTTTGCCCATGTTTGCAATGCAATCTTGTAAGCTGTAGTTACATTATACTCTCTCATGTCATTGAGATCTCCATACCTACAACATATTTTCCCAACAATTTCAAAGTAGTGAAAATTATTGAACAATAAATAAGCTAGCATTTTTGTTAAATCTATTTAGTAATTAGTATGCATAAAAATGACATTACAAAATACTCTATCCGTCTCATAATCTTTGCCCCATTTTCTTTTTTTGGTTGTCTCAAAATCTTTGCTCCATTTTCTTTAAAAGCAAAATTTTCTCTCTACTTTTTACATGTGGCGGGGGCCCGCTTCAGCTCCTTTACAATTTCTCTCAGCTTTTTTCCTTTCATTCGTATATGCAGAGATTGCCAATGGAGCAAAGAATATGAAACGGAAGGACTGAAGGAGTATGTAAAAAAAGAGTTTCACCCAGTTCCAAATCATACACGACTTATAACTAATGCACAACATCTTTGCAAATTTTCATGCCAAAATCACCAGTGTGTGACATGTGACGTGTCATGTACCTTTGCTTTTATTTACAAAATTGCCACCGTGCATTATTATTTATGGACTTACGTTGCATTAATTATAGGCTTGAACATCCACCAAATATAGCTTTCAAATACTAAAAAGTCAACTCCTTCCCAGTTTTTGCTGTGATTAGCAATGCGATCAAGCTTAACCATCCTCTTGATCACTGAATGATTTGTCGAATGATCTGAATTTGATTCAGCTAGAAATGGAGCCCAATAAAATTCAATTGTTGCATTATATTCCTGCAAATTAAAATTCAATAATTCAATTATATTCTGATTATGATATAGTGATAATAATTAAACTTCTTAATTAATTACGATAGCAAGTCAAGTCCCTTGTTAGTCTGGATAATCTTTGCTGAAATTTTGTAACTTTTTAACCTAATACTATAACTTCCATACAAAACTTAACTACATAGTAGTTGTTTAAAATGTTATTACAA
The DNA here is from genome assembly GCA_951394345.1 of Salicornia ramosissima. Taxonomy (NCBI): domain Eukaryota; kingdom Viridiplantae; phylum Streptophyta; class Magnoliopsida; order Caryophyllales; family Amaranthaceae; genus Salicornia; species Salicornia ramosissima. The sequence continues at coordinate 59,115,673 of OX596235.1, read as the reverse complement.
AGTTAATAATTTTAGGGCATTGTTATTCACCGCCTATATTTTACTAATCACGTACGCCCACCATCTTTAATTGCAATTAGCACTTAAAATGACATGTATGTCCCTACACAAACAAAACTCTGGACTACAACCACTACCTATGCTCGGACCACGACCACCATTGCCATCGATGCCGCCACTATCGTCAGGCTGTCGTTCACTATACCATCATAAAAATTTTAAATAATCATTTTTTGAAAATCTAAAAAACAAAAAAATGATGTACCAAACCCAAAAATCGGTACTGCCATGGAAGAACCGAACCTAAATGGGTACTTTTTTTAATTTGGTTCCATCATGGTGTTTGCCAGCAGCTTCTAACAGTGGTGGTAGTCGACAAATGAAGTAGTGAAATTTTTTGGTAAAAGGGTATTTTTAAAAAATAAAATAAGGGCGTTATTTTTATCTTTTCCAGTCTCAATTGTATGTAAAGGTTGGCAGTGATTAGTAAAATGAGTACGGTGAATGTTAAATACGGATTTGGGCAGCACCCACAACAAAAAGAGAGTCTGACCATACACAAGTTCGATGGGTTCCATTATAAAACCAATTGGTAATATAAAGAGTAACCACCAAACTTATATATATATATATATATATATATATATTAGTCATCATTTGGATGTGATTAACTTGAAAGGACTATTCTTCAACAGCTAAATAACAAATATATAACAATCCACTAAATTTGGACATGGGGTAAGAGATAATAACCTCAGCATAGAAGATCTTCTTAGAAGGAACCTTGTAAAGTGTTTTCTTTTCATCAGGAATGACAGATTGCAACATACAAACCATAGAATCAAATGTCCCTCTTTGAATGGAGTCTCCTACGTACATCAAACGCTTGTTTCTAAGTATACGTAGCAACTTTGCTGCATTGAACCTGCAAAGTTATATATATATATATATATATATATATATATATATATATATATATATATATATATATATATATATATATATGTCAATATATCATGATTATCATCATCATCCAACACCTAAATTAATGGTAAAATTGAGATCTAGCTAGTAGTTCATAAGATATCAACAACAAAAAAGATTTACTAATAGTTTAGGGGTGATCATGGGCCGGGCCAAAGGAAAAATTACACAGCCCATGTGGTCGGGTTGAGTCAAAGTTTGGGCCGTAAATTTGTTTACTAATAGTTTAGGGGTGATTATGGGCCGGGACGAAGGAAAAATTTTCAGCCCATGTGGTCTGGTTGAGTCAAAGTTCGGGCCAAAAAATTGTAATCAGGCCACCTTTTTGGGATGGGCCATGTGAACTTTTAGCATTTTTTTGGGTCGGGCTTCGTCAATTTTAACAATTAAAAAACAAAACAGTCGCATCACTCGCATCTCATTACAAAAAAAATTAAAAAGAGGTCAAGCTTTATGCCGAAAGCCGAAAATTTTGGGACTACGCCGCGTCGGGATCACCACTAGTAATAATGTGTTGCTTTGAAATTTGTTTTTTTTTATACATATGCACAATCAATTTACTTTCATGTCAAATTTTAGCAAACACTAATCAATTATAAAACTCTTAAAATTACATCAACGGCTAGCAACTAACAGCTAATTTAACGGCGCAACTAAGAGCTAACCATATGTACATAATCAAAACAAAAGGCTTATATTGTCATATGAAATTTGTTACCTAGGTAGATTGCATTCATTAGGTTGCCATCTCCAAAACTGGTAAAAATTATCAGATCTTCCATTCCTTTGACAAGCAACTTGCTTAACCAAAAAAGGGCAACTTTCTTCACTATAAATTGGATGAGTCACGTTATCCCAAACCCATTTTCCTTCAAAAACATTACAATCTTCAATATCTTCATAACTATTATCATCATCATCCTTCTTCTTCTTCTTAATAGAAGCATTATTGATAATGTACCTATGAAATCCACTTCCTTGCAACCAATATTGCCATTGGAATATGCTTTCTTCCTTGCTATTCTTCGAATTGTCGAAAACTAGCCTCGTTGTCCCTAGGATTAGTAATGATGCTAATGCAATTGGTAAGATTGAATGGTATTTTCGACTCGAAGATTGTTGAACTATCATTACTAAACTAATGTATGTTTGTTTTTTTGTTGCTAAATTTGGAATTGAACAAGGAAATTGTGTAGGATTATTATGTTAAATGTGTACTTTGAACATTTTTTTAGGCAATGTTTCAGTTTTAGCTTTAGATTCAAGCTAGAATTTTGAGAAATAATGAAGTAGCCCATTATGCAACTACCAGTTGGTAAGGTGTCTAACATAAATTAGGTGCTTTTGCTACTTTGCATGTTACTATATCATGTTTAATTAAAAGTTTGTTGTTATTGTTGATTGTTACTTCAATATTGGAGAAGATTAGTTGGCTGTAGATGTAACTATGTAAGCAGATAAATGGTATGAATATAAGTTAGTCTACCTTGGTGGCTTGGTCAGTGGGTGTAGATGTCAGATTCTACACTATTAAAGGTGGGCACGGGCTGTGTCGGGACGGCCCACGTGCCAAGTGCCACAACAAGCCGTGCCTATAACGGGCCAAGAAAAAATTCGTGTCGTGCTGAGCTTGTGTCAAGTTATAAAATATAAGGCCCATGCACAACCCAAACCACGTGTCGGGCCGGGCCGACTCGTGCCGTGCCCACGCCTTATAGTAATTTTTATATATTATAAATTTTTAACCAAAATGAACGTGCCAGCGTGCGAGCCAACCCATCATGCTCGTGCCAGATTCGTGCAAAACTTTTAAAATGTTATTCATGGATGGCCTACAGCCCACTAGTCGTGCTTTTGTGCTGTGTCGTGCTCATAGCGGGCTCGTACCGTGCTGGGCCCAAAGCGTGTCGTGCCGAGTTGGCCCTCGTGTCGTCCCGGCCCATGCCCAGCTCTATACACTATGTTATATATGTTGGGCATGGCCTAAATCTTTAAGGCCCAATTCTAGATAATCCTAGTATTAAATCAACTATCAATACATGAACATGCTAGAGTATGATGATGATGATTATATCATCTCCTTTACAGTTTTACTCTCATACTTTTTTTTGTATCAAGTGCTCGTCGTTATGGGTTGTTTACCTCATTTGAGTGTTTTTTACCACGTTATATTGTGTGTTATTTTTTCTACTTTATTTCTTGCCCATCCTTTATCATATATGGAGTAGTTTATTTCTCAGGGCTCGTTTACATTAGCTGAATAGAGATGAACTGAACTGAACTGAACTGAATAGAAGTGTATTAATTGAACTTAATAGAGATGAACTGAACTGAACTGAATATAATCTGAAGTAAACAACCCCTCAATATCAATTTGTCATGCGCTCTAATTTTCCCAACAATACATATTTTTTAAACAAAACATAATGGCAAACTCATGAATATTATAAAGGGAGCATGCCAAAATCACAAATGTGTGCCATGTGTTTAGTAACTTCAAATTTATTTAAAAATATATTGATATGTTTTATTTAAAAACACAACACAGAACTGACAATTATCCTTTATTTTTAAAAAAAAAGTTCAAATAAATTTTGATTAGAGATAATTGTGTCAAATTTCGAATAACAAAAAGAAAAAATTGTAAAAAATAAGTTGGTTGACTTAATTTGACAAAACAGACAAAAGATAGACTTATTTTAAGAAAATCAGCAAAATATTTGACTTATTTTTTACAATTTTTCCAAAACGAAATCCAAAAGCCTAAAACCCCAAATGTTAAACCTTCATCATCCTCAAACTTGAGATATGAGTGGAGTTTGTGGAGGTCTACGTCCATGGCGTTTACGCCTCCATTCTCCCACCACATGTTCCACCACCTTCATTTGCAGACACTCATTCTCCACTGTATGCTCTTCATCTTCTTCTTCTTCTTCTTCTTCATCTCCTTCATCAATTTATCCTCATCTGAAAACAGCAGAGAAAAAGCAAAAAGTGATAGTCATCTCTGGCCCCACTGGCGCCGGAAAATCTCGCCTCGCTCTCGAACTCGCTAAGCGTCTTAATGGCGAAATTATCAGTGCTGATTCTGTTCAGGTTTTTTCATCTCTTTTTTTTGAAAATTACCTACATTCCCAATTACTCTGTCTTTTGTTTTCTATTAATCTTTTTTTTTTTTTTGGCTGTTGTGTAAGAATATTGAATTTGAATTCTCTCATAGAAGATGTTTGGGAGTTGAGCTTTTTAGAATAGTTTTTTTTTATTTTTTATTTTTTACACAAACAACTAATATAGTTAATTAGGCAAATCAGTTAGCTAACTCAATTTGCCAACTTCTAACAGCTAACTCCCCAACAAGTTCATACACTGTGTTCTTGATTTTTCTTATTTGGGACTGATTATGTTGTCATTTACCCATATATATGGCTTATTTCCTGCACTTTGAAATTACAGATTTTGTTGGGGTTTTGTGGTTTATGTCAATTTTTTTTTTCCTCCAATGTTTTTGTGGGAATATATGTTGATTGTAGTGTAATAATATTGTTTTTGTGCTACCATGAATTTGTTTGCTATGGTAATGCTACTTCTTAGTCTTCTGAAGTGATTAAATCATATAGACCAAATTTGGGATGGCTGTACATTATATAGACCAAAGAATGAAAAAGTTATATGTAAGTTGTGATATGAGAAATTATTCAAGTTGCTTTTGTCATAAATATATCAATTCATATTAACTATTGGATTAATTGATTTTAATAATATAACCTTTGAGGGATTCGCAACTAATAAACCAATGTTTTGATTATTGAATAATAACCCAACCTTTATACCCAATTTTCTTTCAGTAAAATTTTTGACCTACTACCTTTACATTAGGTAAATAATTACATTATTCATTATTTTTCTCCTAAACTTAATTTTATTTAAAAATTTGTTTTTAAAACAACCCAACCACCCTCCCCTCCTTGGAAACCACCGACCACCACCGCCCCTGCCCCCTAAACCCCCACTGCCTCCGCCCCCAAACCACTGCTGCCCTTTGCCCAAACCACCACTGCTACCACCACTGCCACCACCCCTACCCTAAACCACCTTGCCTGCTTGCCACCACCCCCATCCAAACCAGCCCAATCGAACCCCCACAACCCAACCCCCACGACCACTCACCTACCCAGCTGCCTTTCCCCCCATGCCCAACAACCCCATCCCCCACCCCCACCCCCGAAACCCCCTCCCCTTAAACAGGCAACCACCGATTCCCGACAGCCACTCCCGTCCCCATCGACCCGCACCTCAGATCTGGCGAGAGAGAGAAGGTGATACCGCAACGATGGTGATGGAGGTGGTGGTGGTGACTAATGATGGTGAGTGAATATGGTGGTGGTGTTGGTGTTGGTGAGTGAGGAGGAATTAAGAGAGAGAAAAGGGTGGTGTGAGGGAGGAAAGAGAAAAGGGTGGGGGTAAGTTTTTTATTTTAATTTTTTAATTTTAGATTTACTTTTTAAAAAATTTCAGTTTTTTTTTTGAAATGATGACCAATAATATGCAAACACGTGTCATTAAAAACCTGTATAACAAGTTATAACCGGTTATGGTTTACTGAAAGAAAATTTGGTATAAAGCTTGGGTTATTATTGAATAATCAAAAGGTTATTAGTTGCGAATCCCTCAAAGGTTGTATTATTAAAATCAATTAATCCTTGACTATTTATCTATTTAGCTGATGAAGTTGGTGATTCAACTTGTGCTTGGATTCTATTCTATTCAGTCTATCTCCATTTCAAAGTAGTATGGGGTGTACACAACATGTACCCCATAAAAGTTCCATTTGCATTTTTCTTTTGTTATCTATTTAAGGTGCACAAATTATTCTGGTGAGCATATTGCCATGAGTTGAAGTATTGTGATGACTTTGTATCCTTTGTAATGATACAGGTCTATCGAGGTCTTGACATTGGATCTGCGAAGCCTTCAACTAGCGAGAGGAAGGTAAGTTTGATTTGTTTGACATGAAGTTCAAAGGATTTTGGTTTTTGGCTCTACTAATATGCTATCATAGCATTTAATCCTGGATTAGATTAATCCTGATTAGCACTAGATTATGTGTTTATCAACTTAATATTGTTCTTGTCTATGTCCAGTCATTTGAAGCATTTTTTAGACACTCTTACTATCTTTAACAACAATTTCTATCCACACTTTTTTGGGTTCTTGATGTCTGGGAACGAAAATGTCTGAAACACCAAGCAAAAGGGTCATTGGGTGACAGGGGAGTGCTAGGCCCAAAGCACCCAATTACCCTGACACTAAATCTCCCTCAGGAGGATACTATACTTTGCTTTAGCATTAGACTAGAAGCCTTTTGATGCGTCTACACACCCATGATAAAAAGATAGGGTGAAAAAAGCTAAAACCAAAGATCGTATAATCAAAGCTTTTCTTGGGCTACTGGAATTAGGAACGGAAATGTCCTTACCAAGGCAAGATCCTTGGGTTACAGAGAGCTTCGGAATGGATTGCAAACGCATCGAAATCTTATGAAGGTGGATGACCCAAAGCACTGCACACAACCTAACCCTTGATAAGATAATCGAGGTGATAAAAAGTCGCATGGGAGGGCACGATGCTGCGCTTTAGCGCAGACAAGGAACCTCCCGATGTGTACCCAAACCCATGATTTAAAGACAAGGCGAATAAGGGCCTTTGGAATAGCTCTCATAAGCTAAAACCAAATGTTATAATTCAACGTTTTTGGGCCTCCGGGCCGCTCCGAAGCCCCCACACAAAAATGGCCGAAACATTTAAGGGGTTTTTATTGGGTTGTGCAACGCTACCACTAAGGTTTTCGGCCACATCAACGGACATTTTAGAGACAAAATTCCCAAAAAATACATCGATTCAACATTATTTGGCTTTTTTGCGATAAGGGGGTTATAAAGGCTCCACATCCCGTTTTTTAGGCAAAATTCCTGTGGGAACCCCCTTGGGGCACCCTAACATGTGGATGAGCAACTAAGAAAAATTAGGGGGATGCCGATCCGGTCACCCAAAATGTTGAACTAAGCCTATAATTTATCGTTTTTGTGCTTTCAGGCCTGTTCCGGGGCAAGAACAAAGATGATTAGAACTTTCTAAGGGTTTCCTTGGGTCACAGAACACGCCCACAAAAGATGTCGGCCACACCAACAGACATTTGAGAGTCAAAATTCCCAAAAAATACGCGATTCGACATTATTATGCGTTTTTGCGGTAAGTCGCTCATTAGAGCTCCACACTTCTTATTTTTACTCAATCTCTGTAGTAACTCCCTTGGGGCACCACTGACATCAGGTTGAGCAATTGGGACAAATTTGGAGGGATTCCGATCCAATCACCCAAAATGTAGAAATCAAAGCCAATAATTCACCAATTTTGGGCTTTCAGACCTGCTCAGGGCCCTGGAACAAAAATGGCAAACTTCCTTCTTCACCATCAAATCACCGTCGTTGTACCCTACACATCCATTCTTCCAGAACCCGAACGACCAAGTTTTTCGGCCCTAAACAACAGCCTCGGTTGCCGGTTTCCAATTGCGTATGGTCGTTTTATGACCCAACAAACACTCCCTATGATTTTCGGCCACTTTTATTTCGGAACCTTCAAATACCGTGAATTATAGCCTTCTATTCTTGCCGATCAAGAGGTCGTTCCAGGCCCCGTCATTTTTTACCTCGAAATTCGCACACGTGGTTCGGGGTAACATCTGGGGGATTTAGTTCCGTTTTCACCATCAAATCACCACCGTTGCGCCGTACACACCCGTTTATAAAAAACCCGAGCTAACGGGTCTTATGTGCATTCGGCCCTTCAAACGGCCTCAGTTGTCGGCTTCCACTTCCGTGGGGTCGTTTTATGAGCCAACAAACCCACCGTAATATTTTCAGCCACTTTAATTTCGGGACCCCAAAATCCTCAAAAAGCGTGAATTACAGCCTTCATTGTAGCCGTTTAGGAGATCGTTCCGGACCCCATCACCGTTTTCCGCAAAATTCGCACACGTCGTACTGGGTACCATCTGGGGACTTATGTTCGTTTTTACCATCCAATCACCACCGTTTCACCCTGCAGGCTCGTGTTTCCGCCACTCGAAGGAACATGTCTATTGTGCATTTCAGCCCTTCAAACACCCTCGATCGCCGGTTTCCTTTTGCGTAGGGGTTTTTATGACCTAAAAAACCACCCATATGATATTTGGACACTTTCACTCCGGGGCCCCAAAACCCTAAAAAAGCATGAGTTGTAGCCTTCTGTTCTCGCCATCAAGAAGTCGTTCCGGGCACGTCATTGTTTTCCCTGAAATTTGCACACGTGCTCCGGGGTACTCTATGGGGGGGGGGGGTTTATGTCAGTTTTCAAAAGCAAATCACGATTGTTACATCCTACACCCTCATTTTCACCATTCGATCACCACCGTTGCACCCTACAGACCTGTTATTCCGCCATCAATGAACGAGCCTATGTGCATTTCGGCCTTTCAAACAGGATCGATTGCCGGTTTCCACTTTTATACGGTCGTTTTATGACCCAAAAAACCCAAAATATTATTTTCAATCACTTTCATTACGGAACCCCAAAACCCTAAAAAGCGTGAATTATAGCCTTCAGTTGTAGCCGTTTGGGAGATCGTTTCGGACCTCGTCACTGATTTGCCCCAAATTCGCACACGTCGTATTAGGTACTATATGCGAGATTTACGTCCGTTTTCACCATCCAATCACCACCGTTGCGCCGTACACACCCGTTCATCTAAAACCCCAAGCAAACGGGTCTTATGTGCATTTCAGCCCTTCAAACGACCTCGGTTAGCGATTTCCACTTACGTAGGGTTCTTATACGATCCAATAAACCCTCCTTATAGTTTTCGGCCACTTTCATTCCAGGATCCAGAACCCTCAAACATCGTGAATTATAGCCTCCTGTTTTGGCCGTTCAAAAGGTCGTTCTGGCCTTGTCACCGTTTTCCCCGAAATTTGCACACGTGGTCCATGGTAACATTTGGGGGATTTAGGTTCGTTTTCACCATCAAATCACCACCGTTGCGCCATACACAAAGTTTTTATCAAAAATCCGAGCGAACAGGTCTTATGTGCATTTCGGTCGTTCAAACGTCCTCGGTTGAAGGTTTCTACTTCCGTGGGGTCGTTTTATGACTCAAGAAACTCACCATATTGTTTTCGGCCACTTTCATTCCAGGAACCCAAAATCCTTAAGAAACGTGAATAATAGCTTCTATTTTTATCAGTCTGGACCCCGTCATCGTTTTCCCCAAAATTCGCACACGTTGTTTTGAGTACCATCTGAGGAATTTAAGTACGTTTTCACCATCCAATCACCACTGTTGCCCCCGACAGGATCGTTTTTTCGCCACTCGAAGGAATGTGTCTAATGTGCATTTCAGCCATTCAAACGGCCTTGGTCGCCAGTTTCAGTTTGCGTATGGGTGTTTTATGACCTAAGAAAACCACCCATATGATATTCGGTGACTTTCATTCTGGGATCCCGGAAACATAAAAAAACTTGAGCTGTAGCCTTTTGTTCTTGTCGTCAGGAGGTCATTCCGGGCCTTGTGATCGTTTTCAACCCAATTCGCATACGTTGTCCCGATACTTTATGCAGGATTTAGGTCGTTTATCACCATCACGTCAGCACTGTTGCGCCCTAGACACTCGTTTATCTAAAACCCGAGCGAATGGGTCTTATGTGCATTTCGGCCCTTTAAACGGCGTCGTTTGCCGGTTTCCACTACCGTGGGGTTGTTTTATGACCCAACAAACCCACCATATTATTTTCGTCCAGTTTCATTTCGGGACCCCAAAACCCTCAAAAAGCGTGAATTATAGTCTTCTGTTCTAGCCGTTTGGGAGATCGTTCCGGACCAATATCACTGTTTTCCCAGAAATTTGCATACGTCGTACTGGGTATCTTATGGGGGATTTATGCCAGTTTTCACCACCCGATCATCACTGTTGCACCTAAAGGCCCGATTTTCCGCCACCCGAATGATCGGGTCTTATGTGCATTTCGGCCCTTCAAACGGCCTCGGTTGCTAGTTTCCACTTCCGTGGGGTCGTTTTATGACCTAACAAACCCAAAATATTCTTTTCGATCACTTTCATTCCGGGACACCAAAACCCTCCAAAAGCGTGAATTATAGCCTTAAGTTGTAGACGTTCGGGAGATCGTTTCGGACCCCGTCACAGTTTTGCCCGAAATTCGCATACGTTGTATTGGGTACCATATGGGAGATTTATGTTCATTTTCACTATCCAATCACCACCATTGCGCCGTACACACCCGTTTATCATGAACCCGAGTAAACGCCTCTTATGTGCATTTCAGCCCTTCAAACAGCCTCGGTCGCCGGTTTCCATTTGCATTGGGGTTTTTTATGACCAAAAAATACCACCCATATGATATTCGACACTTTCATTCCGGTACCCCGGAACCCTCAAAAAGCGTGAGTTGTAGCCTTCTGTTCTTGCCGTCAGGAGGCCGTTTCGGGCCCCGTCACTGTTTTCCCCGAAATTCACACACGTCCTTCGGGGTACTATATAGGTGTTTTATGTCCGTTTTCACAGGTAAATCACGACCATTGCACCCTACACGTCCGTTTTTCAAAAACCTGAAAGAACGGGTTTTATGTGCATTTCGGCCGCAGTTGTCGATTTCCACTTGCGTAGGGTTGTTATACATTCAAATAAACCCTCCTTTTACTTTTCAGCCACTTTAATTCCGGGACCCCCGAACCCTCAAACAGTGTGAATTATAACCTCCTATTCTGGCCGTTCAAAAGGTCGTTCTAGCCCTGTCACCGTTTTCCCTGAAATTTGCACACGTGGTCCATGGTAACATTTGGGGAATTTAGGCTCGTTTTCACCATCAAATCACCACCGTTCCGCCATACGCACCGTTTAAATTAAAAATCCGACCAAACAGGTCTTATGTGCCTTTCAGCCGTTCAAACGTCCTCGGTTGCTGGTTTCTACTTCCGTGGGATCGTTTTATGACCCAAGAAACCCACCATATTATACTCGGCCACTTTCATTAGGGACCCCAAAATCCTCAAAAAACGTGAATTATAGCCTTCTATTTTGACCGTTCCAAAGATCATTTGGACCCCGTCACCGTTTTCCCCAAAATTCGCACACGTTGTTTTGAGTACCATCTGAGGGATTTATGTACGTTTTCACCATCCAATCACCACTATTGCCCCCGACAGGATCGTTTTTTCGCCACTCGAAGGAATGTGTCTAATGTGCATTTCAGCCATTCAAACGGTCTTGGTCGCCGGTTTCAGTTTGCGTATGGGTGATTTATGACCCAAGAAAACCACCCATATGATATTCGGTGACTTTCATTCCGGGATCCCAAAAACATCAAAAAGCGTGAGTTGTAGCCTTTTGTTCTTGTCGTCAGCAAGTCGTTCCGGGCCTTGTGACCGTTTTCACACGTTGTACCGGTACCTTCTGTGGGATTTCGGTCGTTTATCACCATCACGTCAGCACTGTTGCGCCCTAGACACTCGTTTATCTTAAACCCGAGTGAATGGGTCTTATGTGCATTTCGACTCTTCAAACGACCTCGGTTGCCGGTTTCCACTACCGTGAGGTCGTTTTATGATCCAAAAAACCCACCATATTATTTTCGTCCACCTTCATTTCGGGACCCCTTAACCCTCAAAAAGCGTGAATTATAGCCTTATGTTCTAGCCGTTCGGGAGATCGTTCCGGACCATGTCACCGTTTTCCCAGAAATTTGCATACGTCGTACTGGGTATCTTCTGGTGGGATTATGCCCATTTTCACCACCCGATCACCACCTTCACCCTACAGACCCGTTATTCCGCCACCCGAATGAACAGATCTTATGTGCATTTCGGCCCATCAAACGGCCTCGGTTGCCGGTTTCCACTTCCGTGGGGTCGTTCTATGACCCAACAAACTCAAAATAATATTTTCAATCACTTTCATTCCGGGACCCCAAAACACCCAAAAAGCGTGAATTATAGCCTTCAGTTGTAGCCGTTTAGGAAATCGTTTCGGACCCCGTCACTGTTTTGCCCCAAATTCGCACACGTCGTATTGGGTACCATATGGGAGATTTATGTCCGTTTTCACCATCCAATCACCACCGTTGCATCGTACACACCCGTTTATCAAAAACCCGAGCAAAGGCGTCTTATGTTCATTTCGGCCCTTTAAACGGCCTCGGTTGCCGGTTTCCATTGGCATTGGGGTTTTTTATGATCATATAAAAACACCCAAATGATATTCGACCACTTTCATTATAGTACCCTTGAACCCTCTAAAAGCTTTAGTTTTAGCCTTCTGTTCTTGCCGTCAAGAGGCTGTTTTGGGTCCCGTCACTGTTTTACCCGAAATTCGCACACGTGCTTCGGGGTACCATATGGGGGTTTTATGTTCGTTTTCACCAACAAATGACGACCGTTGCACCCTACACGCCCATTTTTCTATAACTAGAACGAACGGGTCTTTTGTGCATTTCGGCCCTTAAACTACCTCGATTGCCGATTTCCACTTGCCTATGGTTGTTATACGATCCAATAAACCCACTAATGGTTTTCGGCCACTTTCATTCCGGGACCTTATAACCCTCAAACAGCGTGAATTCTAGCCTCTTGGTCAGACTGTTCAAAAGGTCGTTCTGGCCTGTCACCGTTTTTCCCGAAATTCGCACACATGGTCCATGGTAAAATTTGGAGGATTTAGGTTCGTTTTCACCATCAAATTACCACCGTTGCACCATACACACCGTTTATATCAAAAAATCCGAGCGAACTGGTCTGATGTGCATTTCGGCCGTTCAAACGTCCCCGGTTGCTAGTTTCCATTTCCGTAGGTTCGTTTTATGACCCAAGAAAATCACCATATAATTTTCGGCCACTTTCATTGTGGGACCCTGAAATCCTCAAAAAACGTGAATTATAGCCTTCTATTTTGGCCGTTCGGGAGATTGTTCTGGAGCCTATCACCGTTTTCCCCAAAATTCGAACACGTTGTGTTGTGTACCATCTGAGGGATCTATGTCCGTTTTCACCATCCAATCACACCGTTGCACCCGACAGGATCGTTTTTTCCGCCAATCGAAGGAACGCGTCTAATGTGCATTTCAGCTAGTGGTGGCCACTGGGCCGGGTTGACCCGACCCGGTTTTTGGCCCTGATGGGTCAGGCCCGCTTAGCCCGGACCCGGCCCGTGACCCAGCCCGGTGGTAAATGGGTGGGTCATGGGTCGGAGTGTTATAACCCGTAACCCGGTCCAACAACCGATCCAACCCAGTCCCCGGCCCGGCCCACCAGCCCGGGTGGGCCGGTTCATGGGTCGCCACTCCATGAACCCGTGCCGGTTCGGCCAGGGCCGGTTCATGGGTCGCCTGCTTCGAGCTCGGCCCAGCCCGGTCCGTTCGGTGGCCAGCACTAATTTCAGGCATTCAAATGGCCTTGGTCGCCGGTTTCAATTTGCGTATGTGTATTTTATGACCCAAGAAAACCACCCATATGATGTTCGGTGACTTTCATTCCGGGACCCCGGAACCATCAAAAAGCGTGAGTTGTAGCCTTTTGTACTTTTCTTCAGGAGGTCATTCCGGGCCTTGTGATCGTTTTCAACCCAATTCGCACATGTTGTCCCGATACTTTTTGGGGGATTTAGGTCGTTTATCACCATCACGTCAGCACTGTTGCGCCCTAGACACTCGTTTATCCAAAACCCGAGCGAATGGGTCTTATGTGCATTTCGGCCCTTTAAACGGCCTCGTTTGCCGGTTTCCACTACCGTGGGGTTGTTTTATGACCCAACAAACCCACCATATTATTTTCGTCCAGTTTCATTTCGGGACCCCAAAACCCTCAAAAAGTGTGAATTATAGTCTTCTGTTCTAGCCGTTTGGGAGATCGTTCCGGACCAATGTCACTGTTTTCCCAGAAATTTGCATACGTCGTACTGGGTATCTTATGGGGGATTTATGCCAGTTTTCACCACCCGATCATCACTGTTGCACCTAAAGGCCCGATTTTCCGCCACCCGAATGATCGGGTCTTATGTGCATTTCGGCCCTTCAAACGGCCTCGGTTGCCGGTTTCCACTTCCGTGGGGTCGTTTTATGACATAACAAACCCAAAATATTATTTTCGATCACTTTCATTCCTGGTCACCAAAACCCCCCAAAAGTGGGAATTATAGCCTTCAGTTGTAGCCGTTCGGGAGATCGTTCCGGACCCCGTCACAGTTTTGCCCGAAATTCGCATACGTCGTATTGGGTACCATATGGGAGATTTATGTCCGTTTTCACCATGCAATCACCACCGTTGCGCCGTACACACCCGTTTATCAAAAACCCGAGCAAATGCATTTTATGTCCATTTTGGCCCTTCAAACGTCCTCGGTCGCCGCCTTCCATTTACATTGGGGTTTTTATGAAAAAAAAAAAAATCACCCATATGATATTCGGCCTCTTTCATTTTGGTACCCCGGAACCCTAAAAAAGCGTGAGTTGTAGACTTCTGTTCTCGCCGTTAGGATGCCGTTTCGGACCCCATCACTGTTTTCACCGAAATTAACACACGTGCTTCGGGGTACCATATGGGGGTTTTATGCCCGTTTTCACTAACAAATCACGACCATTGCACCCTACACGTCCCTTTTTCAAAAATCCGAACGAACGAGTCTTATGTGCATTTCAGCACTTAAACGGCCTCGGTTAGCGATTTCCACTTGCGTAGGGTTGTTATACGATCCAATAAACCCTCCTTATAGTTTTCGGCCACTTTCATTCCAGGACCCCAGAACCCTCAAACAGCGTGAATTATAGCCTCCTGTTTGCTCGTTTTATGACCCAACAAACCTACCATATTATTTTCGTCCACCTTCATTTCGGGACCCCTTAACCCTCAAAAATGCGTGAATTATAGCCTTCTGTTCTAGCCGTTCGGGAGATCGTTCCGGACCAATGTCTCTGTTTTCCCAGAAATTTGCATACGTCGTACTGGGTATCTTCTTGGAGATTTATGCCAGTTTTCACCACCCGATCACCACCGTTGCACCTTAAAGGCCCGATTTTTCGCCACCCGAATGATCGGGTCTTATGTGCATTTTGGCCCTTCAAACGGCCTCGGTTGCCGGTTTCCACTTCCGTGGGGTCGTTTTATGACCTAACAAACCAAAAATATTATTTTCGATCACTTTCATTCTGGGACACCAAAACCCCCCAAAAGCGTGAATTATATAGCCTTCAGTTGTAGCCGTTCGGGAGATCGTTCCGAACCCCGTCACAGTTTTGCCCGAAATTCGCATATGTCGTATTGGGTGCCATATTGGAGATTTATGTTCGTTTTCACCATCCAATCACCACCATTGTGCCGTACACACCCGTTTATCATGAACCCGAGTAAACGCGTCTTATGTGCATTTCGGCCCTTCAAACGGCCTCGGTCGCTGGTTTCCATTTGCATTGGGGTTTTTTATGACCAAAAAATACCACCATATGATATTCGGCCACTTTCATTCCGGTACCCCGGAACCCTCAAAAAGCGTGAGTTGTAGCCTTCTGTTCTTCCCGTCAGGAGGCCGTTCCGGGCCCCGTCACTGTTTTCCCTGATATTCACACACGTGCTTCGGGGTACCATATGGGGGTTTTATGTCCGTTTTCGCTAGCAAATCACAACCGTTGCACCATACACGTCCGTTTTTCAAAAACCCGGAGGAACGGGTCTTATGCGTATTTCGGCCCTTCAAACGGCCTCGGCTGCCGATTTCCACTTGCGTAGGGTTGTTATACGATCCAATAAACCCTCCTTATAGTTTTCTACCTCTTTCATTCCAGGATCCCAAAACCCTCAAACAGCGTGAATTATAGTCTCTTGTTCCGGTCGTTCTAGCCTTGTCACCGTTTTCCCCGAAATTCGCACACGTGGTCACATTTGGGGGATTTAGGTCGTTTTCACCATCAAAATCACCACCGTTGCGCCATACACACCGTTTTTATTAAAAATCCGAGCAAACGAGTCTTATGTGCATGTTATTCGTTCAAACGTCCTCGGTTGCTGGTTTCTACTTCCGTGGGGTCGTTTTATGACCCAAGAAACCCTCCATATTATTGTTGGCCACTTTCATTCCGGTACCCCAAAAACCTCAAAAAACGTGAATTATAGCCTTTTATTTTGGCCGTTCGGGAGATCGTTCTGGACCCCGTCACCGTTTTCCCCAAAATTCGCACACGTCGTGTTGGGTACCATCTGAGGAATTTATGTCTGTTTTCACCATCCAATCACCACCGTTTCCCCCGACAGGATCGTTTTTCCGCCAACCGAAGGAACGTGTCTAATGTGCATTTCAGCCATTCTAACGGTCTTGGTCGCCGGTTTCAGTTTGCGTATGGGTGTTTTATGACCCAAGAAAACCATCCATATGATATTCGGTGACTTTCATTCCATTACCACGGAACCATCAAAAAGCATGATTTGTATCCTTTTGTTCTTGTCGTCACGAGGTCCTTCTGGGCCTTGTGACCTTTTTCAACCCAATTTGCACACGTTGTCTCGGTACCTTCTGTGGGATTTAGGTCGTTTATCACCATCACGTCACCACCGTTGCCCCCTAGAAACCCATGGAAATGGCCTCGTTTACTGGATGGATCTTATGTAAATTTTGGCCCTTCAAACGGCCTCGGTTGCCGGTTTCCACTTTCGTGGGGTCGTTTTACAACCCAACAAACCCACCATATTATTTTCGTCCACTTTCGTTTCGGGACCCCAAAACTCTCAAAAAGCGTGAATTATAGCCTTATGTTTTAGCCTTTGGGGAGATCAATCCGGACCACTGTCACAGTTTTCCCTGAAATTCGCATACGTCGTACTGTGTATCTTCTAGGGATTTATGCCCGTTTTCACCATCCGATCACCACCGTTGCATCCGCCCGTTATTCCGCCAACCGAATCAACGGGTCTTATGTGCATTTTTGCCTTTTAAACGGCCTCGGTTGTCGGTTTGCACTACCGTGCGGTCGTTTTATGACCCAATAAACCCACAATATTATTTTCGATCAATTTCATTCCAGGACCCCAAAACCCCCAAAAAGCGTGAATTATAGCCTTCAGTTGTAGCCGTTCGGGAGATTGTTCAGGACGCCGTCACTCTTTTGCCCCAAATTCGCACACGTCGTATTGGGTACCCTATGGGAGATTTATGTCCTTTTTCACCATCCAATCACCACCGTTGCGCCGTACACACCCATTTATCAAAAATCCGAGCAAACGTGTCTTATTCACTCCCTAGTTTAGGACAAATCCTTGTCGGAACCCCCTTAGAACACCCCTTACATGTGGTTAAGCAAATGGGATAAATTTGGGGGGATCCCGTTCTATTTACCCAAAATGCCGAAATCGAATCCTATAATTCACCGTTTTTTGGATTCCGGGCCTGCTTCGATGCCCCGAAAAAAAATGACCAAAACTTTTGTGGGGATTTCTTTGGGTCGTGTAACGCACCTAGTAAGGTTTTCGGTTAAATCGACGGACGTTTGAGAGTCAAAATTCCCAACAAAATACGCGATTCGGCATTATTCGGCTTTTTTTTTGGTAAGTTGATTGTACCCCTAACTTGTGGTTGAGCAATTGGGGAAAATTGTGGGGTTTTCTGATTTGGTTACCCAAAATGTTGCAATCAAGGCTACACTCCACGCTTGAATTCCTGAGGCCGGGTAACGAAAAATTCCCGAATAACTTAGATTGGATCCTTGGGTGACAGGGAGCCCGCATGACGGATTTCGGAAGCATCAGATTTGTAAGATGGAGTTGAATGACCCAAAACATTGCACTACCAAACACCAAGTCCCTCAGGAGAGCACAATATTTCACTTTATCTCCAAAAAAACAGAAGATAAGCTTCCTGATGCATCCCAAAACTTGTGATAAAAAGATACGGCGTAAAAAAAAAGCCCCCAGAATGACAGGAACTAAAACCAAAGACTCCCAAAGCATCGCGGACCTAAGGGTGAAAAGTTTCTTGAGAGGACCCAAATGCCTAATACTTCGCATTTTCTCCAGAAAACAGAGGAAGATCCTCCGAATGCATCCCAAAACCTGTGATAAAAAGATGGGGCGTAAAAAAGGGTCCCGGGAACGGCTCCTGGGAGGATGGGAACTAAAACAAAAGACTACATTGCATGCTTTTCATGTGCTCCTGGGGCCTGGGAACAGTTTTGGTTCAAATTTTTTTCATGTTCTCTTTGTTTTGATTTTTTGTTTCCCTTTTGTTTTGTTCAGGAGGTACCTCATCATCTGTTGGACATCTTGCACCCATCTGAAGGTAGAAATATATTTTGTGAGCTTCATAATATATCTGCTTATTGAACTATTGCTGCCTAAGGTAAAACAGAAATTATCAAAAGCCTGTAAATCAAAAGAACCACCGTCTGGTTCTTTCTTGTTCCATTGCAAATACGTCTGCTGCATTATAAAGTTCATTTTCAGGGCTCTGCTCGATCAGGCAACTTTGTTCAAAACCTTTTTTATTTGTACTAAAACAATATTGTGATGTAGGATTTGAAGGTCTAAAACAAAAATGTGATGAAGCTAATTGTATTGGTGATTCCTTTGCTTATATCATTTTATCTTTCCTAATTCTGTATACACCTTCTATGTTTGTAGAATATTCTGTTGGTCAATTTTATGAGGACGCAAGACAATCAACTTTAGACGTTCTTAACAAGGGCCATGTTCCTATAATTACTGGAGGGACCGGTTTGTATTTGCGTTGGTGTGTTCCTGAACTTTTTGATTTGGTTGGTCTAGAAACATTCAATTGCTGTCATACATGAAGTGAATAGATTCATGATATTGCATGGATCATATTTTCTTTGCCTCTTTTCTATATTTGATTGAAAGCATACATGCATCTTTAGGACCTTGAATTTGAGCTTTAATTCTCCTCTGCATTCTCTATTGCATAATGATACTTCATATTTCACTGCTTCACAAATGCAGCCTTTTTTCTCCCATTATTTTTTTAGCACTGCAATTTGGCTTGTGCATTTCCTAATCTTACACTCAGTTGAGAATACGATGAATTAGGATAGGTTCATACAGAGATGTTAAGCATTGTTTGTCAAATGCCAGGTTCATGTATGGGAAGCCTGATGTTCCAAAAGCGTCTTTCAATATTACTTCTCAAGTATATGCAGAGCTTGAAAATTATAAAAATAACGAGGATTGGGATGCAGCTGTAAAGTTAGTTGTCGAAGCCGGAGTCCTAAACGCCCCATCTTTCCCAACAAACAATTGGTATCGCCTACGGCGTAGCCTTGAGATTATTAAGGTTTAATTTCTTTTAGCTGTCATCTTAATGCATCTCTGCCAGATGGTCAAAGAATTTATTCTATACCGACTGGCCACTATAAATAGTGTATATATCACATTATTCACATTTTGGCACAGAAGTGAGTGATCTACTTAGTCGTGTGTAAGTACTAACCATGACATAGAAAAGAATTGTAGTAGTATTGCATTATTCATTTGTTTGTTCAACTGACTGCAGCTTCTCTCTACTGTTGATCTTGCGGTATTTTGTAGTTTCCTGGATTCTTAAATCTTGACAAATTATTCTTCTCCAACCTTTTTTTTTTGTTGGGAATTAAGCTGTTTACATTATGATAGCTCAAATTACTTTGCGGACTCACATTGAAGAGCAGAAGTTGCATATACTGACCTGCCTGTTTGCTGAAAGCTTTCGATTTGTTTCCACTTGTTTATCACCTATCTTGTTCTTCCTCTGCTGTTCTCAATCCCTTTGTTGCCTTTTTTCGAACACCATCTAACAAACCCATGAAGTGACAACATTTAATCTAGTTCCTTGCCAGTGTTAACTTCTTCTAGTGAAAGCATTTTTCCAATACTAAGCAAAAACAGGTTGGTCCACAAATCGGTAATCAAGTTTCCCATCTTTGTTAATGTATATGCACAGTAGAACCTGCAAGTTTTATTTCTTTCCTTGATGAAGATATTTTCCCATTAAATCAGCTCAACAGTTAAAAAGTAGAATTATTAAATGAAAATTCTTTCATCTTGCAGTCTAGTGGATCGCCTCCATCAGCCTTCCAATTACCATACGATTCCTTCAAAAAGAAACTAGATTCAGCTGCACCAGATGATATTCCCAACAAGGATGGAATACAAGAGAGCCAATTGAAAGATTTGGATTATAATTTCATTTGCTTTTTTCTTTCAAGCCCCCGACTGGATCTATATAAATCAATTGATTTACGGTGTGAAGATATGCTATTAGGTATTGTATCTTATTTTTTGTTATGTTTATTTCTTGTTTTCCTCTCACAACCCAGTAATTCAACGTTACCTTGAGGGCACTTCCACAGCCTCAAACTCCACTCCTCTCTTTCACACCCAAGAAATCGAAGCGGAAGTGGAACTGTTGGTAGCATACTAGCATGAAGGTTGTACAACCATCTGTCTGTAAATCATAGTTGCATAAAAAATTTACTTCTACAGTGTACGTATAATCTAATATAGCTAATGCTGAGGTGAATGCATTCCAAGGAAATTTGAGTGAGACTGAAATAGCCTATTGTAAGAGTGTTACTTGTTAAAGTTGAAGTAGGGCTGAAATAGACTATGTTACGGTGCAACTTTTTTTTTATAATAGGAGTGAATGTAGTGCTTGTAATTAGTATGTGCCTTTGCCGCTTTTGTGTAAGCTGTATGCACACTTCATTGCAGATAGTGATGGGATTTTGGCAGAGGCCAAATGGCTTCTAGACATAGGTCTTCCCCCCAACTCAAACTCTGCTACCCGAGCTATCGGTTATCGACAGGTGAATTTCTAATTGGCTGCACCTACTAATTTTATCCTATCCTGCATCTTTTTTGTTTATCTATTTCTGAGGTATCACTACTTGAATAAATGTAAACTGTTCAAGACTTCTTGTTATAAATTACTTGTGCCCCATGAATTTATATAAGTTCATTTACTGCATCAATACTCGATAGTGAAAGAAACATCGAATTCTTTGTTTATGCTTTTCTCACTAGTTAATATAGCGTCTTTAGTTGTCAGTTTTAAATTTTTAATTTACCTTTCTATATTTAGTAATCCTTGGAGAACATGTCCAGCTGGGAGTCTGGGACATATTTGGTGACATGGTGACAACAATATGTCAAGTAGTTTGCTTACAGTTATGTAAAACTTTACCGTAAATTAGAATACATCAGCACTGAATGACTGAAGTGAAGGTGTTTGGAACGGTTTAGTGACCATGGCAAATCATACTCCTCGGTTTTATTAGCTTCAAATGTGAGCTTAAAAAAAGTATATGCAGCTAGCTCACATGTGTGTGTGTGTTTGGGGGTAGGGGGTTGGGGGTAGGCGGATAAGATTTGATATTTCGCTCCTTTTTAGCTTTTCTATGTGATAGTATTGAGTCTCATCCTTTTGATTGATATTCAGGGCATGGAGTATCTCTTGAGGTGTAGAGAACAAGGGGGTCAGAGTTCTGCAAAGGAATTCTTTTCCTTTTTATCTGAGTTTCAGAAAGCATCCAGGTTTGTTGAAAGCCCAAAGATGGATGAGTGATCCATGATGTTTTAGATAATGAGTATTTCTGAACCCTGATATGTATATTGCAAATCATTCAGGAATTTCGCAAAACGGCAGATGACATGGTTCAGGAATGAGCCTATTTATCACTGGCTTGATGCTTCTAAACCCTTGGTATGTCATCCATGCACAATAAACATTGAGTAGACAAAGTGTCTAAGTGAGATTGTTGTCCATTAAGCTCCCATTTATTCTTGCAGGACAAGATTCTGAACTTCGTTCATGATGCATACCATGATCAGAGTCCAACTTTGACAATACCAGAATCAATAAGAATGAAGAAAGATGTTGCAAACCGTCGTGAAACCGCTGAACTAAAGTCCTATAGGACCAAAAATAGGTATTACTATTGATGCTCAAAGTCCCTGATCATTTGAACTTAATTTTTGAAATTTCAGTTCAGTTCCTGATGTGTCTAGGATTTAGCTTAATTCAGTTTAGTTCATATTAATTCAGTCCCAAAAAAAAAACAGGGTGTATATAGTCAAATTTGATTCTGTCGCTAAATTCTAGACTCACTATTGTGTGTTGGATTTGAAGGTATTTTGTTACTCGGGAACATTGTGCTGATATTCTGACATGGATAAGAAGCGAAGGTTGATTGATATACAGAAATTTCATTCTCAAATAGCAACTTGCAGTACACTATAGAGGAATTAACTGAGGAAGATAGTCATTGCCTTGCTCCCTTGTTTCATGCTTTTGTGCTTCCTGAATCCTTCTGATTAACTTTCTTGCTTATAACATGTTCGCGCTACAAATGCTCTGGACTCTGGACAAGCAACATTGGCAGAATTCGATTGATTTTTTTACTAAATCACAAGATTTTTTTTTACCCCCAACTTTCATCTTTTATGGTGAAAATCAGCAGTACAAGTACTTAAATATCATGTATGGATGTACCCTTACAGCATGATGAAACATATGATCGTATAATTAGTCATGTAATCAAATAATTTTGGTTTGTAAAGATGGAGAAACTATTTAATTGTGATTGTAAAATAAAAATCTTGCTGATATTAACTTTGTTGAAACTAAACTTTTGTTGATCATATACCACAGTGAAAGTATCGTGTCACACTATTTGACCCAATATTACTACTATCAGACCACATTTCAAAGACTCGTGTACTTTTCTTCCCTCCTCTCCCTATCGACCTGGGATCAGCCGTTTGTTGCCACCTGACCACCGGCAATCCTCCGGTGCACCACCTGCAGTCCATCGTCAGTCCCACAACCCTCACAGCATCGAATCTGGTAAAAAAAAGAAGAAAAAACCTGACTTTGATAATTGATTTGGGGTTTTCTATTTGTCATTGATTATGCACGAATTGTGGTTTTTTCATGGTGTAAAATTGTCCCAATTTTTGCAAGCAAATGAAGACAATGAAGTGCAATTAAGAATTGTTTTGGTTTTGGGTTTTGTTTAAACAAAAATGAAGAAAAGAATTATGCTTGTGAAGGAGTATCTGATTATTCGTTGGTAAATTAATAGATTTTGTTGCGCAAACAACCAAGCAAGCATAGAAATAAGAAGAAAAAAAAGTACGATTTAGGAGAATATTGTAGAGAGGAAGATCATTAACCTGATTTGAAGTAGAAGAGGTAATACAAAAGATGAAATGAAGAACAAGTGTTACAATTAGAATGTGAAAAATGGAATATTCATTTGGAATGTGTTATGTGGAATTTTCCAGGTAAGTTGTAATTTTTCCGGTAGTCTTGTTTGTTTCTAGGTCAGTTTTAAGTTTAGTTTTTATTTCTTCCAGCTCAGTTTTATTTTTTCCCAAGTTAGTTTTTTTTTTTCCAAGGTTCCCAAATTACAACCTTAATATTAGTTTTATATTTATTTCTTCACGTCATTTTTTTTTTTTTTACTTCTTTCACCCAAAAAAAATGAGGCTTTTTCCTTTCTCATTCTTACCTCTTTCACCCAACAAAAAAAAATCACAATTCTTCTCCCCTTCACGGTTGCCTTTGTTTAAGGTCCTCGGAGGCGATTTTAATTAACATCATAATTTTTTAAAAATTGTGCCTTAAAAGTCTCCGGAGACTATTTTAATTACCAAATTGTCTTCAGAGCTATTTTTTTACAAAATTGTCGACATATAACCACATTTTTTACAATCTCGTTAATTGGCCAAAGACAATCAGTATTTGGGAATATTTTTAGAACATTTGTAATAGTTGAATTGTTTCTACTAATTTTTCCTAAAATAACTACTGCAACAGTGCAACACATTAGTCATAATGTATAAACTTTATACTTGGCAGAAAAATATATCCTTGTAACCTGTAAATTGCAGATTAACTACGGTCAAATTAACCTTTAACAAACTCTGAATTTTTTTTTCTAAAGGAAAGGTAAATAGGAAATTGACCTTTAACAAACTTTTTTTTCAATTTATGTTAATATGGCAAGTACCCAAGATGTCGATATCATTATTTAAAACAGTAGGCCTGAACCAGCCACAGACCACCCAATTTCTCCTGTACTGCACCAAACTAAAATTAATATTGCAGATGTCACTTTTGCCATATAAATCAATACTCTTTAACTTTTTTTTAATAATGGTTCCATTTTCCTTCTTCAAATATTTTTAATAGATATTCCATTTTTCTGTTTTGCATAATTTTAATACTCTCGTATTAAAATTACCAATTCAACCTTACTTTTTATGGATCCCTTTCTTACTTTTTCGGTGGATCACATATGTTTTATTCGAAATCAAAACAAAAGAAAAATTAATAAACTTTGTGCGATTTTAATATGGAACAACTCATAAAAAGAAACGGAGCCTATTTGATAAAAAGTTGCCCATACAGGGCAAATTCTTTTTCGTCTTCTCCCTTTCGGGATGATGAAATTGGCAACATTTTCAGAAATAAAAATAATAATCCTTAAAAGAAAGGGGAGGAGAATTAGGGTATTAGAGGGGAGTGAAGTTGCACAAAATTCACACTAAAATAGATTGACACAAAGGCATATAGTAATCACATTACAATGCTCGTTTTTCCTTCGGGTTTTTTTTTACTGATCAAACATCAAGAAAGCTTACATACAATCACTATGAGATTGGAACTTGAAGATGCCTAAAGTGCCATAAAATATACTCAAGTTTAATCAGTTTTTTGACTGCTCAACACAACTGGTTTCGAATTGTGATCCTTTGTTGGCGATATATCAGCTTCTACGACCTGTAAAGTTCAAAGTATTCAGATTAACTAAAGTCCAATTAAATGCCATGCTTCGAAACCTAATTAGTGGCAATGTCTCTTCTACCTACATTCCCACAAAACATTGGATGTCTCGGCTGAAACTTTAGCCACCCATCCAAGAAATTTTGATATATATGATTAGACAATATTATTAAATTATTACCGTTATAAGACAACGATTTGGGCTACGCTTACTCAAACTTTCTAACATAATTGATCAAAGATTGAAAAAACAATACCAAGTTTTCTTCTGCTCTACTGCAAATTATGCCTAAAACGAGGTGTTTTTTTACTTTTTGGCTCAAAAAAACAATTTCTTGAGTCTGCTACATAGATGAAGATACCATATTTAACAGGCAGCAACAGTATATGCATTATTGCTACTAATGCCCAGATAATTTCTATTTGTTCATAAATGCAAATTCATTAACAATTTCAAAAACAACTTAGTATGCAACAAGTTAAAAAAACTTGATGATGGCTGAGTTACAGACACGGCTAAAAATCATTGAACACTATCTTCCCCTTCTTTTCTTCACTATTATTCTTTTTCCTTTTGTCAGGATTTGAGAAGAGAAATGGTGATGAATAGGAAGGGTTTTCTGTACACAGGAAAAAGAAAGAAGATTTGCAAAGGAGAAGATTGCACAAGTTCAGAAAAGAGAGATAAAGCTAAGTCTAGCATTGCAATTGATTTTGATCTTACTACAGTGCATATGACCTCACACAAGTATGAAGCTTAGCACATCACTAACAGTCGTGAAAACCTTAAATCTATTTCATCTCCCCCCTAGATTGAGCTGTGCTATTGTGCAATTTATTAGTTCAAAAAATCAGATACAGTTACAATTTTACAAGCATCAAGTTAAAAAACACTAACTTTGTGAAAACCTTAATTGTATTTCATTTTGCCCTTAGATTGAGTATTTATCAGTTCAAGAAAAATCATTACCAACCAATGCCTCCTATTAAAGACTCTTTCTAGTTAATTTAAGTGAGGTAAAGATTATGGAACTTCTTGGATAATTTGCAATCTCCAGGCTTCAGCTAATTTATGTGAGAGCATAGTGAGATGGGAGCTTTTATTGATATATATACATATTCGTTCAAAATGTATGAAATACCACATCCCTTGAAACATCGCCTTTGAGACCCAACGCTACTGATACTTTCCCCAACAATCTACCTTCACCCCAAAACTATCCCCTGCTCTCCTGGTGATAATTGAGATCTTTGAGAACAGCTTTCAGATGAAGTTGACTTCCTAGCTAGCTTACTCGGGTCGTGCTTGCTTAAATAGAAGGTTGCGAGGAAATACTGGGGTTGATATGTGATGGGAAAGGTGTTTTCCGATAGAATGTAGGGGATTATGGCAGTTTGAGGTGGGAGACTTTGAGCTTGATTTTGCAGATCATGGGGATGAACTTGGGTGGATTACATTACAGTGCATGGTAGTTTCATAAAGGGTAGAACAAAAGCAATTCAAAATCAAGCTTGAAGGTGCTAATTTATTCAACCAGTAAACGGTAAAAAAAAAAACCTAATTTGAGTGGGACGGGTATTAGGTTAACTTATTATCGGTTAATCGAAAGGTTAGCTTAATGTGAGAATATCAATTAAAGCTTGACTTATTTTTTTAAAAAAAATTCCTAACCAATATAATTGATATTTAGATGGTATATGAAGCAGTAGTAATGAGGCTAGTATATGAAACAGATATTCAGATGGTATAATCAGAATTTCAGATAGTAATAAACGGTATGTGAACTTGTCAAGCAGTAGTAATTAAGCTTGAAAATGTTATTCAGGTAATCATTATATGATATCAAAAAATGAATGCCTATATATCATATTCAATGCATGATATCAGTATCAAGTACAAAAAGATTACTCGTTTTTAAAAAAATCATATTAAAAAAGAAAATTAATATATGAAGTTTTTTTTTAAGATTTTAAAAAATATTTAATAAATTATTATTTTCATAAATTAGTAAGCCTATAGGGGCTATAACTTAACTTAGATTTTAGATTTGATCTAATGGATGTAAAGGAAGTTCTCATGGTTCTCATTTTAAGAGGGTTCTCACATGATCTTCACCTATATAAGTGTGTGTGTGTGTGTGTGTGTGTGTCGTGTCAAATCTTGTAGTGGTAATGGAGATGAACTTTTTTTGAAAGAAAATATAATACCGAAGTTCACATGTAAGATGTAACTCCGTCCCCAAAAATGTAATTTTCTTCATAAATTTCCATCACCTAATAATATCTCCCTTCAAAGTGGAAGTAAATGGTTTCGAAAAAGGTAATAAATGGTAAGAAAATTTACGAAAAAGGATGTTTGGAGGTGAACTAGCATTAAGATTGGAATGGCATGGGACTTTCCTAAATCCTAACAAATCCATTCACATCAACACTTGCCTATCAAATGAGCTATAAGTACACAATTTATAAAATCATTTGAGATCCCCTTCAAATAGGAGCACATATCATCGAGTTGAACTACCACATTCCCGTCTTCAGTATTGAAATTCCAAATTTACACCCATATTAAAACAACTTTTACAAAAGAAAATATATGAAACCAAAATCCACATGAACACAAGTCAAAAGGGGGTGGAAGGTGGGCTAGAACTTAACAGTGTGCATTTTTCTCCTTTTCTTTCATCTTCCTCCTTTTGTCTGCCACTCCTATCACCATTATTTTAAAAAAGGAAAAAAAAAAAAAAAAACTACTACTAAGCTATGTTACTCAAACTCTTTATTTCTTTTTAGTACCCATGTCGAACACTTGACCCTTGGACATTGGTACGACACTTGGACACTTCATTCTGAACCAAAAACATTAATATTTTTCATAATATTGCCGTGTATGACACGTGGACACATACCCTTGTCCAATATTTCAAGCAGAGTCCGGGTAACATAACTACTAAGCAAGCTTCACACAATTAGCTCATCAATTCGCTCTATAGTGTCAATGAAAATATATATTGAAAATGCAAAAGAAAAATATTTGCAGATAATTCTATGTACAGAAAGTCCTAGAAAAACAGTAACTCTCAGAATCCTTTCCACCTCCTTCCAATCTATAAACTCAAAACAACAACATAATCTACAATTCGCACAAAAAGATCATAACTTCATTAGCAACAATAATAATCATCATTAATACAAACAGACAAATGGCAATATTCCAATTTAATCTTGATCCCACACCAACAAGTTCAATTATTTGATCATATGCAAAACAAAACAAAATCACTTACCCCAGAATTAGTACTTTTGTTGGGCATCCCTGGCTTGTAAGGGCATGCTGGAGGAACCCTCTCAGGAGCCCTGTACTCCCACCCTAATAATCGATAAATTCTTGCCTAAAACCCAAAAAAAATATATATATATCGATTAATTACGATCAAATCACATCAAAATATTCATTCCAAAAAATTAAAATCGGGAAAGAGAAATCAAGCTTACCATAATAATATGAAACAACAGAGGAAGAGCGTTAACAACTGGGATCAGGAAAAGAGGCAAGAGACATGCCAAACAAACCTAGAATTATTAATTCAAACATTGAAAAATGAATTAGCAAAATTATACAACTTCAACTTTCAAGTCAGTATGATGATGAATTAAAAGGAGAAATTGTTTTGGGGGTTTTACCATTTTTTGCAAATTTCGTAAAGCTGAAATGAGTCAATTTGATGATCGTTTAGGTTAGCAAGAAATCAAGAAGTAACCTCGAGAATAAAGTGAGATGTTTTCTTTATGAATATGATACTGTATATGATATGAATTATGAATGAAGTTGATATAATTGGAAATATATTATGCTATAATGCTATATAACTATATAATATATATATTGGTGTCGTCATGTATGATGTACTATTACTTAGAGTTTTTGATAGATTAACTAATTTTTTATTCAATTTGTCAAAATTTAATTAATGAATTTGATTTTTATTTATAAAATAATGTCACGGGTCTAGGTCGGGGGTCCTACTACCACCGGCTACTCTTCTTTCATGTTGCTCTTGAGTCTCGAACCAACAAATATCAATGAAACAAATTTATGTTTTTATTAACTCGAAGTGTTATGAGCCTTTGCATATTTGAATTTTTAAACTTTTTTGTTTTGTTGTTATATTTTGGGATACTATTAATTCAATTACGGAGTTTTAACAGTTTCTCATATAAAAAAAATGACAAAGTACTTAACTGTTTTTAAAAAGTGAAAGTATTGGGTTAGACGGTCTGATCAGACAATCTGGTCAGACGGCTGACCCTTATAATCAATTATAATGGTGAAAAACTTTGGGAGGCTATAACTTTGCGCTCGGGTGTCGGATTGGGGCATATGATATGTCGAAATTAATTAATTTTTCGAGACGAACGCAGCTGCAAATGCGCGAAGGGAATTTGGTCATCGGAAATCGCCAAACGAGGCCTCTAAAGGCCTCAAAATGCAAAAAAACGTATTTTGTCCAAGTTAGTTACAAAATGTGTCCATGTTTTACAATATGTGTCCATGTTTAAACAATATGTGTTAAGATTTACAAATAGGTGTCCAGGTTTACAAATAAGTATCTAGGGTTAACAATATGTGTCCAGGTGTGTTTAGATTTGTTCATATTTGTCCAGGTTTGTCCACATTCGTCCAGGTTTGTCAACATTAGTCTAGGTTTACATATCCAGGTGTGTCCACATTTATCCAGATTTGTCCATGCTTGTCTAGATTTGTCCAGGTTTGCATGTTCAGGTGTGTCCAGATTTGTTCATATTTGCCCAGGTTTGTCCCATATTTGTTCAGGTTTGCATGTTCAGATTTATCCAGATTTGTCCATGTTTGTTTAGATTTGTCCATGTTTGTCTAGATTTGTCCAGGTTTGTCCACATTTGTCCAGGTTTACAAATTGTGTCCAGGTTTCAAATGTGTCCATTTCTGTTTCCAGGTTTACAAATGTGTCCAGGTCTACCAATACATGTCCAAATTTAACAGCATGTGTCCAGGTTAAACACATATGTGTCCAGATTCAACAATATGTGTCCAGGTCCAGTGGACTGGTCTGACAGAAATGTTACTGTCAAACCAGTCTGACACAATACCTTCTCTTTTAAAAAAGGGTTTAGATTCACATTTGATGAATGAAGATTCTATTCCTTATCCATCTTGATAGTAGTAAATGTAATGTCCTTTAACAATCCATTATCACTTGTCGTTCTAAATTTAGGATTGCTTCCAATACGGTCACAAAAAATCCCTGAGATCAAAGCCTACAATTCACTATATTTGGGCTTCTCGTCCCATTCTGAGGTTTTAGAAGTCTATAACTAAGATGGCCGAAGCATTGTTGGGGTTTCCTTGTGTCGTCCTACGCGCCAACATAAGTTTTCGGCCACACATGATGATGTTTGAGGGTTAAAATTCACAATAAATACGTGATTCAACATTATTTGGTGTTTTTTGCGATTATTCGCTTATAAAGGTTATGCACTGTATATTTTGGGCTCAAATTCCTTTAGGGGCCTCCTTAAGACACCCCTAACATGTGGTAGAGAAGTTGGGACAAATCTAGGGGCTTTCGATCAGATTATCAAAAATGCCAAAATAAAAGCATAAAATTCACTGTTTTTTTGCTTCCCGACCCCCGTAAGGAAAAAAGATCGAATATCTTAAAGGGTTTTCCCTGGTTCATGCTATGCGCCCAAAGAATTTTTTGACCACACCAGGGGACATGTGACGGTTAAATTCACAAACACTACGCGATTATGCTATTTGGTGTTTTGCGATAATTCGCTTATAAGTGTTTCGCACTCCGTATTTTAGGCTAAAATTACTCTAGGGACCTCCTTGAACACCCCCCATCATTTAATGTAAAAATTGATAGAAATTTGGAGGGATATGGTCACCAAAAATGCCGAAATCATAGCCTATAATTCACCGTTTTTCGGCTTCTCGACCCTTTTCGGGGCCTTGTAACAAAAAGGGTCAAAAATCTTCTGAGAGATTCTTTGGGTCGTGCTATGCCCCCACAGAAGTTTTCATCCACACTGGATGACGTTTGAGGGGCACAATTCCCAATAAATACATAATTTGACAATATTTTATGTTTTGCTGTAAGTCGCTTATAAGGGCTCCGCACTCCATATTTTGGGGTCAAATTCCTCTGGAGATCTCTTTAGGGCATCCCTGACATTTGAGAGTCCAAATTCACAAAAATTACGTGATTTCGCAATATTTTGTGTTTTTGCAAAGTCGCTTGTAAGGGGTCCACACTCTGTATTTTGGGCTCAAATTTTCCCTGGCACTTCATTAGGACACCTCTAACCTGTGACAGAGAAAGTTGAATAAATTTGGGATGCTTCCGATACTGTCACAAAAAACGCGAAGATCAAATCCTATAATTCACCGTTTTCAGGCTTCTTAGACCATTCTAAGGTCCGAAACATAAATGGTTGTAACTTTTCTTGGGGGGGGGGTCCTTGGGTCGTCCTAAGCTCCCACATAAGTTTTTGGCCACACAGAATGACATTTGAGGGTGAAAATTTCCAAAAAATATGTGATTCGACATTATAAGGTGTTCATGCGGCTATTCACTTATAAGGGCTACACGCATACACCTCCATATTTTGAGCTCAAATTCCTCTCGGGACCTCCTAAGGACACCCCTGACACGTGGTGGAGACGTTGTACCAAATTTAGGGGAAGGGGAACATGTGTTGTAAGTGTGTATTCCTTTTTGACTTTTTGTCATGAATCATGATAAAAAGAACTCTAATTGTTTTCCACACAAAAAGCCAAAAATTATTTTTTTTAATAAATAAAAAAAGAGCAATGATAGGTAGATACCTGATATCAATTAAGTTTGTTGATACCATGGCATTTTGGTAAATAAATTGAACTTTAAAGCAAAGACACAAACAAAAAGACATGGTAATTTGTCCTTATTTTTGTCATAAATTACATCATGTGACATGGTATCAATATAACTCATTGATATCTGATATCCACTAGCACTTTCCCATGTCTTTTTGTTTGTGTCTTTGCTTTAAAGTTTAATTTATTTACCAAAATGCAATGGTATCAACAAAGTTAATTGATATCAGGTAACTACCTATCATTATTAAAAAAAAGGAACCTATAAAGCAAACTCAATTAATAAAAGTAAACAAAAAATTGGTTGATACCATTTGATCTAAATCTACATCTAGCAAACCAAAACCATTCTTGGAAATCACACCCATTTTCTATTTATTCCCATCAACTTATAAACCCCCAAATCAATTTTCATCCCCCATTTCTCTCGACTCGCCTCCAAACCCTCAAAATTCCCCCTCATTTTCTCTCCAAAATTTGATATTGAAAAAATGAGGACTCAATTGGTAAGATCTGTGCAATCTGCAGTTAGAAGAAGCAATT
The DNA here is from genome assembly GCA_951394345.1 of Salicornia ramosissima. Lineage (NCBI taxonomy): Eukaryota > Viridiplantae > Streptophyta > Magnoliopsida > Caryophyllales > Amaranthaceae > Salicornia > Salicornia ramosissima. The sequence continues at coordinate 59,083,384 of OX596235.1, read as the reverse complement.
ATGCTTCTTCAACTCGCAATTTCGGATCTTCAGCTTCAAATCCTGAGCGCAAAGTCACCGTTCTTGGTGCTGCTGGTGGTATTGGCCAACCTCTTTCCATGTTAATGAAACTTAACCCTCTTGTTTCGTCCCTTTCCCTTTACGATCTTGCTGGTACTCCTGGTGTTGCTGCTGATTGTAGCCACATTAACACTAGAGCTCAGGTTTGAATCTTTTTTCTAGGGTTTTTGTTTTTCTGTTGTGGATAATTGGATTACTGTCAGTGTTTATGGTGGTTTTAGTTGTTTTCCTTTGTTTCTGAATTCTGATCTAATTCATTTAGCAAAATTGTTGCCATTTTTATGTTTTGAACCTTTACTTTTTCTAGGGTTTTCTACATGTTTTTCGGTTCATTTTTCTAGGGATCTTTTTTAATTAACAGCATTTATATATTCATTTGTTTCTGATCTAATTGGTACATTTAGCGTAAGTTTGTAACTGTTGCCGTTATTATGATTGATTCCATATATATTCAGGGTTTATCTATGAGAGTTTTTATAATAAATTTTTTTTTTTTATAGAAAAAAATGCTTTTTAGTTTGCTGGGTTGGATTTTACTAATCTGATTGCTTGATGGGGTTCTTTTACTGCATTGTGCTGAAGACGTTTGTTTTAAAATCTAGGGTTTATGCTGCTTGGTAGTATTACATTACATTTACCATTTGAGTTGATGGCTGAGGTTTTAATGGTGAATTCAAAGATTCCAGGTGATTGTTAGGCAGACATTTTTTTGGTAACTAGATGGTCATTTTTTTCGGTAAAGTAGTTTCAAATTGAGTGCAGCTTAGTGTAATGGCTTAAGATATTACCTATCTTTAGGTGAGAATTATGTTACTTTGTATATATGACTAAATGAAATTCGGCACTAAGTTAACTTTGTGCTATTTGGTATTATTTTGTTCTTAGTGAGTTTATGTCATTTTAGTTTGGTTTTTTTTTTTTTTTTTGTGGTTCAATATATTGATGAGTGATGAAATTTGTTGTTTGCCTAGGTTTCTGGTTATATGGAGGACAAAGATTTGGCAAAGGCGCTTGAAGGATCAGATGTCGTTATTATTCCTGCTGGTGTGCCTAGGAAGCCTGGTATGACACGTGATGATCTCTTCAATATTAATGCCGGTATTGTGAAAAACCTTTGCAAGCATGTTGCCAAATACTGCCCTAATGTGAGTTCAAGTATTAGTTTCTATAATGTTTATGATAAATCACTTCTCTGTGACGTTTTAACAATTGACGTATTTTGTATATAACTGTGGGTTAGGCTCTTGTCAACATGATTAGCAACCCCGTCAACTCAACCGTGCCAATTGCCTCTGAGGTTTTCAAGGAGGCTGGAACTTATGATCCCAAGAGGTTGTTTGGTGTGACAACCTTGGATGTTGTTAGGGCTAAGACTTTTTATGCTACAAAGGCTGGCCTTCCAGTCGAAGGTACGCCATCAAATTCATATTGTTACATGTGATGATGATAGTTTCAATTGTCATAAAGAAAATTGTTGGCAGTAAATTGAATACTTGTGATATAATGTGATTTTAGCTTGTAGTTGTAGTGATATGATTTGCTAAATGCCTTTTCTGGTTGCTTACTTGCAGGTGTTAATGTTCCTGTTGTTGGAGGACATGCTGGCATAACCATTCTGCCATTGTTTTCTCAAGTATGTGCTGAATGTTGATATTCATGTACCTTGATCCTTTCTCCAGCCCTTTCAGCGATAGGTCTTTTTAGATTTGGTTCTAATAGTACATGTTCTCTTGTTAGGCGTCCCCCCAAGCTAATTTTGCTCAAAATGACATTGAGGCTCTTACAAAGAGAACACAAGACGGAGGAACAGAAGTTGTTGAAGCAAAGGCTGGAAAGGGTTCAGCAACTTTGTCCATGGCGTAAGTGCTAATAAATTTATAGTTTTGCAAACTATTATCAATGTGCTGTCTTCATGCATTTTAGTCTTTTGGTTCCTCTCCGAGTAACAGGGAATATTTTTTGATAACTGTTTGCATTCTAGATCACCATAATGATCTCTTCATTTGAGAAGTAAATAATCTCAATCTATCCTTCCTTATAGATACAGGTGGAGAAAAAGGAATGGACTTTGCCCTCGTTTAAATAGTGTGATAATCGATCAAACATAATAAAACTCAAACCTATAATTATAATATTTGTTTTTATCAATTTTCTCATTACATTGTTTTTTAAAAAGAAATTATTTGTGGGTTAAGCCTTCCTCGATATTCAACCCATGCATCAGAGACCTTGCAAGTGAACATCACTAGTCTTTTATATTCTATGGAAGAATGAATGAGTTGTAGCGTAATGTGTGATTATGTGTAAAAAAATCTTGTTTTTCAAGTCCTTGATATTTGATTTGGTTAATTCTCTCTTCTTTTTCTCAAGTTTTTTAAGATGGCTAGTTGTAGACTTGTAGTGACATCAATCCATCCATACAAAATTTGCCAAAGCTATTTGCTAAACTTATCTTAATTATATTATTGTATGCAGTTATGCTGGAGCCATATTTGCCGATGCCTGTTTGAAGGGACTTAATGGCGTCCCAGACGTCGTCGAGTGTACTTTCGTTGAGTCAAATGTCACTGAATTGCCGTTCTTTGCTTCTAAGGTAAAACATCAATTTCTTCTTGTTAATCTTCTATGTAACAAAGAAGCAATACACAAAATGTGCACTTCAATAAACCATAGATGGGGTGTAGTATTCTTTTTTTGATTGGGTAGAAATCCGCTCTTTGAGCTACATATGGGGGGATGGGGTGTAATTGATGTAACAAGGTTCGAACCCCTTATCCCAAGGGCACAGAGTGCTAAAATTTTGTAACCTTTGAATTTCAGGTGAGATTGGGAGTGAATGGAGTGGAAGAAGTCTACGGATTGGGCGCCCTATCTGCCTATGAGCAAGAAGGTCTTGACAAACTCATTCCTGAACTCAAAGCTTCGATCCAAAAGGGGATCGACTTTGCCCACAAGGCTGCATAGACGTCGATTGAGCCATCAGGATTTGAACTATTTAAGTAAGATTGAATGTCGCCTCTTCTGGGCATTGTAGACCCAACAATTTTGCACTTTCCCAATGTTGTATGAGTTTGGCACTATGTTAAACTTGCCATAATGCTTGCCCTTTTTTGCTTCGGCTGGAGTTAAATGTTAATAAGATGCGAACGTTACCTTTTGCTGGAAATAATTTTATAACATACAGGTTATTCGATATGAATTTTTTGTTTAGTTCAATTGATGTATAGTTGTATTGTAACGAATTTCATTTTAGGGTTTGCATGTTTTACCTTCGCTAATCCCATTCCTTGAACATATAAACTTCTAATTGCCACTTATTCCTGTCTCATAATCTTTGCTCCATTAACCAAATAAAATTTAAAACACAATATTATGGAACAAACTAAGTAATAGAGAAATTGCAAAACACCACTCAAAACGCAATAAACAAGACATTTAAATGGTTGCTAATCATACGGCGCACAAGCATTTGTGATTTTCGCATACTTGTAAGTGAAGTATAAATAAATATTCATTTGTTGTATTTAAGTTGTTATAAAGAGTATTACTTCCTCCGTAATAAAAAAAACGCAACAAACTATTTTGCACGTATTTTAAGAAAGTGATTTAAGGGTGTAAATAAACAAATTAATCAAAATAATTTTAACACAAGAATGATATAATATAGGTTACTTGTCTTAAAATTACATATATTAATATGATCGTTTAGACCTTTAAATCCCATCCTTAAAATGCGTGCAAATAAGTTTGTTGCGTTTTTTTAGAACAGAGGAAGTATTTATTATTACGCCATTGTACTTTGTTAATGGATAGTCACAAACACCAAATAGGATAATAATGGACCTTAGATCGTTCAAAAGTCGCGCAGAAAAAAAGCAATCCAAGCACCAAATGAATTCCATCTATCCTCATACAACAAAATAACCTGTACAAAGCTAAGCTAATTTGAAACAACCGGAATCCAACCCTAAACAGCTACATGCCTAAAGCGAATACTCACTGCCCTATATGTACGCTAGTGATATAATCTAGTATCGTCATATGCTTGCCTAACACAGAATAACATGAGCAGAAATGTGAGTAGCATCTAAGGGGGGGCGAAAAAAATGTACAGTTGCTACACCAGCATCTCAAAAACCACCAATGCAAAGATTTATATATAATACATGATTCTATGTGTATTTTGGAGCCACTGAACTAAAAAACGGGTTTAATTTTGATGGCGAGCTGAAAGCCATTGTGGGATTGGCAGCAACGTCAAAAGTAGGGATGAAACCCAACTTACATCATTCTTCATAACGTCAAGGCGATTCAGCTCCAACCATCAACTGCAGTGCATACCATTTGCTTCTAAATCTACCTACTACTGCAAGTGTAAAGAGAGTTCACATCAGATTAATATACCAGATAATAATTGATTGGATCAAGAAAATGCAGAAAGATGCTAGATTAAGATGAATATATGTATTTATATTTTATATAAAAAATCGATATATGTAGGATGCAATAGGACCTTGATACTGCAAGTGTCAAGAGAGTTCACATCAGATTAATATACCAGATAATAATTGATTGAATCAAGAAAATGCAAAAAGATGCTAGATTAAGATGAATATATGTATTTATATTTATATAAAAGATCGATATATGTAGGATGCAACAGGACCTTGATTCAATATGACTATAATAGGGGAATGCAGCTGAAAAAAATATCAACCCCCCCCCCCCCCAATTAATCAAGAACCATGACACCAACAAAGCCTTCGGGCTTAGTCCCAAAATAATTTGGGGTCATGGGAAACTCAATCAGTTTAACAAGTATATCCTCACTAGTAGTAGCAAATTTTAAGATGACATGCCCATTTGAGAAAGCAATGTAGAGGAATCATGTTAGGGACCACCGTTGTCAAGAAAGAAGAGAATAATTCGTGATTTATACCATCTTCACCTGGATCCTCAGAAACCAGAAGCATGCTATTAACTATACAGACCAAACCTTTTGCCAAAGGTGCAAGATGCTAAACATTGGAATAATAACCTACAAAGCCTTTGTGATTCACAACAGAAACTCCTCGGGAATTTCTTCGGATAAATGACTTGGTGGGAAGGAGTTAGAAAAGATATGAAGCAGTTGTATTTACAAGAGATACCGTGCGGGGTGGAGGAGGAAAATCTATGTGGACGACCTCTCGGAATAATCACTTTGGTTCATGTAGACGACCCCACTTATATGAATAAGGCTTTGATTGATTGATGTGCAGAAGAGAAAAATGGTGACCCCCTACATATTTTTCCGCATTTGATCTGTGCTTCGAATAAGGCTATGTTTAATGATCTTATTTCAAGTACTTATTACTTATTCCACATCAGATCATAAATAAGTTCAAATCAGACTAGTTAATTTTATTTGATTTATTAATACTTTAAATATATTTAATTCTGTAACAAAAAATATTATAAGTAGAAAAATTACATATTTGAAAACTACTCATTAATACAAATAAAGAACAATTTCAATTGATATACTAAAGGGAATAGTGTATATACACGGTCAACATTTAGTTAAATCATGCAATAAGTTCAAAGAAGATCGGAAAAGATAAGTTCGAAACAAATCAGAAAAAATGAATTCATATCAAATCAACAAAAATCCTTGAAACACAGCCAGATTTGGTGAGGAGGTGCATGGATGGGAGCTCATTGGAAATTCACATGTAAATTGTCAAACTACTGCCATAATTATTTCCTAGCAAATAACAACCACATCTAAATTGCTGAAATCTTGAATAATATGTTAGACATGCAAAAAGGAACGAAGTTCAATCATAGCACCCACCTCAATGAACACAATTAGATCCCTACATCAATGGCCTTATTGGCCTCCATCTGACTCGGAACCAGAAGAGCTATCGCTATCTGAATCTGCAATAAAACAGAGTAAGACGGATTACTCCTTCCTTCTAAAGAAAGTCAAAAGGAGGGTGGGGTTGGGAGCGACTTGCTGCATAGGTCCAATTGCTTACCACTTGAAGAGGATCCAGAATCACTGCTAGAACTGCTTGAACTACTCGAATCATTATCACCATGTCTCTCTTCTTGTTGAGCATGAGAAGGTGCGGCATTTCCTTTATCTAGTATACAAGTTATAACTAGATTATTCAAAAGAGAAACACAAATTGATCAAAAAAAAATCCACAATCATAATTTAACGCATTCACCTGCCGTGGTTTCTCTAGGTGCTTCAATATTTACAGAAGCTGGAATCTGCAAAAAAGAACAGAATATTCAGCAACTAAGCAGAAAACAACATGATAGTCTATCAAAACCTTGAAATTTTTAAAAAAGAGCTCACGGTTTCTTGAGCAGCTTGGGCAGCTGCTGCTGCTTTAGCTTGAGCAAGTTCAGCTTTCCTCTTATGCTTGCTTAGGCTCTTCTTATAATTAGTTACAAATCTATCCAGTTCCCAAAGCGTCTCAGCATCAACACTGTCTATATCAACTTCAATCTCATCATCATGTTGTGATAAAGCAGAATTCCTCCTCTTAATGATCTGGACTACAGCATCAAGCTTCTCCGAGGGCAAATTCTGAAGATGAGTGCTAAGCCTTTGCTTCTCCTCAAAGGTCATATCCCTTTTGTGGGGATCCTTGGCTTTAGGCTTCTTTGGAACGGGCTTTCTTCCCACTGAATATGCAGGCTTTGGCCTTGAATCTGGCCGAATAGGCATTGACTGTGATCTCTCCAAATTTCTCATCTCTTGATAGGAAGGAGGAGGATGAAGGAGTGGGGGTGGAGCCAAGGGCGTAGGTACAGACATATGTGCAGGGGCGTAAGTCTTCCTCGATGTTGGAGTTGGAACCCCTAAATCGCGAATCATTTCGGACCTCAATTTACGATCATATTCATTCTCAATAGCAGGCCACTTTTCTTCAAACACTCTTAGCAAATCTTGAGCCATGATATGAACATCCTGCCCTGCAGGGTTATAGTGTAAGGCATTACGAAAAGTAAGTCTCACATCCTCGGCAAACTCCCTAGGGGTTTTGTACCAATTCTTTGTCAACCTAGCCTTAACTGTACCCAAGTCCATCGGATGCTTTATAATATCAAAATAATCATGGAGACCAAGCCTCTTGACATCCACAGGTTGATTGAACACCCACCCATGCTTGTGATTCATTATCTTCTGAAGCAAACTGCTACATTTGCTGAAAATTTTCTTATCAATTCTGAAACTGAAATCAAAATCTCCACCACCACCATGCTTTTTACCTCCAGCTGACTTGGCCTTCCTATTGCTCTCAGGTGGGAGCCTGTCCTTACCAAGAAGGAATTCGGAATTTCGATAATATTGGTTTGCCTTGGGAGTCCTCTTTTCCTTCTCAACAACTTCACCAACTCCATGGTGATTGTTGTTGTCCATCACTGAAACTGTAAGCCGCCTAAATGGCCTCGGATTATTATAACCAGCAGAATGTGTTTCGGAATTCATCCTCATAACACTGCCACCACTCAATCCCTTTCCAGCTCCACCGTTAACCGGAAACTGCAAATGCTCATCAGGAGGAGCAGTGGTTTCAATACCAACACTGGAATACCGACTAAGCTGAGTCTCCTTCTCCTCAAGCTTCTTTGCCATTTTCCTAACTTGATCAAGCTCATCCAAAAACTTCCTTTTCAATTCCCGCACTTCATTCCTCGACTTGGCCGCTGAAACACTGATACTCAACCTATCATCTACCTGAGTAATCAATGGCCTAGACGCCGACCCATTTGCCAAATTACCATCATGCCCATTAGGAACAGGTGCCTCAGCCCGATTAAGGCTTGAGGAATCCCCTGATGCAGTCCCTAACCTCAAAGAATTCTGCCTGGGTTGCAATGGACCTCCAGAGACAGCCTTTAACCTCAAAGAATTCCCTTGGGGTTGAGATGAATTCGCTTCTTCAACTGGTGTTCTAGGCAGAGAAGTCGGCACCAATTCCCCAACATCCTCATTCTCATGGGGTTGAGATGAATTCGCTTCACCTGTCATTCTAGGCGGGGAAGACAATAACTTTTCCCCGGCATCCTCATTCTCCTGGGGTTGCGACGAATTGGCTTCTTCAACCAACATTCTAATTGGGGAAGGCGACAACTTTTCCCCAGCACCATCATTCTCCTGGGGTTGTGATGAATTCGCTTCTTCCACTGGCATTCCATGTGGGGAAAGCGAATTGGCTTCTTCAACTGGAACTGGAGCAGGGGAAGTCAAATTGGCTTCTTCAACTGGAACTGGAGCAGGAGAAGTCAAATTGGATTCTTCAACTGGAATTGGAGCCGCGGAAGGCGAATTGGCTTCTTCAACTGGCATTCCAGGAGAGGAAGGCGGCACCTTTTCCCCAACATCTTCATCCTCTTTACCATTTCTCTCGTCTTCCTTGTGACTACTGTTGTAATCGGCTGTAGTGTCATCAGCAACACCACTGCTCGTCGCATTATTATCCTTTAAATTATTGTTCTTGCCATTGCTGTTGTCATCGTTGTTGGAATTCTTGTTCTCATCGTCTTTACGGCTATCGAATTCAGCAGCAGCAGCAGCAGCAGAAGAAGGTGGTGTTGTTGAAGAATCAGAAGTCTTGATGAAATTGTTGTTTTTCTTGGCTCTATGAATTCGGCGAGTATAAACCTTACTATTATCACTCCATCGATATCTCTCCCTAGGGAGCTCATCAGCTCCTAAAGTCTCCGAAGCCATACATGTACGTATATCTTCTTTAATTTCTTCCAAAAACCCTAAGAAATTTACTCCCCTTCAAAAACCCTAAATCCTAATCCCTTCAACAAGAATCCCAATTGGGGGATACGAAAACTAGGGTTTTGTACCGGATATTTCAAAAACCTAAAATTCATAAACAAGCAACCATCACCAGATCTAACTTAAACCCTTAACCACATCAAACCACTCTGATTATTTTATTTTTTTTAAAAAAAAAGGGAGATGAGATGAGATGAGACTGAAAAAGATCGAATCTTTAATGTAATTTTTCTTATCCTAAAATTATTTAAAAAAAATAAATACAACTTTATAAGAAAGAAAGTGTAAAGATTAAAATTGATAAACAATAAATCAAACCTCAACCCTTGATTGATGAAGAAAAACCTAACGAGTTGTGCAGAGAGAAAGCGGTGAGTGCGAATTTGGGGATTTTTTTTTGTCTAACCGGAGAGAGAAAGAGGAAGGATGGAGGCGTCGAGGAGAGAGAAAGGGGGGAAAAATTAGGGTTTCCGAAAAAGTGAGAATAATTGCAAAGAAGGTCCTTGGAAAAATGCAAAATTAATTTTGATAGAGGCAAATTGATAGTTTGATACTGATATATTTCTCTCTCCCGCTATAATGAAAGTGATTTGTATTTATGATTTTTTTTTTTTTTTTGGGGTTTTTTGATTATGTCATTGTGTGTTTTTTTTTTTCTTTCTTGTATATATTGCCCTAGTGCCCACACAGGCGGACAGGCCACACATGAGTGACATGACACTTGCTCTCCCAAGGCAACATGCTGTGTACTTGAAAATATATCGAATGACATTTTTATAATTAGTATAAAAATATATTCGTACAATATTCTTTTATTTTTACCTAGTAAAAGATATATGTTCTTGATTTTCACCAAAATTGCAGACCATTATTATTTACTAAGTACTCCTTTCGTTTCCCTTTTTTTGCAACAAGTACAACTTTGTCACTGTTCATTGACCAACTTTGAATCTCTCTAATTTTATGCACATAAGAAAAAATATAGTCAAATGGGATCTCGTTTGATTCGACTCGATATGTACTTTTTTAATTTATAATTTTTATAATTTTTTATTATATGTATTTAAAGATATTTTTATTTAAAGTTGTGTGTTGGGAGATGTGAAAAAGTAAATGTTGCAAATAAAAGGGGACGGAGGGAGTAATGTATATGGGTGTGTTCTATTCGTCTTATTTTTTCTGATCTGATAAGATAAAATAAGATCTGAAAATTTATGAGAATTTAAACTTATATTATGAGATCTTATCTGATCTGATTTATCTCTATTATATAAGGGAAGGGAGAGCTGTGGTGTCCCCCTCAAAAGACTTAAATACGATTAATGAAATTAAATAAAAAAATATAAAGAAATATTTGAAATAACTTTACTTATTTTTTCTACTAGCCATAATATATTTGTACCATTTTTACCATTTTATCTACTATCGTAATAAACAAGTTAAAAAGGTATATATATGTATGTATTTTAGGAGGTTTTAAATTATTCTTTATTGGTAGACATTTATTCACAGCATAGTAGTAATTTCATAGTATAATTTATTCGTAGATCAGAATTTAATTCATTTATACAGAATAATAATAATTTACAAATTTCCCTAATCAATCAGGGTTTGTTCAAGGGAGGAGGATATTGCATAATATTTGCATTATTCAGGATTTGATAGCAAGATATAATAGGGGTAATTCTCCTCCTGGAGTCATGTTGAAAATTGACATCAAGAAGGCTTATGATTATGTGGATTGGGGGTTTTTGGAGGAAATGTTGGTGGCTCTGCAATTCCCTGCTCATTTTGTTAAATTGGTGATGGTTTGTGTTACTTCTCCCACTTTTTCCTTGGTAATTAATGGGGAGTCTCATGGTTTCTATGCAGGTAAGAGAGGATTGAGACAGGGGGATCCTATGTCCCCCATGTTGTTTGTCCTTTGTATGGAATACCTCTCAAGACTTTTGGCTATGGCTCAGGAACATAGTGAGTTTAAATTTCATCCTAGGTGCAAAGCTGTGAAGCTAACTCACTTAGCTTTTGCAGATGACTTGATTGTTTGTTGTAAAGGAGATATGGCCTCTGTTCAGATTATTCTAAGAGCTCTGGCTACTTTTACAGCAGCTTCTAGGTTAGTTGCTAATTGTGGTAAAACTAATATGTTCTTCTGCAATGTTGGGGAGGAGGTGAAGGGTAATGTTTTGCAGGTTTCTGGTTTTAAGGAGGGTTCTCTTCCTTTTAAATACATTGGGGTCTCTATTGGTACCAGGAAGTTGTCAAATTTGGATTGCCAAATCCTTGTTGACAAAATTGTAAACAGAATAAGGAAATGGGGGTCTAGGACTCTTTCTTATGCTGCTAGGGTAATGTTAGTGAACTCTGTTCTTATGTCTATCCAATCTTATTGGGCCAATATATTTGTTTTGCCTAAGAAGGTGTTGGATCAGGTAGTTATAATTTGCAGGAACTTCTTGTGGGATGGTAGAGCCATTTCTTCTAGAATGCCTCCAATTGCTTGGGAGTTCATTTGTAGGCCTAAGAGCCAAGGGGGCTTGGGTGTGCTTAATTGCCATAATTGGAATTTAGCAGCTATGGGGAAATATATTTGGGATATAGCTAATAAAAATGATAGTATGTGGTTGAGGTGGGTGAATCATCATTACATCAAAGGCAGATCTTGGAAAAGGGCCCCCTGTGTCAGTAATGCTTCTTGGCACTGGAAACAAATGTGGAAGGTGAAGGAGGCTCTTAAGCAGAGGTTTGTAGGTGATAGATGGGTGCATAATGCTAAGGGGTATACTGTTGCTAGTGCTTATAGATGGATCTGTGGTACTGCTAGGGAAGTGAGCTGGGCTGATTGGGTGTGGTGCAGATTGAGTATTCCTAAACACAAATTTATTCTATGGCTTGCTTGCTGGGGGAGACTCCGTACCAAGGTAATGCTGGTTAAGTATTGCAACATAGCAGACACCAGGTGTGGGCTTTGTGGGACAGCTGAGGAATCTGTTGGCCATTTGTTCTTTGAGTGTGCTTATAGCAGGAAATGCCTTGAGGTTATACCTGCCAAACTGAGGATGCTAAATGTTAGTTCATTAGAGGAGTGCATTGAAGCTCTGCATGGGATCAGAGGAAGGTTTAGGAGGCAAGTTCACTTCAGCTTCATGGCAGGGGTGGTTTACTCTATTTGGTAGCAGAGGAACAATTGTTACTGGAATGGTATTGTTAGGTTGCCTAGCAGATTGATTCAGGATTGCTGGCAGCAATGTAATACAAGAATCAAGATGATCTTGCCTAAAAAGACTAGAGCTAGTGAGATTAGTTGGCTATGTAGCATTTGATGTTGTTTTGATTGTTTTGTTCCTTTGTTTTGGTTGTTGTTGCTGTTTCTTTTGGTTGCTGAGGTGCTGTTTTAGCCTAGCTAGTTGTTGGCTTTGTGGTGCTTGAGGGCATCTATGTACTATGTTTCTTTTGGTTTTAAAATGCTTACCTCTTTTCAAAAAAAAAATAATAATAATTTACAAATTTACACAACCAACAAACTTCATTAGCTATAATTAAATAGATATTAAGGAGGAAGTGTTAATTTTGGAATCATAGGAAATTTTTGGAAAGGGGGAAACGAAGAGATTTTTTTTTTAGTTTTTGTAATGAGACCCATGTGATTAGAGAAAGATATAGAGAATTGATTTCCAAGAAAAATGATGCGAATAAATTGAAACTTCCTATAATAAAAAACAATTCGAGTTAAAAAACGATGGAAGTATATTACTATTATGTATGAGTATAATTTTCATACATCGAAGTGTAAATAATCAATTTATTAAAATCATAAAATTTAATATTGATTCGAGATTCAATCATAAAAGAGTACAATGAAAGCATGATAATATTTTTATTTACAAAATTTTTAAATTATCGCATGCATCGCGTGCATATATAGCTAGTGTAAATTGAAGAGAACACAACCTATGTTTGGTATGCCAAAATTTTGAGTAACATGGCATTGCTCTCTACTTTGACTCTTTGAGGGTGTATTTGGTTAAAAAAATTAGAATGAAATGATATTGTAATTCCATTACTTTCATATGACTGTATAATTTGATCAATTTGATCAATTCTAAAGGGATGTTTGGTTCATTAGGTTGGAATAGATTGGTATGAAATCTCATACCCCCTCCATCTACATTATTAACTTGCTATATTCCCTCAATTTTAACTGTTCATTTGTAAACTTTGATTGTTTCTAATTTTAGTACATAAAGAATAATATGGTCATGATGGATATAGTTTGATTCGTTTCAACATGTATTTTTCAAATATATAAATTTTTATAATATGTACATAGTCACATATATTTTTGTTTAAAATTGTGCATTGGAAAATGTGAAAAAAGGAATATAGCAAGTAAAAAAACAAAGGGAGTATTGTATAGGCATCTATTCTAAAACTCATACTAGTCTAAAGTTGTTTGGTTTTACGATTGGAATGGATTCTATAATTCATTGACAGAAATTATTATGAATCTTAAGGGGGGAGAGGTGACTATGGAATGGAGTTAGAACTTAGAAATTAGAACCTCCCCTATATGAGGTTTCATACTAAAATGTATCAACCAAACAATAGAATGGATGGAATGAGAGGCCGACACGTGTATTTTTCGGTACCACTTTAATTTGTAGCAAGTAGATTACAACTCATTAGCATTGATCTGAACTGAAAGATTTTTTTTAAAATGAAGAGAACACACACTTTGAGTTTGACTCATTGTAAATTTAGGCAAATGGTTAAATCTACATTGTGCAAGGTCGTACCATGGCATTTTTGTAAACAAAATCAATTAACTGGTACATGTGATACACAAACTAGTGAATTTTGTCATGTAAAATTATGAAAATACCATTGTGTAACATTGCACAATGACGAACTAGTCATCGCTCATAAATTTACTGGCGTTGTAAGTAGGTTGCTCACCGGTAAAAAAACTGAAACATGAAGTATTGGTTGGATGGGGCAATCCTTTTTTTTTTTTTATAATTCCAGTGGACCAAACTAAAAAATATTTTGTGGAAAAGGTTTTACGGTGTAAATAGTCAAATCAATCAACATAATTTAAGCATCAGTGATAAGGATATTAGAGGTTGCCAATGTTAATGTTCCTGGTAAAGTCCAAATTAGTGAGAGAGATAAAAAGTTAAATAGCAAGGGTAAAATTATCAAAACATGGGCGATACTAAGTAAAGCACAACCAGGTTTAGCAATTCACACGCACAAAAAAAAATGATCTTAAAAAATAATTACAACTATTGTTGTTCTTCCAAAAACAGTCCTAAATATTGATAATCTAATAACAACTCGATCAAATAAGGGTTATGTTTTCTAAAAACAATCCGAAATATAATATGTTTTTTAAAAACGGTCTTAAATTGAGATTATTTTTAGAAGAAAATCAATAGTTGGAACTCTTTTTGTATAACACCCTCTAAAGTTTGGACATTTATGAGATAATCAAATAATAGTTGTGACAGGATTTAGAAGATCAACAACACGTTTATCGACCAAATCATAAACATCGCATAGATCTGTAAGAAAAACAAATAACGATTCACAAATCTATACTTTATTACACGAGTAAGTTACCAAAATCTGATTTGTATCGTATATTTTATAACTCCAAAAATTAATGTTTCATTATCATCATTGTATGTGTAGGTTTATCTGAAAATGATGAACCACAAACATCAATCAATGAATACATTATGATTGCTTGGTGGGATCAAGAAACCCACTTGAGAGTAGTCGGTCCACATATTTGCCAAGAATATCAACCTCTAAATTAACCTTTTGACCAACTTTTTTGAGTGGGATCACCACATTTTGTTGTGTATAAGCAACTAGCATGATGTTGAAGCATACTTCCTCATCAAACACATCCACCACAGTTAAACTTGTGCCATCAATTGCTATAAATCCTTTTGCTACTATGTACTTTATTATTTCACTACTTGTTTTTATTTTCACCCACATTGAATCACCTTCTTCATTAAGTGATACTATTTCTCCCGTACCATCCACGTGTCCCTAAATTTTACACAGGTGTCAGAGCTCAGATCAATAATAATAATAATAACAGCAATATAATCATAATAATAAACTAGAAAAAATCTCGTTTGTTAGACACAAGAGAATTGACAAAATTTAATTTATCAAATATTATATATGTTAATTATGTAATTAATTAAATGTAATTAATTAATTCAATGATTGGATATCAACTATCTAAATGGCTTTTGTTATTATTTTTTTTAGTTAGCTTTGGATTTTCCTTTGAAACAAATCAATTAATTGAAACACAAATAATTACTGCAGATTAATTGAAACACAAATAATTGAAATTAATTGAAACACAAATAATTTTTTTAGTTATCAAATATTATGTGTTAATTATAATTATTGCAACAAATTAAATTAATTGAAACACAAATGGAATATAAAATTGGGACAAAAGATTTGAAGCCTGTTTTTAATAGTTCTAAAATGGCAAATAAGAACAACAAAAAGAAATTGAGAGATTAATTGATAGCTGTCTACTTGTTTAGTAAACTACCAACAACTAGTTTTGCTCAATATTAAATTATTAATATATATATAGAAAATTGTTAACTTGTAAAGATGACTCAAAAAGTCAAAAATACATAGCCAATTTTGTTTCTGAATGTCAACTAAACCAAGTGAACGACCAAAATCCACCATATAATTGCTAAAAAAAGTCAACCATAGTCATATTTGAATCCAACAAGTAACTAGGCCAAGTTATTTTAAACTAGATCGAGCTAAATCCTATACTTAGATGAGTTCAACTGAATTGGATTTTTTTTTAACTGAATTGAATTTCGGAAACCAAATTCAAAAGAACAATGTTTTCGTGTTATTATTAATCAGCTAAATCGTAGATTTTTTTGAAATGAACTTATATGAATTTTTCTGAAATGAACTGAACTTCAACAATTAAGTTTAAAAGGAAGGTTTTAGTGTAATTAATTAGTACTCCATTAATAATTAGCTAAATCCTAGACTAATATGAATTAAACTGAATTTCAGCAATTAAGTTCAAAAGAATAAGGTTTTAGTGTTATTAATTAGTATTATTAATAAACAAATAAATTCTCACAAATCAACTATAATGATTTCAAAAGTGTTATTAAAGAAAAAAATAATTAACCTGGACAAAATGACCGCCCATCCTAGTAGAAGGTTGAAGAGCTCTTTCCAAATTAACAAGTGACCCGGGTTCGAGCCCCAATAGCGTCGTTTTCCTAAGCGTTTCCGGCGCTAAACCAAGCGTAAATTCCGACGCTTTACCATCAAATTCCGTCACTGTTAAACAAGTCCCATTTACAGCAATACTGTCACCAAGTTTAACATCTTGAAGAACAATATTGCCTTCAACTTTAAGGTGAAATCCACCTTCTTCATCATTACTCATTTGCTTAACTTTGCCAATCTCTTCAACAATGCCAGTGAACATAGAGTTTATATGACTTCTTATGTGTTTGAATTTTAAAAGATGGGGATTTTTGTTAGTGATGAAAAGTTTAGAGATTGGGTTTTTGAGATTTGGGTTGAATTTGATGTGCCCATTTGATGGGAGATGATTGATGTTGTTGTTGTTGTTGTTGTTTTTGAGGGTGCAAAATGTGAGTTTTTGTTGAGAGAGTTTGTTAGGGGAGAATAATAATGAAAATGAAGGTGTGCTTGCCATATTTAGGCCAATCTTTGTCTTGCTATAAATTTGTTATTAAGAAGCTGCAAAGTAAATGGATAAAAAAGTGAGATTACCATCCATTCATACAATAGATCTTGATTTGAAATACACTCCTGGGTCTGTTCTTTTGGACTGAATTAATCTGAATTAAATTGAATTACACTAAATTCCAAACTCAATCGGCATGACTGCATGAGCTGAGTTGAACTAAACAGAAATTTCAAATTTTAAATCCAAGAACATGGCCTAGGTCTTATGTCTTACAGTTTGACAGTGCAGTATAACATTTTTCCGGAAAACTGTTTTTTCATTTTACATTGTTTGGTTTGAAGTAAAATATTAAAATTTTGTTCCATTTTACATTGAAAACATCCCCCCAATTGGAAGGAAAACATTTTTACATCACAAGTGGAAGGAAAACATTTTCCGTCACAATTGAAGCAATTGATTTTCCATTCAACCCAACAACGAAAAATGCTTAAAATGAAAAATCATTTTATACTCAACCAAACAACGAAAACCTTCGTGAAAATGAATTTTCCAATCTGAAAACTATTTTCACCTGAAAACGTTTTACTCCCTACCAAACAGAACCTAACAAAAAGAAACAAAAGAACTGTTTTTTTTTTTTTTAAAAATAATTATAATTCACATTATGCCCCTTGAATATAAAAATTGAATGCAAAATGCATACCTAAAGGAGTCGCAGAGAAAGACGTGGAACTACTAAGATGAGTTGAGTATAGTCACAAAAAATGAGAGAATTTATGAAATTACTTGACTTTTAAATACAAGCTTTATTTTCCAGGACAAGAGTGGCATGAATTATCACGCCGTTGTAAAAAAAATAAAATAAAATAGACATGATTCATGCTTTGTTTCTGGATTTCCTCATGTTTTGACACTCTTTGAGTCACTAACCATTTGATTTCATATTCTAAATAATTTTTACCCACAAGAAAATAGCCCAATTTGATTTTATGATCATAGCTTATAGTACATATTTAAATAGGGTTTTGTTTGATTCGTTTACATAATTGTTGTTAGAATAATTTTTTACTAGTGCTTGTCAAAAGATAATATCATTAAAAATGTATAATAGTAAGCGTAAAGTTGAAAATTAATTGGATCGCATTCGTCACCCGTGCAATCCATCATCAAATAAATTCTTCGATCATTTGCCGATGAATCAAAGGAGTCCGATGAACAGAAGAACTTAAATATGTCCAAAACACTTGATTAAATACTACTTCCAAGTTTCCAACAATTAATAATAAATTTACTAGTCTTTAAAATAAGTTAAAGGATAAATATACTTATTTTTAGCTATGTGTTTAACATTAAATACTTATTTTAACATTAAATACATATGGAGAAGGCAATGACAGCAAAATAATGGAGTGAGGGATATTTTTAAGGGATCGTTTACATTAGCTGAATAGAAATGAACTGACCTGAATTGAATTGAATTGAACTGAACTTAACTTAACTGAACTTAATAGAGTGTATTAATTGAACTAAACTGAACTGAATTGAACTGAAATTAATAGAGATGAACTGAACTGAACTTAATCTGAAGTAAACAAGCCCTAACTATGTTTTTATAGTTGAATAGATGGATAAATGAGGGATGGATTTCTAAATCCAACTGAATCCATCCATCACAATATTTTGATTCACTTATTTCAGTTTTTTATCCGCTAATTTCGACAAGATGAGTAGATAATTGAGTATTCAAAATCCTATTACATGTTTGGATATAAGCATTTGACTTGAAATGATGGATTTGGGTCAAATTACATGTTTGGCAAGTAGAAAATTTTGGAAGTGAATTTGGCCCAATTTCTAACCCAAATGCTTAACAAGCAAATGTTATGTATTTCAAATACTTAACAAAACCATGTCATTTTAAATTCTAAAAACAATCTAAACAAATAATTGTCATTTGAATTGTAACATTTCAATTTCAGAAATTGAATTTATCAATTTGAAATGAATTCTACATATCCAAACACTACTTAACAGAAGTTGGTGGAATTTCAAAATTGACTAGATTTGGCCTTACTTGGTGATTAGAATTTAGAGATGATAGTAAGAGCTGTAAGATGATAACAGAATTTGACTGTTGATTTAAATTAATCAATAAAATTTGCTCGACTTAACTCTTTATAAAGAGAGTTTTGATGAGTATTTTTTGTACAAAACTTTCTTTAAAACTCTATTTCACCATACACCCAAATTAGAGTTTTTAAGTGGCGAAAACTCTCAACTCTTTCCCTACAATATCTCCCCAAACACAACTGTGTATTACATCTCATTAAGGAAATACTTTACTTCATTCTATATTATTAAAGTGTGATTTGAAATGGCTTTTTGTAGGGAAAACAATAGGCCTTTAAGCATTGAATTTTGAGGGTTTTTTTTTAAAAAAAAAAATGAGCCCCTTTGTAGAAAGGCTTGAATTCATTGATTCATATATGACCAATACATCACCATCTTATAATTTCGCATATCTCATCACCCTAATTGTTTGAGACAAAGGTTTTTTATTGTCTTCCCATCATTTTCCGCACAATTTGTCTTCATATCAAAGAATAAACCAATGATATTAGCACTCCAATGCTTAATTTTTCCTCGGGTTTAGAAATAACTAATACACTAAGTCTGTTTTCTTCAACTTATTTGTACCCATTTGAATTATTTGTTTAGGTCATGATTTGATACAAACTTTCTTACTGTTTATGTTGCCACATGGAATCATGAAAAAATAGAGTAGAATAAAGGGAGAGATATTTTTTTTTTTATTGTTTATGTAGGATCACGAGTGTTTTATATGATAAAAAGTTTACAATGGGAAAAAATTACAAAAATATATCAATTATTTTGAAACATCTAGAAATAAATAGTGTATCACTTATTCTGAAAGCAAAGCACAACTTTAAATGCTACTACTCACAAAACTACAAAAGGAATGTCGATATGAATTTAAGGAGTAAAATACTCACTTTCCTATCAAATGAACTACACGCGCACTCACAGGATACCCCTGCTCCACTACAAAATATTGCGACTACACACCGGGTAGTGAACCCACTAGAGATCGATATAAATACATAATGAAATCAAACTCATCAATCATCTTTTTATTTTGAAAAAATAAATAAATACTCCCTCCGTGACATATTAATTGCAACGATATGACATTTTCTCTCTCTACTTTACGTTAAATCGTTGCAGTTATTTTGTTACAAAGAAAGTATCTTTTACCTGTTTTATCTACAAGGTAGATAAAGCTCTTTCCCTCTACGCCTCCTTCACAGCTCTGTGCATTTAGTAAATGTTCTTACATCAAAAATTAAGACTTTCTGCACTACATTTTCTGTTACAAAAAGGCTTACGCACAATCAAAGTCGAAGCTGTAAATGTAAATTTCATCAATGCAGCTGCAAATTATTCTGGAAAATTGCCTATGTAATTGACAAACTACGACTGCTCTTCCGTCTAGATCACAATTTTATCTGCTACATAATAGAAAATCAGGCACCAGATTATGTCGCTAACTTGAGAAATAAACTTACTAATGTAATTGTTGTTGATGGTAGTGCACCTCAACTGCAATGTTATGGTTGAGGACAAATTAAAGGTAATTTAAGCAAGGCCCTATTCTTTTGGACTTAATTTAAATTTTTGTTCAGATCGGATAGTCGGGAAAAAAAACAAGTCTTTTAGAATTTTTTTATTTTCTAAAGATCCAAATCAAGTAAAAATTCAATCAATTTTCATGATAATATTAAAAAAACTAGGAAGAAGAGACAAGTAATGCAATTATGCAATGAATTTACTCCATTTCCCTATCTCAAAAATCATTGTAAGGTAGGTAATTCCATCTTTATCAGCTCACTTTTCTCATCAAAAGACTTCAACACCAGTCATGATACAAACTTGAGACTTTCATGGTCAAACTCCCAATGATTTGTCAAACATGATAGCCTCAATTTGGTTCTGGCAGTAGTGCATCTGGTCAGTGGTCTAATGGGAGAAAGAAAGAGAACAAAAGGCAATTACAGATTTAAAGGTAGCAGTTCAGTTTCGCGTGACACTAAATGTTGGGCTTCCCATTGAGCATTGGCCTAGCAAAATTGCTCAAATGTGGTTTTCCATTTTTGTTTCCCCTCAAAAACCGATTTTGATAAGTGAGTCCAGAACAGAAAACAGGACTTCATGTGGCAGATTTCGGGTTAGGGGAAGGGGAAGAAAAATTTCTGAACAGAACTGAAAACAACAATCATACCAGTGAGCCCAGTCCGATTCAGTATGCAGTGTCTTTGCATGCCAAAACCAAATGTGCTTTAAAGTACAGATTAATTTTGAGAAACCCCTGATGATACAAGCTTTGGATACAGATGCTGCTGGGATTGATGGAGGCTGGGGAGCTGCTGGAGACTAGTGATGCGGGTATTGAGCAGGAGGGTGGTGCTGGTGCTGGTGTGGAGGAGGAGGAGGAGGAGGTGGTGGCATATAACCATAAGGTGGATAAAATGGTTGCTGATACTGACCTGAGGTAGGTGGCATACCATATGATTGGTGGTTTTGCAGCAGATTTCCAGACCCAGTTTTATCTTCCCCAGACCCTGAAGGTCCACTTGATCCAGAACCATCTTGTGACGAGACAAGAGCTCCCATTCGTTGGGGATCCATTGATGGATAAACAGTCCGAGGTTGAGGAATATTAAAATATGGCATTGGATGAGGGGTCGGATCCTGGCTTGTACCAGGAGGATGAATATGACCCTGTTGCTGAGATATAAGGGCTCTAGGAAGCAGCCCACTGTGGGTTAATGCAGCCTGTTGTTTTGCTAGTTCAGCATTGTCAGCCTCGGGCTTCTGCTGTTGGGGTCTACCCCACATTAGCTTCAACCTCAGGCCCTTTATGACTAGTTTGTTTGAGAGGTCTGCTGCAGCCTTCTCTGCAGCTTCCCGGGTGGTGTAGGTTACAAAACCGCAAGCACGTTGGAGAACCATCCGTATGGATTCGATTTCACCATGGGCATAGAAGTTATCCCTCAAGTCTTGCTCAGTAACCCTGGCATCTAGCCCACCCACATACAAGGTTTTGATGCTCTCATCATCTGGAGCCTCAAGAGTTTGCATTTCACCAGCCTTGTTAAGCAGCTTCATTGCAACTGGATCATTCAGTCTGTTGACAGAGTATAGGAAGTGAAGAATATAATGAGTCATTTTTTTGTTATAAAAAAAAAAGAAAAGATTTTTGGTATTTTCCAGTCCATACAATAGCTTAGAGAACCAACAACATTCAACTATTCCAACAAGCTGTAAACAATGACAGCAATTTAACAAAATATAATACTCAGATAATTACTTTATAAAAAGGAGGAAGTTTTTGGGAATAGAAGAAAAACATTTTCCTTACCCATAGTAACGGTCTTTAATGTTTTGCTGTGATAACTCCCCGGTGACCGGCATCTCATGTCTGTAAGGACACTCAGCACCTCTTGTACATTCACCTCTTATATAAAAACTGCAAACATGAGCCCTGTTTCTTTTATAATACGGTGTTGTTCTTTGCAGCTTCAAAATAGTGTCATTGGCTCGCACCTTTCCATAGGAGGAATCATAATCTAAACCAGCTCTAGCCTGCAAAAGAACATAAAGGATTTACTTTTTCCATACAAGTGACTGAAAACAATATCCATTCAATTGTCTCTGTTTGACATCAAAATGAAAAGTTGTACTATTAATTAGTGTAGAATTTCAATAACTTGAGAACTAATTGAGGGTGGAAAATGAGGTACCTGACACTAAAAGCTAAGAACTTTACCTGTCACTAAAAGCTAAGAACTTTATCTGGGCAAAACTGAAAGAGATAATAGGGCTGCACTAATGAACTGAGTTTGAAAAGTTTTAACAAAACTATAAGGCTTTATATAGACTGCCCATGCAGCATGACTTGCAATAATGCTGGTGATAATACATCCATCACAGGAATATTTTTTTAATATCAATTCACAGGAGATATGCGTAATTTAGCACCAAATTTAAAGGTGGAATGCCATTGAATTTCGTTTTTTGCACTATAGTCAAAATGCATTTCCATATAGAAGCAAAGATGGCCAAGTCAAGAAATGTTAACAACTATCAAGACCTAGTTATAGTTAAGAACCACGAAAAAGATAATCAGCTATTATGAAATAGTATAAACATACCTTGCGGTCATGCTCCTCCGCAAAGTATTCTTTATTGACATCACTCTTGGGAATAGCATCATTGGTGTTGATGCTAAGAGCAGTGTCTCGAACCTGGACTGGCAAACCATATTCAAGATCTAAAAGGCATACTTGACAAACATTTTTTAATTTACTGCATGTCTGGCAGATCTCTGATTTCTTATATCTTGCATCTCGACCTGGTCTCCAGCGGAAAACTGTAAAGGGCCTAGTACAGATCTTACATTCCTTGTCATAATCTGCTTTACTCTGCAATATGAAGAGAAACCAAATCGGGAAAAAAAAAGCCTTAGATGAGATAATAAATCTTTCATGGTTTACATTGGAAAAATTGATAGCAGATAGTCAAGCAATACAACATAATAGTTCATAGTTACAATAGCCTTAGATGAGATAATATCAATAAATTTAGAAGAAAACCAATTATGCTTTGTGTTTAACTAACATTATACCCAGTGATACACCAAGTATACCTTAACACCATATTAATAAGCTAAGTCTTTTAAGATACAATAAAGCAATCAAAGACAACGAGCTCAAGTTATACCCACAGTGCATCAACATAGTATGATGTAAAGGTAGATAAATGAAGCTTTACTAGGAAATGAAATGGCCAATGGCATGATTAAGCCATCCATAACTTTGGACAATGTGTTGGATTCACATTAATTAGTTGCAATATTTAACCCATCACAGCCCATCAACCCAGAATTTAATGAACACTAATCTTTCCTCCTCAATTCCTCTCAATCCAAGTATCCAACCCAAACCTTACTTAATTCAAAGAAGATACACCCATGAATACCTAGAGGAAAATACTCCCCATACAAATGCAAATCACAATGAATTAATGACCATTGTTGATGATGATCATTTATTTGGTCTAATTTTGAAATTTAAATAATGTTCATTAAAGCTAATAGTATAGTAGTATTCTAATTTGAGCTCAAAATGCTAAGTCTGTAAACTTGCACTGATTTTATCCAAATTTTTTTTTTTTTTGGACTACACTGATAATGTTTCAATTCAAAGGCATTGTAAAAAAACTATAGAACAATTCATTGCAGAAAATTTAATCATCAAAAGGGGGAAAAAACAACCTAAATACAAACTTATCATTCTAGTGCAACTCATGTTCACCATAAAAGCAATTAATATACAAAAAAGAAAGCCCTAATTCATTCGAAACATCGATTAAGGAAAACCCTTAGCATAAAGGAAATTAGGGTTTGAAAAATTGAAGAAAAGCTAACCATTCGAACGTAGGGATTGTCGCCAAGGCAAGATTCACAGATGATGGGGAAGTCGGAGCGCTCCCAACCATCGGCTTGTACATCTCGCAGCAGTCGATGCGCCATCACTTCGCGCAACTTCTTCGCTCGTTGTTTTTGAGGTCAAATTGCGTGATGTCTGAGCAAACCGCTAGTATGAATGTATGATTGTATGAATCGATTCGACTAGTTTGTTTATAACCGGATAATAACCGAACAAATGCTCGGTTTAATTAACTGAAGTAAGTATTTAGATCAAAATTAATTTTTTCTATGTAAAGATTGGTAAAACGTTATTGTAGATGGAAAATTTATCAGAGTACTTTGTTTTAGTTATATTAGAAAATAGGAAATATGTAATATCCGAAATGTACATAATTTTTAAATCAACTTATGCAATGGATTAAAATTAGTTCACTAACTATAATTTTTTCTTTAGTCATTTCAAATTTTGATAGATATCAATCACATTAATTTATTTTCATAAATTTTATGTCTTCTAACGTTTACAATTCAATATTCTACATTTATTTTATCAAAATTATGTAGTTATTTCATATATATAAAATTTTACTATGGTAAAAAAAAATAACTAAAATTAATGACAATCAAAACACTTATTTGAAACTTACATACAAAAACATTAACATATTTAATATATTGGTTCATCATTTTAGAAGATTTAAAAAAAAAGGGCAAAATAAAAACAAGATGGAAATAAAGAAGTTTAGTCAAAGAATATAAAATCATTAACAAATTAAGGTTGACAAAAAAAAATACTTTAAAAATTGAAAAAATGAACATTAATAAGAAATTTTTAAAAAAATGGATTGGTAGTATAGTTTTTCTTGGAAAGTAAAGTACAAATAATTATAATTGCTTTAGGAAAAATGTAAAACAAATACATCTTTGAAAAATGTAAAACAAATACATCTTTAAAAAATGTGAATCATTTAATATTATGGTGAATAATAAGTTGAGAGGGAAAAATAAAAGTTTAGGAGGGAAAACTTTTTTAAGTGGCTTGTATTTTAGTATATAGTATAGAAGATTAGATCAGGTCAAGCTCAGGTCATGTCAAATAGGTTAAAATGAACGCATCCTTATATCATTTGGATGTAACACTTTGACTTTACTATTCATTTAATTAACTTTCACCGTTAATTGTTATTTATACATAAAGAAAAATATAGTCATGTGAGATTCAAATTTAACCCGGAATATACTTTTTAAATATATAAATTTTAGAGTTTTTTGTCCAAAACTACCTTACTCACATCACTTTTTGCAAAAAACTACCTTATTTACAAAAGCTTGTCCAAACTACCTTTATTAGCCAATTCCTTGTTGACCACTACCTTATTCGTTGTTCCGGTGTTGATTTTGCTTTATTCTCGAAAATAATTAGCCCAATCAATGTTTTGGGGTCATTTTTGTCCTAAAAAGATTAGATATGAGGTCGGAATCTACAAAAAATGGTCACATAAGCTTCTATTTGCATTATAAAATTTGTCTCGATATGCGTTCATTGGTTTGCGTGCCAAAAAAATTATCCCTATTAAGATTTTGGTGGGTCATTTTTGCCCTAAAGGGTCAAATTTGAGGTCGGAATTTGCAAAAAAAACGACCAGATTGGCCAGCAAAGGCAAAGTCAACGTCGAAATAGTGAATAAGGTAGTGGTCAACCAGAAATTTGCTAAGTAAGGTAATTTTGGACAAACTTTTGTAAATAAGGTACTCCGTAGTTTTTTACAAAAAGTGTGTAACTAAGGTAGTTTTGGACAAAAAACCCTAAATTTTACTCTGTATAATTTTTACACTTATATATTTAGAGATATTATGGGTCTAAGTTATGACTCGACAAGTGTAAAAAGAGAAATTTTACATCTGAAAAGTGAAGAGAGTACTTTTTTTAACAAGGTAATGTATACTAATTAGTAATTACTAATCCGAAACTAAAAATTGATATGAGATTCGATCCTCGATGTGAAATACAGGACCCGACACCTGATTTCGGTTCGATATGGCAATCTGAAATATTGTCCGAAATCTGAATTAATCTGATCTGAATCTCAATCTTACTCGAACCTCAATTGGCGTGAAACTCATCTGAATATGCCCGATACAAATCGCGCCCGATCCAAAAAACAAATCAATTTAAAGGTCATTTTTGTAAAAATTAAGGGTAATTTGTTTAAAGACAAATTTGGGTCATTACTCATTTTCCACTTACAATGAAAACCATATGAAGAGGAGCAATAAATTAATTGACAGCTTATAAGAGCAACAATTATATGTACTATGTAGTATTACTCAAATATTATTTATATATAACTATTAAATAAAAAAAAACTATAATAAAAATATCTTATCACATTGTTCTTGAATTTATCCAAAATCACCCAATCTGAAATAATTCCATCTGAAATCATATCCGAAATCTGGCCCGAATAGCATACTGACCGTAATAGGCACGAATTCGAAATGGTACGATCTGATCTGAAAGTGGTATGAAATTAAACTAGTAAAAAATATAGCTTGATCTGAAATAATTCAATCCAAATCAGATTCAAACGGTCCGATTCTGTAGGAGTTTATAGATATGATTAGCGGAATTTCAGGAAACAATTTCCTAACATCTATAACATCAGGATCACTAATAATAAACAATATGAATCATAGATTATAAGGAATAGAATAACAACCTTTGTAGCGTGAATTCCTTGATAAAGCAAATCGATTATGGAGAATAAGAGCCCCAAGTGTTGCCCCTCTATTCAGTCCACACAAGCAAAGAACTGGATCTCCTTCACGTATGTCTGCTAGAACAGGATCAAAGAATTCCCAACTCTCTTCTCACTTTTGTGATGGAATTAAAACCAGAGATTAGGGTTTTGATGTTGGATATCTCATTCAAGTGATCAACTGTATATCTAATATATATAGAAGTCACACTTAAAACCCTAATGTCACTAGTAATACTAAAACCTAATAATTATGGGCTTTAGTATATTATGACCCAGTCTTTCACTTAATGTGTGTGACCTTATAGGACCCAGTTATAATTAGCAGTGGCCCAACAATTGGTCCACGGATCATAATTGGTTTCTAGCAAAACATTATGACCACCTAAATAACCGAATAATTAATCTCCATTATTAATCCTATTTTATATTTTAGTAATTGCCAATTGATCGAAGGACATTTCCTTCAATCTCCCACTTGTCCGTGAGCAAGTGTGCAATTATAAATTCCTTGGTCTCTTAATGTCTAATTTGATAATATGGATGGCATCTTTATGTCATCCACATTTGTTTTCAAATTTATTTCTTGAAATCCGAGTTCGAACTGCGATACAAATGATTATCTCATAATCTATTTGAGCACGGCCATGCATTTTTCAACTCTCACTCTTCAAGAGGCCAAGACACCAATCCTATCACACATAGGAGGACCTTTTCAATCTTGTGGTAACCAAAACTCCC
The DNA here is from genome assembly GCA_951394345.1 of Salicornia ramosissima. NCBI lineage: Eukaryota > Viridiplantae > Streptophyta > Magnoliopsida > Caryophyllales > Amaranthaceae > Salicornia > Salicornia ramosissima. The sequence continues at coordinate 59,055,779 of OX596235.1, read as the reverse complement.
ACTCAACCTTTTGCATAACCCGAATGCTAGCTTTATTGTCCCCTTTTACGGCATGACGTTTGAAAGCATCAAAGTTACACAAAACATTAAGCTAAGTAGTGTCCCACTCATGTCTTAGGAATTCACTAAAACAATTATTAAGTTATAAAACTTCGATATAGGTCAGTTCAATTGTGTATCAACCATACATATCCATATGATTGATCAAACATCTCTATGTTTCCATAGCCCATGAAACAATGCTATCGATCAATCTTATATGCTAATCCTTTTAATAAGTCATATATGTCCATTCTAATGACTTAGATTAGGAACTTAAATATTTTATGAATTCAGTTCACTTATGGTGTTTCATTTATCAAATCACGTATTTGACAAACCATTGAATTCAATCAAATATGCTGGACATTTTATTTAACACTAAACCAATATTAAATAAAATTTCAATTATCATAAACATAAATCAGCAAATCATGTCTCTACATTGTAATAAGTTTCTCTAAACATAATACAATCTAAGCCCATTCTAATATTTGCTTCAACCCAACAGCCCTAGTATGACTTTCATGCTTGGGTTGAGGTAGAGGTTTAGTAAGTGGATCAGCCACATTCTCATTTGTATGAACTTTGCAGATCTTATCTCACGAATGAGATGATATTTCCTCATAACGTGCTTGGATTTGCTATGTGACCTTGGCTCCTTTGCTTGTGCAATGGCTCCATTATTATCACAAAACAACTCAATCCCTTCTAGAACACTAGGTATAACGCCTAGCTCTGTTAAGAACTTCTTAATCCAAACAGCTTCCTTAGCTGCTTCTACCGCTGCTAAGTATTCCGATTCAGTTGTAGAGTCTGCAACAGTGCTTTGCTTTGAACTTTTCCAGCTCACTGCTCCTCCATTAAGACAAAAGATATACCCTGACTGAGAGCGGCAATCATCTCTGTCAGTCTGGAAGCTTGCATCAGTATAACCTTTAACAACCAACTCATTTTCACCACCATAGACTAAGAACATGCCCTTAGTTCTTCTTAAGTACTTTAGGATGCTCTTAGCTGTAGTCCAGTGTGCTTCACCTGGATTTGCTTGGAACCTGCTACACATGCTTAAGGCATATGCAACATCTGGTCGAGTACATGTCATCGCATACATTATGGATCCTATGGCTGAAGCATAAGGTATGCTACTCATTCGCTTCAACTCATCAGGCCCAGATGGACACTGACTCTTGCTGAGCGAAATGCCATGTGACATGGGAATAAACCCTCTTTTAGAGTTTTCCATGTTGAACTTTGCAAGAACCTTATCAATATAAGTCTCTTGACTTAGTCCAATCATCCTTTGAGACCTATCTCTATGGATTTTAATTCCCAATATGTATTCAACCTCTCCTAGGTCTTTCATGGAGAAACAGCTTTTCAACCATCCCTTGACTGATTCAAGCATTGGTATGTCATTTCCCATGAGCAGTATGTCATCCATATACAAGACCAAGAAGACTAAGCTACTCCCACTAAATTTCTTGTAAACACAAGATTCTTCTTCACATCTGAGGAAACCAAACTGTTTGATCGCCTCATCAAATCGAAGATTCCAGCTCCGAGATGCTTGCTTTAGTCCATAAATGGATCTCAAAAGCTTACAAGCTCTTTTAGGATTTTCTAGATCCTCAAAACCCTCAGGTTGTGTCATATACACATCCTCATTCAAGAACCCATTCAAGAATGCAGTTTTGACATCCATCTGCCAAATCTCGTAATCGAAATATGCAGCAATCGCTAAAAGTATCCGAACTGACTTAAGCATTGCTACTGGAGAAAAGGTTTCATCATAGTCTATACCATGAATTTGCCTGAACCCTTTTGCAACCAGTCTAGCTTTTTAGACATTGACATTTCCATATTTATCAGTTTTTATTTTGAACACCCACTTACAACCAATAGGTGTAACCCTATCAGGCAAGTCGACTAGGGTCCAAACTTTATTTTCTGACATGGAGTCTATTTCGGATTTCATGGCTTCAAGCCATTTCTCAGAGTCTGGGCTCGTCAAAGCTTGTTTGTAGGTAGTAGGCTCTGAATTTTCCAAAATCATTATTTCAGAATTTTCAGTTAACATGATATCACCCAACCTTTTGTTTGGAATCCTTGGTCTACTTGACCTACGTGGGGTTTGAGCATCAATAGAAATATTCTCTTCAACTCTTTGAAGATTTTCGCATGAATTAGATTCAAGTGGGACGGTAGGAGGTTCACGCGTTGAATACGTCATCTCCTGAACTAGACTTTCGTCTGGTCGGGCCGCCTCTGACATGGTGTGAGCCACGTCCATTTGTTGCTCTTCTCCAATTTCTTCGAGCATTATTTTACTCCCACTTGTCTTTCTAGAAAGAAATTCCTTTTCTAGAAAGACACCATCTCGAGCAACAAACACTTTGTTCTCTTGACGATTGTAGAAGTAGTAACCCCTTGTCTCTTTTGGATAACCCACAAAGAGACATTTATCTGATTTGGGTGCAAGTTTGTCTAATAGTAAACGTTTTACATAGACCTCACATCCCCAGATTTTAAGAAAAGACAGGTTTGGAACCTTTCCATTCCATATCTCATATGGAGTCTTTTCTACAGCTTTTGACGGGCTTCTATTTAGTGTGTGTGCAGCGGTTTCTAAAGCATATCCCCAAAATGAAATTGTAAGATCAGCAAGACTCATCATTGACCGAACCATATCCAATAAGGTTCGATTCCTTCTTTCAGAAACTCCATTTAATTGAGGGGTTCCTGGTGGCGTCATTTGTGAAAGTATTCCACAACTTTTAAGATGATCATCGAATTCTTGCCTCAAATATTCGCCACCACGATCAGATCATAATGCTTTAATTGTCTTACCAAGTTGATTTTGTACCTCATTTTTGAATTCTTTAAACTTTTCAAAGGATTCTGATTTATGTTTCATTAAGTAGACGTATCCATATCTACTTAAATCATCAGCAAAAGTAATGAAGTAATTAAACCCACCCCTAGCCTTTGTACTCATTGGTCCACACACATCAGTATGTATGAGTGCCAAGAGGCCATTGGCTCTTTCACCCTTTCCTGTGAACGGTGATTTTGTCATTTTTCCCATTATGCATGATTCACATACATCAAATGATGGAAGGATCCCATCCCTATGTAACTTTTGGATACGCTTTTGGTTTATATGACCCATTCGGCAATGCCAAATATAGGTTGAGTTTAAATCATTCGATTTTTGTCTCTTGCTATCTATGTTATAGATTTTTACTGACCTATCAAGCACATATAAGCCATTAATCAATTTAGCACTAGCATAGAACATGTTATTGTAGGAAATGGAACAACATTTGTTCTTAATTTCAAAACAAAAACCTTCATTATCCAAAACTGAAACTGAAATAATGTTCTTAGTAATAGACGGAACGAAATAACAATTATTTAGTTCTAATGTCAATCCAGATGGCAAAACTAAACTATAACTCCCGATGGCATGTGCAGCAACTCTGCTCCATTTCCGACCCGAAGTTCTACTTCGCCTTTTGCTAGTCTTCTACTTCTTCTTAGTCCCTGCACATCATTTACAATGTGAGAACCACAACCGGTATCCAATACCCATAAAGAAGTAGAAGTCAAATTGATTTCTATAACATAAATACCTGAAGTAGAAGCACCTGACTTCTTGTCCTCCAAGTATTTAGGGCAGTTTCTCTTCCAGTGACCTATCTTGTCACAATAGAAACATTTGCTTTCCGCAGCTACTCTGGGCTTGGCGGTCGGTTTAGGCTTTTCAGGAGCAACGACAACTTGTTTGCCTTTGTCCTTCTTGCCCACTCCTTTCTTTTTGAAAACCTTTTTCTTCTGAACCATCAAAACTTCTTTCTTTGGTTCATGGGGAATGTTACCTTCAGCATTGACCAACATACCATGCAACTCTTGCAAGGTCTTTTCAGTCTCATTCATGTTGAATGTCATCCTGAACTGTTTGAAGCTGTCAGGCAATGAATGGAGAATAATGTCAGTAGCCAACTGTTCCCTATAAGCGAAACCAAGGCGTTCCATGCTCTCAAAAAGGCCTAGCATTTTGAAAACATGTGGGCCAACTGGTTGACCCTCCTTCAGATGACATTCCAGAATCTCCTTATTAGTCTCATACCTCTCAACTCTGGCCTGTTTCTGAAACATAGCCTTGAGTTCTTGCATGATGGTGTAAGCGTCTTTGTTTTCGAACCTCTTTTGGAGGTCCGGCTCCATAGCTGCCACCATCAAACAAGTGATAGGAATAGACCTTTCATTAGCCTGTTTAGCACGACGCTTTTCAGCTTCAGTTGATGCATCAGTCACCACTGGAAGTGGGTTTTCAATAACATCCTCCCTTCCCTCCGACCTAAGCACAAGTCTTAGAATACGTTCCCAGTTCATGAAATTTCCTCCATTCAGCCTATCCTTCTCAAGGAAAGGACGAATGTTGAAAACAGAGTTGTTGTTATTGTTAGACATGGTATCTACATTCAGAAAACAGCAAAATTCAATTTTTATGTTTATGAAAGTACCTAAAACATGCAATAGTTTATAGGTTACTTAATAACTCTATTCAATTTTTAATGTCCCAATTTGAACGAGTTAATAACAAGATCCTATCAACATGTAATGATAAGCAGACGGAGGCCTTTTCTTATAGTTACATTATCAAGGTAAGTAAACTATTTACTAATTATAACATTTATAATTCTTGTTTAGATAAGAAAACATCTCATGTTAAACTATCTCTTGCTTCAAAATCCAAAACGCTTTTGGTGATTTTGTTGAGACTAACCAAATTAAGTATGTAAAATTCGCAATTTTACCTTATCTCCCAAAATTATTAATAATACCCTACGGAGGCATGACCTATTATTTTTAATTAAGGGTTAATAAGTACTTTATATTTGGGAAAGCAATCTCAATATTTGCGGGACCTAAGTTTATTATGTTGTTATTAATAGTGAACTCTAGCGTATTGATAAACAACATACAATAAACTAATATGCATTTTAAAATAATAAATAAAATAAAATGCAATAAAATAAATATGATCTAGTATGGCCCTTAATCCTAACAACTAAGCTCTTGATTGGGCACCTCCTTGGACTCTTCATGGATCTCCATCCATCTTTGTCATGGGCCTCCACGGTCTGGGCTCGTCTTTAGATTACATAAGTATTAAAGTAATTAAAATGCAAAATAAATTACAAATTAAAATAAAACTTAACGATGCGCAGATCGTATTTAAATTACAAAAATACAAAACGGTTCGCAGACCGTATTTACTATCCTAGATTGGGCCATACTAGTCACAGCACGCAAATAATATCATATATTATAAACCTGCATGCATTTAATATACTACAGACAAAGTATAATATCAACTAATATCACATATTAGCTTACCATTATTTTCATTCAATTAAAATTCATATATGGAATTAATCATCATTAATCATTAACTTGCATTATTGGAAACTTATACTCAAGAGGATAAAATGTATTAAATCTATTTAAACTCTTTAAATAATTAACTTATTTGTTCCAAAAAAAAAATTAAACAAACATAACAAATTATGTTAAATTAGTCAACTTAATAAAATTTATTCTATTAAAAAATGGTAGTGCTGTTTGGATCATTAACAAACTTAATGAGTCATGGCTTAATTATAGGAAGTTACTATTTTTTTTTTTTTTTTAATTTCAACAATTAATAATTAAAAAAAAATATATTAACAATCCCAAGCAGCAGTAGCAGGCAGCAACGCAGGGCCACACGGCAGCCACCGCGCAGCCGCCCACGACCACCGCCGGAGTGCTCGCCCCACCCAGAAAACGCCGCCCGTCCCACTTCCGGCCTCGGAGTACCATCCAAGCCACCAGTGATGCCGGAAAAACGCACGAAATGCTTCCATAGTGTTCGAACTTTTCGAGCATGATTTGGGACAAATCGAACAACTTTTGTTCGAATTGATTCTTGAATAACATTGGCTTAGTTGTTTTCTACATTTCCCACAAACTAATTTGCAAAAAAAAAAAACCAAATTCAAACAAAAATTTTTGAAGAATATGCCAAGTTAGGGTTCGAACAAATTCGAACCAAAACCTTGTAGATTCGTTCGATTTAATGGGTGAAAACAACAAATTTTGTTACGAATTTGCAATTAAAGATGTAGCAAACAAAAGCCCTAATGTAATTTTGAACAATAACAAGTATTAATCCTTGAATCTGGGTGGTTTTTGGGTTCGAAGTTCGAACTGTTCGAACGTTTTTTTTTTTTTTTTTTTTTTTAAAATTTTCGAGTATAATAAAATACAATTAAAATCAATATTTTAATTATGCAAATTAATCCATATATTTAATCCTCCCTTAATTGAATGAAAATAATGAAATCTAACAAATAAACATGATCATATGAATATTATTAGATGGCTAACTGATACCACTGTAGGAGTTTATAGATATGATTAGCGGAATTTCAGGAAACAATTTCCTAACATCTATAACATCAGGATCACTAATAATAAACAATATGAATCATAGATTATAAGGAATAGAATAACAACCTTTGTAGCGTGAATTCCTTGATAAAGCAAATCGATTATGGAGAATAAGAGCCCCAAGTGTTGCCCCTCTATTCAGTCCACACAAGCAAAGAACTGGATCTCCTTCACGTATGTCTGCTAGAACAGGATCAAAGAATTCCCAACTCTCTTCTCACTTTTGTGATGGAATTAAAACCAGAGATTAGGGTTTTGATGTTGGATATCTCATTCAAGTGATCAACTGTATATCTAATATATATAGAAGTCACACTTAAAACCCTAATGTCACTAGTAATACTAAAACCTAATAATTATGGGCTTTAGTATATTATGACCCAGTCTTTCACTTAATGTGTGTGACCTTATAGGACCCAGTTATAATTAGCAGTGGCCCAACAATTGGTCCACGGATCATAATTGGTTTCTAGCAAAACATTATGACCACCTAAATAACCGAATAATTAATCTCCATTATTAATCCTATTTTATATTTTAGTAATTGCCAATTGATCGAAGGACATTTCCTTCACTTCGTCAAGCCTATTGTATACTCTGTGTACATCTTCTATGAGTCTATGACATTATCCATAGGAGGGGCTCAAGGCCCTGGGGAGCTTATGAGAGAGTGAGAGATGCACCAGCACCACTATGTTACTCCCGCTTCATTGTTCGAGTTTAAAATATATATTATGTTTTTCCTTCCCCTTTATCCTTTTCATCTTTTAGGGTTTCATCATCTTTTTTTTCCTTCACCTTTTGAGGCTTGAAATTAAGTTTTTGGGAATTTAATTCACCAGAAAATAGGGGAATTCATTAATAGGTGCCTCCATTTTCAGGTGCCCAAAAATGCGAAAAATTACCGGTGATTTTCTAGACGATATGTGATTTGAAGTCTGAACAACATGACTCATATCTGCCCCAATAATAATGGATGTATTGCAATAATGATGTAAAATTTATGTTTTTAATTAAATAATTGCTTGGCATATCATAACCTATATATTGTATTACCATAAAAGGTAAATCAATTTAACTACCCTAATGGCGTGATGTACTTGAACAAATGTTTGATTATCTACTATCAATTTTTCCAATGTAAACCATGAAAGATGCATTATTATGCAATTTACAATAATTATTTGATCTCTTCAATATATAGTTGAAAATAAATGATATCTTTCGTAACTTTAACTCACAAATTACAGACTTACATCATAACAACCTTTCAGGGGGTTGTGTACAGAGTGCGGTGCCATGACTAGTATATAGCAAATATCTTTTTAGTTAGTGGCTTTACTTACTTTCATGATCAATATAATAGTTTTGTTTTAAAAAGAGTGATTTGGGCCATGTTCTTTAGGACTGATTTGATTTGATCTGATTTGAACTGATCTGAAAAAGTCTGATCTGATTAGATTACTGTAGCTTTTAAGTCCAAAAGAACAGAGCCTTGATCATGTATATATGTTAGCCATTAAAAAAAAAGTGATTTGATCGAACTATAGATTAATGCACAATATTAAGAGTTCCATAAGTTTGACCACAATCGTGAGAAGTACATAATATATATTATGATACTAATACTATATATAGGAAGGATCACTTTAAAGAAGAAAAGGGAAGAAATAAATAAAAATAAGGTTCATGAAAATGAATTACAAATTAAAGTTGTTTTCTATTATAATAAAAAATGATGAATTGCTCGAATTATTGCAACTCTTTAATTCATTCTCTTTCTTTCTCTCTTCCTTAGCTTGTTTTTGAGCATTGCATCATCTTGAATCTGTCAATGTAAAAAAATATAAAACGGTAAACGGTATAATATAAATTTGAAAAATATATAAAAGATGCTTTGAAAATAATAAAATGAGACAATTATATTATGATAAATAGTAAAAATCTTACAAATTCAATGATGTTGAGCAGTCGGTCCACCAGGAACAACTCTATTTGTTTTCTTATTATGATCTTCTTGCATGGACCGTCTGCGAAAATACTCGAGTTTGGACTCATCATATCCAAGCTCTTTAAACAAACTATAAACATTAATCGCATTAGCAATATTATTATTATTATCATTATCGTTATTAATATTATTGGTAGACAGTAATAAATGACGATAATAAACACGGGCTTCAACAATTGATCCGGATCCTAGAACAAACACCAACAATAAGGGCAAGAAGTAGATCCTATTGCATGCAAACTTCGATTCCCTAGCCATGGATGTATATTTTTATATAGTTCAAAACTTAGGTTTTCAATTAAGTAAGAAATAGATAATAATGATATATATGATAATTAAAAACTTTGATAATGAATTTAAAACTAATGAGTGTAAATAAGGAAAGCTTAATTAGCATCAAATGTATTTTTGGTCACTATGTTCTAGCATGGTAAGTCATATATATATACACAATAGAACACATAATTAAATACTCCATATATAACAGGACAGTACAATAAGTATATTATTATATGATTCACATCATTTAGCAGTTTAGATTTGTTTACTTTTGGGTCTTATTGCTCGGTTGTCCTAAAATTTCTGAGAATTTATATCCTACTTATTACATCTATGTTTTAGAAAATAAGCAGTATAGAAAACTAAATGTACATTTTCTTATGTAATTTTAGAAAATGATCAATATAAAAAACTAAACGAATAATCAGAATAAATTTAATAAGCAAAAATTACATATTAAATGAGAAGAACTACACAGATAGTCAGGCACACACACACGCGCGCAGGGGTGGAAATCGGGTCGTTTGGATCGGTTGCGGATTGGGTTGATTCAAGTTCAAGCTAAGGGCTTTTAGTGTCGGGTTGGGTTGGATTCGGGTTTTTGCCAAATAGATTTAAAGGGCATAATAATAATAATTATGATTATACACATTAATTCAGGTCGAATTTACACTCGGGTCAAATTCGGATCAATAATATCATGTGAATTTGGGTATGTTACGGGAAAGACCACTTTTGCCACGTCTATACAAACCTATAAATAATATATGGAAAAAAAAGTAGCAATGGGAATTTATGAGAATTTTCACTCCCCACAAACACACACACCACACATTAATGAAACATTATGAAAATTCTAAATTTATATATAAGTTGCAATCAAACAAGTTTATAAAACTTATCGAAGTTCAAAGAGATAAATATATTCATATACATTATAATTTCTTAGATATGAGAATTAAATTCCCACATATATATAAAAAAAGGTCTTGCTATTAAGATTATGAATTCAAACCTCACCGCAAAAATGAGTGAACGCCATTCTAAAAATGTGGAAGTCCTTGACTAGGAAATTAAGCTTTTTAAGTTTATATATAAGTAGTGGAGGCAAAAAAAAAATTAAAATAAATCAAACACCTTTATTTAGATTCTATGATATTCTACAAGAGATTGAGAAAGGCTAGAGGGCACGTAGCATTGGAAAGGGAAAACACTTGCTCCACCAAATAAAGTCATAATATAAATAAGTTTATATAATAGAACACTTTAAGTATCCACTTTAATCAATTATTTTTGTAATATGAACTTATTTGTATTGATGAAATTCAAATTTCACACTTCAAGTATACAAAAAAACAAAATGACCTTATGTGTCATTATATAGTAGAATTAAAGTCAGTCCTCCCTTTTTAAAACTCATAATATAATAATACAATTAGATCAGATAATCTGATCAAACAATTTGGTCAAACCACTAACTCAGTTAATCAGTTTGAACGACACTACAATTTTAATTTAAAACATTGTTCATTGAATTGTTGGATGATGTGCCGCTAGCTAAAACATGCAATTGAGTGCCGCATCGATCGAAAAATAAAAGATCAGATTAGGCAGTCAAATGAGTACAACAATAGTTTATATGGATCCATAGAAACAACAATAGATATCGTATAAACGCAATCAATCAAAAAATGAAGTGGATGGAAACTGTTAACCCATAGTTGCGATGGATCCATAGAAACAATGAAAGATACAATATTAATTGAATTGATAGTTACCATATTTATGCACTTGAATATATAATGTTTACAAAATGAAATGAAAAAAATAATTTGTCTTTTAACTATTCTATGGATCCATAACAACTATGGGTGAATCACTTAGGGTGCGTTTCCTTCAACTTATTTGACCTGACCTGATCTAACATGACTTGACCTGATCTAACATGACCAGACCTGACCTGATTAAACTTATTAAACCTGACTTAATTATAACTTATTCAACCTGACATGACATGACCTGTTCAAACCCGATATATAAGTTTTGAGACACGATAAAAAAAAAAGTTGAAGAATGTAGGGTACCCTACTCCATTTTATTTGTGACGCAATACCATATAGGCATATAAGCTTAGTCGATCAAAGTGGTCCACATGTTGATTACCAACGTAAGTGCTCCCTTTTCTTTGCATTTACTACTACTAACCCAAACTAATGAATTTTACTTCTTTTGCTTTGCCCACTAATTTGGAAGTACTATATATATAGATTGGTCCAATGCATTAGCTAACCAACCATTGTAATCTTTGTTGGAACCCTTTATATATATATATATATATATATATATATATATATATATATAGATTAGTCCAAATCTAGTTATAAATTCATTCTCATTACCTCCATTATTTATGATCGGCTACCAAACGAGTCGTAATTTTATAAAAAGGATGATCTTTCATCTGACCAAAATCAAACCAACTCAATCACAAAAACACAATGTAGGTACTCGTTATCCGAAAATAACATGTAGTCAACTTAAACAACTCGATTTCCACCTCTATGCATCTCAATCCAAATTAAAATTAGAATGTTCGATTTGAGCGATTGAAAGTATTAGTTAAAAACAATAACTTAATTAGAGCTAATCGATTAATATTAAAAAAGAGAATTAACTAAAGGAGTGGGATAGGGATCAAATTAAACTACTCTATATATTTCAATTCATATAAAAATTTGATTACCTCCATTATGAATTTATGATTAATAATCTTACATAAGACTCACGATGAAACCCTTTTGCCCTTTCCAAAGGGTGGAAGAGGAGAAACAAAAACGTCAATTTTTTATTTTTTATTTTTTTGACATTGATGTGTTTTAATTAATTATTCTACTCTTTGTAATATATTATCTAATTAAAATCCCCTCCCCCTCTTAAAAAGAGAAGGAAAAGCAAGCCACTTTATCAATGGCTTTTTCATTGATTAGCTATTTTTAGTAATAATAAACTAGCTAGTATTATGGCCTATAACAATGAGCATACATTGTATTATTCATGAAAATCTCAACTTAATAAAATTGTGATAAATATTTTTTCAATAATATAATTTTATGCACTACATATTATAATTTATTTTCAAATTTTACAATGAATTATAACACAAAATCACAAATCAATAGTAAAACGTGTTGTGTCATTACCTTATTTAATTTATGCTCAATAATACTACATGTCGATAACAATTAACAAATATATATGTCATTCTTTTGAATTTCATGATTGAATACTTTTTAATAGAGTTTTCTCTATTAATTATATTAATATTGCCATTATTATCTGTCAAAAAAAATTGTATAATTAGGAAAATATTGACATTATATATGTCATTCTTCTGAAAATATTGACATAAAATTAATTAGGTTGGACTGAATTAATCTAAACTGAATAACTATACCAAATTGAATTTAATTGTCTAATTAAAGTAAATTGAACTGAACTAAATCCTATACGTACTCAGTAGGAGTTGAAATTTCAGAAATTAATTTCAATAGAACGAACAAAGTCATAGTCATAGTCATATTAATTAAAAGTTATGATTTTATAGTTATTATTACATGTAAAGATTTTTTTTTCGTTAAAAGTCGTTACACCAATCAACCCACCGTTACAAAAGAATAAGGAAAAATGGAATTTAATAATTCCACCTTTTGGTGTTCTACTCAAAATAATCTCACCTTTAATTTATTTTAAAATAATCCCACCTTTATACATCATCTGCTCAAAATGGACTATATCACCTAAAATCGGTCCATTTTGAGAAGAAAAAAATTAAAGGGGGTATTATTTTAAGCAACTGATATATAAAGATGGGATTATTTTGAAATAAACTAAAGGACTACCAAAAGGTGAGATTATTAAATTCCATTTTTCCAAATAATAATTGATTTTATATACTAGCGTATGTGTTTATACGTGTGTGATGGTCAGCAGATCAAACTTTATACAATATAACTATATTTGCTTTCACAACCATAACGAACCATTCGTGTAAAATTCTTTTACATAATATTCTAGTTCTAGCTTATTGTGAAAAACAAGAGATTTTGATATGCTTATTTAATTAATTAAGCAAATATGATATATCCCAATCAACTTAATTTTATATAGCTTATAATAATAATATGGATTATTGGTAGTGTAATATGTCATCCGGCCATATGTATTCTTAATTAATTAATTAATTTAGTGGAAGCCATATGTTTTTTTTAACCTAAAAAGGAAAATATTTTAACATACAAAATAAATAAAAACCAATGCGCGCCGATATCGATCTATATTAGGGGTGTAAATGTGGTTAGAAAACTGTTTGACCGACCGTTATCGAACCTGTTTTTGACCGTATTTTTAGTGACCGGATACCGACCGCTACCGAATCCGAATTATACCGAAATCGTTTCTGACCGATTTTACGCATACCGAAACCGACCGGTACCGAGTCCGTTTAAGACCGAATCCGTTTTCGACCAGTTTTTATTATACCAAGACCGACCGTTACCGAAACCGTATTGTACCGAATCCGTTTTTGACCGATTTTTTACCGACCGTTTTCGACCGACCGCTTTTGACCGATCGTTTTCGACCGAAATCTTATTGTACTGAACCTGTTTTTGACAGACCATTTTTTATCGAACTATTTTTTGACCAACCTTACGACTAAAGTACGACTGACCCCATTTTTTTATCGAACTTATTTACATGATTGATGATTACCATCATCGTTATCATGAGTATCATTATCAATTCGTTGTTGTTGCTAATTCTTATCAATATTGTTATCATCTTTGTTATCGTCAATTCATTATCACCCATCATCATCTTAATCATCATCATAAGCTCATAACCATTTATTATTAGCGTCATAATCCATCACCATCATCCATGTCGTCATCATCATCATCATTCATGACCATCTATCATATTGATCATCAACATCCATTATCGTCATCATGCATCAGCATACATCATTGATGTCATCATCATCGTTGTCATCATATGCATCCATCATCAACATTCATCACCATTCATATACATCACCACCCATGATCATTATCATGACTTATTATCATCCATCATCAACGTTATCATCACCATACATAATTGATGCCATCATAATTCATCACCATCATCAATCAATATCCTTCATGTTGGCCAACATCGTGATCAACACCAATTCACCATGCATCATCCACCATGATTATGATCATCGTGGTTATTACAATCCATCATTATTATGATTGATCAATTGATTATTTATGTCATTGACTCACCATCATATCATTATTACTATTGTTACCATATACGTAGTATATTGCTTTTATGATGATGATGACAAGTTGACAACGATAAATCCCATCCTCATAGCCATTGATATTCTAATGATATATATTTTTATTATAATCGTAGCCATCACACTCATCATAAATTGATATGGTTCATCGAGATTATTCTTTGATGTCCATATATAATATTTATATTAGTCACTTATTAAAGTCGTTGTTATTCTCATAATTCAGGGGTGGGCATAGTTTTCGATCCCAAGATTCTAAGCCAGATATTCTAAGCCAACTAACCCGAAATATCAAAATCCGATCTGGAGTTTTGAATTGACTAATTGTATTGTGATTTATTTGTGTTCGATCGTTTAAGACTAACAGGTTACGTCCTACATTTGACCTTGATCGATCGATTATGACCCGTATGCTGATTTTGACCAAGCGATTATGACCCGCATACTGATTTTGACCGATCGATTATAATCCACATACCAATTTTGACCGATCGATTATAACCCGTATACCGGTTACGACCTGTAAAAAATCGTTTTTAACCGACCGAATGTGACCTGTTACCGATAACGACCGGACCAATAAGTACCGGACCGAAACCGACCGACACCTGTTTAGGAAAATATCGAATTTGATCAGATACCGAATAAGTCCGACCGTTATCGACCGATACCGAAAGAGCTCATATGACCTATTTTTGACCGACCGTTTTTGACCGAACCTGTTTTTGACCGACCAGTTTTCGACCGTTTGACCATTTTTACACCCCTATCTATCTATCTATATATATATATATATATATATACATATATATATATATATATACACACACTAACTGCCCTAAGCTAGTTATGACACCCAAGCCATGACTTAGACAGTATTGATCGAACTTTCACAAAAGTTGCAATTTAGGTACCCTAATTGCAAAAATTGCATTTTGGGCTAGCTTAATACTTCGTATAACTCATTTCATGTTCTATAGGCTAGATTTGAATCCCATAGCTAGCATTGTTTTTTGATTTGCATTTTCATCTAATGAGTAATTTTTGACTTTGGTGGTCGTTTTTTCGACGACTATAGAAGAAACATCCATAATAAAAGCTTATAACTATAGCACGCCTTAAGCAAAATTTCTGGACACATCACTACACTTCAACAAGGTTTAAGCTGATTATCTTCCGCTAAATTAACTATATAGCCGTCAAAACATCCATAATAAAGGCAATTGCCTTAAACTCAAAACTCAAAACATCATATTTATTATAGAATTAGCTATAATAAATATCAAATATCAAAATTGCTATCACTACATAATAATAAGTTACGCTAATTTGGTGGATGTTTTGACGGCTATATAGCAATTTTGAAAACGAATTAACTATCACTATTAGCCGTCAAAACTCAAAAGAAGATGCTTTAATTTAAGTTGATTATCTAGTCAATTTGGAATAATCATGTGGTCCATCATATTTATTTTATAAAATCACCATGCATGCATTGATGGCTCCCTCCCATAATTATAATTAAACTAATACTTAAAAATAGAATCAACAGAAAGAATATACTCCTCAATTCATCAGTTCGAATCACCACATCATCTTATTGAGGATTTTTTGTTTTTTTTTTTAATAATCAATTTATAGGTCAAAATAATATTATTTTTCTTTTTAAGGTAAGTAATTAAATTAAAGCCCTTAATTAAGTCCATTCATTTTGCAAATAACATAATAGATTAATGGGAGTTGTTTTTGCATGAACCCCACCGACAAAATTTGGAATATTGTTGGGAGGAGAGGCGTACACATTTAAAATTATGATATATAAAAATAAAATTTATATTAATGCATTGGATTCATTTAAATGTGTACTTTTAATATTAAATTTTAATCATGTTTACAAGTTAAGTTTAGAATATTAATTAACTTTAAACGACTGCATTGAAAAATGTGCAAAAAAATTTACTTAACCACCTTAATCCTTTTTAGGAGGAGGTATGGGTTAGACTAGGGGTGTAAATGTGGGTCAGAAACCTGTTTGACCGACCGTACCAACCGATACCGAACCTGTTTTTGACCGAATTTTTAGTGACCGAATACCGACCGCCATTGAATCCGAATTATACCGAAACCGTTTTTCGACCGATTCTATACATACCGAAATCGACCGATACCCAACCCGTTTAATACCGAACCTGTTTTCGACCTGTTTTTATTACCGAAACCGACCGTTAATGAACCTGTTTTCAAACCGAATCTGTTTTCGACCTGTAAAAAACCGATTTTTGACCGACCGATTTTTGACCGAAACCGTATTGTACCGACCTGTTTTTGACTGAACATGTTTTGTATGTTTACGACCGAACTCATTTTTGACCGAACCTGTTTGTTTGTTTACGACCGAACCCGTTTTGGATCGAACTTAATTACATGATTTCTCTAAGTTGGAAAATAAATAATAAAAATTAATTAATTTAAAACACGTTATAATTAAATAAAATTAAAGTTAACATAATTTCATTAAAATTAAATTAATTTGAATAAAATTATATATATAATTAAATGACTCAATTAGTTAATTATGTTAACACTTAATAATTTTATAAAGATAATTTTTGAGCTAAGGTAGTACAGTTCTATAAATTACTCCGTATAATTTAATCAATTAACCTTAGCTAACTAATTTTGCAAAGCCTTTTACTCTTAAAGAATTGTTCATTATTTGTTATAATTGAATATTAATCTAAGGTAATGCATTCAAATAAAAGAAAATATAACAATTAAAATTCAATACATGTATATAATAATTTTGTTTATGTCATTAAATAAATAAACTTTATTCATCTCCGATCAAACATTTGTTTTCCAAAGAAAAAACCCAACAAGATCACAAGTTTTGTAGTATCCAAACATCTAACAGTCTAACACTAACTTTATTTACACCCATCAAAGTAAACTCAAACATCCAAATAACTAGCATCCAAACAACCCTAAAAGGTTTTTTTACAACTTTCTAATATCCAAACAACTAAACTCAAACATAGTCTAATACATAAACCAACTTTCTAACATCCAAGTTTCTAGTAAACAGGAGGCAGCAATAGGCAGCAACAGTAGTATAGTAGAAGGCAGCAGTAGTAAGCAGGAGGTAGCAACAGAAACAACAGTATTAAGCAGGAGGCAGCAGCAGCAGTAAGCAGGAGGCAGCAGCAGTAGCAAAGCAGTTGGGGCAGCAGAAGCAGGGACAAGACTCAGGAGAAGCAGAGCTGGGTGGCAAAATAGACATTAATTTGCTAAAAAAAAGTGGTAATATATTAAATACAAAAATATACTCTATAAAAAATTAAAATGGGCTCTCAGATGTGATAATTTGGTAAAAACCAAATTACAAGAGAAAATCTTCATAGAGCACTACACTTACCCGGAAAAAGAAAAGACTAACACAAGGGCAACTTACTGACAAAGGCAGCAACCATAGGGGCAATAGAATGCAAGGGCAACTGACCATAAGGCCGCTGCCAGCAAGCACCGCTGCCGAAAAAGGTTGCACCTACTCGACGATAGCTGCCTCTTCTTCACCATCAGCGATTTCTTCCGCAACAATAGTTAAAATTTCCGCATCATTATCCTCAGGTTCAAACCCAAATAGCCAATTTCGCGTTGTCACCAAAATTTCAACATTTTTTGGTAACAATGAAGATCTTAATTTGCTAAGGATCCGACCACCAACACTAAAAGCAGATTCAGATGCAACAGAAGTAATTGGAATGGCTAGAATGTCTCTAGCCATCAATGCAAGTATTGGATAAGCAGTAGATTGTCCCTTCCAATATTCAATAATATCAAAATCATCACAATCAACAACAAGAGACGTGCTCAAATATGACTCAACATCACCTCGCGCTGTCCTAGATGTGGAAGTACGTGGAAAATCCTGTTGTAACTTCCGCATCTGGAACGGACGAGGAGGAGCAGAGTTTGAAACAGAATGTGCAAGCGGAGCAGATTGATTTTTTTTCATGTAACATGCATATAAAGCAACAAAAGCAGTAAGCACATCACTTGACTTTTGATCGGCAGCAGTAGGAACATATAACATAGAATACAAATCAGTGAGATAAGACAATTTAAAACGTGGATCAAGTATAAAAGCAAAAGAGAGAACCATAGAATGATCGAACCAGTATTTATCAAACATTTCCCACATAGGAGCAGCCATCTTTCTCACAGCATCAATAGGATCTTGGTGAGAATCAGTCAAAAGTTTTTCAATAAAAATTATGCAAGGTAGAAATAGATTTGCAGTGGGATATTTTGAACCAGAAAATAGCTTGGTAATATCATAGAATGGCTCAAGAAAATCACAAATATTTTGAATTGTATCCCACTCATGTTCAGAAATACAATCAACATCAATATCCCTACTTTCAAATGTAAGATATAAATCAATGGCATCCTTCACATCAAGGGCCCTACGAATCATGTCATAAGTGGAGTTCCACCTAGTGGAAACATCCAAAACTAAATTACCCTTGGATTCCAAATTTTTATAACTTTTAGCTTTTTCAAAACTTGTGAGTCTTATATCAGAAGAATCAACATATTTAACAACTTGACGCAACTTACCCACAGATTCATCAACAAGTTTCAAACCATTTTTAACAATAAGGTTCAAAACATGAGCACAACACCTCATATGAAAGTACTTTCCATCTAAAGGGAGAGGAGATGAGCAGTGCAAATCACGCTTAAGTTTTTCAACCATCCTATTATTAGCGGAAGCATTGTCTAGTGTGATTGAAAAAACTTTTTTGGAAATATTCCACTCATTCAACAAACCTTTTACAAACATGAACATAGCTTCACCATCATGGGGTGGGGGAAACCGTCGAAAATTTAACAAAAGCGAATGCAATTTCCAATCATTATCAATGAAATGGGCAGTAAGAGAAAAATAAGAACGTGAAGTGCATGCTGTCCATCCATCACAAGTTAAACATATACGACTCTGACAAGATTGCATAGTGTCAAATACAAGTTGTTTGTACTTTTCATGCTCACCCCTCACACATTTACTAATCATGTATCTAGACACGTCTTTAACATTGGAATTCAAATAACGATGCAATTCTCTAAGTTTAATATGTTCTACCATACTCAAGCAATAACCATGAAATAATATAGCCTCGGCAAACATACGCACATAAGTATCATGATCATACTCAACATTAGCATATTTATTATTTTTAATAA
This sequence comes from Salicornia ramosissima, assembly GCA_951394345.1. Classification (NCBI taxonomy): domain Eukaryota; kingdom Viridiplantae; phylum Streptophyta; class Magnoliopsida; order Caryophyllales; family Amaranthaceae; genus Salicornia; species Salicornia ramosissima. The sequence goes on along the minus strand of OX596235.1, from coordinate 59,036,355 downwards.
ATTCTTTATAACCTGGACATCTCTCAGTATGGCGTTTGAAATTTGTTGTACCGCTTATACCTGGCGCATCTGCCTCAAAGGGGCAGTGTTTACATTTTGCATGTCGTTGGCCATTGGGCCACGTTAGATCATACTCCTTCCAAACCAATGAAGTATTTTTCTTCTCTCTAACCCTCTTCTCAGAAGGTGTATTAGGACTGTCAGTCATACCTAGAAGGAAAAAACAAAAAAAAAAAAAACAAGGAAATTTAGATATGATTGAAGAGCTAATAATATTAAGAGCTCATACATCATGGCAAACTAAACTATACTCTAAGATGTAATTATGAAAATAAAAACCATTAAATGAACCAAAAAAACTAAACTAGAACAAAAAAAACTAATTATATACAAATTTCATATTCTAGCTTAAAGAATTTGTAATGCAATCACAAATTAATGTATTCGTTAATCATAGTTTTAATAATAATAATCTTAAAAATTCATAAATTCTATTTCATGCATTAAAAAAATAATAAAAAAGCAACTTCAGATCTAAAAAAACGGAAACAAAAAAATGCAACAAAAGTTCAAAAATTTCACATAACCTATATATAATTCATAGCAAAAAAAAAAAACACATTTAAACCAAACCAAAATAAATAAACGAATTTAAGTTCATTTTTATATCTGAACAAAAAAAAAAAAAATCAGAAATAAAATGTGAACTAAAAAAAATCAGAACTAAAATGTGAACTTAAAATCATAACTAAAATGTGAACTAAAAATCAGAACTAAAATGAACCCAAAAAATCTGAACTAACAAAAGTTGTCAAAAAACCCAAAAAAACGAGTATATATGCCTGAGAGAAGAAATTTGAGAAGAAATTCATATACGAATTTGAACCCAAAAAAAAAATGCAAAAACCCAAAAAAAAAATTGTCAAAAAATGCAAAAAAAACCCAAAAAAACGAGTATATATACCCAAAAAAACTAACATATACGAATTTGAACCAAAAAAACACAATATACGAGCACACATCTAAAAAATTCATACCTGAGAGAAGAAATTTGAGACTGGAAAAAATAGCAACAAAAGCTGTCAAAAAATGTAACAAAAAAAGTCAGATTCAAACCAACAAACAAATAAACGAATATGAAACTACTCATATCTAAAACAATCATACCTTGTTTTGGGTAGAGACCACGAAATTTGCGACTGTAAAAATGCAAGAAAAATCGAGTCAGAAAAAAAAATGAATGAACAAATTGTTAAAATCCCCCCAAATAAAATCAAAATTTTAAAACCCTAAACAAGATATAGAAATCTACCTTAAACTTGAACACTTTGAGAATTGAAGATTGTAATGAGAAAGATGAAGATGACAAAGATATATATAATGAGATAACTCAGATTTTGATTCACTCACAACGGCCATACACGACCATAATTTCCTTCAACGGGATTTTTTTTTTGGGAAACGAGAGAGAAAGAGATGAACTGAGAGGAAGATGGAAGACAGGAAGAGCAATGTTGCAATGGGATGAGAAACAGCAGAAATGACTCAAATGAGTCTATTAGAGCCTTTTAGGGTTTTTGAACAAAATACAAAAAAATCAATGGTTCTCATACCGTGGATACTTCTCTGATCCAATGGTTCAGATTAGTAATCCGTGTGCTTAAATTTCCATACATCTTTGCCCTTGATTTCAATCATCTAATGGTCTAGATTCATCCAGCATAGTATAATATGATTGAATTATAAATTTGTTATTGTTTACGACCGAACTCATTTTTGACCGAACTTGTTTGTTTGTTTACGACCGAACCCATTTTGGACCGAACTTAATTACATGATTTCTCTAAGTTGGAAAATAAATAATAAAAATTAATTAATTTAAAACACGTTGTAATTAAATAAAAGTGAAAGTATTGGGTCAGATGGTCTGATCAGACAATCTGGTCAGACGGCTGACCCATAGAACCAAGTATAATAGTGTAAAACTTCGGGAGGCTATAACTTTGCGCTCGGGTGTCGGATCGGGGATTTGGCCACCGGAAATCGCCAAACGAGGCCTCTAAAGGCCTCAAAATGCAAAAAAACGTATTTTGTCCATGTTAGTTACAAAATGTGTCCAGGTTTTACAATATGTGTCCATGTTTATCCAGATTTGTCCATGTTTGTCTAGATTTGTCCAGGTTTGTTTATATTTGTCTAGGTTTGTCCACATTTGTCCAGGTTTAGTGTGTCCAGGCTTATCCAGATTTGTCCATGTTTGTCTAGATTTGTCCAGATTTGTTCATATTTGTCCAGGTTTGTTCATATTTCATTAAATTAATTTGAATAAAATTACATATATTAATATATATACATTAACACTTAGTAATTTTATATAAAAATTATAAAAATTATATATAAATTATATACATTAATTAAATGACTCAATTAGTTAATTACGTTAACACTTAGTAATTTTATAAAGACAGTTTTTGAGCTAAGGTAGTACAGTTCTATAAATTACTCCGTTTTTGAGCTAAGGTAGTACGTTAACACTAAGTAATTTTGCAAAGCCTTTTACTCTTAAAGAATTTTTCATTGTTTGTTATAATTGAATATTAATCTAAGGTAATGCTTTCAAATAAAAGAAAAAATATAACAATTTATATCAATCATCACCATCATTGTCGTTAGCATCATCAATTCAGCGTTGTTGCTAATTGTTATCAATATTGTTGTCATCTTTGTTATCGTTAATTCATTATCATTAATCATCGTCTTAATTGTCATCATAAGCTGATAAACACTTAATATTATCGTCATAAGTCATAACCCATCACCATCATCATCATCCATGACCATCTATCATATTGGTCATCTACATCCAGCATCGTAATCATGCAACATCATACATTGATATTATCATTATTGTTGTCATCATCCATCATTAACATCAATCACCATTCATATACATCAGATCATCACCCATGATCATTATCATCCATCTCAACCCATCATCAACGTCATCATCACCGTTCATCACCATACATAATTGATGTCATCCTAATCCATCAATCACCATCCTTTATGTTGGCCACCATTCTTTTATCATGATTATGACAACAATAAATTCCATCCTCATGGCCAATGATATATATTGCTATTATTGTTATAATTATTATCATGGTAGCCATCGCACTCATCATAAATTGATATGGCTCATTGAGTCATTGAGATTATTCTTTGATGTCCATATATAATATTTATATTAATCACTTATTAATGCCGTTGTTATTCTCATATATTTTGTTACAATGTTGCTATAAACTAGGGGTGAAAGTTCGGTGTAAGGTTTGAATTATTGGCAAAATCAAATCCAAACCATAATAATTCGGTTTTGTAATTTTCGATCCGAATCCAAACCAAAAAAATTTCAATCCAATCCGATTTTAGTATTTGTAATCCAATCCGATCCAAACTTTTGAGACTATTTTTTTTAAAAATGCATCTTAATAACCCATAAATAAAATAATTTGTTTTAGCAAATAGCAAGATATTCAACTAATTAACAAGTTTATAGTGCCTTCTCAAATGCTTTAGGAAATTAAAAGGTCTACATATAAATATTTTATGAGCACTTAATCAATTCAAAGCTTCATTTTTTATGAGCACTCACTACAGTCACTACAAATCCTAGACATAAGAAACTGAATTTAACTTAACAATAGCAACTTAAATTCGGTCTGAAATCCGGATTTCGGTTTTTAAAAGGCCAAAACTGAATCCAAACCGAAATCCAAATTTCTTAAACTTTTCAATCCAATCCGATCCGAAATAAAATAGAAACCAATCCAAAATTATAATTCGGTGTGGTTTGGTTTTCGATTTTTATCTGAATTACTTTCACCCTTACTATAAACTCAAATAGAACATAACCGATCTTAATTGGCCTGAATAAACTAGCGTAAAATCGTAAATAACCGATTATGACCCGCATACCAATTTTGACCGACCGATTTTGACATGTATACCGATTTTGACTGACCGTTTATGACCCGTATACCGATTATGACCTGCAAAAGACCATTTTTGACCGACTAAATGTGACATGTTACCGACAAACGACCGAGCCGATAAGTGCCGGACCGAAACCGACCGACACTTGTTTTAGAAAATACCGAATTCATCCGAATACCGAATAAGACCGACCGCTACCGACCGATACCGAAATGGGTCATATGACCTGTTTTTTACCGACCGTTTTTGACCGAACCCGTTTTTGACCGACCTGTTTCCGACCGTTTAACCTGTTTTTACAGCCCTAGGTTAGACTATTCTAGTCGTCTAATTCAGACGCCAACCTAATTTTTTTTACAATCATGATAGTGGTGGTGGTTGTGGTCCTGTGGCGTGGTTTTCGGGGGCCATTGTCAAAGTAATCGAAATTGCTATGGTTACTGTTGTTTTAATTAAATTAAGTGTGATGTCGTCATTTTATCCAAAAATTAAGGTGATATATACTAAATAATTCGGGGACGACAATTAAAAATTCTCTACTTTATTGATTTCTGAATAGCAGAAATGATGTGGTTGTAAAAGAAAATAAAAGGCAATTGCTATATAGCGGAAGAATAAGTAATACTTAATTCGTTTTCAAATTCGTGCAATAATTGTATTTTTGACACTATTTACAATATTTATTTTGACCGTAACTTATCTCTATCACTCCCTTTACATGAAAGGCCCTTATTTGAACCCGTAACCTTTGTGTCACATTGGATCTGATATTGTTGGGAACAAGGTTGATGAATTGATGAACAAGGGTTAAACACAAAGAAAATTTCAGGGAATAACCTTCGAGGCATGAAAACGCTTTCCTAAAGACGAAATTTCGACCCTATTCAATGAGCATGCGCGTGTTTATCGAAAAAGACTTTGAGATACAATGAAGAATTTGGCACAAGTTTAATTGATGCTCATGTAATAAACTCACAATGTGTATTAAGCTTTTGGAGAAGATGATGAAATGCTAAGTTTAGAAGATTAAGAGAATAGAATGAGAAGATGTATCTTTTCTCTCTCATCTAAGGGCTTGTTTACTTCAGATTATATTCAGTTCAGTTCAGTTCATCTTTATTCAGTTCAGTTCATTTCATTTCTATTTAGTTCAATTAATACACTTCAGTTCAGTTTAGTTCAGCTAATGTAAACGAGCCCTAAGTCTCTTAATAGCATCAGTCAAAGGTCATTCACATTTACAAAACAGCTCGGTTTTACTAAATAACCGTATGTTGAATGAATATTTGCAATGAAGAAAATACCAGCCTGCTCTGTATCTTCATTTTTGTTGTTCGCGGATAGAGGCAATCCGACCAATGTCTATGTTTGCGACACACTTTTTCCCACATACTTAGACAAATTTGATATATTCTTTACCATTTCACAACAACATAAACTAATGGTTGAGGCCCAAGATTATATTATATACTCCCGCCGTAACGCAAAAATTTTACCATTTCACAAAATTTTCATTTTTGGCAAAAAAAAGTTCATTTATTTACACTTTTTCCATTACTTATCAACTATAATTTATTATTAAACATCAACACTACATTATTAACCTAACTTAATCACCACCACCCACCACCTTCCATCACCCACAACAACCACCACCAACAACCTAACCAAAGTCACTACAGCCACCACCCGAACCCCACCGCACCAGCAACGAACACCACCCAAACTCCACCCCACCAGCCACGAACCCTACCCACCCACACTCCAGCAACACGAACACCACCCCACCAGCCACGGACCCGACCCAAACCCCACCCCACCACCCTAGCCGACAAACCCTTCAATTCACCATCAAACTCTAGCCAAAGAACCCTAGCCAATAGTTTTAATGACGAACACCAGTTCAAATTGATTTCGAACCCTAGTTGGCTAGTTCAATTTGATTTCGAACCCTATTTGGGTAGTTCGATTTGATTTCGAACCCTAGTTTGATTTCGTCGGTTGATTTTGATAGTGGCGATGGTGTGTTGTGGGTTCGTGGGTTGATTTAGGTGGTGGCCATGGTGGGTTCGTGGGGTTCGTGGGTTGATTTTGATGGAGGCGATGGTGGGGGTTTGTGGGGCTTCGTGTTTGCGATGGTGGCTTCGTGGGTTCATTCAATTCAGTTTGATGGTGGCGATGGTGGCTTCGTGGGGGTTCGTGGTGCTTCGTGGTGGCGATGATGGGACTTTGTGGTGGCGATGGTGGCTTTGTGGTGGCGATGGTGGCTTTGTGGGGGTTTAGTTCAGTTTAATGGTGGCTGGTGCGTGAATGGGTTAGTGGTGTTGGTGGTGTTTGGGGGCTGGGTAGTGGTGGTGTTTTATTTTATTATAAAATATATTAGTGTAGTGGTGTTTGATTAGGATGTCTTATTTTAATGTCTTAAACACCATACTTAACCCATTTAAAAGTTTTGCATGGGAGTCTGTGTTTTTTCAAATAGTGAAGTTTTTGCGTTACGGAGGGAGTACTATATCAGGTATTCCCTGAGGAACAATTGACCTTACCTCAACAACAACAACAACAAAAAGAATAAAAACCACGTATGAGTGAAAGAATAGCCAACTTCTAGTTGGATTCGACGACAAGTGGTCTATCTATGTTCATATAATTGGCGGCAAAAGGAGGCATATTCGACCCTACATCTTATATATTTATATCAAAATACCCACTAACCGCAAAACTATAGTAGTTAAGATGATAAAGTATGACCAACTAAAAGTCTAAAACCTTTACAAGCATGCCTTCTTTACACAAATTATTCATATAACTTTATATAAATTATATTTTAGGGAAGTTAAATTTGTCATTGTTAATTATCATTTAATTAGACTATTCAATTAAACAATAAAATCAACTCTCATCAATACTTGAGAATTAAGGGGATTTCCTTACCTTACTCCTCGATCCTTGACTCAAATGTTTGGATTAATTAAAATTTAACTGAGTGACTTGGAATGGGGCTTGACACAAGACCTAGCAATACCATCATTATTCTAAAAAAGTCATACTACATTGATTCTATTGTGTGACTTAATATAAGGGTGTCAGATAAGATTGACTTTCTGATGCAGTGACACAGAAAGTTGTCTCGCATGCTTGAGGTGCGAGCTTTGATTCTCACCAACAACAAATGCACTCTTCCTAGCCCTTGAGTAATGATAGTCTATATTATTGTGTACAAAAAACCAGAGATGTCAACACTTATATATCTCGTATATATTGAGAAAATGAGTCGATAGTTTGACGAGCATGTCAACAATAAAAGGGTGTTTAAATAGCCTTTTTAACTTTCTTCCTTCAATTTTGCCCTATAAATAACAACTTTAACTTTTTCGTTCGTACTCTGTATTAACTAAGAGTCAATATTGACAAAAAATTATAGAGTCAATAGTTAATGATACTAGAATAACAAAATGAAATTTGCTTGTATTTAAATTAGTTTTTTCCGAAATAAGGTAGTTATTTTTAAAAAGAGCAAATTTATTGGATTGGAAAACGGATTTTCTGAATCCAAATTTGGAAACGTTTTTATTGGAAAATTAGATCGAAAAACCACGAAAAAACCGGATCAGAAAAAACCAGGCCAGAGATCCAAAAATCTGGATCAGAAATCAAATATTTCGATTTCTGATTTGGATATATGGTTTTTAATTCGAAAATTCAGATTTTTCGAATTTCATTAATTCTAATTTGTATTCAATCTGGTACCTAGTTTAAATCCAATCCAAATTTTCAAAAAGCGGAATTGAAATCCATCATTAAATTTTCATATCGCAAAATTATTCACAACCCTACTTGCCATATGACTTCACTAATTGAGAGCAAAGATTATAAAACGAAAGGAGTAATTAATTAATCTTTGTGATGACCCTATGATTTTCTTTATTATTTTATACCCAATATAGTACTCCGTATTTTAGTAATTTTTTAATAAGAAAAGGAAAACCGATTAACGACTACATTATAAGATAAGTAGAAGCGCAGTAATTTGTAGTAGTATGAGTCATGACTGTATTAGTTATGACAAAGATTCCATTAAATTAAAAACTGCTGCTCAGATTCAATTTGCTTGGAAACCTCAAAATTTAAATTTGCTGCTGAGTGCTGACGACAATGAAGAGTAATTAAGATAATAACGTAATGTCATGTTGTAATTCGATTGTCCAAATTGCGTAAACTAATTGGAACTATACTTGATAAATCGGTCAAATCAGTCGATTAGGACAGTAACAGGTCGATTATTAAAGGAGTTTTCAGTCAAAAATGGAATTCCATCAAAATTGGACTTTAAATTCTACTTTTCAATTTCGGATACGGTCAAATGCGTCATTCGGTCGATAATGGACCGGTCAGTGTTATTTTCGGACCGAATTTCAATTGGATTTGGAATCAGGTTTATTTTTGCCAGCTATAATTGGAAGTATCCATTCTAAGCCTATTTATTTCTACACTTTGCAACTTCAATGTTAGGTTAGAAGTAGTAAAATCCAATAAGAACTTCTAAATTAGTAGGATTTGCACTTTAACCTCTTTCAGGGCCGTTCCTAACAATTTGAGAGCCCGGGGCGAAATAGCAATTATAGGCCCCATAAATTCTTTTTGAAGTATTGAAATTTTTTTTTTTATAAAAAAAATAAGTTTATGATTAGAAAAAATACAAATGTAATTTCACATATAAAATAGATAATATAGTCCACGATATTGTTATAATGATAATAATTATAATAATAGTAATAGTAATTGTAAATCATTAATAATTCACTTTTTAAAAAGTGTGCTGAAAAACAAAAGTTGATATAGCTATGAGTGTTTTATCAATTGTGTTGTTAGTATTGTTTAGAAAAATACAATAAAAGCAAAGAAAAACTAGAGCCTAGAGGGCTACAAATACTATTTTTTTCATAAAGTTTTACAATAAATTAGTTCATATAAATATAAATCACACTTCCTATATATAAGTTGAAAATTCATTGAGCAACAAAAAATAGAGCCTAGAAGGCTTCCTATATATAGGAATATGATCATGTAAAAACTATACTCAGGGCCGTCCTTGCACATGTGCAAGGTGACCAACAGTACAGGGCCCCCAATTGTAAGGGCCCCATTTTCATATTTAGCCCAATATAAAAAAAAACAAAGAAAGAAACAAATTAACCGTAATCTACAATGAATGTCAACTAATTGCTCCATATTCCATTTTCACATTAAAAAAAATCATTCATTAATTGCAAATCTTAAATTTCCATGAATTAATTCTTCATCTTCATCTTCATATTTAGGGCCCAATATTTTTGTATGAGAACAGGGCCCCAAAATTCAATGGGACGGCCCTGACTATACTCTTAGTTGAAAACTAAAAAATTTTAATATGAGCCATTGAGCAATAAATTTTTGGTTCATATAAATGTAAATCATACCTCCTATATATATATATATGTAACAACAATTAAGGTTATGCTAAAAGAATAAAAACTAGTAAACCGATCAATTAGAATTAGAATAGAATAGGGCTTAATATTACAAAAAAAAAGACTAGTAATAAATAGATTGATCCAATGGATAATAAGGAAATTGTGAATAATAATAAAGCTTTAAAGTCATATTTTAATGATAAATTAGATGAAAAGTGATCCACACACATGACACTCCAAGAACCCAATTTTTTTTTTTTTTTTAAAAAAGAAAAGTTGTAGCACTGGGATTTGATTCCAGTACCAGACGCACCAAAGCAGACAACCATGCGGACGTACGACCAGTGAGCCACAGTGCCTTTTTTGTTCAATTACCTAACATGTTTTAACTATAACTTGAAAATATGACATACAAAAGCAAATTTGGACTTTCTCCGCGTGGGCCTAGGGCGGTTGCCCTGCCCCAGGACCGGGCCTGACCTCTTTTGAGGTAATTATGTCATCAAATTTTAGTCCAATTAGTTGAAGCTATGGAATAAGATAATATGATATGCAAATCACTTAATATGATAAGCTAGGGGACTGAGTTATGTGATGGTTTGGATATCCGATTTTGCGATCCGAGTTTTTGGATATTAAAAAATCTGGATATTTGATTAAAAAAACATAATCAGAAAATTAAGATATTCGAATTTTCGGATCGGATCTGATCTGATCCGGTATCCATGATAATACCTTGTCATCGTATCATTTTTAAGTTTGCAACTATTTAGTTTATTAAGCAAAGATAATCAAATAAGCAAATACTCATTAGCTACATTAAAATTGTGAAAATCTTCAACTACTTTAAAGCTACCTCAACAGCTACTTTATCGAACAAAAGTTTATTTATTATTATTTTTTTAAAGTAGTTTTTGACCCAGTTTAAAAATAACATCTATATATAATGGGAAATCAAAAAAATTTAAGTATTGTAGAGTAACGCAATGTTGAAAAAGTATGTAATGGTTAACTACACGCTACATTGATTTAAAAAATGGGTTTACAACCGCATGTAGGTTTAGATAGTTAGTTAGCAAATAAAAGAGAAACTTTTATATAGAGATAGACCGCATAAGATTCAATATTGGTTCATGCAGCCAACCCATCATTTTAGGATCAATGCTTTAATCTTGTTGTTCGATGAAGATATTCACTTATTATTGTTGGAGACAGAAATACGTACCTTATAAACATGCTATTTCCTAGCGAAAAGAGTCTAAAAGTTGCACAAAATGGAGTTTGCTACATAATTAAGCCATGCAAAAGATAATACTAATTAACTTAACCTAATCCACTAATAAAACCATAAAAGAGTTGAGCCAATAATAAAGTGCTTTATTATATTAACAAAATGAAAAAACATACAAGACAAATGCTTTCACCATTACACATTATTCTCTCTCAAAATTTTGTACACATCATAAAGACTCATTGTTATAATCACATTGACCTTGAGAACCAACTAATAGTATCTCATGAATACAAGGTGACATAAAACATAAAACAAAGAAGTTTGTAACATGGTCAAATAATATAGAATGGAGGGACTAACTCACTCTTCTTTCTCTATCTTCAACTCTCACATCCTCCTTTAATTTCATATCAAATGAAATTGGAAGAATCACATTATAATTGTTGGCCTTTTCCAATAAAAAAACATGAAAGTGTAAGAGCAATAATTAAATACAGGAATGGTGATTATTCAATTCGTACGTACAAAAACAAGAACATAAAACTAATCTAATGATGACGAGGATCAGGTCCTCCAGGACTATACCTATTAGACACACTATAGCTAAAAGAACTCCCTCTTGGCATTCTTTCCTTGAACCAGTCTTTAACCTTGCTGATAATATCGTGTTTAACATTATTATTTGACAATGTAGTGTGTTGTATAGGCCGAGCTAAGGAGTTTGAAAACAAGGAGAATAAAAGAACAAGGCAAACCCAAAATCTCAATGAACCCATATTTGAAAAACTATTATTTATAACCAAGGATGAAGCTATATATATATATATATATATATAGAGAGAGAGAGAGAGAGAGAGAGAGAGATAATAAGAATAACTAGCTAGAGAGCACTCAAAATGTAAAGATATGGGAAGTGTGAAGTCCAAATGTAGAAATGAAGTCTATCTTATATAGAAGTGCATGGAAGAATATTTCATGCCATAAAATTAAAAAAATGCATAAAAATGAGACAAAGTGTAGTTGCAAAGGTTACCACTATAGAAATGCATTGTTATACATAAGCCTAATCTCACTAATGAAATCATTCATGAGTAGTGCAGTCCAAGATCAAAAGTATAGAATTTCATACCGACGTCGGCATTAAAAATTTGTTGTTATAACCCACATGAGATTATCTGCCACCTAGCTTTGTTTATATATTTTTTATAGCTTAAGATAAAAAATACAAATGTGGTACTTTTCAAAAAAAATAAATATTAAAATCAATTTATTAATAAAAAAAGTTGAACGTCATTTACGATAAAGATTAAAACTATCAAATATAAAATAATTTGAATCAAATACAAAATAATTTGAATCAAATAACATTCTAATTTGACAAAACTATGACCGTTGTGCATGAGACTTGACGACGATGAATACCATATTTCACACCGTTGTTCTATGTAGTCTTCTACAAGTGGGTTTTTCAAAGTATTATATTTCTGACATCCAACAAAATTTAACTCAATTGATTATAATTTTATAATTAACATTTGTTGTAAAACCGCGTAAATCTTTATTATTAAATTAAACCTGGTGAAAAACCAAAATATCGCTTCAATCTTTATTATTAAATTAACTCAATTGATTGTAATTTTAGAATAAACATTTGTTGCAACACCGCATAAATCTTTATTATTAAATTAAATCTAAAACTAAAACACAGACCCAAGCCAAAACACTATCACAAGAAAAGATAAAACCCAATATATAAGTAGATAATGGAGTTTGGTGTAGTTATAAACTAAAAACTAGTGATGAAAAGAAAGAATAAACCGCGCCCAGGAGGCTAATAGTATAAATCTAAATCTAACCAAGGAAATTAGAGTTTATCAAGGAATAGATAAAAAGAAAGAAAAGGTTATCTCATACTTAATAATTAAAAATGTGGCACTTTTTAGATTAACAAATACTTGCTTACATGTAAAACTTAATTAAACTCTAATTAATTATTTTTAATTTGATGTCAAATGCCCTATTCCATGCACTAAATATTTAGCCGCCTTTGAAGGTCGAATCAGCCGAAAGAACTATGACTATGAAACGTCCTTCTATTTCGTACGGACTTGAAAAAATATTCCAAAGTAAATCAACACTTTTTTTTAGTTTGAACAAAGCCTTGTTGGCTATATAAATAATCCTCATAAATGCGTATAATTAGTCAACACACGTATCTGTGAGGGAGAAGATAAATAATCCTCATAAATGCGTGTAATTAGAATCAAATCCGGGACCTCGTCCATAAAATTCTGAGGTCTTGACCACTAAGCTAAAACCTCATCCTTTCGACAATAACTCATCTAGTCCTAGATGATAAATAGGGTTGCTCATAATTGAGATAAAATTCTTTAATAGTATACTTGATTGTTGCATTGTTTATGCATAATTTGCTTGTTATCAGTCAATCAAAACCTTATTTCTATAAGTAGGGTCGACTACAAGAACTAAAGTTAATATTCTAGGTGATTGTCCACAAAGATTTTCCTCCTCCACTTTCTACGATCGAGAGCCTCAATTTATTTGGGTTGCATTTGCAACGCTTCGAAAAGTTATCAAGTGGGAGTTGTGTTTTTTAAACCAAGTATTAGCCAGGATCAAATCATAAGATTGGGCAAAATTCAGAATGGTATCTGCGTGGGCGTCTCACTGCCCAAACCCAAAACCTCCATGAACATTCTAAAAGCCATCATACTTTAACCCAACATGCCTATTCAAGTCACCCCCAATAAATAATTTCTTTGTGCGAGGAACACCTTGGACCACCTCGTCAAAATCCTCCCAAAATTGTCGATTCTCCTCTGCACCCAACCTAACTTGGGTCGCATAAGCACTAATAACATTAACAATCTCCTTACCACTCAACAACTTCACCATAATCAACCTATCACTCTTCCAGTAGGTCTCCATTACCTATTGTGCTAACCATTCATCCAGGATCACACCTACCCAATTCTCGGCCTCTAGGAACCTGGTCCTGACCAACGTAGTACACCTTATACCCCAAGATCAATCCTCGAACTCCTCTTGTCCACATCACCTCTTCGAGGCATAAGATGTTTATGTACTTCTCTTCATCACCTCCACCACTTATGCCGATCCGATTTTCCCGATAGAGACCCCACATTTCAAGAACCAACTCGCAAACCAACTGTAGAACCCTTCCTTCTTCGCTCCTTCACACTACCTACATTCCTTTGCTCATTTGACACCACACGCAGGCGATGTGGCGCGTCACTTCTAGGCGACAACCTAGCAACCCTTGTATACTTATCACTACACCTGGGTCTGGAGAGTGCATCACGTCGATGAGTAAGGAAAGCACCAATTGCCAACCATTGCTCATTCGACACCACACCCGGGCGATTTGGCACGTCGCTTCGAGGTGACGACCTAGGAACCCTATCATATTACTATGAGTAGGAACATATTGCACAAGAGGAAAAAAAAATAGGAAATTTTGTCAGAAAAGACCTTTTAAAACATTTATTTTGTGAGAAAAGACCTTATAAAAAATTTGTTGTGAGCACGGACCTAAAATAAAAAAAAAGTTGCAAAGAGGGACCTTACCTCTATTTTCCGACGTTGATTGTGAATCTCCGGCGTTAACTCACTATTTCCCTCCAATTTTGCACGAATCCTTTCGTATTTAAGGGGGTAAGAGATGAGGAAACCCAAATTCAGAAAAAGAGAATTTTAGATGCTAGAAGGAAGTGTTAATGTATGGTTTATGTAGATGAATTTAGGAGGGAAAATGGAGGGGGAGTGGAGGAAAAATGAATTTATAGTGAAAAGAAAAGGAAAGGTTAAATAGAGAAGAAAGAATTCATCGAAAATTGGAGGGAAATAACAAGTCAACGCCGAAAATTCACAGTCAACGTCGGAAAATAGAGGTAAGTTTCCTCCTTGCAACTTTTTTTTTGCTTTAGGTCCCTGTTTACAACAAATTTTTTATAAGGTCTTTTCTTACAAAAAGAATGTTTTATAAGGTCTTTTCTGACAAATTTTCCAAAAAAATATCCTGTGTCCCACATTTTGTGTCCATTTGTATTCCACTTATTTTAATTGGTTCAAAAAATTAATATGACCCACCTTTTAATTTTTTTAAAAAAAAATTTGAGTTTTGAACCAATCAAAATTAATTGAATACAAATGGAACACAAAATGTAGGGCAGAAGATTTTTTTTCCTCTTGTACAATCTTTTCCTTTCCCAAACTTTAATCCCTAATATTGGAACTTTTAATTCATCCAATACTTTATTTAATAAACAAATAGGTATGGCTACATGTTGGTACACTTGATTTCAATTAAATTTATTTACTTATTTTTAAATGTTGTTACAATCAATATTTTGTAGGAATTACAAACTTATTTTGTAGGAATATTTTAGTATAATGCAAAGATATTGCATCTCACACATGAAACCTAATTAAGCAAGTCTTGCGTGCGACTTACCATACTTTTTAATAAAAATAACCTCATTCATTCAAATACATGACCTTGTTTATATCTATAAAAGTAGATTTATCTTATCCATAAAAGCACCTCTAATTCATCATATGACTAAATAAAAATTTTTTTTAAAAAAAAAAACCTATTCTATCCTCTATTCATACAAGTAACCTTATTTTTTCACTATAGTTCTCTCCAACTATCCATATAACTTTAGTTTTCTACTGGAGAAACCACATTACTCATACTATATTTAAATAGCCAGTTACACCGTCAACTCTTATAAATAACTCATAACCAAAAAAAAAATTACAAGGCACAAAAAATGTCCACAAGAAAGTAGTAAAAGTAAGTATATGTGAAGTTAATAGTTAGATGAAAATCCAATTAATACTCTAATGCCCTAAAATTATTGATGGAAAGCAACATGACACATTAACAACAAATTAACTGAATATAATGATTCATGAAGCCGTTTATTGCCTTTCTGACTTTGAATTACTTGTAGTTTCTTGCAACAGCGCAAGACATTAGTTAGAAAGGAAAAAAGTTCCATTACGTAACAAGTTCAACCTAAAGATCCCATTGGCAAACATTGTTGTGGGCAATGACTAGCACTGTCAAATCAAATCGAGCCATCAATTTAATTTTGGATTGATCTAAATGGGATCGGATCATGTCTATTCAGTTAAATTCGGTCCGGTTCAACAACTCATGAACTAAAATGACAGTGCTAGCAATGACAAAACCAAAATTACAAATTGGGAGACGTGTCAAAAATACTCAGAAGTGTATGCAACTGTAACTTTATCTATTTTTATTTACAAAGAGCGAAATGAATAGACAAAACATATTGTGCGAATGGGTGTTGCCCTAGCGCCCTTAATATATAAAGGATTCATGAGAAAGCTCATGACATCAATTTAAAGATGGCACTAGGTCATGTCGTACTTTGTGCCAAGTCATGTGCTTGCGGACCAAATATGATGGCCCATAAACTGGACTACTAACAACATACCCGTGTCATGTCATGCCCCAATTTTAAAATTTCAACTCAGGCATTGCCCAAGTGTCCAACCCATGCGTCTTTATGCTATGCCTATGAGCCTAGGCTAAATTCTAAGAAAATTACCATACTTTATCGTGCAGTCGTGCCTACTATGTTGGGTCGTGCTGCACCGTACTTTTCAATAAAAAAGTGTGGCCCAGACCCAATCCATAACCTGACACGCACAATAGTGTGTCTTGTTGTGCCAATGCTATGTCATGCATTTTTCATGCTTCGGCCGGTCCAATCCGGTACCATCTTTACATCAAGCCACACACGTACTATTTGATCAAGGCCTTGGTCAAAATTAGATTGAGCCACTAGAAATCAACTCCACAAAGCAAACATTACTTGGTATAAACTAGAAAGTGTTCAATTTTAGTGGATGACAACAAATAGTATCGCAAACCCATCACAAAATCATAATATAAAAGCAATACAATGTGGATGACACCAATCTTAGGTGCTTAGCCAATACTTAGTATAATCTTTACATGAAGGCTCTACCCTAACCTTACTTGGCTTGTCTAAAACGTGTTTTAGTACAACCCTATCTCACTCCCTCTCAATTAATATACATTACTACAGTATTAAACTAGGTTAGCCTCGAGCGATGCACGATTTATTTAGTTTGTTCCCATAAGAAAATGTTATATTACTTCTATGAAAAAATTGTAGTCGTATTCTCTCATTAAATTTTATAAAGAAGCATTTATTATCTGTCTTGAAACTTGAAGATTTCAATTAGGAAGAAAGTGATGTCATCATTAGTGTTGGAGGGAAAAAATTTCATGAGAATTTGACATATAGCACTTGATGACATCAGCATATTATGTTTTAGTATATAGTTATAGATAGATGTGTATTGATAAACATACACAGTCAAAATATAAAATATATAAAAATTAATAATAAAAAAAACTCACAAGGATAGAGGCTAGAGGGAGTGCTTAAATTCTCATCAAATTTCATTTTTTTTTTTCCATATTTTACCAGTTTTTTTTTTTTTTTTTTTTGCCCATCCTCTACTATCTTTCTCAAAGTGTGGTCCAAATCCTGTGAAGAAAATTAAGAGCAATAAAGAATAATCTCATTTGTACTAAAATAAACCACTAATTTTATCCTATTAGTTTCTCTATGTTCTCTTTATCTTTTTTATCCACTCAATAACAGATAATAATATCACCATTTACTAGTAAGTTTCCAATATCATCCTAAAAAAATATGCCACACTACTATAGTATAGTATGAGCACTGTTTTTCTTTCTTTATTTATCTAGTACTTTCTTTATATATCTTTATTTATCTAGTACTTCTTTATTCAATTTCTAACAGGGTTCAGGAAAGAAAGAAACAATTTTCTGTCACAGCATGGCTGTGTTATTAGAACTCAGGTAGGATTTATGTTACCTAGTTCATTAATTCTCCAAATGTTACTTGGACTCTTCTTTTTAGGATCTGTTTGGTAGGACGAAAAATATTTTCGATAAAGACTGTTTTTACATTATTTGGTTTGGGCCGGAAAAATAAATGAAAAACTAGCTCTGGAAAATTGTTTTACGGCCTATGCTGAAGTCATTTTCCTCCAAAATTTATAGGAATGCGCTTTCGTTCCTTCTCATTTCACGCATGCATGCCTTCTTACTTTCTTAGGGGCATATATAAACCTTTTTTCAAAGTAAATTGGAGTAATTCATTTTCAATTCAACTAAACAATCGAAGATGCTTAAAATGAAAAACCAATTTTCTTGCAACTAAGTGCAAAATTTACATGAAAAATCATTTTCAATTGAAAATGTGTTCAGCTTATACAACTATACTTCAAGTACCCGTGTCAGTTCCTCAATACTTGGAAATGGATATGACACTTGGGAACTTCTTTTTGGGCCAAAAACATTGAAAACTTTCACAAAAACAGACAAGTCGAATAATTGGACAAGTACCCGTGGCAGACATGGGCATAACACTTGGAAACTTCATTTTGGGCCAAAAATTATTGAAAATTTTCACAAAATAGCTAAGCTGAACACTTGGACAGGTTCTCGTGTTAGACATGGGCATGCGCATGACACTTGGAACAAAATCATTGAAATTTTTTACAAAATAGCTGAGTCTAACACATGGGTACCTGAGTCCGACTAACCCAGAATTCTCCCATGAATCTAAACCCAAAATAAGCGAATTGGTACAATACATGTAGTAAATGGTACACTTTTGAACTAGTTTAACAAAATCCAACAGCTAGATGGGTTATCGATTCTCAAGTTCAAATCATGGCCTAATCAACCGATGAGATTTCAGAAAAAATGGCAACTTAGAGTGAAATTTTAGTGTATGCTAAAGGTTACATTAAAACACAAAACTCAATAACTATTAATGCAGACCAAAAGACATGGCTAATTGCACACTTGAAAAAATACTAGTCTTAATGCAGACCAAAAGACATGGTGCAGACCAAATGACATGTGAAGCAATTTAGAACAAAGGCGGTGGCTTTAGATGAAAGGCAATAGTTTCATATTCTTAGTGGGAAGTGCAAACAATATCATCATCTACCCATCTCCTCCTTTCTGTATCATAAATATAAGTGCAAAATGAATGAAGCCAGAAATCATGTCCAATAGATTTTTTTCTAGGAACTAAGAAATTTGGTTATGAGAAATAGAGATGCAAGTATAAACCCCAAAACCCCAAAAATAATTAAACATTTTTAAGGGATTTTGAAACTCACCACAAGCATTTGCGAGAATTCCTTATCTTTCCCCTTTCAGATATGTGTAGACGTGTAGTAGCTAAATTGAATCGGGTAACCTGCAATATGGTCGGATAACAAAAGGTTCATAAGATATGGACACTAGGTCGGATAACAAAAGGTTCATAAGATATGGACACTAGGAAACAAAGGGGACACAAATCTAATCTTCCACCATTAAATTACAACTTAATTAATGTAGTCAAATAACATAAATTATGGTCATTCTGATCTCCGCATCACAGATAGCCAAAATCTTTCTCTGTCACACACACACATTATTATATGTGAAGCACCACATAAATAAACATTGCATACATATGATCATTGTTAATGAATCAGTGGAATGACTGATACAGTTCATAGGGTCACAATAAAGGCTTAATGAAGTTTTCAACAAAGTTTCAGAGATGTTTGTAGTAACGTCTTGATCAGGAATTAATATTCAACACCTTCAATTGACCACTTCTCTGTGTCTCAGTGTGTGTGTATATATACTCTTCTGTTTCTAAAAGTTCTTCCCACTTAGATTCTTGACACTATTCATAATACAAAATAATTTTCTAAATTAGTGTTAATAGATAAGAAATAATAGTCATGCGGATGTCTTTTGAACGGTCTCGAGCTTATTACTACAAAAAAATGCTATGTGAATTTTTTGGTTAAGCATAGCATTAGCATTTGCCTTACAAAACACCCACTCATTTTTTTTTTTCATGGTACTAAAAACAGTCATGATAAACAAATACAATCCTCAATTTGGGTGGATGGTAAATTGCCGACTGAAGCAGAAAGAAACCTCCTTAAAAAGTGCTAATTTGGTGCAAAACTTGACACATTTCCTTTTCACTCAAAGCTCAGTGATGGAGGCAATGATTAGATGAGGATGATGGTCTACCATCAACCGAAAGTTTGGAGATAGAAAAAGGAAGTGAGTCAAAGGGGAAAAATATAACTGCAGATTTAAGCTGCCAGATTCACCTTATCTGATACATTAAGGGTACTAAAATTCTTGCCAAAGGTGGACCAATTAATTATACAAGTTCAAAAAAATAACACCCTTTTACCTCTTGGGTATAAAAATTTAATACGGCGACAACTAAACCTTAAGTTTGACCGAATTTAAGGTTTAAGTGTCGTTGTATTAAATTTTATATGCCCAATTGTCACAGTTAATAATTTTTATACCCAAGTGGTCAAAGGTTATTATTTTTTATACCTATATGGTTAATTGGCCGGTTTGGCCCCAAAGGTATCCTAGTAAAGAAGTACTCCACCTGGCTCAAAATCTTTGCTACACAGGCATATGTAAAATATTTTAGGAGAAATGCATGTGTGGCAGGACCATATGTAATTAAGAAAGGAGAGGAAAAAAATTGGTTGATGGGGTAGTTGTTTAATAAGATAAGGAAAAAAAAATAAGGGCAAATAGAAATTAACAATGATAGCAGCTTTCAATTTAAAAGTATTTGACTGTAGTGCAGCATTTCAAGTATCACACAAAAAGTGGCAAGCATTTTTTAACACATTATTATACATAGGAAATTGCAAAAGTGCCATGTAAAAAAATTGAATAAAAAAGGGTCCACGACAGACTATGAAAATAAGGATGTGGCATTCATTAAAGTAAAAATATGGTTTCAACCAGTCACCTTAGAAGAAATAGGAAACCAGGTAAAAAAGGCTGGCTTGATCATCAATTAATTTGTACTTATCCAAATGGGTTACCTACTATTAGATAATATAGAAATATTTCTTTTATGCTTATGTTTTGGTGGGACAGAGAAATTCCAACTGGAAAGTAAGTGCCATTTTACTACACAATCCATTTCAGCAAATCAGGAGTTTTATTTAAATAATTTTTAAGTTGCACTAATCTTGAAAGCAATTCTTATTAGGTTTTTGTGAAAATCCACACACTTGTTCTCCTAGGGTCTCTAACTTTCATTTTGGTAGTTTGATACTCTGAAATAGCTACCTTATCAAAAATTTATTTAAATAACCACCTTATGGTTCACTTTTTGTTAGATTTCACCACCTGGGTAGAGATTTTACTTTAAAAATTTGTTTGTGAGCTCGCATTTTACAAGCTTTTATCTATTCTATTTGTTTGTATTAGTGAAAACACCATAAAAGCATTAAAAATTCGTAAAATGTGAGACTTACAAACAATTTTTGTAGGCAAAATCCCTAACAAGATGGTAAAATCTAACAAAAAGTGAACCCTAAGATCATTATTTAAATAAAATTTGTTTGATAAGGTGGTTATTTCAAAATTCCTTAATGCTAAACTTATAGCAAAGAGCAATAGACGATCTGGAAATTATATTGAGTCCATGCATTATGCTTTATAATAAAAACATATCAAAACAAAAAATTAAAATAAATGCAAAGATGAAGATGGAGATGGAGATGGAGATGCTTAAACACACCGAATATGGACCGAACAGTCTCACAAACATAATAAATTAACACTCAGGAAATCTAGAGAAAGACAAAAGATTCACCTGAACAGCTCCTGAACTCATCTGCACAGCAATCTCCTGCCTAAACGTCAGCCTATTGATAGGAACTATCAGCTCTAGTAGTATTAAACTTAATAGTTCAATTTATATAAGCAGGAAAACGGGTATTGTTGAATGCTTACCTTGAACTTCATATCAGGATACATTATCATCGTCTGGTTCCATGCATTCCTTTTTCACAAGGCTTTGCCTACTTCTTGAGTGATCCTGCAATTTTATGGCAGTAACGCAGTAAAATGAGATAGTACAGTTTCACTCAAAGAAGAAATAACAAAATGCGGGAGGAAAATGTATAATACCTTGTATTAATTGATGGGACAACTGCAGCTTCACTAAGGCCCTGTTTTATACTTAATTTCTAAAATTTCAGTTCACTTCAGTTTAGCTCAACTCAATTCCTGCTGAGTCTAGGAGTTATTATATTAGGTAAGTTCAGTTCAGTTCAAATTAATTAAGTCCAAAAGAACTGGGCCTAAGTTAATAAAAGAATTCAATCAAAATAGATCACTCAACATAATAATGGAATAAACCTGCATTCTTTTTTTAGAGAAAGACATACTATACCTGATCTTATAATTGGTATCTAGATCTATAAAGAGAACAACTGAGATAGATTGTACAGATAAGACTATAAGAGTGACTGATTGGATTTAGATATTTTACAGCAAAGAAGTCTCACATGTTGCGTGTAAGTCTAAAAATCTAAAATCAAGTAGTGCTGCACACAGCAATACCAGTTATTATCAGCTTGATGGATAGTCTGGTAGTATAGGCAATCTATCAGGAGCATATAATGAGCCATTTGTATTGCCGTTAACGTGCATGGATTCTTCAATGGTGGTTGCAGCACCAGCTGCTTCTTCTTCATCCGTCTGTTCCCCACTGGAATTTGAATAAAAAGGATTAATACGAAGGCGTGCTTCTGGTCGTTGACCAATGATCTCAGACTGCAGCTGATATTTTTCAGCAAGGTTCACTTGATAGGACAAGATATGGGGAGCCCTTGGCAATAATTCCACAGGTTCCCCTTTCAGGATCACAATTCGCTCAATAGCAATTCTTGCTTCCTGCATTAATGAAAGCATATTTTCTTCATAAGCTCGATGAAGGCTTTCTTCTTTCAAAATACAAATCAGATAATTTTTTATGACCATTATTATAGTTTGACCCTTTTTACCATAGGTTTATTATCTTGTAGTGACCTACACAACATTGCATCCCTTTTTTTAAAAACATGTGAAATAATACAGCAGTGTTGGGGTGGGGGGGTGGGGCAAATAAAAAACCATTGATACAGAGTACAGGCGTTGGTGCGTTACTTCTTCAAGTCATGCTCAGCACAAATTCATGATAAAGCTCAGAAGCCTTAATTTGCTTGCTCTTGCATTGTTAAAAATTCTTTTTAAAAAACTACTGAATTCAGAGAAACATTTTTTTTTATAAATTGCTTCTTGATTTTTGTAAACCTATCCTGTCGCAACTAAATGAGTCTATCAACAACCAAATCCTTATAAATTTGAGGTCACTATATTTTTGTTGGCAATATTTGTAGTTCTGTGTGTATCCGCTATGAAACTTAGGAACACATTTAATAATTCATATACTTCTATAACAGAATATTCCTTGCTGGACAGATAGATTCAAAGACACAGAAGATTGCTATCTTTCCATAAGATATTGGCCTTATTACTATCCACTCGACAAATTTAACATCCTTAAACCAGCCACCTTTTCAAATGACTTAACATGAGGAATAATCTTAAAGCAACAGGCAAATTAGCATACTTATCATTTAATTTATGATTGAGCCGCCAACCTTTCTTTTTACCTCAATCAGATTGAAAAAGAACCAAATTGCTACTTTGCACCACTTTAAATATCCACGTGGTTTACACTCTAATCATAGTGCTCAAGAAAGCACAAGAGTAAACACAATCAAAGATGATGAGAAAACCATTGGTGGCATTGGAACATTGAAAGACATCTCCCATCCCAAAATCAATATCATTCTGATATTTCTGAAATATCCCGGTATGTTCCCCATTATTTAGCCTTAATAATTTAAATGACATCCCCTGGATTTCCCCAATTCATATGGCCATACTACTACCCAGTACATATATATATCCCTTATCCGACCCAGTATGGAAAACGCTCATAAACTGCTGTTCCTGTGCTTCATAGCCCAATGTACCTCATGAGTATGACACCCACTTTCCCCTGCCTTGTGCACTCAGGCTACTCTTGATGTGCCAATTCTTGTGGACTGCTGGCATAATTGTTTGCTACTCAGAGACAAAAGAAAATGCTTAAAATCCATGATCTAGCGTCGATAAGGCAAGACCATACCACATGACAAGTATGGCAATTGTCAGTGTAGAGTGAACTATTTTTGACCAGTCTGGTATGTAATCAGTATGCAGAGCTGATCAGAATAAAAAAGAATAATACTGAGAGAAAAAAATAATATCAATATCAATCAATCAAAGCCTTATTCCCACAAGTGGGGTCGGCTACATGAACCAAAGTGATTATCCCGGATGGTCGTCTACAAAAAATTTCCTCCTCCACCCTCTACGATCGAGAGCCTCCATCTCTTGTAAATCTATCTGCTTCATGTCTTTTCTAACTCCTTCCCGCCAAGTCATTTTCGGTCTCCCTCTACCTCGTTTGAAATCTCCCTGATCCCACTCTATTAATAGGATTCGATAAAATTAATAGGATTAGATAATTCAGAAGCTAAAACACAACTTGATTTTGGAGTCATTTTCAGATCAGAGCAATCAGTTGAGCACAATATGGATGTTGGTAATTCTATTGCCAGATAACCTCAATTTTTCCACGAACCCATCCAGTAATTATCTTCACCAACCTAATAGATTGACCCCATTTATTTCAAGCCTATCTCAAGCATTATAATTGTCCACATTAACTGGCAATCTTATTCCATAAAGACAAGATGCATTGTTTTCATGTTGGAGTGGAAATCAATTCACCCAGCCAGGAACATGCTAGGGCTAAAAAAGAAAATGCATCAAATAATCTTCATCAACGAGGTCCTCAGTTAACAAAAACTACATTCATTACCTCAAGCGCATCAATCTTTTCTGAAGTTTTTGGCCTGTCTTCTGGTTCAAAACCCCTTGATATGTCCTCATAGTCGGTCATTAATGCACGAAGTGCCTTTGTTACTTGGACTAAAGAGCTGGTCTGCAAGAAATCTATTACCCAGGTCAGAAAGATTTTACTGAAACAAGGGATACGAGGCTGAAACATAGGAAAGAATACCTTGGTTACATATACAGGTTTGTCATGAGATTTGGCAGCAGCTTGAATCCCCAAATTTTTCTTGAGTTTGGACTGCAGAGCTAAAAGTACATCAGCTTCACTGATATTATCAGTCAACTCAACTTCATCATCCAAATTCAACTTTTTGATCCCTTGAAACATAGTTGTCTCCAAGATCTGGGGGAAAACAGTAACGGGTTATAAACTTCACAAATATTAAAACGAATACTACCACACTATCTTCACTGAGTTAAAAAAAATTAAAGCTAAACTATATTCTGCAATTAAAAGATCTACAGTGATTCCCTAGTAATATTTTTATTTCCAATTCACTAGTTTGTAACTGGACTGTATGCTTGGCAGCTAATGTCTAATGAGGTCAGGTTCTTTAATGAATGAAAATCCAAATCTGCATTGACTCTTCTGATTGATTTTGTACATATTTTCCAAAAGGGAAATATAAAAATAAACCTTGAAGCCACAATTGACAAACAAATAGCTCCTGAATACAACTACATATTACAGAGAGTAATAACATACTTAAAATCAGAAGCCTAAAATTAAGTGTCAAACAAACAGATATAAGAGAGAATAATTTAAGCGAACAATACTGCATAAAACGACATCTTACTCCATAGACAAAGATCCGAAGAGGCCTCTCATCATCAGAACTCTTTTCAAGAGTTATTGCATTAAAACTTTTTTCAGCATTATCTACAGTTACTGATGGAACATTTTCAGGCTCAACTACCACATCCATAGCCTTGGAATCAGATAGGGATGGTTCTCCTTCAATTTTTTGCAAGCCATGGAGATTCACTTTTCGTACCAAAAAGTCTGGGCATCGGCCTGCACAAACAATTCATAAATACAAAGGAAAGGTTTCAAAAAAAACAAGGGAAAACATATCAGTCAAACCCAAAAGCTAGAGACTGTCCTCCAAAATCCAATAAATTGAATGTAAGAATCACATCAACATTCAGACACAAACCATAATGTGGTAGACAAAAATAAACTAATGGGAGACAAAATCAGGTTCCATGCTTTAATCTTAGAGATACCTGAAAGGATCGCATCAACTGTTGCTCCTAAGCTTCGGTGCACTCGCAACTCTGTTTTTGAAATTAACTCAACAGCACAATGAAATGTCGGGGGTCCTTTCCTCTCCAGAACTGTTTTCTGAACACGTCTCCGACTTGCCTCTTCATCACCCAGTGTTACACTCTGCCAAATTAACAAGAAATTGCGCCATTGCGGTATAAAAATAAGATTTTTTAATAACTTAGTTACGGGTTGCCACAAAATAAGAAAGGAAGTTAATAGAAAAAAGGATAGGGGTTGAAACCCACATCATAGATTCATAGGCATGACAAAAAAAGCAAAAAATCACCTAGGTAACTGCTTTGTTCTTTAATCTTTTTTTTTTCAATAAAAAACTCTATTAGATTGAACAGGCATCCTGGGATATGTATTGCTTGCTTTATAAACTAGAATATTGAACAAGATAGGCCTGTGGAAGGCAAGCAGTGGATCTAAACTCATCGTCACTCATTAATTGCTGGTTAAAACTGTACTTTACAGGTTGTATCTTTCAGACTTACTCACAGATTTGTTTTCTACCTAGAAGAACCAATCAAATGAACAACTATGTTTATGTAGTATGTACAGTGCACACCCAGTATTTTATCTGTTCAGTCTGATATTACATATCCCAATATTCCAACTAGCACGTCATTATTGCAAGAATAGAGGAAAAAGAACTTAAACATCAAATTAATTGTTAACAATACTTGAATTCCTCCAACGAGCATATCCAATGCAGGATTTTTTATCAAGTTCTCAATTGTGATTCCATGAGCCGTAGCAACTAGCTGTATTCCACGCTGAGAAATCGTACTTGCAGCCATTGCTTCAAGTTTTGTTCCAATCTCATCGATCACAATCACCTGCGGCATATGATTTTCTACTGCTTCAATCAATACCTGAATAAGACACAGCAAATATTATTCCTTTGACATATGTCTTGAACAGAAAGTGAAATTCTACACGGATTGTAAAATGTAAATAACACTCATGAAGTTGGTATGTAATTGAGCAGAACAAAGAGAAATTACAATAATTTTTTCTTTACCGATAAGCACTGACTCACATTTAGAAGCCCATCCATTTTGATGCAACCATTTTTTCTAAGCTTCAAACCATATTGACTCTGATATAGGAGGGAAATACCATATACGAGTTCCGACACAACACTCTTGGACACCAATCTCCCAAAATCTCTGGCATCCCATCACTTTCATTGACACATCATATCCTATTTTGCAAATTGGTTTTTTCTTTCACCGACAAAATAGACCCTCAAGAAATAACTCATTAAAAAAAAAATATGCAAGGCAGCATATTTGTAGAAAGATAGGTAAGATAGTAACAGCATAATTCAGAAATTAAGCAGCACCCGCAGAAAAGGAAGCGGCCAACTTTAATTTAAGATTCTGATTTCAGATCCACCATAAGCTACACTAAGAGAGGTTATTCTCACCTTAAAATATATCGAAATACTCAAGTTCTTAAAAGCCATCAAGTTTAGCACTCAGAAAAATGATAGCAGAAATACAGCATTTTTTCTACAAACAAAAAATGAAGGCATTCTCCTCCTCCACTCCAACCCCTCCCTTTCCCCCCCAAACTCTTCAATTAATCCTGCAAGCAGCGCTCTCAAAACCTAATATACTAAGTAGACAGAAGGTTGCCTGTAAGGCTGTAATAAACTAATAATAACCTCAAGCCATAGAAATCCATAGACACTGAAGTCTCAGTTCATAATAAAGCATCATCATCAATAACTCAATGTGGATCATGAATGGGAGGAAAAAAGTTTGGAGGTCATGGGGAGGAGGAAAGAGGGTCTGTGTCACTGTCAAAGAGTTTTGACACTTAACACATGCAGCTAGAGCTGCCAATTTTCGACCCGACCCGATAAACCCAGTAAACCCGACCCGTAAATAGCGGGTTTGACAAAAAAATAAAAACTCAAACCTGTTTTGAACCCGTTAAACACAAAACAACCCGCTCTTAACCCGACCCGACCCGAAAATCATTAAAAATGTATTAAACTTGTGATATTATAGGAAAATGTAAGCAAAAACACTTCTTACCATTAAAACTTTGAATTTAAGATAATTTTTATTGGACCACAACATCAATTTTTTGCCATGAATTAGCTATTAATGAAGATATTTCATATAATTTGTACTTTTTAGAACGCTTAAGGTACATTTTAGTACATATATTGCATTAAAATATGAAAAATTAAAGGGCGATATAAAACTTCCCAACCCACTGGGTCAACCCGAACCCGAAGAATTTGGGTTATAAAAAAGCTAATACTGACCCGAACCCGCTAACACCCAACCCGGTACAACCTGAACCCGCAACTATTTTACACCAACCCGACCCGACCTGTTTGGCAGGTCTACATGAAGCGCAACCTAGCCTATTGGCGACAAGGATGTAAGCCAGACGAAGATTGAGACTTGTGCGCGCTTAGGAGAAGCTAAGCAAGCTCAAGTGGGACCAAGTCGGGCAAGGAACAACAAAATATTGGAAAAACATAATTATACTTTTAATGCAAGAGCTCGACACAATTTTAAATCCTCATAAACTCTGTGTAAAACACAAAAGAAAAGAACAAAAAGTATGAAGTCAACATCTTATATTATTATCCTGTAGAGAGGTATTGACATAGTATGACTCTCCATCTTATATTATTATCCTGTATGTTTCCTCACCAAAGTATCCACTACCTTCCCTTAACATAACTAAATCAGAGGCTTGTGTCATATAAAAGAGTTGCCATGATGGCACTCATAGTATCTAATTTGCTAGGCGCAAATCAATTACCCTATATCAAGTAATTTCTCCCAAAAGAGAGCATAAATTCTTAATCCTCAGCTAAGAGAATAATAGGAAATCAAAATTGCGTGGTTACAAATGGTAATCAGGCTTATGTTCTGGCGGTATGTGTAAGAATTTTTTTGGGGCAATGGGATATATCTGGATCTTCACCTTGTCCAAAAACAAAAAGACCACGTCCAAAAGGAAGATGAAACGAATTACATAAATTATAAAATAAAATAAAAAAAGTCAGAAGGACATTAATATTTCTAAAGCAGAATGCCATGGTATATGAAATAGTACCATATGCTGCATATCAGCATTTGGTACTTGCATCCGTCGAGCATTGCCAATTCCAGCATGTGGTATATCCCCATCCCCACCTATCTCATTTGAAGTGTCAACAATCATTACCCGTTTCTGATAATCATCAGCAAGCATGCGCGCTATTTCTCTGCATAAAGAATCAAAGAAAAGGACAACTTGATACATCATATGGATCATGAAGTGTTAAATATTAAGAAATTTTCACTGGATCTTCAAAAAAAATATTAATACACATCAGCACAGGACTAGAAACCAATTCTTCCCATTTATCATTTTAGTTTATTCCATGAAGTTCCTCCCACTATTGCTTGATTCCCTATCTGGCTATTTCGACATAAAATATTTCCCTTTTTATCCTATTTTGCCTCACTTTTTAGACCCAATCACTTTCACTGTCTCACAACTAACTTCTCTCTCCAATTCCACAAAGTGGGGCACTTCTACATTTTGTCTCCTCATTTCCTTGCCATGCAAATCTGCAGGTAGTGCTAAAAACTAGAAGCCAAATCCTTGAGAACAAAAAAACAATGACATACACTCCTAATATGCTACCTCAACCCAATTGCAGTACTGCAAGAACAGGAGAGTAATAGTTGGCAGTACTTGGCACAACCACACAAGAGAGTATTAATTATTTATTGCAACGTTGGAGATTAATTGAGATGCACTGACCTAATAATTGTAGTTTTACCAACTCCAGGAGGCCCAATAAGTAATAATGAAGCTCCATCTTTGACCAAGTCTCTTAACAAATCAGCACTCCCTGTTATAGCCCTGCCAACACGACAAGTCAATCCAATAATTGCATTCTTCCTATTCCTTACGGCACTGATCCGATGTAAAGTGCGGCTAATGCCTGCTCGATTATCAATCGCAAAATCACCAACCTAAGGCAAAAACTATTTCAGGTATTGACATAGTACATCATTGGAAAAAAAAAAGGAATGAAAAATATAGATTAACAAATAATCATAAAAGTACAGCATGACTTATAAAAGGAACAAAAACCAATGAGAATCAAGATTCAATACCATTAACAAATAATCATAGAAGTACACCATGAATTATCTTGCATCTCGATTACTGATCAATTTCTATAATTGGTGATTAATTAGTAATGAAAGACTACCTCGGATCAACACTAAAAGACAGATTTTAGAAAATGAAGCCCAGATAAACTCCAAAATTAGCTCCAGAGAACAGATATCTTGCTCTTTAAACATTGTCTCACTTTATTCTTTCAAATGAACCCATGGTTTTCCGCAGGTTGCTTTTATCTGTTGTTTCAGATTTAAGGGCTTATAGCCCTAACATCAAAATAATTAGAGACCCATACTAAATCAGACAACAACTCTTCTGCAGAACTTGCTACAGCTGCATGAGCCGACATCTCAAAAGCATCAGAGATTTTATGCTACGTGCAATCCAGGAAAACTGCTCTATTCTACTATGCTTTTTTTTCGGTGGTTACTCAGATCAAAGTCATATGGAGAGGACAATGGGAACAATTTTGATGAAAACATACTCCCTAAATTTCATGGAGCAATAAATAATCAATTGGCTATTGATTTCTCCCATGTCCAACCATCTTACCACTTCTGAAACACTTTACTTTTTTCAGTTTCTGGATTATCATTATGCATCTACCATTACAAATCCATGACAAAGTAATGGAAAACCAGTAATTAGGATCCTCTCCATTTCTTTTTCTCCATTTCTTATCCTAAGATTTTGACAACTCATTTAGCGTTAAAATAAAAAATTTAAAAACCCTCTCTATTTCTCTCTTCACACATCCTCAACCATTGATTTAGGAAATGGACCATCCATTTCCTATGAAAAATTTAAAAACACTTCCTTCTCACATCTAAACTTCTCTTCTTCTGAATTAAGATTTATGATCTCTTACCCCCCTTGAATACGAAAGGATTCATGGGAAACTAGTGGGAAATAGCGAGTCAACACCAAAAATTCACAGTCAACGTCGGAAAATAGAGGTAAGGTCCCTCCTTGCAACTTTTTTTTTTGGTTTTAGGTCCAAGTTCACAACAAATTTTTTATAAGGTCTTTTCTTACAAAAAGAATGTTTTAAAAGGTCTTTTCTAACAAATTTTCCTAAAATAAAGTGTGATACTAAGATGGAAAAAAGGGGTTTGTGTTTCTCTATAACCTTGTGAAACGCAAATGTCTCTATTTATACTATGACATAAGAGATACATCATGAATACCTCATTAACTCAAGTTGCTAGTAAATTGTAATGAACATTGTAGAACAAAAATACCCACTTTCGCATGAAGGCATTAACAAGGATATTCACAAGGGACATCAGACATCATCTATGATAAATGACAATTGACAAGCACATTACCAGTTCGCTCTAGAACTATTTTGTCAGAATTACATAAATTCAAAGAGACTCCTTATTCACATTTGACCATTTCCATTAAAAATCCTTGCATGGAATACAACAAATAAAGAACCGCATGATATAAACTAACTAAGCACATCATTTTTCACACATTTAAATCAAATAACCAACATTAACCACCATTAAAAAAATGCCACTCCTCTTCAAAAGGCCATTTTTTTTAATCAAAGTAGCTAAGATATGAAAACATTCTAAACAATGTTATGCATCACATACTCACATATTATTGCGGCATTATGAATAACCCAATGACACATTAAGAATAACCCTGTTACAAACCTCCTAATGCTAATCAATAACCCCCTTTATAAAGTATCAATAGACCATGTCACATGGTCAATTGACAATGAAACAGGTCGCATACAAGAATCTGTATTGCAACACGAAGTAATTAGCCCATTAACTATTTGGAAACCCCCCATCATAAACCTCCTAGTGTACCGTAAACACAATTATGCATTGTCAATATTAACACAATGTGATCAACTAATGGTGTGACATATTGCTTAGAAGAAGTTGAATTGCAACACAATATAATAGCCACGTTATAAACCTCCTAATGCTGATCAGTAACCCCATTTATGCATTGTGAATAACCACCTACACCATCAACTAATAGCGTAACATTTCCCACATAGCAATTCTTATGGCAAACAGCTGAAATACAAAGTAATTTTCAAACAGATATTGTTAAACATCATCCACGTTTTAATTACTATCGCCCGTGTTTTGGCAGTTTTATCCTTACTTTCTTGCTCTTACTAACTTGTACTTTACTCGACACTATGTTGAACTTATGTCTAACAAACCACAAACAATATCTTGAAAATAGTTACCATCATAACAACACGACTAACAAGTTTTTGAATTTAATAAGTTTTAGTTCACTTGAGTCAAATTCGGTTCAGCTCAATTCGATTTATTTTAATTATGTCACACAAATTCAGTTCAGTTCATATTAATTCAATACAAACAACAGAGCCTTAGTGTCCAGTAGAATACAAGTTAGTAAAAGTGTAAAAGAAATGGAAAGTTACAGAGTAACTGCAAATTTGTCAAAATGCGAGCTATAGCAACTAAAATGTGACTATGTGAACTATTTTGTTTGTGACTTCACATGTTGTAATGAAGTAAACAACCTAAAAAACAGTATGATCATATGGGGTTTGGGGTTACCTGAGAAGTGGCAAACTCAATGTCCTGAAATGTAATGGGACAATCAGACAACTCGAAATCACCCGAAGGAAAACGGGCAAACGGATTTCGACCCAAATCCATGACAACTTCAATCAACTTATCCAATTCTGGATGATTCCTTAAACGACACTGCATCTCTACCGGCAGCAACGCCACTAACCGATCCAATTCAGACTCGGTCCCATCATCGATTAATGGGTGATCCGACTCAAGGCAACAAGAAGTGATACCCGGATATTTTCTCGGGTATCCGGATAGGAATTTGAGGGAATTTTGGGGAGTTGGGGT
Source organism: Salicornia ramosissima (assembly GCA_951394345.1). NCBI lineage: Eukaryota > Viridiplantae > Streptophyta > Magnoliopsida > Caryophyllales > Amaranthaceae > Salicornia > Salicornia ramosissima. Next base: position 59,003,432 of record OX596235.1, on the reverse strand, counting down.
TTTTGGGAGGAATTCAATGTAAGGGAGAGAAAATAGGGGTTTTGGCGGGAAAATCAACATGGGTTTGTTGTAGCACAATGGCGGAAATTGGGGATTCAAAGATGACATATAGTAGCTCATCTTCTACAATACCCACTTTTCTTTTCTTTGTTTGTTAATTTTTAGGGGGTGGATGTTACATTATCCACTTGCTATTAACTTGTTGGGCACGACTATTTTCGACTCATTTTCAGTTCAAATTAAATCGACAAGTTTGGTGTGCCGTGCCTATAACGGGCCAAGAAAAGTTCGTGTCGTGTCGGGCTCGTGCCAAGTTATAAAATATAAGGTCCATGCACGGCCTAGCCCACGTGCCGTGTTATCGTGCCTTATACTAATTTTTATATATTATGAATTTTTAACCAAAATGAGCATGTCGATGTGCGGGCCGGCCCATCGTGTTCGTGTTGGGTTCGTGCCAAACTTTTAAAATGTTGTTCATGGGTGGCCCACGGCCCACTAGTCGTGTCTTCGTGTCGTGCCGTGCTCATAGTGGGATCGTGTCGTGCTGGGCCCAAATCGTGCCGTGCCAAGTTGGCCCGCGTGCCGGCCCGGCCTATACCCGGCTCTACTTGTATAGTTGACTCTTTTGTTGATGCACAGGGTTTGTCCATTTGCCCTTTCTACATTAAGGGGTTTGGAGGCCGACACTATTCACTACTAAAGAGGGTTCAGGAGTTTTTTTACTACTCAAGATATTGGGCATGTGCAAATGGATATATCTTCATTGGGATTAGGGTTGCAATAGGTATGGGGTAGGGGTAGGGGTAGGGGTCGGGCTCAGATTATATCTCAGCTCCCCACTAACTTGTTAAAAATAAAATGACTTTTTATGTTGGTTTATAATAATAATAACAATAATAATGAACCAAACCAATAAAGAAGAAAATGATTATAATGATATTTGTACATTACAATGATAATGATGATTAAGAAAAATTTAAATAATCAAATTATTACTATTTTTCAACCATGGAAAAAAAAATACAAAGTGAAAGTCTTAGTACAAAGAACGAAGCTAAGACTTAAATAAGAGGATGATGAGAAGAAAAAAAAGACGAAAAAGATAATGTTTTCGCCTTATAAGTTATTAGGTAGTGAAATATTTCTTAAGCTAATAAATAAAAGTTAGATTTTTAAAAATATTATTTTTCTGATGAAAAGGTAAGATTAGAAGGGGATTTGAGAGTAAAAAAGAGTTGGATTATGAGAAAATTTTAGTGGGTTGCGTTTTAATACTAGAAAAATAGATATATTGAAACACTTCTTTCTCAATTTATCCTCATTCATTCTTTCTTAAACGATAATTTATCTCCATATAATTGACAACAACAACCATCTTCATGTCACCACAATCAAATGTACCGCCACCACCACTTATTCCATATCAACCAAACCATTTTAATCAACACTTTGAAATATTCAAAATTCTCTTTCTTTTTATGTAAGAATCATAAGTGAAAAAGGCTTTATTAACAATGAAAATCAATTTCCATTAAGATGAAGATTTTTTGGAGAAAAGAGTTCAAAAAGCATACTCCATTAGTCCTTACTACTCCATTTCAATTTATGTACACAATATTCTCAATTCTCATGACTTTAATTAAAAAATGATATAAAGGACATACTATGATAACATATATTCTCACCATCGAGTCTATTGGAGTTCATTTTGATCCCAAGAATGTTTTGACTACATTGATGGCATCAAATCCCATTAATTTTCTTGAATGGACCTATATTAAAAGGAATTTAAATTCTTTGCCTTTCAATTTTTTTTAATAAGGTAAAAAATCCACAAGCTTATTGGCTGGTAATGGGTGTTATTTATTTTTATTGGTTATTTTTGATATGATATTTCTATAATTTTGAGTGAAAATTAGGGGTACATATGTCTGACCACTTAAATACATAATGTATTTTGAAAACATAGCTTCAAAAAATAAATACATTAACGCCATTTGATTTATATGTAAGAAACAAATGTATGAGAAACTGAAAAATTCCCACATATGACAATGCATCTAACCAAATTAGGAGCTTTATGTTATTTGTATTTGTGTAATGTTCGGATTTCTTCCAACAGTTTTACGTTCAATTCGTGTTGTGTTTTTTTACAAGTTTATTGGCTCCAGGGTACGACTCTTCTTAAAAATATGCCGTATTGATATTGCCCTTATAATTATTGAGGGAGGGGGCTGTTGAGAATCGAACTTACAATCGCTCAATTGCAAAGTACACTCCAGTGCCATAATGCTGGAACTTGATCTCTCAATTGCAAAGTGTTCTTAACATAACACTGAAACGCAGATCCCAACAAGGCCCAATGGCCCCAAGTTTAAAGCCTCAAAAGAAAAGTAATCTAGAAAACTAAAGAGAAAAAGAAAGAGAAAGTAGAAATGAAAAGGATGTTAGGGGTAAGAGCCCCTCCTTTGGGTTTTGTGGCTAGTACAAGAACATGAGCACAAAAGAAAAAGAAGTATTTGTACTCAAAATTTGTATTGTGAGATTTAAAAACATCTTTAATCTTCAATTCCTGACCAAAAAAATAAAGAAGAAAAAAGGGAAAAATTCTGACAAAACACTGCAACCTTTAGCAGTGGCATCAAAGGCCCCTTTCTTCCCTACAAGCCAAATTACTGCTCTTTCTCTCTCTACCCCAGAAATTTTTTTTACTGTTTCATTACAACCCACCATTTCCCCCCTTCTCTAGTTACTCTTCCCCCCAAAACCATGAAACAATTTTGCTGCAAAATCTGCTAACAACCATCATACAAACCAAAACCAAGGTAATTGTTTCTTGTTTTTTTAACCCCCCCCCCCCCCATTTGCTTATTTCAAGATACTAGTATTATCCATAAGAATAACACCAAAAAAATTCTTCTTTTCTTTTGGGTATGCCTGAAATACTTTGAATTAGTACCCACAAAATTCATTTATACAACAATACTATCTTCATATCATATCATAAAAAAAGAGCATCTTTTTCCCCCCTGCTTTCCTCTGTTTTGCCCTGTTTAAGCCTGCCATTGTTGTACACATATTGGTAAAAGGAGAAATGGGTTAGAATGTGGGTATTGGAGAAAAAAAATGGGTTTTTTGTTTGGGGAAGTGGGTATGTAGTGAAATTGTGGGGGAGTATAGTTAATTGAGTTGGGGTTGGAAATTTGAATGGAAATGGTGGAGTTGAATGGCAGGGGATTTCAGGTTTCAGAGGTTTGGGAGACCCAGAAGAAGCAGAAGAGGGAAAAACAGAGAGAAATTCAGCAAGAAATTGAGTGTATTCATAATCTATAGTAGTGATTATAGCAACAAGAAGAAGAATAAGAACTTTAAAGAATTAAAAACTGGAAGAGCAAAAGCAGAACAAGGGTCTGAGTCTGGATCCTCAGAGGAATCACCACCACCACCTGTTCCACCACCAAAACCACCACCAATTCCACCATCAAAACCCCAGAAATGTAGATGAACAAGAGAGGGAAGGAGAGCAACAACAGCAAACCCAGATTACACCATTTTCAGCAACGCAGGAACAGGAACAAGAACAACAGCAACAACTACCCTTTAATTATCAGCTTTATTATCAGCAATCTCAAAGTGGGCAACCGCTTTATTCTCAATTAGAACCTCAAAATCTTGTACCCATTCCAGAATCTCAGCAACCCATCAAGAAACGCTCTTATTTTACTTCTTCACCTTCTCCAGTTGCAGCAGGCACACAACATATTCGACAAAAGGCCTCAATGGGAGTTTCTTCTTTTCAGCAGCAAGAACAGCAGCAGCAGCAGCCATTGCTTTCCACAAGATCAGCTCTAAGGAAAGCTGGTGTAGGAGAGATTGTAGAGGTTCAAGGTGGTCACATTGTTCGAGCCACGGGTCGAAAAGACCGGCATAGCAAGGTTTGTACAGCCAAAGGTCCAAGAGACCGAAGGGTTCGGCTTTCGGCTCATACGGCTATACAATTCTATGATGTTCAAGACCGCCTTGGGTATGATCGTCCTAGTAAGGCAGTAGATTGGTTGATAAAGAAGGCAAAGAATGCTATTGATGAGCTTGATCAATTGCCTGCTTGGAGTCCAACTAATATGAATGTTTCAAGCTCGAATAGGCGGCGTGGTAAGACCTCTGCAGGAGGAGGAGATGGGGCGGTTGAATTGGGTGTTGGAAATGCAAATGCAAATGCAGATGAAGGGATGTATGGTGAGGAGCAGCAACAACAGCAGTTATACCATAACAATGCTAACAATTCTAGTTTGTTGCCACCTTCATTGGATTCTGATGCCATTGCTGATACTATTAAGTCTTTCTTTCCTATGGCTGGGGGCGGGGGCAATGTGGGGCCCACCACCACGAGCTCCACTTCAGTGTCGGCTTCTCCTATGCAATTCCAGGGTTACTCCCAAGGTGGTGGTGGTGGTGGTAGTGGTAGGCAGAGTCAAGACTTAAAGCTGTCTCTGCAGTCTTTTCAGGACCCAATTCTGATGCACCAGCATTCACATCAGCATGGTGGTGGTGGTGGTGGTGCTGCTGCTGCTGCTGATGAGCAGCAACATTCATTGTTTCCTGGGGCCGCCCCAATCGGGTTCGACAACTCGAATTCGGGCTGGGCTGATGCTGATACCCAGCATCAGCCCAACCTGGAAATGGGGCGGCTGCATAGGCTGGTGCTCGGCTGGAATGCCGCCACACAACATAATGCTGGCACCGAACATCATGGTGTCGGCACCAGTAGTGGCAGTGGCAGTGGTGGGTTTGTGTACAATCAGCCCTCACCGCTGCTGCAGCCGCTGTTTGGTGGTAGCCAGCACCAGCCCAGCCAGTTTTATACACAGAGGGGACCCCTTCAGTCCAGTAACACACCCTCAATCCGTGCTTGGATCAGTGACCCTTCATTTTCAATTGGTAGCTCAAGTGATCATCCTAATCATCATTATCATCAAGCTATTGCAGTCCACCCACAAGCCTTTCCAGGTCTTGGTGGGTTCTCTGGGTTCCACGTTCCTGCTCGGATTCAGGGTCAGGAGGAGCATGACGGTCATCCTAATCGCCCGTCCTCTGCTTCCTCCGGTTCTCACCATTGATACCAGCTACTCTGATCACTCTCCCCTCTACTTGTCTCTGTCTCCAAAGGTGCTCATACTCCCACCATTACCCTCCTACTTTGTTATGTTTTTAGCAAGTCTCTTGTCTGACGGTCTGGTAGAATAAATTTCTGTCCAAAAACTGTAACATTTTAGCACGAAACAATAACTTTTTACATAAATCTTAAGAGATCAGACAAAAAGTTTATTATTTATGCTATGAAGTTACAATTTTTGAGCTAAAAGTTATGTCACACCATATGGACAAATGATCTTGTAGTTATGTTTTAAGTGTTATTATATTGGCCTAACAAGGAATTGTTTGCTTTCTTGTGCAGCATTTTCACAACCCAACTGAGAGATTCTGATGAAGACAAGAATTTAGAAGAATCAAGGAGGAGTTTTCAGTTTTTTTTTTTGAATCAATGGCTTAAATATGCAGGAAGATTAAATCTGAGAGAAGTAATTTCAGGTTTTTTCTTTTCTGCAAAGTTCAATTTTCTTATCAAATTAGTATCTATATGCTCTAGCTACTTTAATTCCATGTTTAAGCTCTCATTTATGTTTAAATGGGCTTGTTTGTTAAGCTCAAATTTGTTCAAACTTTGTTGTAATCTGCTAATATATTGCTTTGTTTTGATACTATATGATGTCTTCCTTTATATGCCAGTTTATGCCTAATTCATGCAATTTAATTCCTGTCTATAACATCAGTATAGCTGCTTAATTTATCACTGTTTGTTTTGGGACTATTTGCCCTAAACAATGCATGAACATAATTCAAATTTTCAAATGCATTTCTCAGCAGACTATTCTGTCTTTATCTATGTAGCACAAGTACTTCATATGGGTAGCCGTCCCCGAACCCGATTCATTCCCCATTTGGGGATGATTCCGAATCTTCATGTTATAATTGGCCATACCCATTAACATTATTTTTTAGATTTGTCGTTTTCCATATCTGTCTTCGTTTCCGACTCAGTGCAACCTAGGTCTTTATCCTCTTAGTACCCAATATGTTAGGTTGCTTTCTGATTTCTGATTTCCTATTGAGATGATACCCACATTACAAAGATTGGGGCCTTGAGTTAGCCTCTTCTCTTGATTTTCAAGATGTCAATCTTTCATGTGATTGAAAGAGATACACTTTTACTGTTGTCTTTCTTACTTTGTTGCCCTCATATAAGACTTGTCCTATTTCAATCAGTTCCCCCATAAAAAACATAAAAAGAATCGAAAGTATAGCTGATTGCAATCTGTCTTTGTTTGTAAGTTTCCACAACTATGCACTATAAGTCCCTTTCAAGAATGGCAGCAATTGCAGCTAGCTAGCTGACTGCATCTTTTGTGATTACACCATCCCTATTTTTTTTCATTACTAGGGAAAATTTTAGAAAATTTCTTCATTTAGTAGTAAATGATGATTTTGTAGTTGCATTTACTCATTTGGTTTTACCACCTCTTTAGTGCATAAAATAGCTCATAAATGAGATAGGTCCATATATGTCATATTTTATCTTCATTTAAGCACAGGCAAGTGGGGTAGTAGAAGTTAGAACCAATGTTGCAAAAATAATCTCTTTTGGGGTTCCCTCAAATGCTTCCTAGCACACCCTCTCAGAAATCCCTGAATTGTGCATCCGGGTGCACAATGAATATCATATTATCATGCAAATACATTTAAGACAGAACATCCATATTATGCATTTAGAATATTCATGTTTTATATATAAACCACTTAATTTTAAAAGTAAAACATGAATCTTCGAAATGCATAGAATATATGTTCTTTTTAAAAGCAGGTGCATGCTGATCACCATGGACCTAAGTGTAGGGAATTTTTTTTTCACCCGTTCGGACCCTAGCTCCCATCTTTCCATTTGCTAAAATTCAAGCAGAGTCATAGCTTTTCGGTGAAAATCAAGACGACCCTATTAGTGTTTTCTTGATTATGACAATTTTCGAAACCTGAAAGTTCGATTCAGGTCCACATGCTTGTTGGAACTAGGAACAAGATGAATTGGAGGAAAAAACTGTCTTAGATTGCATGAATATTGACTTAACTAAATAATGGATTGGAACTTGGATGAGCCCTAAAAAAATACAAATAAAATGAAAACATGAAATAAGAATGTAATGAGATGAACAAAAAAAGCTCAATAATTAGAGAACAAACTAGATGGAGGGGCATCAATATTGCATGATGCTTGGGTCAGCTTCCTTTGGTCCCCTACCACCTTGTGATGTCAATGTCTACTAAATTTTTTCTTGCATGTCTAGCTGGAAACTTTTTTGTTTAATTTTCTTTTTTTCTCTTTTGTGTAATCATGTGAGAAGTAGGCTAATGTGAGAAATGTAGTTTTGGTGAAAAGGGTGAGAAGCAATCTCAACCCTTTAATCAACAAATGAATGGCAAAGATTAAATTTAATTTTCCCTCTTTAGTCCTTCTATCGTTTGGAGTCAATGTATCTATGGCATAAAATCAATGTATTTTTACTCAATGTATTTATGGTATATTTTGAATGTACCTATAGTTGTTAATCAATGTATCTCTAGGTCATAGTTGATGTATTTATCTCTTCTCACATTTCTCACGATAAGAAATTTCTCATCGGAACCCAACCCTATATATATATATATATATATATATTTATTTTTTTATTTATTTTAATTCCAAAATATGATATTAAGTCATTTGGCTTCCTATTGAGATGGGGACACATACTACTATACTAGATGGTTGTTGATACTTATTTGTAGTTGGTTGATAGCTACCACTCAGGAGGCAGTACAGACTATTAATTTTTTTTTCTGAGGCAATTATTCATCTTATTTTGATTACTTTATACATTAATTATTTTATGGAGCATCTGCAAGAAGTGTATCGCTAAACATCGCCCGCGCATTAGTTAAAATCGTCCATAATACAAAGTAAAAAGACAATATTATCCTTAACTTAAAATTACACTACAACAACTTTGAATACATAAACGACATCGGACACCATGCCACAATCTCGACCACCACCACCATCACCATGACGGTGCTAAGTTTTTAATTTTTTTTTAAAGTATGGGACGTCCAAATCAGCCATTGTCCGTCGGTGGTGGTGGTGCTAGTTGAGGTCGTGGCCCGGTGGCGTTGTTGTTTATGTACTCAAAGTTTTGGTGTAATTTTAAGTCAAAGACACTATCATCTTTTTACTTTATATTGTGGGCGATTTTAAGTAATTTGTGGAGAACGATTAACAACACCCCTGCAAGAAATGGCCTTGTATATACAACTTTTTGTGAAAAACTACCTTACCTTAAACATTTTTTTTTACTTAGCATTGTTGTCCTCCCCCCACCCCAACATTGATGGAACGGTGTTTTAAGAGTTTTTTTTTATGGGGGTGTTAAAAGAGGGGGAACCAGATCGAGAGAATGATATTTTAAGAGTGGTTTTGATAAACACGAGCAAGTTTTGTGATGTTTAACGCTGTAATCATGCTAGTCAAAGTCGGAAAAGTGAACAAAGGCTGCAAGTGCAAGAAAATAATTGTTTACTGTCTAAATTTGCAAGATAAAAATCAAATCAAAAGACTGTTTTTGACAAAACGTTGTCTGTAAAAGGTCATTTCCGACAAATTCTCCTTAATTTATTCACATTTATTTTATATTTCCTTTTTTTTTTTAGAAAAATATTCTTGTCCAAATAGAAGAAACACCTTGAAAATAATTGGAAGATTTGTCAAAAAAGACCTTATAAAAAATTTGTTGTAAATAGGTACGTAAAAAAAAAAAAAAAATTGCAAGGAGGGACCTTACCTCTATTTTCCGACGTTGACTGTGAATTTCCGGCGTTGACTCGCTATTTCCCTCCAATTTTCGACGAATCCTTTTTTCTCTATTTAACCTTTCCTTTTCTTTTCACTATAAATTCATTTTTCCTCCACTCCCCCTCCATTTTTCCTCCTAAATTCATCTACATTAACCTTACATTAACACTTCCTTCTAGCATTTAAAATTCTCTTCTTCTGAATTTAAGTTTCCTCATCTCTTACCCCTTTAAATACGAAAGAATTCGTGCAAAATTGGAGGAAAATAGTGATTCAACGCCGGAGATTCACAAACAACGTCGGAAAATAGAGGTAAGGTCCCTCTTTGCAACTTTTTTTTTGTTTTAGGTCCCTGCTCACAACAAATTTTTTATAAGGTCTTTTATCACAAAATGAATGTTTTAAAAGGTCTTTTTTGACAAAATTTCCAAAATAATTTGACTTATTGAGGTAGATAGTTGAAAAAGAAGCATCAGAAATTTACACAGTCCGTGCAATTGAAGGAGGTACAACAAATATGATGGGTGCTTCATCTGTTTTCATTTTCAAGGGGAAAAAGAAAACTACGCATGTATGATTCCAGGGTTGGATGTTATTGAAGAAAGTAGTCACTTGATTTCCCTTGTATGTAGGGTTTACATTTATTTATTTACTTCCTCTGTTCCAAAAAAAAAAAAGCAATCAATATTTTGCACTATTCGCATTATATACTTTGACCAAGTTTTGAGTTTTATACATAATAAAAAATATAGTCAAGTGGGATCTTGTTAAATTCGTCTTGTAAAATACTATCTTAATATCAACTTTTTATAATTTTTAAATATTCATAATTACAGTTATTAAGGGTCAAAATAGTGTCTCGACTTACGTGAAATATTGACTGTTGCATTTTTTTTGGAACGGAGGAAATATTTATTTTTGTTATTTTTTTTTTCATATTTATTTATATATATTTTGTGGGGTTTACTTGGATTGCAGATGAGTTGTATTGTACAATGTTTTTTTCTCTAACAGTGATTGAAGTTAGATGAGGGTATCAAACTGTACAATATGAGATAGCATTTACTGTCACACCACTTGCTTTTTTTATCCCTCCAATTCTCTTTATTGAGTTTGATAAAGTGTAGGGCCGGTGGATATTAGGCCTTGAACCGGGCTCTACTGTAGGTCATCCAGCTTAATTTGGCCGACAAACGCATCATAAACAAAGAAGATAACAAACCCTCGCAAATACGTGCAGTGAGGTTCGAAATCAAGGCATCAGGCTCGACTTTCGCAAGACTTAACCACTAGGCTAAGACTCATGTCTTTCTCGTTTTTGGCTACTAAATTAGCCTTAAAAGTCTATTATGATGCTGTCATATTTCACTGCAATATCTTAGATATGGCTAACTAGTATTAATAGTCATGTACTAATGCTTCCATGCTGTTTTGGTATGTCTAGAAAACATGTCATCTTTTCTAAGGCAACACTAATGATTTTATGGTTGAATTTCCTAACTCTAACTGTTTGTATTCATATCCTTAATTATGAGAATTTGATGGTTGATTCTGCTTAAGTTGTTATCTTTGTAGCACGAGTACTTTACTTGACAATCGTTTCTTGTACCTGAAGTGTTCCGGTACTGGGATGAGACAGGCATTTCATTTATGGCGTTTTGTGTGTGTGTGTGTGTTTTTTCTTTTCAAAATGACGCATTGTTTTTTTCGCTGTTATATGGAGTAAGTTTTTAGATTTGCGGTTCTTTTGTCCCTTGTCTTTACCCGTGTTAACAATGTCCCTAACTTCTGTAACTCTGTAAGCACCTATGTGAACACAAATCTAAGGCCTTAGTTTAGTTCAATTCAGCTCCTACGGAATCTAAGATTTAGTTTAATTCATTTCAATTCAGAATAATTCTGTTCAAAAGAATAGAGCTTTTATTTAGAGGAAAATGACAAATTCAATCGTAAGAGCTGCATATAAGGTACTAGAATCGGAAATATTAACTTAAATTAAACATTAATTTCACCCAAAAAAAATACTTGAATACAACCTTTAAAAAAAAGTATCTATCATTACCCTAATTTAAATTCAACTGATACATTTGAGCAATGTGCAACATTTAGGAATTATAATTCTTTATTTTATTTTATTTACATAACAAAAGAAAAAAAGACTCATGAGGGTCCCTCAAACTTTTAATTACTTACTTTATGATTAATTGATTATATTGTTAGTTTTAATCTTTATTTATGATTATTGCTTAATTATTATTAGTGTGGGGGTTAACAGTCTGTCTTAGTTTCCTCTTTGTTAGGGGCTGGTGCATTTGGCGGCTAGCAATTATGGCTTATGTATTATCAAATTCTTAATCAATTCTTAATTTACTCCATCCACCTCACTTAATTATCCTACTAACTTAAGACTTAATTGTGATTAGTTTATGATGGAAAAATATCACCCTCCTTTGACCACTCTAAACCCATAAAATATTTTTTGAAAACATGATATAGATAGTTCCTAGGGTTACTACATATAAGAATTTTAAATACCAATCGCTGATTAACGGATGTTTTTATTGAAAAATTCAAAATTTGGTAATGTTGAAACCCTTTTTTTTCCCGGGGAGCATAGCCGGAGGGGGTGGGTGGGGGTTGGGGTGGGCAATGCTACTATTGTACTATCTTCTTGAATAATTTTATCTAACTCGGATTGTGCGCATGAAGAATTATGTATTATATATGTTTTCGAGGCTTAATCAATTTCGTCTAGCCAACTAAATCGCAACTCTATTTGCTTCGCGATAGGGTCAATCCGACCAAATTGATTTAATTGAGTGATCAAACCAACCCGTACTCAACCAAACATGTCATCGACTCATCGGGTTGAGCTGTTGAAGGCTTGAAGCGCTCTATGGGCTTAATGTTGTCACGAACTTAAATTACATAAGCCCATGGGCCTTCAGAAAAAAGGTCAAGACTTGCGGACTTTATGGGTCGACTTAGGTCACATATTTCGTGTAGCTCGCCTTATGGGCCAATCGACGACCCATCGGAAGCCTAACATGCTTGGCTAACTTGACCCTTCAAGTGACTTTAGACTTCTAGCTAGTGGAACCATCATAGGTCCATGCGAACCTGCACAGTGAGGGTGTCTAGTCTTTGATAGACATGAAATCAATTATTTCTAACATGGAAAAAGGAATTTAGATGGTGGAGATTGGAGAATGGAGTCATGTGAATATGTATGATTTAGATCTAGCTAGCAAGTCTAGGTTTGTGGGTCAATTCTTGTTTTTGATTAGGTCTTGGTTTAGTAACCTTAATTTATTTCAATGGAAATTATAATCCCCTTCCATCATGAAATAACTAGCATTCTATGCACGCTTTGCGTGCAATGATATTTTAAATACATATATTAATCTGTCTAAGCAAATAAAAAAATAAATGTTATTTGTTCGAAAATTGAAAAATCTGTCAAATTCACACTCATTCACATAATCAAAAACAAAGTTTTCCCCTTTCATTCAGTTATCCCACAATAACGAACAAAAGAAAAGTTTTATTTACCATATTCTATTGCCTACCAAATTTCTACGATAATCAAAATGTAAAATTTGTATTTGATGAACTATATCAATATAGATGTCTATTTATAGAGAATTTAAAAATATGAATTTTGGTATTTTTTTTTCAAATTTTATATTTTGTACTATTTTCATTTTAAAAAGTCCAAAAATTGTAATAACTTTCCTTAATAATTATGAGTGATGCAAATTAAGATTTTAGAAAGTTTTAAGAGGTAAGATCGACTTTTTGAGGGGGACACCATGGCCCCCCTTGGCTTATATAATAGAGATTATTTCACTTTTATTTTTCAATTTTTTAACGGAGTACCAGTGTGGTTTTGAGCATTTTACAAAATTTTCCTATTGTTTTATTAATGCACCAAATATTTCTAGCGAAAGTTTGGTATTGTTATTTCTTTCAAGTCTATTTTTTAAGTTTTGTCACGGAGTATCCCTGAGATTTTGCGCAATTTACGGGTTATCCATATTGTTCCCAAAACACTCTAACATTTTTTTTTAAAATGTACTAAATTTCTTTTTATGTAAAAAAAATCGTTTTTCAATGTTATTTCAATTTTTTTAAAAAGGACTTGACATTAAAATGAAAGCATAAAAGATAGAAAAGATACAATTTTATTAGATTTTTTTTTGTCTAAAATCATATTTTCTAGGTCACATTTTTCGAGAAACTATATCTTTCTATACTATTAAAGTTGTTGCCACTATAAAAAATGAATTTCCCTCCCAATTTACAAAATTTCCCTCCCCATCCTCCTTCATCAACACATTAATTACTGCACATTCAATGCTGGGTCTATCAATTCTTCAATTTTCTCTCCTCTCTCTTCCTTAAACATGCTCCATTTTTTTTTTTGGAATTATAATCTGCATCAGAAATGACAAAGAGTCCATTATCTATTAATTCTCAGACAATAATGCACTTTACAAAAATAAAAATGATTTTTTTGGCTATGTCCAATCTAAATTATAATCTGCAACTATTGTGTTACAACTTAAAATGTCAAAAGTTGCAAGTATTACGATATGTAGGTAGTACTAACGTAGTAAGCACAAAAAACTTTCCTAAGCCCGGATTATCCATCCCAACATATCAATACTTCTATTCAGTATATTATATCAATACTTTTATATTAATACAATAACCACTAAAAACTATTTCCTAACCATTAATTAAAATCGAGTATTTGCTCGAGTATTATCTAGTTTTCACAAAAAAATTGTCATAAACCATCTGTTATAGATATGTTTTTTTACTACTATCTTTTGGCTGAAACTGGCACGTAAGTCAATTGGTTTCATGAAATTAAGTTCACACTCCATGAAGTAACCCGTTTGGTATAATTCACATAATGACTACATCTACCAGAAAGAGTAAAAGTGTGAATAATTAATCTAGTTTAAGAAGATAAAAAGATGGTGGAGCGAGGATTTTGCTCCTACGATTTACGAGAAAAATAATTAAAAATTTTATTATTAGATTTTTTTCTTATTAGATTAATAACTAATATGTTAAATATATATATTTAATGATATTTTTTTTAAGAAATAACTCAAATTAAATTCAATTCATTTTTACTTTTATGTGATGATTTTTGTTGAATCCCATATGATACAGTAGTGGGAGTGAAGATGAGAAGAGACTAAACTAACAAGAGTTATTCTCTATTATCATTATTTATAATAAAATATATCAACAACTCTCATTATGAAACAAAAACGGTAGTCATAATTCACTTCAAGTTTGAAATATCAACAGCTTTTATAGTCTTTTTGAATTCCTCCGCCTTCTCAGGCTCCAACTTTGCAGTTAATTTTTTAATGTATTTCTTTATCCATGCAACAAATAATTTTTAATGTATTAACTCGAGCTCGACTCGAAAGCTAACGAGCACGAGTCGAGCAACCCCCACCTTGAGATCGGCTCACTCGATAAGCACCCCTAATCTAAAAGTTAAAATTTATGAAAATATTCGGGCAAATCTATGAATCATTGGGGGTGTTTGGCAATGACAGTTTTGAGTGGAAAAGAGAGTTTTCAACCCTTATTAGAGTTTTTGACTAGTCAAAACTCTAATAGGGGTGTTTGGTAAGTAGAGTTTCAATAGAGAGTTTTGGGGTGAAAACTCTCAAAACCAAAAAGCTCCTAATAGGAGCTTTTTCTTTAGAGGATTAGGAGAGAGAGAAAAGAAATGACTCTTAAGCCTACAATTTTAATACTAACAAATGATGAAACATGTACAATAACGTCATTTTACACCAATAAAAAGAATCAGCTTTTAGTAATCAGCTAAGTTTTACCAAACACATTTTTGTGAAAAGCTAGTCAAATATGCAGTCAAATCTTCTAAACAAAAAGTTAAAACTCTATAATCTAAACTCTAACCGCTAAACTCTAAACTCTAAACTCTATTTGCCAAACAAGGCCATTATCTATTTGCTTATATATAAGCTTATAAAATAAGCGGGCAAATTTAAATGAATATTGGTTCAATTTGAATGAAAAATAAGTGTATTGAGAATGAACATTAATTATTTATGTTAATGAACATTAATTTATATAAATGACTGTAAAATGTATGTGAACGGACACTGTTTTATGTGAATAAACAGTAGGTTTACGTACGATGATAACGTTCATGAGTTTATGTGAGCGATTATTAGTTTCAATTGAATGAACATGAAGATATATAAATGAACATTAGATTTATATAAATAAACATTAACTAATAAGAAGAATATTATACAATCATCAGATGAACAATAAGTAATTTAGAAATGAACAATATATAACATTAAACAAAAATCCATAAACTAAGACATATATGAGTCATATATATATGAAATAAAACAAAATAAATATATATAAAAAATAGTAAAATAGAATTAAAGTTGAAAATAAATATTTAATTATTATAAAGACTATATAATCAACCTCAATAGTTTACAAATAAACAATAAAAAATTAATAAATGAAAAATATGTATTTTTTTGGGAGAGATGAGTAAAGAAAAAAAAAATGCAACGATTTTTTAGTGAGAGCAAGAGAGAAAAAAATGGGAGTGAAAAAGTGTAGGGAGGGAGAGAAAAAAAGTCAGCATTTTTTTTCTTGTATTTTTTTTTTTTTTTGTGAAAAATAAAATATATATCTACGTTTTGCTTTGTGGGAGATGTGTTTAGTGTGTGAATATATGTTTTAAAAATAGTTTTCATATTATTTTTAACTCAAAATCACCCAATTAATACAAATGCTGAGACTAGTGACAAAGTGGTGCCCACCCTATATCGTATTGAAGGGATATATATGGGGGTCAAAACATATTACTGGCAGTCTGGCACCCCTCCTCTGTATATGTAATTAAAAAAAGAGCGGATTTCATTTCCTAATAAAAAAAATAACCCAATTAACAAAATTTGCATATATAGAATTAATATTAAACTTTTAACTAAAATTAAACTAATACAAATAATAAATACCCATTTTTTAAAAAATATGATCGGGCGCTTACTTGGCTTGAAGATTGGCCAAAGCCTGTTTTGGACATTGCTTCGTCGGATAAGTGTAATTTTTTAAGCAATGAATTAATTATATGGAGTACATGACTCGTCTATCACGTTACATGCATCTACAATTATAGAATAATATTTCACAACGTTGCAAAATAAATAAATAAAATTCACAAATTAAAGAGTTTATCAAAAAAAAAAAAGAAAGAAAGAGTGGGAGTGTGAATTAGTCTAGTCTAAGAAGAGAGAAAAATAAGGGTAATGCTAGAATTTTGGCCCTATGATCTATGCAGAAATTTGTTAAAAAATTATTTATTAGATTTTTTTCTTTATTAGATTAATAGTAACTAGTTTACTATTTACTATAGTGTTAACAACTCAAATAAGTTTTGGAAAAAAAAAATCAATTCACTGAATTATTGGTCATAATTGATTATGGTTTTTCTCCAAAACTTCTATAGATATAATCATGTAGGTATAGTATATGTGTTTTTCTTAGATGCAAACACAATAATGAAAAACAATTCAAGCATAATATAATTATTGTATATATATATATATGTAATTATTATCGGCTCGAAATTGAAGGGGGCGGTTATTAGTTAAAAAAAAAAAGGAATGATTGAAGAAGATCAAAATCACATGTGTAATAATAATAGCAAAAGTGGCGGCAGAGGTGGTGGTGGTGGTGGTGGTGGTGGTGGTGGTGGTGGTGGTGGTAGCGGTAGCGGTCAATCATCATCAAAGAAGAGAAAGAGAGAGCCGCCGCAAAGGGGTTTTGGAATGGCTAAACTTCAAGAGATTATTGGGAGGGGAGGAGAACAACACAAAAATAATGGTAACAACAACAATATTTCAACTTCTTCCACAAATTTATCCACAAAATGTTGCTCAAAACATAGAAATAACCAAAGAACATCAAAAACTTGTGTCCTTTGTAACCCTCTACCTCATCCTCCTACAATAATGATGCCAAGAATGAATATTTCTCCTCATGAAAATCCCAATTTTAGGGCTTGTGATTCTTTTTCTAATATTGAGAATTTCCATCTTGGTTCAAATTCCATCAATAATAATGGTGATTCCATCCAAGGTGGATGGTATTCGAACTCTATTCATGGGAATTTTAACTTTCCTAATACGCAAATTCAGCCACCATTTCATAATTCATTGGTAAGCATCTATCACAAAATCTCTCAAATTTTTTTTTCGAGATGATCAAAAGTTCGTGTCGGGCTGGTCGGATCTTAGGGTTTGGCGGACCAGCCTTTTCGGGTCGGGCCGTGCTTTTGAACTAAAAAGCCTATTTTAAATGTGTCAAAGTTTGCAAATTTTTCAGGCCGAGCCAATGATGATCAGGTCTACATGAATTATATTGTTTTGTTATGTGTTGTTTAATATATATATTTTTTTCTTTGTACAACATATAGGTGAATGCATATCCGATGAATTCATTATCATCTTCATCATCTTTTATGAATTTTTCAATGGAAGAGCCCCCTTCAAACCAAAATTTTTACTACAATTACCCACCGTGGCCAAATGATGAAAAGGTATTTTTCTCTTTCTAATAAATTTATGCTTTATATATATAGATATATATGTATTATATATATTACTTTATGATCAATACTTTTCTCAGTCACCAAATATAGCCTTTTGATATATTTATTTTTTGGCATCTCTAATTTCACGTTTAGTTCATGGGTGTGAATATTATATTATTATAGGTAAAATTATATAATCTTATAAAATAAAATTTATACTCCCACTAGAAAAGGTGTCATTTACGATGTTGCAAAAATGTGATCCCGTCGTAAAAAAGGGGGTCGCAAATGATTTTTTCCGTCTCAATCCCGTCGTAAGTGAACCAATTCTAATAGAGTTACGGTTAGGTATTACGTAAATTTGTTCAAATACCGTCACAAAAAATCTACATTTGCGATTTTTTGTGACGGGATTTAGGTCCATCATTAATGTGAACCCGTCGCTAATGGATCCATTTTTTGTAGTGTCCCTATTATAATTGTTTTAGCTTAGGATAATTTATCATTTTTAGACAAATAGCAACACAAAAATATAATTTTGCAACAATTTGCTTAAACTAATAACTTATGTCTTCAATACAACGTACTAATAACTTATAATGAAGAAAATACAAGTTTGAAAATGTGATTAAAATTTGATCCTCATTGTCACGATTTATTACCGAGTACCAAATAGGCTTTTAAGTATTTGATATGGGTAATTTTTGGGGGAATTTGACATGGGCACTTATATTACATCATCTAGCTAAATTTACATAGATTGATGGCATTGCTGATCATGTTCCAAGTAACCAACATTTTTGTTGATAAAATTATTTTTATCATATGCTAAATTCCTGATTAAGCATTTTAAGACAATTTTAATTGTTAATACCTTAATGAATGTATGGGTTATTAGTTTGTGCCTTGAATCTTAATGTGCCCTCTTTATTTGTATAACTCATCACGGGATATATATAAAACTCCTATAATAAGCACCCAATTGCATGTAGAGCTAGTGCCAGTTTTATATTTTGATTATCTAATTTAATATGTAGTTTTGCTTATAAAATTATTTCAGATTACTCGTTTAATTTTCTATATTGCTCATATTCTAAAATTGTATATTAAATGAGCAAAATATAAAGATAGGTGAAGTATATTAATTATACGAGATGTTCTACACATTATTGACAAACCAAGTAATTATGTATTATATATGAATCACAAGAGAAGCCTTGAATTATCTTAATGTGTGAAATTCCTAACCTAATTTTCTAGATTCTAAACTTCCTCAATATCAATACAATTTTCTCTTATCTAAATGTGTACGACGTTAGAAAAATTTATGGGGGAGCCACGTAAATTCTCTGTATGATCTTGTCAATCTTTAATTACGTTACTACAGTATATTTTTCTCGCATCTGTTACAACATTATATTTTTGTTGGGTTTTCGATGTACTATAGACGATGGTTGGTATGAAAAGGCCACACCTAGATCCTTTAGATGATCCTCCAATCCCCAGGTTCAACAACAACATTGCTCCTGCAGTTTCAATTCCTCCACTAATCGAATCAGATGATGGACCATTAGTGGTTAGAAATGGAGAGACAAAATACAGCAACTTGGATTGCGAACCCCCAACTTTCAGGTCAGCTCAATATTATTATTAACTATATATTTTATTATGACTGTAGTTAGACCTGTCAAATCGATTGAGTTGGTTGAGCTAAAACAATTATGGGTTTGGGTTGTAATATAACGATCGAGTGTCTCAACGTATTAGTTTTTGGATTAAGTCAGTATCCCAACTTTCACACGTCTGCTCTTTTTGGATTAAGTCATTGTTTCAACGTATTAGTTTTTGTAATAATCCCAACTTTCACACGTTTGCTCATTTTAGTCCTACTTTGAATTAACTCAGTATAATCCAAAGTTGCACAACATCTTCTCAATTTGGTCCAAGTTTCACAAGTCTGCTCATTTTGGTCCCTGGTTTACCTTAAGTTACTGATACAGCAGGTCAACAATAGCATTGGGACCAAATTAAGAAGATGTTGTGCAACTTTGGATTATTGAGTTAATTAAAAGTAGGGACCAAAATGAGCAGATGTGTGAAAGTTGGGATTATTCCCATCAAATTTTTCAATCCAAAATGTACTCATAATAATGTGTTAATAGGTCTAACAACATACTGTGCTGTGAACTTACTACTACAATTATGATTTTTTTTGTGTCAATTCGAGTTGAAAATGGTTCGAGTCAATTTTAAAGCATAAATTTACAAGAAGTGTTTATAGCATGTTCAAAGAATTTTAAATCTTAATATTTTTGTTAATATACACTATTTTCTGGTCGGGTTGACAATAGCTAGTAATCGTGTCGTGTCGTGTCAATTTCGGGTCGACCCGCATATATAAACGGGTTGAACCCTCTAACTCAAACCCGGTCCGTTTAATAAACGTGTCGTGTCGTGTCAACCCGTTTACTTAAACGTGTCAAAGTCCTTGACCCAAACCCGTTAATTTCGTGTCGTGTTCGGGTCGTGTTAGCGTGTCAGGTCAATTTTTCACTATAAAATTAATATTCAAGTATAATTGTGTCGTGTCGTGTCAACCCATTTATATAAACGGGTTGAACCCCTTGACCCAAACCCGACCCGTTTAATAAGTGTGTCGTGTCAACCCGTTTACTTATTTGTGTCAAAATCTTTGACCCAAACCCACTAATTTCGTGTCGTGTCAATTTTTGCCGGCTTTAGCTTGACATTGCATTTTGGGTCATATACTCCTCATATCGGGTTGATATTTGAATCTTCTTTGCCCGAGCAAAGTCGAAGGATGATTTTTTTTTTTTTTTTTTTTGAAGGGAAAACTCAAGTAAGATCCGTAGAACAGATAAAGGCAAATCTCATGCTCAAGAAGATCTTAGCTTTGCTCCAAGAACAATTACTTCATCTTTCCCTAATCCACAATTTAACAATTTACCATACAACCAAGTAAGCATCCGAACAATAATTCTTTTTCTAAACATATTTGATCATACGAATCATGAATTAGGGTCTGTTTCGGAGGATGTAAAATATTTTCACTAAAAATTATTTCTCTATTTTACACTGTTTTTGGTTTGATTTAAAATATTTAAATGTAAAATTTGGAGTGGAAAACCATTTTTCCCCAAATAGAAAGGAAAACATTTTACATCACAATTGGAAGGAAATATTTTCCGTCACAATTGAAACAATTGATTTTCAATTCAACCAAACAATGAAAAATGCTTAAAATTAAAATCATTTTATATAAAAACAAACAACGGAAAACTTTGAATTTTCACAATGTAAAAGGTTTTCCTTGGAAAATCATTTTCATCTGAAAATGTTTTACAGCCTACCAAATGTACCCTTAGTCTATGTTTTTTCCCTAATTATTTATGTTGTTATTCTATCCTCTAACATAGGCAAGTATTGAAGATACTCTTATTGGTTCAAGCCAAAACGGTTCAAGCCAGAATTCGAATAAGCTTAGCCTTTTCGCATCCATGGACTTGCAAAGAACGAAACCACCGTCAACACCACCACCACCAGCACCAACGCCACCATCGGAATGTCATGATATGTGCAATGGTGAAGAAGAAGAAAATATTGATCTAGTTTTAAAGTTATAATTTCTTTTTTTCCTTTTAATTTGGTTAGAAAGTCACCCGCTAGCGCAAAAATTCAAACTTCTAAACTTAGGAATTGGGCTTGGAGCCACTGCTACTGCTTCTACCCATGCCTCACAATTTTTAATTTTATTTTTGGTTGTAACCATTTTTTTTTTTATCTCATTTTATATTTTAAAAAAAACGATTTTTAATTCTTAATTCAACCTTTCTTTTTTTGTTAAATTTATTTTCTTGTGTTAAGCCATTAGTAACAACTAACAAGGACATTTTCACTTTCATAGTTCCTTTTCATCATAATCATTATTATTATACTTATTATTATTAGGATTTTTTGTCCAAAATCCCTTAACTGTTGGGTAACTTGCGAAAAACTATCTTAAAAACACGAAATTTTTGAAGACTACTTTAAATAATAGAAACCATTTTTGACCCATACCAGATAGGCAAATATCACAATAGTTTTCCAATTCTTTGACCGTGGTTTTCACCCCTAAAAAATCACGTGCCGAGCATGTGAGACAATTTTTCACCAATACCCCAGCAACTACTGCATTCTCCTCTGTCGCCACCGCCATTACCACCATCATCACCACCAGATCATCACTGAAACCCACACCCACAACCGAAACCCTAACCCGTGACCCCCACTCACTGAAACCCCCATTATTGAAACCCCAGCTCACAAAACTCCACCCACCAAAACCCCGCCCTCCAAGACTCCCACCCATCAAAACCCCCATTGCCAAAACCCTAGCCCACGAAACCCCCACCCACCTACCCCAAACCCCCTTAAACCCCCCACTACATCTGAAAACAATATTTTTTTGGAAACCCGCCTTAAAAGCTCGGCACGTGGTTTTTCGGGGCTGAAAAGTACAGTCAACAGATTGTAAAATCATTGTGGTATGGGTTAACAACAGTTCTTATTATTTTAGATAGTTTTGGACAAAAAATCCTTATTATTATTATTATTATTATTATTATTATTATTATTATTATTATTATTATTATTATTATTATTATTAAAACCTTTGAGGACACTAGATGGATTAAGCAATAATAATATATGTCAGGAAATACAATAACACTCTAGGATAATATATAATAGTATGATAAATAATGCATATTTCCATTATTGGAAGTGGTAGGAAAGAGTTGATAGGTTGTTATTATTCTAGGAATTCTGTTTGGTTGGTGAATGGGTGCCACACTTTGATTGGTAACAAACTGCATTGCATTGTTGCCTTTTTGGTAGGAATTATGGGGAATTTTTTGTTTTTGTTTTGTTGCATTATGTTTGCTCAATTATGATAAAGAAGTTATTTCCCCATTGATTATGTTCGACATATATACTTTATTTTTATCTTAAATTTCATTAACCCACTATTTTTTACTTGCTACTCTGTTTATTATTATTATTTCTCCCAAAACACAACTTAAAAAATAAATATCATAATAAAAAAATATGTATTTGAAAAGTACATGTTAAGGCAAATCAGACTAGATTTATTATGATTATATTTTTTATTATGTATATAAAACTGGAAACAATTGAAAGTTTCAAAATCAACAATAACAAATTATGATATGTAGCAGCTAGCATGTAATAAAAAATTATTGAGGGAGTAGTGAAAATATGTTCAAATAGTTTATAGCTTTAACTAAGATAATAATAACATTGAGCAATTTTATTATAAAGCTTTTTTAAAAAATTATTTACACGAACTGTAAAATTTGAACTCGTGATCTCATCCATGATACTCGAAAGACTTGTGCCATTGCAACACAAGCCTCACCCTATCAAAAACAATATTGTCGTGTCTTGTTTCATCAATATCCAACTTCCATTACATTAATTATATGGTTTTTTTTTCAACTTATTAGACCTGAGCTTATCAAACCTAATTGAAACTTATTGATTTATTGAAACCGATTAGCCTCGATTATATGAAATAATTGGAACTACTGAGAGTTTATCTGAACTTATTACACTAATTAGACCTCATCTGAACATATTATATTTGATTAGACTTTATTTGAACTTATTACATCTGATTAGACCTCATCTGAATTGATTTTTCCAAAAAAGGAGGAGATGAACCCACAAATACATCTAGAAACAGCCAAAACTAGCTATCAGTTTATCACAACCACATCAGAGCTGATTTTTCCACTTTCATCCAATTATGTGACAAAAAAAAAAAAAAAAAAATAGAAAGATAATGATAGAAAAGCTATCTATTCATGTTCAAAGAGTCTTTAAAAATATACATAGGCATACAACTATACAAGTGCAAAAGTGAGTATGCATACAAGAAAACTGGTTCACCAAATTCTCAACATGAGAAAGAAGGAACATAAAAAAGAAGACTTTGTTTGCATCAATGCCTCACTTTGTTTGCAACTTTGCATCACTGCCTCACCTGCACTGCTCAAGGAGTTAGAATTTTTTTTCTTCTAGGAGAGATGAGACGGGGGAGAGTAAGTTTAAAATTCCCCCGTCTTTTTCATTTCACGTGTTAGGGGTGAGATGGTTTTACATCAATCTCCGCTGGGTGAGAATGAGGATGGGGATCTGGATTAAAATATTAGGTGGGGATGAGGATGTGGAAGGTAATATCCACCCCGCTCTGCCTCGCTCCATTGACATTCCTACCAAAGGAATAGTTGAGGACATAAACAAGCACCAACGACAAAGGGTAGAGAAGGAAGGCCACAAAAGATGTCCAGATAGGTAATGATGTACGGAGGCTTCCGATGGCACCCATTACAACACAAACAAGGAGAATGACAAGTACTTCCGAGGAGAAGTCCCAACTCAATCCTCTTACATAAACTAATGCCAAAAACACCGAAAGACAGAGAATGTTGTTCATTGTCACTGCACCATATATCTGCATGAAAGGAAAACAGCATACATTGATGATTGATAAGAGTGTAACATCATGAAACAGTTGAAGAACATTGAATTTAACTTTTGTTCTTACCACAGAGTATTTTAGTACTTTTACATGCCAAAGGCCCAAAATCACTAGTTAGTGTGTCATACTGCCACGGGTTTTGGGGTTTTGATTATATTTACTAAAAGTGCGACTGTGCAGTGTTTTATTACGGTGCACATTGCAATATTGGGAATTTGCGATTACTCAGTTATATGCTAGATTGTTATAAAATAATCAATAGTTTGATCTGTTAAAAGAATATCATCAATAGTTTGGATTGTTGGTGTTAACTTCTCCTATTATAAATTCAACTTTTTTACTTCCTCTGTTCCAAAAAAAACGCAACAATTGGGGTATCACGGACTCCTAGGCAATTTTTTGTTGTGAGAGTAAAAGTGATAGAGAGAGAAAGTGGGGTATGTGATGATGTGAGAGATAGAAAGAAAAAACTTACAAAAATGGAAAATTAAAAATGTTGCATTTATTTTGAAACATCCAAAAATAGAAATTGTTGCGTTTTTTTCGAAACGGAGGTAGTATTAAAAAAATATGCACTAGCTAGAGGCCTCTTTACCATAAATTATGAAGCAAGATAGAAGATAAGTAACCTACCTCGGAAAACGATAGGGATGCAGATTTCCTTTTCTTCCTGGAGGCAAAAATGAGAGCTGACACAGCTTCACCGGAGTTCATAGCTAGAGGTAAGGCAAAAAACGAGATGAAGAAGGAAGGAATGTTGGTTGCATCAGAAAAATTGCCAACAGCAGCTACTAGTGGATCTGCAAAGACAGCAGTTATAATAGTCCCCAACAATATAAATAATATTGCCTTAATGGTGGTTGCCTTGGGGTTTTCAATTTCTTCACCAGCATCTTCACCAGGATCACCCAACAATGAATGCTCTGCTTTTGCTTCCTGAATATGAAAAGTAAGAAATTTATAACCTTTGGACAATATATATACACACAAACATATGGAATTCAAATCTTGCTATACAGCAACCAACTAACCCCATCATATTCAACCAAAAGTTTTATCGTGTCAGCATTACAAAGGGAAACCTTGTCACTTCTCAAATTATTAAGCAACTTAGCAATTCCCTGAGTGAACTCTTCTAGATCAATTTGCCCATCCTGCACTACTGTGTCAAATTCTTTCATGACTTTCTCTACAATGTCGTCTTTGCCCATGGTCATCCCTTCAAAATTTATCCCGACGATAAAGGCTCCAAGTTCTCCTCTTGAGAGACAACCAGATTCATCATGGTCCAATTTATTGAAAATCCTATAATATGAATGAAAAAAGGAACTTCTTCACTTCATTTTCATAATACTATAATCTAGCAGTAATTGAAAGATATTAGTAGGAAAGAACTTACATTGCTATAATTTCCCTGTTAGGACTACCATCAGGACGGCAAAGTTTTCCAAGGGCACGCTTTCTCAAATGTATAAGAAATCTTATCATCACAAGCTTATGTTTCACATAGCCAAGCCTCCTCTCTTGGATCCAAGGTTGATAGACCTGCCACAAAGCAAATCAGACCTGCCAAAAGTGGCTTCCAATCTTATCGGAATGAGGATTCAAACCTCTAACCTTTAGGATCAGCAGTGGAGGTGGAACCACTGCTCTATATCCCTCTCTCGTAAACATCTTAGCTATATGACTATAGATTTCAAGCATTCAAACTAAATCTTAGTATAATTAGTATTACAATTATCCAAATTTACCACTGCTCTATATCCCGCTCCACATCAGTCATGGACTTGCCAATTACATACTCTTCAATACGAAACAAACGAGCAGGAATGCCATACTATCAAACACAACAAGAAGGAAACTGCAGACACAAAGACCCCACAAATCATATAAGAATGGGATAGTGATATTGACACTCCAAAATTACTTCTCACACTCCACTTTATGAATATATTCTCAACTAAAAATTTAAAAAAAATGGAGTGTGGGAAGTAATTTTGGAGTGCCAATATCACTATCCATAAGAATGCCAGAAGAAACTCTGGAGGAAGTAACCCAAAGAAAAAATGTTTATTATTGTTCCTACAAACATAATTGCTATGTTGAATAATGGAGTAAAACTAAAAATAATTTTGTCCTGACAGTACCATTGAGCAAAAGGAATGTCACTAGAAAAAAGAAATCCAGCTAAAGAAACCATATTTATCACAAACATTTATAATAATTGAATTTCAATGTACTTGGCTAAGATTTTAAAGAGAAAATATTATTTCTTAAGAATTACCTGGTAAACACAATAACTAACCAGCATAACAACAGAGAGTACGAGGCCAATCAACACAGCCAAGTGTCTTCCCGAAATTGAAGTGAGAGCTTGTGGCAATTGGACAACAAGAAAGGGTAATACAGAAATAGCCATGATCCTTGCAGCATAACTTGTCCATATATCGGTAGAAACACCAGAACCTGAAGAAACAAATCAGGAAAAAAATGGTATCAGGTGAGGTTTTGAACAGGAAACAAACGGTATGTGATTCACAAGCACCATGAATGCCAGCAAATTACTATCAAAAACTGCTTGCCTCGTAAATCAAATCCCTTCGTGTCTGTTTGATCAACTGCGAGATCATATTCAAGGTCACACTTGCCAACCAAAATACAAGCTCCCCAAATGATTGTAAGAAGCATCACTGTTGAACCAGCAAGCAATCCCATTCCAACTGAAACCTGGTCTTGAGCAGTTGCAGGAGTTCCAGAGAGACCAGATACTGCACAAGAACAACAGATGGTGCATAATAAGTTAACATCAGATTCAAATGCTTTTTACCAGTGGCATGAATGATGAACATATACAACAGATGCCATAACATCTATAGGAAAATAAGGAAATTGTAAAGTAACACCAAATTGAGACTGCTAACATTGTGGCTTGCCTGTATATTGTGAGCATGAAAAACCAATTACTACTATAAAAACAAATTACTATTCTACAGACTCGGTGAACTTAACCTAGTATTGAATTTGGAATGAAGCAGAATGCTAACAATCAAGTAATTACAGTCTGATAAAAAACCATTGAAAAGAAAAAGACCCTCAAAATAAGCAATTGAAAATGAGTTAGGCCCTGTTCTTTTAGACTAAATTAATCTGAACTGAACTGAACTGAACTAAATTTGTCTTAAGACTGAACTGTAAACCAAATCCTAGACTCCGGAGTCCGGAGGAGCTGAGATGAACTGAAATTTCAAAAATTAAGTCCAAAAGAACATGACCTTACCCCCATGAATATATGATCACAGCTTTGCAAAAACATAGCTCACATCTAAAGTAACCTAGCAATGGCTCATTGGATTGATCTTTAAAAAAAAATTGACAGGGAAGTTTTTTTTTTGACATGGACAGGGAAGATTTTTCAAGCTCAAGGGGGGATTAATCAGACCAAGGAGCTCAAATTTACAGATATTACAACCTGATTCAACTATTCTAATTTAACAAACAATAAAAACACATTATAAAATTAGGTAATATGCTTTGTTTTGTTTGCATCATATTGTCATTTCAAAGTTACAAACAAATCAAAGACCTCAACTTAAACAATAATTTCTACTTTACTTGCAATAACAAATAAATTTACCATGAATGTATTGTCTTTACAAACAAATCAATTAAACACTTCAAATTTAAACAATAATTTCTACTTTACTTGCAATAACAAATAGATTTACCAAGAATGTATTATCCTTAGAAACAAATCAATTAAACACCTCAAATTTAAACGATAGTTTCTACTTTATTTGCAGTAACAAATAAATTTACCAAGAATGTATTACCATTAGAAACAAATCAATTAAACACCTCAAATTTTAGATAACTTCAACTTTACTAGCAATAACAAATAAATTTACCAAGAATGAATTGTCATTACAAACAAATCAATCAAATACCTCAAATTTAAACAATAATTTCAACTTTATTTGCCACAAATAAATTTACCAAGAATGATCATGGCATCAGGAAGAGCTCCAATAACAGGAAGAAAGAGGCCACCAACAATACCAGGGCCCAGAATCTCCAATAAGAGCTCACTTCCAATAGACAAATAAGTTGCAGCAGTATACATCAAATACCCATAAACCATTAACAAAAAAGCATTTCCAGGTGCAGTTGTAGTACAGGGTAAAAACCCATAACTTTCCTCACAACTTGCAGATGAAAGCGGTAATTTGCTTGTTGATACACAAACACAGGATGAACTCACACTTTTAGTTCCATCAGAAACCAGATTTTGAGCTGCAGATACAGCAGAGATTAGGAGTATTAAGAGACTGATAACTGGGATGATACTATTCATCCCTTTTTTGGAGTTGTTCATCACTTTCATGGTAGGGTTTTTTTCAGGAAAGATAATTAAACTACAGATTTTGACTTGATATAATAAGTAATCTAATCAAATAAAAGTGATGGGATATACTGCTTTTATATATAATCTTTGAAAGTATGAGAACAAGCAAAGGATCTAGGAGTACAACATTGTTAGAAGGTGTCATTATCTGGGTTGACTAAGCTATTTTAGATGGAAAGTCTCCTGAAATTTCCCCCCAGGACCACCCCCCACACAAAAGCGTTCACAGAGTACACACCCCTTTCACTATCTTCTTCTTCTTGGCGCTGCACTTTAATCCCAAAGCGATAGCACGAGGACTTCCCAAAAGGCCACCCATCCTAGTACTATTCTCAGCCAACCAAGGGGTCGGTGGGGTTTGCGGCATGGCAACACAAGGACTTCCCAGAAGGTCACCAATCCTACTACTATTCTGGTCCAACAATGCGCTTGTGTGACATATTTTTACGCTGGCTGTCACAAGCCTACCACAACCTTCCTACTTTATCCGGGCTTAGGAACTGCAGCATGAAACCCCACTGGCGGAGTTAGTACACACCCCTTTCACTATCACAATGAAAAAGCATAATTCTACAAAATTGGATCAAAATGGAAAGTTCTAGAAAACTCACCACTCTTCCCTCCCTTCACTTCCCTTACCTTTGGATAGAAAACAAATTCTCTCATTTGGATAATGGAGGGATGATAGAATGAGGAATTTAGGTAAATCACCAGATGATTATAATTTAGCCAAGGAAATTGACTTCGAAAATTTCTAAATTCAACTGCAATAAACCCTAACTTTTGTTCTCCTTTATTCAAATCCTCAAAACCGGCAATTATAAAGTTCAATTCAACAGTCTCCGATTAGCTATGGAATTGATCAAATCATCAAAAGAATTTCTGAAATTAGCAAGAAGATAACTTCAATCAAAAAAAAAAAAAAACCCTTCAAAATAGAGACAGCAATGGAAGATGCAGTGTTTATGGGGATGGCGGTTGAGGCGCTAGCAGTCGCAGGAGGAGCGGGCGGTGGTCATGGCGGTGGTCGAGGGGTGGTCATGGCAGTAGCAGAGGTGGTTTGCATAACAGAGTATGAGTAATTTCCCATCCAATTCCCTTACCTCCATTTCTCTCATCTCCCATTTTTGCATTCCTTCCTTTCCCTTCCCTTTGTTTCCCTCCATTTTCATTCAACCCAAAATCAGAGGAAGTTGACAAAGTAAAGTGAAACTCAATAATTGCATGGTGAGTTTGACAAGCAGATCAAAATGACATTTTTACACTCATCATGTCTTTCTAAAATTTTACTCCTTTCTTCAAAAAAAATTAAAAAAAAAAAAAATTATCCTTTCCCTCCAAACAAATGATTCACTTTTTTTTCAATCGGTATCAAAATAAATACTGCGTATTTCATTATTACTTTTGTACATATGGTCACCAAAAAAAAAATACATTTTATCTTAACTTTTAAGCAAAGCGTTAGTTAAAAAAAACACTTTTTATTTACAAGAAATTTGTACTTTTTTAAAAAATGATCCAAAAATATTTGGAGCATTTTTTATTTGACTGAGGGAATATAGAGGTGTCGGTTGCTAACGAGAACTCGAGAAGTGTTGAGCCAAAAACTAGAGAAGTGTTGAGCCAAAACAAAAGAGTTAATAGCTTTTAATATACTTTCTCCGTCCGAATTTACTTGCGACATTCACTTTTTTACATCTCATGAGACATAACGTTAAAAAAGTATCTTTAATTACATATAATAAAAAAATTATATAATTGAAAAGTACATGTTTGAGACGAATTAAACTAGATCAATCATGAAACTGTTTTTTCCTTACGTATATAAAATTAAATAGGCTTATTTATTTATTTTTATAAACTGGATATTAGTGCAGATCATCCGACTTAATTTAACCACATACTCACATGAGAGGGGGATAAAGAATTAGCCAAGCTCGGGCAATAGGGTTCGAACTATTGATCTTGCCCTTTTACATTCAAAAAACTTATGAAACTACTAATTGCCTTATTTAACTTCACCAATACCTCCTTTCAAAAAAAAATCATCAATACCTTTCCAGTTTCCACTAATAAGAAAACAACAAAAATTAGTTATCAGCTCATCACAAATTCACAACCACAACAAAGCTTATTTTCTCCACTTTCACCCAATTATGTGACAGAAAATCTAGGAAGATAATTGTAGAAAAGCTGTCAATTCATGTTCAGTGAATCATTGAATAGATACAGACATACAAGTACAAAAAAATTAGTATCAAGAAAATTGCTTCAATCTAGGCCAATTATACATTAAACAAACACCCAATTCTCAACAAGAGAAATATGGAAGAAAAAAGAAAACTGTTTGCATCATCACAATGAATAAGGCAAAACTATACAAAATAAGATCATTGTACAGCTCTATTTCCAACCAAATACAAAGTTGAGGACATAAACAAGAACCAATGACAAAGGGTAGAGAAGGAAAGCCACAAAAGATGTCCAAATAGGGAATGATGTACGAAAGCTACCGATGACACCCATTACAACACAGACGAAGAGAATGACGAGCACTTCGGAGGAGAAGTCCCAACTCAATCCTCTTGCATAAACTAATGACAAAAACACCGAAAGACAGAGTATGTTGTTCATGGTCACTGCACCGTATATCTGTAGGAAAGGTTGAAAGGAAAACATCATACATTTGTAAAAATGTAATATCATGAAATAGTTGAAGAATATTGAATTCAACCTTTGTTCTTACCAAATTATCTCAAACTCATTATCTAAAGGAAACTTTTTTGTAAAGCGCACTATGCAGTGCATAATGCGAAGGGTATTTTAGTACTTTTACATGCCAAAATCACCAATGAGTGTGCCATGTGTTTTGAGGTTCTGATTTTAAATATATACTAAAATGCCACTGCAGGATTGTTTTAGAAATTGTTTACTCAGTGATGCCAATTTGTTCTACAAAATCAAATGATATTTTGAATTCAGTTAATGTCTAGGTGAGCATTGTGTTATGATGTGTTTTCATATAGCACAATGACATTTTAGTAAATAAAATCAAAATTCCAAAACACAGTGCAAAATGGCATTTCAGTAAACAAAATCAACATTCTAAAGCACATGGCGCTTGTGTTGTGTATTTTCAAATACCCTTGTGCTATGTGTTTTCACAAAGCATTATGCTCCCTTGGCATTGCTCTTTATGTTCAACAACTTTAAAAAAAAAAAAATTACACTACTTAAAGACCTCTCTATCTTAAATTATGTAAGAAAAAAGAGATAGTAACGTACCTCGGAAAATGTAAGGGATGCAGATTTCCTTTTCTTCCTGGAGGCGAAAATCAGAGCTGACAAAGCTTCACCAGAGTTCATAGCTAGAGGTAAGACAATAAACGAGATAAAGAAGGGAGGAATACTGGTTGCATTAGAGAAATTGCCAACAACATCAACTAATGGATCTGCAAAGACAGCGGTTATAACAGTCCCCAACAATAGAAATAATATTGCCTTAATGGTGGTTGCCTTGGGATTTTCGATTTCTTCGCCAGCATCTTCACTAAAATCACCCAACAATAAGTGCTCGGTTTTTGCTTCCTGAACATGAAATTTTAGAAGTTTATATCCCTTGTACACACATACACAAAAATGGATTTCAGCAAGAGCTGTCAAAAACCGATACGGCACGATAACATGACCCAAACATGAAATTTGCAAATTTGAATCAAGAACTTCGACACGCTTAAGTAAATGGTTTGACATGATAAGACTCATTTATTAAATGGGTCAGATGTGGGTCAAGAGTTTCAGCCTGTTTAAGTACGCATATCACGCGACACGGCAAGATTACACGCGACTATTAGCTTTATAATGCAAAAATTGACATAACATGCTAACACGACAAGGAATTAGCGAGTTCGGGACAAGGACTTTAACACGTTTAAGTAAACGGGTTAGCACGACAGGACACACTTATTAAAAGGGGCGGGTTTGGGTCAGGGGGTTCAACCCATTTATGTATGCAGATTAACATGAACACGACACGACATAATCCGACTGTAAGATCTAATATTTTCAGCTCTTGATATACAACAATCAAATAATCAACTCACCACATCATAATCATCCAAAACTTTTAGTGAGTCAGAATTACGAAGGGAAACCTTGTCACTTCTCACATTATGAAGCAACTTAGCAATCCCTTGAGTGAACTCTTCTAGATCAATTTCCTCATCCTGCACTCCTGTGTCAAATTCTTTCATGACATTCTCTACAATACCATCTTCATCAATGGTCATCCCTTCAAAATTTATCCCCACAACAAACGCTCCAAGTTCTCCTCTTGAGAGACGCCCAGATTCATCATGGTCCAATGTTTTGAAAATCCTATGTTAACGAATGATAAAAAGAACCTCTTCTCTTCATTTTCATCCCAGGTGGTATCATAATCTAAGAATTGAAAAATAGCAGTAGATAAAACTTACTTTGCTATAATTTCCCTGTTAGGACTACCATCAGGACGGCAAAGTCTTCCAAGGGCATGCTTCTTCAAATGTTTAAGAAATCCTGTCATCACACGCTTATGTTTCACATAATCAAGCCTCCTCTCTTGGATCCAAGGTTGATAGACCTGCAACAAGGCTCAAATCAGAACAACACAAAAGTGGTCTCGGATCATATCTGAACTTTATGATTTGAACAGAAAATCTTGATTTTTTTTTTTTAATTTGGTAAGAAGCCATCAGCTCTTTACTCGTATGAGAATTCAAACCTTTGACCTTTAGGATCAGATGGAGTCGTTGCTCCATATCACACTCCTTCAAAAACCTTGACTATATGACTATGAATTTCAAGCATTCAGAATAATCTTTCTTTGTGTTATAATTATCATAATTGAATTACAATGTACTTAACAAAGATTTATAAGAGAAAATATCCTTTCTTAAGCATTACCTGGTAAACACAATAACTACTCAGCATAACAACAGAGAATATGAGGCCAATCAACACGGCCAAGTGTCTTCCTGAACTTGAAGTGAAAGCTTGTGGCAATTGGACAATAAGAAAGGGTAATACAGAGATGGCCATAATCCTTGCAGCATAACTCGTCCATATATCGGTAGACACACCAGAACCTGAAGAGACAAATCAAGAGAAAAAAAATGCCAACAGGTGAGGTAGGGTAATGAAGTTTTGAACAGGCGTTTGGCAGAATGAATGCCAGCATATTAGTATCAAGAACTGCATACCTCGTAAATCGAATCCCTTTGTGTCTGTTCCATCAACTGCGATATCATCTTCGAAGTCACACTTGCCAACCAAAATACAAGCTCCCCAAATGACAGTAAGAAGCATCACTGTTGAACCAGCTAGCAGTCCCATTCCAACTGAAACCTGGTCTTGAGCAGTTTTAGGAGTTCCGGAGAGACCAGATACTGCACAAGAACATCAGATGGTGCATAACAGGTTAACAGTGGCATGAATCATGACCATATACCTCTATAGGAAATTGAAAAACATTATGGCTTGTTTGTATCTTGTGAAAATTGTTATAAAAGAAACTGCTACCCTACAGAGTACAGACTCAGTGAATTTAACCTAATATTGAATTTGTAATGAAATAGAATGCTAAATTGCTAACAATCAAGTAATTACAGTCAGATCCAAATAATTGAAAGGAAAACACCCTCAAAATAAGCACTTGAAAATGAGTTAACCCCATGATCACAATTTTACAAAAATTTACAAATAATTGAAAGTAAACCTAGCAATGACTCATTGGACTGATCTTTGACATTTTTGAAATTTTTGGTTGGGAAGAATTTTCAAACTCAAGGTGGGGACTAATCAGACTCGCAGGTGCTCAGATTTACAGAAATTATAACTTGATTCAGCTATTTAAATTCAACAAACAATGTAACACACAAACATAGTACAAAATTTGGTAATATGTTTTGTTTTGTTTGCATCATATTTTCATTACAACAAAATCAAATACCTCAAACAATCATTTCTACTTTACATGCAATAGCAAGAAAAATTTACCAAGAATGATCATGGCATCGGGAAGAGCTCCAAGAACAGGAAGAAAGAGGCCACCAATAATGCCAGGACCCAAAATCTCCAACAAGAGCTCGCTTCCATTTGACAAATAAGTTGCAGCAGTATACATCAAATATCCATAAACTATCAACAAAAAAGCGTTTCCAAGCACAGTTGTAGTACAGGGTAAAAAACCATAACTTTGCTCACAACTTTCAGATGAAACCAGTGATTTGATTGTTGAAAGACGAACATAGGATGAACCCACGTCGTTAATTCCATCAGAAACCAGATTTCGAGTTGCAGATACAACTGAGATTAGGACGATTAAGATACTGATAATCGGGATGATGCTATTGACCCCTTTTTTAGGGATGTTCATGACATTCATGGTGAGATGTGAGAGAAAACTTGACTTTTTCTTTAATAAAAAAATGGGGTTTCTGCAGGAAGTTTTTTTTTTTTTTTTGGCAAGTGTCTCTGCAGGAAGTTAAATGACATGCTTTGACTTTATAATATAGAAGTAATCTAATCTAATCAAATCAAAGTGATGGGATGTAGTGCTTAACTCCTGTAATATAATATGAAGTAATTTTTAATTTCTTATAACCTTTGAATGCATGTGACTAAGCAAAGCATCTAGGACTAGAAGAGTTGACATGCAGTTGGTGTACGTGAAAGTGTCATTATCAGTGTTGAATAAGTCATTAAGATGAAAGTTCCAAACATATGACAGAAAATAAGGGAGATAATAGGAGAAAAGCTCTAAAATCAAGCTCTAAACATATGACAGAAAATAAGATAATAAGTCATTAAGATGAAAGATCCAATAAGTCATTAAGATGAAAGTTCCAAACATATGACATACAAGTACTAAAGTGAGTATGCATATAAGAAAACTGCTTCACTTTAGCTTCATTATACATTCAACACACCAAATCCTCAACAAGAGAAACAGAGGAAGGAAAAGCTTTAAAAAAATAAAAAAAAAGACTGTTAGTATCACAATGAAAAAGGCAGAACTCTATAAAATTGGATCACAGACATTAAAAAAAACCCTATGTCCAACCAAAGACGTAGTCAAGGACATAAACAAGCACCAGTGACAACGGGTAAAGAAGGAACGCCACAGATGACGTCCAGATAGGGAATGATGTACGGAAACTGCCGATGGAACCCATTATGACGCAGACGAGGAGAATGACGAGCACTTCAGAGGAGAAATCCCAACTCAATCCTCTTACATAAACTAATGCCAAAAACACCGAAAGACAGAGTATGTTGTTCATGGTCACTGCACCATATATCTGTAGGAAGAAAAAAGCATAGCATCTCAGTCTTTTAAGCTCAACACATTTGATTTAATATAACATGAAACAATTTAGGAACATTAAATTCAAGCTTTGTTCTCACTACCAAGTTATCTCAAACTGATATCAGATTTAGAGACTGACAGCATAATTTAACTACTTCCTACCTCAGAAAATGTTAGGGATGCAGATTTCTTGTTCTTCCTGGAGGCAAAAATGAGAGCTGAAACAGCTTCACTGGAGTTGGTTGCTAGAGGCAAGGCAATAAACGAGATGAAGAATGAAGGAATGCTGGTTGCATCAGAGAAATTGTCAACAGCGTCTACTAGTGGATCTGCAAAGACAGCGGCGATAATAGTCCCCAGCACAAGAAATAATATTGCCTTAATAGTGGTTGCCTTTGGATTTTCAATTTCTTCACCAGCATCTTCACCAGAATCACCCAACAATAAATGTTCTCTTTTTGCTTCCTGGATATGAAAATTTGGAAATTTATAAATTTTGGACAACATACACACACACACATATAAAATGATGGAATTCAACTCTTTCTATACAGCAACCAACTAACCACATCATATTCATCCAAAACTTTCATCGTATCAGCATTAGAATGGGAACCCTTGTCACTTTTCACTCTCATAAGCAACCTAGTAATTCCCTGAGTGAACTCTTGCAGATCAATCTGCCCGTCCCGCACTCCTGTGTCAAATTCTTTCATGACTTTCTCTACTATGTCATCTTCACCCATGGTCATCCCTTCAAAATTTATCCCAACAACAAAGGCTCCAAGTTCTCCTCTTGAGAGTTTCCCAGATTCATCATGGTCCAATGCATGGAAAATCCTACAGTGAATGACAAAGGTACCTCTTCACTTCAACTTCATGCCAGATAGTATTATAATCTAACAATTGAAAGATGGCATTAGATAAAACTTACTTTTCTATAATTTCCTTGTTAGGATTACCATTAGTATCGCAAAGTCTTCCAAGGGCATGCTGTCTCAGATGTTTAAGAAATCCTGTCATCACACGCTTATGTTTCACAAAATCAAGCCTCCTCTCTTGGATCCAAGGTTGATATACCTGCCACAAAACAGAAATCAGGCCAACCCAAAAGTAGTTTCAAGCATTCAGCTTTATAAATTCTTAGTTTTAAAATTATTTAAACCATGGAAACTCTGCATCAGTCATGGACTTATCACTGATTTACTGCTCAAAAGAAACACGGGAGCATGTGATTGTAGAAAGTTACCATACTAGACTTTTCATAAAGCCAAATTAAAGCTAAAAATTACAATGAATAATGCATAGACACATATTATCAAGGACAGCAAGAATGAAAGTATGAAACTGCAAAAACAATGAACCGAAATAATGTAAGAATGCAACCAAAAAATCTTGAGGATGTCTACAATAATTGTTTATCATTGTTCCTAAAGACATAATTGCTGCATTAGAACAATATAGTAAAACAAACATTAACCCTTGTCCTGACAGTACAATTGGACAAAGGGATCTGTCAAATGATCACAATCTTTCTAATGCAATAAAGGTCCATGTCATTTAGACAAAAGAACTTCATCATATCCAAGTTTGGTCATTTTTCCTTGTTCTATAAGAATAATCCTCATTAAAGTTTTATGGCCCTTAGATCACTTACCCAAAAAAACAAACAAAAAACACAGCAAGAACACAGACGAGAGCTCTGTCGCCTTCAAGAAAAGTAGAGAACTAAAACCTTGCCTAGATGAATGGAGCTATATTGCTAGTAATTTATCTAATCATAATTATCACAAATATTGTCATATTTGAATTTCAATGTAATAGGCAAGGATTTCCAAGCGTCCTCATCCTTTCTAAGTAATACCTGATAAACACAATAACTAATCAGCATAAGAACCGAGAGTATGAGGCCAATTAACACTGCCAAGTGTCTTCCGGAACTTGAATGGAGAGCTTGAGGCAATTGGACGACAAGAAAGGGTAATACAGAGATAACCATGATCCTTGCAGCATAACTCGTCCATATATCATTGGTCACACCAGAACCTGAAGAAATAAATCAGGAAAAAATGTCAATTGTGGACAAATACTTACCCTAAACTTCAATTGTCATCTTGGCAATTCGACTATTTAGAAGCAAAACTTTATAAATAAAAACCATACAATATCAGTTTGAGAGAACAAAGGGTCCCTGTTCAACTTATTTTTTCAGATAATCGAAAATAAGTTGAAAAGAACAAACTTAATATTTTTCTCTTTCACAAAACATGCTAAATAAATTCAGATAAGTTCATATAAGTAAAAATAAAGGTGAATAGAACAATCTAAAAATCCTATGATCATGATTAAACGTTTTCTTTAGATCAGAAATTCAACCAAAAAAAAAAAAACTAAAGCAGCCTAAAATGTATTTGCCTAAATTTATTGCATGAGCAAACACATAAAAAAGTATTTATTGCAGGGAATGTTTTATTATATATGCAATACAATGCTCCACTCCTGTGGTCTTGTCTAATATTAAGACAAGTTCCCATGTCTAAAATTTTAGCATTTTACACATCCAACACCTGGATACATATGCATATCCGGGACTGATACCCATGTCTGAGTAACATAGCTATCGAGAACTGCATACCTCGCAAATCAAATCCGTTTGTGTCTGTTCCATCAACTGCAATACCATCTTCAAAGTCACACTTGCCAACCAAAATACAAGCTCCCCAAATTACTGTAAGAAGCATCACTGTTGAACCGGCTAGCAATCCCATTCCAACTGAAACTTGGTCTTGAGCAGTTTCAGGAGTTCCAGAAAGACCAGATACTGCACAAGAACATCAGACGGTGCATAATTGATTAATGACAGATTCAAATGCTTTTAACAGTGGCATGAATGATGAGCATATACAACAAAAACTTGTGTTTTACTTGTGTATTGTGAACAGTAAAAACAAATAACTGAAGGCAAAACAATTATTCTATAAACTCCGTGGATTTAAGTAGTTTAACCTAGTATTAAATTTGCGATGAAGCAGAATGGAAACAATCAAATATTACAGCATGATTTAAGATATTAGAAAGGAAAATAAGGTGAAAAAAACCCTTCAAAGTAGGACATGAAAATGACCAAGCCAATGATCACATTATCACAAATTTACCAAAAATAGTACACAAATGAAGCAAACTAGCAATGGCTCAATGGAATGATCTTTAAAATTACAGTTGATGAAGAATATCCAAACTCAAGTTGGAGACTATTCAGACTGGCAAGAAACCAAATTTACAACAATTACAACCTAATTCGGCTACAAGGCTTGGTTTGTTTTAATGAAAAACAACTTTAAAGGAAAATGATTTTCCACGGAAAATATTTTCTAAGAACCTGTTTGGTAGAAGATATTTGGGAGGAAAAGAAAGGAAGGGAAACGAAATAATCAACTTTCCAATGTTTGGTTGAAAATACTAGATGGGATTTGGTAGCATAGGAAAGGATGTTAACAAATTTTCCAATTAACAAAAAACATAAAGCACAACAAAAATAATTCTTTTTTCAGTTTTTTCTTTACCTAACTCATTCACATAATCATTTTGGAAAATTCTCAATGGTAAACCTATTCTTTTTAAGTTTATCATAGATAACCTGAATTTTTTATATTCTCGTTGATGACCCTCAACTATTATCATACTTTCAAAAGTGACTTGTTTTGATTTTCATTTCTTGGTCTTATGTCCCTAGGGAGTGTAATAATGTTGCCCATAATCTCGCCAGATTCCAACCTTTTATGGAAGGTGCTCGAATTTGGCTTGAGGATTGGCCTGATGTAGTAGTTGAGATAGCTGCTACTGATATGTGTAACTTTCTTGCTAATGAATAAATTTCCTTTTTTTCCTTAAAAAAAAGTGACTTGTTTTTTTTTTTACCAATTTCAAAAGTGACCTCAATCATCAATTCCATTAGAATATGGAATTAAGGGTTAATTTGTCTCTTCCGGGGAAAAATAATTACCAAATCTTTATCGGATAATTTTCTCGTTACAAAAACCGACACCCTTAAATTTATAGAAAAAAAAAAAGAAAAAGGTGCTCAAAACTGTGTTTCCATGAAGAAAAAAAATTGAGCAGAGGAAAATATTTTTCTCCCTCATAAGTTGTATTCTTTTCAAACCAAACAAAACAGAGTCTAATTCATCAAATCAAATCAAACTAAGAAAAACACACAGAAACACATCCAAGTTAGAATTCCCCATCTGCAAATTATGATCAATACAATGAAAATCATCACTAAGTTTTGTATGAATCATTACAATTTACAAACACATCCAATAATCCAAATCAAACAAAACAAAATATACAAACAAAATTTGAACAAAAATTTACCCAGAATAAGCATGGCATCAGGAAGAGCTCCAAGAACAGGAAGAAAGAGACCACCAATAATTCCAGGACCCAAAATCTCCAACAAAAGTTCACTTCCATTAGACAAATAAGTTGCAGCAGTATACATCAAAAACCCATAAACCAGAATCAAAAAAGCATTTCCCAGAACAGTTGTAGTACAGGGTAAGAACCCATAACTTTGCTCACAACTTTCAGTGGATACCAGTGATTTGATTGTTGGAAGACGAAGAAACGTTGAAGTCGAATCGTTAATTCCATCAGAAACCAGATTTTGAGTTGCAGAAACAACAGAGATTAAGAGGATTGAGAGAGTGATGATTTGGAGGATTAATCTATTGATCCCTTTTTTAGGGATTTTTAGGATTTTCATGGTGAGATTTAAGTGAAAAAAGTTGATTGTTAGAAAAATTAAAATGGGGTTTGTTGAGGATGGATTAAAAAAAACAGGGTTTGATCTGATAATGTAAGAAACAATCAAAATCTAAGTGATGGAGATGGATGTACTGTACTTTTTATACAAGTTGTAGTATATTCACTAGAATATGAGCACGTAAAACGGTTTATTTAAGGGATTACAAGAGTTGACAATTAGTTATTTAGTTGGTGTTTATGATTCATTCTAGGGTAAGTTATCTTCAAATTTTTTATAATGTCTCAAACGTTATCAGGTTTAATTAAGCCAGGTCAGGTATTATAAGTTATAATCAAGTCACTTTTAATTAAGTTAGGTCAAGTCAGATCGAGTTATGTCAGGTTGGGTCGAATAAGTTGAAGAGAATGCACCCTATAAATTATACACATGTGTACCAATAAAATGTTGTAGACAGTGGTGGCCCCATCTTAGGACATTGAATCATGAATATTTGCATATTATAAAATTCCCACTCCTTTGCGACATTTTTTAGCATAAATCAAACCAATTTAGGCCGAATCTTTAAAATTTGTATACGTTACAAGTGATGGTTGATCCATTATTATGAAAATTTTGGGGCCACCACTAGGTACCGATGTTATGTATATTAATTTAGTTGGATGGAAATAAAAAAAAATTAATGTGCATTATCATTAACAATTAATATTAATTAATTATAATAATTAAATTATTTATTTTTGTGAAGAATTTATTATAATAATTATTAGTTACATTTATTTGGAGAATTTCTCCTTTTTTTTATGAATTCTATTTAAGAGGTGTGAATTTGAATATTAAAAAAAAAAAAAAAACGAAAAGTCTTCTATACAATGAAAATGGTAACCACTAACCAATCTAATGGCCTATTATGTATTATCCATTTATTATGGCAAATTGACAATTTAATTAAGAGTTGTGACTCAAATTGAAGGAGTAATATGTAGTTTGGGTTGGGTCAATGTCTCCACCTACATGGCTACTATCATGCTTTTTTCGGCTTCTTGATTATCATGCCCTCATCATAATTGAGTAGGGTGATGGAGGTTTTATTGCTTAAGAAAATTTATGAAATACTACCAATAAGTTTGCCCTTATTGAAAATATGAATAACTATTTTGTTATTGATATTTTTAATTTAACTGTCATTATGTTTCATTTTGTTTTAGGGCTTGTTTACATCAGATTAAATTCAGTTCAGTTCAGTTCAGTTCATCTCTATTCAGTTCAGTTCAGTTCAGTTCATCTCTATTCAGTTCAGTTCATCACTTCATCTCTATTCAGCAAATGTAAACGAGCCCTTAGTATCACTACAAGCAATTA
This sequence comes from Salicornia ramosissima, assembly GCA_951394345.1. Classification (NCBI taxonomy): domain Eukaryota; kingdom Viridiplantae; phylum Streptophyta; class Magnoliopsida; order Caryophyllales; family Amaranthaceae; genus Salicornia; species Salicornia ramosissima. Next base: position 58,961,426 of record OX596235.1, on the reverse strand, counting down.
TGTGTATCGTTGGATGTATTTTCATTGTAGTAATAGACTAATAGTCATTCCTTACTTCCTTTATTCTACCAGCTATGGTTCCAAGAACTTCCAACAATGATAAGTTCAATAAGGCTTAACCAGATTCGATTAGATGTAATGAAAGCAATTATGTGTATCGTCGGATGTATTTTCATTGTAGTAATAGTCATTCCTTTATTCTACCAGCTATGGTTCCAACAATGATAAGTTGAATAAGGCTTAATCAGATTCGATTGGATGTAATGAGATTCAATTGTTTTTTATAATGAAAAATGATCTGATCTGGTCTAATAAGTTCAACAAATTTGAGTCAGATTTGATAAGTGTAGATAAACGTAGATGAGTTCAGGTCTTATAAATTGAGAAAAACACACCCTTACTACCGATATTGGTAAGAAAAAATTACTTTTACAGGTATGAACTATAACACTTTCAAATCTATAGGTACAAACTATTGATTATTCTCCATCAGCTCAAACTATCACACCAGTTTGTATTAATAGGTTGGGATAACCTCTAACCGGTAAGAGAGGTAAATTAAAATAAAATTTCCTTTTCCTTTTTTTTCCCAACATAAAAAACTAAAGAAAAGAAACAAAAATATATTTTTTTAAAAATCATGACCTTGTCTCCATCTTTCTCTCTCCCATTTCCATCCACCTAAAACCCCATAAGTCCATAACCACTCACGCACCACCACCTTTAAAAATTGAGCCATTTTTCATCAATTGAAATCAATCACCGCTGAAATTATTGCTGCCGAGCCATTCTTCACTGTCAACATCGTTATCATATTCATCAATCGAAACAAAATCTGGGGTTGTCGATTGTCATGTTGTTCGGGTGGTTGGTTGTTTCGATTACGACTTGCGGTTGGATGGGTGGTTTGGGATGGTCATTTTGGGTTATTTTAGGTGGGTGGGTGCTTCGGGGTAGTCGTTTTGGGTTGTAAAAGTGGGCTGGTAGTTCGGGTGGGGTGGCCGTTTTGAGGTTGTTTCATTTGGGTAAGATGGTTTGGGGTGGGTTAATTGGTTTGGTGCGAGTTGACTCGGCTGGTTCAGTGGTCAAGGATGGGTATGATGATGGTCGCAGCGACGGTAGTGCCGTAGTGCGTGATTCGGGTGGTGATGTTAATGTATGGTGATGGTGGCGGCGAGCCAGCAACGGGTAGTGTGTGGGGGTGGTGATTGATGGCGGGCCAGGGGCGGCGATGGTGCGTGGGTGGTGATGGTGGCAGGGGTGGCGGTGGTGATGATGGCAGCTGCAGTTAGGAGGTGGTGTTTGAAATTAAGGTTAACATTAATTAATCACAAATAAAACATTAATTAAAATAAACATTAAATTAAATTTTAATACAGTATTAAATGACCAATAACAAAATGATAGGGGTGTATTTTAACCTATTGGCCAGTTTGCTTTAGGTCATAACCTACCCATTACAAATTAATGTGATAGTTTGAGCTGATGGAGAATATTCTTGTTGTATTAAAACCATTTTGTTTAATTCACATCCTTTGTTTACACCCTTAAATCGCTTGCTAAAAATGCGTGAAAAAAATAATTGTTGAAATTTGTATATTACGGAGGGAATACTAAAGATAGTAAATAAATATTAGCTGCAAGTATTGTGTTACAACCTAAACCGTCAAAAGTTACGAGTATTGTGATAAGAATATATTACATCATACTATAAACTTAGGGTGCGCTCTCTTCACCTTAAAAAAATAAGTTTCAGGTTCAGATAAGTTCAGATAAGTTCCAATAAGTTATATCAGGTCTAATAAGTTGAATAAGGTCTAATAAGTTGCAATAAGGTCTAATAAATAAGTTCTTATAAGTTCCAATAAGGTCTAATAAGTTGTAATAAGGTTTAATAAGTTCCAATCAGGTCTAATAAGTTCTAATAAGTTTCAATCAGGTCTAATAAGTTCAAATCAGGTCTAGATTATTATTTTTAATTATTGATCAAATAAAATTAATTAAATTAATAATTAACTTAAAGCACTCTTACACAACATAAACCAATTTTATTTTATCATTCTTGTTTTATAATTTTTTTTTAGAGAAAACAATCAGAGTTACATTGAATTAAACTATTTTTTTTATATTATAAAATAAAACTTATTTTTTATTTTGGGTTTGATTTAATTTTGGTCCAAATTAAACTTTACCCATCCTCCATATTATTATTATTATTATTAATTTTTGTCCAAATTAAACTTTACCCATCCTCCATATTATTATTATTCAATCCGTTCTAGTTTGTAAATTTTACTACAAGTGAATTAAGAAAAATTAAATATGTAGATAAGTTGTTATTGGAATTGATAATATTAATTAATAATGGGTTTGAAAAAAGATATACTAATTATTATTACCTTCTTGAACGTAATTTAACAATAAAAAAAACATAGGTTCAAATGTATAGAATATTATTATCATCATCATTATTATTATTAATTTATTTTATTCAATCATATAAAATACGTTCCAATAAGTTTCAATCGGGTTTAATAAGGTCTAATAAGTTCTAATAAGGCCTAATAAGTTCCAATAAGGTCTAATAAGGTCCAATAAATTCAGATAAGTTCAGTTCAGATAAGTTCAGGCATAATAAGTTGAAGAGAACGCACCCTTATTATATTTAATGTTAGATTCTACTAAATATAAAACTAACATATATCATATTGTATAATACAAATTTCATATTATATACTAACGTAAATTATAAAATTACAATTTTGACATCAGATTCAACTAAATATAAAATTAACATATATCATATATACTATATAAAAAAAACACCATACTATAAAGTATTGTAATCATGTTAAGTATTAATAAAGTTACTTCCTTTGTCCCAAACAAAACTGCTTCACTCTTACCAAAAAAAAATTCACAATTTTGATCAATTTTTTTGGTTAAAGTAGACCAGTTTTTCTGGGACGAAATGATTACAATTTTTTCCATTTTAGGGATCAAATGTGATCCTATGCACTGATAGAGTGATAGTTTTCGGAGGGGAAATAATTTTGGCACTCCCCAAATTGATTTTGGTACTCATCCCCTTCTCACATATTTAATTTAAAAAAAAATACTTCAATTGTAGGGGGATTTGAACATAAATCTTTTGTATGGAAAGGTTAGGTAATTACCAACTCAACTCTATTTATATGTTGTTGTAAATATGTTTTTTTATAACTATATTGTTTTATTGTTTAGGAAAAATAAAGAGAGACAAAAAATATTATTTAAAATAAAAATGGGAGAAGTTAGCACACAATAGTTTTGCTCTAACAGTCTAACACAATGGTTTTTGACTAATTGAATTACAATTCTTCCACAAAATCTATCCACAATCTAAAATATATAATTTCCAATTTATTTTGTTCATCATGATACCTAGATTTGTTATTTGTGTTTTCTCATATAGTTGACGTTTGATCTGCAATACAAATTGAGGGCGATTTTGCCAACTCGAGTTTGTTTCGGTTGTTCTTGGTGTTTCAACAAACGGCAGTTACCATCCGTGCCAAAAGTTCTGTTAATTATAACGTCTTTATTAATGCACAATAAAAACAAATTGTTGGACCCAGGGCAACGCCCTGGCAAAAAAATAGTTGGAGATGATAAAGTGATAAACCACGTGTTCTCTCAAAAAAAAAAAGTGATAAACCACGTGCTATATGTGGATTGAACTATTGAAGGATCCACATGCATTGGAATTTTGGTATTTTTCATGCAATAAGACAAGAAAAACCTTCACTAGCCCGGCATTATTGAACATGTGGCCTGTAACATCAACAATTCAACATGTATCCTTAACCTTTAATAGGATTTTTTTTTTTAAAAATCTATACTTAAATATTTAAAACAGAAACTTTAAGCGACAAGTGTCATCTATTTGTCACTCCTTACTTTCTTTATTTCTTTTTTTTTTTTTTAAAAAAAAAACCTTAAATGTCTCCTTACTCATATAACAATTGAATTTCACTTTAATTCTCAAGCGTGTGAAATCACATATCACAACAAATCAAATCGCCATACTTGAAATAACTCAAAATCAAAATAGAAATCATACATTTTGCTTCAAATAAGAAAAAAAATCCATAAATTTACATAATAATTGGTTTAAACGATCAAAATTTGTGCGTAGCACGGGGTTAAAACTAGTTGAACTTTAATAGAGGTGTTCATAAATCGGTAATTTAGACATAAATTGGACCAGTTTGAGGCGATCTATGAAAAATAGTAATTCCAGTCCACTTGTCTAATCGGGTCCAAACCCATAAAATTCTGATCCAGATCGGATCTAAAAAAATATGTATATATAATACTTTTCTAAGGAAAAAGTTTATTTTAATTCTGATCTGGTTTAGTCCACACTTGTACCAGATAGAGTTTTTTTTTTTTTTTTTTTTTTTTAAAAGTAAGGAAACCAGTCCGGCCTGATGCATGTCCATTGAAAAAGTAGATTTCAGTCCAACCGGGTCCGGTACGGTGCTCACCCCTACTTGCAATTCACGGGTACGGGTTTTTGATTCATACGCTGTTTTTAAGTTAATGTAAAATGATAGTCAGTACAATTATGAGATTAATATCAATTTCTATAAAAGCTTATTTTAGTGCTCTCAATTTACAAGTCTTCCCTAAGGTATAAATTGTATTTTTTATTTTTTATTATGTTCAAAATCTTAACAAAAAACAATCAGTCAAAGTTATGACAAATTTTCCAAAAAAAAATATAGCATGTATACGTATGTAAATGTAAGTTGGAATTTCTAGGATTTTTTAATAATTTTTTAAAAAGAACACACTAAAAATTAGGTTTTTTAGTTAATTTTTTAGGCCCGACCCGAAAAAGCTCGCATTAATTTTTCAAACTCTGGCCAGGAAATTTGAGCCCGAACCTGGCCTGCTTTATGTGCTTTATTTTATGCATTGAGTCCAAACCGAACCGGCCCGGCCCGGCCCATGATCACCTCTAAACAAAACCTTTTTATTTTTCTATGTAGTGCCCTGTAGTATAGTGTTTTCTATGATGTACCCCTTCAAATTATGACTTCTACATGGTACCCCCTAAGAAACTATTGTTCACCACTTAGTGTGTTAATCATGAAGGTTAGAGCACTAATGATCATATTTAGTGTGTTAATTACGTGATTAATAATTTATAGGATACTATGTGGTGAGCAGTACTTCCTCGGGGTACCATGTAGAAGTCTCATTTTGAAGGGGTACATCGTAGAAAACGCTATACCACATGACACTACATAGAAAAACCCAAGATTTTATAAAAAATGACCCAAGTTGTTAGATTGTTTTAATTTATTTTTAAGCGGTAGAAAACGAACCCTGAATTTAAATTTCGCATGTCACAACTCACAATCTCACTCAGTATATGGCCTTGTTTGGTGATTAGAGTTTAGAGGTTAGAGTTTGTGGTTAGATGATTACTTTTTGTTTAGAGGATTTGACTGCTGATTTAAATAATTGATTGTTTAAAGGTTTTGGTAACACATAGCTGATTGCTTAGAGTTTTGTTGTGTAAAATGACATTTATGGACATTTAAAAATAACTTATTAGGTTTTAATATGTGGACAAATTAGTCAATTAATATTTTTCTCAGCAAAATTCTTTCTAACCTACTCACTACATAGAAAGTTTGGTAGCCTTTTTCGATTTGAAATTCTCAGATTTTCAAAGCATTGAAGTTTGTTAATTGTTACCTCACAGCCTTACTGAAGAGTGAATACATTGAGTCAAGTTAATGTGCTGTAATGGAGGCACCTTTTAGTCCAACTCTAAAGAAAATTGCTGGAAAAGTTGTTGCCAGTTCAAAGCGAAGCTTCAGTCGTCCTACTGAGGTGCATCACGATGATGTTTTAAAAAAAATTTGATGGGGTTTTTCTACGATGATGTTTAGGGTTTTTAATTGTGTAATTTATGTTTAAAATTTGTTAATTTGTTTTCGTCAATATTTGAAGACTGTAATTGCTCTTGTAATTTGTGGTGATGGAGTTTTGTTGGAATTGCAGATTTGTCTTGAAGAATGGTGGCTTTCAAAACCTGAAAGCGGCAAGGGTTTAGCTGTAAGTGGTCGTCCCGAAGAGATAAGAAGGTAAAGATACGATGTTATGGGTTTTGATATATGCAATTTCTTAATTTGGTATTAGTTTAGAAATTTACAGTCAAAATTATGCTTTGATTGGTGTTATTAGTGTTACGTGCTTGCTAAATGCTTTCACTTAGAATTCCTATATTTTCATGGTCTTTGAATGTGGTGGTTGCTTCTTGCTGATACATTGAAAATTTGAAATTGTTATGAAAGTTTCTTATGTTTGGTTGATCATTTAGCTCTGCCTTTTGGACTGAAGTGAATTGAATTAAATCTAGACTGAGCTGAACTAAACTGAATATTAAACTGAAATTTCAAAAATTAAGTAAAAAAGCAGGGCCTTAGTCTGAATTCCTGACATACATCAAATTAATGTGGCATAACATATATGAAGATATGCCCATGCTGTATAGTTACACATGCCATGCCAGTTTTAGTTTAGGGCCTTAGGTATCCTTCTTAAGTCTTAACGGTAAGTCCTGATGTTTCCGTTCAACATGGTGATTGTACATCAATTGGTATTCATATTGCCATGTGCTCTTTTTTCCTTTCTTCTTTTCTTTTAACCATATAATCTTGAATGATTCAATGTACATTAGCTAGGTGGAAGATAGTATGCTAGTACTTATCCATAGGATTAGAAGGGTACACAAGGAATTTAGTGCTAGTGCTTGTTTATTAGGTTGAAGGAAAAAATATTAAAAATAAGATAAGTTAGATTCCTTTTTGTTCCTTTTCCTATGGCTTAAAATTTTCTCTTTCCTCCCATACTCTCCCAATTTGGGGAGAAAAAGAAAGTTAAATTTATTAAGAGCTTTTCCTTTCACTTTTGTTTCTTTCCAATCAATACTTATATGTAGTATTATTTTTTGAATGAAACACTGGAAAAGTAGTCTATTTCTCTTCCCTTCTGATAGAGTATGTAACGTATTCCTGGGCCTCAACTATTAGCTTAAGCTTTTAGTTGAGATGGTCCTCTAAATGGTATTAGAGCCAATGTGACGCATAGGTCGCGGGTTCGAATCTCTCCTCCCTCTCCTTTTTAAGTGGAATTAATTCGTGTTGGGTATGATGGGCCTATGTTGCATCCACATTTCAAGCCCAAAGGGCCTTTCATGTGAGGGGGAGTGATAGAGTATATAACATATTACTTAGCCTCAACTATAACTTTTAGTTGAGATGATCCTCTAACACCTTCCCTTCCCTTCCAAACTCCCTTTACTAAACAAGTTAGTTTTGTATTTTCCGTTATGTAATCTGTTGCTTTTCCTTCACACTTGATTGTTTTGTTGAAATAGTTAAATAAAGAAGTATACTTTTTTTACTATTAGTCATGTAACTTTACTATTAGTATGTATTGAAGTTACATGAAAACTTGAAGAATGCTATTGCTTGGAATGGAGATGAATTTTGTATTGTGAGATGGAATGAGCAGCTTCAGGCTTATCATAATTGATATGCATGGATCATATGGCTTCTTGTTATGAGAAATTCCAGCTGACCATGCCAATTGTTTTTACTTGGCAATTCTGTTGCATGCAGGTCTGATAATGCACAGCGGAATTATCATTCTGCTCCGGCTAAGAGGAGATATGCAATTAGAGAATTTCACTCAATAGAAATTGTGAAGAGGCATGGTTGTACCACAATTGAGACTTCTGATGGATTTATTATATCTCTTTGTGGTTTTATAAACAAGTCTCGCACGCAGCAAAATGGCTTCCCATCTGAGGTACGTGCTACTGTGTGCTGCATGATTACGTCACTTTCTTATCAATATGATTATGTGGTATATGTGTGTCAATGTGGTTCCCATCAATTTGCTGCATGACCCATCTTGATTTGCACTACTGGCTGGTGGCTAGTAGATAGCATGAATAGTAATGAATCATAACATATCCACATTATATTTACCAAATTTGCTGGATTCTTCTCTGATTTTGTTATGTTCTTGTTTCCCTTAGCCTCCTTAGGTGACCATTACTTTCTCTGTAAAGTGTGCTTGAACGGCAAGTACTCAAGTATATTCACTTATCCTTTTTCTTATGTCATCAGAATTGAGATAATAGTTGTGTAGAATTCAAGATTTTCTGTAGAATTGATTTTGTCTGTTTTTTTAATCTATAGAATTGACAAAAAAGCACCCAGTTTCAACGGTCATCTCAAAATAATCCAAAATTTTGATTATTTTCTTGTCTCTGTTTTCCTTTTGGGGTTGTTGCATGTATGAGTTCACCATTAAACTTGAAAGTATTCTTTAATTATCAAAAGTTGGGATTAATTAAATATAATAGATGAAATGACAGTGATGGTGAGATTGATACAATCTTTTCAATCTTGTTTGGAGATAAAGTGAGGGAGTAATTGAGAAAAGTGTCAACTTATATGCTTTGAAACTATACATGAACATTTTGGCGCGATGCTTTCTTTGCCTATGCGTGAAGAGGAGTGGGGTAAATGTTAGGTGTATTTGACAGTTCTTAATGCCTTGGTTTGAACTTTGAAGTTTTCTATAATATGATCATCATAGTAGGAATCCAAGCAAGATATGAATCTCTTTTTTCTTGGTTAATGCTTTCTTGGTAGTTCTTGCTTACGAATGATGTTTAGTATTGCACAGTGCACAAACCAAACAAAAATCTGAATTGCCTCTTCAGAACTGCAACAAAATTTTAATGCTCATTAGATTGATAATTAGAATTTGGAAGTTTGATTTGCAATTTTGCATCAACATCAATTATCTCTCAAGTTATTAATCATGCTAGATCATTTTGGCATGATGCTTTGAAACTATACATGAACATTTTGGCATGATGCTTTCTTCGCCTATGCGTGAACTCGTGAAGACGAGTGGTGTAAATGTTAGGTGTATTTGACAGTTCTTAATGCCTTGGTCTGAAGATTGAAGTTTTCTATAATATGATCATCATAGTAGGAATCCGAGCAAGATATGAATCTCTTTTTTCTTGGTTAATGCCTTCTTGCATAGGAATGATGTTTAGTATTGCACATTGCACAAAAATCTTAATTGCCTTCTCAGAATGGCCACAAGTTTTGACGCTCATTAGTTTGATAATTAGAATTTGGAAGTTTGATTTGCAGTTTTGCTCCAAATCGATTATTTCTTAGGTTATTAATCATGCTAGGTCATCAAGGTCTAAAATGGTTGAACTTATGTTCATAGTATTTATCTAATACTTGTATTTCAATCAATCAAAGCCTTAGTCCCATAAGTGGGGTCGGCTACATGAACCAAAGTGATTATTCTGGGAGGTCGTCCACATAGATTTTCTTCCTCTACTTCGTACGGTCAAGAGCCTCAATCTCTTGTAAATCTATCTGCTTCATAACTTTTCTAACTCTTTCCCACTAAATCATTTTCGGTCTCCCCCTACCACGTTTGAAATCCCCCTGATCCCACTTCTCCACTTTTCGTACCGGTGCTCCATGTGGTCTCCGTGTTACATGCCCAAACCAAAAAAAATAATATTAGGGGTCATTGTGGCCATTGTAGAAAGGGAAATGAGAGAAAAGTAAACAAAACCCCTTTAATTACTTGAAGTGTTTGGTAGGGGCGTAGGGCAACATAAAAACCCTCAATTCGCTGTTTTTACTATTCTCCCTTCAACTCATCTCATTGTCATAACTCATAACTATTCCTTGACAGTTGACATTCTACTACAACCTCGCCATCAAATAAACCCAATCACAACAAAGCTACAAGAACATCTCAACCATCATGAGCACAAAACCTAATCACATAAATGTGGCCGCTAGAGCAGGTTTCTCAAGTGATTTAATTCAACCATCTAATTTCTCGGAGGTTGAATTGGAGCATTTAAAACTATTTATGCTCTCTTTCTCATTTGTTTTGTTTTGGTACTTTTGCGATGGTTATGGGTTTTGTTGGTAGGGTTCTTTCTTAGGTCTTGTGGTGGTTGGTTATGTGGTGATTGGTAAGGGGAGGCTCATGCCGCTCATAAGATCTTGGGTTTGACAGCCAGGCGAGAGGTAATGGTGGTTTGGTATGGTCGATTGATTGAAGGCAAGTGTGCTGTTGACTTGCTAGTGAAACTGCGGTTAGTAAGTCCGTAAGTGGTGGTTGAGATTTTGGTTAATCGTTGTATGTTATGGAGATATTTGGAGATTTTCAAGTTCCAAGGAGGTGTGAGGAATCCAAATGAAAGACTGAAGGTTATTGGGAATCTGAGCTATAGTCAAACAATTTCCATGTTTCCAGGATTATTGATGAAGAAAGACACATCTTTTTTCATCGGGTTTTTTGCTTTTGTGACAAGAAAATTGAAACTAAAATGAAGAAAGATAACAAGTAGTACCTTGAATGTGATGTAGCACGTAACAGTCAAAGTCATCTACCAGCCCCATCTTGTTTTGTTGCGGATTATATATTTGTTAATTACAAAATTTGCAATATTCCATATGATCTATAGTTCAATCTAAAAACTTTGGATCTCAGGTAGTCCTGCAAGGTTTGAGCTCAGTGTCATTTCAATGTTAATTACTTCATCTACCAATGTAAAGGATGCGCTAACAGCTTATATTCCTACAATATGGTCCATATGGAATGTCACCTTGATATCTTGGTGAACCCATTTCTAGTTGTTTTATTATGATACTGGCCCTTGATGTGAAGTCAATACCGTCAGCAAATACTTCATATCTCTGTCAACTTGTGCTAAACCTTGACTTCTTTATGCATATTGTTACTCACTTGAATGTAAGCAGCAGTCACCCCATAACTCTAATCCCTTGCCTCTTCAAAACATGTCATGGCTTTTGGTGGTTTGCCTAATCGAAATAAAATGAAATCATATTTAAATTCATGTCTCTCTATTTAGGCATGGTGGTTGCTAGTTCTCTCTAGCTATAATAACTATAGAATCCTCATTTCAGGACAAAGCTAAAGTGCTTCTATTGGTTTGAGATAGATAGGTCTCTTCATGGCTACTCGGGTTCTAATCTTTTTTCCCCTAAGTTCTATTGTGTTGTCGCTAGTTCTTGCAATGTCGGGTGCTATCTTTAAACTTGACTACATACATATTATTGGATGAAGGTGCTTAGTCTCCTTTAGTCTCTGGCCCTCTGGTATAAATGGACCGAAGCTAATTCACTAAAAAAATTCTTCGTGCACCGGGAGCATGGTAATTATCATGCACTTGCACTTAAGATAAAACATTCATGCTATCCTAATAGTATATTTATGTTAAGCATTTTGTCATTTTGAACATTCATGTTTTTCTTTTAAAGCACTTAATTTATAAACTTAAGTTTTCTAAAAGTAGAACATGAATGTTCAAAATGCTTACTATAAATCATGCATAGTATAAATTTTCTTGTTTAAGTGGTGCTTGGTGTTCATTGTGTGTCTGGGTGCATAATTCACGGATTACTTATTCAACATCTTGTCCCATACTATTGGTTACGTATCTAACTTCTATATTGAGAAGGATTGTTGGGTTTTAATAAATTTAAACGCTCTAGCAAACCATCAACGGCAGGATGATAAATTTGTAGGGTTGGAAACTTATTTTAGACAGGAGCTTGACAAGTATGCTAATTATTTTAAGACTACCTAGAATGAATCACTTGATTATAGAATGCAGAGGGAGTCTTAAACAGTTTTGTTGACCAAGTTATACCTAGGCATTACCATGCTCGTATAGTGTGAACATGTTTGCAAAGTTTGGCAAACTTTTAGACTAACTTGGCTTTGGAACAGGTTTGCAGGGATTTCATTTATGGATTTCCTTACAACTGGGAAGAGTATGCAGCATCTATGGGTGATGAATCAAATCAAGGTAACTTGGAAGATAGTAAGTGTTTCCTCCCTGCTGTTTTGGATGCCTACAATGGTGCTCAATTGCATGACTTAGTGCTATCTCTTTCAGACTCTCAAAGAGATCTGTTCAATAAAAAAGTTCACGATGATCTGATTGGAATGCTGAGTCCACATCCCGTGGATGGAATTGAAGCTCAACCCTTTGAATCTACCCCTTCCCAAGTTGATGCTGATATTTTAACCTCAAAATCTAAAAGGACAAATTCTAGCAAGAAACGACAAAGGTGATTAACTAATTATAACTGCATCCTGTGATAATCAAAGTAGTGGTTTAGTATGTGATCTAGAAGTTATGATGATTGAAGACTGAAGAAATTGTACAGATTCTAACTTATTTCACAGAAATCAGGATATATGAGTGGGGGAAGAAAACATGAATGTTTCAGTTTTAACCGAAGCTCCTATAAAGCTTTGAGCAGCTTAGTAGAACTCGTTACTGTACATGAAACTGCTGTATACTGGTAGAAGTAGATTAAAACTATCTTACGTTGAACTATGGTGATTCGATGTAGCGAAAAATGGATCAGCACCATTCTCAACCATGCCGTGGGGTGTGGACTTATTAGGTGAGGTTTGGATTCAAACTAGATTGGTTTTGAGTTTCGAGTATGAACCTGAACCTGACTGTGTTCTAATCATGGGTTATTTATTACTGATGTTTTAGTCAAAAATTAATTGTTGGGTTGAATTTGGGCTTGTTCTTTGTGTTGTACACTTGTAAACTTGTGAAAACTAAACATAGGCCTGACGAATTCATAGTTGGGCGTAGTTCTGTCATGATTAATTCCTGACCAAACAAAACTCTAATTTGTGCACATATTTAAACCTATTAAAACCTAACAAGTTATTTTTAAATGTCCATAATTGTCATTTTACACAACAAGACTTCAAGCAATCAGCTATATGTTACCAGACACCTTTAAACAATCAACTATTTAAATCAGCAGTTAAATCCTCTAAACAAAAAGTAATCATTTAACCACAAACTCTAAACTCTAACCTATAAACTCTAATCACCAAACAAGGCCAACATCTTTATTCTTTGGATGGAAATGTGTATGGGTCCTACCGAAGGATCTTAACTTAGAAAATACCAGGGCGTGTCGTGAAAAGTTGGTGACTTGGGGACCAACTCACCCAAAGTCACTTGACATCTATGATCCATCTACATGGGCTTGAAGTTGATGTATTCATTCTCAAATTGGCATTTTTAATTTGACTAATACATTGGCTTGAAGTTGATGGATCCATGATGCATTATGTGCAACCTTTTTCCTTTCTTGATGTTATTTCTATTTCTTTCTACCTTTCTCTTTACCACATACCTCTCTTTATCCCATCATTTTTTTTCCACTTACAATTAAAATTTGTTTAGAAATAGCGCTACTTTTTAAGAGCTTTTCAAATCAAATGTCGCAAAACAAGATCGAAATGACTATGTTATTTAGTATTTGAATTGGTTTAGGCATTAAGTTTTAGCTTAAAATTCTTATACTACGTATGTTTTATTTTTAATTAATTGAACTTGATTAGAATATGTGTTTGGGGAATATTGTAATACCTAATTGAAAATTTTCTAAACTTATTAGATTAAATTTACTTTATAACTCATTTTATTACTATATTACCTAATGGAATCTCTTTTGATTCAGTTCGATGTGTATTTTATTACTATATAACTTTTATAATTTTTTAGTAAATGTATTTAAAGATATTTTAATTTAAAGTTGTGTGTTGGGATGTGTGAAAAAACAAATGTTGCAAAAAAAGGGTAACAGAGAGAGTGCTTTTGTAGAAAAAATGTATAAAATCGGACATAATGTCAACTTTGGATTGTTACTAAAATTATACGATTTGCAAGTTACTCGATAGCAACTTAGTTAATCAATTCAACTCAAACTAACTCCAAATGGTCATCTAGCTTCATAGGAATGAAAATGGAAAAAAATTGGTTGATCCACCGAGTAGACTATCCAGTAGCGGGTAGTCTACCCGGTGGGTAGGTGTAGCAATGTCCAAATGAAAATATGGAATAGTCTTCCAAATAGCAAATCGAATATGCACATATTTACTAAGAGCATCAATTGCCTTGGACATTAGAAAGATTGTTTTTATATTAAGTGCTTATTTGATTGACACTAAAAAAAGGAATTAAAATTTCCTAAAAGGTGAGGAAAGATTATGGTATTTACTTACATAATATAATCATAGAAATTTAAATTTTTTGAAAATTCTATTTCCTACAAAATGGGATAATCAATGTCAGCTTGATAAATTTAAATTCTCATATTTTTTTTTAATTATGTCTGATTCCTTAGGAGAGTTAGAAGGGAGAAATTTTCCCGTAAACTTAGAATTTTGATATAAAGTTATTTTTTATATAAACAAAACCCGAAATTATTTTTATTTCTCTTGTCCTTTGGATTATTTTCTTCTTTTATAAATAAAAACAGTAGTTAAATCTTTAGTCGTTAATCGTTATACGCAACTTAAGTAAATTCGTAGTAGTGACCACCAATATTGAGGTGCTTATTTCTAGTTGGCGTCAATATTGAATTGTTGACCACCAATAAAGAATATACGAGTATACATTTTGAATTTTGATAAGTGCTTTAATTTGGACCATAAATTTTGTCTAATGTCTTATATAGGTTGTTCAACTTATCAGCATTTGACTTGAAAGAGCAAAATTAAAAATATATATATATATATATATATATTCACTAACAAAAATATTACTAACAACTTGCTCAAAAACAAAAATTCAATAATTACATTGACAGATCCAAGAAAAATATTTAGTAGGGTCAAAATCAATTTTTTATAATGGTTTATTTACATAAATCTAGAATATTCTAAACTAATCTAATACTAGAAAGTTCTACTAACTAATATTTTTAAATATTTCTTATTCTCTTAGATTTTACATGACCATTTAAAATTTTCTGAATTAATCTCTAGAGGTGGGAAAAACGTGTCGTGTCGTGTCGTTTAATTAAACGGGCTCACACCCCTCAATCCTAACCCGACCTGTTTAATAAACGGGTCGTGTTGTGTCAACCCGTTTATATTAAACGTGTCGAAATCATTGACCCTAACCCGTTTATTTCGTATCGAGTTCGGGTCGTGTTGGTGGGTTATGTAGTTTTTTCACGCTAAAGTTGAAAATCAAGTAAAATCGTGTCGGGTCAGGTTGACCTGTTTAATTAAACGGGTTGAACTCCCTTGACCCTAACCCGACCCGTTTATTAAACGTGTCGTGCCGTGTCAACCCAATTAATTTAAATGGGTTGACATTATCAACTCAAACCCGTTAATAATGGGTCGATTTCGTATCGAGTTAGAGAGTCGTGTCAAGGTTTCCCACTTCTATTAATCTCTAACATTCTCCCCTCCAACACCTAGACGCCTCTCCTATTTTCCTAAAAATATCCTCTTCTAAGTTCTGACAACAACGTTAGCAACTCAACACCTCTTCTTCTGCAATCAGATTCCTTGTTTGTGGTTCATAGGGTCACTGCTAAGTGTTAGCCATTTCCTTGGCGCTTTTAGCTGAGGTCATAGGTATGTGTAAATGTGCAAGAATATACTTCCTCCGTAACATAAAAATAGCAACGATTGCATTTGCACGTATTTTAAGGAAACAATTTAAGGGTGTAAACGACTGAATTAATTAAAATAATTTTGATATTAATAACTTATAATCATATTCTTACTTGTGTTAAAACCATTTTGATTAATTCATTCGTTTACTCCCTTAAATCGTTTCCTCAAAATGTGTGAAAAAATAATTGTTATCATTTTTATGTTATGAAGGAATTGTAATACTTGGTCACAAACTCACACTGAAGGGTATTGGAAATTTAAGACATGATAGATAAGGAAAATATATCATACAACAGTATTGCAACAAATGATTTTACAACAAATAATTTTACACGCATTTAAAAATAAATAAGGAAAATTAAATAAATTGCAACAAATGATTTGCAACAAATGATTTTACACGCATTTGAAAAAAGATTGAAGGTTATAAAAATGTAAATTAATTTTAATAAAAGAAAAAATGCATGAGATCAAAGGTAGTCGTTGTTAAAATAATTTTTTTTTCTTATTTAAATCCCAAAATCTCTTAATTAATTTAAATACGTGCAAACACGACTAGAAAAGATGCTATTTGCAACGAGAATTTCCGTCGCAAAAATGTGATCCCGTCGTAGAAAAGAGGGGTTGGGTTATAAATGATTTTTTCCGTTGTTAATGGACACATTTTTTGTAGTGAAAAATAATGTGTTTTATTTTTATTACTATACTATAATATAGGATTTTTTTTTCTGATTTGCAAAATATTAGGTTGCCTAATTCTTATCATAAACAAATAGTGCACAAATACGTTTTGATGACACAAAGGTCCATGCATAATAAGCAAATAATTTTAAGAAGAAAACTATATAATAATTTTATTTTTTTTGAAGTTGAAAACTATATAATAATTAATAATTTTTATGTCACAATCGAGCATAATAATATAATAATACTCCATAATGTTGATTACCGCAAAGAGTAATGTACTTAAGATATCTATTAATTATTATTGAATATGTCCGATATATATGAGT
This sequence comes from Salicornia ramosissima, assembly GCA_951394345.1. NCBI lineage: Eukaryota > Viridiplantae > Streptophyta > Magnoliopsida > Caryophyllales > Amaranthaceae > Salicornia > Salicornia ramosissima. Next base: position 58,944,807 of record OX596235.1, on the reverse strand, counting down.
GGAACCAACGTAAAGCAAGTCGGTTCTAGTAGTATTTACAATATATATAAAATTAATAAAAAGATATAGTTATAAAAGTATTTGATTTTGTTTGATTCTTGTAGTTGTTACCTTTTTGCATTTTACAATATTTTAATAAATTAAAAATGGTCAAAGTTATGTATTAAAGAAAGTATGTATTAAAGATTATGAGAATTAAAAAAAAAAAAAAAAAAACTCATGAACATGAAAATTTTGATGAATAATGAGTAAGACATGTGGCTTTGGTTGTTTTTTTTTTTTTTTTTTTTTTTGAGGAAGCTTTGGTAGTTTATTTGACTCTTAACCATTATACTTTATGTTCATGTGATGGAGATTACTATTGAATCATTAATTGCTCTATTAAATTATTTCACAAATTCTTATATACTTCCTGTGTATATTAATTTAGGGTCGTTTGGTTGGAGAAAGGGAAAGTGAATGACTTTAGGGTTGAGATTGGGAGAATGAAAAGGTAAATCATTACATTTAGTTGTTTGTTTTGAAAAAGAAAAGGAATGAGACCACTATACAACTAGAGCCGTTCAAAATGATCTGATACGAGTGATCCGATACGTAATCCGGAGGATCTGATTAAAAAAATATCAGATAAATTTTATGTAGAAAAATTTGATAAATTCGGATCGGGAAATTTGATGTTTCGAATATCAGCCAAAAAAGTTACTCATCTCACCAAGAATTTAACTAGTCATAACACTCACAATGGAATTTTAATAGATTACTATTAAATATTATTGTTAAATAAGGCTTTTAAAACCATTTTTCCAACACTAGGTACACGAAAAAGAAATCCGTTAAAGTTATGAAATTTTAAACCTTATTAAAGGGGACAAATGAACATTACTAATTATAAAAAATAGAAATTGAAGTACTCATCTATCTATCAATAACTATTTATATATCGACATGAAGAAGAATAAGAAGTGGGAGGATCACTTCATCAATATTAGTAATTAATAGAAATAAAAATAGAAATAGAAATAGAAATTTGAATTGAGGTAAAGAAACGTGAAGCATGTACAAGGAGAAAAATTCATTAATATTAGTAATTAATAAAATTAGATATATTTTCTCCTAAAATATAGCCGTACATTGTAACAACTCACGACTATATTTTAGGAGAAAATATCTCTAACTCTATTCCGTTCCTTATTAGCAGAACTTGGGTTAATAATTCGAAGTCCAATAAAGTTACTTTGATAATACTTCGGCTACCTATCCCGAAGCTAATCCAGTACAACATGATCTTAGTAAACACATTTATGTTGACTATCATTTTGTACAGCTATATTTTAGAAGAAAATATCTCTAATTCTGGGCGTGTTCTCTTCAATTTATATCAGATCAGATCTTATGCCATACTGCCATATAGGGTTTTGGGTAGTAATTTTAATAAACTAAGTTTAGATTTAGATTACCATGATAAATTTAATATTTTTAATCAAAAGGTAATATGTTTAAGATAAAAATTAGAAAATAGAGTAATTAAGAAGTGGCGTGAACCTCTTAGCATTAGGGCATTATTTAGGTAATTAGGTATCAATAATTATTCAACTCTATCTAAGGCATGTATCTTCCTTTCCTTATTGCTGCTTTGTATACCTGATGCTATGATGATGCCATTGACATTTGAGGACACATTTTTTAAAAATAAATAAAATACTCCATCGGAGTCAAAAATAAAAAAAAAAAAATGCAACAATTGGGGAGGCAAAGACTCCTATACAATTTTTGGTTTTGAGAGTAGAGGGAGAAAGCGAGGTATGTGATCATGTGAGAGATAGAAAGAAAAAACTTACATTTATTTTAAAACTTCTAGATAGAAAGGAAACTATTGTATTTATTTTGAAACAAGAAAAATAGAATAAAAATTGGTAATTAAGGGCTTGTTTAATTCAGATTATATTCAGTTCAGTTCAGTTCATTTTTATTAAGTTCAGTTCATCCCTATTCAGCTAATGTAAACGAACCCTAAGGTAGTTTGGATCACAATTTGTAGTTCTTCACAGTTTGCAATTCCTCTATCAAGAATATGAAGATGGCATTGTTTAAGGAGATGGGGGAGATGATCTGATGTGTCTTTGGTGAGAATCGAGCCTCATAGCTCGAAGATGCAATAGTTAGGCTCTGTTCTTTAGGACTGATCTGGTCTGATCTGTTCTGATCTGATCTGATCTGATCTAATCTGATCTGATCTGATTTGATTTTGTCTGATCTGATCTGAATTGATCTGATCTGATCTGATTTGAATTATTTTTATTTTTATTTTATTTTAATTTTAATTTTAATTTTTTAATTTTTTAATTTTAATTTTAATTTTAATTTTTTATTTATTTTTTATTTATTTTTTATTTATTTTTTATTTATTTATTTTTTTTAATTTTTATTTTAATTTTTATTTTTATTTTTATTTTTGTTTTTGTAATACTTATTTTTTTATGAGAAATGTAATACATGATTATATTTACTAAAATAATAATAATTATTATTATTATTAATAATTAATATTATTATTATTATTATTATTATTATTAATATTATAATTATTATTATGATAGCCCATTTCATTTCACTTCTTCATTAAATCTCACTCCAAAACTTCAAAACTTCAAATAATAATATTAATTAGCATAGTGCCCGTGCGATGCACGGTTTATAAATCTAATTATTAATCCCGTAGGAAACAATAAATCAATTTACTATAAATGGCTTATTTACACACAAAAATTAACCATTGAAATAATGTCATTAGTCGAAATTGTGGCTAGATAATGCTATTTATTAGATTACAAAAAAAAAAAAATTAATAATCCCGTTATTACAAGGTTATTTATTTAATCTAATAGAATGATTTTTTGCCCGTCATCGCATTCTCTAAATCTATAAGCACAATAGTAACGTAACTTTATATCTTACCCACCATTATGGATAAGTACAATAATAACTTTCTTCAGCTAACCATTGACCAAAAAATTATTACATAAAATAGTCATACAACCATTTGGTATAGATATTAATAAGTTTAAAAGAATAAAATAAATTTTATCATATTTGTAAGAGTAAATAGCATAATTAAACGTTTAACCAATAATAATTTATATGTAGCATACTTTTTTAATAGAAATGTATTCCTATTATTATGAATGTTATAAAACTCATTATTTAAGTTTTATATTAGTAAAAAAATAATTCCCTTGTTATAGAAATTAGAATATTATTCATATAAATAATTTAAAAATTGCACAAAACCTTTAATTAATATTATAAATGTATAAAGTTTTTTAGCATATAAGTATTTTCCTATGAAAATATTTCTATAACATTTTTCTAGAAGAAGTTATGTGAGAGATCTTTTTTTTTAAAAACAATCGAAGTTAAATGGTAAAAGATATTTATTATATTTTTGTAAAAAAATATAGAAGCACAATAATAACTTTCCTAATTTAATCATTGTGCAAAAATTAAATGGTTAGATTAGTATAATATAAGTACAGTAACAACTTTATATCTTACCCGCCAGTATATATAAGCACAATAATAACCTTCCTAATATAACCATCGTGAAAAAATTATTACATAAAATAGTCATATAAAACCAATAGGTGATTGAATATACAACAATTCAAAATATATAGGTATGGATATTAATAAATGTAAAGAATAAGATATATATATATATATATATATCTTATATTATTTATAAGAATAAATAACACGTACAATTAAACTTATAACCAATCACGTATGTAACATACTTCTTTAATTGACATTTTATTCTTATTACTATGAATTCTTAAAAACTCATTATATAAGCTCTACATTAGTAAAAAAAATTCTCTTGTTATAGAAATGAGAATTTTTTTCATATATATAAAATAATTTTAAATTTGTAGAAAATCTTTAATTAATATTATAGATATATAGCATATATAATTTTTTCTAGGAAAATATTTTTATAACATTTCTCTAGAAAAAGTTAATGTGAGATATATATATTTTTTTTTAAAAATCAAATCAAATTAAATGGAAAATGATATTTATGATATAATTGTTAGCAATACAATAAAAAAAGTTAGAGGTATTTTACATTTTTAACATGGTATTTTTTATTTATGTTATTTTCATTTCTTTTATTTCATTATTATTGCTCTTTAATGGATATCTATTATTAAGATTATGAATACGATAAAACTTATTATATAAGCTTTAAATTAGTAAAAAAATAAAAACAATTCTCTTGTTATGTAAATGAGAATATTTTTCATATAAATAATTTTAAATTTGTACAAAATCTTAAATTAATATTATAGATATATACCATATATAATTTTTCTCGGAAAATATTTTTATATCCTTTTTCTAAAAGAAGTTATGTGAGAGGTTTTTTTTTCATATTAAAAATCGATGTTAAATGGTAAAGATGTTCGTTGCATTATTTATGATATAATTGTTAGCAATACAATAAAAAAAGTTAGAGGCATTTTACATTTTTTACATGGTATTTTTATTTATGTTATTTTCATTTCTTTTATTTCATTATTATTGCTCTTTAATGGATATCTATTATTATGATTATGAATACGATAAAATTTATTATATAAGCTTTAAATTAGTACAAAAATAAAAACAATTCTCTTGTTATGTAAATGAGAATATTTTTCATATAAATAATTTTAAATTTGTACAAAATCTTAAATTAATATTATAGATATATACCATATATAATTTTTTCTAGGAAAATATTTTTATATCCTTTTTCTAGAAGAAGTTATGTGAGAGTTTTTTTTTTAATATTAAAAATTGATGTTAAATGGTAAAGATGTTCGTTGCATTATTTATGATATAATTGTTAGCAATACAATTAAAAAAGTTATAGGCATTTTATATTTTTTACATGGTATTTTTATTTATGTTATTTTCATTTCTTTTATTTCTTTATTATTTCTCTTTAATGGATATCTATTATTATGATTATGAATACGATAAAAATTATTATATAAGCTTTAAATTAGTAAAAAAAATAAAAATAATTCTCTTGTTATGTAAATGAGAATATTTTTCAATTAAATAATTTTAAATTTGTACAAAATCTTAAATTAATATTATAATATATACCATATATAATTTTTTCTAGGAAAATATTTTTATATCCTTTTTCTAGAAGAAATTATGTGAGATTTTTTTTTTAATATTAAAAATCGATGTTAAATGGTAAAGATGTTCGTTGCATTTTTATTCACAATACAATAAAAAGGTTTGAGGTATTTTTTAAATTTTATTAAGTAGTTTTCTTTTTGAAAATGAATTAAGTTAACATATACAACCAGTTACCCAAAATAAGGAAATGAATATAGAAATAATTTTATGCATATATGTAATATTTTATTAAAAGATTTTTCCATTTTTTTAAAAATGTATAAGAGAAGCGAATCATAGAGCGACAATTGTCAGCTCCACATCGATCTGCTTCTCTTTTAGTATAATATATAGATAGTTATTAATAATAATACTACTACTACTAATAATAATAATAATAGTAGTAGTAGTAATAATCACCGCCGGAAAAGTCATTTCGAAAACCGTCGCCGAAAAACTCGGCCTGAAAACCGTCGCTGGAAAAGTTGGCCGAATGATCATCGTCGGAAAAGTCAGTCCGAAAACCGTCCCCGAAAAACTCGGCCTGAAAATCGTCGCCGGAAAAGTCGGCCGAATAATCACCGCCGGAAAATTCAGTCCGAAAACCGTCGTCGGAAAAGTCATCCCGAAAACCGTCGCCGAAAAACTTGGCCGAATAATCACCGCCGAAAAAGTCAGCTCGAAAATCGTCGCCGAAAAACTCGGCTTGAAAATCGTTGGCGGAAAAGTCGGCCGAATAATCACCGCCGGAAAAGTCAGTCCGAAAACCGTCGTCGGAAAAGTCGTCCCGAAAACCGTCGCTGAAAAACTCGTTCGAAAACCGTTGTCGGAAAATGTCGAGCGGAAAAACGATGCTCGAAATTAATAATAATAATAATAATAATAATAAAAAAAAAAAATTAATAATAATAAAGAGTAATCTGATCTGATTACTGTAGCTTTTAAGTCCAAAAGAACAGGCCTTACTCCAACGCAACTATGTCGAAGCTCGATTCTCTGTTGGGCAACACAATACTTTTGAGTTTCAGTTAAATATTTAGATTGTTCAGTCAAAATATATTTAACTGAAACTCAAAAGTATTATTTATTTAATTCCCTTCTAAAATTTAAAAGGTACTTTAGTATGTTAAGTTAATCTAATTCTCTTCTTTGTCATTTAAATTATTTACCAGATGCAGCTAATAGCCTGATAATTCAATTGAAATATATAGAAAATAAAAGATATGTGCTTCATTTTCTTATTATGTGTTCAACATTTGACTATAAACTATAAAGTACTTTATTTTTATATGTCAATGGAATGATAAAAATCAATTAGAAATTTGGAGTAATAGGTTTACTAAATGTACAAAACAAAAACAAAATCAACTTTGTGATTCCATAAGTCTTTAATTTGCTGTCATATTTTCTTCTAATAAGTATTGTACATTATAATTATTCCAGTCATAAGTATTGTACATTATATTTTTCTGTATATGCATAAAACTATCAACAGTCAAATTTTGCATATGAATAGTTACATCCTTCAAAAAGTAGCAAGTAATTTGAAACGCAATGAATAAATAGTAACAAATGCTTAAACGTTGCAGAGATAAAGGGATCAAAACAGTAAAATCAATTCCTTCCTAATTAAAAAAGGATCGATATATACCCTAATTTAACTTTTAATTTTATTTCATTAAAAAATTGAAATCAATTTATTACTAGTATCATAAAATTAGAAGGCATCTATTTATCATGAATCCCCAAAAGTTAACTTTCTATTATTCCTCATAACAACATTACTCCTTCAATCATGCACACATTCAACTTTTAACATCTAGCTCTTGGCATCCAACACCCACAATTATTGAAATAGAAATTAAAAAAAAGCATCTTTGAAAAGCATATTCTCAAATTGTATTTGGATTTTTTTGAAAGTCGATTCACAGGAATTAATGGCTTCTCCTCCAAAATAACAATAAAAAAAAGCTCTTGTTATTTATATCGTCCTTGTTTTATTAAATATCGCCCAAAAATTTGAATAAAAAAATGATTTTGCCTTCACTTAAAACAACGCCACAACAACTCCGATAACATAGACAATGACACCGAATACGACGTCACCGGACCACAACCTCAACAAATAGTCGGGACATTCACCCTAAACGGCCCCTTAATTTTTTTTTAAACCACCACCTTCATGGTAGTGGTGGTGGTCTAATATGCATGTATACAGGTACAAAAACAGGTTCGGGTACGAAAAGGGTATGAAATACGTTGATTTGAAAATTATAAGATACAAGTACGACAAATAGGTATTATTCTTTGCAAAAAATAAATAGATATTATTGAATATTTTAAAAATTAAGATATTTTTATCATTTTTTTAATATCCTTTGGAATATTATAATTTAAATTAGCATAAAAATATAAGAAAAACCTTTAAAAACATATCCAAACATGAAAAAATGAGCAAAATTTTCATAAAACATGTCAAAAAAGAATGTCAAAATTGGGTAAAGTATCGGGTATCCTAGAAGTATCGGCATCGTATTGGTATCCGGTAAGGCGGTAAGGATACGACAACCTCAATGAAGTATCTATACTACCTTGGTGGTGGTTGTCGAGGTCATAGTCCGGAGTTGTTCCCCACATAATTTAAATCCAAAGGAAAATATTGTCATTTCACTTAAATTAGGGTGATATATTGAGTAAAATAAGGACGACAAATAGTGATCCACCAGATATAAAAAAAGAAAGTAAAAGAAAAAGAAAAACCAAAAGAGTCATAATTTTGACTTCGCCACTTTTTTTCCAACTATAAAGATCATACTCAACTTCTATATAAGTCACTCTACTTCTCCACTTTGTTTCTCAACCTCTTCTTCTTCTTATTCTCTCTACTCTTTTCTATCTCCCCTTTTTTTCAGGTATACAAATTATTCCCTCTTTTTTTCCTCATATTTCAACTTTATTACGTGCACTTTTTACTTGTCATATTCCAATTCATGCACCCTTTTTTTTTTCATGTCCTTTTCTTTCGATTTCAATTCGATTCGTTAACTCGGGTTTCAAATCAAAGTTTTTTTTTTTTTTTTTGGGTTTTTGTGGGGTTCTAATTTTAGTTAATTTTGATTTGGGTATGATTTTATAGGTTGAATCCAGTATGATGGCGCGGAATATTGAAAAAATGGCGTCGATTGACGCCCAACTTAGGCTTTTGGTTCCTGCTAAAGTTTCTGAGGATGATAAGTTGATCGAGTACGATGCTCTTTTGCTCGATCGATTTCTTGATATTCTTCAGGATTTACACGGTGAAGATCTTCGGGAAACTGTATGTTTTGATTTTTTCACCCCTTTTTTGTTGCTTAATTTGATTGTGTTTTTAGTATACCCTTTTTAATCTTATATTCAAGGAATTACCCATATGATTTATATGATTGGAAATTATCTAAATTTGAAGATCCATTGATTTTGTTGCATAAAGGTTGAATTTTGTTTTAAACCCATTATTCACTTGAAGATTTTTTTTTTGGGTTTACTTGATGTCAAATCTGCTGAAATTGCAAGATATGGAATACAGGGATGCTTCATTTACAACCAAAGTTAGGATCTTGGTCTTTTTTTGTAGTCACAGGTCAATGATGCTGTGTAAGAATGAGACAATATAAGATCATTATTGGTCTAGTGTTGACTTGATATGTAAATAACTGAATTTGTATTGATGGCTTGGTTGATTCACTTGATTGCAAGATGGAGTTGTTTAAGACTTTTTTTTTATTGATTCTCTTATGTTAGGTGATTCATATACATCGTAACTTACAAAAAATAGAAAAAAAAAATTCTCATTTTATATGTGGGTCAAATTGATGTAGGTCCAAGAGTGTTATGAGCTTTCAGCAGAGTATGAAGGCAAACATGATCCTAAGAAGCTTGAAGAGCTTGGAAATGTGCTCACAAGCTTGGATCCAGGGGACTCCATTGTCCTTGCTAAGTCTTTCTCTCACATGCTTAACTTGGCCAATCTGGCCGAGGAGGTTCAGATTGCGTATCGTCGTAGAATCAAGAAGCTTAAGAAGGGAGATTTCATCGATGAGAATTCGGCTACAACCGAATCTGATATTGAGGAAACATTTAAGAGGCTTGTAGGGGACCTTGGAAAATCTCCCCAAGAAGTCTTTGATGCCCTAAAGAATCAAACTGTTGATCTTGTCTTAACTGCTCACCCCACACAATCTGTCCGTAGATCTTTGCTTCAGAAGCATGGCAGGTTTGTTGTTTATATGAATTGATCACTATTTGAAGTTTCCTAGAAACTAGCACTAAGGTCTTGTTCTTTTGGACTTAATTCCAGACAAATTCAATTCAGCTTGGCTCATGTTGAGTCTACGATTTAGCTTAATTCAATTCCATTGTTGAGTCTACGATTTAGCTTAATTCAATTCCATTTAAATTAATTCAGTCCAAAGAACAAGGCCTAAATCAAGTAGTTTATGAGGACAGTTGATGTAATCATCCATTAGTAATGGTTAAACTTTAAGGGTAGTTTTAAACTTCATGATTGATAGCATTTTGTTAAGAACTAAAATTTCCAAACAGTGACTCTTTAAACTAAATGACTTGTTTTGTTTCAATTATAGTGTCATGCTACATGCTTTTCGTTTTAGAATTGGATGAATTGATCATGATAGAACGAAAATTGGTTTATTTTTCAGGATAAGGAATTGTTTAGCCCAGCTATATGCAAAGGATATCACTCCTGATGACAAGCAGGAGCTTGATGAAGCTTTACAGAGAGAGGTGTGGTGGCATATTAATATTATTATACTGGCTTGATTTGTTTTTCAGTCAAAAGTAGCATGTCATTAGTTTTATAGATGCCATGTTTGCGGTGAACCGTTTTATTATTGTAGTGAAATCAAGACGTGATTGTTGGCTTTTCCATGTAAGTGGAGCCTAGAAATGGGGGGATGGTGAAACTAATATATTTGCCACCGGAGAGAATCTTAATTTAAAAATAAGAAAGGAGTACAAAGAGCACATTGGGAGAGGATAGTTGTCTGATTTTAATATCTTCCATATCTTGCTCCTTTAAGAAAGTGATATCTACGTTGTCTAACCCACAAAAATCGAGAGGAAGCAAAAGGGAACTAAATTTTACAAATTTAGAAATAAAATGGATTTTTTTTTTGGGTGAAACAAAATTAATGTTAATGTGGGTCAAGTTCCCATGTGTGTATAGTTGTGGGTGAAATGGAAAACAAAATGTCCATTTTTAGGATTAAATTAAAGTAAAATTGACTTAACTCTATGAAACTGAGTAGAACTTAGGGCTCTTTTACATTAGCTGAATAGAGCTGAACTGAACTGAACTGAATAGAAGTGTATTAATTGAACTAAATAGAGATGAACTGAACTGAACTGAATATAATCTGAAGTAAACAAGCCCTTAGAAGATCGGATTATTTTATTGTAGCATTACAGATGGATTTTTATTCTGAATTACTTAACTTGATCATCGGTCATTAATGACAACCCAAAGAGATTAAGTACATTGTTAAAGCTCTTCTGGTAAAACTTTAAGCTGCCATAATCTGACTATCTTCTGGTAACTAATTTGATCACTAGATGCAGCAATTGCCCAAACATATATATATATATATATATATACTTCCTCCGTTCCAAAAAAAACGCAACAGTTTCCATTTTTTGATGTTTCAAAATAAATGCAACAAATTTTTATTTTCCTTATATAGTAAACTTTTGCTACTTAAAAGACATAAATACCCTTACTAATTCTTTATTTGTCCCCACCTTTTCTTTCTCCAATTCTTTAATTGTCCCCACTTTTCTCTCCATTTATTTTAATCAACTATCCCTCACTTTTTATAATTACCTACAACAAAAAAAATGCTTAGGAGTCCGTGCCATGATAATTGTTGCGTTTTTTTTGGAACGGAGGTAGTATATATATATATATATATTTATACATAAATGTTAGTTATCAATTACTCTAGTTGAGATATGAGGTTTGAAAAGTAATACTTTTGTTAAGATATGACCTCTTTTTTTTCCTTCCTTTTTTTAATCATTAATGAAATTACTGCAGACATAGCTGACAAGAGCTTTTTGAATTTTTGTTTCAGTTAAGGAAGTATGTGCATCATGCAATTTTCATTGTGTTTTTTTTTTCTTTTTCCTATTTCTTAAAGAAAATGTTTTGAATCTGCTCAGTGCATAATTATGTCAAAAAAAAAAACTCAAAAAAAAGGATTAAGCATGCATTTTTATCATTATTTACAAAAATGCCGTTAATGATCACACGTGTACCCTTTTAGTGTCTAATGTACCAATTTTCACGCTGAAAATAGATTTTACTTGTCCTATCCCTATATAGTGGCAATTTCAGACTATAATTTCCCACTTTTCTTCCATTAAAAAATCTGGAACCTCGTGCTGTTTGTTGCATTTTTACCCTTCCGATTTGGATCTGGGGTTTCCTTGACATTCATTGATTCTTACCTAAATAATAAAAAAGGACTTTTCTGATTAGGGAATTTAGTGATTGATTGCTATACCTTATATTTGGTTGCAAATTACTAATAGTGTTGTTGTGTACTCTTTAATAACTCATCTTTTGTAATGGTTATGCAGATTCAAGCAGCATTTCGTACTGATGAAATTCGACGGACACAACCCACACCTCAGGATGAGATGAGGGCTGGAATGAGCTACTTCCATGAAACAATTTGGAAGGGCGTTCCCAAGTTTTTGCGCCGTCTTGATACTGCTTTGAAGAACTTAGGCATAAACGAACGTGTTCCTTACAATGCTCCTCTTATCCAATTTTCATCTTGGATGGGTGGTGATCGTGATGGTATGTTCACTATAACCTCTGTCTAATACATATGCTTTTTGTTAGGAAAAACAGGGATTAATTTCTTATGCAATGAGCTAATCTTTCTTTCTGATGATTAGATGACTGGATTATGGTGCTCATAGAACCTTTTTTTGTAATGCTTATTCTTTGGCATTCAATATATAGGTAATCCAAGAGTTACACCTGAGGTCACCAGGGATGTATGCTTGTTAGCTAGAATGATGGCAGCTAACCTCTATTTCTCACAGATAGAGGATCTCATGTTTGAGGTGCATTATTGAAGACTTTCTTTAGGCCTTTTCTTTGTTTGGTGATCTTGTTTCTTATTATGTCTTAACTTTTGATATTGTTGTTCAACATGGCAGATTTCTATGTTTCGTTGCAGCGATGAACTTCGCGTCCGTGCTGATGAACTCCACAGCTCCTCAAGAAAGGATGCCAAACATTATATAGGTACTTTCTCCACTGTTCACAAGGAGTGTTCTAATAGTAGTGCGAAGTTCCATATGCAAACATTGAGAGATTTGTTACTAGTAGAATAATGAAATATGAAGCACTTACATATTTGGCGAATTCTTTGTGCAGAATTTTGGAAATACATTCCACCGACTGAACCATACCGTGTAATTCTTGGTGATGTGAGAGATAAGTTATACAACACACGTGAGCGTTCTCGACAATTGCTATCCCATGGAACCTCAGATATCCCAGAAGATTCAACCTACACCAATGTGGAGCAGGTACATGGCTGCAAGTAAATATGTAACATCGGTATCTTAAATTGGCATGTACACTGACTTGATCTCTTGTGTGTTCTCAGTTTTTGGAGCCTCTCGAGCTTTGCTATCGGTCCCTCTGTGTCTGTGGTGATCGCCCGATTGCAGATGGAAGCCTCCTCGATTTCTTGAGACAAGTTTCCACTTTTGGTCTCTCACTTGTAAGACTTGATATTCGACAAGAGTCAGATCGTCACACTGATGTCATGGATGCCATTACCCAACACTTGGAACTTGGATCCTACAAAGAATGGTCTGAAGAGCAGCGCCAAGAATGGCTCTTGTCAGAACTAAGTGGAAAACGGCCGTTATTTGGCCCTGATCTCCCGAAAACTGACGAAGTTGCTGATGTTTTGGACACTTTCCATGTCATTGCAGAGCTTCCTTCAGACTGTTTTGGAGCTTATATTATTTCGATGGCTACATCTCCTTCTGATGTGTTAGCAGTTGAGCTTCTTCAACGCGAATGCCATGTGAAACAACCACTGAGGGTTGTGCCTCTGTTTGAAAAGCTTGCTGATCTTGAGGCAGCTCCAGCTGCAGTGGCCCGTCTATTCTCTATAGAATGGTACAAAGACCGAATTAACGGGAAGCAAGAAGTTATGATCGGGTATTCTGATTCTGGGAAGGATGCTGGGCGCCTGTCAGCAGCATGGGCATTGTACAAAGCTCAAGAGGAGCTTGTGAAGGTTGCTAAGCAATTTGGTGTAAAGCTCACTATGTTCCACGGTCGTGGTGGGACTGTAGGAAGAGGAGGTGGACCCACCCATCTTGCTATTCTGTCTCAACCTCCTGAGACAGTTAATGGGTCGCTTCGTGTTACAGTTCAAGGTGAAGTTATTGAGCAATCATTTGGTGAAGAGCACTTGTGCTTTAGAACTCTTCAGCGTTTCACTGCTGCCACTCTTGAGCATGGTATGCACCCTCCTATCTCCCCAAAACCCGATTGGCGCGCCCTTATGGACGAGATGGCCGTTGTTGCCACTGAAAAATACCGTTCCATCGTTTTCAAAGAACCCCGATTTGTGGAGTATTTCCGTCTGGTAAGTTTTCTGAGACCCTGTTCTCATATTCTCTTCTTCAAACTGTTAAATACTGTTCTGACTCTCTTCCTGAAGTAATCTAATTCTTTTAAGCTATGTTTAGATAGCAATTATAAAGGGAAGGGGAAGGGAAAGAATGGGAAGGAGGAAGTGTCTTGTTTTCCTTCCAATTCCCTCCCTTTCCCTCCTTTTATGTGCCATCCAAACAAGGGAAGATTGTTCCATCACTCTCCCTTACCTTCTTTTCCCTCCAAATGTTTCTCTCCAAACATAGTGTAAATGATTTTTAATGATTTTCTACGTCATTTTCGACCACAATCTGATTTGAAAAACTTAAAGGATGCAAGTACAGATATTGTTTTTCGAAAGTAATTTTAAGATGAACCTATGAAGTTTATATTGACAATTGACATTGCAAATCATTGTTTTTTTTTTTTTTTTTTTTTTTTTTTTTTTTGCAAAATTAAAGATATAGGGTTTGTTGATTACTTGATTTTGTTCAAAAATGAAAAAAATTAGAATTTTTTTTTCTTTCCGGTGATAGAGACATCTTCAAAAAGTGTACCTTTTGTACTCGGTTCGCTAATTTCTAGTTTTTTAATTAAAGGCCACGCCAGAAACAGCATTGGGCAGCATGAACATTGGAAGTCGTCCTTCAAAAAGAAAGGCAAGTGGGGGTATCGAATCACTCCGTGCCATTCCATGGATCTTTGCTTGGACTCAGACAAGGTTTCATCTTCCAGTGTGGCTTGGATTTGGAGCAGCATTCAATCATGCTATCCAGAAGGACAGCCAAAACCTGTACATGCTTGAGCAGATGTACAATGAGTGGCCTTTCTTTAGAGTCACTATTGATTTGGTTGAGATGGTGTTCGCTAAGGGAGATCCGGGTATTGCTGCTTTGTATGATAAGCTACTAGTTTCTGAAGAGTTGTGTCCTTTCGGAGAGCAGTTGCGGTCTGACTTTGAAGAAACAAAGAAACTTCTCCTCCAGGTAAAAAATTCTAGGCATTTTTACATATACTCCCTCTGTACTTAATTAGTTGTTACATTCCTTTTAGCACAATTTTGTAAAAGAAGCATGTGAATTAGTTATTAAGAAGATGACAAAATAGGGTAAAATAGGTAGAATAAAGAAGGTAAAGGACAAAAATAAAGGTAAAATATGTAGAATTGTATGAGCCCCACATATAAAAAAAGAAATGTAGCAATTAAATTGAGATGTTGGATAAGGAAAATTTAGCAAGTAAAAAAAACGGAGGGAGTACATCGTATCACTGATATAAAATTATAATGCCGTCTTTAGTTTATAACCATCTTTGGTTTTTTGGGAATCCAAAAAACAGTTCATTAAAAAGGTGAAGGACAGAACATCTTGAGTTCTTGTAAAGTTGCAAGGAATACCTCAATGCTAATGTCCATGGTAATAAAAGTCCATTTTCAATGTGTTATTTTTCATAAATTTCATTTCCAACTGATTTACCATGGGCATTGAGGTGAAATTTTATCATGTTAATCTTGAATCTTTTATCGATGTTAAGGTCAAACTTTATAAACTTTGATCATTGACTCATTAAAATCATAGTGAACTGATAGCGTAAAATTACAGTTTCACAATCTATCATTTGAAATTGTATATCTTTCACTCTTAAATTTAAATGCTTTGGCAAAACCATGATAGACAAACAGTCACAGTGAACCCACTTCTTGTTGAAATAATCACCCCTTACCACTTTGATAATGATAATTATCCTTTTTGAGGATCGAGCTATGCCAGCTAGGTATTCATAGGAGCCCTGTACCGGGCCCAGTTTACATTACCTTGTAAAAAATGATAATGACCCTTTTCGAGTAAAAGGTCTCTCGTAAAAGTGAGCTTGGTCATGTAACAATTTCGCCTCTTTTAAACTGTACATTCAACTGATTCTAAAACATGAATCACCATATTACACTGTTAGCTGAAATCACTCTAAAAACCTAAGCAAATCCTCATTGTATGCTTTTATCTGCTTTTACGACAGGTTGCTGGACACAAGGAAATTCTCGAGGGTGATCCACACTTGAGGCAAAGACTCCGGCTTCGTGATCCTTACATCACAACATTGAACGTGTGTCAAGCGTACACCCTAAAACGTATTCGAGACCCCAACTACCATGTCCAGGTTAGGCCCCACATCTCCAAGGATTACATGGATTCGACCAATAACAAACCTGCAGCCGAGCTTGTCAAGTTGAACCCTTCAAGCGAATATGCACCGGGTCTTGAAGACACCCTAATCCTTACCATGAAGGGTATTGCTGCTGGAATGCAGAACACCGGTTAATCCTAATCTTAACCTACTCGCTGATCGCTGTTCTTCCCTCCCACACCCGCTTCTCAACCATTTTAAGTCCGATCATGGTCGTCTTATGGTGGAGGTTGATTGTCTTTTTGTTCGAAGAGCAAACTCCGAAGTCTGAGCAATCTAAGTTATTCCGGACTAAATTAAATCTTACTGCTGTATTATTATTATTATTATTATTATTATTATTATTATTATTATTATGTTCAAATACTATCCTGCATGTTTTGCGGTGATGAATGATTGTATTCCAAAATAATGGAATGGACAATAATTAATAAATTTTGCAAATGCTTGTTTTCCTAATCTGAAATTGATGGTTTAAATGTACTTAAATTCTATTATACTCCCTTCAACAGTGGCAGTAGTTTTTTTTTTGGAAGGGTAGGGGCAGTACTTTATTGTATGGAAAATGATAGAGCAACTGAGACAAATTTGGAGGGCTTACTATCTGCTCATCAAAAATTTCGAAATTAAAACCTATAATTTACTATTTTTGGTCTTCCCGACCCTTAGGGGTCTTGGGAAAGAATGGAAAAACTCTTTCCGGGTTTTCTTTGGGTCTTGTTATGCACCCACATAAATTATCAGCCACACCGGCGGATGTTTGAGGGTCAAAGTTCCTAAAAAAATATGAGATTCGACCTTATTCGGTGTTTTTGCGGCAAGTCATTTGTAAGGGTTTCACTCTCTGTATTGGGTTTAAATCCCTCCGGGCAACCCATTAGGACACCCTTGCCATATGGTAGTGCAATTGAAAAAAAATTTGGGATGCTTCCAATTCTGTCATGAAAAATAAGCCTATAATTCACCATTTTGGGTTTCTTAGCCGTTGTGGGGTCCTAGAACAAAACTATACGAAACTCTTCTCTGGGTTTTCTTGAGTCATGCAACGCGCCCACAAAATTTTTCGGCCACTCCGGCGGACGCTTGAGGGTCAAAATTGCCTAAAACTACGTGATTCGACATATTTGCGGTAAGTTGATTGTACGGGCATTTTGGGCTTAAATCCCTTTGGGGAAGCCGTTTGAACACCCCTGAAATGTGTTAGAGCTATCGTGATGAATTTGGGGAGCTTTCGATGTAGTCACTAAAAATGCCAAAATCAAAGCCTATAATTCACCTTTTTTGGCTTGTCGACCCGTTCCGTGGCCCCGGAACAAAAAAGGATGAAACTATTACGGAGATTTCCTTAGTTTGCATTATGCGCCTACATACCTGTTCGGCCACATCGGCTGACGACTGGCGTTTAAAGGTCAAAATTTCCAAAAAAAATACGTGATTCGGCACGATTCGGCGTTTTTGCGGTAAGTTGCTTGTAAGGGCTTCACACTCTTATTTAGTGCACAATTTCCTCTAGGCACTCCTTCTAGATACCCCTAAAATGTGTAGAGCAATTGAGACAAATTTGGGTGGCTTCCTTTAAGGTCATCAAAAATGCCGAAATCAAACCTTATAATTCACCGTTTTTGGGTTTCAAGGCCCGTTTCGAGGCCCGAGAACAAAAATAGCTTAAGCTCGTCTTCGAGTTTCTTTGGGCCGTGCTACCCAAGATAACCAAAGGCGTATACTATTATTACTTTTTAATTAGCATCAAATAAATTTATACCACAATAGCTCTATACTATTATATCGACCATAATAATAACCTAAGATAACCAACCATACATATTACAAGTCATATTGTTCATAATATAAACAATACGGTAGTAATTAATACTTTATATAACATTTTTTTAACAGGACTTGTATAACTCTTAAAACGTCTATAGCATAATAAAAAAAGAGATATAATATATTGGGAAATACCCCGTAAATCAAATTGATTTTTTTAACTCGCATATCAAATGACATTTTTGTAATTTGGTTAAAAATATATTACCAAAACACCCCTATAAAGTTGGTGCTCGGATCCCGACCCTTAAAGTTTGTCGAAATTATCTTAAAATGCCATTTGATATATTTGCTAAAAGAATCAATTTGATCCCTCCTCATATATTACTGTAGTATGTTATTATTTCAACTTTTAAACTAATTTTTTTACAACATATTTATTTAAAATGCCATTTGATATATTTGCTAAAAAAATCAATCTGATTTACCTGATATCCCTCCTCATATATTACTGTTGTATGTTATTATTTCAACTTTTAAACTAATTTTTTTACAACATATTTATTTAATGAGTTAAACGGCTTGGAATTAGGTTCGGTCAATAGCTAAATGGGTTGAAAAACTAACCCAAACCACTATTATTGGTTGAGTTCGAATTGAGTTGGATGACCGGTAAATCAATTTGAGATACAAAGTTTGTATCTCAAATGGAATTTTAAGGTAATTTTGACAAACTTTAGGGGCAAGGATCTGAGCACCAACTCTATAGGGGTGTTTTGGTAATTTATTTTCAACAAAATTACAAAAATGCCATTTGATATGTTTGCTAAAAAAACAATTTGATTTACTAGCCATTTCTCATTTTTGTCGGTTCTAGTATGTAATAATAATACAGTAATTAAACAAAAAAACACAGTAATCTAGGGTCCGTTTACTTTGGTGTAAAATATTTTTGATGTAAATAATTTTTACACCCAAATTGGGAGGAAAATATTTCCAATAGAATGCAAAATGAGTATTCACCCAAATTTTACATTTTATTTTTGGATTATTCCCATTGGTATACCTGAGAATTTGCGTATTCCCAGTGGTATACTTAAGTTTTAAAAAATCCCAGTGGTATACCTACATTGCTAACAGAAATCAATAACCACTTTTAAAGGTTATTTTAGGACATTAACAACTACTAATTCGGTTTTTTCTTTATATTTAGTCAACTTTGATTACCCGAAAAAAACTAACTATAGTTAACCTAAGGGGTTGTTTACATTAGGTTAATAGAGATGAACTGAACTGAACTGAATTGAACTGAACTGAATAGAAGTGTATTAATTGAACTAAATAGAGATGAACTGAACTGAACTGAATAGAGATTAACTGAACTGAACAGAACTGAATAGAGATTAACTGAACTGAACTGAATATAATCTGAAGTAAACAAGCCCTAAGTATGTTTATGGTCGAATTAGTGATATTTAATGGTCTGAAACAACCTTTAAAAGTGGTTATTGAATTCCATTGTTTCTTTAGGTATACCACTAGGATTTTTTAAAACACAAGTATACCACTGGGAATTCGCAAATTCCCAAGTATACCAATGGGAATTTTCACAAAAATAATGTAAAATATGAAAATTGTTTTTATGAAAACATTTTTCGAGTATCATTCGATTGAGCACTTGAGCGGCCATTGAAGAAGTAAAGCTTAAGAAAAACCAACTACAGTGACAAACATGGCGATGACTACACGGCAGAGGCGACCTCAGCCGTCAGATCGAGCATTACCATCTCCATATTCGAAGCTCGACAAGCCATCCAACGGCGGAGTAGGAAGCTCTGACGGTGGTTTAGGTTGGGGTTTTCCGTTGTTTGCCCTAGGCATGCTTCGTTACATGAGCGCAACTTCTAATATCATTCATGATTGCGATGAAGTCTTCAATTACTGGGAACCTCTTCACTTTCTTCTCTTTAAGTCTGGTTTTCAAACTTGGGAATATAGGTTTGCTTCTTTCTTACTTCTCTTTTCAGATTTCTTTTTTTATTTATTAACTTTTTTAATCAGTAATTAATTCTGGATATACTTGTTTGCATGTATATGTATATTCAAATTCTTCAGAAAAATGCTGTTAATTTTGCAGCAATTAGTCCTCACACTAGAAATGAAGTTAGGGACATTGTTTTCTTTTTCATCAAGTTTTATTTTTAGAGTGGAATATCTCATAAAAAAATATGGATGATTGTTTATATTTTTGCTGAACAAAAAGAACCTTACTGAATCAATGCTAATTCTTTGTGCTTATGGTAATTTAGGTTAGAAGAAGTTTTGAAGTTTGTTTAGTTCCATCATTGTTGTAGGAAATGGGGCATTTCATATGATGCTAAACTTCTAAATTTTATGGTACACACTAGCTGGGTGTTTGGTATAAATTTTGGAAGATAAATGAAATGATAATAAACTAGTTTGTCGGCCCGGCGTTGCCCGGGTTAGTGTTACTTATTTTAATTTATACATCATATGTATTTATGTGATTATGTTTTACCCTTGTGATATTCATTTAAAAAAACCTAATCTCTAATTTACTTAATAAAGGAGAGGAATGTATAATGCTATGTTCAAATTTAAAGCACTAATAAAAAGTTGGTTGAGACGGTAAGTGCGTGATCTTGAGTTGTAAGAGTTAATAGGTTCGAATCTCATTCTAAGCGTAATTTATTTTGTTAAAATGATGTGACAATGCTTACATGACACATATGCTTTAGAGATTGTCACGTGGGCATCTTACATGTTGCAATACGGTGTCATGAACGTCTTTTAATATATTGTATAGATTAGAAAGAGAAACGATAATATTAAATGATACCATTATTTGTTGTTTGGTGTAGTTAAAAAAAAGTAATAGAAACGAATTAGATAGTTTATAATTTTGTTTCCACTAGGTTGAGTAGGGTAGCAAAAATGGTGGTTTTGGTTTCCATTACGTAAGGGCATGTTACCAATATCTCATATCAAACAATACATAATAGAAATCCTTACTTGATTCCATTTCCTACACTAAAAAATAATAATACCAAAAGTAATGATGGAGGATTGGAGGGTAATAGTATATTTTTACAACACAGCGCAAAGTAGGAAGGCTTCTAGGTATTATTTTTAAGGTGTCAGAAAGGGTAACTTTAGTTATTAACCCATGTCATTTTGATGTTCTGAATTTCAAGTTGGGTAAATTTGAGCCGTAATGTGAACATGAATAGGCAGAATAGCTATGCTTTCTAACTGATTTTCATTTTCTTGGCAATTTGCAGTGCTCAATATGCTCTGAGATCATATTTGTACATCATTTTCCACAGTATTGTGGGTAGCCCAGCTTCCTTTTTGTTTGCAGACAAGGTAAATTAGATGTTGTTATTGCCTTTAAGGGTTGTCTTAACTTGAATGGTTGAACCTCATAGGCTTATTGATGTGTCAAAACTTTTAATTTTTTCAGGTCAGAGTATTTTATGCAGTAAGGATTTTTCTAGGGTTTATCTCTGTGGTCACAGATGCATTTCTTGTAGTAGCACTTTCTCGAAAGTATGGAAAACGTCTCGCCTGTTACACCCTTGCATTGCTGTGCTTAACCAGTGGATGCTTCTTTGCCAGTACAAGTACGTTGATTCTTAATTCCCTTGCTCTAGAATGCTGTTTTGTTATGTTTCTTCTCATTTTGGTCCATGCTTTTCTTCTTCATTCAATTTACTCCAGGTGGGCATTAGCTAATAGAGAAATATTGTAGCCAAATTTTTTTTACAGTGCTATTAGTTTTTGGTTCTGTTAAGTGTCTGATTTATGATGTGGACTCTGCAATTCCAGGTTTTTTGCCAAGCTCATTCTCTATGTATGCTATGTCCCTCGCTTCTGCATTGACTCTTATGGAGAAGCCAGCTATGGCAGTTGCAGTTTCAGCTAGTGGGGTTATTCTTGGTTGGCCTTTCTCTGTTTTAGCTTTTCTGCCTGTCACATTGTTCTCTTTGCGTAAGAACTTTAAACAAGCATTTTTGTCGGGAACAATCATTTCTGTTGCCCTTCTGGTAAGCTCAGTTAAATTTTTCTTGTAATATCTTCTAGACTGAGTTCATTGTTGTTTCTTTATGAAGAATTTCATACTATACATTCTGATTGCATCTTGCTAATGTTGTCCCAGGCTCTCTCAGGACTAGTGGATTACTACTACTACAAAAGATGGACATCATCTGTGCTGAATCTGCTATTGTATAATGTTTTAGGTGGTGGTGAAAGCCACTTATATGGGGTTGAAGGACCTTTATTTTATCTACAGAATGCATTTAATAATTTCAACTTCTCTTTTGTCCTTGCTTTGCTGTTTCCTGTGACACTTCTTGTTCAAGTTGTACGAAGGAAGTACGTCCCGGAATTGTGGGTGATCATCTCACCTCTATATATTTGGTTTGGATTTATGTCCCTGCAGCCACACAAGGAAGAAAGGTCTGATGACGCTTCATTTTTGGAATGGATCTATTTGTTTTTTTAAATTGACCTGTTGTTTCTCTTTTCGTTTTTCTGTATGTCTTCCCTTCATAGGATACTTGTAATCCTTAACAGCTGATGCATCCCTATCTTTCTTCTGAACCCATTTGTAGAATAGGGGAAATGGAGTTTGGTTGAGTTGAATAATTGTAATCTAGGCCCCACTGGTAACTCTACAGCTTAAGATGGGTAAGGAAGGTAAATTGATTTGACATTTTGGAGACTTAATGGTAATTCTTGTATATGGCAAGTGTAAAATTATTGACCGGAAATGGTAGCTGGTAGTATTGCAAATTGGAAGTGAGTGGTTTTACTTTCTCCTCTCATTATTATAAGGCTACGAGAAAAGAGAAGTACCTGCTCCTGTGTTTATTTCGGGACATTCCCTCCTTTGCCTAATCATTTCTTTTTTACCAAGAGACAATTTAATGTAAAGAGAGATTTTAAATTTCAAGATTTTTACTTTAGTTTTTAGTTATGTCTGCTGGTGCTGGGTTGTTTTAGCAGGAGTTCTGTCATAGTTATTTATTATTGCGCTAAGTTATGTTACAGATAGAAACATGCCAGTATAGCATTACTTTTCTATAGGTCATTGAACTCTGTAAAAAATCTAGCATCAACATTGTATGTGCCAAAGGTTCTTATGTTTTTTTTTCCCAGTCTAATAAGCATTTTCAAACCTAGCAACACCTTTCATTTCATCATAATGATTGTAAACATGTAGCTCATTACAGATTTGTAAAAACAAAGCAGTGTCAGGTTGTCCGAGTGTTGATTCAGATCTTAAATTGAAGTCTTTGGGAAGTTGTTCCAAGCAATCACTGTTGTTCATAATTACATTCATCCCTGTTGTAAAAGATTCATGTTTTATTGGTTATCAGTTGTCACTGATCTTTCAACCAAGGTTTACAATGCAATTTGTGTATCTGCAGGTTTCTTTATCCAATCTATCCACTAATCTGTGTTGCTGCGTCAGCATTTGTTGAAAGTATGCCTGATTTTTTCCGGGATAGGTTTAACCCCAATGATAATTCTCTGCTTGTTTTGGTTAGTGTTTGAAATCTCTTGGTCTCTGTTGCTGTTTGTCAAAATTTTCTATCATCTCTAACATTTAAAGCTGTTCTATTTTGCTCTTTTGCCAACCAGATGGCAAAATTTGTCAGGCCATTGGTCCTTGGATCCATATTATGTGTCTCCCATTCACGTTCTTTCTCTGTGATTCATGGGTACTCAGCTCCTCTTGAGATTTATAAGCATTTGCAGTACCATGAAGATGCTGGATATGGTGAGCTTTGTAGTATGATTGATTGTTTTGTAATTATTCTGTTGGCAATTATATCTCATTTGAATTGGTTTAAATCATTTTCTCTTTGTCCCAAAGATACTTTTTGATGATGCCTTTTTTTTTTGCAAATATTGAGAAGTGCAATAAATGACAGAGCATTAAATCATTAACCCATACCAAGTCAGTTATGGGAATCGAGAGTTGTTTGGGGAAATTTGCATTTATTAATCAAAGAGGACAATAAAATCATACCGTTCCATCTCTTATTCTTTGCCTTGTTTGACTCCAAAAACTCTTACGAAAAGCGGGTCAACGGGCAAATAATAAGGGGCTGAGAAGTGTCAAGAGCAATCTGAAATTAGGGTGGACAATACTTTTGGGGGTGGGAGTAATGACTGATGAAAGTACTAGTTCTTGTGTCTGATATCAAGTAGACAAGTAGTCCACCATAATTGTAACTTTGGTAAGGCATTTTAAAGGTCTGCCGTCCGGGTAACATTTACTCAATCAGAGAAACATTGTCTAATTTAATGTCTTTGGAGGTTTTAGAAACTTGCATTTTTAGGTTTGTTGGTTCTTTTTTTATCATTTTCAGCAATTTTTAGTAGCATTGAGTTCTAACCACTTCTAATGCTAGTATCATGAAAAAACCTCCAGAATAAAGCGCATTTCCTCAATATTTGTTTTGATTGATATCTAAGGTTTCACTTTTAATTGGTTGGATGGATCTTGAATCTTACAACAATTTTCACATTTTAAATATTTTCTCTGTCGACATGTTTCAAATTTTTTTCTTCTACTGTCTTTGCAGGTTCTACTCTATGTGTTGGAAGCGAATGGCACAGATTCCCTTCTTCGTTTTTTATCCCTGACTACGTAGCTGAAGTGCGCTGGATTGATGATGGATTCCGGGGTCTTCTTCCCTTTCAATTCAATGAAACACTTGGAGGAACTTCAGCAGCCCCTTCTTATTTTAACAACAAGAACAAAGCATCAGGCCAACAATATGTAATGAACTTCAAAGTTCAAACTAGGCCCATGTTTCAGTTCTTTCATACTGTGCAAGTCATTAGGCTTTTCGATTCTTATTTACTTTGCAAAATCAGCTCCTAGTTTTTATGTCTAATGCAAAACCTGTATAATTTATGCTTGCCATCAATGTGCAGCTCCAGGATCTTGAAACCTGCACGTTGCTTGTGGAACTACACCTGAAACGCCCTTTCATTTATCGTGGTAGTGACTTATCAACATGGGAGGTAAGATTTCCTTTAGTATTCCACTCGGCACTCCTTACTAAATCTATATTGATATGTTTTTTAACTGCTCATGTTTAATCCATAACCAGGTCGTTGCGGCGTTGCCCTACTTGGATAGAGAGTTGTCGCCACCTTTTCATCGGTCATTCTTTGTTCCATACTTTTGGCAGGAAAACAATATTTTCGGCTTGTATAAACTCCTGAGACGATTACCAAAATGAGTTACGTTGCAAGAAGCATCTGATTTATTCTAACCCAAAGCATAGGTATTTTAGCTAACTCTAGACATGCTTAATCTGTGTATGAATGTGGTTCTGCGCTTGTCATGAATTCAGGCATAGAACAATTTTGTTTGTATCATTGTGTTCATTTGCCATTTTATTGGAAACCTAGTGATTTTAATTGAATTATTGGATGCTTTGTCTGAACTGTAAACTATAGGCTCTTTTGAAATGTTACTCCTTGTATCATTATATTATATTCATACTCTCTCCGTGACTATTGATATTGGTATAACTAAAATTGATATAGGCACAATTTTTGTGAGAGGACCATATGAAGATGTGCTCTCACAATGGGTTGTGCTCATATCAATTTTAGTAGTGCATTTATCATTTCCCTCTCTCCGTCCATATTTAAGTGTGCTCTGTTTTCCTTTTTTGGTTGTCCATATTTATTTGCTCCATTTCTATTTTAGTAACATGGCCCACCCTTATATTTACCTTTTTACCCTTATTTATGCATAATTTACTTGCTATTCTCACCATATATTTACATTTTTACCCTCTATTCATGGCACACTTTTACACTACATGACAATTTTTGGATTATTCTAAAAAAATAAACCCAAATGCAAATGGAGCACTTAATTATGGACAGAGGGACTACTATTTTGAGATGCAAGGAAACACTAACAATCCGTTTGATAATTGGTTATAAATAATAGTAATGGGAATGAATTTATATATAAATTTGGTAGGAAAATCAATATTCATTCCCGTGGTGGTTTTGGTTTTCCTCCTATTTATATGATTTCGTCACAAATATTTATTTTCATCCAATACCATCTTTCCCAATAGTAACATATACTAATGGAAAATTTGAAGAAAATTTAAGATTCAGAATGAGAATATGTTTCGATGAAGATTATAATCTTTCTTCCCATGTAAAATTATGCTTTAAGTTTATTCCTATTACAAAGTTTTATTACCAACAACCAAATAGTTTGAAAGGGTAAGTTAGGGGTAAATACTTTAAGTGAAGCTTTTGAGTCAATGTAGGGCTATCAAATAAAAAATTGATGACTTACTACTAATTAAGTATTGTATGATAGTACAGTATCTCTACCTTAGTTTATGTTCCAAATAGAACTCAAATACCACTAATGTGTTGGATGCAACAGCGCAAACAGATCTTTACATGCTGCAGGGCATCAGTCTATATTTATATGTGTACATATCTTTAGTTGTTTTTGATAAATAGGTCATATAAATCATTCATAATAATCAAGCTTTGCAGAACAACTATTACCAAACTTTTCTTGAGCCCATGAGCCCAAGAATGTCCTCCCACATCCCTGCACTATTAACATTTTCCAGCCCAATAACACTTGGGCTGCATGCCGCTACGGTCCAATAACCGGCCCGAATTTCCTCCTGCAACTGCTCCTTTTCCCATCCACAATACCCATCAAAGAACCTAATGTCATCCAACCCAATCATATTTCTCTTCACCATCTCAGCAGCACAACCCACACCCTCTTTAGTGCCACAGTATAAACCCTTCATAACCTCATCAAACACCCCACTTGTACCCACCGGGTCAACCCCCTGTTTTGGGCTGCTAACTAGGAACAGTGCCTCTTGCAAGGGACCGCCAAAATACAATGGGCGATCCGAGAATGTGCCTGATGAATCAAGCACCGTTGATTTGGTCTCCTTGATGGACATTAGAGACGGACGGTTTAGTATAATTCCGTTTGGGCCAATTGGCCCGGTAGCTAAGATTAGGACCACAGTCCTCTCAAAGATGTGTACCCCATCAAGCTTCTCGGTAGCTATGAGTAGGCAACCTTTCTCAGGCTCTTTGATCGTGTGGGCCCAATTGTCGCCTATTGTCGGCTTTGGTGGATCAACACCGGTTGCTGATGATGGTGTGATGGTATTTTCAGGGCTCGGTTTGTTCCCGCTTGCAACAAGTTTTGCTCTGAAAGATCTCCAATCCCCAGCAAGTGTGGGATTTATATCCTCGTCTGTAGATTGACAGCCTACATAACAAGTGTATCAAAGAAATTAGCAAAGTTTGAGGTTGTCATTAGATATTAATGATCATGATCGAGTACTTATTAGTTGAATTACATATACGTTTGTGTGCGCTCGCGTAGTGACTAGTGACAGGTAAAGTTTATGATTCTGCTCTGCTGTATTGGTTTCTAAGGGGTTGTGTAGCACATATAATGGAGTAAGGTTTTCACATACTGTTAGGAACCAATGTTACATATTTCTCCTTTTAGTTTGCTTCTATAATTTGTGATTTTGATTTTTTGGATTCACAATTCATAGGAACTATGGAATCCAAAAACTTGTAAATTTTTAGTTTTACTTTGAATTCTGAACTAGTTTTTGCGCACTTTCATTTTAAGGTCTTATATGAGATAGCACGGAGACGGATTCGGGGTCAAAAACAAGGACGGGGAAGGAAAATGACAAATTTAAAAATTCTAAAAACGGGTACGACTCGAGGATGACAATATATATATATATATACACGAAAACTATGTATATATATTGATTAAAATAAATGATATAATTCAAAAAAAAAAATAAGAGACTGAATGAGAAACAAGTAAATAACTAAATACAATACAAGTAACAAATAAGAAGATAAAATAAGAAAAGAAAAGTAAAAAGGCCCATCAGCATTACTGAAAAAAGGCCCATTAGGCCTATAAAGTATAAACAATACGGCAAGAAAAATGAGAAAAGAAAAGAGAAAAGAAAGAAAAGAAAATGTCAAAGGAGAAAAGAAAGAAGAAAGAGAAAAAAATAAAAGGAGAGAGAGAACTCAGAGAAGTTCGAACAAATGAGAAATGAACATTGAAGGCACTGCTCGACGGAAACAGACGCCGATGATGGCGCCCGGAGGTTAGCAGACGGCGACGGAGATGGAGACGGCGACGGAGGCGGTGGTTACTCCGACGACCGATGAATCATGGTTAGAGACAAATTTCAATTGAAAACCTTAGGTTTTTTTTGCCTTTTTTTTTTCAATCTGAAACCTAAATCGGCTCGGGGACGGAAATTTTGCCCTTTAGCTGATACGTCCCCACTCCCTAGCCACCGTCCCTCACGTCCCCACCGTGACCCTGCCGTACCCACCAATATGGGAACTTTAGCTTGGGAGCCGTCCCCGTGCTTCCTTTCAACTCCTTGTTTTTAATTAAGGGAAAAATTTAATTAACATTAGGTTTGTTGAAAATTATATTTTAAGCGGGTAAGATGTAGGATTTGTGGGATGAGGCGGGGCAGAAATAGGGTGGGTACAATCTAAAATCCACCCCCCTCCATCACCATGGTATGTACAACTTTTATCTACATTCCCGCCCCACCAACCACCAAACTAGGATCATTGGGGCGGTGATGGGGTGAGTATCCTGCTTGACCCGCCCCATTTGTATCTCTAACTGATAATCTATGTTACTCAGATCTGGATATGATTTTGTTAATTTCTTTTAAGGATTCCTTTCCATATCCAAATATTTTAGATTCGACACGGGCGCTTGGGGTAATTTGAAGAGTCTGAGTGACATGACATGGGTGATTATATTATATTATATTTGTATGTGATCATGATTAGATTTTGTTTCTGAACTGAGCTTGGACTGGTGAGAACCTCAGAGGAGGCTTATAAGTCTCCACCATATTATAATCATAGATTAGACTTTTAATCTGTTATAAGCTTGAATATGCATATTAAAACTTATATCGCAATTTGAGAAATCATTCAAATGGCATTTTGATGTAATTTTGAGTAAAATCAGAGCATGAAAAAATATTGGATAATTTGGAAATATATTTTTAACAAAATTACACATGCCAATTTTTTTTTTTGGATATTTCATCACTCATTTAAAATTACATTCCTTTATCCTAAGTTTTGTGAATTACTCTGTATTATCAATTATCAATGAGCTTTTAGTCACTCTTAAATTCAATTTACTGATCCGAAACCTTTTTTTTAATATCTATTTTGAATACTATGACAACTGCTTGCCATGATTTAATATGCAAATAACATGAAACAACACATAATTTGAAAAGTTATTGTTTCGACATGAGTAGTGATGGAATCGAAAGAGTAAGGCGAAACTTACATGTTATGGAAGATGAAGTGACATGCTTGTAATTGTGAAGCAGAGAAGCCTTTTTAGGAATGGTTAAGAGATTAGATTTTGTTAATGGAATTAGTTGGGTGATTTTGGTTAAGGAATTTGAGCCAAGAAAACAAGCTTCCATTTCTCTCCTTTTCCTATCTTTTCTTGCTACTATTGAATGGATTCTTTTTGTTTTGATGATGTTTATTTGGATATTATTAGATTAGATGGAGGAATTTCAAGCCTTTTTTTTGGCTGCAAGAACTTCCAAATATGTTGTAGAAGACAAGGTAATATCAGCCACTCAGTGATTGTAGTCACAATGCAAGTTGGATAAGGTGGCGTTTCTTGTACTACTATTTTTTTCCCTACTTTCATGGGTCAGTGGATATGACATGGTGTGGCCAAAAACTATAGCTTAATATATTCTAGAGCTGATCAAAAGTGGCCCAGCCTGCTTTTTTGCGGGCTATGGACATGAAAATTAGGCCCAAATTTAGGCCCGGTCCGACTCGACCCTCAAAAAGCGTGAATTATAGCCTTCAGTTCTAGCCGTTCGGGATGTCGTTATGGGTCCCGTCACCGTTTTACCTGAAATTTGAAAACATGGTATGGGTTACCATCAGGCGGTTGTATGTTTGTTTGCACCTTGAAATTGCCACAGTTGCACCCTACACACCCGTTTTTCGCCACCCGAACGAACGTGTTTTATTTGCATTTTAGGTCCATCAAATGACCTGGGTAGCTCATTTCCACTTGTGTAGAGTTGTTTTATGACCTGGGTAGCTCATTTCCACTTGTGTAGAGTTGTTTTATGATCCAACAAAGCCTCCCCATATAATTTTTGACAACTTTCATTCTAGGACCCCGAAACCCTCAAAAATCGTGTTACAGCCTTTCAGTTTTAGCCATTTTGGATGTTGTTTTGGGTCCCGTCACCGTTTTCTCCGAAATTCGAACAAGTGGTTCGGGGTACCATATGGGGGTTTTATGTCTATTTTCAACTTTAAATCACCACCGTTGCACTAGGTGGTACACACCCGTTTTCTCACCACACGAACAAACCGGTCTTATGTGCATTTTCGATCCATCAAGCAACCTCGTTTGCTCGATTCCATTTGCGTAGAATCGTTTTATGACCTATCAAAAACCCCATATAATTTTTGACAACTTTCATTTCGGGACCCCAAAACCCTAAAAAAAGTGAAATAGCCTTCAGTTCTAGCCGTTTAGGATGTCGTTCTGGGCCCCGTCATCGTTTTCCCCGAAATTTGAAAACGTCGTCTAGGATACCATCTGGGGGTTTCATTTTTGGTTTCACCTTGAAATTATCACCGTTGCACCCTACATGCCTGTTTTTCCGCCACTCGATCGAATGTATTTTATTTGCATTTTCGGTCCATCAAATTGCCTCGGTTGCTCGTTTCCATTTGCGTAGAGTAGTTTTATGACCAAACAAAACCTCATATGATTTTCGACAACTTTCATTCCGGGACACCGAAACCCTCAAAAAGCGTGAATTATAGCCTTCTGTTCTAGCCGTTACGGGCGTCGTCACTTTTTTTCCCAATAATTCGAACAAGTGATTCGGGGTAACATATGGGGATTTTATGTCTGATTTCACCTTGAAATCACCACTGTTGCACCCTACACGCCTGTTTTCACACCACCTGAACAAACCGCTCTTATGTGCATTTTCGTCCCATCAATTGGCCATGGTTGCTCGTTTCCACTTGCGTAGAGTTGTTTTATGATCCAACAAACCCCCATATGATTATCGGAAACTTTCATTCCTGGACCCCGAAACACTCAAAAAGCGTGAATTATAGCCTTCAGTTTTGGCCGTTCGGGATGTCGTTCTAGGCCCGTACCGTTTTCCCCGAAATTACAAAACATGTTCTGGGGTACCATCTGGGGGTTGTATGTCTGTTTTCACCTTGAAATTGCCACCGTTGCACCCTACACGCCCGTTTTTCCGCCATCCGGACGAATGTGTTTTATTTGCAGTTTTGGTCCATTAATTTGCTTCGGTTGCTCATTTCTACTTACATAGAGTTGTTTTATGACCAAACAAAACCCTCATGATTTTCGACAACTTTCATTCCAGGACCCCAAAACCCACAAAAAGCGTGAATTATAGCCTGCAGTTCTATTCATTCAGGATGTCGTTCCAGGCGCCATCACCTTTTTTTTACCCGAAATGCGAACAAGTAGTTCGGGTACCATATGCGGGTTTTATGTCTATTTTCACCTTGAAATCACCACTGTTGCACCCTGCACGTCCGTTTTCCTGCCACCCAAACAAACCGGTGTTATCTGCATTTTCGCTCCATCAAGCGGCCTCGTTTGCTCCTTTCCACTTGCATAGAATATTTTATGACCCAACAAAGCCCTCATATGATTTTCAATAACTTTCATTCTAGGACCCCGAAACCTCAAAAAGCTTGAATTATAGTATTTAGTTCTAGCCATTTGGGATGTAGTTACGGACGCCATCAGCGTTTTCCTTGAAATTCGAACAAGTGCTCTGGGGTACCATATGGGGGTTTTATGTCTATTTTCATCTTGAAATCACCACCGTTACACCCTACAGGCCCGTTTTCCCGCCACCAGAACAAACTGGTCTTATATGCATTTTCGGCCTTGGTTGATCGTTTCAACTTACGTATAGTCGTCTTATGACCTAACAAAACCCCATATGATTTTCGAGAACTTTCATTCCGTGACCCCAAAACCCAAAAAAAGCGTGAATCATAGCCTTCAGTTCTAGTCATTTGAGATGTTACGGGCGCCGTCATCGTTTTTCCCCGAAATACAAATAAGTCATCTGGGGTACTATATGAGGGTTTTATGTCTATTAACACATTGAAATCACCACTACTAAACGGTTGCACCCTACACATCTGTTTTCTCGCCACACGAACAAACAGGTGTTATCTGCATTTTCGGTCCATCAAACGGTCTCGTTTGCTCGTTTCCACTTGCGTAGAATCATTTTATGACCCAAAAAACCCCATATAATTTTCGGCTACTTTTAATCCGAGACGGCGAGACCCCATAATCCAAAATTCGAACAAGTTGCATAGGAGGGATTGCATAGCCTTGTGCATTTCAAATTTTAGGCAAGATATAATTTTGACACTTTATGTTTTTTAGGAGGGATTGCATAAGCTTTATTGTGTTCATGTCATTAAGAAAAATCTTGTGTTAAAGAGAAATAAATACAGAGCTCAATTTTATTTATAGTATTATTATTATTTTTTTTGATGAAGAAAGTGAAATCAATGAGCCTCTAACCGAGAGCCAATCGCAAGCATTCTTACGGATGATTAAAAAAAGATAAAATGAGTTTTGAGAATAGTGGTTGGGATTTGGGGACAACTTGCAAATTACAATACAAAAAAAAAAGGAAAAAAAACATAGTACCTGTAACCTGTAGTTTCAACTTTCAAGCATTCCAAAAGAGCACTAGTATTCTAGTAAGTAGTAACTTGTCACAGTATGACAGAAAAATTCTTATACATAATGATCTAAAATTGAAAATGTGAAAATGTGACAACTTAAATATCCATCATTATAAACTAACTAACTGGAACAATCTTTACTGAAAATGCCAAAAGTGATTGCCAATTCAGGTCCTGAGTTTATAGTCACTGATTCATGGGAAACCTTGAGAGAAAAATCCATCACAGTGAATGAAAAATAAATATTAAAAAAAAAACAATTGTATATACTAAATCTTTGAAGGCTGTTTCTCACTATGCAAAAGTAGCAAAGAGTAACCACATTAATGGCTTTACAAAAGGTTAACTCTTCACAACCAACCGCCCCTCACTGTAAGGCTTTCCCCCTCCCTAGCCCAGAGCGTTACTTCCTTCGGTAGCAACATGAATATTTACGACAAAATTGATATGTTAACAAGTTTTTGTAAAAATAAATAAAAATAAGGACCTATGTTGATTTGATCTTATTGCTTACAAAAATGTTGGGTAGTTTTACCACAAGTTATGCAGGACATGAAACGAGGAAGGCTGGCTATGGGGCCATGATTCCTTCAATAGTGTATGCAAGAGACTCGGCCCAGTTAGCTTTGAATAACAATGTCTGAAGTGTGTGCATCATGTCGTACCCTGGATCAAGTTTCCGTTGCCATCCCTACAATCAAACAAACGACCATAAATGTAAACAATAAATCACATAAGATGAGAAAGGAAAGTAAGATAACTAATTTCCAAGTTAGTCTGGATAAAAGGAATAGAAGAGAAGAGAAAGGAAAGTGTGTAACGCTTGTTCTTTTGGATTTAATATCAGACAAGTTTAATTCAATTCCTTCTAAGTCTAGGATTTAAGGGGGGTATTTGGAATAAAATTTTGGAAGGGAAACAAATTAGAAAATGAAAGAGTACAAATAAATGATACCATTATTTGTTGTTTGGTGTAATTAAGAAAATGGAATGGAAAGAAATTGGAAGGGAAAAGATTTTGTTTCCACAAGGTTGAGAAGGGTAAGAAAATAGTGGTTAATGGTTTCCATTAGGTAAGGATTTTGTCTCATATCAAACAATAAGTAATAAAAATGCTTATTTGATTCTATTTCTAGCACTAAAAAATAACAATATCAAACATGCTCTTAGTTCAGTACAGATTCATTCAACCTAAAAACTCATTCAACCCAAAAACACACGACCTAAGTGCTTCATTTGTCTAATCATTTCAGAAAAGAAAGGGAGGAGCGGACGGATCCATTTCCCCTCACCTTTCCCTTCTCCTTCCTAGTATTTCTTTCCCCATCCTTTCCTTTTGATTTACTATCCAAACACACTGTTGATTGACAGGAAAGCCATAAAGCTGGAATTTGAATACACAAACTCAACCATTGGTAATAAAACTTATCATGAAAGGAAGAGGTGCACGACAGGCATATAAAAAACAAAGAGTCAAATGATTTATACCTCAGGCTCAAACATCATAAGCATATTAGTTGAAAACAAATTACAAAATCAGCTTTACCCTATGTTTGGATAGCATTTATGAAGGGAAAAGGAGAGAGAAGATGGAAAGGGAAGGGAAGGAAAGGGAAACAATGAGATCCATCAATCCAACATTGGAGAGATTTGGTTTGCTTTAAAAGGAAAATGGACCCTCAATCCACTCTCCTCTCCCTTCATGTGTTACCAAAATAAAAGAAGAAACATCACTCACTCCCCCTTCTTTCCCTTTCCCTCCAAATCTTACGATCCAAACATAGTGTGAATATCTAGTCACCTAAATTATTAGCAGCACTAGATAACTTTTGACTTAAAGACAAAAGAAAAGTGTTAGCTAAAGGGAAGAGACAAGACTTCAAATAGTATAAAGAGGTCATATAAAAGATATATAAATAAATAAAATTGTTCAATAATATCAGATACTTTTCAGACAGAACACAAACAGTAAAATTTCAAGAGTAGAATCGCGAGAATATATTCTTATGGAATGAAGAAACTAAATACCTCAAGGACCAAGGTTGTGACAATTACGGTGCAGACATTGCCATCAATGTTAACTCTATGACGCCTGACTTTCTCAAGCAACTGATGCATGCAGTCAGCTGGATGAATCGAATCGCCTTCTGGAGTACCCCAGAAATCAAAAGAATCCTTCACCTCCTGATAAATGAAAGAAATAAGCCATAAATAAGGACAAAGCCAAAAGCATGATCACTAAACTTCTGAGATCACAATGTATATTACAGAGATAAAATGACACTCTGAGTACAAGAAAATAACGACACATAACAAGTTTGTAATTTTGCATGATATACCCTTAAACCAAGTTGGCAGATGGAAACTACAAGAAAGCTATCCCAAATACTCAAATAGTTCTGTTTTCATAACTAAAAGGCATAAAGCAAATGTGGATATGTGATAAGTACTTGCAATTTAAATCTTGACCCCCAAATCATCCAAGCCCATACCTCAAAAACGGGAAAATGAAAAAAGACAGGAGAAAGAGTTGAGGGTAGAGCTGGGCATGGGCCGGGCCAGCACGCGGGCCAACTCGGCACGGCACGATTTGGGCCCGGTACGGCACGAGGCCGCTATGAGCACGGCACGGCACGAAGGCACGACTAGTGGGCCGTGGGCCACCTATGAGCAACATTTCAAAAGTTTGGCACGAACCCGGCACGAGCAAAACGGTCCGGCCCGCACGTTGGCACGCTCATTTTGGTTAAAAATCCATAATATATAAAAATTAGTATAAGGCACGGTGGCACGGCACGAGTCGGCACGGCACGGCACGTGGGCCGGGCCGTGCATGAGCCTTATATTTTATAACTTGGCACGAGCCCAGCACGGCACGAACTTTTCTTAGCCCGTTATAGGCTCAGCACGTTGTGGCACGAGGCACGCGGGCTTGGCACGTGGGCCGTCCCGGCACGGCCCGTGCCCACCTATAGTTGAGGGTCCATGGATACAAGCTCAAGGTAGCACAAAGCATGGGGATTAATAACACGCTAGTATGCTATTATATGCAGGCAAGACAGATAAAGTGTAAGCAGAACAGTTATGCAGGCAAGACAGATAAAGTGTAGCACAAAGCATGCGGATTAATAACACGCTAGTATGCTATTATATGCAGGCAAGACAGATAAAGTGTAAGCAGAACAGTTCAGCAAATACATGTCAGACATTACTAATGTAATAATGAAAAAGAAATACTCCATTGTCACTAACAGCAAACTTACGTTAATGAAGGCCTTTGGATTAGGGCAATTCTGTTGCTTTGACAATTGCAAGGTGCACTCAGCAGCAGTACGACCATCCCTACGAGCAACGGCCTTAAAGAACTCCAACAAATTCACCCGGTCACTTCCCGAGAGTTCCGCAGTTATTCCAACATCCAGGAAAACAACATGAGGTTTTGACTTCCGTAGCCGCTTTCGAGGAGATTGGTTCTGAGCTACTCTAACAAGAATATTGCCAGGATGCATGTCCGCATGAATAAAGTTGTCCACCTGGGAAAGGAAACAAGCAAAACATGCTTAATAATCCAGAAGTTTAAGGTCGGACATTTTATGCAATATGGCATTGGTATTTTTAAGGGCAAATTAATATTCCCAATGAAAATCCAGGGTCGAACAAACTGGCATGAGACAGTGCACCTAATCCAAAATCAGCTAACAGACACCATAAGCATTAACTATGATAATGGAGTCTCATTGCAATACATATAGCAACCAGAAGTCCCAGACAAAGTTATAGTGCACTAGCACAGTAATACATATAGCAACCAGAAGTCCCAGACAAGGTTATAGTGAACTAGCACAGTAATACATATAGCAACCAGAAGTCCCAGACAATGTTATAGTGCACTAGCACAGTAATGGGGGCATCATGAACCTCATGGTTTGGCTAAATGGTTGGATTTCATTTAGTCTGAGTCTTGGTTTACTATTATCCTTCAATCATAATTGTAACACCATTGTTCTTTGATATGCTGACAAAATATGAGATGGAAGGGACATCAGAGCTTTAGGAAACTTTAAAACCATTAAAAAAAAACATAATCAAGCAGAAGACACCCACACAGTTGGTTGTTGAAGTTATGAAGAATGTTGCTTCTTACCAACATCATCTTTAGAAGAGCATGAGTGCCGATGTCAGCAAGTGCTGCTTTCACACGGTTACGTCCTTCAAGTTCATCAACAAAATTAGCCACACTCTCACCTTGCTCAAACGATTCCACTAACACAGCAGGATGGACAAGTGGATAAACAGGTTTTGGGAAGGATACATTCCTCCAGCTACGAAAATTATAGATGAACCGATTCAAATGAGCAGCTTCCCTTGCAAGGTCAACTTGCGACATCATGAAAACAGAAAACTGCTGCACACTTTCATCTAATCTCAGCCATTTCAACGCTGGTATGAAATTTGATATTTTAGCCACTGCATTAATTATGACAAAATCTCTCCTGATTGACTCACTCACCCCAGGATGCCTGACCTTCACTGCTACTTCAACAGGCTTGTCCTTCTGACCAGGGTATCTAAAATTCAACGACGCCCGATGCACTTGAGCTATACTGCCGGATGCAACAGGTATGGCCTCAAAACTTTCAAAGATTTCAGAGATTTTCCTGCCAAATGCTTTCTCAATAGTTCTTTTTGTACAATCAAAGCTATGTTCAGGAGCTTTGCTTTGCAGCTCTGCTAGCTCAATACATAAATCACTAGGGAATAGATCCGGCCGTGTGGCTGCCCACTGGCCCCATTTTATAAATGCTGGACCAGCTTGTCTTAGAGTTTGATGGACAACCTGAAGCCACAATTTTCTGAATTCTGGTCCAAAACTATCTGCAAATGGAGCCATTAATATGCTGGGTGAGAACAAAATTGCCAAATATATAGCTCTTAATAGCAAAACAAGAACTTCAAGTATGGCTGAGAATAAGATAGTCATGTAGGCCTGTCTATCAGCAGACATAGATACTGAATTCCCAAAGGACAAACAGTTTGAATCTGCACATGCTGCCTGTCTCATTGTTAGCCCTCCAAACAGTAGCCCAAAAGCACCATGAATCACAACATGATACCTCATTGAAGCTAAGCTGAGAGCCTTAGCAAGTCTGCTAACAGTGGGAGATGCTAAGCAACTGTATAGCTGCTTCTGAGAAACTCTTTTCCAAGCCACTTGAGCATGATGCCTCACACAATTGCTTGCGTATGAGAGAGAGCTGTTCCTGACAATAGATCGCATTTCTTTATTCTCAGAATATTTAAAGTACTTGGCATGGTAATGCTTATATTGCTTGAGTGCATGTGACTCATATATGACATATGGTCCATCCCTTTTTAATTCTGAATATCTGCTGGTATGGCTTTTTGTTGAGGAACTTGCAGATCTTCTAGCACTTCCAAATATCAAAATTCTGCATTCAAGAAAATGATGAATTTTTTTATTAGCAATGTTTATAAAAATCCACCTAATGTGGGCCCATAAAAAATGCGTGTTTGAGCATCCGTCTGTGCAGCTATGTTTTAAAAAAATCATAGGACAACATAACCAAAACAATAAGTGAACCCCACAAACTGAAAAAAATTTATATGTATCCCAGACAACGATGCAACTTACGATGATAAAAGCTCACACCTAGTGGTAGTGCAGCAGCAAAAAGCAACAGAGCAAATACTCATAAGAGTAGATTGTATAAAAAAAAAATCAAAACAAGTTCAGTAGCATGCACATTGTTGCATAGGTATGTTAAGTGAATATTAAATTTAAAAATCCCGATGCTGTAACATCTAATG
Source organism: Salicornia ramosissima (assembly GCA_951394345.1). Taxonomy (NCBI): domain Eukaryota; kingdom Viridiplantae; phylum Streptophyta; class Magnoliopsida; order Caryophyllales; family Amaranthaceae; genus Salicornia; species Salicornia ramosissima. The sequence continues at coordinate 58,906,265 of OX596235.1, read as the reverse complement.
CTACAGATAATCCTACCTAATATAAAACATCCTGGTATAGTAGCAACCATCCTACCTAATATAAAACATCCTGGTATAGTAGCAACCAGTGATAATTGCCATAAAAGTGGTGAGCTAACTAAACCGCCAAAATTCTTAAAAACTTTATGTGCATAACAAAAGAGAACAAAAGTCATAAGAACTGATCTGGTAAATCTATCAACATCGAGGGGTGACTTTGAAAATCAAAGGGAGTTCTACATGAAAGATTCAGTTGGATTTTACCATAGAGATTAGTCATAGAATTTTAAGTGTTGACATTATAAGTTCTGAATTATCTAATTTATTTCCTTGCGTTATTTCTTGTAATAGAGTAATTTATAAATTCATTCTCCATTTCACAACTCAATAAATTATCCTAATGTTGCTGCTCATCAAAATTCAAATTCAGCAGCCATTAAGTCCACATATATATGCATAGGGAATCCACTTTATTGATAAGAGCTTCAAAGTCAAAATAACAATTCTGAGTTATTTTGCTTACAAAGCAAAGCATAAAAACATCTATAGTTGCAATTATGGAACACAACGAGTAACTTATTTGGCCTACTAGCTAGTTAGTCTTATTTATTTGTATTTTATATTTACACTTAAAATAGTTTAATAATTGAGCGGTTTGAGCCTTACAAGCTCAAACATCGACCCACAAAGTCTAAACAAAGTCTTGAAAATTAACATAATAATCTAGGAATTTTAATATAGGTCTCTTCCACAACTATTTAATACAGCAGCTAATAAATGAAGTATATCAGATTTAGCTAGAGATTCAGGGAAAATTTCCCTAGCAACTAAGGTGGTTCAAATTTTGTACATAGGCCTTTTGTGGTGTGTCGAATTCAATTCCATTTGTCCTTCATTGGAAAATGGAGAACATCTATATCTATACTATATACTAAAATAGAATGTTGATGACATCATCCTCACCTAAAAATGTACACATGTCAATTTCTCAATCAAAATTTTCCCTCCAAAAATGTTTATGACATCATCTTCTTTTTTTTCTTTTCTTTTAATTAGCATTTAACATACTTTGAAAAGTTAAATATCATTAACTTCATTCTTCTATTTTCCATATGCAATTAATGACAAATATAATGTTTTTAATATCATAATAGTTTATTTATTTTGTCCATTTTCAAATCAATTAGAATTTATACTAAAATCTTTTTATTGATATAATGATTTTATATTACGTACTTTGTATTTGTTTTCAATTGACTTATAATCTAACAAAATTTCAAATTTATCATATATTTTTTTATAAAACCGTGCATAGCACGGGACTAATGTAGTTTAAAATATTGCGATAGTGGCATACTGGCATATACTAAAGCTACATCCAAAGTCCAAACCAAACATACCGTTGTGAAAAAATTGAAGGACAGAGGCTCCTGAGAGTGCCCTCACTATACAGTAACAAGACAACTGAAAAAGCATCCTAGTCCAACATTATATAAACATATAATAGAAAAGAATGTTGATGAGGACTTTTGGAAACTGACAAACCAAAGCATCTATTCAGTACTTGATATCTGATAACTCAATATATACACCTACAAGTACGTTCGGTATCGTTTTTTGTTTTCAGTTTTCAGTTTTTTTGAAAACTTAAAACAAAAAACAGCAAACCAGAAAAAGTGGTTTTCACTTTATAGTTGTCAGTTTTCATTTTCAATATGTTTTCAACAAGTTTGACCAATTTTTGTATGATTATATGACTAATATTATATAACTTTGAAAAACAAAAAACCAAAAACCAGAAAACGACAGTGTTACCGAACGATCCCTACATATTTGAGAATTTTGTCTTCACACACAATCATATATCATTCATCTAGATAGAAATGTGTCGATAGGCCTACAACAATGAGGCCAACCATCTATTTTTTCTGCCAAGCTTAATGCAACAAGAGCATGACATTAGTCTCATCAAGGAATATGAAAATGAATGACGAATCTCATTCAAAATGGAAATGGTAACAGTGATAGTTAAACTGGCAGCTATTTTCCTATAAGTTAACTCAGCTCCTAAACTCATATGATCTGCAACTTGATTAGATATTTATAAATCCTAAAATCAAACCTACTTTTCCGAGTTTAAATATCTGCTTTTGAAACCAACTCAATATATATTTGAAGGAACTTTACCCAAAAAAAAAATTGATAAGGTTAGGGTACACTTGCACTTCGAAACTTAAGTCTTCATTTGGTTTATGAGTAAATTCAACTGGGACAATCGATGAGGGATAAAGAGAGTGAATCCTACTTAAAGAGTTGAGGCGGTCAACAAACTACACAGTTGGAGATGTTCATTTCGGTCAGCGTGCAAATTTAAGTGGGAACATCAAGGCCGGACGAAGAAAGTAAATTTTTCTGGAGATGACAATGGATGAATGGATGGTAAAACTATCATTACTCAGACACTGATGGAGAAGTCCATTTCAATATTTTATTTTCCTTTCCATGCTAAAAGTTCACACAAGACCTATGGGAATTTTTGGGTGGCAGGAGTGGAAAAGAAAGGAAATAAGAAAGAGAAAAACAATTTAAAAAAAAAAAAGAGAATAAAACCTCGCAAATTTTCGTTCTTGCTTGGATAAGCATAAGAAAAGGATTCAAAAACCCTTGTGTATGAATGTTTAATTATTAATACCACCATTCCACTAGACCATCAACCTTACTCCATAACCACTACACCAACTCAAAATCTAATCATTACTCTTTCAAAAATCTTCTTCTGCAGCTATACTGCTGCCTCAACATTTTAAAATCTTTGGTGATCAAATACAACCATATAAACTATAAAGTTCATCTTTATCTCACTTTTCAACGAGGAATTTTTGTCAAATGATTTCAGGAGATCCTTTTCTCCCTCTTTTAATTTCTTTCAAAAATATCATATTAAATACAATAATTTTTTTTATTTGATGCCTTTGAATTGTGCGAACTGAATTTCATCTCTGCTCTTCCTCAACATATCAGGTTTCTAACCGAATATTTTCTCATTGGTTCCCTATTTTCCCTTAAATTGAGTTATTTATTGTTTGAAACTTTAAATCTATGTTACTTAGAGACGGATAAAGTGACTACTCAGATCTGAGTGTCCAAGTGTTTGACTAGGCTAACTTGAGAAAAAAATTCAAGTATTTAGTTAAAAATGAAGTATCCAAGTATCTTATCATGTCCGACACGACACGAGTAGGCACGTGTTTTTTAAGATAAATAAATGTGTCGGAAAAAAATAGCTTTAAATGGCTCTTTTCAAGTGATAATAGAAGTTGTGATAAGATTTTTGCAGTGATTGTGGTGGTTTTTTGGATTAGTTGAGATAAGATTTTTGCAGTGATTGTGGTGTTTTGGATTGCAATAAGGGTTGTACAAATAAGTTCATGGAAGGAGTAGGTTCATGTTGGTGGTGGGGGGTAGAAGGTTAGTGAAGTTAGGGTAGACGGGCAACTTAGAAGCTATGTTACATGGAGTCGTGGACTCTTCGCTTTACTTCAAGCTCCCACGCCGGGTCTTTGACACTCAGACATGATTAGGACACTTGGATGCTGCATTTTGGGCCAAAATCATTGAAAATTTTCACAAAATTGCTGAGTTTGGCATTTGGACACATACATGTGTTGGAGTAACAGCCTAACAGGGCTTATCGGGGAGGAATATGGAATCAAGATGGAGCATGGAGTTAATTAGGGGAACTACAAACTGATAAAAGAGGGGAAAATTCAGCAAAAACAGAAAAAGCCATTTTAAGAGCGTCAAAGCTCTTACTCCCCAATACATCCTACAAGCAGATTCAACCGCATAGAAAAAGCAAAAATTGGTGTAGGTGACAGAAAATTAGCTCATTCTTCATAGATTTCAAGGAAAGAAGATGATCCCACTAGTATACATTCATGGACAAAGAAATAAAATGTGTGCCACAACCCATCAAACCAAGTGTAGAAATGCTTTCTCACTTGATTACCATTCATTCCACTTTCAACACTAGTAACACAATATGGAGTTCCAATCCAATCAAATCAATTACTACTACTAAAAAGATCTGCAATAACTGGGTTACTGCTACTCCAAAATTTTGGGAAAATACCATCCACTACTCTGAATCTTCAATAAAACCCATAAAACATTTCAAATCATACAAACAACAAAACCCCACATCAATCACCGACTATTCAACCTAAATAATTACAGATCAGTAACCTAAAATTCTTCATCTCATAAACCCTCAATAATCTTAGTAATTCCCACAAATTTTCAAACCCTAATCATAATAAATCTACCCAAAACATAAATTCTTAAAATAAAAAACACACTGATACAGAGACAAAACCAGAAATTGGTAAAAATAGGGAATGAAGATGGAAAAACAAACCTGAACATGGTTGAAACACAAAAGGCATGCTTTATCAAAAAGTATGAGAGCTTCCTTCCATCTTCGTAAGCTTCAGCGTAATGAATGGAACACGACAATGAACGAAAGATTGAAGAAAGAATCTGTGAGATTGGATTCAGTCGTTCCTTAGTTTCGCTCGTCGACTTTTACTAGTTTTGGAAAGTTTGGGCTACAAGGCTAGAATCAACGTCGGATTACGCCATGCCCTACGTGGATGCTGTGCTCGACGCATATTCAAAGAGAAAGTAAATTTGGGACTGTTTACTTCACGTTAAATACAGTTTAGTTCTATTTACTTCAGTTTATTTCAATTCATCTTTTAATTTTCTTCCCTTATAATATACTAGCCTTCTATGCACGCTTTGTGTGCGATAATATTTTAAATACATTTATTAATTTGTCTAAACAAAATAAATAAAATAAAGGTCATTTGTTCAAAAAATTGAAAAAATCTGTCAAATTCACACTCATTCATATAATCGGAAACAAATTTTTTCACTTTCATTTGGTCATCTCACAACAATGAACAAAAGAAAATGTTTAATTTATTTTGCCATATTCTATTGGTACTAAATTTTTACGATAATTAAAATGTAAAATTTTTATTTCATGAAATATATCAATATGGATGTTTGTTTATAGAGAATTTAAAAATATGAATTTTAATTTATTTTTTTTTATTTTTTGGAATTTTATATTTTGTACTATTTTCATTTTAAAAAAGTACAAACATTGTAATAATTTTCCTTATAATTATGAGTCATCCAAATTGAGATTTTAGAAAGCTTTTAGGGGTAATATGGACTTTTTTAGGGGGACACCATGGCTCCCCTTGGCTTATATAATACAGATTACTTTCAGTTGTATTCAGTTCAGGATAATTCAGTTCAGTTTTGTTCATTTCAGTTCAGCTGTATTTAGTTGAAGTAAACAGACCCTTAGTCAATTAGTCAATATAGAAGGGTTCAACTTATTTGACCTGACCTAACATGATTTGATTTGACCTGACTTGATTAAACCTATTAAATCTGACTTGATTATAACTTATTAAACCCGATCTGACTTGTTTAAACCTGATATGTTTTGAGATTTGATAAAAAAAATAAAAATAAATTATAAGAACGCACCCTAAGAGCTCATTTGGTTGAACATAAGAAGGTAATTCTCATAGGATTTCTTATTTCATGGAAAGAAGTCCCTTATCAATTTCTTAGGAAATGGCTATTTGTGTTTGGTTGAGCTTAGGAAAATGAAATTGACACAAAAATTTCATTCACCAAGTGAGAGGTAGATGATTAATTTTCTACACTCTATAGGAAATTATATTTCCCTTGGAAATTGAATTTCTTGCGTTTGTGTTATTTCGTGTTAACCAAACACAAAGGCATTTAACTAATTTATAGGAATTTTTATTTCCCTTGAAAATACAATCCAACCAAACGACCTCTAAGCTAAGGCTACGTGTGATCTGAACTTATTGCATAATTTAATTAAATTTTGACCATATATATATGTTAATATATAAGGAAAAAATGTATCAATTAAGATCTCATTTTATTTGTATTGATGAATAGTTTTTTTAATATGTAAGTTTAATAATATTTTTGTTGTGGAATTTAAGATATTTAAAATTTAAAAACATTAAATGAAATTATCTGATCTGGTATGATCTAAAATGAGTAATAAAATGTTGAATATTGTGAATCAAACAAGGCCTAAGACGCCTTATATAACTATGCGGATGACGTGCCCAATGGGTATTATGTACGAACACATCGAACACATTTAACTACTACATATTGAGGATGAAGTCATAGCTCAGTGATTAGGGCTTTAGAATTCCAGGCATGAGGTCGGTTCTGGGTTCGATTCTCACCGCACGCATTTGCGATGATTCCTTATTATCACTCCTTATAGATGCGTGTGATGGCTAAAATTGGGTCGGGTGTCCTACAGTTGGGCCTGATTCCAAAGCCTCGTATTCCACACATTATCCTAAAAAAAAAATGAAAGTATTGGGTCAGACGGCTGACCCTTATAATCAATTATAATGGTGAAAAAACTTCGGGAGGCTATAACTGCGCTCGGGTGTCGGATCGGGGCATATGCTATGTCGAAATTGATTAATTTTTCGAGACGAACGCAGCCGCATATACCCGAAGGGGATTTGGCCACCGGAAATCGCCAAACGAGGCCTCTAAAGGCCTCAAAATGCAAAAAAAATGTTTTTTTGTCCAAGTTAGTTACAAAATGTGTCCATGTTTTACAATATGTGTCCATGTTTAAACAATATGTGTCAAGGTTTACAAATAAGTATCTAGGGTTAACAATATGTGTCCAGGTTTTTCCAGGTGTATTCATATTTGTTCATATTTGTCCAGGTTTGTCCACATTTGTTCAGGTTTTTGTCAACATTAGTCCAGGTTGGCATGTCCATGTGTGTCCAGATTTATCCAGATTTGTCCATGTTTGTCTAGATTTGTCCAGGTTTGTTCATATATTTGTCCAGGTTTGTTCATATATTTGTCCAGGTTTGTTCATATATTTGTCCAGGTTTGTTCATATATTTTTCCAGGTTTGTTCATATTTGTCCAGGTTTGTCCACATTTGTCCAGGTTTGCATGTTCAGGTGTGTCCAGATTTATCCAGATTTGTCCATGTTTGTCTAGATTTGTCCAGGTTTGTTCATATTTGTCCACATTTGTCCATATTTGTCCAGGTTTCAAATGTGTCCAGTTCTGTTTCCAGGTTTACAAATGTGTCCAGGTCTACCAATACATGTCCAGATTTAACAGCATGTGTCCAGGTTAAACACATATGTGTCCAGATTCAACAATATGTGTCCAGGTCCAGTGGATTAGTCTGATAGAAACATTACTGTCAGACTGGTCTGACACAATACCTTCTCAAAAATAAAAATAATTACTAGGTGTTGAATGGGCTTTGGTTTATGCAATTATGCATACTCTATCTATTTTAAAATTTCTCACTTCAAGTCTTCATATAATTTTTTGTGAGTATTACTAAACAATGTAAATTTTGGCCTATGTTTTCCAAACTACCCTTACACAATTACACCCCCTTAAGCCCCACATCTCTATCCTTTACCCCATCCCACCACCACATGCATATACATTTTTTCAATTAAAAATTCAATATATCATATCCATGGCTAAGTTGTCCTATATATAATTATCATCACTAAGTTTAATTAATTCATTAAGTATTTATTTTAATTTAGTCATTAACTATTTAATTCAATAGCTAAACCATAAACCCTAAAACCATATAACTACATAAAATGTATTAAGCATTAGACGCATTGTTGAAAACTCCTTAATTTAGTAATATTTAACTAAAATTAGTAGTACGGTATTAAAAAATCACAGCCCCCCACAGCCCACACTACCCTCCTCAAAATGGAAGGGTACTTGTGATGCAAAAAATGCAAAAGGAGATGAATAGTTAGTTAGGAATGACTATATACTTTGACATTGCTTACCTTTATTCCCTAAACTAACTTCTTATTAGGTTACCACTAACTTAAGCTACATCGAGGTCCAGTTTTTAGGACAAAACTTTTTCTAAAGGGTAAGGAGGTAACACCCTGCAGTTTATATTTAATCATTATATATTGTTTTTTATTAGCTTATTAACTAAAATAATATTCAAGTTTTATTCCCGCGAAAAAAAATATTCAAGTTTTATTAATTAAGCTATAATTAATTTTAAAGGATCATTATAATAATCTTAATATCGTTTCATTATTATTTTTTTCCTAAAAGTTTTTCAAATGATAAGTTCACATGTGGCACATCTCAAGTCTTAACCCTACTTTTTCCCTCTTCATCACATCTCATGGCACCTCCCAATCCCTCCAATTTATCCACCACGTACTGCCACAACCCACTTAATCAACCACCCTACCCGAAAAACCACCACCTACAAAAACCCATAAATTGAATTTTGTGATAGCTGGTGAAACTAACACTCGTTAGAGTTGACCAACGCAAACATCGCCACGACGAGCGGCAAAAACACAAAAACCATGACCACGAAGAACATGCACACCACTAAGAAAATGATGAACAATGTTGATGGGGATGAAGAAATGAACAGTGTCTTAATAGCGTTAAAATAACATTTAGAGAAGTGCGACACGTAAACTACAAAGGGAGAGTAGAAAAAAGACAGTGATTCTCACATATTTTTTTTAATGATTTAATAAGTTGTGCATTTACACTAGCATTAATCCTTACCTAATGGTCTAAAATTAGGCATAATTAAAACTAACAAAAAAAAAAAAAAACAAAGTAGGAAATATGCATGATTAGCCAGCATTAAACATAGAAAGAATCATCCAAGTAAAGTGATAAGATTGAGCACGTCTCCTTTTTGCTTGGCTGCTACTGTTAGGTTTAACTCATTTGGAAAAAAATATACTCCGTAATTTCTAAAGTAAGTCTTTCATTTACTTTTTTCATATCATTCGAGGAGTGACTTTAAATTTTAATATTTTGAGCTACATATAATAAAAATTATATATTTGAAAAGTATATGTCTAGACAAATAAAATAAGATCGCACTTGATTATTTATTGTTGTATATACAGAATTAAAATGAGTCAAAATTGCTATGTAAATAGTGTCATCAGTCAAAGTGGAGCACTTAAATTAAAACAAATGGAGTGTATACTACGTAATTTTAATGTTTGCTAGTTTCTATACTACTCCCTTCTTCCCAAATTAGTTATTACATTCTGAAAAATAGTACTATTCATTACTTTTTATAGTTTTATTCTGCAATTTTCATTAATGAATTGGTGAACCTGTCATTCTCACTCTTGACTTCAAAGTCCCCAAAGAAATTCTTTGCTCTTCCTATTCAAAATTTCCTGCTTGTTAATTAGACTACTTCAATCTTTTCACATGATTAGATCTTATCCCGGCTCAAAACTACTCCCTCTGTTTCAATTTACTTGCCCCATTTTGACTTTGAGCACTGTTCACATGCGAACTTTGACTTTATTTAATTTAATAAACGTAAGAAAAAACATAGTCATGATGGATCTAGTTTAATTCGTCTCAACATGTACTTTTTAAATATATAATTTTTTATTATATATAGTTAAAGATATTTATATTTAAAATTGTGTCTCGGGAGGTATGAAAAAGATAATGTAGCAAGTAAATTGGGACGGAGGGAGTAATTTTTATAAAATATCTTATACTCCGTATATGTATCTGAGTATCTCATAAATCTTTTAGGATTGTTTGGGAGTAAAGGTTTGAGGGGAAAAGAGAGATTTGACCAATTAAAAATTTTGTTTTTAGTGTTACGTTTGAGGTAGTTAGAGATTTGGAAGAGAGTTTTGGGAAGAAAAAAACCCTTCTTCAAAAAGCTCATATGAGGAGCTTTTTGGAAGTGTTTATAGCTTTTTAGTTCCTTTTTACTCTGAAACATCTAACAGCTAACTGTTATTTACCAAACAGTTTTACACAATCTGCTAATATAATCAGTTAGTCAAATCAGCTAATCAAAGTAGCTAACTCAATCACGCACCTAACCAATAAAAACTAACAACTAACTCCCACACAGGGCTTTTATCCTAATAGCATACTTTCTCCATTCTGATTTACTAGCAGCATTAAGGTTTTTTCAAAACTATTTATAATTTTTTTATTCCATTTTATGATTTACTACGATCATGTAGACTCTTGTTAGATATAGCAGGAGGAGTATTTTATTAAAATGCAATTTTATCATTTTTACAAAAAATAAAGATATTTATATTTGAAATTGTGCATTGACAAGCATGAAATTCTTAACACACTCCTCAATATTGCAAGTATTATGGAATATATGAAGTAAATTTTAAGGTTGTTGGCCCAATGGTAGCCAAGCATTTTAAACATCAAGGATGATAATGTGAGTTTGAAATTCGAACTCCACCACACTTATTTAGGGTTTTTTTTAAAAATAAAGTATCATCATTTCTTAAGATTAATTGAATTGGATAACTTAAAATATGGCTCATCTAAAAGCCTATACCACATAACATTACTAATCTACATGATCTAATATATATAACCTGAGTCGTGAGGCTGTGAGAAAATAGTGTCGGAAAAAACACAAATCCACAATAATAATGAAGAAAGAAAGTTGAAATGGTTAAGACAGATGTACTTTTAATTTGATAATAGAAACATAACCTTGTGGTTGAGACATGTTTCGCGATGGTGATGACCAGAGTTCAATTAGAACCTCACTAATGACGCTACGCCACCCACACCCAATGTTATTTTTTGAAATATGAATCCTTATGCTACAAAATTCTTAAGCCACAAGGACTAGGAAGCATGTGGTGTGACTTGAGGGGGGAATGATATCCCATTATTAGGTAATGGTCTTACCTACTAAAATATTTGCATATTAGTCCTTCATATAAGGACTTATTTGTAATATATCAAAAGTTAAAAGCATCAGTTTGCATAATTATAAAAGTTTAATATAAGGTGTCATTATTATCTAAAATCCAGTCCATGTTAATATATTATATCATGCCTATGTTTTATATCACGTAGTATGTGTATCAACTTATATTATCTATGTAATACGGAGCATTAAAGACATATATGCAATTTACTAAAATTTAATGGATCAATAAGGAAATAATTAAAATACTAGGAACTAATATACAGAGATTTTATCAGCTAATGTCCTAACTTGATAAGCAATGTGTCTACTGTACAACCGGATGTACGTAGAGGTATGTGCATCCAGGGTGTTTTATTGCTAAATTCAAATAATTTTACTCATTTTAAATTTCAAAATGAGCAAAATTACCCTTGAATGTACCATACATCCGGATATATATAAGAATTTCTACCTGATAAGGACTTATCAATGTTAATTATGTTATCATTCCCCGTGACTTGAGTCCATGGTGACAAATTGGCAATTGGCAAAAAATGTTGAAAACTAGAGCAAGCCCCAAAATGCCTTTCACAAGAGAAATTAAGGACTATAGCTCACACTTTATGAGTTTATGTAGTCTCGAGCCAAGCAATAAAAATGTTCAAAAATATTATATAACCAATCCCTAGACCTTATGAAAGTCTTAGCACAATTATAAGGTGTTGTAGGAGGGCAATTGATGGAGCCATAAAGCCCACAATATGTTGCATTGTACTTGCTTAGTCATAGTAGTGTACCATGATAAGAAAATAGGGTGAAAAGTTGAAAACTAGACTGGCCTTAAAATGGCTCCTTGGAAGTGAAAGCAAAGGCTATATACTCCATGCTTTTCAAGGTCTTTAAGCTTTATGAAGGTCTCAACATTATTATTAAGCATTACAACATACAATTAATGGTAACAAGAAGATCTATATATATATAGTATTTATATATATGGTCCACACATACCAAAAAAATAATATAAGGCCTGTTCTTTTGAGTTAAACCAATCTGAACTGAGATAAATTGAGCTGGAATGAAGTATAATTTCAGAAATTAAGTCCAAAAGAACATGATCTAAAAAACTTATTTCGGTTCGTGATGATCTAGTTGATATTGTTCATATATAGCTGATATTTTTTATAACCCTTGTCATTTCACTTTTTTTTGGTTATATATATTATAAGACAAACATTAAAAAGGCCTTAATAGTAATAGTGAAAATTATATCTTACATTCTAGTGTAGGTTTGTCTTGGTGCACTTATTCAAAACAATGTTTTGTTTTCTTTTGTGTCGATGAAATTCCACATCGAAAGTAAGTGTGGATGGAATTCAAACCAATGATCTTTTTGTTAGGTTGACGCTGATGATACCATCTCAATCAAAGAATTAAGGCATGTTTAGTAATTGGATATTGGATGTACTGTCTAGTTTGATTGGCTGTCTAATTTGGCTGGATTTGTTGGTTGTTTTGATTGTTCTTATTTTTGTAAACATTTGGTAAAATTGGCTTTTGGCTGTTACATAGCAAAATGACATAAAAGATCTTTAAGGATATTGGTTGGATGATTGATGTTGTATAATTAATAGGTAAATTTGTAAATTAATAAATGAAAAGCCAAAAACCAATTTGAAATAGCTAGTGTTATTAGCTTTTGGCTTGGGCTGAAAAGCCAATGAAAAAGCCAACATTCAATCATAATTTTTAGTTGTTTGACGGAGTTAAATTACCAAAAGCCAACATCTAGCTAAGAAGCTAAAAATCAAACAGGACTTAAGCTGATAGTTAAAACTCAAATATTGCTTTTAAATTCTATCAAACCATGGCCTTAGTGAACAAAAAAGACCACCCTTGAGCCCTAGCTAGCCAGGATGCTTTAGATAACCTTGCCAAAGGAGCTTGCCAAAATAGATGGTAGCTAGCTAGTTTATAATATATTGTCCTATGTTATAATTAGGAAAGTGGTTCATCATGCAATGTTATACTATGAATTAATCATTTTTATTATCCCACATAGGATTCTGCTAAGTGGTGACAAGATATTTAGAATCTAATCCAACACTTGCTTAGTGGGGCAATGTTTCTATGTAAGGCAAGTGATGATGTTTCATATATTTATTTGGTGCAATTGCTAATAACCCTATCTTGTAATTTCACATTATTTGACATAAAATTATGCCCATATAAACTTTAATTTGTCTCAAATCTTTTTCGAATAAATTAATTTTGCAACTAATTTGAAATACTTAGAAAGGTAATTAAGTATTGTATTACTTAATTGCGCTTATAATTCCGCATGATTTGATACACAATATGTAGTTAGTAAATTACTTAATTGCCCCTCACAATCCACGAGTGGCCTTATATCACCAGTTCACCAACCATTTTCACCTCTCTTGTACTAGAGATATTATTACTATATATAATTAATATATATGTATATCAGCTACAGCAGAAACACATTTTACCAGTTTTTTTTTTTTTTTTTTTTTTTTTGTGAAAAAAGACCAAAAAAAAAAAAGATTTGTCCTGGCATGTAGCTGATATATATACATCTCAATTAGAAACTAATAATTTCTCCTTGTACTATTGGTTAGAGTAGTCATTGATCTTTGAGATTTTGACCCCTTATGTTTTGGCGTTGCTTTGGGTAATTTACCGTTATTAACTACCAAAAATAGAAAAGTGGCAAGCTAGTACTAAAAAAAAGTAACATTTGCCAAAAAGTGCATAGGTCACATGAATGAAGTTGATCAAGATTTACCCTTAATTTTTTTTTTTCCTAGATTTTATTCCAATTCAAGTATGAAATTCTGGATAAGACAAGCTTGTCCATTTACAATGGTTAATTTAAGTAATTTTAACAATAGCAACTGTAATTTTTGTTATGATGAAATTAATTAGTTGAGTGGGAGCTAAGATTATTTTATGTCTATTGTGAAATGCCACCTACATTTTATTTAAAAAAATTGCCCGAAATTTTCCAATTACATATTACCTCAACAGTCTAGGCTCCCTCATTCGTTGTCCAGCCTTTTCTACTTTAATTTCTATGTTTTCAACTCGCCGGCTTCTTTCTGTCAAGTTTAATTTGTTTTCAGACATTTCAATTTTCAACTTGTTTATATGAATTAATCAACACAAATAAATATTTGTTTTAACCAAAGTTATAAAAAATACTCAGCTAAAATGATTCCAATTACGTAAACTCAGTCAAAAAAAGAAAGTGACGTTATATATTTATAATAATCTATATATTAACATTAATTAGTACATTTAATTTCGTGTTAGGCCAAAATTTAGAGCCGCCTGTAAAGCAGATTGATATAGATCGTAGCCATCTACATTATTAATTGGTCTAGTGGTGCCAGGGGCTAGACTTGGTAGGGAGAACCACGGTTCAATCCCCCGCAAACACGTTGGAAGGAGTTTAAAACCTTAACCTCGAGACGCGCTCCGAATCCAAATTAGCCCAAAAGGGTGAATCGGATGAGTACACAAAAAAAATCAATGAGTCATTCAATTATTCTTGACTCAAATTAACATCAAAGCAATAGTAAAGCCTTGAAAGATTCCATAAAATCATAACCTAATTGGTTTAATTACTCAATTCAAAATTGTGGAGTCATAGAGATGTGACATTTTCCCTATAAATACATGGTGTAAAAAAGCATGATTTTGACGTTTTTGCTTGAATTCTGGAAACAGGCCAGCTAAAGGGTATTAGAGGCAAATCAATGTTTTAAACTTGATTAGTCTAAAAATAAATTAGAAAAGGAAAAGCATGATCCAAGTATTATAATTAATAAAAACAAAAACATCACTATAATAGTACTATTATTTAGGATATTATTTATTATAATAATGTTGCATTATCAAAAATATTGATGATGGGTGTGGTGAATCTACTCATAGTGTTGGAATATTATTATATACTAGTTAATTTTATTATAATAGAAATAATAATAATTAGGGTGACGAATATTGTACGCTTCTTTTATTCATATATTATATTCTATGGTTACACTATCGATCTTACCCTGGCCTTTTCTTGCAATTGGGGATGACTATTGAGTTCGGATCCGATCAGTAAAAAAAATTGATTCGAATTTGAAAATTAAAAATCCGCAAATAAATCCAACTTTGAGTTGGAGTCCGATTTTGGAAAAATCTAACAAATTAATTTGACTCTAACATAGATTCATATCTTTGATTTTACTAAGTTATATCTACTTAAATTTAAATAGTTTTTTAAAAGATATTTGGTACTAATTAATAATGTAGTTAAATTAAATGTGGGCATATGTCAGAGTTGGATCAGATGTGCAAAATCGGAGACGAATTATCGAAGTCTGATGATGCCTATTATGATCCGATCGAGTCCGACCCATTGCTATCGATCCCTACAATTTTTCCCCATATTTTTTTAACAGGTAACGTTGTTGATCCCCCAATGCACGTCTCCTCTTACAAAAATACTAAGTTGATATTGCCCTTACATTTATTAGAGGAGGGTCGGATTGGTGAGAAATTGAGAATCTATCTTGTAACCTCTCGGTTGCAAGGTAATGGTACACTCCAACGCTATTGCGATGGAGCTCAATCCTCTTACCCCTTTTCCTATATGCCCTTATTATAGACATACTTGCTTCGTGTTTTTTAATTGCTAGATTTTCTTATGCACAAGTTTTAAGGAAAAATATTTACACTTGTAGGAAGTAGGAACCATTTAATACTAAAGGTAGCCCGTATTTATTAAGAAGATGCAAAAAATAAGGATAAATTAGGTGAAAAAATATGATAAATGATAAAAATAAGGGTAAAAAAAGTTAGCTTTATATGGGTTCTACATACCCAAAAAAAAAATGTAAAAAATAAACTGTGACACTGATATAAGAAAAATGTAGCAATTAAATTATTAAAGTGTGACACCAATATAAGATAAAAGTTTGAGGGAGTGTAATAGTAGCTAGCCCTTGCAATTTATGTACGTAAATGGGTCATGTACTCATGCATTTGGTCTTGTGTTGATTTTCGAATTATAGCAAAAATATCACACAAAAAGTATAATTGTTCCATAACATGATAAATATATCTAATTGGGTGAATCGTGCTAGTATTTGCCAACTTTTTATCGTTTTGTCGAACCATGATGGTAATTGTCAATTTTTTTATTTTATTTTTTTTTTGTTGTTGTTTAGAGAACCAGTTATTACCAACTTTAATATATAATAGTCACGAGGTTTTAATTTGGGATCCTCAAATCTCAATATCTATTGTTACTCTATTATGCGATGAATCTGTGAACCTCATATGCTACAGTAGTGAGTGTCCCACATCGGAAAATAAGGAGAGACTAAACTAACTTATAAGTCTAGAAGTTACTCCTCCTATCACCAATTGGTTTTAGGATGGAACCTCCTATGGCTTGTAAGTGACCTAACTATCTTCTTTCATATTGGGTTGCTCAGGCCCATTTATCCTCAGGATGCGTTTGATTCATCTGAAATTTTCTAATCTGGTCTAATTTGATGGATTTGGATCAAGCATGGACATAATTTATATAAACAAAAGTCATCATCATAGAGTATCAAATTTATTTTTCTTTGTATAGAAAGTAAAGTATAGTAAAAAATTATTACTCAAATATGGAAAGATTTAAGGTGTCTTAATGAAACCTCAGTTATTATATATATAACTTCAAATGAGGGCAAGTCTTTTGACAAAATTAACTAAGCATATGTTAGAAGTTTAAAACAAAATGGTTGCGGTTCCCACCTCTTGGACTAATAACGCAATGGCACAAAAGAAACATGATGTCCCGCCATTTTAAAAAAATGATATTGTTTGTCCTCTAGAATTTAATATCCAACCACTTTAAATTGAACTTATTAACAATGTACATCCTCATTCTTGATAGTAAGGTGAATTAGATTCTATATAGGGTCTGCTTTCTTCAATTTATATCAGATTAGATCAGATCAGATCAAATTAAATCAAATCAAACCAGATCAGATCTTATCTCACCAATTTTCATAAGTTTTCAGATCATATCAAAAATTTCAGACGAAGAGAACACACCCATAGACTATCTATTCAAGGCTAATATCCGGTAGCATTATCCTTGCAAATTTGAGAAAGGTGAGGAGATTTGACACCTGGTGTAATGACCCAGATTTTATCAGTATTTTTGCCGGTATTTATGTGTAATTATGTTTGTTTATGTGCTAGTTCAAATTAATTTTTTTTTGAACTATTTATTTTAATTTTATATGAATAATTTCGATTTAATCGAAATATTTATTTCTTAGTTTTTATTATTTATGTTAATTATTATTTAGTTAATTAGAATTTTTATTATTTAATTTTCTAATTAATTATCTAATATTTTGGGCCAAATCGATTATTGCATGATTAGTTATGCGGTTTTCGCAAATTAGCCCAATAGAGCACGAGAGCCCATTTAGGCCCATTTTAGCCATGATGGCCGGCCCCTCTAAATGCATGGCAAGATTTTGCCACTTGCCTTGCTTTCACACTTAACTAATTTCTATAAATAGGAATGATTAGTGAGCCATTAGGTTCATTTGCTCATTTGCCTTTTTAAACACTCTTGCCATCAAAAGTTCAATCAACACAAACCCCCTCCACTTTCTCTTGCCTCACGCCATTTTTGATGAACAAGCCATCAATTGTTCATCATTAATTCTAACCTTGAACTTAAAGATTCAAAGTCTATTGATCTTTAAGTAGCCTAAACACAATCTAAACCCATTTATTTTATCCAAGATCGTTGGTTCGGGTTGGGTTTTGATCGTGCTCGTGTAGAGGGCCGTGTGTGGGGACAGCCGTGCGTGGTGCCGTGCAAGAGCAGCAGCCAGGCCGTGCAAGGGCAGCAGCCAGGCCGTGCGTGGTGCAGTGGGCAGCAGCCGTGCAAGGCCGTGTGTGGTGTTCGTGCTCGTGTTGTTGGTGCCGTGTTGGTGCTTGTTTCCGGGTTGTAATTTGTGTTGAATTTGTGTGTGATCTTCCATAAGGTAACATACTAACTCAACTTAATTGGAATACCTTGTTTATGGTATAGATTAAATGCATGTTTAGGATGTTTGTTGTTGTTTATTCATGACTTTGTGTATGATTATACAATCTGATTTTTATGTATTTACATGATGTTTTTAGTGATGATTTTCATGATTTTATGATTAGTTATGCATTGTTATATGATCATGATTTATGTATCAAAGTTTGATGAATTTTGGATAAGTTTAGGTTGATTTTTCGTGTGATATGCGTGTAATATGTATGATTGGATGAGTTCTTGATTGAAGATCTTGAATCTTGATTGAGTTCTTGATTGAAGATCTTGAATCTTGAATGAGTTCTTTATGAGTTCTTTATGAGTTCTTGATGAGTCTTTATGAGTTCTTGATTGAATCTTGTAAGTTAAAGAAAATGGTTTAATTGGTAAAGAAAGTCAAAGATTAGGATTAAGTTGATTAAAGAATGAATAAAGATTAATGATTAATGATTGGTTAGACTCAAGAATAAGGCTAGAGGCAGTTCTTGAGAATAATTTCGATGATTTAACTAGTTAAATTCAAGAATCAAGGCTAGAGGCAATTCTTGAACTTGATTTAGTTATGTTGGGTAATTAAACGAATAATATGATTAAAATGATTAAATGAATTAATTAATGATAGCTTGATTTCATTTTTAGACGCCTGATACTTTGAGTAAGATTCACTGTATTCGGGTTAAGACGTTGCCCCTAATCCATCCGCGGTATTGGGTTAGTTGGAGTCATACTATGTGATCTTCGTGAATTCCAGTAAGATTGGTTTCACGGGACATGGATTTCCAGTAAGATTGGTTTCATGGGGTTTGGGAGTAAGATTCTCAAATCCGAACATAGTAGAAAGTTCGAGCGCGTAAGATGCGTTCGTACGAGCACAGTCCGGTCTAGAATATGAATGATTGCGCCAAAGATAGTTGATTAGGTTGGTTTGAGTCGAGTTCACATTTTGGGTTGTTCTCGTACTTTGTTTAATGATGTTGTTCGTTTGATTTATGCTATGTACTTGTGTGTTCCCATTAGGGTGAGTCAGTTATGTTACTCGCCACTGATGGTGGACCGTTGTTATATTTTTCAGGTACTTCAGATGAGGATGCTCTTGCCTAGTTTTGGGTTGGGCGAGCGACGTATCTTTCTTTTGTTATCTGTTGTATTTACTGATTTTGTAGTATTAGTAGTGATAGTTTGTTTAGATGCTACTCTTTAGAATTTTGGACTTTTATGTGTTGTTTAAAGACTCTGACATGTAGTTGGAGTTAACTCGTATTTTAGTATTTTTAGTTTGACTTTTGGATTAGTTTATGTACAAACTTGTGGGTATTTGTACGTTTGTGGTTTATTAATAATGTTTCGAGGAATTAGTTTTAATTTCTTAGGTTTTGAGTTGTATTTTCTAACAACTCGACTCGTCGGTTTCTTCCGCGCCGGTTTAAGCGAGTCGGGTCGTTACACCTGGTCGCGAGTATCCTAATCATTTTTGTACTGTCAGCATTGAAAAATTTACTATCTCCTTATCATAATATTTGCAACAATTTGTTTTTTTAATACTCACGTACAAATTAAATAATGCCCTTTTGTTGCAAGTATTATGATACGGAGGCATTAAAATGTTACCTCCTTTAATTTATGAGAAGGTATTGTGTCAGACCAGTCCGACATAAGCTTACTGTCAGACCAGTCCAACTGGACCTGGACACATGTTGTTGAACCTGGACAAGTTTTGTTGAACCTGGACACATGTTGTTAAACCTGGACAAGTATTGTTAGCCCTGGACACATATTTGTAAACTTGAACGCAAATTTGTAAACCTGAAAATATATTTGTAAACCTGGACACATGTTGTTGAACCTGGACACATAGTATTAAATCTGGACACATAGTATTGAATCTGGACACATATTGTTGAACCTGGACATAAATTTGTAAACCTGGTGAAACTTATTGAATCTGGAAACATATTGTTTACCCTGGACACATGTATTGTAAAATCTGGACATATATTGTTGAATCTGGACACATATTATTGAACCTGGACACGTATTGTTGAGCCTGGATATAAATTTGTAAACCTGATGAAACTTATTGAACCTAAAAACATATTGTTTACCCTGGACACATGGACCTGGACACATATTGTTAAATCTGGACATATATTGTTGAATCTTAACACATATTATTGAACCTGGACACGTTTTGTTGAACCTGGACACAAATTTGTAAACCTGATGAAACTTATTGAATCTGGAAACATATTGTTTACCCTAGACACATGGACCTGGACACATATTGTTATATCTGGACATATATTATTAAATCTGGACATATATTATTAAACCTGGACACATTTTGTTGAGTCTGGACATAAAAAAAATATAAGTGTTGGACGGTCCGACGATCGGACCGTCCGACACAATACTTTCACTTATTTTATTTAGGTTGGAACACGAGGGCTAGTTTGGTATGGCATGAGTTGGGTTGGTCCATCAAAATTAAAGTACACTATTTGCATGAGACATCATAAAAGACACATTGCTGGGCATCGCAATTGGCTATGCATGGACAATAAGAGTCTCTTAACTTGGATTTAAAATATTTTCGATGTAAAATGATTTTCCATGAAAAATATTTTACCTTGAAAAACTCGTTTTCATAGCAATTTTCCATTGTTTACTTGCACGGAAAATACGTTTTACTTCCAAATTTGGGAGAAAATGTTTCTACTATGGTGTAAAATGAATTTTTACTCCAAATTTTACATGTTATTTCTTCACCCAAAGCAAACGATGTAAAATGGAAAAACTATTTTCAAGGAAAACATTTTACGCTCTAATTTACAGAGCCTAAGTCTGGCATGATCAGCGGCATGACAAGCCTGTACGTTTGACTGCACTTCATGAATAAAAATCCATAATTTGATTTCGCGAACAAAATATATAATATTATAACTTATTCCCATCCTAATTATTCTATAATAGTTATAAGCCATGCACATTCGATCCCTTGGTTTTTTTTCCTAATAAAAAATAATTACTCTTATTAATTAAATTGTTCCATATACAATACATAAAATGGGTCAATTACTATTTAATTTCTTAATTTTTTTTCAAATCAATAATCATCTTTTGTCACATCACGTTGTAATTGTAATAACTAATAATCATCAACCATCATAATATTTATTTTCTACCATTAATATACATATTTTGAATAACACATTTTTAATATGCTTCTTATCATATATTAGGGATACATATAATATAAGCTCAATTAACCTTAAGAAATGAATATTAACCCCTTCTATTAGTTCAATCAAAAGCATAAATTTTAACCCAATTTTCCCTTTTAATTATTTCAATATTCGCTCAAAAAAATTATCCTCTTTCACCAATACTTCATTTGGTATAGTGCACAATATATAATTGATAAATCTTATAAATTAAATCTCACAAGATCATAGGTTGTGCCCTCACTTAAGCATGCAAGAGAATTGTTCAATCAACTCACAAGGTCAAAGTGGTTAATTTCATTAAAACTCATAACTTGATTAGACCATTAAGGCTCAGTTTGATAAGCGTTAACATTTTTCTTGAAAATTATTTTCCTCTATTTTTAATTAGTTTAAGTTGTTTGGAGTCAAAGCAGTATAAACCCATTTTCCCTAGGAGTAAAATATTTCTTACAATAAGGAAAAACTATTTTTCCTTCAAAAGGAAGGGAAAACTATTTTCCTTCAATTCAATTCATTTATTTAACAAAAGAAATATGAGCGCCTAGCGCGAAACTTGAGTTCTCAATAAGAAGCGTCACATGCACCTTGTATAGGTGTGGGGCCTTTTCTTGCTCGTTAGCCCTTTAGTTTTTCAAAAGGTAGTTTACTTGCTTACTTGATAGAGTAAGAGGGATTGTGGACTGACAGAGCGAGCTGTAATGGTAGCTATAGCTCTTTTCTTTAAGAGCTAGTTCGGATGGAAAGCCAGATACCAGTAAACTCGTTCTTTCTTATGGGAATCAAACGGATAGCGGATTCTCTCGGCCCACAGATGTTTGACAATAGCAGCTTTATTCCAAAACTCCAATTGCCTAATGTTAAGACATCTTGCATTTCTAGGCGTACAGAGCTTCTCCCAAGCAACTAGAGCTCTTTTGCAGTGACCGAAGGAAGAGAAGTTGCAGGATCAGAAATGCGGTATAGTACCATATATGCCTTTTCTCGGAACTGTTCGAAGAGGGTAATCGAGAGACATTATTCCTTGTAATGCAATTGTGTTTTCCATCGTTTTTCTTATTACATGGTATCCAACAATGAAAAACTTATAATGCAATTGTGTTTAAATTATTTTTCATAAAAATAATTTTTCATTGAAAATCTTTTACTCCGAACCAAATAGAGCCTAAGATAAGGAGTCTTAATTATGTCTTATTGTCTTAACAATACACATGAAATACTGTAAATTGTGATATGCTCGCATTAATTAGTTTGTTCTCATGTTACAATCTAATAATTAATGAAACTCAAATTGAATTATATGTATTCAAAACATGTATATTTGAATAGTAAGCTTTTATGATTGAAGTACAAGTGTTAATCTACTCATTAAGTTTTGTGAATGCCAAGTTTGAGATTTTGGGTTTGAACCTCACCACACCGCATGCATTTGTAAAGATTTTTTCCCCCTTTCAGTTGCATGTGTCAGCTAAATTGGGTTGGATGACCTGCAGTAGGATTCAACTCATATAGCCACCGCATGCATTTGTAAGGATTATTCTTTATCTTCCTCTTTCAGTTGCATGTGTCAGCTAAATTGGGTTGGATGACCTACAGTAGGGTTCAACTCATATAACCACCGCATGCATTTGTAAGGATTTTTTATCTTCATCTTTTAGTTACATGTGTCAGCTAAATTAGGTTGGATGACCTGCAGTAGAGTTCAACTCATATAACCACCGCATGCATTTGTAAGGATTTTTTATCTTCCTCTTTTAGTTACATGTGTCAACTAAATTAGGCAGGATGACCTACAATAGGGTTCAAGTCATAGCCTTGTACATCCAAATTATAAAAAAAGTAAGCCTTTATGATTGAATTACAATAGTTAAAAAACACAAAGATTAATATGAGTATGTGCCTAATTTTAAAGTACGATTCCGATTCATATTATGTATAACGATTAGACATTTTTACACTTTACTTTATGTTAAATCTTTGCAAATAATGTGAAACAAATGTAGTATTATTAAGATTTTCTCATATTATATATATATAGAAACAATAAATAAATATAAACAATGACACTTATGATATGTTTCATTGGTATTTAATAATATAATCCGTACCAAATTAAGATATATTGAATGAGTGAATTCTAGGCAATGTAATTTTTTTCATCGTTTTTTTTCATTTTTTGTAAAGATGGCCTGGGAGTTACTGGGATGGGGTGGACTACAATCTCACATGTACATTATTATTTGCCATTTATTGTAGCTTTGTAGGTACAATATTGTCTCTATCCTCATCCCATCACCCAAAAACTTCGGTCGATTGTTGTGTTTTACAACCAAATCTGCCCCACTGACATCTCTATCTTACCTGCGTATTGCTTCAGATATCTACTAATAAATGTAACAGTAATATCATCGATCAGATCAGTTATCTCATTGTATTATAATTTTTTTGAACTCGAAAATTTCCAAAATATCGCCGGCTTCAACACTCTTTTTATGTTCTTCAACTATTCACTACTACATTACAACCCTAAATACTTATATACTAATTTATTCTTGATTAAAGTCAATTAAAATAAGTACTTAATTCATATCATCTCCTCTATATTAATTGTAACAGTTTGACCAAAAATCAAAAACTATTACATTATAAATTTACAATATTCCTATGCATATGCCTAGCTAGCTAGTAATAGCTAGACCATGGGCCAAAAGTATTCAAATCAAATGTTAAGAATTAAGCCACCTTTTTTTAACACTACATGCATGTATATAATAGATTAATACAATATATATGGGCCAAAAACTCTAAAATCCAATGGCTAAAGATTATTAGAAATAAACTAAACCCTTTTTTTTAACATTAAAACAATATTGTATCATGTCTAATCAAAGGGTCCCTATTGAAATTACTATGTAATCAACCCCCCTAAATGTATGCCTAGGTTTAAGATCAAATAATAATTAATTAATGCTTAATATATATTCTTGAATGATTGCTTTGGACTATAGAAACATAATGATAAACATTCAAGAAAAAGGAAAGCATCACTTAAGTTAAATCGTACACTATGGAAAAAAATAAATAAATAATGTGAATGGGGGTAGAAAAAAAAAAAGGTGTCTAAATCACTTTTATTTGGCCCCATCATATATCACTTGTCTTTCTCCCTTTCTCACCATAATTTAATCTCCTTCTTTCTTTCCTTCTTTCTTCTCATTTTCACTCTAATACTCTTTCTTTACTAAGTTTTTTTTTTTAATACAAAAAAAAAAAAAATCCCAAAAAAACTCCATTAAGAAGGGAGAAATTAAAATTATTTAATAATCCTTGATCATGTCAAATAATATGAAGAGGAAAGATATTGTTCATCAAGGACCGTCGATCGAAGCTGAATCCCGGTCCTTGATGAACAACAACCACGTCCACGACCACAACCACGACCACGATCATCATCAGTACCGGCAGTCAATTGTACCGTTGAGCCGGTACGAGTCTCAAAAGAGACGAGATTGGAACACGTTTTGTCAATACTTGAAGAATCAAAGGCCACCAATAGCCATCATGTCTCATTGCACACCAAACCATGTGCTAGACTTTTTAAGGTACCTTGACCAATTTGGCAAAACTAAGGTACATCTTCACGGTTGTGTGTTTTTCGGGCAGCCCGAACCCCCGGGCCCATGTACCTGCCCGTTAAGGCAAGCTTGGGGGAGCCTTGATGCCCTCATCGGACGGCTCAGGGCCGCCTACGAAGAGAACGGTGGCCCACCGGAGACCAACCCTTTCGCTAGCGGCGTGATTAGGATGTATTTAAGGGAGGTTAGAGATTCTCAAGCTAAAGCTAGGGGTGTCCCTTACAAGAAAAAGAAGAAAAAACGCAGTCACATGAAAGCGACTGCTACTAATAATATTGTTACTGCTACTGTTACTGCTGCTGCTGTTGCTGCTACCGCTAGTCCTAGTAGTAATATTTCAACTACTGCTAGTACTAGTGATGGATGTTCAAGGTTTATTCCCATGCAATCACCTACTACTTGATCCAAACTTTCGTATTGGAGTATTCATAAATTTTATAATCTCTAGTTATCAAACCATATATATATGTAGGTAATTCCATCCCCTCTTTTCCTAAGACTTAAATTTTCTGGGGCTCTTGTTTTTAATTTCTTAATTTAGTTTACATTTTGAGGATTATTTATTTCTACATGATATATATAGCTAGTGTACTACATGTTATATATAATAATAATAATCATAATAATGATTAATAATAATATATATATATGTATATGTCATTGGGTTAATTCTTGATATGTGTATTTTAATTTATTTCTTGGTTGATTATATTACATATAAATCTAAAACTCAATTTTAATTGTAAAAGAAATTAATTAAAAATTAAAAACAAAAGAATAATTAAATTAGAAATTGGAAATTAAATCTTTGCTAGAGAAGAGGTTGATCGAAATTGACAAATTATATCGAGTTTGATTTGGAAAATGGGTGAATTATTTGCTTAATTAATCATAGATGTATAAATTAATTAAATCTATGAAATTTGATGCTAAAACCCTAGCTTGGCTGAGTGATGTTGGTGCAAAAAAAAAAAAAAAACCCTAGCTAGCTTTTTGGGCAATTGCTTGGTTACTTTTACCTAGAAAAGACAAAAAGTTAACTTATTTTACTATATTCATATATTTTATAAATTAATATTTATTCTTTCCTTATTTAATTTTAAAATTTTAACCATAATTTAATTTTTTTTTACCACCTTATGCAAAACCCTACATAGCAATAATTGGAGGACTTGAAATGAAAGATTTTTTTAAAAAAATTAAAATATTTTTTACCCTTAAATTTACCAAATTCCAATAACTTCACATAATGTTTACTTTGCTTTTTATAGCCAATTAATGGTTGCTTTAAGGATTCGGCACCATCTTATGCCTGCCATGGTACTTGTCCATTTACATAATTACATATAATATAATAATAAAATATTTTATTTATTTATTATTTTTATTATTTTATATATATATGACATATATGAATATAATATGATCATCACATCATAGAAAATACTACTTGTACCACCTATTAAATGGGGCCTAATTTTATACATATTCAAGTCATGTAATAATAATAATGGGGTATACATCAGCTATTTCCACTCCATTTATATCACTTTGTCCTTGCTTCTTTTGCATTTTTCTTGTCAATGTAAATTAGAGGAAAGAATTGAAAGAAATTAAAGAAAGAAAACATATTCTTTTGTGTGAAAATGATGGGGGACAATTAAGTGATAGATTAGACTAGTTATGTTCGGATTGTATGTACAAAATAATATTCTTGGTTATGTTGTATGTTAAGCATATATTTGGTGAAACGGTTTTTTTCAGATCTGATCTAAATTTATCTGAATGTATCTGATTTAATCTAAACTTATTGATTGATTTGACTAAATTTTTATCTTGTATATACGTTAATCTATAGGGAAAAAGCAGGGGTGGAGGTGCGGAGAGGGGGGGGGGGTGACGGGGGCCTTGGCCTCTCTTTTGGCCCAAAATTGTTAGTATATGTCAAGTACGTTAAGTGAAGATAGACAATAAAAATGTAGTAACTCAAATGGTTTGATTGCTTGTTTATACTTCTATAGACTAAGGTTAATGCTCACTAGCTACATTCTTAACATTAATTGCTCTTTACCATTTTATTACTTTCATGTAATATTGATTTTGGCCCCTGTGATTAAAAAAACTAGATAGCTCGATCTGCCACTGGGAAAAAGTATATTAATTATGGAGAGTGAGGGATAGCTTAGGTAGTTAGAGCTTAATTTCCTCCCGGACTCCCAGTTTCAGGAGATCCTGGCGGGATATATATACATAATTGTAGTGAATACAATTTCTTTTGTGAGACTTTAATTCCTCATTGAATTGTCTCATAGTACTTTTAACTACGTTGCAAAATTTGCAACTTTTTTTACTATAAATTTTTAACTTTTTACCTAATTAGTAATTATTCTTTATATTAAAAGTTGTGATTTTATGCTCATAAGCTACCATTTTTAAACAAAAAATTATCATGTCAGACCACCAGACGATCTAACAAAAGGACTTTCTATCTTGTGAATATGGAAGAGGAAAATTAATAGCTCATAGGATTGGAACAATGTCAAAATTAATTTTAGGAGTGGTATTTTTTGTACTTAATTTCTTATATGTGCAACTCTAAATTGTAATAATGTTTAAATCAACTAATCTCCATCATCTCAATTTTATTTTTTTTTGTTTTGTTTTGTTTTGTTTTTCTTCATCATAATAACAAGCAAGCAATGCTTTGTACATTTAGATGCATCTTCTTCGTGTGTGCATCGCTCATGCAATATATACATATTTATAATTCCTAATTTCTTATATATTTTCCTTAAAAAAAACTTTACATGTGATATTGTGATACACGACGATAATTAGAGTGAAAAAATATTGTGTATGTGATACGTCACGATAATACTTGGATGTAAAAAAAATAAAATACAATGCAAGTTTGCTTGATTCCATTTATTACGACCTAAAATGCAATTATCTAAACTATCGATCTTGGTAATTATATTTGACTTTTTAAATTAAAAAAAAATTAATTATTTTTTGTAACACTAATTTATTTTTGATATTTTTGGATTTATCTAAATTAATTTTAGATTTTTAATTTAATTTTTAAATTATCAAAATCTAAAATTAATTTAGGTAAATCCAAAAATATTAAAAATGAATTAATATTACACAAAAAAATAAATTTAAATGTATATTTTTATTTAAAATAAAAGTCAAATCTAATTACAAAAACTAACTTAATTAACATAGAAAATCAATGGTATAGATTTACTTGACTTCGGTGGTCGTTTTTTCGACGACCATGGAAGAATTTTCACAATTTATATTGTTTAATTAAATTGTAGTGAAGTTAATTGAAATTATAAACCCCATAAAAATCATTAATCTTACTACATTTGGTACAGGTTTCCAAAACTGATCAATTGTTCAACTAATTAAAATTAGTTTTATGATGTATTTTTTCACTATTTTAATTTATGAAAGCGATATAAAATAACAAGAAACTTGAAATATTTTGTATCAATGATTCAGTAGTAAATTTCATCAATATTGATTTTAAGATTTGAATTAATGTGATGATATAGGCCGTACTATATATGAAATTAAATTAATCACAACATGTATGATTTATATTTACTGCGTATTTATATTCATATTTATATTTAGTTAGGGTGTTTTTTGCTCTAGTTTTTTTGTAGTATATATAGTTCTTTTCTTCGATCCCACTCCTCACTTAATTATGACTTTCTCTCCTTACATATGCTCTCTTATAAAATCAAAATCTTTCATCCCCTTATAATCTTTTCATAAGAGTAGCATAAGATTTGATTAATTATTGTTTAAAAAAACGTAACATAACTTAAGGGTGTGTTTGATTCATCAGAAAATTTCTTTGATTTGATATGATCTGATTTGAAATTTTCTAAACTGTTCTAATATAATCTTAATTTTCTGATCTGATCTGGTCTCATTTGAAAATTTCTAAACTGTTTAGATCTGATCTGAAATTTTCTGATCTAATCTTAATTTTCTAAAAATAAGCACATGAGTGCTTATTTAAGTTGAATTTGCATGACATGTACACAAACATGCACCTACATACAGATACACATACATACAAGAAATGTAAGCCGTGACTCTACCGGCCTTTACATCCATCTCTAATTCTAAAGTTACATGTCTGAATCCTTATATATATATATATATATATATATATATATATATATGAAAGATCTAGCATAGTGGCTTGGCTTTCTTACCAAAATTTAGAAATACGAGAAAATTTAAACTTAATTATGATATCATGAATTCGTCTGCCAATCCAATAATTGTTATGAATAATTAGCTAGTAGTAGTAGTAGTAGTATAATATAAATATACTACATTAATCTTAAGCATAAAACACACTATATATATATATATTTTATCCGCTCCATATTAATTGCAACAGCTTGAACAAAAAACTCTCACATATTTGACCAAAGTGTTGCAATTATTATGGAGCGAAAGAAGTATAATATAAATGATACTTGGGTAGTTGGGTACTATATATACTCGTATAATATTAAAAGGTTACTATACAATAAAAATGATATCATTAAAAAATAAAACTTCACCGGTAAACTTATTGCTACTCTAATACAGTATATTGATTTATAAAGTCACTATAAATTTTACGTACAATAAAATTATTGTGAACTAAATACACAAAAGATTTTATGTTCTACTAATAAATTTCCTCTAAATTAATATATATTATTAATGTTAATTTGTTATTAAGTTTTTTCAACAATTAGAACACCTTCTTTAAACAAGTAATCTTCTAAAGATGTTTTCGCCTTAACTTTATTTTTCTAAAACTGAAAAACTCTATTGCTATTTCAATTATTTCATGTTTAAATAATATCATGTATTTTTAAATTTGATTACTAAAATAGAAAATTTAATTGTTCCTTAATTTACATGCGCAAATATGAAGTAACAAACTAACAATTACTCTTATTGGTGATTGGAGCACTACAAAAAATCTTAATTAATTAATTACGAAAAATCATATCTCTAAATAACAGAAATCGTCTCTATATGTTGATTAAAGATGGATTTGATAAAGACATCTTTTTTTAACCTTTCTATAGACGGCAACTAAAATTTTTTGTGACAAATTAAATAATTTTGTCTCAAATTTGATATGTTCATGCAAATCAAGCATTAAATTTCGTCTCTTATTTTACTTAGAGATAGAATTTTCCTTATTAGTCTCAAATTTAAGATAATTTTATGCCTAATTTAAATTCTATCATTATATCACTACAAATTTGTAGTGAAGTCTTACTGATTATTTTTTATTTTCACTAATTTTTCTACAAAGTGTCGAGAGAATTTGAAATAAATATAACCAATTACAATAATTTAATTTCTTGGTGCATATTAATCCTTACTTTAGACTTTAGAGTAATTTCACCCTAAACACACCTCTCGCTTACTCAAAGGGCTCGTTTACATTAGATGAATAGAGATGAACTGAACTGAACTGAATAGAAGTGTATTAATTGAACTAAATAAAGATGAACTGAACTGAACTGAATATAGATTAACCGAGCTGAACTAAACTAAATTGAATATAATCTGAAGTAAACAAGCCCAAAATTTAATGTGTAATACATGACATATACTACGTACGTATATTAAGGTGTGTTCTCTTCAACTTATTCAAATAATTATTTATTTAATGGGAAAAAAGTCAAATCAGATCGGATCAGGTCAAATCTTATTTCTTGCTTTTAGTCAAATGATCATCTTAACCAAAAGCTTAAGCTAATGGTTAGGGCCCAAGAATATGTTATATACTCTATCAGTTATCATATACTTGAAAACTACTCACTAATACAAATATCATGATACTTTTGTTCTTACATATTAGAGTACAAAAAATACGATTAAAGTTTTGTTAAAAATTCAAATAAAATCATATTAAAAACATTGAAATTTTACCAGATCAGACGAAGTAAACATAGCCTAAGTTAAATAATTATATTAAGAATTATTAATTTTAACCGATTATAGACACATTCCAGTTCAATTAACTTTGGGTTACGTTCATGATTTTCCACTTTCACGTTTTCATTGTAAAATAATTATATTAAGAATTATTAATTTCTTCATAAATTCTCATATGCGGCTGGTCGCATGGTTAGTAAACCGTGTGGCCAGCTGCATTGTTTCAAATGGTACGGCCGTTTTAGGGTTACAAAGTTTTTAGTGGGGTTATAAAGTGTTTTTTTAGGGTTACAAAGTGTTTAAGTGAAGTTATAATTTATTTTTTGGGGTTACAAAGTGTTATTTTGGAGTTATAGTGGGGTTAAAAAGTGTTATTTTGGAGTTACAAGGAGTTTTTGGGGTTACAAAGTTTTTTTTTGGGTTACAAAGTTTTTTTTTGGGTTACAAAGTGTTTATGTGGGGTTACAAAGTATTTTTTGGTGCTATAAAGTAAGGTTACAAAAGTTTTTTGGTTTAAGTGGAGTTACAAAGTGTTTTATTGGAGTTACAAAGTGTTTTTGGGGTTACGAAGTATATATATTTTTGAGTTACAAAGTGTTTTTTTTTGGTTACAAAGTGTTTTTTGGGGGTTACAAAGTGTTTTTTGATTACAAAGTGTTTAAGTGATGTTACAAAGTGGAGTTAGAAAGTGTTTTTTTAGTTTACAAAGTTTAAGTGGGGTTATAAAGTTTATTTTTGGGGTTACAAAGTGTTTTTTGGGGGTTATTACAGAGTATTTAAATGATGTTACAAAGTAGGGTTACAAAGTGTTTTTAAGGTTTAAAAAGTATTTAAGTGGGGTTACAAAGTGTTAAATGAGTTACAAAATATTTAAATGGGGTTACAAAGTTGGGGTTACAAAGTATATGTATGGGATTACAAAGACTTTGTAACCCATACAAAAATCAACTTTGTAACCCCTTGTCTATCAGCGCGCCGGGCACCATTACTTAATGGTACGGCCAGTTGCAAAAAAACGCGTTGTAATTTCTTTAATTTAATTAAATGTAATAGTGTCATGTAATTATTTAGGTACCTTTCTGACTGCTTGTTTGTGTCCAATGTTGTTTTGTCAATTTTAGTTAATGGAGTCTAATCACATTGACTTAGTGTTGTAAGCATGTAATTAAGGCGCTAAAAATTAATCAATTGAAGTGAAAATAATGCCAAAATTGAAGGTCCTACTTATTATTTAATTATTTTTTTTATATTTTTTTTGGCAGGAATTTTTTTAATAATGTGAGTGGTACTAAACTTTATATTGAGCAATGAACACTAATGTAGGTCAATCGGTCTTATTTAGCCAACACACGAATCTGAAAGGGGGGAGATAAGGAATCAATCGCTACTTTTATCTAAACTTTGTATTGAGCAATCAAATTTTTGTTAAATTTATGTAATTGGTGACTGCTACAATTATAACATGACACAGTAATTATACATAAATCGGTGTAATTAATGCTTAATTTTCTCCAATTTGAGTTTCTTAATATAGATCATAGGACTATATATAACATTTTTCTTTGTTAAATTTCAAAAATGGCTTGGAGCACACCCACAATTAAATGAATCTTAAAATCATATGTCAATAATGATAGTAGCTCCCTTAACCTAATGAATTGAATAACTCTCTCTCCAAATCTGTGTGAGACACCCGTATGTGACAAATATTTTGGGATTTATTTGACAAAAACTATTTGTAATGACTCAAACTTTGGAACTTCTGCAAATATAACACCAGCTTGGCACACTAATAAAATTGGATCAACTTTGTATCAAAGTGCTAATGATAGTAGATTTACTTCTTCAAATAAATTGCCAAGTTTGTATCCATTTTATTACTTTTCCATGTTAGTGTCATTTTTATAACTTGCCCAAAGATTAGC
This sequence comes from Salicornia ramosissima, assembly GCA_951394345.1. NCBI lineage: Eukaryota > Viridiplantae > Streptophyta > Magnoliopsida > Caryophyllales > Amaranthaceae > Salicornia > Salicornia ramosissima. The sequence continues at coordinate 58,873,536 of OX596235.1, read as the reverse complement.
TCATTGCAAGTAATATTCCATTAATTTATGTAATAATACAAAGTTTTCTTTAGGTGGTAGGGGACATTCAATAACCAAATGCTTTAAAAATATTTGAATCATCAATCTTTAAATTGTGTACTCGGATTCATAATGAATATTATGTACCTACATTTAAAACAAGATATTCATATTATGCATTTAAAACATTTATGCTTTAGATTTAGATCACTTAATTTTATAAAATAAATAATTTTAAAATTTAATATGAATGCTCCAAATAAATAAGAAAATTTTGCCACTAACCACCTATTAAATGGGAAAAGTTGCAACAACTACCACAATTTTTTTTAATTTTATTTAACTACTAATTAAGTGCATAAGGATTGTAAACCACCACCTATTTCTAACACCGTTAACTCATAAAACAACTTTGTCTGTTTATAACACCGTTAACTTATATTCCTTATACGGCGTTAGAATATTCCGTTAAATAGGTGGTGGTATACAACTTTGTAGCACTTAATTGGTAGTTAAATTCAATAAAAAAAATGTGGTAGTTGTTGACAACTTTTCCACTTAATAGGTGGTTAGTTGCAAAATTTTCAATAAATAAATTAAAAATTATAGATATATAAAACAAATATTCTATTTCAAAAACAGGGGTATGGTGATCATGATAGACCTCAGTCTAGGAAAAAATTTCACTGAATCATGGGGTACAAACAATACATTTCCTCAGCATTAACATATACAAAAATCAGAACTTGGTCAAGATTTGCAGCCTGAAAAAAAAAACCCAGCATACATATCCCTCTACAGATCAGCTAGTCCTAACACAAGTGGGCAAAAGCTTAAGAGAATCAAATTCACTCTCAAACTACTAATTTACGCTCTTCGGTTACTTGTGCAAAAAAATCATCAAAATCGAAGCTTTTCGAAACTTCAAAGAAGTGAGCAACGGCTTCCTCCGGCGTTCCCACAAGAACACCATGTCCAAGATTTAGGATGTGACCCCTCGGCCCCGCACATCTCACAACTCTGCAGATTGACATAAAAAACGAAAACAGTTTAAGCACCCCACAACTTAAACATGGTATATATAGGGCATGTTCTCTTCAACTTAGATCAAATCAGATCAGATATAAGCTAAAAGATTAATAAAATCAGATCAGATAAAATCAGACGAAGAGAACAGGCCCATAATTGAATAGTTTGAGATGAGTACCTATGGATTTCATCAGTCAAGGCAGCATGAGTAGAAAATAAACAAGCAGGGTCAACATTTCCCTGCACACTTATTTCCGGACCCAAACGTGACCTTCCATCAGCCATATCTACTGTCCAGTCTAGCCCGATCACATCGGCTCCAACTTCTTTCATCCTTTCAAGAAGGCCGCCATTTCCATTTATGTAAAAAACCAATGGTGTTTCAGGGCATTTTTTCCTCACGGCATCTACTATCTGAAAACAAAGACAACAAAAGAAAGAAAAGAAAAGAAAAAAGAATCAGATCCTGTTAACTTAAGCTTATACGATATTTGATATTTGTTTGACAGAGGAAAAGGAGGCAGACGAAGAAAGGAAATCGGTCATTCACCAATCTGTTTTCTTCATGTTCATACAGATGCTATTAGAGAGTTCAAGATTGTACAGTTCTGAACCGACAATATAGATTTTTGTTGCATGATCAGTGATATACATCATTTCAAGTTCTTCAAGTTCAAAATAGTAGATCATTTTTATTGATACTTGATAGGGAAAGTTTAGATGACAAGTGAAGATGAACAAAATATCAATTAGGAGAATTTGAGTTGCAAATATTTCCTTACTGTGTGAAAGCATAACAAATAAATTACTTATCACAGTAATCACACACAAACAAGTTTGAAGATAGAATAAAACATGTATATGTATATAGAGGTAGTCAGCCCTAATATGTATCTTGACTGATCTTGGATACTAACTACAGATGATATATTAGGTCTTTCCGTTGACCAGATTGAAAAGGCATTCCAAAATGGTCCAAAATTCCATATTATTTGGAATTTTGCTTGATGAACATACTTATTGAAGGACTACGCAGCTTCTATAATTGGTTGTCAATCTTGAACATATAATCTATTGTTTTCTTAATAAGCTGCAGATTAAACAGGATTAATTTTCATTTGAAAGTCTAACCGCCCTAGTAATAACTCACTTTGAGAGTTGGATATTGGAAAACAGATAGCAGTAAAAAAGCTTTTGAGGGACTCAAGACAAGGATCAAACAATTTGAGGATAAACTTAATTTGATACCAAAGTACTGAAACTTTGTCCATACTTATTGGATATTGTGTTGTTGCAGAAAGATGTTAGTCTATAAATATAAGCCCAGGTTGGTCTGCTTCATCCTTGACTTGACTTGCCCAAGACTTCACATCCCTGCTTATGAAAATCTTCTTTCTTAATAAGCTGTAGATTAATTAGATGCATCAATTAATGAAAAAAGCTAAGCATTTGTGTGGTTCAATTCATCATCTTCCTGCCACTACTGCATTCACCATTGGCGGAAGTGACACAAATAATTAATAGAGAAACTTGCACCTCAGATATATTTGCAGATGAAAAGTGCATCTCCATTGTGGTTTGCCTTCTCTTTATCAAAAAGTTAAGACAGATTTATTCAGTGAAATTTTGTCAAGAGATTACTTGATTTTGGTATGAACAGGAAAATTTCGGATTTTTGGCATGGCCATGTGTTTTTGATTGAAACAAAGATGAGACTAATGAAGGAAAGTAATCGAAATTTAGCAATATTCTCATCTCAACATGCACTCATGGCTTGTCAACTGCTAAAACTTCATTGACAGTGGTTAAACACCACTACAACATTGATGAGGAGTTTATATAAACCTGATTTATATTTTTGGAGTTTGTTCTTGAAATATTTCTGCCAAGCCAAAAAGGATGATTCCAACCTTTGGATCACTGCCACAACCTTCACGGGCATGTAAGATCAGTCTTAACAACTTAAATTCCAACCTCCCTAAAGTTCAATCAAAGATTGCAACATTAACAAACCCTAATAGCACCAAAATTTAAAATTAGTATGATGCTAACCAACTCAGACCCTTAAAAACCTCAAACACCCCATCACCCACAAGGCCACAACAGTCAACAGATGGATGAGAATAATATGCTCAGTGGCGGAGCTAGAAAATTTTGATCACGGGGGCCGAAATTAATATCATACAAGTTCTAAATGGTAAAGAGTAAAAAATGCTAAGAATGTAGCTTGTGAGACTTGAACCCTAGTCTAGGGAAATATAAACAAGTAATCAAACCAATTGAGCTACTATATTTTTATTGTTTAATTTCACTCAAACTTAAAAATATACTAGCAATTTTGGGCCAAGGGGGAGGCCAAGGCCCCCACCAGCCCCCCCTTGGCTCCAACCCTGAATATGCTATGTCATTTAGATGCGGCTAAAAGGTAAAACACAGGGGTAAAACATGCCCAAGTGACTGACACAGCCATATTGATGAAAATTTTGCATGATTTGATTCAATATGAAATGTCCATGTGTATTCTGACAAGGTTACTTGAGGTGAAATGATGAGCCAGAGTAACATAGGATATGCATATTCTTCTATGGATTATCACTTATCAGCAAGCTACATGATCAGCAATAAATTTAACACCACTTGTGGATAGGGGAAACGGGAGTTTCAGAAGAAAGAAGCTGCATGACCAGTATAACAAACACACACACATACACAAATGGCACTAAAAGGAATGAGGAAAATACAGATATGATTTTGGGGATGCCAAGGACCAAAGTTCAGCGTATAACTATAAACTATTAAACATGGATTACATAGTAAGAATTTCCAATATTGGACAGTTTCTACACCAGAACACAATGAATGCATATCTGTAGGGCATAAAGGCTTGATTTAACACAATTTTGAATTTTTTTTAGACTCGCTTTCAGTTTTGAGGGTGTGGTGGAAGGGTTTCCTACTCAGTGAATGATATTGCATATTTGCATCTACAACTGGCTTAATAGGTAAAAAATCTAAGGCCATGTTTGGTATCAAGAGTTTTCATTAGCTTTTAGATATTTTTACCCATTTTAGAGTTTTGACCTAGTCAAAACTCTAATTTGGGTGTTTGGTAAAAAGAGTATTGGACAGAGGTTTGGAGCCCAAAACTCTGATTTTGAAAACGCTGCACTTAGCAACGTTTTCATCAGAGTTTTGTATATTAACTCTGCTAGGGACATTTTTGCCCATTTTAATTATCATTGATTAACAACAAAACCACCGCCACCACCCCACTCGTCACCACCACCTCACCAACACAACCCCACTCATCACCACCACTTCACCAACACCACCCACAACCACCCAAAATCGAAAACCTACAACCCACAACCACCCAAAATCGAAAACCCACAACCCACCACCATCCAAAATCGAAAACCCACAACCCAACACCACCCAAAATTGAAAACCCACAACTCAAATTACCAAAATAATTCACCCAAAAAAAAATTACCAAAATAAGAGAATACTTACCCATCAAGATCTCATCACCACCCAGAAAAATTCACAACCACCCGCAATAAAAAAAATTAAAAAAAACGCAACCTAGAAAATGATGGAGGAGAGAGTCAGTATTAGTATATGTTCTTCACCTTGATCGTTGTTGTGTGGCGGTGAACCGGTGGTGGAGTGAGGAGAGAAAAAAGAATGGTAGTTGAATGAGGAGAGAGAAATGGTTGTGGGTAAGTAATTGATTAATTGTGGTGGAGTGAAGAGGTAGTTTGGTAGTGTACATGTGTATAGGAAAAGAGAAAATGATGGTTTGGTAGTCTATGGGTGGGGGAGGAAGTATATGGGTTTATGGGTAAGAATTAATTTTTATAAATTAATTTAAATTAAGGGTAATTAAAGCATAGCTAATATTTTTAATAAGGGTATTTTTGTCATTTTACACTATAAAAATATTTATCAGCTTTTATCAAACAGATAAGTGTTACCAAACACATTTATATATACAACAGTCAAATCCACTGATTGAAAAAGTAAAAACTCTAACAGCAAACTCTAAACTCTAACAGCTATACTCTAAACTCTGTTTGCCAAACAGAGCCTAAAAGAATCTACAAGCAAGCAATAGGTGACAAATAAACAGTAATCTACAAGTCACAAAATGAAGATAACAGACAGGAAAATTACCTGTTTAATATAAGGCTTAGACCAGCATTCCCACATATGTGGTGGAAGTTGTCCACCCCAAGAATCAAATATCTGAATACAATGAGCTCCAGATTTAACTTGGTAGACTATGTATTCAGTAATTGCCTCCGTCAAGTGTGACAAAAGTGACCGGAGTACATGAGGTGATGTATGGCACATACTCTTTATGGCAGTGTAGGTGCGAGTAGTACCTCCTTCCACAATGTATGTTGCTATAGTCCAAGGTGCCCCCACAAAACCCAGAACTGCAGCCTTGTCACCAACCTAATTGGGAGGGAGTGGATTAGAGTGGGGAAAAAAATAGACTCAGACAACATGAAGCATTCATATAGGAATCACGAAGGTAGCAAAAGTCACCTCCTGGCGCAAAATTTGAAGGGATTCACCTACAAAACTAAGTTTCTCCAAGTCAATTGGATGCAATGCTTTCAAGGCATCTTCATTGCGAATAGGAGAATGGATGACAGGACCTCTAACTTCTTCTATGTCAAAAGGAACCCCAAAAGCAGGCAGAGGGGTGAGTATGTCAGAAAAAATAATAACTCCATCAGGGTGAAATGCTTCCCAAGGCTGCAAGGAAATTTTTACAATGAGATCAGTCGTCTCTGATCTCTCCCTAAAGGATGGGTATTTCTCTGCAAGCTGTCTGTAAACAGCCATATACCTTCCTGCTTGGCGCATCATCCATGCTGGAGGCCGACTAACAGGCTGTCCTCTTGCGGCCTTAACCAAGAGTGGCTCTGAATAGAAAAGGAGACTTAGCACTCAAAAGAAGCAAAACATAGAAAAAGAAACTACAATGCAAACTTCACACCAACAAGAAATCTATGCAAAAACCACAACTAACCAAAAAATGCACATTCTTCTCTTGAGTACTATTCACATGAGGCACATACAAATTTGCAGAAGATAAGAATATAATTCATATTCAGACATTCATTTGTTCAAAATGTGGATTTACCTACCAAAAGTGGGATTTTATCTCTAAGAGATACAAGACCCATTGCTTGGAGCTTAAGCAAAATATAGACTGCACTCTAAATGAAACTCGTGAACAGCGATGTACAAATGAAAAGCATTGAGTGAGAATACATATCCTTCTGATATTATTGTGGTTTATGTTCCACTCATCAATCTTCACACCATGTCAATTAGAGTAGTATTCTTTGAAGAGGGAAAGGGTAATATTAAATGATGCTATTGTTGGAACATTTATGACTAAATGGACTTGTACAATAAACTAAGGAAAGAGGAATAAGGCAAATAGAAACTATGAGTCAACGAGTACCTCACGACTCGCGAGGATCTGTCACGACTCACGAAAATTTTCTGGAAAGAAACTTGACCAGGAGTGAGCAACAAAAGCAAGTCGCGACTCGCAACCTAGGGTCGCGACTCACGCGAAGATTCTGGTAGAATTCGTGCAGTTTCGCGATTTCTTGGATACCTTGCCTTGGTTGCTTTATGCGTATTAAGCCTTGTTTAATGGCTTGAATACTGACTTAAATCAGTATTAAGGTGGATTAAAATCAGAACTATGAAGAGTTGCATTGAGCAAGGAATCTTCATGAGTGTTTAATGCACAATTAAACACCATAACTTCTGATTTTATGAGGCTTCAATGGGGCTTATAATCAGCCATGAAGCTGATTTCACATTGATCCTTGGCCTATAAATAGGTGGCTTTGTTCATTGTTGAAAGACTACAAGAAAATTTCTGAATTCTTATACTTTCTACAACTTGTTAGCACTTAGTAATTTCTTGCAAACTTTGCTAAGTGTGTTCTAAACACAAAACAAACACAAGTGCTTTTAGGTAGACTCTTATAGATCATATAGAGTGTACATCTTTCTCCATTGTATCTCATTAAATATTTCGTGGATTCCCGGTGATCTAAATGGGCGAAATAGTTTAGAAGGAAATTGTATATTCCACGCCTTGGAGGGTTACATCAACAATTCCCACACCTATTTCTAACAACAATTATTTGTTGTTTGGTATAATTAAGGAAATGGAACGGAAACAAATTAGAAATGCAAGCATTTTGTTTCCACAAAGTTGAAAGGGGTAACAAAATGGTGAAAGTTGTAATCTCCCTTGGGAAAGGGAGTGCATTACAGATCCCTTGTATCAAACGATTCAAACAATAGGTAATGGAAACTGTTATTTGATTCCATTTCCAACACCAAATATTAGCATAGCAAACATGCTCTTAAATTCAATTTTTTAAAGGAAAAAACCAAAACACACATCCATAATGTAACAATCAGCACTCAGCATACTATCAGATATCTTCAGATTTTTGGGGAAAAAATTACATGCATTTGCTTCGTTAACAAATCAACATTTGATCATCCATTAAAATTAGTACTACAATTTACTTGAAATTACTTAACAATTTTCCGATTGTTAGTAACCAAAATTTTATCCTTTCTTCAACTTCAAAAAAAAAAAAAAAAAACTTGCATTCAAAATAAAACCACATTGAATTCACCAATTAAAAAATCCCTTAAAATCATAGCACCTCACCACAAAACTCAACAATCTACTCAAGAAAAAAAAAATAAAAATCTTAAAGACAATGAAATGAAAAATTACGACATACCAGAAGTAGTAGCAACGCAAGCCAGAGGGAATTTGTTGTAATGGAGCTTGGAGTGAGAAGATAAAGTGTGTTTAGGAAGAAAATCGTGTGTACAAAACAAGCTCGATGAATTCCAACCAATAGTGTGAGAACAACTGTAGATTTCGCCATTAAAATGAAAAAAAATTAGGTCAACGAAAGTAAGAAATTCAAATTAAAATTCGAAATTGAGATGAAGAAGAAAGAAGCTAACCTTGTTAGAGATAAAGGACTCATTTTCTGGAGCTGTGAATTTTAGGATGTGAGCAAAAGATAGAATTTTTAGCAGCTCTCATCAAATGGCTTTCGCGCTGTGTCGAGCCTATTGTGCCAAAAAAAAATAAACGGGTTAAACTGACCCATACTCCATCTATTTAATAAATTTGTCATGTCGTGTCAACCCGTTTACTTAAATGTGTCAAAATCCTTGACCCAAACCCATTAATTTCGTGTCATGTTAGCGTGTCAGGTCAATTTTTCACTATAAAATCAATATTTAAGTGTAATCGTGTCGTGTCGTGTTGACCCATTTATATAAACGGGTTGAACCCCTTGACCCAAACTCGACCCGTTTAATAAGCGTGTCGTGTCGTGTCAACCCTTTTATTTAATTGTGTCAAAGTCCTTGACCCAAACCCGCTAATTTCGTGTCGTGTTATCGTGTCGTGTCAGTTTTTGCTGGCTCTACCAAAAAATGTCCGATATTTTAAGGCGAGTTTGGCAGGTTATTTGCAGGTTTTTTGGGTCAATTGAGCCGGGTTTTTTAGCCTAAAAAAACGCAACAATTGGAAATGCGACAAAAAATGGTTGTGAGAGTAAAGGGATCGAAATAGAAAGTGAGCACATTATTAGGTGTACTCAGGACCACCTAATAGAAAGGGCTTGTTTACTTCAGATTATATTCAGTTCAGTTCATCTCTATTAAGTTCAATTAATACACTTCTATTCAGTTCAGTTCATCTCTATTAAGTTCAATTAATACACTTCTATTCAGTTCAGATCAATTCATCTCTATTCAGCTAATGTAAACGAGCCCTTAGCTTTTTGTGATCCTGCGTGTTTTAATTTATATAAAAAACTTTGTTGATATTCTTCCGGTCCTTCTAAGTGGGTGATTTTCGTTTCTTTCTCACCCTCTTCATCTCCCCCTCCTCAATTGCTCATTTTCATCCCTTGTTGCTGATAGTTGAAAGTGATATATTTACCATCTCAACCAATTTTTATTTTTGCTTTGAATATCCACATAACATTATATATTTTTTTTTTCATTTATTAAGTTCACTAGAAGTTTGTTTTTTTCTTTTACTTTTTCACAAGAAGGGGAAATAGATACATATCAAGTAAAAAAAGTAACCCGGATCAATGCCCGGACCAATACACTAGCTTCTCACTAAAAAGAGGTTAACATCTACAGATCTACTCTTTAAGTCCAAAATATATTTATGGTATTACCAGGGCCGGTGAATAGGGCGTGCAAATAGCCCTACCGCACAGGGCCTTATCATTTAAAGGACCCCAAAATTTTAAATTTTTATATATATTAACTAAAAAAATTACTCATTCTCCTACCAATGTTTTAGAAAATCTATATATGTTAATAATATGAAGGGCCTACTTTTAATTTTTAACACAGGGCCTAAGTTTAAGACGGCCTTGTGTATTACAATAAAAGTGAAAAATATATTGCATTATTTAATGAAGAGAGAAGAGTTAAATCAAAAAGTATTGGTTGAGATGTCAAGATCGTTAAGATTAATCAAATAAATAATAATAACAAAGTAAGTTTTGAGATGAATCTAACAAAAGTCCATATGATTATATGTATCTTATATATTGAGAATCATTTAGTTCGTCCTAAAAACAGTATCAATACTTTAAATGGAAAAAAACATTTACAATAAGATAAATTGAATATTGACTTACAGCTTGTTACAATTTAGTTTCTAATAATTTTCATAGATTAATGCTCCTCCCTTTTCTTTAGAAAACAAGACATTAATGATGTATATAGCCCTAAAAAAATAAAAACAAATGTATTTAATATATTTCCTAAATAGCAAATTACTTAGGCATACTTTTTTTTTTTTTTGGAAAGGCACAATTGTCTTATCAAAAGACCGAATCCTATCTTACACTTAAAAAAAAAACATTTATGAAGGGATCAATATCTTTATGAGTGGTTATCTAATACCCTTAGGAAACAAGATAATCTGATTGCTAGTAAGAATATACTTATAAGAGACTGAAGAGGTTGACAAACAATTGTTTTTCCCCAAACAAAAAAGATATAAATTTACTTAATTCTCATGTATAAATAGATTTTGCAACTACCACTAGTCCTTTTGCCTTTTCCCATACCTATTGCATATTTGTTGCTTTGGTTGAAGAAGTCATGAAAGAGAATCCTCCATGGCAAAAAGAGTTGTATAAAAATATTAAATGACAATTTTTTGCTAAAAAGATAGGGGAAAATGTAAATAAATCTAATTAGTGAAGTTGTCTATTCACAACTAATAATTGACCAGAGTTGTTGATGCAATTGATGAGCTGATTAGCTAAAGTTGTATGTTGGCTTAAAAATCTTTATTTCATTTAGCACGCTAAATTGTCACAAGAAGTGGAGCTGTTCTTGATTGTCATTCCTGTATCGGATAAACGACGCAATGCATGAAGGAAAAAAGCTCTAATTTCAATCTTATCAAAACTCTCTTAACCAAGTAAGTTAGTCTGATTGATTCAACACATGATTTAATTTGGACTGTTCATAAATAATTAATAGTTGGAATAATATGAGTGGATGAGATTGAAATAGTATAGATTGTTGGTGTCAATTTTACCTTACATTAATTATGGGAGAACTAAAATTAAAACAATTAATTACAATTAGATCAACTAAATATGCTTAGTACCGTTATTACTAGTAATCATTTCATGCCCCTTAGATAGAGATTAGTGTCAAATATATGTACACTTTTTATTGAAATTTTTGCCTCAAATCTTCAATGTGGGGTCACTTGGCTTTTCTAAACTTTTTTCAACAATAAACTTTGGTTTTGAGTTGTAGTATTTGTAAACCAATAAAAAGATGTCACGTGGTCACTCATAAAATATATTATTTGTTATTTTTGATTACCCTCTTTTTTAATATATAGTAGAGCTGATCAAAAGTGGCCCGGCCCATGGGTCCGGCCCGACCCGGCCCGCCTTTTTGCGGGTTTTGGACATGAAAATTAGGCTCGAAATTGGGCCCGATCCTGCCCGGCCCGATTTTTTATTTTTTTCGTGCGGGCCTTGGACATTTAAAATTAGACTTTTTGGTTACTTTTTTAGGCCCGGCCCGAAAAAGCCTGCACTAAATTTTCGGGCTTTCGCTAAAAAATTTGGGCCCGAACTAAACCCGGCCCGCTTTATGGGCTTGATTTTTATGCATCAGCCCGGCCCGAACCCGGCCCGGCCCACGATCACCTCTAATCTATAGTAGTGGTAGTGTTGATTTGATAATTATTCTCCCATAATATTTATAATGTATATTTGTTATTAAAAGTTTTTGGGATTTTTTTTATATTTTGGCCCATATTAACTTATTGTCTAATGGAACAATTACAAAATTAAGTTTATCACAATTACAAAATTAAGTTTACCACAATTTATCGGGTGACTTGTGAGTGTTAAACGGAGAGAGAACCAGAGATGCATATAATGATAGCGCTGAGTGCAGTGCAGTATGGACATCAAACCGCATCGAACCGTAAAATTATGGTTTGCCATTTTTTGAAGCCGCTCTACAGTGTAATTTATATCAAACCACACCACAAAATCAAGAAAACGGATGTGTTTGTCTGGAAAATCACGATTTGGTGCGGTGTGTTTTGCAGTTTAATCCATTTTTTATATATTTTATAATTAGTAATTGATAAAGACAAAAAAAAAACCCTAAATTTATATTTTATAAGCCTTAAAGTGTTAGAGAAGCAGTAAAGAGTTGAGGCTTAAACAACAAGATAAGGCCCAAAATAGACAAAAGACATAACTTTATTAAGGTAGTAGGCAATATAAAAATATGAAATAAATTTTTTTAGAACAATTAAAAATATTACAATTTACGGTTGGTGCGGTTTCAAAATTTTCGGAAACCACACCACACCGCAAAATTACGGAATGGTAAAATTGCAAACTAAACCGCAAACGATTTCCGTTTGCGGTTTGGTGCAGTTTAGACCGCACTCTACTCAGCCCAATATAATGAAATTTAGAACATTGGTAGAAATGATACTTTATACTCGTAGGTTATAAGGGAAAATTAAAAGAACATTTGTCCTGCATTTAATTTGTGGCTTCCAACTCAAAAGAGACGGAATATAATGCAGTACTATCACAACCTGCATGTTCTAACACGGGCTCTATTAAGTTCAACTTACTAAAACACTCTAGTGCTTATTAAAAAAATCAGATCAGATCAGAATATTTCAAATTAGATCAGTAAAAATTCATATAAGATTAAATATATTCCTTAAAAAATAATAATTCAGATCAGATAAAAAAATTCAGATGAACTAAACACGGCCTAAATTCACAAAGAAAAAAGAAAGGGAAACATTATAGAATGCGCAAAATGGAATTTGGAATTACAATAGCAGAAAATTGTGATGATTATTTAGAGAAGGAATAACATCTTGATTATCTGCCTCACATTTATCTTTAACTTTATCAAAAACAATGGTGTAATTGTAGCTACTCACATTCCTAAAATAACATAAACCACCATTGTTTTCATTATAGTTATAAACTTGATGGGTACTTCCTAATCCACTTTGAACCAAATTTCCCTTCACCACCATAGTTCCCTCTCCTTTCTGATGGTTCCTGAGCCGGCTTGACGAAACCCCACTTCCTGCAATCAATGTCTTCTTCTCCTCATCAAACCCCAAGCTAACATTGCTCACCAAACTATAACTATTATTAGATAGATCAGTTTGATTGGTGTACAAAAACAATGGGAACTTTTTGATTGATTCAATCATATAAAAAGGAGTTGAAGACTCAGTTTTTGCAGAAACACTAGTATTAAAACTAATAGTTTGATTCACTCTCTGTAATCCCCCATCATTTTTAAGCACCATAACATTGGTGAAATCGAATTTTTGGATCGAAATCGTTGTGATATTTCCCATTGAGGATTCTACCCATCCTTTAGACATTATAGACCTACTTGCACCAATAAAGAACTTCCCATCAAGAGCTTTGAATTTGGATTTCGACGAAATTGTCAAAGGCTCAACATTGTTCTCCAAGAGTTGCCCTTTCAACACATTCACCTTATTGTCTAACCAAAGATGCAAATTGGCATCAATATACCACACATTCAATGAATTTGTAACACTAAACTTGAAACTATGGGGTTTTCCATCCAACAATTTGCCCAAAAACGGAGTGATTTCTACATCGTAAGAAGGAAGATCGAACGATCCGATAGCAGTAATTGGCCTCCAAAGAAGAGGGTTAATTCCTCCAGTAAAGATCACAGTGAAAGGAGAAATTCCCCCAATTAAATCACCATCTAAACTCACCAAAACCTCTCTAAAAGCCCCATTACCAGGTTGTTGATTACTCAAATTATTCGCCGCCAAATAATCATTAGGCAAATTAGTATACCAAAACTCATCATTCTCATGAAAAGACACATAAACTTCCAACACAGCCCTATAAACATTTCTAGGAATCAAAACATCTTTACCCTGAAAATCATTAGAATTCTGAATTTCAAACCACAACCCATCATTCAAATGCAAATTCCTGGAAATGGGCAATATCAAATTCGCCGGATTTTTATACAAATCACCAAGATTACGATTCTCATTTTCCAATTTCACAGAATTCTCAAGTGGGTAGTAATGAAAACTGAGATTAACATGGTAAACACCAGTATAAGTCTTATCAACAACATTCCCAATATAAACAGCAATTGTCTGATTACGATTAGGGTTAGGGTTAGAATGCGAAACAAGAGAAGAAGAATACTTGGTTACATCTTTACGAACACGCCAGAAAATGCCATCACGAGTAGGCTCAGCAGTGCAACTACGAAGGAGCTCAATGCCGTCGAGCCAAACGCCGAAGATGCGATCAAATTGGCGGCCGACGCAGGTGGCGGAGAACTCGAGGACGATGGTGGAGAAGTGGGTGAAAGGGCAGTGAGAAGGTGGGGAGTAAGGTGAAGTGACAGGAGGACGTGAGTAGGTGTAAGCGAAGTCATGAGAAAGGATGTGGTGTGAACATGGTGGGGGTGAAGTGGTGGTGGCGATGGGTGGTTTTGTGACTTCGAAGTAGGTTGTGGGGTGATGAAGCGGTGGTGGGTCGGTGGTTTTCACGGTAGTGATCGGAAGTTGGGTGGTGGGTGGGCGGTGGAGTGGAATGGCTATGGTGGAGTGGAGAAGAGAGAGTGAAGTGAGGAGGAGAGAGAGGAATTTGATTTGCATTTTTTCATGGAGTTTAGGAGAGAATCTAGGAGAAAGAAGGAGGGATGATATTCCAAATCCCAATTTCCAATAGTGTGTGTGGAGGGAAATTCATGATATATCTGGTGGCAAATCTGTAAATATAAATTACATTTTTATCGTTTTGAAAATTTGTAGAAAAATGAATAAAAATGTATTTACAGGTTTGTCATGGCATATGCATATCTCTCCAGATATATTAGGAATTCCTCATACAGTCATACAAGATACAACAGTATATTTGAAGATCAAACTCTAGCGCAGTGATATTAGGATCGTAGTACTATGCAATTGTGAGATTGTGAACTAGCCAATTCTTATCAGCTCCCTTCTTCATTAAATATAAAGGATAATGTAGGAATCCTAGTGGGTCAGATTAAGTAGGAGACCCGTTAATTCACTTCTCATTAAGGTGGCGATAGGGCCAAGTTTGACGGGCGGTACCCATCCTGCCTCGCTTTGTTTCTGTCTAATACTATTATTAAACTTATATAGTTAAAAATAATACTCTGTAGTGTTTTGTAGAGGCTTATAAATTATATATTGTAACTTACAAAAATATTTTAGATTTGATCTAAATGTGTAATACATATTCCATGCATTTTTAGATGGATATAAGATGGTTGTTAACTAAGTGTTGCCATAGAGAATGTGAGGATGAGGTGAATATAGATACCCAAGTAAGATGATAGGATGGGATGATTTTGGACCCGTCGAAGGAATAAAAACTATGACAGGGATTAAAATATTTGGTAGAAATAGGGATGGGGAGGACAGGACAACATTTGCGCCTGCCCTCCCGTCCTATAACATCTCTAAGCAATATCAGCTCAATAGTCTAGGGGAAGAGATGTACTTGTGGTTCAATAACCTTACATATACAAAAATGTTTACACAAAATGTTGATTGTTGTCAAATTTTCTCTTAAAGACAAATTTATATTTTCAACCCACCTTACCTAGTTACCTACCCAAATTCACGTGTTCTTTACTCTTCTTCTACCCTCCATTAGTCCATAATAATCTTTTTCTCCTTTTGGACTCTTTCATCCTTAATCCATAGTGTTTCATTTTAATTTCTGAATAGGAAAATAATATAAGTGGATGATTTTCGTGATGATTCTACAATTTATTTATTTTTCATGCCTAACAAATCTTTTTTTTTTTTTTTTGTTTTAAGTAAGGCTTTGTTGTTATAATTGAAATTTGATTCAGTACAATCAGAGTATGGTAGAAATTAATTGTTGTAATAGATGTAAGAAATATAAAGTAAAGATTAACAAGAACACTGAACAGTGGACACACATGAATCAGTCTTATACATTAAGAATCCGTTTACTTGGGTGAAAAACGTTTTCGATGTAAAATGAATTTTCATGAAAAGCATTTTACGTTGGAAAACTCATTTTCATAGAAATTTTCCAATGTTTACTTGCACGGAAAATACGTTTTACTCCCAAATTTGGAGAAAAATGTTTGCACTATGGTGTAAAATGAGTTTTCACTCCAAATTTTAAGTTTTATTTTTTCACCCAAAGTAAACGATGTAAAATGGGAAAACTATTTTCAAAGAAAACATTTTAGGCTCTAGTAAATGGAGCCTAAGTTGCAACAATTAGGGCAAGGAAAAATTAGGTTTGGTATAAAATTGCTAGAATTAAGAATTTACAAGTCAATTGTTATTTCTGGAGAATCATACCCCAGAAAAGTGCTCCAAAATAGTTTGATTGGTTCAAAACTTGCAATAGCACATGTACACATGATTAATATTATAAATACATGAAATATTTTAACTACTCAAAAGATACAAAAGAATGTAAATTAAATCAAATTAGTGAAGTGATCTGTTAATAACTGATAATTGACCAGAGTCTCCATTCAGCAGGAAAACCTCCAAGGGCATGTAAGCTGAAGAAGAAGCTAATGCCATTGATGAGCTGAATCTGTATGTTGGCTGAAGAATCTTACATCCTTTGGCACACTGAATTGTTAGGAGACGTGGACCAGTTCTCATTTGCCATATCTGTACACGATAAAGACGAGACGTTCATTTTTTTTCTTCGTGAAAAGGTATAATAAGACAGATACGTGTCCAAATGGCAAATTCGGCAATATTTATGAGAATTTCAGTGACTATGGTCCCACATGGAATGTCATGTATCCATACGACCATACCCATGTCAATGTGTAAGAATCTGGAATGGGTACATTAAATCAGATGGGCCAATTGACCAAATTGGTTAAAAAATCGGCATCGGTAAATAATTTAGCTTCAGCGACAAATTGGTCCACCGAAGCTAAATTATTTACCAAATTGTCATTTTTTTTTACCAATGTGGTCAATTGGCCAAATCAGACGATAAGAGTCCAAATAACATAGGTACTGACTATCCCATTACCACCTAGCTTGGATTCAGATCTTATTTGGTGATTGAGAATTGAAAGAGAGGATGGATTGGGAAGGCAACAATCACCATTCAGTTCAGGCCTGGGATGAACAGGTCAGATGCTTGGATAAGACCAACCTATTTACTAAAATAATTCCATTTCAGAGAAAACACGATTCCCTCTTTCAAGGTTGGAGAAAGGAGAGGCTTATAATTTATGAAGCGAGGTGCATGAGGAAGCCGAGATTTAAATGGCACTGTAAATCTTAGTACAAGAAAGGTTTCTTCTTCCTTCACTTATCCTTATAGGTTAGAGTTAGTCTTGTTGCATCCCCTAGCCTCCTAACAGTATGCAATTTCAAGCATTATATGTAAATTCAACTTATGGGCTACTAAGGGTGTGTTCTCTTCAACTTATATCAGATCAGATTAGATGTGAGATAAGCTAAAAGACTGATAAAATCAGATCAGATCAGAAAAATAAGTTGAAGAGAACACACCCTAATTAAATGGAGATGTTTTTAAAAAGCATAGGATGATCATCTAAAGGGCCAGGAAAGATAAGAAAGTAGGGAATGTGATCACTGTTTTGAACCTCCTTATAGCATCATTCTCTAATCTCTATCAATTATCAACTTCAAGCATAAAGTAGCTCCAAGAAGAGGTCCATTATTAGCTTTCAAGTAACATAATAAAAAAAGGTTCAAATACAACATTGCTTCAAAATTCTTCAACCCATTTAGGATAAAGGAATTTTACTGTAACCTATAAAATTAAACTATTTATGCCTTTAAATTTTGAATTTTGACATAATGAAGGTAGTATTCGCAACTTAAACAGGGTATTCCACAGTAGCTTTTGGGTAGTTGTTAATGTTAGAGTATGACGTATAATGGAGTTCATAAAAGCTATTAATTAAAGCTGTTGGAGCAGTGATTGACAAAAGCTAACAAATTTCGTTTTGAATTGTCATTTTTTATTTTTATTTTACTGTTTGAAGAGCTAGTTTGTGCTCAACATATATCTCACACAATTAGTTTGACAACTACCTCTAACAGGTACTAACTGACTGCTACTTTTAACGCCCACAGCCAACATCTACTTAGACAGCTAGTTAATAACTTGGAAACAACTTATGATCGTACTTTTCAGTGGTGTAGCAACAACTACTACCTCCGTATCATAATACTCGCAACAAACTAATTTTTTATTACTCACAAATAATACCCCTTTGTTGCCACTTAATGATACAGAGGTAGTAATGTGTTTGCACTTCAAAGTAAGCCTGTGAACATCTTAACATTTCTTAGCGCCCAATATGATAGAGCCTTCAGTCCATCGCAGACATGTTTGCCGGGTGCAGGCAACTGACAATAAAAAGGAGACCTACTCTTCAAATGATAAATGGTAGTTATTTATTCTACTGATGCATATTTCTGAGATTCACATCTCTATAATTTGAGTCGAACACCTGGACACCTTCAAATGTCCCAGGAAAGTGCTCAAATTATTTCTGGAGTGGAGAACCATTTTTTATTTAAAGCTTAACTTTTAGCTAAGTCAAACACCTGGACACCCGGATCCGAGTAGATACTTTATCCGTGTCTAAGTAACATAACGCTATATTGTAGGCATAATTAATATCTAATTTCCAAGCTTCTAGTCATAGTATCAAAGCAAGTCAGTTACAAAGATACTATGGTATATCCACGACTTGCATAACAGACAGAAAATGAATAAAAAATCAAGTAAAAATATAACCAATAAAGATTCCACTTTAACAAATGCTAATCATTACATACCTCAATAATTCCTTTTCTAGGAGCGTGAATAGCAAGACACAAACAATAATCACTCTTCTTATGCTCGTGGTTGGAAGTTGACACAGAATCTTTCTGAACTAGCATCTCCATGAAAAGACAGTTAGCATCGCGATACCCCTGGTACAGAAAATCAATAACATAAAGATTAACCTTGTATTTTCTATGGCAGTGAAGGCCGTTTTAATTGAGGCGGTTCAAAGGTCACACCTTCCATAGACGCACCACAACAAGGGCTTGAGTGTCTAAGAGCAGTATACGACCGAGTGAATCCGTAATAGCAGCCAATGTACCGCTAGGCGACAAGGTAAGCTTCTCCCCTTTTCTTGGTGGATCTTTCAAACAAGTCAGAGAGGCAGCTGACACACAGCATGGCAATAATTCAGCTTCAACAAAAATTTGGTTGTAACTTTTATATAGCAAAATTAATGGTGAGAGATGAAGGAAAACTGTATTTACATTTTTCAGACAAAAACTTGTGAATCCACAACACAAAAAAATACAAAAAGCAATTAACCTTCAAGGTAGCAAGTTTCAGTGTGAAATTTGACAAGGGATTAAAAAAAAGAGCTGCTCTAGGACTCCAAAACAAGGTGACATTTTCATAATGCTAACACCAAGTTGAATGAAGAGAATTACCATGCTATCCTCATTTGAGAAAATGCAACTAACATTCTGAAACAATCAAAGTCCACTTTTCTCCTTTTTGCTTTCACTTCTGAAAATTTTCTTTAGTATAGGAAATAACTAATTCAAGCAGCTATACCTGGAGGGTAATTTGCACTTCTCAAGATATAATGGTTGCTAAGCAGATACTTATATATCTTTTTTCTCGAAATGTTTCTTTTTTTCAAGCCTCGAAAGAGGCTAAAAAGCTTTTAAATGAAAGGAAGCTCAAAAACATTTTAGCAAAACTCCAGAAAGCTGAAAAGAAAATCAATCACTACACATGAACATAAGAATGAATTTTCAATACAGAACAAATAATTTCCAAAAAGTTTCACATCACTTGATTAGAAATGTATAGGGTAAAACCTAGAGTGTTTTACCAAAATAATGTTGAGACCAAGAGTATTTACCAAAATACTACCAATGAAAAAATAATTACAAGAATATTGTCCACGTAGGAGAGATAGTGTTTTCATGTTTATTTTTAATTTATTTATAGCTAAATCGCTATCTCAGATAGCGATTTACCATACAGAACAAAATCACTATTTCAAATAGTGATTTCCCATTTAACTTAATAACAACCCAGCTTTGGTCACTGATCTCTACAATAAAGGCATTGTTTGGGTTTTTTTAACCTCAACAACATCGCTATTTGAGATAGCGATTTTGTTAAAGAAATCGCTATCTGGAATAGCAATTTATGCTGCGTAAAAAAATTAAAAACAAAGCTAACGTGGATAGTATCTTTGGTAAATATTGTTGGTTTAGCAGTATTGTGGTAAATACTTTTGCTTCCAATATTATTTTGGTAAAACACTCAAAAACCTAGGACAATATTAGCAATAAAGCATCAGATAATGCATTATTATTTACTTCAAATTTTAAGCGTTGCAAATTGAATTGTACATCCAATTACAGTAAACATGGGTCAATGATTAAAGATAAGAGCATAATTGATTAAAAAAAAAACTCAATTTCAAGCCTCAATTCAAACAAGGATGCCTATTACATCATATACCATTTCCATCATTTAAGAAATTTGGCATAATTGAAACAGTATGAATTACCTCGAGCAAATGACTGAGGCTTTGGTTCTGATTTATTTGGTGATGATCGGTCACTCCTCCATATCAATTTGGAGAATGAAGCTATTGTGGAAAATGTTGCAGGAACAACTTTAGATAGGATAGCACCAACAATGGACCTATTCTTATCTTCCGAAAGCCTGTACTTTACATAAAGTTCCATTCATCCATAATTCTATAATGAACAATAAGGAGACAGCAGTATTCTGATTATCAAAGGTTGATAAACAAGCACCTAACACTCAAAAATATCAGAAGAAAGTAGCAAAGGACAAGAGAGAAAATGTATGATTATACCTGTAAGCTGAAATGACAGCATCATTTCCAATTGTAATTGCACGATAATAGCGATGGCTTGACTGCTCAACAATAAAAGCAGCTGAATTCAAGTACCAGAATAACTTCAGATGGCTTCCATAAAACATGAATAACAACAACAAAAGGCTGATTGTTTTAATCACATGGGGGACAATATGAGAGGACACTAGAAATAGAAAGCCCTTTGAATCACACACTATCTTATAAATACTAAACAATGGAGAGATGTTATAATGTTTAAGTTCACTGAGAAAAGGGATGTAGTCAAAACTACTGTTGTCCAATTTGCTCAACCCACGTACGCGGTACGCCTACTACAACCAATGGAGAAAAATGTTATAATGTTAAATTCACTGAAAAAAGGGGAGTGGTGGCATCTAATGTTTTCCAATTCGCTCAACTCAGGTTCACCTACCACAAACGATGAGAGAGGTACTAGAATGCGGTACTCTACGATCCAATTCAACAAAAACTAATTCCAGTAATATATGTTCCAAATGAACAAAGCCGTCAGCTACCAGAGCATACTGCTTTTCGGGTAATAGAGAGTCCAACTATCAGCATTCAGCAATGACCACAAACTAAATATGCCAACAAAAGAAAAAAGAGGCATTAAGTTCCAATTGTTCCTTTTCCCCCTTTTTGATAGTTTCTAATTGCGAGCATGTTAAGGGTAAAGCAAACGAGAGCATAGGCCATAGGGCTGAAAATCTTCAGCATAGAGACAGAAGAGTATAAGGAATAAGAGGCTAAGCTGTATTTTGTAATGACCATGTTTTGTCATCTAAGCATATATTCATTAGCTTCTCATCCTATCCTAAGGAAGTAAAAATTACTAATAAGGCATGCAATTTGTCATCCCCTATTGCAAAGGGAAAATAACTGCTTCAACACTAGAATGTCTTAGAACCGTAGAAGTAATGTGTGTGTGCAGGGAAGAGATCCAACGAGAAGGGCTAATGCACACAATTTTGGAGCTGAAGATGCAACTTTTTAAAAAATTGAATGCGCATACTTTTTTTAGTGTGAATTTGCTTCTTTTTTTCTCAAAAGTAAGCTAAGACAACTCCAAAAGATAAGCATATTCTAATCTTCTTCTTTTTTAAATGATGTGCGATGAATTTAAAAATATGTACTCAATATCTCATACTTTGGGTTTTAGAACTCTTCC
This sequence comes from Salicornia ramosissima, assembly GCA_951394345.1. Taxonomy (NCBI): domain Eukaryota; kingdom Viridiplantae; phylum Streptophyta; class Magnoliopsida; order Caryophyllales; family Amaranthaceae; genus Salicornia; species Salicornia ramosissima. The sequence goes on along the minus strand of OX596235.1, from coordinate 58,851,740 downwards.
CATTTTACTGTAACAACCATTTTCTAGGAAGAGCCACAATGTTACTTTAATAAGTCTTCACATCTTTCTTTTAAAATATGGACCCTAATATCATAAATGTATTCCGTGAAGGCGTGAATACTTTAATAGTTATATTAAAATTACAGCCATTAAAAGAAGGGTAATGATATAGGTTGCATATAAGCATTAAATACATTGCCGGAAATGAAAATTAAATTGTGAATTTATGATAAAAGCACGCGTAAATTAATGTACTACATATAATATTAATATCCTTTTCCTCAAAAGATTAACAATATTACAAGTATTTTTATTCTTTGCTTGTGCATGATGATGATTATAATCCCTCCATTTCAAATTGATCTTTCAATTTTTTATCTTTTTCATTTTGGTCAACAATATACTCTCCATATATTACTTGTATACCCATTTACCCACCAAGTAGACACACTAAGCTAAAATATCTCACAATTACAATCCCACTCATTCAAAAAATAATGGAGGACCTACTTGCACATTCTCTCTTAGTCTCTACTATTTTTCTTAGTTTTTGGAGCAATAATAAATAAGATCAATATGGGGCAATTGGAGTAAACTAGCATGTGTAGAACTGTAGATATAGAATAAGGTAAGCTTTTAGGTTATCATAGATATAGTGACTAAAACTTGTGGGATATCAGATGTATAATGAATATAAATGTGCTTCAACACGTATCAGATGTAGTTTGGTAGAAGAGCAATAAATAATTGCATAGAGATAACAGAACCATAATCCACTCATCAATCATCTTATGACCCAATAAAAAAGTAGTAGAATATACCTCAAGTTCCATTAATGGGGGTGGCATAACACCAGTGATTGCAGCATCAGCACAAGCTCCATATTTGTTAACGCTCCACAACTGGTAAGGCACTCTCTCAAAAGGATTATCAAACTCATCTAAATCTCTCCGTTTCCTCTTTTGATCCCAAAAATCCGCCTGTGTCTCTTGGAACCATCGTTGCAGCATATTCTACATCACAAGAATGAGTGTAAGATGCTAAGATCCAATTATAATTACATTGGATATGCAAACAATGGGCTGGAATAAAATAAAATTCAAACACGGCTTGCACCTAATTCTCCATTACAAAATTTAACACACAAGTCCCCGCATGCTCTCACAAAACAAGCAAAAGAAAGGAACATACCAGAGGGATAGGACAAGTCAATACTCAATATAAACACTGCTGCTACTAAACCTTCTAACTATGACGAAACCCTTACAATCCAAGGCAGGAGCCAGGAGGTGACACCTTTGGATTGAAAAAAAAAAAAAACATGCAGAAAGCATTCATATAGGCAAGGTGTCATTTTTTCATAATGTGAAAATATCGCACTAATCATGATAGATAATGCTTTAAAAATTAAAGATAAAGGATGCCTTGCTACTTTCTTTTTGCATAAAATAGTTATTTCATGCCTGAATTTGATAACATATTCAACAACAAAGTGAACAATCTAATTCCAAAGACACGTAATCAGTATCTAATTAATTTTTTACCCAGCAGACTAACTGAAGCGATACAACCAAAATAGATCAATAAAAATAACTCCAGAACTGATAGCACTTTGTAACACAACTTAAATTTAAAATTCCTCATTCCGCATAGGTGCAAGGCCGTGCAACCATGCAACACATAATTTATACAAGGTGACAACACTTTGTAACTGCTGCATTCAGAAAAATAGGTCCCGCTGTCAAAGAATGGTTTCTACACTAGATATCAAAGGCATTCTAATTTGAGGTTTGGAGATGTAGCTGACAATCTATTGCATTGAGTTCATGAACCTTTTTTTTTCTTCTCATGTCTGGGCTTTGCAATGCCTTAAGGCCCCAAAATGGTAATGTCTATCTGCTACTAATAGTGGTTTTTAAGTAGTCAATTCCCTGTTTTTATTTTCTAGGTTACCTTACATATACACACAAAGTATATAACTTAGTTAATATCCCAAGTTGTATGAAAAAAAGGTTAGAAGATGTCAGCTGTTCAAATAGAGGAAAAAACAAACAAGAAGAAAATGAAAGCTCTTCTACACAACACCCGTGTACGTTTTAGACAATAGATTAATCAGAAAACATTCTACACCATACTCTAAAACTATTACGGTAAGATCAATTACCTGCAAATCAGATCCATCGAAACGAGCTATCACTCCATCCATAACAATGCAAACCTCCTCATTTGAAATATCTTGTGCAATATCTCTCTTTGTTCCACGAACCCGGAGCTTCAGAATCCGAGCAGAATATAATAGCTGCATAGAGAAGCAAGAAGTTAAAATGTGTCCACGGAACAAACATAAATAAATAGAACAAGACCGGAAAAGTAAACATATATATAAAGAGCAAAAAGCAATCATGACATCAATTCAAGTCATTCCAATCAAATAAAAAGACCCATTTCAAATGAGCAAAACTCCAAAAACAGCCTGCAACATTACAAGCTAGAACAAAACCTTAAAGGAAGCAAAAATGTAGTACTCCCTCCGTCACACATTATTGGAAACATTTGGTATTATTTGTGGGAAGTAAAATATTCAATTGTTGTCAATAATGCGTGACGGGGGGAGTATATTAATTTTAACAATGTGGGATACCGAACAGCCATAATTACATAAATAGCAATTGGGTGTTCTCTTAAAGCATACAAAACTATACAAATAATGGTGAATATGGAATAATTAGCAAATTTGCAAGCATGCCCAAAAAACCCTCCGACCAATTCCGACTAGTGTATGATCTAAAGATGACTATATGAACACAGCATTGATAAGATATTATCAGCTAAATGATTCCCAAGCAATCTAGTGAATAAAAAAGCAACTAATCAAGTTTCATTCATTGCTGATTTGCAATCAATTAGGTTCAGGAAGGCTGCCAGCCATCAATAATCCCAACAACTGATTAGCAGTTAGAACAAGTTCATAAAGATACTACCAATTCACAAAGAATACTAACTGTCAAAAAACGCCGGATCACCAGCATTACAAGTAGGAAAAAGAAAGGATACACAGAGACGCAGAAACAGAAGACCATGGCATCAAATCTCAAACAAAGTTTCAATATGATCAGGCAATAGGCATAAGTTCATACTACCCAAATCTTTTAAAGCATCATCATAAAGTAGCAAAACTACATTGGACATTAATCAAAATTTCAAGACTTCAAAAATAAAATTCCATTCTTATCAGCCAAAAACCATTAGAATAAAAAATAAAATTGCATCCCAAGATCAAACTACTAGAACATGTAAAACTTAGCAATAAAACACATGAATCAACCATAATGCTCCAATTACCCCAACCCCAAAAAACAAAATTCAACCTTTTTGCAAAATCTAAGAACAACCCCATCAAAAACAGTGGAAAATCAACATGCAAAAATTAGCAATAAAACACATGAATGAACCATAATGCTCCAATTACCCCACCCTCCAAAAAACAAAATTCAACTTTTTTACAAAATCTTAAACAACCCCATAAAAAAAATGGAAAATCCAAATATGAAATTAAGGTAACAAAAGAACCTGTTTATGGATCAAACCACCATCCAAAGAATAAATCAACAAATACCCAGAAGAAGTACCAAGAGCAAGAACACGAATATCATCAAAAACAAGCCATTCAATTGCGGTAATATACTCGGCATTAATGGGGGAAAGTTCAGGAATGATCTTAATTTTAGAATTATTAAAGGGGTCATTAGACCAACCAAAAATAATGATCAAAGATTTATTAGCAAGAGCAAGAGAATGAGTGTCAAGGGAAGAAAGAAGAAAAGGGGTATTAACAAGCCATGATTCTTTTCCAGCACCCAATTCACTAAGCTCATCGCATGCTATGCAGCCTAGTGTTGTGGTATGGTTTCTTCTCGCCATGAAAGGGGATTGAACATGGAGAAGAAAGAGGTTGAAGATGATTGATTAGAAAGGATGAATCGAGCCAATTTCAGGAAAAAAAATAAAATTCTAAGGAAGAGAATATTGAATGATTATGAATATTTGTTACCAAAACACTAAAGGAGATTGTGTTAAAAGCTAAAGCTAAAGCTAAACTGATCTATAATCTGAAATTTTAATTTATTTTTTTGGGAAAAAATTGATAATAATCAACTATTAGAGGTATAATCTAAATTTTAGGGTTTTTTTTTTTACATTAGTCCATTGATTTGGTTAGGCTATTGTAATCGGTAATCAACTAAAAAAAAGTAATTGTTATCATCCTCATAGGATTACTGTGTAATAAGCTATAATTTGGATTAATATTTTAAGGCCTCTAATAGTTGGAGTTATTTGTATAAATTTTGATAAGATGACACTCATTCTATAAATATTAGGTCAGTTTAGAGGAACACCAGTATAAGATTTGAATAAACATTATTCAATCAAGATTTAAAATTAGACCGAATGAACATTTATCATCAACAATGAACATTAATCTATTTTGAGTTGCAGATATATGGGATATTCTTTCTCTAGGTACTCATGGGTGTCCTAAATTGCTTTTTTCCTTTCGGTTTCTTATTTGCTTTGTTTGTAATTGAACTCTTTATAAAAACGTATTAACTAGATGAGTGATTAATGGAAAATGTGGGGTTAATCAGAAAAATGTATCTTACAAGTATATGACAAAACGACATTTTTGTAATTTTGTTAAAAATATATTTCATATTTTTACATAGCTAGACATATATGTCTCTAATTTTGCTCAAGATTATGTCAAAATGTCATTGTGAGATACTGTACAAAATTGTATTACACATTGATTAATTCAACACTTGTACTAATCAAATGGAGTGGAAGGGGACAATCGAGCTTCCAAGTTATTTTTCAAATTTTGTTGCAAGTTATTATAATTTAGGAGTAATTATAAGAACTTGCAACAAAATCTGATACATATCTTGTATTTTATATAACCTTTTTATCTTGTAATTATAACAACTTAGGACTTTGTAGCTATTTTTTTCATTAAAAAATCAAAATCGATTTGGGATTAACGTTTTTTGTTTTTCCAAAACCAATAAAAAAAATTGTTTAGTCTTATGTCAATTTGATCAACTTGGCATTTTGGACAATATACTTTTTTTGGTGATTTATTATTTCGTAATCTTTTAATCTTTTGTTGATGAGTTATCAATGCGCTAACTTTTTCTTGTTTTATTTTTAAAAATTTCATTGATATACTTAGACATGGAATCTAGTTAATAGTTATCATAATATCAAGTAGAAACTAACCATCGGGTAAAGATTTGCACTTCTATTTTACTCAAGGCACTCCGTTTTCTCATTCTCTCCGTCAACATTGTTAAAAACAAAAGTGGGGTGCCTTGAGTTAAAAAATGAATGCTTAAATCTGCACCGCACCCTCCACTAGATACACAAGTCCATAGTGGCATAGTTTATTATTAATTAGCTCAAATGCTCAAATTATAGAGTAGTGTGAGGTATTGTTTTGTTAATACTCTAAATTTAAAAAATAATCATTAAATAACTACAACTTACAATTTTACATTAGAAAAAATTTAAGAAATTGCTTAGCGAATAAATAGTTGTGTCTCTATTAGCAATGTATTAACTCTTGTGAATGAATCTCATCAAAGTATAACTAAAAATGTCATTGGATCATACCAACTCTAAACATATTACTTGGCAATGATTATTGATTTCCACAATATATATTTTTATTTATTTATAAATACCACGAGAAAAAATCATAAATTAAGAAAAAGAGGGGCGCAGATATCAAATATTGAAGTGTTAAAATCACCAAACCTCGACAAAATGTTGTGCCTGTGTATTTGATAAAATTATGCTACCAATAATCCCAGTCTAAGTCCCCTTAAAAATTGCCAACTTTTTTTTTTTTTTTTTATAAAAATCACACATTTAATTATAACAGACCTTATCAGTCTATCACACTGTTAAATAATAATACCTTCTTCCTATTTTAGTTGCTATATTAACTATAAACATTGTTCACATTAAAACTTTACCTCTGTTTAATTTTATATACTAGCATGAAAGAAAAAATTTAGTCACAATAAAACTTAATTTATCTAGCCACACAAAAAAAAAAAAAAAAAAATTAAAATTAAATTTTATTTGTTTCATATATCTAAACATATTAATGTTTGAAACTGCATCTAAAAAAAAAAAGGCAAATGTGCAAAGTAAATCAGCACAGAAAAAATTATGTCAGTCTTATGCCACTTGTGATTTGTGAATTCCTAAAGTTTGATTTTGAATCTTCCCATTCGACCCTTGAGAATTCCTTTAAAGATACTCCCTCCCTTTTTTTTTACTCACTTTTTTTTTACTCACTTCATTTTTCACACTTTAGCGAAGCAAAATTTTGAAGACTAATATATTTAATTGTGTGTTTGTAAAAATTATAAAACTAGATATTAAAAAACTAAATGTTGAAACGAATCCAACAAGACCCCACAAGACTGTTTTATCTTATGTATAAATCACAAACGATCGTCAAAGTATACTTGTGAATAGTGACAAATTCAAACTGAGTAAACTAAAAAAACGGAAGTAGTATAACACAGTAAAAATGTAGCAATATGCTCTGTTTCTACAAGCTTGCACTAATTGGATACATCAACATTCAGTAAAAGATCAAGCAAAGCATAATAAAGGACCACAAAATTGTTATTTTGCTTGATATGACAGTCCATGTTTCTAATGTACATCTGAAAATAAGAATGACCGTCACAAAATCATAATGTACTCCCTCCGTAACATATTAACTGCAACGATTTGGCATAAAGTAGATACAAAAAATGTCAAATCGTTGCAGTTAATATGTTAAGGAAAGAGTAATATACTAATATCGGTCTAACAGAAGCTCGGAAACGTCAGCTCATGTATATATACACACCGAGATCAGCACGTGCCCTTGAAGTACTCTTCGGGAAGATGGAACTTCAACCCAATATCCTGCATATGAACAATTTCAGTTCGATGAGACATAATATGAATAACATGAGTTTGCCCTATGAGACTATGACATTAATCAAGTTGTGCAACTAGGAAACCTTCTATAAATCTATACAAAACCTGAGCAAATTTGATATCTGCATTACTGTGATCATTTTTTCTCCCAGCCGCGTCACCAACATAAAAGGACCTGTCCATACGACGACACCTTAGCAGCTCGTAGATTACACAGAAGGAAAACTGATAGCCGTATTAAATCATGTCATAGAAAAACAAGATTCGGAGAATGGGAAGAAAGAGATTACTGATCCATATCAACTGGAATGCCAGAATTAAAGTGCTTTTCCATAACATGCCACATTCCAGTTTTGGGTTTACGGTATGGGTCTTCAGATCCAAACCCGCATGCTATGAACACCTGCGATGAAATTGTCATGAAATACTTGGAAAAACTTAGGGAAGCAACCTCTCCATCACATATTCAAACCAAAATATTTGGAAAAGCTTATGGAAGCAACCTCTCTATCACATATTCAAAACAAATTATGGCTTTCAGAAAACACATTAGATAGTTACTGATATAAAGTCTTGCCATAAAAGATTCTCTCAATACATCTGTAAGATACTATCTATAAAGAAAACTGAGAAACCTATCAGTGTCTTTACATTTTTCACCTTGCACCATAAAGGTGTGTTCTCTTCAACTTAGATCAGATCAGATCTCATAATATAAGTTCAAATTATCATACATTTTGAGATTTTATCTTATATGATCAGATCAGAAAAAGTACGACGAAGAGAACACACCCTTTCCATTTTGTTTATTGAGATTTTCCTGTCTCTCAAGGCACCTAGCTAGCTTCAATCATAAAAAACTAGGAGAGATAATCTTCTTTATTATTTCCCCTAATGAAGTTATCCATAATTCTCCTAGGCCTAAAAATGGCACGAGCTGCAAAATTAGTCAGAACCAAAAGAATATTCAACCACATTTTAATCACAGCCATTAAGGGCCCGTTTACTTTGGTGTAAAACATTTTCGATGTAAAATGATTTTCCATGAAAAACATTTTACGTTGGAAAACTCATTTTCATATAAATTTTCCAATGTTTACATACTTGCACGGAAAATAAGTTTTACTCCCAAATTTGGAGGAAATTAAAATGTTTCCAATAAGGTGTAAAATGAGATTTCACCCAAAGTTTTACATTTTATTTTTTCACCCAAAGTAAACGATGTAAAATAGGAAAACTGTTTTCAGGAAAAACATTTTTCGCTCTAGTAAACGGACCCCTAAGTGAAAGCTCTCAAAAATCTGACAAAAATGGTTTAATGTAATTTCAACGTCCTAAGTCAAATGGAATAAAAACTCAATACCAGGAATCCAGTATCTTTCTAATGCTTTTTTACCTGAATTGGAACTTTCATAAGGTTGATAAAATTGTTGAGGCGACCAACTTTTGAATCCACAGCTTTCTGTCTCTTATTCTTCCAACGGTCTATGTTAGATTCATTAGTAAAGATGACCTGAAATAGTACCAGATATAATTCAGAGGAAAGGGGGAAACTTCCATGAAATGAAGTTCTTTTTTTCCATTGCTTAGGGTTGGGTGGGGGGAAGTAGAGAATCAAAGTCTATATTTGAGAAAAAGATGTAACCAGCTTGTAGCCATCATTGTACAACTTCTGCATTTTTTCAGGTATTGATGGATACATAAGGGACCAGGCATCAGCACCAGACCTGGATCAAAGAGCCAAAATAAGAACATCCACACCTTGTATCATCGGAGCGAAGCAACTAAGCATTGAGTTCACCCAAAAAGAAAAAAGAATTATGACCAAGTCTAGAAAATTGAGGATATGGAGTATATCATAATAAAGATAACAAAAGTACATAAGATAAGACTAATTACACTCGGGAAGTAAACCAAAATAGCTTTTAGTACATAGATGTCTAGAGAAACTTTATAAAGTTTGTTCTATACTGGAAAAGGCAGATAAACATTATGGTCATCCTCCACACTATTAGTTCTAAATGGCAAAGAGATGCAAAGGGACCCTAGAGCCTTGACGCAAAGCGAAGGCACACACGTTTTGGATATGAGATGCACTTTGAAAATAGTTACAAAAAATTAAGGTAAAAAGGAAATAAAAAAAAAGGGTATTAACAATAAAGAGAGCAAAAGGCAGCCATGAAGTTTGTGTTGGAGGAGAGATGCAAAAAGGAAAAAAAAATTAAAAAGAGAAAAAGAAGCGGAAGACAAACACCAAAAGACAGCAAAGCCGCACGCCTTGTGCCTTGCTAGAGGTGCATGCCTAGGCGCACCTTTCTTGCACCTTTTGGGGTAAGCTGAGCCTAGGTGCTTGGAGGCGCTCTACCCGTACCTATGAGCTCACCTTGTGCCTAGGCCCACCCAACATAATCCACATTAGAATCTCATCTACAGTAATGTAAGAAAAGTGAGAGTGTCAACCATCACTGCAAAGACTAAATATCACATTTGTAGAATCCCTAAACACATTATGCGCTCTATTTTATGCAAGTAAAAACTATTTCTCAGTGCTTAGACTACATCCTGTACATTAGCAAGTCATATATGTACATAAACTGTAAAAAAAATTATTTCGTAATAAAAATACTTCATGTATCATATATGTAGAGAAACAGCAAAGCAGCTTTTGAACATGCCTCTTCACGTCAGTTTTTGCGAGACATCCATCAAAATCAAATGCTGCAATCTTGCTTGAATCTTGTAAACCATCATCCTACACAGAGGCATGTAAACCAGAAGAGAAGTAAATGACATGGAACAATATTATACAAAAAAGTTGGGTCATGCATGTACTAAAATAAACAACAACCACACTCCGTCCACAAATTATTATTTGTTAGGTTATCTCTTAAATCCCACATCGAAAGATTAAGGTTATGCCATGAATCCCACATTGGAAGAATAACAAAGGTTTTTTATTTTTCTCCCTTATAAAAGGAGTCCTGGGCACTAGGTTTGTGTTAACTGAGATCTGTTGAGCTAAGGTTTGTTGTTAGACTTATTTTAGGGCACTAGCTAAGGTTTTTTGATTAGGAGTATTCTGAAAATTCCTCATTAATAAAATACTCTCTCCTCTGTTGGTGAACCACAAATCTATATTTTATTCTTGTTGATCTTTATTTTATATTTTCTCGCATCTGTTACAATATTATAAAAACATACTAACAAAGAATGCAATTAGCACACCTGTACGCTCAAGAACATATTTGAGTTCAAATTTTAATACAACACAACAAGAGCATAAAATATTTCTGGATTGAGAATTATCTCACCTTCTCGAGAAAAATGATAGAATGGAATGCCTTCCATTTTGTTGGTAAAGTTGCTTCCTGCGTCAGAAAATATGTGGTCAAAATCGTACGCTTATTGACCATCTAATACGAAATATCAATTGTTTACATTTATAAACATTAATCGATGTCAAGTATAGAAACCGCATACAGACATGATAAAAGATTTGGAAAAATGAAAACTTCAGTTGAAACGATCAGGCGAAAATGTTGGAAAGATAATAAGTGAATAGGTAAGAGGGAAAAAAAAGAACAATAATTAATAATGGACATACAACTAAAAAATCAAAATGAATAGTAAAAATTCTACAATAAATTAATGCTAAAAATTGAAAATGATTTATACCTTGTAAATGTTTTTCATATCAGATTCTGCAAGTTCAATCTCGATCTTTGCTTCCTCGCTTACAGAAAGCTAAAAGTAACAAAGCCAAAAATAATGTACCAAACCCAAACAACAAATAATTAGTGAGGCCGTATTTATATGCATTTATTCCCCAAAGTAGCAATCCTCAAACAAAATAAATGAGAATCAACTTTAGTTTAACAGAATTTTCCAGATGAAAATTAAATACCCTACAAAGTACAAAACAAAATAAGAATACCATTATAAAAACAAAATAACCATTTTTCTAACCTGCAACTTCTTCGGACCGTCCTGCTCTTCTTCAGTATCTACCACATCTCTGTCTCTTTTCTGCATATATCAAAAATAAACACAACTTTTGTATCAATTAGACTCTTTCAGTTGAGTGAATGTTAGAAGTTACTACAACATTAACAAACTTGATAGAATGTAAATAATGTATTTATTTATTATTCACGTAATGACAATATTAGCCTTAGGGTTAATCACACATGTGTATATATATATATCTCATTAATTAATAGAGAAGGCAGTCTACATCTCAAATTAAACATAATAAAAGTTTACTCATTAGTAAGGGGCACAATATACAATTAATTATGTCAGATTAAACATAATAAAGGTTTCATTACAGTTTCATTCTTTTCAAGACATACATTTTTGCAGAGCAAAATTAAGGTCATTAATCACATGCTACTAATAAAAGTTCCTACTTTCATTGCATTTTTTTATCCAAAATTCCGACTACTTGGCACCTTCATACTAAGTAATTTGAATTAAAATGATTGTGGAAATAATAACAGAACAACTATAACACACATATAATCGATTAAGATTTATATGTTACCTCCCTAATATACAAGTCTAGAACATGGTATCAAATCAAAGCCGTAATAGGCCGTAATTAAGATTTACATGTTACATTCTAAAGCATTTTGAGCTTAACGCAAACTAGATAATAGGCCGCAAACTATTTGCATAGTCCACAAATGTGGTTCCGCAACCGTTATTGTGATCGCGGCCGCAACCAAGATCTAAAACCATGATCTAGAGTAACAGAACTACATAAGATCCTCTTTTACCTTCTTTTTCTTGGTAGTTTTTTGTTTATCTCCAACTGTTGTTTCTTGGTCAATGCCCTCGACCTGCATAAATATTAATCTAACTTGTCAACCAAATCTTTTTTCCTGGTACAGTTAAGAAGCCAAGAGGCTAAAACAAATACTAAAATAAAAACATTCATAAAACCACTCAAAGAAAAGAGGGAAAAAAACATTCAACCTGATAGTACTTGTTACTTCATCTATAATAGCTGTTTTATTTTTCTTTTTACGTTATACACTTAGGGTCCGTTTGGTAAGGCGTAAAATGATTTCCCTGAAAACTATTTTCCTCATTTTACACTGTTTGGTTGGAATGAAAATTGAAATGTAGAAATTAGAGTGTAAAGTGGTTTTCCACTAGAGTTGAAAACGTTTTCCTCTCAAAATTAAAGAAAAACTATTTTCCATTCTCTATTCTCATAACCTCACAACACACCCCCTCCTCATCTACATACTTTTTCTCCCCTCACCAACCATACTTAGTGGAGTAAACTTTCTCGCTCCTCACAAACGTTTAAAATGGAAAATAATTTTTCATTCAACCAAACAACGAAAAACCATTTTGAAAATGAGTTTTTAGTTGTAAACAATGAAAATATTTTCCACCCTACCAAACAGATTATAATACTTGCTCTTAGGAAATCCAAGTAAAAAAGCGAAAAATACTTTCTTCAGCTCATTTACCACGGAAAATGGGAAATCGCAACCCAGATAAATAAAAATGAAACAAAAAAGTTTAAGATTATGCATGCATAATATGAAGTAATAGCAGTTAATTAAGAATCAAACACTAATAATTTTAAATTAATTCAAAATTACTTCACCAAAAACAACAAAATAACCAATTCGATCCAAACCTTGCCATGTTCTTCCACCAATTTCTTCATAGCCTCCTGATCATCACTCTACATTCCACAATCAAAAACCTCAAACAATTATTTCACCAAAACCCTAGATTAGTCGATAAAATAAACAATCAACAAAAACAAAGGCGCAAACTAAGCAAAAAATTTAAAAAAAAAAAATCATAAAAACCTTGAGAGAATCAAACCCTCGAATAGAATCAACCGAAGAAAGAGAGTGAGAATCGAATGAGAAGCATTTAAAATGGTGCCACTTAGTCATATCAAACCCTTTCTGTTTGTCTCTGGTAACAACACCAAGCCTCAATGTACTAGCATCAATGGTGTTTGAGCAAGTTTTGCAGGTCGCACGTTTAGATTTCGCGTACTCGGCGATGATGGAGGACGCCATTAGAGAAGAAGCTTGAGAATTGATGAAATTAAGAGTGGAGAAGTGAGGTTTAAGAGTAGGGTTTTTGAGGAGGATAAAGGATTGAGGGGGAAATGAGATTGCAGAAGTCAGAAGGGGTAATCGAAGAGAGAAGAAGAAGGAGATGGCGATGGGCATCAAATCATCAATGGAGAAGGTACAAGGTGGGTTTACTACCATGGAGATTCCTCGAGTTTTGTTATTGTCTCCCGCCAAGCTTTATGAAATGCTAATGGCGGAAATTACATTAATTAATTACAACTTACAAGTTAGACCCGACTAGGGTGTTCATAAACCGGAACCGGACCGTTCCATGAAAATTGTGATTCCGGTCTACCGGTTCGGTCCAAACCCGGTAAATTGAACACTGCCAACTAGTGCAATAACTCATGGTAAATTGAATTAAAATGAAATTAATCAAAAATAAGTATAGATCAATTGTTTCCGATTCCTGTGAAATAGTTGTGGATCAATGGATAGCATGTCCTGAATGATTCCAGATGTCACGATCTCATGTGTTCGACACTACCCCTCCTGTGGGCCATTGTGGCTCCCTTGTGACCTCATAGCCTAGGTTGCACGGACGCTTTTAGCAAGTGACATGTCCCGTGTACGACACGTATTAGATATCGACACTCGTTGGACACGGCTAAATATGTGTCGGACATACCAACTCACTTGTCCAATATTTTTAGCTATATGGATATTTATGAGATACATATTGGATGTTTATAAGACACATTCTAAACTTCTTTTAAAACTTATATATATTTAGTTTGAATAAGAATTTATATTATAATCTATAAAGTGGGTTCATAGAAGTGAAATATAAATAAAAAACATTATCGAATATTCATTAAAATTAACATTATTATAATGACAATCAAATTTTAAAATAATTTTTCTTTTTCATTATATATTTTTCTAATAATTTAATAAATAGAAGTTTATATTTTTTTTAATATTATTTTTCCGTGTCCCTCTATCATATCAAAACTGTACGGCTGTACCCGTATCGTATCAATACCGTACCAAAATTTGTTCCCGAATTCCCATTTCACTACTCAATGTGTTAACTCCTGTTCTGCTGTTCTCCTCTACTCTCTGAAGCATCAAACAAGCGGTTCTTCAGCTTTCTCTGTCTGCTAATATCACTGAGAATATGAAGGTGTGATTCTTTTTGAATTCAAAGTACTGCTTGATTAATTCAATTTTTAATTCCTTTTATTTGTTACAATTTCGTCATTTTTTTCTTCTTGCTTTTACTGAGAAGATCAATAAATCATCCATGAAGGTTACGCTTAATTTGAGGGTATTAGGGTCTGATATGAGGGAATTGGTTTTTGAATTTGTTTGTATGAATGTCTATTTATTTTTTCTTTGATTTTTACGATTCGAAGGATTTCAATTTCAATCCCTAATTTCATTATAAAAAAAAAGAATAATAATTCAGATTCTTAGGTACTGCGTACATTTTTGCGAGCATAATTGAGATTGCATCCATGACAAGAGACAAAGCTTGAAAAGTCAGAAATCTTGAGAAACTATTTACTGCATAATGCAATGTGAATATGCATTCTGAAGGTGCTGGTTTGCTAGTTTGCACCACGGGGACAAAAACGAGTATGGGAATTGAAAACGGCAAATTCAAAAATTAGATGACAATGGGTACGACACGAGCGTTAACAAACTTACAAAAGTTCAATATCGTCCCCGATACGGGGACAAATCGGGTACAGGGACGGAAGTCAAATGAAGTACCCGTGCTATATCGTAGTGGTTTGCCTAGGATTCACATTGATAGGAATCAAGTTCCTTTCCATATGCAATTGCAGATGTTTTTTTTTTTGACTTGCCTGTGATGTTCTTTTGCAGCCTTGAAGAGGGCAATGGGAGCATGATACCATGGCATTGGCCATGCTAGGAGCTTTATCACACATTTTTGCTTCTTTTGGTGGTTGTGATTGAGATAGCCTAATCATTTTCCTTGGTCTTTCTCAGTGAAAATGCAACGTGACAACTATAATTACTATATGAATCCCCTCCCAACCCACCAAACTCATCAATTCTCTGCTCAAATTCTTCAAAATCAATCGATAAACAACAACCCCCCAAATTTACCCCAATTTGAATCCTCAAACCTCCCAATCAACCATCCTCCATCTTATTATTCACCAGAAGATGAAAGAGTATTGAGAGATGAAGTCATTTATCTCCATTCTCTCTGGCACCGAGGTCCACCTTCTAACTTAAACCCTCCTTCCCGAACTCCTCACTTTCTTAAACCCTCAATTCCAACGCCCTTCAAGAAGAGCAGGTTAATTTCAAGTGCCCTGAATTATAACCTCATTTCTGATAAAGAATGGCCCATCAAATCAACAGATTCAAAACCTGAATATCCATTACCATCTGAGTCAAGTTGGCCCAAGTTCAAACCCAGCTCTGCCGCTGTCTCTCGGCCTGCAACTGCCGAAGAACGAGAAAGCATCTTGGCTGTGAAGATTCAGCTGAATGGTTTGGATTCTTCTTCTGGTTTGTTTAACAAAGCGAGAGACAGTGATAGTGACAATGATGATGAGGAAGAAGAAGATGATGGTGATGATGTGGAGGAGTATGAATTTTTCATGAAGTTGTTTGAGGATGATAATGAGTTGAGGAGTTTCTATGAAAAGAACTGTGAGAATGGAGAATTTTATTGTTTGGTCTGCGGGGTTTTAGGGAATAAACTTGGGAGGAAGTATAAGAACTGCGTTGCTCTTGTTCAACATTGTGTGACCATTTCAAAAACCAAGAAGAAGATGGCTCACAGAGGTTATGGGAATGTCATTTGTAAGATTCTTGGATGGGATGTTAATCAGCTTCCATCATTACCTTTGACAGTGTCAGATGCAACAGCCCAATCCCACGAGCTTCAGGTGAATTTTATTATATTTTAATTTAAAAAGTTTACCTTTCTGGTGAAACACCAAATTTTAAATTAAAAGGGCCGAACTCAAAATAAGTTGCCTACGTATCTTGGGATAGGAATTAGGCCGTGCGTAGGGGTAGATAATTTCATGCAGGACAGACCATGGATATGCTATTTCCTATATGAAGTAGGCTTTTGTTTTGACCTCTTTGTGAAATGTCACAGTTACTTCCTTCTTGTTTATGGAATTATGGGATTCTTTGAGCTCATTAAATTATGTGGCTGATTCGATTAAATTGTGATTGTCATCTGTCTCATGTAGTCTCTTTTGTGGCGGCCTGTTGATATTTTTGTAGCTTACTTGATCTATCTATTATATCTGTAACAGAATGGGAGTAAAGTCAATGCTGGTGAAATTGAAGTGAATGATCAGGAAGATTTGAAGGACGGAGTTTGTCATGATCCTGCGGATGTTTTGTTAGAGCAAAAGAATACTCCTATTTCTGCTCAGGAGGTTGCAAATGAAATGAGAGAAGGATGCTCCGCTCTTGGCAGCGGATCAGTTGATTGTGGGGTGAGTTGAATTCATGAAATTTGATTTGGCTTTGATGTGGTATCTACGTTGGAAGCATAGCAATTGACAGTGTCTTTGCTCCTTTACTCTCTCGAATTGAAGTTATCCTTGACCAGAGATGTTGCAAAGTAATGTTCGGAAGGTATGCTTAGGGGGTTTCAGATTCAGGATCAGGTGTCTAGCCAATTAGTTAGTAAGTTGCTCAATTCACGTGTGAAAATTTCAGAAATATCTGAGTGTCTCATGCTATTATATTTATTCTGGTAATGGTAACACTTTTCTTTTCGAAAATTCTCATTGGTGAGTGGTGACTTTTAGTTTTAAAGTATACCATTATTGGTAGTTCTGTGTTATTTGTGTTTTTAGCATTCATGGCATTAAACAGGGTTTTAAGTAACAGTTTTATAGGCTAGAAATTTTGTCATTAACTCTGGTTATTTTAGATTTTTCCTCCTAAAACAAAATTACCCCCCCCCCCAAAAAAAAAAAAAAAAATCTTTACCCCATATAATTCAATTAGTAGCCATAGGAACGGTTTTTTAAGCATAAATCCTTACAAAGATCATGCATGAGGAAAAACAAACAACATTGGGCTACGGGCTACCGATGATAATTTTAAAAACTTTGGTTACCAATAGAGGCTTTTCAACTTATCCGAGTTTCAAACTTATTTGGACTTGTAAGACCTTATTTAGTAATAGAGGCTTGTTGTATTTTTTCTTGTATAAGTAAAAATAAAGTGTAGAATCCAAATCCCAAGGTTTGTTTCTGTAAACTCAACCCCTCAGGTATGTTGGGAGGAGGCCTGAAAGGGCTAACTCTTGCTTTTTTATTAGTGTTTTGAGGAGCCACTTTTACCTGCCTTTTGCTATACCATTCTCTTTCAGTTCTTGCCATTTTTCTGTGGAGTGCCCGCCTCAATTTCAATGTACAATTTACAAATTCTCTCACATGATTTAATTTTCCTGTCATTTGCAAAGGTACTTTCCAGATATAGGGTTGATGAACGTACCCGTTTTGCTCCATTGTAAATTTGTAATATACTGCTGAGTAATTGTTAACTCAAGCTGGGCCTGAACATTATTTGAGTAGATTCGGGATTTTCAGAAGTTCTGAATCTCTTCAAAAGTCTAGAAATAGGCTAAGCTTAATCCATTAAGGTGTGCTAAAGTCTCATTGACCTTGCATTGTTGTGGCAATAATATGTTTCATGTTTTAATAGTATTTTCATCTGCCTGAGATACTGCTTCCATTATCTTCTAGTCATCTATGATCCTGCGCCGGAGTTTGCATCTTTATTCATGTTCATGCTATACATTCATCTTTATGTTTCATGTTTTAATAGTATTTTCAGTAGGCTAGCCATATGCATCCTTTGCTAGGATGCTCCTTAATCATTTTCATGTTATTTGGCATGGGTTAGGGACTGAGGGTGCGTTCTCTTCAACTTATTAGATATTTACTTATTTAAACTTATTTGAACTCCTATTCCAACTTATATGAATTTATCAAACCTGATTAAAACTTGTTGAACTTATTGGACCTGATTAGCTTTGATTATAAAAACAATTGGACTTTATCATTCCTGATTGAAGCTGATCAAACCTTATTCCTTATTGAACTTATTGTACCTAATTAGACCTAATCTGAACTTATTAAAAGTTAAAACTGAAACTTATATTATTAAGGTGAAGAGGACGCACCCTTAATAGACCTTGTGTTCATAGGCCTGTCGTCCTACTTATATACCTTTTTATTTCTCTCCCACTTCTCTAATATGGTTGCCAATTGCCATTGTCACATTACTCTGTTTGCAGGCATGAAAATACTGGACAAAGATAAGCAAACTCAAGAACAGGAACAGATTCTGTGTTTAATGTAGGGATGGACCTTAATGTAATATGCTTAGCATTAGTGATATTAGTTTAGTTGATTCTCTGGTATATCATCTTTGATCAAATATGGTACAATATAGTACAATCGAGCTAATGGGTTTTACCATTTCTCTTGTGAGATGGTTACTTTTTATCCTAAATCTTTAACTTATCTATCCAACTTGTTAAGCTCTATGTTAAAAGTTTATGGTGTTATACTAAAACATTGCAATCTTTTAAACAAAAAGTTATCTTGTTAGGCAGTCTGACAGGAGACCAGCTGAATGCGTTTAATCTGTGATTGTTTCCGTGAGATCGAGTGAAGTTTGTTGTCTCCGGTTTTTGATCAAGTCTTCCTTATATTTTAGGCAAATAAAGGTATTAATATATTTTTGATGATATACTTTACTGGAAAATGATGCCTAGATGAGGAGAAAAATAAAAATCAAGGCTAATTAGCTCCAATCAAAGTTGAGGTTGAATATGCAATTATTCTCCAAACAACACATTGGACCTTGAGGATTGGATTAAGCTAAACCTAAATACCACATCCACAAAAGACAACATTCCATTTTATCTCTGGTTCTCCTTCACTCTATGGAGAATCTGGACCAGAAGAAATAAATGGGTTCACTATAAATTTGGATCGGCTTGAGATCGACGGAGAGAGATAGGGACAGTGGAGATCGACAGAAAGAGGGATGGAGAGAGATAGCGACAGTGGAGATCGATAGAGAGAGAGGGGCTCGAGCTTGACGGAGAGTGAGGAGGAGGAGCTTGACAGAGAGAGAGTGGCTCGCACTCCACAGAGAGTGAGGAGGAGGAGGAGTTCGATGGAGGGAGGAGATCGACGAAGAGTGAAGAGGAGGAGGAGATCGGCAGAGGAGCTTGATGGAGGTGAGGGGCTGCTGCCTGCTGGTGATAGGGAAGGTGGAGGAGGAGGAGAGAGTGTGGGAGATGAGGCAGTGTGATTAAGTATATTAAGCATTTATTAACTTTTTTTTTTTTTAGTAATGACATTTTTGTAAATAGTTGGGCTTTTTATTACCAAAAATAGAAAAAAATTGTTGCCATTTTTTGTTACGTCCAAATATAACAATTGTTGCTATTTTTATGTTACATAGTGAGTACCTTTTATTTCCTTTAGAGCTATAGGATTTTTTGAATTTCTCTATTTTTATTCATTTCAAAGTTATAATAAGATTTACAAACGACAAAACAAGTTAAAGATTATACGGAAGTTTAAGTTTGGAAGCAAATACTCATATACTACATTACTACCAACTCAAATTTGAGATGACATTAAGTAAGAGAGTGTTTGATTCAACTTAAATAAGCACTCCTTTACTTATTATTAGAAAATTTAAATAAGATTTGATCAGATCAGACCAGATTAGATCAGAAAAGTTCAGATCAAATTTTTTTTTAAGATCAAAAAAGTTATAACTATAATAATAACTACAATAAGAAAAGTTATTTTATTATTTTATTTCAAAATAATCAAAATAGTCATACAACATCTACATCAAATATAAATACATAATTTAGAAAAATGTAAAATATGAAAATACGATTCACATTTAAAACAACTAAATAAAATTATAATCAAGCGCAACTCATGAAAAATAGACTGCTTACCAATATTTTACCTTATTTTGGCAAGTTATATCAATATTCATATCATATGAAAAAAAAATAAAATCACAACTTATAATTTTGTTCATTATTGATTACCAAATACCAATAATACCAACATCCATGGCAGTAACTTGTTGGTTCAGAACACCAACTCTGCAGAAATTTCCACCATATTCATCTTCATCTTCATTTCAACTTCATAATTCATGTCTTCAAAGCCATCATATTCCTAAAAGTCCTATCAATTTCATCACTGAACCAATTCATCGTAACAATCGTATTTGTTTGAAGAATTTCCCCAATTTCAGTCGCAATCTTCGTGTTTACAGCAATTCTGAAACTCCACCTAGCAGTAGCTCTGATTCTACTTCTATCCAAGTTTACCGCGATTTTGATAGGTATAACACATAGTATTAACTTACTTTTATTGTTCCTACTATATTTCGTTTTGATTTGATTGTGATTGTGCGATGTTCATGTTCTTTACTTCAATTTTAAATTTATGCTCTATGTATTTATTTATTTTTGATGTTTTCTGAAGTTGAAGATATTCTGTTCTGATTTTTCTGAACTTGAAAGTTTGTATTTGATGGTGTTGTTTTTTGCTTCAATTTTTTTTTCCTGTTCTGATTTATTTACCTGGTATTATTAAATTAAGTTAATCTTTTAATTAACTCAGAAAAGTCAACCTATTAACCATATTCGCTATCGTTGTAGTTTTCGGTTTTTTTTTCATGTAAGGATCCAAAAACTAGTTAAACATACAAAGACCATTATATTTTTTTTTTTAAACTGACAACAAAAAAAAAAAAAAAAAAGATGCAAACCACTTTTATGGTTTCCTGGTTTTGGTTTTTTGTTTAAAAAAATCAGAAAATTGAAAACAATAAACTATGGAACAAGCCCATGTAAATCAAGTGGGTGTATTAATATGCAGTTGTTTAGATCGTTGTGCATTGGAAATGTTAATTTAATTGAAAAAAGTTAATTTGAGTAGATATGGATATTAGTTTGACTTATTATGAGTTAATAAAAATGTTTCTTCATTTGAGAAGACCGGATAAAGTTGATTTATTTTTAACAAATTTTCCTATATCTATTATTATTTATTGATTTTTATGATAACCACATGAAAATGGAAGTCATTTTTTTTTCTTCTCCGGTGGTAAAAATAGTGGCTTTCATGAGTTGATTTTAGTTCTGTTTTGCGTATGTGAATGTTTATACTTTATTTGGGTGATCAATATATGTATTTGATTATTTGAGAGTCGTGTAGCCTTGCCTCTTGTGCTTAATTCACCTTCAAGGCCTCACTTCTTAACATGTTTTAGATGTTAAGTTGGTCTAATTTTTGCCCATGGAAAGAGATGTGAGTCAACAAAGCTCTAGGCTTTTATTTTTATTTTTTTTAGCAAGGGTTAAAGGGTTCAAGAAAAGGAAAAAGAAAGATTTTTTTTTTGCAGGAAATCTCTAAAGATAATGACCTGTATGCCTACAAGTTGCCTTTTATCTTGTCATATTTTATCATGGAGTTTTACAGAACATGCCCCCAATGTCACTTCACAAAATGAAATGTTAAATGAGAAAGACCAATGGATCTTTTCCCCCCTGCAGATTGATTACGGAATTGGTAAAACAATCACAAGATGCTTGGGGTGGTGCTAGCAACTGGAGTGAAGTTGAGGTGCCATCATATTATTTTGTGCAATTTGTCACTGAATGGTCATATATATTTAATTTACTGTTGCATTGCATTTTTCTGTAGGAGGCCTTCTTGAATTTTTGCAATCCATGTAAATGGAGGTGTATTCTTCTTTCTTTAATAACAGGAGTTTCACATAGGTGATGAAAATCATTAAGAGTGAAGTAGACCAAGTAGTGAACGCTGGAAAAAGCGTAGTAGTTTCGAATAGAAAGACACTTGACTTGTATATGATAAAGTGTTATTAACAAAAATTCTTTGATTATAAAGATAGAGGGTTAGAAAACTTAGAATGGTGAGAATATTACAAGAGGTAGAGAGGGACCAAAGATAAATTGGATGAATGGAGTTCAATAAGATTTTTGTAGATATCGAAATGGGATGAAATATTAGTTCATGACCGACCTTATCTTTTTGGGATTAAGGCTTTGCTTCTTTTTTTCTCCCTTGCCATGGATATGATCTTTGTTAAAAAATCATCAACTTAAGATGGTTTATTTATGCAATTGAAATGCATTCCTAGCTTTCTGTTGGATATAATATGCCTTATGCATATGATTACAATTATGCTTGCAAGTTTAGCTAACCATTTGAATTTTGAATTTCAGGGTGCATGGGTTCTGGGACCAAGAGACTCAAGGCCATGGGCAATTGTACATTTTGTTGGTGGCATATTTGTTGGAGCTGCTCCACAGCTTGCCTATCGCTTATTTTTGGAACGTCTTTGTGAAAAGTAAGTGTATTTTCATTACAAGGTTGTCAAGTTTTGTCTTTTGTTAAATACTTCTTCCGCTCCATATTAATTGCAACACTTTGACCAAAAAGCTCTCACATATTTATTTTGTGGAGTACTATATATGTATCTTGGTTCAGTTTAGGCAATGACATCTCTTTTTCGACATCATAGGGGTGTATTGGTGATTGCAACACCATATGCTAGTGGATTGGATCATTTTTCTATTGCAGATGAGGTGCAATTTAAGTTTGACCGGTGTCTTCGGTCTCTAGACGAAACAGTGAGTGTTCAATTGTCTTATGTTTGTCTAGACGAAACAGTGAGGTGCAATTTAATTTGACTCATACATATATTTTGTTTTTGTAGGTTGAGGAACTTCCTACTTTTGGAATTGGCCATTCATTAGGGTCTGTTGTCCACCTATTGATTGGTATTTTAGCTGTGCTTATGTACCTAGCCTCTATCTCTATTCTCTAATTGATTTTTAAATTTTAACAGTTTTATTCTGTTGGTTTGACTGTTAGGGTCAAGGTATGCTGTGAACCGAAATGGGAACATTTTGATGGCGTTCAATAACAAGGTATGTTGCTTTTAAAGCACTTCCTCTTAACTTCTAAATCTTGTTTTTGAATACGTGGTAACTTATTTATTTAGTTGATGTGCAATTTTCAAAATTTGTGCTTGTAAGTTTCAACTTTTAAGGGGCAAGGTCCAGTGCACGCCTGCAAAGCCCTTACACCGAATAGGTTTTTTAAAGACTGACTTCAAAGTTGATTGCTTTTAAGCATAGTGTGAAATTGGAAAAAAAAAAAAAGGGGGTTAGAAGTCTGCTTATTTGTAGAGTTTCAAATATTCCAACCACTAAGACATATCCTCTGCAGGTTCCCTGTATTAGTATATGGGTGTTCTAAGTCATAAGACCTTCGGACATCTTGATTTTAAAATTTGAAGGAATTTCATGTTATGCTTTTTGGCTATTGCCTGTTTGGCAGTCCAGTTTTGAGTTGTAAATAACATTCTTTAATTGTTAATAATATATCTTTCTTTCCTTCTCAATAATAATAATAACAAATAAATAAATAAATAAATAAATTGAAGGAATCTCATGTTATGCTTTATTGACAGGATCCAAACCAAGCTATCCCGCTCTTTTCACCTATTTTTCTCCCGATGACTCAAGGCATGGGGCCACTTTTATCACAGATAGCATCATCAGAAACACTCCGGGTTGGAGTAAGTAATCTTTAAGAGCTTCAGTAGCTTCAATTTGCTTATTTGTGTATTTGATTTATGTGTATATCTGAGATTTCTGCATGCTGATTTAATTTTAGAATGATGTTGGTGGGGTTTCACTATTTTCTAGATGCCAGCTTGGATAACATTCTTAGCAACCCTTTGTCCTTACAGAAACCAGAGTTTATGTACTTACCCTTTCCCTTTCATAAAGACAAAGGGAAACTGTAGCTATTCATTTTCTAGACGACATGTTTTACAAAATGTTACCACTTACCAGCGTTTCAAGTCTCCTTTTCTTCCCCTTCTCAGAATCGTGTGTTTTACAAACTTCTCAAAGTCAAGCCCAAGTCATTTATGCTGGACTACTGGTAGCAAGATGAGATTTCAGAAATTTGTCTGTATAATGCTCCGTTTAGGTAATTTGAAAGTTGGAATCATGGAAATTTTAGAAGAAACCGAGAGAGACTGAAGATTACTTGGATGGAAGGATTTAGAAACATGTGTAGAAAATGGGCCAAGAAGAACATGTTTCAATAGATAGAGGAGAGCGAAGGAAGAGGACCCTTGTAGACGATGCACAGGATATAACTTATGGTATTGGTAGATTTTGTAGCAGGGGCCAGGGAGAGACCCCATAATTTTTTATTTAAGGCTATGATGATGTTGTTTATGTTGTTGCTGCTTTCCTATCTTAAAATGTACTTTTGTTGCTATAATACATATTTCTACATTGACTACTGAACAATAGGCTCTGTGTAACATATAGGCAGAGACAACTTTTAAGCGGTTGGAAAATCTTGGCCCTCCTATCATGAAGCAGGTTCTTCCCTTGTTTGAGCAACTTCCACCCTTGTATATGGACTTGGCTAATGGAAGAGATAATTTCAGTCCAAAACCTGAAGAAACTCGTCGCATTGTATGTGATTTCTCCACCCCAATTTTGTTTTTGTTTCTCCTTTTCTCTGATATGTTTTTGTATAGTACTACACTACTACTTGCTCCATTCAACCTGGTTCCCCCACCTCCTCTCTTTCTTCCGAAGTAATTTTGTGGCATGGTGATGATAATGAAAATAAAATTTTTGTTCTGATTTCCTTCAGTGGATTGGCTGTTTATCATTCACGCAACTTATCCTTTCCTCTCCTTTTCAATAACTAATGTGAATTAGAGTGTTCTGTTACCTCATATAGGTATTAAGCTATCGAAGCTTGCGCTTTCTGAAGTATGGTGTAAAACATGATAAAGTGCTGCAAATAATTGACAGTACTCATTTTTTTAATACAGCGTATAATTTTATTCGTGCAAAGTTACCTGATTTATCCTTTCATTGAGTGTTGCAGGTAAAAACATATTATGGCATAAACAGGAATCTTCTGATAAAGTTCAAAGATGATATAATAGATGAGACATCAACACTGGCACAAGTGCTGAGTGTTGATTCTGCTATTAGTTCAATGCTGGATATGTCACTTCGCACAATGTCTGGGGACCATGGCACACCTTTGCAGCAGGTAAATCTTGTCAATGTATCTGACCCATTAACCCTTCTTTTGTTCTCCCTTAATCCAGTTGACCTGGTAATTTTTATTTTTTGGCTTGACTAATGACTATAATCATACGCATTAGTTAATTATTAGATTTAGTAGTGTAGGAGAAAGGATTCAAGTTATAGCTTGGAAAAATTTGAAGGGGTGTCTAACTGCCCTATGTAGCCCTCTCTCTATATGCCTCACATACCAAAAACAAGGTTGAAAAAAGAATTTCATGTTCCATTTTTAATATAATTTCAAAAATGTTGTTATCGTCATCTTTCGCTTATATAAGAAAAATTAAGTTAAAATAAATAAAAAAATAAGCAAAAATAAGGTTTGCCCTTTTCACAAAATATGGTTTAATAAGTTAAGTTAAACAAAAATAAGTTGAAAAGAACTAATCCTTGATGGGATATAGTGCTAAGAACTAATATTAGGGAGATGGGCATTTTAGACTGCATAATAAGTTGTTTCTAGTAGCCTAAAGAAGTGTCTAGTGAGTCTATTAGACAATAATTCTCTATAAGTGTCTAGGGAGAGGATGTCATGCTGAAATGCTGAATATTGAATGTATTTTGAGAGTAATCCCTTTGGGAGAGAATCAAGCCTCTCGAATGCTTGATAGTTATCCTACACAGTGTTTACTTCATCTAATCAATCATATTCATCACCATTATCTTCCATTAATCATCATTTTCATCTTTATTCTCTATTCTGTCATTAGGGTTCTGGTCGGCTATGTTGATTCATAGCATAGAGTATTATGCTTCTTCTTTTTTTTTTTTTTTTTTTTTTGGGGGGGGGGGGGGGGGTTAAAGGATCATTCTCTTTTTTTTAGTGTATGGATATGGATGTACTTTTTGGCAATCATGCGACTATGCGAGTGATGGGATTGCATGTTGTTTAGTGTTACATAATTCGCTTTTTAGATCACTCAAAATGGCCAAAAATGGCCCAAAACCAACCATTATTCGCTTTTTCGGCTCGCAATTCTTGGGGACTTTAGGGAACTATATAACACTGATTTTGTTCTGCAGGCCCTTCCAGATGTTCCTCCTGCAATGGCAGATGCAGTAAATCGTGGAAGTGAGCTGTTGTCAAATATGATTGCAGGGACTCCATGGGAGGCGGTTGCTAAGGACGTCAGCACATCATTGGGAATGGACTCTCAGATTCTTCGTGCAGAAACCTCAAAAGACCTTGAGCACCTTGTCGATTTGGTCAGTTCTTGGATGTCCTCTTGTATTGGAACAAATCTCTTGAATAAATGACATACAAGGTTTCAACACTTGATAGACTATAGATGTTATATGAAGGCAATGGTATAAGGGTAGTAATTGGTGTTAGATCCATCTTCTAGTTCATATACAAAAATTGGTTAGGTTTGAATATCTTTGTATCTGGTTGAGTCATGATTGGTTATAGTTTGATGTCATAGAATATCAAATAGAAATGCATGTATACAATTATATTGTTTTAATTAATATTAAAAAAAATACTTGTATAAGCTGAAAACAAAGAATCATTCAAGTCTACTGTTTTGATGTCATAGAGTATTATATGTAATGTGTTTGTTTGTTTAAGTTTGAACTCATGTCCAGCAAATCAGAATATAATTTTTTTTTCATTTGCCTAATATTTGAAGGCATGATTTTATCAGCTTCTATCAAACACAGTTTATTATTTATAGCCTCTTGAAGTGGTTTAAAGTCAAGTTCTATGCTTAGATCTACACAGTCTACACTGGTGGAGGAGATGATGTTGATGCAAATGAATTTTGTATATAGAAAATGGACTCCATGAAGGTGTTTAGAGTGGGGAGTATAGGATATGGTGGTGTAGATGACTTTAAGAACTTCAAAAAACACTAAAAATCTTTCCTTTTTTTTTAAGTTCAAGTTCCAACATTTGAGTTCAGATATCTATATTACTTCCCTTTTTTTTGTATCGATAATTGTTTTGACCATTAATATCTACAACTATATATAAGTAAAAATTATTTTTTTAAAAATTGATATTATGAAAATATTTGACAAGATGAATCTAACGAAAATGACAATGTTGCTTTTCATTGAAAACCACAAAGTTGGTTGTAGTAAACAATCTGAATAGTGCCTTTGTTACAAATAAATAAGTGGAGGTAGTTAAGGGTTGGAAAAGTAAGAGTTTTGAAACAACTGTTCCAAACTCATAACAATTTGTTGAGATGTTTAAACGAGTCAGTAAATTCTTATCAATTTAATAGGGATTAACCTATGGGCTATTATTCTTAACAACATGTTAGGATATTTATACTAGTTGGAGATGATTGTAAGAAGATTGATATAAAGGTGGGTAGGATTGGATAAATGAAATGTTCTAATTTTAGGAAATGATGATGTTGATTATTTTTGTACAATTTAACACTGTTGGGGCATAGTAGTGAATTGAGATTATTGAAATTCATAGGGACTCATTGTTTGATGGAGTGGTATAGTAACTTGTATTCTAGAGGTACATGTTTTGATTGATTCCCTGGTGGCACGAAAAAAATCACATCATAGCAAAAGCAAGGCACGCAACGTTACTTTGGATGCCAAACTGTAAATTGGGTTTAGGCCACCTTTTAATTTCAAAGCACGACACGACACAACACAACCCAACACGATAAGCACAATAAAGCACGGTAGATTTGTTTTTATTTATTTTTTTAGAATAATAGCTTAGGGATGCAAGATAAGCACGAAGACACCTGAGCTTGCCAATGCATTGACTAGCCTTTCAAAATTGGGGCACGTCATGACACAAACCACGACAGTGTCGTCTTTAACCATCCCCTTTGAGGATTTTCCCTTTTATCTTCCTCTTCAAGTGCAAGGGTTAATAAGATAAACAAGGTAGTGACTCATTATCAGCCACTGAGTTGCTAGTTTCCTGACCATATCAAAAGAACAAACAATAGGGACTCACATTTTGTAAATTCATTTTAGGTGTTCATTGGGATGGATCACCAATAGAGTATGATGCAAAACAATTTAGAACATTACCCTAATGCAATTGGTTAATCTTCAAGAACAATTCCAAGAATCAAATAATAAAATTACTGTAAAACATGAAAAAAAATCCAACTACACATGTGAATATAACAAGTTCATTGGCAGAGAACAGATTTAAAAAATCAAGGAGCAAGGGCTCAACTAACTCAGCAACAATATCCAAAGACAAGAACTTGCTAACTTCTAAGAATACATAATAAATTAACAATAGGAAATGGTGCCCTTGGCTCAGTCCTGCCAGCAATCCCAGTTTCCCAAATCATAAAATAGACAAGAGAGAGGAAGAGCAGAGAGGTGAAAAGAAAAGAAAAGAAAAGAAAGTAGCACTGAATGTGGTTTTTTCTCTTCCTCTACCTGCACAACTGTTCAACTGCAGTAACAATTTGAGCAGGTTGAACCACAGTCCATTCTTCCAAAGTCCCGGCATACGGAGTAGGCACATCTTGAGATGACAAACATACAATTGGGGCATCCAAATAGTCATGGAAGTTCTCGTTAATGGCGGCAGTCAAACTGGCACCGATACCACCTGTTCTCATACACTCTTCCACAATCATCACCCTGTGTGTCTTCTTAACGGAGTTTCCGATGGTGTGCAAATCAAACGGTTTTAAGGAACGGATATCAATCACTTCAGGATCATAGCCCTTGTTAACCAATGTCTTAGCTGCCTGCATCACGTGGTATCTCATACGGGAATAGGTCAAGATGGTAACGTGTTCTCCGGGCCTTACCATCTCGGCTTCTTCAAGTGAGACAACATAGTCTTCATCGGGAATCGTCTCTTTTAGGTTGTAAAGCAAAACATGCTCAAATAGAATGACGGGATTCTCGCTCCTAATTGCGGCTTTCATAAGTCCTTTGGCGTTGTAAGGGGTGGAGCATGCAACCATTTGGATACCGGGGATTGATTGGAAATAAGACTCGAGACGTTGTGAGTGCTCCGCCCCGAGTTGCCGTCCAACACCGCCTGGACCACGGATGACCACCGGAATGGTAAATTGACCACCGGAAGTGTAATGTAGCATGCCACAATTGTTTGAGATTTGGTTGAATGCTAACAGAAGAAATCCCATGTTCATTCCCTCGATAACGGGCCTTAGACCGGTCATCGCAGCTCCAATGCCCATCCCCGTGAAGGAATTTTCAGCAATTGGTGTGTCAAGAACTCTAAGATCCCCATACTTTGGAGCAAGTCCTTTGGTCACCTTATAAGAACCACCATAATGACCTACATCTTCACCCATGACACATACACGGGCATCCCTTTCCATTTCCTCATCAAGACCTTCACGCAGTGCTTCAAAAAGCAAGACCTCGTGCCTGACAATAACAATAAGGAAGTTTCAAAATAACAAAGTTTTGGCATATGGAGTTCAGCTGAATGATAGAAAGTATATGTACAAAACTTTGATATTTGCAAAATCTCATCACATGCTGACATATGTACCCAATTCTCCTCAAAACATTTGGAAGTCAAGACTTCTGGGGATTTTAAGAAGGAGCCACATTATAGGGCTAGGGAAATACTGAGCTTAATTCTACCTGATTCTACTCACATTATCATGTTTATGAACTGCCAATTATGCCACATATCTTTGTTTCGTCTTTCATTTCAGCTATAAATATCACATAATAAAGCTTCCCAAGCAGATCCCGACATAGAATGAGCAAGCTTCATATTTCTCATAAAAATGCTTCGTAGTTCCATGTATGCAGGAGGGAAAAAAAAGCTCATGCTCCTAATTACAAGATTTGAATCAAATCTCTTGAAATAATTTACCTTTCATACACACTAAAACCATGCACATTTCGAGAATATAGCCTCTACACATGAATTTAAAATTTTGACAAAAACACTTAATCTGTAGCAAGTTTCATTATCATTATCAGATGCATATTCTGAAGAGTATCATTTCGAAACTAGAGTACGGAAAATCTTTTCAATAAAACCATTCATACTAAAATCCTAAAGAATTATCTCTTATTAGTCACATGGTTCCATTCGGTATCAACTTTCAATGGTATGGATTTCAAACAAGTCATTAAGTATTATACACTATATAGGCTAACACAAACATAGAGCAATAACATCATGCCACAAATCAAATGTGCATGATAAATTGGTGTATCATACAGAAAGTAACAGAAGGATCTACTGGAAGGTAATATATAACTTAGTAAGAAGACATATAAGGTATAACCGAGTAATTGACAAATCGGATCTCCCCTAAATCATAAAAGTTAACTTAGCACCAACACTTGTTGTTGGTTACAATAATAGAAATACCTACTAACATCTTCAAAAACTGAAATAGCATCAAGCACTTTGATCCCCTGACCCTGAAGAATGCTTTTAACATTCAACATGCACACTACTATAGATAAAGTGGCTACCACTAAATGACTACATTTAATCCTTGACCGATGTCGCCTAATTCTTCTCCATACATTGCGAACTGCAAACCAAAAATGGCGGGTTGCACTAGTGAATAGGTAATTTTTGACCCAATATGTAGCATGGGTACTTCATTTGACTATCGTCCTAGTAACTGATACGTCCTCGTATTGGGAATGATACCGATACTTTTGTTAGTATTCACATTGTACCCATTGTCATCTAGCTTTTAAATTTGCTATTTTCAATTCCCCGTAATCATATTCGTATTTATCACCGTCCCCGGCTCGATGCAACCTAGGATCCAATTTTTAGCAACCTACTACTAGGTATCGAATTGGAATTTGGAAACACGTATTGAATCTCATACTAGCAAATCAAGTAACACTTGTTTTAACTAACCTAGTACTTTGCACAAACGCAAAAACCACAACATCCCCATCACAACCTACAGCTACAAAGACAAGGGAGGGCGGGGATTTGAAAATACATGAATCACACAAACACATAGAGGACATCCAAGTACCAGGTATTAGGCATAATGATCTAGCCAAAACTCGCCAACTTAAACACACAAGAATATCATAGGAAAGTGTTTATCTAGAAACTATTAATGTTGAGGCATAGAGAAACTACCATACCCTGTTTTAGAAGATGAAGTAGAAGCTGCAGGACTCTG
Source organism: Salicornia ramosissima (assembly GCA_951394345.1). NCBI lineage: Eukaryota > Viridiplantae > Streptophyta > Magnoliopsida > Caryophyllales > Amaranthaceae > Salicornia > Salicornia ramosissima. Next base: position 58,820,355 of record OX596235.1, on the reverse strand, counting down.
CAAACACAAAATCAACAACAAATTCAAAATATAAATAGAACCCTATAATATAAGCCCATTTTCTTAAAATTAGCAAGAATCCATAAAACTGCAATTTTATTTGGCCATATATAATAAAATAATTGGAGAAAATTTACTCACAGCAACAGCTTGTGTAACCAAATTTCCAGTTTTGCATCGACCAGCCATTGATCCATTTTTTGCACGATTCTCAGCTCTCACCACCAAAAAGCTAACTTTCCTCCCTAATTATCAAAACAATTGAAATCATAACACATTTGTAAGACCCAAAAACATACTCCGTTACTGAAACAATTAATACTCGAAGCAAAGAACCAATAGCAAAAAAAAAAAAAAAAAAGACCAAAGATCTCATTTTGAATGAGAAAATATTGCAAACCCAAAATTTATTAACACTAGAAGAATCAATCCCATTAAAAATGCTGACATCAAAACCCAAAAAGATTGGATCTTTGAAACCCCAATTATCAATTATAATAACTATTTAAAAAAAAAAAAGCACAGAAAAGAAATACCCACCATAAGATTTTTTGGAATCGATTGAATTGGCAGCTAAGAAAGATGATGGAGCACCAAGTGATTGAATACTTGTTGCCATTGGAACAATTGACACTGATTGTAAAATGAAAAAGAGGATGATCGATGAATCTGAATTGGAAGAGAAAGAGTGTGGGCGGAGAAATTGAGGGAAAAGGGGATTTTTTTTTTGGGGTTTATTTTACAGGTTTTAACAACCTACAACAACAAATGACAATGTTTTTGTAGTTGTGATGGTGTTATGTAGGAGTATTTATTTTTGCAACCACAAGATTTTGGGTTTTCTTTGTTTCCATCGCCTATATGAGTTACAGAGTTAGTGTATGAGTTTAGACTTCAGTGTGGCACTGGCCGTGTGGGAGAAATGCTCGGTATGTATCAGCTTTTAGGGTGCGTTTGATTCAATTTATTCAAACATTATAGTGTTTATTTTAGGAAAAAGTCAGATTAAATCAGAAATTTTCAGATAAGATTAAACTAGATTAGAAAAATTCAGTTCAGTTTAGAAAAGTTATAACTATAAAACTAACTACAATACAATACAAAAAAAAAAAAAATCAAATCAGAATAGTTCAGATAAGGTTATATCAGATTAAAAAGATTCAGATTTGAAAATTTTCATATAAGATCGGATTAGAAATTTTCAGACGATTCAAATGCACCCTTAATATACATTTTAAATGGTAAAATCTTGAAAATGCATGTCAAAATCTAACATATAAAGATTTTACAAGTACTTACTACTTAATTAAAACACGATTTTAAGTACTCAAACATAGCTCTAAGTGTGTCCAAAAAAAAAAGCATATCTCTAAGGGATTATTTTTCCTTGAAAAAAATGTCAATTTGTTTTTTTTTCCCCCTTAGGTTTTTCAATTCATGAAGTTATATATGTTATTATTATTATTATTATTATTATTATTATTATTATTAAGCAATATTACTTACAAGCCATACAAAAATGGTTTGCCAACCATAACAACTTGAGAAGGAGCCAAGGAGGTTGTTGATGGTAGGTGCCTTATTTTAATGTCCACTATGTCCGATTTAGTTTCATCAAATGAAGCAAATTATTACAATTTATAAGGGAAGTTGGGTCAGAATTAATAGGTTAAATATTGAGACAAAATCGTTGATTAAAATCCGTAAATCTTAGATTAATAAGGTCGAAAGTGATATATTTTAGTAACTTTTTTTATGGTCAAATTAGTAAAAATTATCTAATGCTAAAGAAATGAAGAATAATTTCCTTTGCAAGTTTGAGTATACTAGTGATTTTCTACCTTAGATTTTGAGTTTAAAAGTCTACTAACCATGCACCTCTCATATGATTATATTTTTATTAATCTACAACTTTGAGTTCAAATTAAGTACTCCCTCCGTAACATATTAATGACAACAATTTGACATAAAGTAGAGAAGAAAAATGTCATATCGTTGCCATTAATATGTTATGGAGGGAGTATTATACATATCCAAAATTATTATACTTGAATTAATTACCCAATTTATCCTCCCTCGTATTAATCCCAATATCGATCCTAAATCAACAATGACCAAAATGCCATCTTCCACATTCCGTTAATTATAAAAAAAAATAATAAAAAAAAAATTGGCTTTCTATTATTTCTCTTATAAAAAAAGCAAAAATTCAGCTTTGTCAAGCTCTCATTTTTAGTGCTCAACTCACAAAACAGAATACTAATATTAATCAAAGGAGTGATGTAACAAGTTTCATATTTTGTTGGGCATATCTATCGTGAAGGAATCGGGCGACTGATTGGATCGCAAATGTGGGGCATCTAATCCCGTCTATTTTATATATTCAATGTACTCCTCCTTCTCAAATTTGTAATATTCTTGAGGAGGATAAATTAGGTATAACCTTGGTTAGAAGGGCTACCTAATCTTCTTTGTAACATCTCTTTATCCTATTAATATATATATATATATATATACAAAAGTTAACTGAGGAAGTAAAATTAGGGTTCGTCGGAAATCTCCTTCTCAAATTTGTAATATTCTTGAGGAGGATAGATTAGGTATGACCCTGGTTAGAAGGGCTACCTAATCTTCTTTATAACATCTATTTATCCTATTAAAAAAAAAAAATAATATATATATATATATATATATATATATATATTTTATTGGTTAGTGGGTGCTAATTGAGTGAGCCAATCGGGGCAAACTCTTGCTTAACTAACTCAAAAATTGTTTTATTGGTTATTGTTACTTGTTGAGTCCTTTTCTCGGCACGTGATTGTTTACTTGAAGCTCAGCTCAACTCAACTCGAACTTAATACACTCGACTTATACTCAGATTGATCTCACTTAACCGGGGTCTATAATATACTAATTCTCATATGTAAAAGAAAAATAGATATTGTAAAGATCAGAATATTGTTTTAACAATATAACAACTCAAGTTACAAATGACATATATACAATATAATAACATCTCAATTTGTTGATAAGCTACTCACGAGCTTATCAAACCCAGTTAGTGCTTCTGCTTGTTAAGGCCCCGAACTGAGTCAACCTAAATTGAGTTTTGCTCGAATTTCAACTCAACCGAGCTGAACCAAATCGAACCGGAGTTGCTCATAAGCTGCTCAACTTGATTAGCAATTTAGTACTCTATTATGGCAATGTGTCTACTATACATCCAGATGTACGTAGAGATAGGTATTTAATTGCTCATTTTAAACTTTAAATTGAGTAAAAAAAAACTATAAAATTACCAAAATTACCATTAAATGTACCATATATTTGGGTTTATATAATTAGCGCTGAGCGCGGTGCGGTTTGGACGTCAAACCGCACCAAACCGCAAAATTACGGTTTTGTCATTTTTTGAAACCGCACCGTAATTTATATCAAACCGCACCGCAAAATACGGTTTGGTGCGGTGCGGTTTGCGGTTTAACCCACTTTTTAAATTTTTTTATTTCATAATCAGTAATTGATAAGGATAAAAAAAAACCCTAGATTTATTTTTTGTTGGAACCTTAAAGAGTTAGAGAAGCTTTAGAGCGTTGCGGGTTTAAACAACTAGATAAGGCCCAAGATAAAACAAAAGGCATAATTTCAGTAGGGTAGTAAACCAAATAAAAAGTATGAAATTAAATATTTCAGAACAATTAAAAAAATTGCAGTTTCAAAATTTTCGGAAATCGCACCGCACCGTAAAATTACGGTTTGAAAAAATTACAAACCAAACCGCACTTCTCAAACCGCAAATCAAATTAAACCGCACAATTGAGGTTTGGTGCGGTTCAGACCGCATTCTACCCACCCTTATATATAATATTGGACCAATTATTAGGCAAGATAAGGAACCAAAGACACTGAAAAAGAGAGCTTGTATAAATAGAGAATGAAGTGATTGCCCTAAGACCCAGAAATATATCATCAAACATTTCTCCTTTTTCTATCTTCATCTTTATCATTTTCATCTTCAACTCACCAGTTTCACTACTAAGAAATCAACACAGAGATCTTCATTCAAAGCGATAATCAATCAATCAAAAATGTCAGGAGCATTTTCTCAGGATTGGGAGCCCGTTGTTATCCGCAAGAAAGCCCCTACCGCTGCTGCCAAAAAGGATGAAAAAGCCGTCAACGCCGCTCGTCGTTCTGGTGCCGAAATCGAAACTGTTCGTAAAGGTTTCTGTTTTCTGATTCCCTTTTTCCATTTTATGAGCTAAAACTGTTTTAAATTGATTATATTTTACTTTTTCGGGGTTTTTTTTGGGGTTCGATCAATGGAATTTTATGTTGTTTTGATGTACTTTATGTTTGATGCTAATTTGTTGTTTGTTTTTAGGGTTTCTGAGTTTCTAATGTGTTCTGAGATTTATCTAAATTGATTCTAGGGTTTTGTTGCGTGAATTTAAAGCTAGGGCTAATTTACTTTTCTTGTTTATGATTACAAGTTTACAACTTTTTTATGACTCTGGCACCTTCTTGCTATGATATTTCTAGTAATTAATCGCTTAATTCAGAATTGATGTCTGAAACTTTCTTTGATGATTCTATATAGTCTTTAGTATGGTTGGTAGGTACCGACGCTGTTGATTGCTGATGGTTTTCGTTAATTTTGTTTTGTATTGCTGTTACGTTATTATGTATGGCTTTTGATGAGTGATTTTGTACAAGTATTTTGTATGTGTGATGAATGATTGTTGAAGATTGGAAGGACTGGGGAAAAAAATTTCAATTTGATTGGATGATATTGTATAGCTTTAAAACATGCTAATTATGTTTTGTACTGACACTCTTTGTTGATGTCTAAGTTTCATTACATGCATTTCTGTTATCCTTTTTTATGATAGTTGTCAGTTGTACAAATTAGAATGTATGCACGTGTAGCAATAGAACGGTACACATGTTATGTACATTAGTTTAATTTGGATGAGCATTAGTGTAAGTTTTAATGAACATTATTTATTTATATTTCAAAAGTAGACCAAATGAACATTAATTAATTATGAGTTACATTTGTATGGGGAGTACCTTCTTCTAGGTACTCATGTGTACCTTCTTTGAATTCTTTCAGTTGTGCATTGGTATGCTTGGTTAAAATTTGTTGCAAGTTTGGAAATTGTCAGTCCATCGATATTTGTTATGCTTAGTTGAGCTGTTTTCTTGTGAGATTTTCGTGATTGTTCTGCTTATGGATAGATTGTTGAAGTTATACTTGTGGTATCGACTTGCATTCAAATTGAAAGTAGACTTGGTTTTGTGTATGAATTTCTTAAGCCTGGATTGCAGAGTGCAAGCAGTTCCTTTTGCAGAGATTACAGTAGCATTTCTGATGATTGTGCTGATTGTTGTCGGGTTTTATTTGCAGCTGCTGCTGGGACAAACAAAGCTGCATCCAGCGGCACCACCCTGAACACTAGGAAGCTGGATGATGAAACTGAGAATCTTGCTCGTGAGTTCCTTATCCTGTACTTAGGAGTTTGGAGTGTTATCTGTGAAGGACATTGAGATTGAATTCAGTATTGTGACTTTTAAAATAATGGGTTGTAAACTTGTCTCCAAAGTTATGCTTCACAATATTCTCTTAGCAAATGTTCTTATTTTCCCTTGGAGACAAAAGTTTTAGGAAAAATATTCTTGTATGAGCGTGGGAAAATGTGAATGTGATTGAAAATAGTGAGTAATACTGAGAGACTGAGAGTCAAAAAGAAGGTAGTTAGATTTGGTTGGAGATGGTCTGGACTGTCTAGTACGTAATTTTATATTACTACAACAACAACAAAGCCTTGTTGATATTTGGTTGGCTAGACATAAATCATTATATGGAATCACATAAGTCAGGTAGTTTTATATTGATGAGAGAAAATTTGAATATTGATGGAGATAGTGGTTCCAACCCCAAAACAGAAAGAGGTAAAGTAGTGCACACATCCTGAAATTGAAAAATGGCTAAACCTGAAACTATGGTTGCCATGGGTAAATGGAGATTTGAAGGTTAAGGTCTTTAAATCTATTTTATGTTGTGGCGCATCACTAATTGATAATTTGACATAGCCAGAGAAAAACCTCTGAATAGTTTTTGAGGCCAGTTATATTGGACTACTACTACCTTTACCTGGTTTTGCTATAATGTGTCAGTGTGCGTCTTGATTCATAAATGAATTTTGTTGAATTTTTCTTTCAGACATCTTCCAGTGACTCTGTGTTCTCCTGATGTACTCTCTCCGTAACATATTAATGGCAACGATTGGACATAAAGTAGAGAGGAAAAATGTCTAATCGTTGCCATTAATATGTTACGGAGGGAGTACATTTTAATTCTTGAAATCTTAGTTTGCTTCTAATTCTTAATTTTGGGTCAGATGATCGAGTTCCAACTGAACTGAAAAAGGCCATCATGCAAGGTCGAATGGATAAGAAACTCACCCAATCTCAACTTGCTCAGGTTTGCCCCCTTGTGTATTCTTCATTTTTTGACGCTGTGTAACTTGGTTATCATACCAGATATCTAGAACTAAAGCTTTATAGACTCCTAGTCCAATTGAAGTCTAGAATTAGGTACGTATGCCTTACTTGGTAACTTGTTATAAATGATGGTAATGAGAACGAATCTATATATAAATTTAGAAGGAAAATAATAATCGTTCCCATGATAGTGCTAGCTTACCTACAATTCATCTAGTTTTCTTCACACTTATCTATTTCATCCAATACATCTTTCCCAATGTTAGTGGATTATAATAGAAAATATGAAGAAAGTTTAAGCTTGGGAATGAGGATATGTTTCCATGGAAATTATAATGTTTCTTCCCTTGCTAAATATACCTCTAAACTCATTCCTATTAATACAATTCATTACCAACAAGGCAACAACCAAATGGACCAGTATTGTAGTTTTCAAGCAGTGTTTGTGAAATATTGTGTGTGTTATTAAGATGTTCTAGAGTACCTAGCTTCACACTCTGTAATACTTGATAAAAGTACATGCTTATTAATACCTAGAAACCTAAACGTACTACTATGCTTTGTTGCAGTTGATCAATGAGAAGCCACAGATTATACAGGAGTATGAATCAGGAAAGGCCATTCCAAACCAGCAGATCATCGGAAAACTGGAGCGTACTCTTGGGGTGAAACTGCGCGGAAAGAAGTAGACAAAACTAGGAACCCCTAATATTTAATAGTTTCTTCAAGTCTAAAACTGTTTCGTCGAATGTGTCATGCAGTTTGAAACTGGTGTAAATGACTTTGTGCAACTGTTGCTTTTGTATAAAAAGACTTGGAAGTGTGGCTTGGACCAAAACTATGGCTATGAACTATATGAATAACACTTAATGGAATGCATGATCCTTTGTTCCTTGCGACCATAGGCTTTGTCTATTGCTGTCGATGAAATTACAGGAATGAATAAACTTCCCGAAGATACAACATGATTGGACTGAACTTGCTATGTTAAATGAAGATAGCTTTGTATTTCCTATCTTTATTTTTCTACTTGTTTTGTATGTTTTTGTGGCTTTTCTCATCCTTATACCCATTTCATATCATAGGCAGATTTCCTCTCCTCCGGTCCGTTTTTTAAATATATGATGTTTAAATTTCTACATCGTCACCCCTTAAACTTCTTCCAAATATTTATTACCTTCTTTTTTTTGTCAATCTGAAAAGTTGCAATGCCCTTACCTTTGATTTTACATTGTTCGACATTCTTTAAACTATTTATTGCTTTGTTTTTATGTCCTTCAAATGGACAATCTATACCCATGTTAACATAGTTTTCTCCCTCCCATGTCATGACTTGTTTCCTAGCACCCTCTGGCTCCTTTACCAGTTATGCTTAATTTTGATGGTAGCTCTACAACAATTTTAATTGCGGCGGAGTTCCTAATCTGTGATTCCGCTTGTAACTTCTTGCTTCTCACACTTTCAACCTTGGTATATCTTCTGTCATGCTTGAGGATTTAACCGCAATGTGTAAAGGTATCCATTTTCTGCTTCAAGAAGGGGTTTTAAATGTCGAGATCAAAGGGGATAATCTCCTTAAGATTAATATTGTTAACATATAGCATCCTTAGAAGATCATTTATGTAGTCACTGAGATCTAGCATTTTCTATCTCATTTTAACTCTTACATTGTTAGATACATTTATCGAGAAGGTAATCAGTCATCTAATTGGATTGCAAATGTAGGACATCTAGTACAATCTACATTATATATTCAATGCCAACCTCCTCACATATGTATTATAATTGAGGATGATAGATTAGGTATTACTTGATTATAAAGACTATCTAATCTTTGTAACACCTCTTTCTATCTTATTAAACTGACAAAAAGCAAATGCGGATTTTTTAGATTTCTTTTAATAAATTAAATTTTTGATTGTTTCATCCATTTCCCTCTCATTGACCAACTCTAACAAAGAACCTCTTATATCCATAAATTTCACCACCAAGGCCACCAATATATACCATCCATCAATTTTGAACCACCACAATTATTACCCAGTCAACTTTGAACCACAAAAACCACCGCCATCCATCAATTTCCACCAAAAATCGCCAACAAACCACCACCATCCATCAATTTCGAACCCTTGTCCACAACCAGCGCAACTACAAGTCTACAAGGCAACAGTCAATTTTGGCAAAAAAGTATACCATCCATGAATTTCGAACCCTTGTCAGTTGTCACACATATTGCAAGTCATATTGTTCATAATCTATCCTACTATATTAAAACTCTACCCTTCTATCCTACATGGCATGTTCTCATGACCTATCCCTAAAACTCCTACATATTTTAGCTAACACGTGGCATAAACCAAACAGAAGCCTTTCCTTCATTTTCCCAGTTTAGCTTAATCATTTTCCCTATACAACATTTCACCCCATTCAAATTCCATTAGCATTAATTTTCATCTCCCATAATCACAAATCCAATAATATCCCCCCTTTTCCATCACCTTCGGTTACAATTTGACATATGAACTCTTATTATTACCACTCCTTTCACTTCACTCACTTGGTCTACCTTCTTAATTTCATCCCTTACAAATTACAATCCTCTTAAGAATTTATTCTCAGCAATGAAACCTGTCATTATTTTCAACTCAATAATGGCGCAATTACTCCATTGCCATGGCTATATAGCTCTAGATCTGGCTGGCACCTCTTACGCAATCAGTAAGTTTCATCAACTCTGATTATCGGTTGTCTTTTCTCTCCTGATTTAGTATTTAGTTGATTTCTATGTCAAATCAATTTTTGAGTTTTCTATATTAATTTTACCGTTTTGATTCAATTTTTTCAATATTCTTTTGTTACTTTTGCCATCCTGATTGACGATTGATTTTTTAAAAATTAAGAAATTTCCTGTTTGTAATCTCGAATTTATAAAATTAGGTAAAGAAATCCATGGTGTTGTTATTGGAACTGGGTATGATACAAATGCTTTTGTACAGGCTGCTTTTATTGATTTTTTTATGCAAAAATAAGGCGTATGGATATTGCACGTTCGGTGTTCGAAAAAATGCCTGAATGGGATGTGGTTTCTTGGAATGCTTTGATTTCTGGTTTTTCTTTTAATGGACTTGATTATGAGGCAGTTAAGGTTTTACATGATTTTGGGCTGAAGGGTTTGAAGCCTAATGTGATAACTTTAGCGAGCATTGTTCCGGTTTGCACCCATTTAGGATTTTCGTATATGGGTAGTGCTTTCCATTGCTATTCTGTGAAATATGGATTTGAATAAGATGAATTGCTGGTTCCAGCTCTTTTAAAAGGAACGTATTTTTGTGAAAAATGAGTAATAGTTCTGGAATATATGTCAAAATTACGTGTTTGTCGGTGTAAATTAAATTTTATTACTCTGTTTGTCACTTTCTGTTTGCACCATGATGAAAATTAACTAAGGGTCTTACCATTTTACTCTCACAAGTCTAGAAGTGATAATTGGGCAGTTTGAGTCGGGTACTGGTCATGTTGAATTGCTGATCTGGTCATGAAAATTAACAAAGAGTTTATATTTGCATGATTAATGTTAAATTACCATTTTTTTGGGTTCCACTTTTTCACAGGTCTGTTGTAGGTCTCTTTGGATTTCTTCTTCAACATGTATGAGTATATATTATGCCATACATATGTTCAACACCTTAATTAATGGTCCACAACTTTACGCAGCAAATCTATTAATAATGTGATTCTATTTATATTAGTGGGTTACATATTATGTTACATGGTGGTTTGAGTGGGGTTTAATTAGACATTAAAAAAAATAAGGGAAAAGATACCACCATGATTAATGGATTATTTGACATACCTCAAAAATGTGGAAAATAATAATAATAATAATAATAATAATAATAATAATAATAATAATAATAATAAAACACTAAATGAGGAAGGTTACGAATTAATTAAAACTCTACCTACACACATGACATGTCCTAATGACCTCAACCTCTAAGCTCTCTTTTCTTATAATATTGACACATCATCACCTAAATTTGGAGGCTTTAAAACCTTCACAAGTACTCATGCTTTTTTGCCTTTACAAAGATCTAAATTAATGAAATGCAAGATTATATTACAATATTTTCCATTATGTTGAAACTATTCTATTAATGAATAAGTAATTCAAATCAAAGACCAATAATTATGAAGTTCCTATGAAGCAGTAGCCCTTAAATATGTAATAATGTAATCGGTAAAAAAAAAAAAATTGAAGGAAATTGGTAAAAATTATTTATTACTATAAGGTTGGTATGTTGCAGTAAGCCATATGATCTTAACTTGAAGGCATTATTGATTTAAAAAAGGATTAATACATATAACTCTTCTTCTAATACTAACTCTTTCATCGTAAAAAATGCAAATTATGGAAATTAAAGTTTCATTCCGTATTATCTTGAACACGATCATTAGAAAGCTCCGCCTCCCAAAGCCAACATATTTAAAAGGCAAAGACCATATTACAAATTTCTACAAGTTTGGTGTCGAGATTAGAAGCCCTGTAATCGGATCCATGCATTTTGCGGAGCTCCATTTTCGAGAACCTTATGAAGCTAAGCAAAAGGGTTGCTTTAAAGAAATAGAATTTTTAAGAATTATATATAGGTTTGAAATTAAGGACGTGAATTTTACCAATATGATGTATTACAATGACAGTCTCAATAGAGCACAAGATCGCATATTTGAACTATGTAATTGAGAACCGTTTAGCAACTTAAAAGTAGAGGGAATGTTTCATTATAATCACTCTTTCATATAGCAAATGTAATGAATTAATTAAGTTAGGTTCAATCTTCATTATGCAATAATTATAAGAAAGCAATACAGTTCACTCCCCTAAAAAACAATGTAGTGCATGTCCTAAATTTTCCAAAGTATGTTCTTAATAGAATTGTGTACTTGCCTTTCAAATTATTTATTCCTATCTATCATGATGTGAAAAACATTTGTTAAATTTCATGCAAAACTAACCCACACTATTTTATGTTAAGAAAATGAACTTTGGCAGGAAACTATTTCCCATTAATTTTGCACACTTGCTAGCGGAGATAGTCGAATAGTATGATTTGTCGGAGCCATTTATAAACAATACTACAAATCAAAAAAATCGTTGTACAAGGTTGTGCTTAAGTTGTCTCCACAAATAGAAGCGTCTCCTATAAAAAATTATAGTAAATTACACTTAACCATACACCAAGCAACACAAGATGCGGCAAAAAAAGGCATTCAAAAATTACTAGAGAAACACAATTTTGATGTGGCTGATATAAACTTCGACAACTGCATGCACCAAAGGAAAAAACACCGAATTCTAGAGATAAAATTAGCCTCATAACAGCTTAGTTTCAATGACTTATTGAAAAGGAGCTACTTTGAAGTTTGTACCGAGAATTTAAATTTAAAGCAATATGTTAAGAAGCTAGAAAATGGAAAAATCTTAGAGTAAATTGTATTAACGGAATAGGGGAAATACATTACCCGTCCTATTTTGCTACCATGTGCATTTCCTTAAAGTGAAAGTCTTATTTCAATAAAGTGTGATTTTATTCAGTGTAATTGTCAATGAAGCTATTTAAGTCCGTTAAAAATTGGAATAGGAAAAGTGTTACTTATAAGTTATAACATGTCATGTAGCTCACTTTATTATGTAATGCCTCCTAAAAGTAGTGTTAATTTTTATCATACAACAAAATAATTTAATCTTAATTGATACATATTATAATTTTAATCCCTATACAACACCTATTTAAGTGCCTATATTGTAGTTGAAGGGTTATTCTCAGGGTATGTACATAGAGAGCTGCCTAATTCCTAACAGTTAGATGTGTAGAGCACAAACAAATCACAAAGACAGCAACAAAGCACAATCAATTGAAAGGACGGCGAAGAAAACATAGGGAAAACAAAAGAACAAAAAAAATCAAGAACCCAATGTACTCTCAGGTTAGTAGAAATTACAACACAATGAAAAACCCATATAAGACTAACTGCTTATCAAATCCAAAACACGCTAACACAAAACTAACCATAAGCTACCTATTAACAGGAATAGGATGCCCACAAGTCAAGAGAAGCACAACAAAAAAAGCCTATAATAGCCCCCCATAACGAGGCCGGAGAAAAGAAACAACGTCTTCTCAGGTTATTATATACAACATTACCAAATACTTAATACGTAACTTTAAATACTTCTTAACATATTCAATCCATCTTACAAATGCAGCAACACAAGTCCGATCCCAAAATGACGCCAAGCAGCAGCTAAACTCCAACAAGCATATATTACCATAGTCACTTTAAGATCAGCTAGCAGAAATATGTTACACGAACAAGGCAACACTAGATTGTCGCTTCACTTATCTATCCATTCCCACTACATGTGTCAAATAATAATATTTTACACGCTACAATTACAATTCCTAAATATTTATGCTTGATTTTAATTAACTACATTGTAGCTACATTTATCTATCCCCCCCTTCCCCCAACACTACCTATTGGACGAATAAGCAATCACCTACAATCATGAAATTTGCATATATGAAAATCAAGATACAGTAACGACCCGGACAACGCCGGGCAACAAACTAGTTTATAATAAACATGAGAATAATTAGTAACTCACAACCTTTTAAGATCTAATATTCAATATAAAAACATTAAATTTTAAGACATTATAACCGCCTACGTAAAATCTAAAACAATTATAACACCATAAACAAAAATTCTGGGATGTTTCTTTAGCGGTTGTCCAAAAAACGACCACCGAAGTCAAGAAAATTTAGGCCGTTCATCATGTTGATTTGACTTGATTTTTATTTTTGATTAAAAAAACCTTTTAAAATTATTTTAATAAAAAAATAATTCATTTTCATAATTTTTTCATTTACCTAAAATTAATTTAATAATTTGATAATTTAAAAAAAATTAAACAATTAATTTTTTTAAAAAAAAACTGCAGTTATTTTTTTTCCACGTGATTTTGTAATTGAACAAATATTTAGGCACTAATTAATCATTAAACCCATTAAGAAAACAAATCAATATCCTAATCTATCTCCAACCCCAACCCATATCTTCAACCTCAACCAACTTTTAATCCAAATTTCATTAAAGCTTCAACCAACCTTCATCCCCAACCTCCATTGAAGCTTCAACTTGAAGCTTCAAAAATTTAATCCATGATAAAAACAATATGCCCACCACATTCATCCCCAACGTCAATTGTAGATAATTGAACCTCCATTAAAGCCTTCAACCTCCATTGAAACCTTCGACCTCCATTGAAACCTTCAACCTCCATTGAATGAGCAAGTGCAAAATCTCCATAAATCACAAAGATGACGATTCTCATTGAATAAGCAAGTCCTGTAATTTTTTTTGTTATAACCTCCATTGCTAATAAACTCAAAGATGACGATTCTCATTGTCGAAGGAAGAAGATGATGCAGTAAGGTTTTCATCAGTCGTTGTTTGTATTTGGTAATGTCCACAATGTAATTGGACATTACCGGATGGAAATTAAAGCACCTATTTTGAAAGCAGAATTAATCAAATGTAATGTCCATAACATGTTATGGACATGTCCATAATAATTAAAATACTAATTTAGTTTGGATTTTTAGAATGTAATGTCCACAATGCAATTGGACATTACCGGATGGAAATTTAAACACCTATTTTGAAAGCAGAATTAATCAAATGTAATGTCCATAACACGTTATGGACATGTTCATAAGAATTGAAATACTAATTTAATTTGAATTTTTAGAATATTATTATGTCTATAACACGTATTGATTGTACGTTCCTAAACTTTCGAAATTTGAAAGATTTAATTACCAAATTTCAAAAATACTACTTATTGGTTGGTAATGGAATTTTTTGAAACATAATTAGATAACATAGTTATTTACTTCCTATTATATATATATATATATACCCTAACTACTTTTAAACTTTGATTTTTAAATTATAAGATTAGACATTACCGGATGGAAATTAAAACACCTATTTTGATAGCAGAATTAATCAAATGTAATGTCCATAACACGTTATGGACATGTTCATAATAATTGAAATACTGATTTAATTTGAATTTTTAGAATGTTATTATGTCCATAACACGTATTGATTGTACGTTCCTAAACTTTCCAAATTTGAAAGATTTAATTAACAAATTTCAAAAATTTATGTACTACTTGTTGGTTGGTAATGGAATATTTTTGAAACATAATTAGATAACATAGTTATTTACTTCCTATTATATATGTACCCTAACTACTTTTAAACTTTTATTTTTAAATTATGAGAATCAATGTTTCCGGATGGAAATTAAAACACCTATTTTGAAAGCAGAATTAATCAAATGTAATGTCCATAACACGTTCTGGACATGTCCATAATTATTGAAATACTAATTAATTTGTGGAAGCCATATTGAATATGTTGTTGAATGGTAATAGCCAAACAATATTATGGACATATCGTTACTGTATATAAGCACTTGTGGAAGCATTTTTGTATAGTTATTGTATAAAACTATATAATATTTTGGACATATTTTTTATTTTTATTTTTTTTATTCCACCTGATTGCAAATTTTAGATGTTGTGTTCCAAAAAAAGTACAAAACAAAAAAAAAGATGATATTCAAACTCGTGCATAACAAATTTTCCCTCAAAAAGAAAAACAAAATAGTGGTTAGGGCGGAGTAGAGTGCGGTTTGAACCGCACCAAACCGCAAACCAAACTGCAATTGTGCAGTTTGGTTTGGTTTGCGGTTTGAAAAGTGTGGTTTGGTTTGCAATTTTAATAAACCGCAATTTTGCGGTGCGGTGCTGTTTCCGGAAATTTTGAAACCACACCAAACCGTAAACCGTAATTTTTTTAATTGTTATAAAATATTTAATTATTTTTTATTTTTTATTTGCCCTACTACTTTACTAAAGTTATGCCTTTGGTTTGTCTTGGGCCTTATCTAGTCGTTTAAGCCCGCAACTCTCTAAGGCTTCTCTAGCTCTTTAAGGCTCTTATAAAAAATAAATCTAGGATTTTTTTGTCCTTATCAATTACTAATTGTAAAATAAAAAATTTAAAAAGTGGGTTAAACCGCACCGCACCAAACCGTATTTTGCGGTGCGGTTTGGTGCGGTTTGATATAAATTGCGGTGCGGTGTGGTTTCAAAAAATGGCAAACCGTAATTTTGCGGTTTGACGTCCAAAACGCATCGTGCTCAGCGCTAACAATGGTTAGTTGCCACCATTAATTTCCATAATACACCAACATACAATAAATATACAATGGTGCTTATATACAATAAAAATATGTTCCATAATATTGCATGGTTATATACAATAAATATAAAAAAAAATGTTTCCAAAAGTGCTTATATAGAGTAACAATATGTCCATAATATCGTTTGGCTATTACCATTTAACAATATATTCAATATGGCTTACAGGCCATCATTACTTTAGTTTAGCTCTTAGTATTGACTGATGACCAGTTTATAAGTTTATGTCCTTTCTTTTTGGTAATCAACAAATCAAAAGATGGACAATTTGTTTAAAAACGGAGTAAGTAATAGAATTTATGCACCCTATTACCTATTAATTTAAGATGTATTGGTGTAGCAATAACCATATATAGTAGAGATGTACGTGTTATTACCAAAGTTAAAATATCTCTAATATATACTAAAACATAATATGCTGACATTACCTAGTGGCACTTGTCACACTCTCTTGAAAAAAATTCCTCCAAAAGAAATGATGATGTCATCATTAATTAATTACTTCTCTCAAGTTTCAAAATGAAATAATAAATGTTTCCAAAGAATTGTAATTGTATTTTTTCCACAAAAAAAAAAATAATTCTAAAAATATTAAAAGAAAAATGTCATAGTCAATTTCTGTGACGACCCGACTCGCTTAAACCGACGCGGAAGAAACCGACGAGTCGAATAGTCAGAACTAACAAACTAAAATACTTAAAAATAAAACAAAACCTCAAAATATTATTACTATAACCCAAAAAGTACAAATACCCATAAGTTTGTACACAGCTAATCCCAAAAGTCAACTACTACTACTAACATACGTAGCTCCAAATACATGTCAGAGTTGTAGTAAAGTATACAAGTACCACTACTATAGTTCAAAACTAACCAAAATCATAAAATAACAGTAATACAACTATATAACAACATCCGCGCTCGCCCAACCCAAAGCTAAGCAAGAACCTCATCATCAGAATTACCTGAAAAGTAAACAACAGTCCACCGTCAGTGGCGAGTAACATAACTGTCTCACCCTAACGGGAATACACATGAACATAGCATAAATCAAACAACCCAAATCATAACATCAAATCATGCGAATCATACAAATATACATACTTGACTCGACTAACTCAACCAATCTTATCTTTGGCGCAATCATTCGCATACTAGACCGGACTACGCACGTACGAACGCATCTTACGCGAACGAACTTTCCAACTATACCAGGATTAAGAATCTTACTCCCAACCCTATGAAACCAATCTTACTGGAAATCCATGTCAAAGACGCATAGTGGTAATCACTATCCCAATAGCGCGGTTAGGATAGGGGCAACGTCTTAACCCAAAAACATAGAATCTTACTCTACGAATTAGGCGTCTAGTAACGAAATCAAGCTAATCTTTACAATCTTTAACTCTTTAATCCGAAGTTTACATTCTTAGTTACTTCTTAAGTTGCATCTTACGCCTTGACTTAAGAAAATAACATGTAAACCAATCATCTTACAACATCTTATCACTTTCTTTAACTTTCTTTAACTTTAAAGACTTAATCAAGAACTCATAAAGAACCTTAAAGAACTCATCAAGAACTCAATCGAGATTCAAGAACTTCAACCAAGAATCAAGAACTCATCCTAAATCATCAAAATACACGCATAACTCAATCAATTCAACACACGAAATCATCAATTTTCTAGTATCCAAAATTCACCAAACTTGAACATGATTATCATAAACTAAATACTAACATAACCAATCATAGAATCATCATTTTAAAACTTAAAATCATCATAAAACCATTTCAAAATCAGATTTGCAATTCATACTCAAAAACATGATCAAAACTTCATATAAACTAATCTTGTTCATTTAATCTATACTATGGAACATAGTACACCAATTAAGTTGAGAAAGTATGTTACCTTGATGAAGATTAACAAGTTAATCACTAAAAACTTGATGCCCGGAAGTGCAAACACATGGCCCAAGCAACATGGACACCACGCACGGCACGGTTTTGGCACCTCGTACATGGTCACCACACGAACCACCACTCGAGCAACACGGCACCACCACACGGCCCAACCTCGAACCACCGTGCACCACCGTACTCCACCACGAACACAGCCACCACAGCACGGCCACCCACACGACCCACCACACGGCTTCACGTGATCCACACGGCACACACGGTCCCAATCAAACAACCCCAAACCAATCCCGAACTAGTGATCTTGAATGCAAATTATGTGGATTAGCTTGTGTTTTGATACTTAAATATCAATAGGATATGAATCTTTAAGTTTTGGGATGAAAAGTTGATGAACAAATTTGTGGAGATTATGGCCAAAAATGGCGTGAAAAGAGGATGGCAAATGGAGGGAGTTTGTGTTTGAACTTTTGATGGCAAGAGCATAAGATGGCAAATGAGCAAAATGATCATTAAGCCTTACTAACCCTTCTATTTATAGAAGAGTTTTAAGGTGTGAATGCATGGCAAGTGGCAAATCAAGCCACTAATCACTAAAGGGGGCCGGTTTTCATAGCTCAAAAATGGGCCAAATTGGGCTCTCGTGATCCATTGGGCTAATTTACAAAAATTGCATGATTAATCATGCTTAATTCGATTTAGCCTAAAATATTAAATAACTAATTAGAAAATTAAATAATTAATTTCTAATTAATTAAATAATAATAAAAAAAATAAATAATAACTAATCAAAATAAAATAATTCGAATTAAATCGAAATTATTCACATAAAATAAAATAAATAGTTCAAAAATAAATTTGAACCATACATAACATCACATAAATACACATAAACATACGACAGAAATACCTATAAAATCAGGGCTGTTACAATTTCAAACTAAAAATACCTTTTTTTTAATTTACGGTTATTCTAAGCTTTACATTTATATTGTAACGCACTAACGCATAGGGTTCATTCTATTTGATAATTATACAGATAGATTAATATGAAGTGAAAATTTAGAATCCAATTATCGACTTCTTAGGAATATACATATATCAACCCAATTTGTCGCTTTTCAATATTTTCATTATTATTATCTCAATATTGATCAATTTTTTAAAAAAAAATTCTAACAAAAAACTCTTATATTTAAACGTTACCGGATCTTATATTTAACTTCCAATATGACTAAACTAAAATTTTCTAATAACTTTGTTCATTTAGGAACATTTAAGTTTAATATATATATATATATATATATATATATATATATATATATATATATATATATATATATATGGTTGGAGTATTGACAATAATATTTTGTACTTTTCAAGTTAAATTATTGACATTGTGTATTTAACAATAATGACATCAGTATATTGTTAATAGTATATTTCGGGCCATATCCATCATTCGTGTTTAATGTGAAGTAGCCAAAATCAAGTTTGACAATGGTGTGTCTTTAAAATATTGTGAACAACTTACTATTTTGACAACATTGTTGCTTTCCTTATTCTATCTCTTGATTCCATGTTTAGACTCGTATATTTGCTTGCTGGTCAACTTCATTTTTTGGGTTGGTGTCATGCTTTTTAATTAAGTTTTTTGACAATGTATGTCTATATTAAATATTGGGTATTGCCAACATAAACTTTTGCTAATAAAAAAAAATTATACAATAAATATTTAGAATATTATAGTTACACATCAAATTTGATAAGTTTTTCCTCAATAAGAAAAACAAAACAACAGTGGTTAGTTGCCACCACTAATGTCCATAATATACAACGTACACTAAATATACAATGACAATGATGCTTATATACAATAAAAATATGTCCAAAATATTATATAGTTTTATACAATAAATATATAAAAAAATGCTTTCACAAGTGCTTATATACAGTAACAATATGTCCATAATATCGTTTGGCTATTACCATTCAACAACATATTCAATATGACTTACAGACCATCATTAGTCATTAATTTAGTTTAGCCCTATCTATTGACCAGTTTAAATGTTGATGCCTTTCCACCACTAATGTCCATAATATACAACGTACACTAAATATACAATGACAATGATGCTTATATACAATAAAAAATATGTCCAAAATATTATATAGTTTTATACAATAACTATACAAAAATGCTTCCACAAGTGCTTATATACAGTAACGATATGTCCATAATATCGTTTGGCTATTACCATTCAACAACATATTCAATATGACTTACAGACCATCATTAGTCATTAATTTAGTTTAGCCCTATCTATTGACCAGTTTAAATGTTGATGCCTTTCCACCACTAATGTCCATAATATACAACGTACACTAAATATACAATGACAATGATGCTTATATACAATAAAAAATATGTCCAAAATATTATATAGTTTTATACAATAACTATACAAAAATGCTTCCACAAGTGCTTATATACAGTAACGATATGTCCATAATATCGTTTGGCTATTACCATTCAACAACATATTCAATATGGCTTCCACAAATAAATTAGTATTTCAATAATTATGGACATGTCCAGAACGTGTTATGGACATTACATTTGATCAATTCTGCTTTCAAAATAGGTGTTTTAATTTCCATCCGGAAACATTGATTCTCATAATTTAAAAATAAAAGTTTAAAAGTAGTTAGGGTATATATATAATAGGAAGTAAATAACTATGTTATCTAATTATGTTTCAAAAATATTCCATTACCAACCAACAAGTAGTACATAAATTTTTGAAATTTGTTAATTAAATCTTTCAAATTTGGAAAGTTTAGGAACGTACAATCAATACGTGTTATGGACATAATAACATTCTAAAAATTCA
Organism: Salicornia ramosissima; assembly: GCA_951394345.1. Taxonomy (NCBI): domain Eukaryota; kingdom Viridiplantae; phylum Streptophyta; class Magnoliopsida; order Caryophyllales; family Amaranthaceae; genus Salicornia; species Salicornia ramosissima. The sequence goes on along the minus strand of OX596235.1, from coordinate 58,799,681 downwards.
AATTAAATCAGTATTTCAATTATTATGAACATGTCCATAACGTTTTATGGACATTACATTTGATTAATTCTGCTATCAAAATAGGTGTTTTAATTTCTACCCGGTAATGTCCATTCTTATAATTTAAAAATCAAAGTTTAAAAGTAGTTAGGGTATATATAATATATATATATATAATAGGAAGTAAATAGCTATGTTATCTAATTATGTTTCAAAAAATTCCATTACCAACCAATAAGTAGTACATAAATTTTTGAAATTTGGTAATTAAATCTTTCAAATTTGGAAAGTTTAGGAACGTACAATCAATACGTGTTATAGACATAATAACATTCTAAAAATTCAAATTAAATTAGTATTTCAATTCTTATGAACATGTTCATAACGTGTTATGGACATTACATTTGATTAATTCTGCTTTCAAAATAGGTGTTTTAATTTCCATCCGGTAATGTCCAATCTTATAATTTAAAAATCAAAGATTAAAAGTAGTTAGGTTATATATATATAATAGGAAGTAAATAACTATGTTATCCAATTATGTTTTAAAAATATTTCATTACCAATTAGGACATAAATTTTTGAAATTTGGTAATTAAATCTTTCAAAATTGAAAAGTTTAGTAACGAACAATCAATACATGTTATGGACATAACATTCAAAAAATTCAAATTGAATTAGTATTTTAATTATTATGGACATGTCCATAACGTGTTATGGACACTACAGTTGAAAATATTCCATTACCAACCAATATATATCTACATTCTAAAGATCAAAGTTTAAAAGTAGTAAGGGTATATATATAATAGGAAGTAAATAACTATGTTATCTAATATGTTTTAAAAATATTCCATTACCAACCAATAAGTAAGACATAAATTTTTGAAATTTGGTAACTAAATCTTTCAAATTTGGAAAATTTACAAACGTAGAAGTAATAATCAATACGTGTTATGGACATAACATTCTAAAAATACAAACTAAATTAGTATTTCAATTATTATGGTCATGTCCATAACGTGTTATGGGCATTACAATTGATTAATTATGCTTTCAAAATAAGTGTTTTAATTTCCATCCGGTAATGTCCAATTACATTGTGGACAATACATTCTAATAATCCAAACTAAATTAGTATTTTAATTATTATGGACATGGCATGTCCATAACGTGTTATGGACATTACATTTGATTAATTCTGCTTTCAAAATAGGTGTTTTAATTTCCATCCGGTAATGTCCAATTACATTGTGGACATTACCAAATACAAACAACGACTAATGAAAACCCTTCTACATCATCTTGTTCCTTCGACAATGAGAATCTTCATCTTTGATTTTATTTGCAATGGAGGTTATAACAAAAAAATTACAGGACTTGCTTATTCAATGAGAATCGTCATCTTTGTTATTTATGGAGATTTTGCACTTGCTCCTTCAATGGAGGTTCAATTATCTACAATTGAGGTTGGGGATGAATGTAGTGGGCATATTGTTTTTATCATGGATTAAATTTTTGAAGCTTCAAGTTGAAGCTTCAATGGAGGTTGGGGATAAAGGTTGGTTGAAGCTTTAATGAAGTTTGGGTTAAAAGTTGGTTGAGGTTGAAGATATGAGTTGGGGTTGGAGATAGATTAAGATATTGATTTGTTTTCTTAATGGGTTTAATGATTAATTAGTGCCTAAATATTTGTTCAATTACAAACTCACGTGGAAAAATAAATAACTGCAGTTTTTTATTTTTAAAATTAATTCTTTAATTTTTTTTAAAATATCAAATTATTAAATTAATTTTAGGTAAATGAAAAATTAATGAAAATGAATTATTATTTTATTAAAATAATTTTAAAAGGTTTTTTTAATCAAAAATAAAAATCAAGTCAAATCAACATGATGAACGGCCTAGATTTGCTTGACTTCGGTGGTCGTTTTTAGGACGACTATAGAAGAATTTTCAAAAATTCTGGTATGAAAGTGATTTTAAGTTAACACGTCAACTCATTGTAAAACAAATTTATTACTACTTTTTTATTTAATGTGTTTAGCGGGTTGAAATCGGATTGAGTAACATGACCAAACCCATTAAATTAAATTAAATGGGTTGAGTTGGGTCAGCCCATTAAGCTAAATGGGTTTAAAAAACTCAATCTAACTCGCTATTATTGGATTGAATTCGGGTTGAGTTATTAGTAGGTTAAGTCAGATTTTGCTTCCTCTAAGACTCTAATTGAAGAGTTTTTTAGGCGGATCATGGAATTTGGGTAGGAAAAGGTTGTGCTGGTTTTTTGGGGTGGTTGTGATCGTGGGTCATGGGTTAGTTGGTGGAAGAAGGTTGAAGGTTGAAGGTTTTTTAGGTTGGCTATAAATGTTCATCAGTTCATTTAATCACACAACTAAACCTTATTAATAAAAACCTTATTAATTAAAACTACTTAGAAATCCGTGCATGAAAAGTAAGAAAATGATAACATAGGACTACGCGATTAGGTGTACGTACAGCTACGTGAAACCAGGTTTATATTTTAGTCATTTAAACTAGATAATACCCGAGCAAATGCTCGGTTTTAAATTTTGATACACGTAGTGTAAAAAAATTATTTAATTATAATGTAATTTAATTAAAATTTATTAAAATAATTCCGACTTTTACTTTATCTTTCCAAAATAATCATGTCTCTTGATATATTAATCTAGAATAACCCCTCTATTCTCAAAATAAATCACAGTGTTATATTTGTTACTTTATTTGCTTAGATTTTCAATAAAGTTTTAGTTTAAAAGTAAAAGTCATTTATTTATGGAGGCAAACTTTTATTAATACAACTTTTTTTATTTCTAGTTCAATGTACTTTAAAATTAAAAAAAATAATTTATTATTAATTAGAATATTAAAGAAAGTGGGAAAGAGAAAAGAGAAAAGAGAATAAATGCACTTCAGGAGGGAAAATAAGAGTTTGAGAGGAAATTTACTGGCTTTCATTTTAGTAGTATAGAAAGAAAGATATGTAGTTTTGCTTACGAAATTATTTTAGATTCTTCATTTAGTTATCTTCTTCGTCACTCATTTTTTAAAATTGTATATTAAATGAGAGAAATATGAACATTAATATATATATAAACTCAGACATATATACTCCATCCATTTTTTTTTTTAATTTACTCACTTCATTTTTCACACTTGTCGAGACAAAACTTTGAAGATTAATACTTCCTCCGTTCCAAAAAAAACGCAACAGTTTTCATTTTTGGATGTTTTAAAATAAATGCAACAAATTTTTATTTTTCTTATATAGTAAACTATTGCTACTTAAAAGACATAAATACCCTTACTAATTCTTAATTTGTCCCTACCTTTTCTCTCTCCAATTATTTAATTGTCCCCACTCTCTCTCACAACTCCTTTAATTATCCCCACTTTTCTCTCCATTTATTTTAATCAACTACCCCTCAGTTTTTCTAATTACCCAAAACAAAAAAATATCTAGGAGTCCGTGCCAGGACAATTGTTGCGTTTTTTTAGAACGGAGGTAGTATAAGAGGATGGCCCCTAGTTTATCACAATCACATATCTACTCTGAAAAGTCTAGGGACAAATTCAAACATAAACGTTTGACCTACGCAAATTCTCAAACCAAATCCACAATGTGACAATTTCAATGACAAATCATCATATTTACGCGTGTTTTACCAAGCCAAAAACACTACACTTTACGCATTACTTCATTTGGGCAGTTGGAAATTGACTCAAAACTACTCTTAAGCTTTCACTATTTCAAGTGACAAACATCATTAATTGTACACCAAAATTGAACTCTCTAACAACAAAAATGAAGGTCCTTTTCAATGGCACATGCTTATATTCAACACTTTTAATTATACACTTGCACATTTATGTATAGAAGATACACGAGTAAAAAATCGCGGCATGTACATAATAATCCTTCATCTAACCAACCAAGAACAACCATGAGAATTACAGATTCCGAAAAAAAGAAAGAAAAGAAAAAAGGATTAAGAGGGTACAACATAGAATGGAAATCTTATACATCTATCTTCTTTTTTCTTCTTGTGTTCGGTTTTTTTCCCTTCCTATTCTATGTGTTGCTATATTTGATGAAAAAAGATTACATTTTGACATATACCATGGACACCCAATTCATTAACAAAGGCAATTTACTCGCAAGCAAGTTTCGTACCGAAGCTTGTGAGGCATATTGCGAATGCTTGAAAAGCCGAGAGTGGTTGGCGATAGTCCATAGTGAAGGTGTCATCTCCTACTTTCCCGAACTGAAGAAGAACTACCTCTTCGTCGCCTTTACCGCCTGGTTGACTTTGATCCACTGTTGCTATAAGTTGAAAGTTCTTTACCGAAGCTACTGTTACCCGACCGTGAAAGTTCAAGCACCAGCATTGCAAGTGCTCGTGCCACCTCGGTGCTTTGTTTCTAAGAACGGTATAATTAGGATCAAGCTCACCTATCTTGGTCTTGGTATTCTCTGTTTGATCCAAGCTGGGCTCTGTGGGTCCACCAGGACATTTCATGGAACAAATCATCCTTCTTGGACCTCTTGATTTCAAGAGGTTAAATTTGTATGATACTTGCCCAACTTCGAAATTCCCAGCAGGAACTTGAGGGCTGATCTGTTTGCTCGCGAATCGACGAGTCGATCTACTGCTGGATGGTTTTGCTCCATCATGGGGTGGTTGGCTGTCATATATTGTGAAGTTTGTGCCGAGAAAGTCCGAGCTGCAAATTAAAGTTCAAATAATGTTATTTCACAAATGATAGGCAAATGCAATAGTGGTGCTTAAGACCAAGAACAAGGGCTACATTGTAAATGCAATATGAGGATTTCTTGATGTAAAACCATAGCACTTCAAAACCTAATTTTCTTCATAAATCTTTATTCCTATCCAATACCAACCTTTCATTTTCTTATGAGATCATGTTTCCATGGAAATGGTAATGATATTACCCTTACTAAATAATACTTAAAAAAAAACTCCTTATTATTAACATAATTTATTACCAACCGTCAAACATGCCGTCAAAAGGTCTTCTATCTTATGATGCTAATTAGTAAAATCGTTTCACTACTTCATTACGACCCTGATAATAGGTGAATTATAAATTAATGAGACTGAAATAAAATTAATGATTTTCTCACCCCAAAAAAACAAACTATAAGCTAGCCGCACAATACTAAAAAAAATGACTCCACGCAAACTTCTTTAGCAAACCTCACCATTTAGATACTAGCCATACCTTAACTTCCCAACATATGCTTGACTTCCTTGTGACAGATCATCGGCATCAAGCGAAATAATATACTCACTGTGAGCACCACGCCTGTATCGTCTAGCAGCTAGGAGAAACTTCCCCTTTTCTGCAAATGCTGCAATAAACAAACACCAGTAGCAACAGCCAATTATTAATGTTCCAAAAATTTGACAAGCACATGCCATGAATCTCCTACATACACAAAGGATAATGAAGCCAAGTCGAAAGTTTGACTGACATCATGGGTAAACAAGACATGCTAAGATTCACAATTCTGCTCGGTGTTATATTTTCTTACATGATGTTGATACAGAGAGATAGAGGTAAAATGTAGAGTTCTTCTTGTCTCGTTTTATTAGACATTGAAGCGGGTTTTCACGAGGTCCTGGCTGCACCCATATAAACACAATCAGGTAAAATTATTCACTGCATAAAAACAGTACATACTTTATATATAAATGCCAACCAAATCACCAAGACAGCTAAGAAAAACTCATATAGAAAGGTCTATCTACACAAAATAGAACATGAAAGAAAGGGACCTTAATAATTAGAATTAGAATAAAATATTATTTTACACAAAAGGATCTACAAACACCAAAACTTCTAGGCTATTATATCAATTTCTCTGCCGCAATTGAGTGTGATCTACTTTCAATTTTATATAGGGTGGCAGCCTATTTGACACCTTCCTATGGCCAATGTAGGAAACCGGTAAGAGGCACTGCCAAATGTATGATAGTATGGCATAATTTTATGGCCATCACAAATTTATAACTCCAAAGAGCCCTCAGGGAAAAAAAATAAAAGTTCTCAAATTTATAACTTGTTTGGAAACGAACAGATGAATGTTACCAAATCATAGATTTCATTATTTGTTTGCAATTAACTAATTATATTTCCTTAGTTAATTAATACTATTAACACCCTAAGCAACCATTTCTAGCTGAACCTCACATATAACTATATACATATCAAGAAAAGATTGAGATTTGAGGACAATAATTTTTCCTAGAAAAGAAAGATTTGAGGACGATATTTATTCCTACAAAGAAAGTTTGAGGACGATAGCTATAATTTTACAGTTTACTGATTCTATCAACTCATAAATGGGAACTTTTACCTCAAAAGTGCACCCTTTCTAACTTCACCCAAAACACAAACAACCCTTATCAGTTTACTAATAGCACTAATACCATAAATATTGTTTTTTCCCACCTTCAACAGAGTTTTATTTGGAGAAAATTCTAAAAGTTTCTTGGTAAGTACTAACAAACAAGGCCTAACATTTTTCTATAAAAGGCATTTATTCCTACCAGTATGACAAGGGATTGCGTATCTGAGATCATAAAAACGAGGGGAAACAGTATTATAAGTCTGATGTCTTGAAAGGAAGACATAGATTTTACACGACAATTAATGGCTAGATCAGAATATTTATTCCCTGTGATAAAACAAGCCAAAATTTGACAACTAATGATAAGTATGGTCAAAGCTCACTGTTTTCGACTATCAACTAGTCAAATTATGCTTAAATAGCAACGTAAATGGTGAAATATTCAACAAAGTTTTCTTAAATATATTTCTAGACCCACAATATTGGATCTTCACAGATTCTTATCCAATATAATAATAATAAGTTCTTAATGGTAAAGTTAGACATGTTAAACAATAAAATTTATGTCAATAGTTTGAAACAAACATAATGCCGGGTATCATAACATCATATGCTACTCAAACAATCAAACAATCAAAATTTACAAAGCTAGTAGACCCTAACATAATAAGGTAAAGATTTCCATCACTACTTGCATCATCTACAATAGTTGATTGGCAAATAAAGATCTCAATCCCATGATCAACATTGTGAATACTGACTAGAATAATTCACATGACTAACCTCACTAAAAAAAAAAATCATAGGCCAGCAAATACCAAACCTTCATATCTTCAAGGATAACAATGCCCGAGATTTTGGCAGGTTATCTCAAACAAGCTTAGAAAAAAATGGTACAATTGACCGAATAACCAACCAACACCAATTCCGATGACTAAATCCCACTCGTTGATGATCATGTTGCAACATACCTCATTTTAAGTCCACAACTACTAATAGAAACCGAAAATAGTGTTGATTTTCTAGAAGCAATTCATCTTTTGCTTAGGTAATCTTTCATACCATACCGCAAATTGAAGGAACGACTTCCAAAGAACCACACTCAACAACTTAAACTCTAATAAAAAAAGCCATTCCAAACAATTTCAGATCCACTAATAGACAAATGCACTTTCGTAACCTGAAAACAAACCCTAATAATTGGGTATTGCACATTGCAAGTCGTCGTTCGAAATCAAAAAAGTTTTCACATTTTTTGGCTTTCATATGTTAATCTCTTAGAAGGCTATAAAATGACATTTTTTGGCTTTCATATGTTAATCTCTTAGAAGGCTATAAAATGATCATTTCTTTAACCACCCCTCCAGATTTTGTTAACTAACCACTAAAAAGGACATAATTTCGGCAAAAAAGGATAAAAAAAACTTCCCAGAACATTCAACCACCCCCCCCCCCCAAAAAAAAAAAAAAAAAAAAAGAAGCTCAGAAAATGCTGCATTTCACTGAATCAATAATCCTTCCCGTTACCAATCAAATTTCAAAGACGAAAACCCAAGCCAACAAAAAAAAAAACAAGAAAACCCTAAATTTAGCCCCAAATCCAACATTCCAACAACCCTAATTCAAAAAAAAAACAAAAAAACTACCTGTTTAAGACAAGAAGGAAAAGTGATCTTCGCAGTAGAATGAGGAGACTTAACAATATTCCGAGTAACATCCCTCCATCGTTTACAAACACAAGCACAAACAACAACGTTACGACGATGAGGCCATTTATCTTCAGAAGATTCAACACGACTTATAATATCAGTAAGAAGCTCAGGCAACAAAGACGACCACCTCCCATCATCATCATGATCATCATCGAAATCATTGGCAACAACATCGGAAGAATGATTAAGGAAATCGGAAGAAGGAATAGAGAAAGCCGAAGAAGATGAAGTTGGTTGTTCTTTGTGAGATTTGGAGGAGAGTGAAAAACAACGAATTGAAGAAGAACGATGGCGAGAAAGGAATGATCGTGTTAGAGACATGGCATGGAGGAGGTGATCATGGAGGATGAGGAGGAGAGAGAAAGAGGGGTTTTTTAGAGAGAGAAAGAGGGGTTTTTTAGAGAGAGAAAGAGGAAGGAAGTTGTGAAAATGGCGATTTTGAAGAGAGAGAGAGAGAGTCAGAGTAAGAATTTGGGGGGAGGTGGTGGGTGATAGAGTTACACGCGTGTTTGGGTAACCGTCGTTTTTTTGTTTTTTTTTTTGAATTATGACAAAAAAATAATAATAAGGGTTTTGGTCATAAGAATTAATAAATGCATTAAAAGTTGACATTTACGTTTAATATGTGTAAAAAATTCATTGTAAAGTGAAATAAATATATTTTATTTATTTATTATATGAAAATATTACATAGAAAATTAAAATATGCATTTAATGTATGAAAATAATTTCACATTTCAATGGAAAATTTTCATATAATCCTTGTGTAAAACAAATTTCAATGTGTTTTTGAGATTAATGTATTTGTTAATTCTTATGCATTGCCCTTACGACAATGAATAGCAAAGCCCAAAAAATAATAAAATAAAATTTGACGGGTCTCTTGCAAATAATTATGGTGTTTTTTTTTGAGATTATTATGGTGTTTTTTTTGGATTTATATTCAATTTGATCCGATATTATATCCAATAGTTGACTGATAATACAAAATCGATTTGTTATTGGCAGGTTTTAGTTAAGACTTTGACTTGTTTATTATGTTTAAATACTAGATTAGTCCATATATGATTTATTTAGTTTGTTCTTATAAGAAAATGTTATTCATTATTTTTAGAAAAATTTGTCACAGAAAACCTTTTAAAACATTCATTTTGTGAGAAAAGTCTTATAAAAAATTTGTTGTGAACAAAGAGCTGAAACAAAAAAAAAGTTGCAAAAAGATTCTAAAATTGGAGAGAAATAGTGAGTCAACGCCGGAGATTCACAGTCAACGTCGAAAAATGGAGGTAAGGTCCCTCCTTGCAACTTTTTCTTTGTTGAATGTTTAAAAAAGTATTTTTAAGTACAAAGTATCTTGATTTTAAAAAAAAAATTGTGACAAACACTTTTGCATGTTATTTGAGGAACAAGTTTAGGGATTTTTAAAAATATAAATATTTGAACCAATGATACATTGCCACGTATCATTTTTCCTGTTTCTAAAGGTTCCAAACAGGTCACGGTTCATTTTGGGAAGATGGGGTATTAAGGTTGGTTTATTAAAAAATAATCAAAAGGTTGGTTTATTAAAAAATAACGTGCCAAAGGTTGGTTTATTAATTACAATTAATCCTAAGTTTTATACAAATAATTAAGATTTATATGAAAAGTAATACGGAGTATTTTTTATGTTACAAAGTTATAATTTTTATCAAAAAATAAATTGACCTCTCAAACGGTATGACTGAAACCTTACTAATTTTTATACAGTTTATTATTTACCAAAAAGTACAAATTATATACCCACTGAGGTAAGTGAAACAGATCAGTGGTCAAGTTCCCATGTCTCAACCTTCAACCTTGAGGTTGAGAGATTGATTCTCGCTTCCCCCTCTCGAGGGGCCTCCCACTTTGAGGCCTCTAGAAGCCCTCTATGACCCCAAGGTCCACAGAGAATGCCAACTAGATAATACTATGAAAAAATTGTGTGTTGACTGTTGAGATTCAATATACCTCATCCATCAAAAAATATATATATATAGTAATAATAATGAATAACCATCCACTTGAAACAAAAGTTAAATTGGCATGACTTTTGTTTGCATTGCATTCCACTGCTAAATTTTATTGAATTATGTTCTTGGAATGAGCATGGATTTGTTTAGGGATTTGGGAAATTGGGAAATTAGGTTTGAATTTTCAAATTAGTGTGATTCGGTGGAGTAGGAGTAGTAGACTCGTAGTACGACTTGGTCACACGCTTGTAGCCTTTGTTGGTTTGAATATTGGCTCCTCCTTCTACTTGATTTCCACTATAGCTTATTAAAAGCGGTTCGATCTGTGGGTTTGGCTTGATTTTTCACGGACTTTAGACATGTAAATTAGACACAAATTTGAATCCGTTTCGGTCCGATTCTTTCATTTTTGTATGCGGGTTTTGGACACGAAAAAGTAGGCTTTTTGGTTGATTAAAAAATAATAATCTGAAAATGCATGCTTAAATTACATATAAATCGGCATAATATAAATGTATAATTTAACTAAAACATACCATTTTGACACCTTAAACATAGCTCTAGGTCCTAAGTTTATACTAATCAAAAACTAACCTTTGCTCCTTAGTCCTCTTATAGATTAAGCACTACTACGCTTAGCTAATTTAAGGTTAAAAAATGTTTTAAAAAATAATGGACCATTTATTTTGTTATAGGGTCAAACATTGTTATTATTTGTCATCTATAACTATATATTAAAATAAAATATGTTGATGTTATCAGATGTAACGTGTCAAATTGTTAAGAATTTTTTTTCCTCCAAAACTAATCATTACATCACTTTTCTTCTAGTTTTATTCTAAAGTTTCAAAACTAATTAATAAATGGTTCCTCACCAATTTAATGAGAATATGACTACGTTTTCTCCATGTATAAGTCTTGAATAATGTTTTCTTATAATTACAAACTAAATAAATTGTGCATCACACGGGGCTAACCTAGTTATTTATCTGAACTAGAATGAATGTATTTATTTCCTATACAAGCAATAAGATTAAGGTGAAAATAAACTACCTTTAATCGGTTTTTTTAGAGTACTTAAGCAAAAAAGTATACTTCATCCGTAACAAAAATGTAACAATTATACTTTTATCATTATTCATATTTATTTTATTTAAACCATGGTTTGTGATTTACGGAGTATATAAAAAGAAAGATATAATCACTTGAGATTTGATTATATTTGACTCAACATGTAGTTTTAACTTTTAATACACTTTTTTTCTATATTTATTACTCCCTTTGTCCCAAATTAAATGCTTCAAATTGACTTTTGGTATTGTTCACATTGTAACTTTGACTTCCTTTAATTTTAAACATGTAACGAAAAACATAGTCATGTGGGATCTCGTTTGATTTGTCTCGACACGTACTTTCCAAATATATAATTTTTATAATTTTTTGTTATGTACAACTGAAGATATTATTATTTAAAGTTGTGTCTTGAATGATGTGAAAAAGCAAATGGAACATTTATTTTGGGACGGAGGGAGTACAATGTACTCCGTATTACAATATCCTACTTGATACTATATGTTGTATATACCAAGCAAGTGTAGCTCGGTTGGTGAGCCTCGTTATCTATCAGGGGCTCCTCCCGATACCAAGTCTTGGTACCCCTTCCCCTTTTATGCTTGATCCTGAGATAGGATAAGCTAAGTATGGACGTATGGGGTGGGACCTCGTGTACCTTTTCTATATATATATTGGTATATTACAAGGAAATTTTCATTAAAATAGACAAATAAAATATTAACAACTATCTTTAAGGGATATTGTTATGCAATGAAGTTGAAATCGAAGGTTTATAAATGAAAGAAAAAAATGTTGATATTCGTGGACCATTTATATATTTTCTATGTCAAAAAAAGTGTTGATATTCTTGGGGTGTCTTTGAGAAAATGTTTCATATGGAAATTGACATTGCAACCACCTAGTTGTAAATAAGAATATAGAATATAATTCAACACTAATATTAATCTAGTTGTGTAGTATGTGTACGTGCCAGTGTGCCGACACCTCGTCACAATAGGGTCATGTGTCAAAAGTCAAAACGCGTATTGATAGACAAAGTTAGTTAGAGCATACACTTTGGGGGTCTTGTTAGGTCAAAGTTAGTTAGAGCATACCACGTGTCAAAAGTCAAAACGCGTATTGATGGGCAAAGTTAGTTACCGGTCAATTACTGAATACAATTGAAAGTAATATTTTATAAGAAAATGAAATTGAGAGTTGAACTGAACTGAATTTAAGCTGAAATAAACTAGCCCTTAGTTATTAAAATAAATTTTCCAAAAAAAAACTATAGAAAGTCAATACACTTAAGTCACTTGACCACTTGAGGCATCCAATTGATTGATTGTGGGTTTTTCTCTTCAACTTATTTTTTTATTTAGTTTGGTCTGATCTTATATATAGAAGTAGGTCCATGTGAATGTACTTATAGGTCATAATTAATGTATCTAATTTTTTCTCACCTTCTCATGATAAGAAATTTCTCACCGAAATCCAACCATATATATATATATAAATGATTGATTTTGTTAAAAAAAATAAAAAAAATAACCCTTCCTTGGAGGAGAGACAAAAAAGGTGATCAAATCAAACTTTGGATATATGACTATAAATGAGACTCTCATTCTCCACCAATTTCGCGGGATTTTTTTTTTCCAATCTTGGTTACCGTTATTCTCTTCATCTGTTTGAAAACCAATGACCCAAATTTTGCTATCAAATATAGGAAAGGCGAAAATTTGGGAAATTAAATCATACAACAAAGATCCCAAAATTTATCAGATGATTTTTTTCTTCCCCCAAATTGAGTCACTGAGGAGAGATTCACAAATTAACGACATAAAAAGAAGAAAATGTTTGTTGTTTAATTATCTTTGTCTTAATTAAAGTTTTAATCTTTGTATCTATTTATTTTTATTTTTTTTTGTTTTTTTGGTGTTCTTATCCATATTCAAATTTTGTGTTGGTTCAAGCATTTTATCAAACAGTTGGTAGAGGGATAATTGTTCTGCTTCTTGTATAAAATTTCCATTTTTCAACCCTTCTCTGTTTTTTCCTTTCTGATTTTGAATGCATTTGGGATCAACCCATATCAGAAGTTTGAAGTTTTTGGTGTAAACCCAGGTGCTAATTGAGGCCCCATGGTTCAGATTGTGTTCCTTGTTAGTAAAATACCTGATATTTATCATCTTCTAGATTTGTTCCGTTTGTTCAACTTTATAGTTATAAGAAGAATGAATTGATTTAGTTTTTTTTTTTTTTTTTTTTTTTTTTTTTCTGGACCTCTTGAAATCATGTTTGAGTTCCATTTTTTCTTAAAGCTCATTTATTGTTATCTTAAGTTTTATGAAAGGAGCAAAGGGAGATATAATTGTTGCAAATAATCTGATAATAAGAAGCCATATGAAATTTTGGTGTCGTTATAAGCTTTAAATGGTGTTATGAGCCTACAATATCAGGACAAAGATAATATCATTTCCATTGGGCTAAATGATCTGTATAATCCAGTCATCTTCTTTTCGAGGTAGGGTAGACTAGAAATGGTAGAGAGGAGAAATCCATATGAAATTCAGCTGTCTTGCTTCATGGTACTAGCAGTTCTTTCAGATTTTCGAGAGTGCGAATCCCTCAATCCTGAAGGTTCTTTTGATTGCCTCTTCTTGCTTCATGCTACTTTTTTTTAAAAAAATTTCTAATGTTTCAATTGGTGTATCTGTTTATTCTAACTGCTTTCTCTACCTTTACAGGGCTGGCATTGCTTGAGTTCCGAGAAAGAATCGAAAATGATCCTTATGGAGCTTTTGCTAACTGGAATCCAAATCATTCTGAACCATGTTTGTGGTTAGGTGTGCATTGTCTTGATGGAAAAGTGCAAATGTTGTAAGTGTGTCCCCCTTTCAACTTTCCATTTTCACGTCAACGACTCCTCCATATTTTTGTGGAATGTTAGACAAAGATATAACATATAATCCCCCACCCCCCGCGTCTCTTTTATCAATTTATTGAGTTGGGTTTTCTTTGGTTTTGACTAGGGACCTCAATGGGTTTTCATTGCAAGGAACATTGGCTCCAGCACTGAAAAAATTAAGATATATGAGATCATTGTAAGCTAAAGAGCTAAACCTTATTTATTTTGATATTTGCTACATTAGGATGATTAATTAAACTCCGCATAGGGTCAGCTTCAGTTGGTTGTTGTTATTTTCCATCCCAAGTAAAGGGTGTGTTGTAAAATTCTTGTTGCCTTGGTTCCTGAATTAAGCTTGCCTTTGTTGGCCTTAATAGATTGATGAGCAACAACAGTCTGTCAGGCTCTATTCCGAAAGAGATTGGAGAACTGAAATTACTAGAAGTGTTGGACTTGAGTCATAACAATTTGAGCGGAACAATTCCTTCAGAGATAGGTGGGATGTCATCACTAAAATGCCTGTGAGTTCATTGCTATGCTTTAGATAAGTTTCCATACAATCAAGGTGTAAATGCCATCAACATATGTTAATCTTTCGTTACATTTTTAGGTTGCTTTGTAGCAATGATCTTCATGGTGATGTTCCTCCTGCAATTGGAAGGCTTGATTATCTTCATGATACACAATGTAACCAACATACCAAGCTCCGTGTCACTAGAGCAAAAGATTACATACAAAGGACTGGAAGATGGTGAGACGCTATGGTTGGTCTATTTAACATAATTACACTTTTATTGATCATAGCAGTTTTCTATCTGAAATTTATTCTTAAGAGAAAAATATTGACATACAAGTTCGATAAACTTCTTCTCTTTAAAGAAAGCTGAAGTCTTCTACAATTCATGCTTTGGATGTTCTTAGAATAGATTAATAGAAGGATCCTGTGTTTAGGTTTCTACTTGAAGGGTGGTTGAGTAACTTAAGGTGCTCATGATCATCCATTTAGTGTTAAATTTTCATTTCTACTAATTTGATGTTGTTGAACTTGAACAGTCTGGAGCCCAGAAATTCTTTTTTTCATTTCATTTATAATTTGGCATATTTGACTCACTCTCAATTCTCTCAGACATTTTGTCACTTTTTCATTCTTGCGGGTTGCCACCAATTTGACTATGTCTTTCTAGATGCCACAGAATGCTGTATACCCAAAGGTTAAGGTTGTTTTGCCTAGTAAATTCCTTTTTTTCAGCCATTGATCTTAGTTGATAATTATGAGAAGCAATATAGACAATGAGAACAAATGTTCGTATAATTTTATCCCTAAAACTTGTTTAATTGATAGAAGCAAAAGAAGGGGTGAAAATTATAAAAATGCCCACTATATGAAGAGCCTTTGCTGGTGCTGCATGTTGACTTGTTCAGTAACATGAGGATTGTTATAAAGGAAATTAAATATGTTCTCAGGAGATATGCAGATAAATTATCTGTTGGGTTGTGGCCCAATTTTTATTTAAAGTCTAGAATCATCTGTGGATGATCATTCTGGAATGATGGTATAATGATTACCATAAACTAACTCTAGAAATTTCTACATAAATCTCAAAGCATGTTCATGATTCCATTCATGTACTTACCGGCATTACTCTACCGCCTCATGCAAGTATAAATAGAGGCTTTGGCATCATTTGTTGGCATCCACTACAAGTAATACCCAATTACCCACAAAGCCATACAACACCAACATACAAACATCCCTTTCTACATTAGTCTAATACACCTTCAAATCCTCGTATTTTAATCCACTATTTTCTAACACTCCTTTTGTGAGTTTGTGAGAGTTATATATTGTAATATTATTCTACCCTAATAATATAGGGTCCTTGTACTCTCATAATTTTATATAGTGGATTTCGGTGCTCGTCGTCGTGGTTTTTTTGCCTCTATTGAGGATTTTTCCCACGTTAAAACTTGTGTCCCTTTTATCGCTTATCTTGCATTTTATTTCGACTTAATTTCTCGATTTATTTAAGCTTCCGCTTGCGCTCATACCCTACATTATCTAAAAAAATGCTTTAGAAAGATGTTTTTGCTAATAGGGCTATATTTCTATAGACACTTACAAAAACATTTCTATGCTTAAGTTGAGGCATTTCGTCCCTTTTAATTTGTTATCCATGACCAAGCTAATAATGAGATAAACTTCATACTACAAAACACATATTTGTGGGAGTAGGAAATATCTGTTTCGCAGTATGCTTAATACCTTATGTTTAACTGTTCTATATTTATTATTTTGCATTGTCACATCTCTTATTGGCTTGCTTGACAATGATTTGTAAAATTGTAAAAATTAGGAACCCAGATCTTTAAATAAACACAAAAGTCTGTTGGAATTTGGGATTGCTTTTTTTTTTTGGGTATAATGCACGTGAAAGTTTTCTGTCATGAATTCAAGCATCAGTAGCTTTTGGTTAACTGATACTATTTCCTGCGGCCAGTTACTGGTGGCACATTCTGAATCAGTTGCAAGAATATTTTGGCATTCGGACTCTGTAAGTGCAGAAATTATACACTAAATCAATATAGTGTTACATTTGTATTTTTATGAGTCTTATTAGTGTACTTATCTCACCATTGCACTTCCTTTACAGTTTGCAAATCAAGCATGGGAACTGTTGTTTTTATGCTGTCAGGAACAGTTGTTGCTGCAACATATCAAGTTAGTACAAGTTGAATGACTTTTGAATGAGTTTCTAAAATTTCATATTTTGTTTTCTTTCAGCAAAGGTATAATATATTGCTAATTTCGACAGGTTCAGCCAAAACTATTGCCCGTCGTCGTCTGTCTGGAGAATCAAGTAACCTTGCTGCTGAACCAGTAAATACCCCTAAGGGTGCACAACAGTATTCACCAGTTGTTTCGAGTAGTGGATCTTATCCTGCCTTTTTGAAAAAACCTGTTTCACCTGTATCTGTACCAGCGCCTAAACCTGTACTTGTTCAGTCTTCTACTTATCCAGCCTCACACCAGCATCCTAAATCAAATGATTTTCTTGTAAAGTTGTTTATAGTCCTATCTGCAATCATAGGAGCAATTATTACCATTTGTTTTGCCTTGATAGCCATCCGACGCTATCGTGGAGCTAAAGTTGCCCGAGCTCAAGATGCATCCCTGCTCCATCGGCTGAGCAAGGTCTTTGTAACAGGTTGGGCTTTTATTGCTGATATTATAATGAAATATGTTTTTTTGATGAACTTTAAATGATTCCAGTTGAATTTGGAGTGTAGGAGTTCCCAAGCTGAATTCAGCAGAGCTGCAGACAGCTTGTGAGGATTTTAGCAACATCATTGACACTTTTTCAGGATGTTTGATATATAAAGGAATTTTTTCAAGTGGAGTGGAGATTGCTGTTTTAAGTACTTCAATCAGGTCATCACAAGAGTGGTCAAATTATGCAGAAATGGAATTTAAAAGAAAGGTTTCTAATTCTCGCTCTCAATATGTTTTGCCTGTCATTTATTCTCTTCACTTAACAATTGCAAGATTGCATCGCATTCACGTTCTATGAATTTCTGCATGCTTTTTGGACAATGAAGGGGAATTTTGAAAGAATTCATATCGTTTTGATGGTTTCTACTGAAAACTTATGCTATTCTGATTTTCCAGGATAAAAACTCCATTGATCCTATAACTTTTAGGTGTGGGTTAAATAATTTGAAAATTTTCTAATGAAATGATTGCTAGAATTGTCCTTCAATATGTTTTCATTTGATGAAGTGGAATCTGGGCGGTGATTTTTACTTAATTGCATTAACAGCAGAGCTCATCATGCTCACCTGGTCTCAATATGATGTTATCGATGTTGTGCAGATGGATATTTTTGCAAAGATAAACCACAAGAACTTTATAAATCTTCTTGGCCACTGTGAAGAGGATGATCCATTTGTGAGGATGATGGTTTTTGAGTATGCTCCCAATGGAAGCCTTTACGAGCATCTGCATGGTAATAATTAGTAACCGAGGATATTTTTCTTATTTATATATTTCGTAGTATTGACAATGATGCCTGATTTACACCTTTTGTTCCTTCTTTCTCCCAGTTCAGGGTATTGACCATCTTGACTGGACCACTAGAATGAGGATTATCATGGGAACTTGCTATTGTCTTGAGCATATGCATCACGAAGTTAGTCCACCGGTCGTCCATCCGAATCTCCAGTCAGATGCAATTCTTCTGACGGATGATTATGCTGCAAAGGTTTGTCAGTCGTCTACTTAAATTATCGGTTCAGTAGATTGTTCTGATTGAATATGATATGCACCTGTATTGATCAAACAAATATACTCATGAAATGGGGTAGTAATATAGTATCCTATCTTCTTGGAAACCTTTTTGAGGTAATTAGTAATATCTGTGTTCTTTTGTCCTCTTTGTTTCAGGTTGCAGATGTTGCTTTCTGGGCTGATATTTTAGCCAAAGCAAAGATCTCAAATGATGAAGAATCAGAACCTTTGCATTCAAATCCAGGTCCTACCTGTGAAGATAATGTGTACAGTTTGGGAATATTGTTGCTAGAAATAATCTCAGCCAAGTCCCTTAGTATGCAGGTTAGGTCCATAATCCACTTTCTGCTGTTAATATGCAATTCATACTTTGCCTTTTAGGCGAAAAATATTCAAGTTCTCCAAGAGTAGGCCCTGTTCTTTTGGACTTAATTTCTGAAACTATAGTTCAGTACAATTCAGTTCAGTTCAATACAACATTTGTTGAGTCTAGGATTTAGTTTAATGCAGTTCACTTCAGGCACATTCAATTCAGTTCAGTTTAGTTCAATTATAACTAGGGATTTGTTGATTTTGAGTTTCAAAAGATTGGGTTATTATAAATTTTATATCAACCTTCCTGAAAAGTGATACCATCATTTAACTACCAGAAATCTACCCCAAGTTCATCTTTTTTTCTAGACTATAATACATGTTTCATGTTCATTATTAGTCACTTCAATGTATTAACTTCATGTTCTTCCTATACTCTTGTTTTTTTTTATGATTTTGTTGATCTGTCCTGTAAAAAGATGTGAACTTATGAAGAAGCACAGGTTATTGCATGATACTTTCAGAAATTGTCAATGTTTGCTTATGAAACCTTCCCTTGACTCCATTTTAATTTCAGTGCTTTTACTCTCTTTTATTACATAACATTTAGGCTGTGGAATACTTGAGTGATAAGAAGAAATACAGCAACTTGGTTGATCCTACACTAAAGTCGTCCAAGAACGACGAGCTGGAAATCGTCTGTGAGGTCATCCGCGAGTGTATAAACGAAGATCCTCGGAAAAGACCAACACTAAAGGAAATAACCTCCAAACTGATGTCGGTAATCAAAATCTCCCCAGAGGCTGCTACTGCTAGACATTCACCATTATGGTGGGCTGAACTTGAAATTCTTTCAATGGATTCTGATTAAGAAGCTTCAAACAGCTCTGTATATTTGCAGTCCAAACACTCGTCGGTAAGTAACAAGATGTTAGTTTTTGTGTCTTTGATCTAAGAGTGTTTGGTAGGACGAAAAACGATTTCAATACTTTTTTCCCTCGAAACTTTTTCCCCATTTTACCTTGTTTGGTTTGGTCAGAATTATCAAATGGAAAACTTGGGCTGAAAAATTGTTTTACGCCCTATTGAAAATATTTTCGCCCAAAATTTGAAGGAAATTGTTTTCATTCATCCACATTCCACGTGCTCATGCCATCTTAGGGGCATATTTAAACCCTTTTTAAAGTTAGCAGGAGGGATTCATTTTCATTTCAACCAAACAATGAAAAATGCTTAAAATGGAAAATCATTTTTTTTGCAATAAAACAATGGAAAAGTTAATGAAAATGAGTTTTTTTTTGTCCAATATTTTCCATGAAAATCATTTTCAATTAAACATATTTTACACCCAACCAAGTGTAGCTTAAAATGAAACCTAAGTCGCTCAGAACCATATCATACACAGCCAATGTTCAAGTATTTGACTCATATATGTTGTTAAAGTTTTCAATGATATGGATTCAAACAGAAGTGTTGAAGTGTCTGTACTCATGTTCGAATGTCAAGGATTTGAGACAGAAATGAAGAGTCCAAGTAACACAATGTAACTGTAGAACGTATTCCTTTCGTTGATGCACAAGTTAAGGGTGAAATATGAAATGATCATCAGCCAACAAATTGAAATGGACTCAGTTATGGAGTGATATTTGATCTATTATGAGTAGTTCCAAGTTTTGAAGAAGAGCTTCAAATTTTAAGATTGAATTACTAGGAAGAGTTGTAAATTCTTTGTTGATACTTGATAGTAAGAAGTTTTACCTGCACAATTGCAGAATCTTCAGGTCATGTTCATAAAATTAAAACAAATACTTTGCAAAATGTGCTATTATAGAGAAGGTTATTGTACCATGATCATTAGTACTCATTCTGATAGGAGATTTTGTATTTGTTTTTTCGAAAATATGTACACTTTTGTTTTGAGACATACCGAACATTAAAAGGCGCACACATATATATTTTCATACTCCCTCTGTTTCTAAATAGAGTAGATATAAGTATATGTAGTTCAATAATTTGTATCATGTATTCTATTATATATATATGTACTCTATACGACTGTGCGAGGAGCTGAGGATTTAGCTCCAATACAATAATGCTAGAGTGCACATTGCAACAGAAAGGTCGCGAGTTTGATTCTTACCAACCCCCTCCCTCAATAAATGTAAGGACAATGTCAGTTCGTCATTCATGCGGGAGGAGTCATGCATTGGTACCAGATATAATAAACTTTTACACATTATTTTGGATAGAATAAATTGGAGAAAAAGGAAGGGAAATGAACGGAAGAAGAGCAAATATATTTGTTTTGGAAAAGGTCGGGAAATTGGGAAAGAACGGGAAAAAGAAATTCATTTTCCTCCCTCTCTTAATAATGATTATTCCTTCAAAGTCGAAGATAATTCGAGAAAAATTGAATCACACTTTCCTCCTTTCTTTAATTTCCATTCCCCTTCCTTTTTTTACCCTCCTTTATTTCTAGCTACTTCATATTGCTATCCAAACATAATGTTAATTCTAAAATTATAAAAGCAGGATTTAACTGATATATAATAATATAATAAAGCCTAAGACAAATATTATTGATCATTTGGCCTGAATGAAAACACAATTGCATGACAAATCGAGACTTTAATAATAATAAAACTAAAAAAAAAAGACAATTTAAGAATAATTGTATATAATTCTAGGGACAAAAAAAGGCATGCGAATTAAATTTAAAATCGCAATACCAAAGTCCACAAATTCAATTTCTAAGCAATAATTCAAAGTGACTAACAAATTGTTGCATTGGATAATAATATTGCAACACATATTACAACGACCATGCAATATAAAACACCTAAGCATCATAAATTAATGCGGTGTCATGCATGCATGCATGCAATGCACCCACACGGGCCGTGTTAAGTGTTAAACTATTTCTCCGTGCCACGTACACGGTCTTGATGCAACCCCCACCTCCGAATCCCGGATCGCAGCTCGGCAGCCGCTATTAAAAACTCGGCCGCCTGCTGCGCCGTCAGCAGCTCCACCACCAGTCGTATCGTCCTCATCCTCAATTCGTCCGCCTTTGCGACCACCATGCCGAGCTTCACGAGCGTGTGGTCCAGCCCGCCTGGCCCGGTCCCGCAGAGCCCGGACCATTCGGGCTCGGACCGGGCCACCTCCTCTTGCCAGTCGGCAAGCTCGTCCCCTATCTCGTTCTCCTCCTCCACGGTGAGGCACTGGAGCTCGCTGACCCTGGCCAGTTGGGCCGGGGTCAGCTCCCCAAGGTCCCCCGTGTGGTGGCCCCGAAGGATGTCCGCCACATGGGACTCAAACCGAATACTGGACTCGGTATATACCAAGTGGAACATGGTGGTGGGCCTGAAGCCCGCCACCCAGCTAAGGGACTGCTCCAGGGCCGAGGCCCAAGGAGCAGCAAACAACGAGAGGACGTCGGTTTTCGATGTCTCGATTTTCGTGTCATAGTAGTGGGCATAGTGGGAAACCACCTCTTCGACGAGGCGGCCGAGGTGGTGGTGGTCGGTGGAGGAGTTGGGACGTGGGGTAGGGGTGCTAGTGAGTTGGGAAATGAATTGGTTAAGTTTTTCTATCCATGAGTCATGAAATTGGTGGAAAGTAATCATCGTATCGCCTTACAATGTAAGGCGATCGAAATCAAGCCTGAGCAAAACTATCTAAAAAAAATAAAAAAGTTTGATTATGATTTCTTAGGGAAACGGCAAAAAAAAAATTATATAGACTTAAAAGTGAGGATGGGATAAATGAGAGAAAAGTGAAATATTTTTTTAAAGAAAAATAAGATGTAGTTTACAAGAAAAATTGGGCTGACATTTGGGACGTAGCATGTACTAGACGTGGATATCGAGTATCAACTATCAACACTGCCTTGAGTATATATAGGGATGTTCATAAACCGGTCCAGATTGAAATTTAGACCGTAACTGGATCGGTCCGGCCTAAATTGATTCGGTCCCGTTCCATGAAAATTGTGATTTTGGTTTACCGGTCCGGTCCAACCAAGTAAATTCCGGTCCGGACCGGAATAAAAAAAATTAATAAATAATTTTTTTTTTTAAAAGTGTACATAAATTTCGGTCCGGTCCGGTCCAAATCCGGACCGGTTAGAGGAATTTTTTTTAGAAACTGGTTTGAACCAGTCCGGTTCCGGTCCACAAAAAATGTGGATTCCGGTCCGATTCTGGACCAGTGCACACCACTAAGTATATATATGCATTATAAATAGACAAACTAAATAATGCTATGTTTGGATACAAATTTGAAATGATGGATTTGGGCCAAATTACATATTGACAAGTAAATATT
Organism: Salicornia ramosissima; assembly: GCA_951394345.1. Classification (NCBI taxonomy): domain Eukaryota; kingdom Viridiplantae; phylum Streptophyta; class Magnoliopsida; order Caryophyllales; family Amaranthaceae; genus Salicornia; species Salicornia ramosissima. The sequence continues at coordinate 58,776,688 of OX596235.1, read as the reverse complement.
GTGTATTTCAAATACTTCACAAAATCATACCATTTCAAATTCTAAAAACAACCCAAACAAATAATTGTCATTTGAATTGTAATATTTCAATTTCAGAAATTGAATTTATCAATTTGAAATGAATTCCACATATCCGAACACTACCTAAAATTAATTAAACACAAAATGAGGTTTTAGTCTAGTGGTTAAAGTTTCAGAATTCCAGTTATGATCTTCTTACAGACGCGTGTGTTAGTTAAATTAAGCCGGATGATCTTTAGTATCCCATATATTATCATACTAATAAAAATTAAATAATCGTGACATTTTTAAAGAGGTATATTATTTGCCTACATAAATGGAAAAATATTTGATCTTGACAAATAATATTTTTTCTAAAATCACAAAACTTTGGAAAATGGATGCAAAAATTATTATTATTATTAGTAAAAGTATTGGGTTAGACGGTCTGACCAAACAATCTGATCAGACGGCTGACCCATATACCCACTTATAATAGTGAAAAACTTTGAGAAGTTATAACTTTGCGCTCGGGTGTCAGATCGAGGCATATAATATGTCGAAATTGATTAATTTTTCGAGACGAACGCAATTGCAAATTTCCACAAGGGATTTGGCCACCGGAAATCGCCAAATGAGGCCTCTAAAGGCCTCAAAATGCAAAAAAAAACGTATCCAGGTTATATTTTGTCCAAGTTAGTTACAAATTGTGTTCAGGTTTTACAATATGTGTCCATGTTTACAAATGTTTCCAGGTTAACAATATGTATCCAGGTTTGTCCAGGTGTGTTCATATTTGTTCAGATTTGTCCAGGTTTGTCCACATCTATCCAGGTTTGTCAACATTAGTCCAGGTTTGTCCAGGTGTGTCCAGATTTGTCCATATTTGTGTAGATTTGTCCAGGTTTGTCCACATTTGTCCAGGTTTGTTCACATTAGTCCAGGTTTGTCCACATTAGTCTAGGTTTGTCCAGGTGTGTCCAGTTTTGTTCATGTTTGTCTAGATTTGTCCAGGTTTGTCCACATTTGTCCAGGTTCAACAATATGTGTCCAGGTTCAACAATATGTATCCAGGTCCAACATTATGTCACCAGGTTTAACATTATGTCCAGGTTCAACCATATGTGTCCAGATTCAATAATACGTATTCAGGTTGAGTAGGACTGGTCTGACAGTAAGCTTACTGTCAGACCTGTCCGATAAAATACTTTCTCTTATTATTATTATTATTATTATTATTATTATTATTATTATTTTATATAATTAACTTTGACTTACAAATTGCGAAACTTTGGGAGGGTAGGCTTCAAGTAAAGAGGCAGTTCTCTGGTTGGTTAATGACTTAATGCTAAGGCCTAAGGGCTTATTTTATATTTTTAAAGCAAAGGTATATAGTATATTCCTCTTGAAGATGAAAGATGAATCGATCCTATTTTATCACTAGATATAGGGGTTTGAATATTAGGGACAAGCAATTGAAGCAAAGCGGCACTTCAAGACATTAAATCATTAATAACGACAGTTAGATTATCACCTTTAAAAACGAATTGAGAATGGGGACTAAGAGATCATTATCAGTAACAATTAAGGCCTTGATTCAACTTATTTTAATTTTTGAGATGGATAAAAAAATTGAAGTGGAGCAGTTTTTTTTACTGGGAGGGAGTAACATATATATACAAGTAATAAAATACGGAGTAATTTTGTAGTTTCTTTATCTGTTATAGAGGTGACAATGGGTCGGGCTGGGTTCGGGACAGGTCCAATGCATAAAACAAAGCCAATTAAGCGGGCCGAGTTTGGGCCGGGCGTAATTCAGGCTCAAATTTCTTGGCTAAAGCTCAAAATTTTAGTGTAAACTTGGTGGGCTTTTCTGGCCGGGTCTAAAAACTAACCAAAAAGGTTAATTTTAAGTTTCCATACCCGCCCAAAAAAAAAGACCAGACCGGGCCAAAATTCAGACTTAATTTACATGTCTAAAGACCCCAAAAATTCAGGTCGAACTACTTTTGATTAGCTGTAAATTCTGTTATATTCATTATTCTAGGAGATCATTGAATTAAATTAAACATGCATAAAATATGACACTAGTCAAATTCATAGTAGACCGCTTGAACCGCCTTCCTCTTAACCACTTGCTGCTTCATCACTTCCCAAGGACTTAACTTTTCCACTTGCTCTTTTTGTTTTGAATTATTACTTAGTGGCCTATCATCTGCAACAAAATAATGCTATGTCATATCATTTTTATGTGCAACAATGTAACTTGATTCGAGATCCGAAATCCGATTCAAAATACATGACTCAAGATATGATTTCGGTTTGAATAGACAATTCGAAACCCGAAACAATCTGATTTGAATCGTAATCCAATCCGAGTTTTATTTGGTATGAATCTCATCTAAATCTAAATAAGCCTAATTCAAACGCGTCCGGTCTGAAAATAACCCGATTCGAAATTCTGGACTCATCTGATCCAAAAAAAATTAATTTTGGATATTATCCTAGTTTCCACTTCGAATGAAGCTATATACGGAGTAACAATAAATTAATCGACAACTTCAAAGAGCAATTATGTCATACAATTGTTGAAATAAATGAAAAACTATAATAAATTTTTATCACTAGTATCATTGTGGTGATCCGAATTGATCCGATTCGAAAAGATTTGACCTGTAGCGATCTGGTCCGAAACAATTCGATCCAAAATGGTCCAATTCGATTTAGTCCAAAACCGATCCGAGAATGACCCGTTTTGACACGTTCTGATCCGAAATGATCTGAGCTGAAATGATCCGATATGAGAATAATCCGATCCAAATTGATCCTTATCTGATTTTGGTCCGAAACTTCAATTCGAAACCCGATCTAGTCCGAATAGTGCATCGGACTGAACTTGGTCCAAATCCGAAACGGCCCGATCCGAAAGTGGGTCGAAAGTAATTTGACCCGAAATGGTCCAACCCAAAACGGTCTAATCCGAATCCGATCTGAACGGTCCGATTGCCAGGTCTAGTTTAGCTGTAATAAAGAGTAGAGAGGAAAATTATTTAACCATTGCAATTAAAAAAAATGAAGGAGAGGGACGGTGAAGATGAAATAAAGTTTCATACGCCTTTATTTTAATGGTGAGATAAACTGAATCGTAGCGCAAGACGATGAGAATTGAACCTAAAGCTCGATCTTTTTCATATATTGGCATACCAAACAATCACATTCTCCGTATAACTCAAGGAAGAAAGGACAGTTAATAAATCAATTGTAACACCCAAAAAATTCCTTACTTGAAAACTTTAAACATTATTTAAAATTATGACATAAAATATATTTGAAAGGAAATTTCCAAAGTATTACCGCCACGTGTGAAAACGTTTCGACTTATTCAGAATTTTGCAGCGGAAAAACTTTAACAATTATTTAAACCAAATAGCGTAAATGAAATAACATTTTAGAACAAGCTCAAATACAAGAATTGTTAACTCTCGGATAACTCTCAACCCACGACAATGCATATGCCGAAATGCTTGAACTTCACCCATCAAGCTAACTTGTGCAATTCTGCTCCCCAATAATACAAGTGTATAAATTGGTTCATCACAGGGTCATTAAGGCGAGGGCCATGACCAATAAAGACACACACAAAAGCACGTAATCAGCAAAAGTTGAGTACATATATATACTACAGGTGACAATAAATAAATAAATAAACAAGTAAATTTATAAATAAATAAATAAATTACTGTAATTGAGTTAAGACTATAAACTCCATGATCAGACAAATTAAAGATAGTGGTCAGATTAAATAATGGTGAAATACATATTATTTGTTTATTTTATTAAGAGATTGGATTCACATCGAATGGGCTCCCAAAGATAAAAGATAAGGAAAGTTGCCTACCACGGCTGCCACCTGGCCACGCACTCGGTTGTGATCCGAGTGGGAATATCCACCATAAGGTGGGTGAAAGATAAAATGTAAAGAAAGTTGTCTACCACGGCTGCCACCTGGCCACGCAGTCGGTTGCGATCCGAGTGGGAATGTCCACCATAAGGTGGTTGGGATCCCAAAATAAAATAGAAGAAGAAAGAGAAAAGAGAAGAAAAATAAAACAAGAGTGAACGACGTCTCGTACCTCTTGATAGGAGCATAAGCTCCCCCCATTGTTCATACTCAAGGTATATACGTTCCAACAGTTTTGGTGTGAATCTCGTTTCACTTTACATGATTTATAGTGTTATTAAGAGAAATCAGGTTTTATTTTATATCCCTAAAAATCTACAACACCAACACTCATAATTCAAAACACATAGCTGCAGGTTTAATTTTTTTACTTATTTAGCGATTACATAGTTAAATCTTTTAATGCCCCTGGCCCCACACAATGGTGGTAAAATAATATTAATGCCCCCAGGCCCCACATTAAGCGGTAAAATGGTCCATAATTGAATTCCTATTCCAAACTGTGATTAAATACCCAATTCATGACAACATGATGTAACAATATATGTTTCCTTCTTCCACAATCACAGATATAACATATAAGCAGCCATCACAGTTCAAATCATGCCCTAGACATGCTACTACATGCAAACAATTTCCTAAGTACATACGTACCTGGTGTAATATACCCTACTAGCCACTGTTAACAGAATTATCTAAATTCAAAGTCTCCTATAATAAAATATGGGACTAATTAATTCCCTTAAACATATAAACTATCCTAAGTATATATATTACAAAATTCCAGCTTCTATAAAATTCCAAAAATTATTTTTAATCCTTTCTTTTAATTCAAACATTACACTATTGTGCCCTTTAATAAAACGCTAAGCAACCACTAAACTAAATATTTGAAATACTATTTTAGCGTGTAAATACCAAAATTCCAGCTTATATAAAATCGTTTAAAACCTTTCAAAAAGCCCCGAACTCGAAATTTAAGATTTCAGCCCTAAAATTTCAAGAAATCATCCTATACAACTCATACTTAAGTCCTCGTATTCAAAACAACATAATAATTTAGGTTTAATTAGGGTTTAAACATAATTTATAAAATCTGAAATTTAAATCAAAATCTTGAGTCCAAAACATGATTAAACAACAACATTAAATCAAAATTAATTAAGTATAACAATTTATAAATTATAAACATCAAGAATTAAAATTAAATAAAAGATTTTTTTTTTTTTTTATACAAGAAGACTCACGCACAACAGCGAGGGAGGTTGACGGCAGGGCGGCACCTCGACGGCAAGCGGGTGCGTCGGCAGGCGGCGAACCTCCAGGCGGTAGTGGCGGCGACGACCCTTGGCTCCTCCTGCGATGTTGCTGCTGTGTCGGGACCGAGGACAGCAACAACAGGCGGTGGAGTGCCTCCGACTGGGCAGCAGCCTAGCACGGCTGGGCGGTCTCCGGCGCGGCAGAAAAGGGAGAAGAGGGTGGTGGTGGTGGCCGTCATGGTTGGTGCTTGGTGGTGCGGCTGCGTCGTGCCATTGCTGCTGTTGTGGTTCGTGGAATACTTCAAACGGAGGAGTTTTTTTTTTTTTTTTTTTTTTTTTTCTTTTTCTGGTTTATAGTTTTGACCTAGTTTACGCTAATAGATATATACTACTAGGGTCCGATTTGGATTTCCCGCTGCGTTGGGCTTGTGACAGTGGAAATAAAACTTTTAACTTTTTTGAATCAGAACATTTTATTTTTGTAAACGACGTCCAAAATACATAATTAAAACCTTTAATATTATTTCCAAATATGATTTTATAAAATTTCTTTATAAATATACATAATTTATTTAAATATCCAATAAATAATATTTTGTAAATATTGACTTTAAACCATTTTATTAATCATAATTCGTAAGCATATAAAATATATTTTTTAGGCGTATAAAAATACATGTATAAGTGTACAAAAATACGGGTATTACATCAATGGCTTTATCTCTATTTCTTATCCTGAAAGTCCATGATTCTAAACCTAATATTTGCGCAAAAAAATGTTAGCTTTCTTACATCAATGTTAACATTTGTCTTTTCACACCTGTTTAAACATAATTTTGACCAATAATCTCTAGCATTTAATAAACCTAAATCCCACATTTGAAAAGTGCATGTCATCACAATTCCAACAAAATCAGGCATGAGTATGTTTTAATTTACGATAAACAACAATTAATAATTAAATTAACTTAGATGAATAGTCCGTTAAAAAAAAACTTAGATGAATAGTGTCTAAAATCAACTTGTTATATCCACGGGAAATCGGGAATAAAGCTGGCAATCCCTGACACGACACGATAACACGACTCGAACCCACCACGAATTCACTGAGAGAAACCCGAAACCGACACGACACGACACGAAATGACACGAAACTGACCCGTTTTGACACGATTGTCTTAGAAAGTATGTATTTTACATTTTTGTAACTTTTAACATAATTAATAAACGACCCGAAACTGACACGAAAGTTTTTACGAACACGACCCGTTATCCTGTTTTGCCAACTCTAATCGGGAATAATAAAAACAGGACAAATTAATGAAGAAAAAAAAAACAAACATAGGAGTAGTGGTCTAAAATCCAGATCTACAATAAGGCTTAAAGGTGTTTATCGAGGGAGACGATCTCGAGTTGGGCGTTGCTCAACTCATTGTAACACAAATTACATTTGTCTTACAACGAACATAAATCTTCCAAAATTATCAAACAAATTTCAATCAATTTCAAACAAGCAAAACTCATCATAACACAAATTACAGATACAATCTCCAAAAAAAAAAAAAAAAACCAGAATCAAAGAGACTGAGAATCATGATGTTTCTCGAATATTTTTTGAGCTGATTTACTCCCAAATTATCTCCATTTGTTGAGCGTAGAAGCACAAATCACAGATAAAATCGCCAAAAAAAATAAAATCAAAGAGAGATTATTTCAAAATTTCCTGAGCTACATTCAACTGAGAATTATGCCGTTTGTCAATTTGTTAAGCTGATTTATTCTCAAATTCTCTCCATATGTCGATCGCAAAAGCACAAATTACAGATACAATCTCTAAAAAATTAAAAATCACAAAGAAAACCACAATCAAAGAGGCATTATTTCAAAATTTCCTGAGCTACATTCAACTGAGAATCATGCCGTTTCTCAATTTTTAAGCTGATTTACTCTCCATGTGTTGATCGCAAAAGCACAAACTACAGATAAAATCTCCAAAAAAAAGAAGAAAAGAACCACAATCAAAGATACATTATTTCAAAATTTCCTGAGCTGAATTCGATTGAGATTCAAGCCGTTTCTCAATTTGTTGAGCTGATTTACTTTCGAAATCTCTCCATTTGTTGATCGCAAAAGCACAAATCACTAAACAAATTCAAAATAACAACATCAGAGTACCACCAAATTAATCTATGATTTATGAAGATTGAGATGAATAAAGAAGAAATCATTATTAGCTTGAAGAAAACAGTAATAATGGAGTCATACCTCCGGCGCCCATGAAGTAGAGAAGGCGTGTAATCTTCTGCGCTGGTGGTCCACTCAACTCTTCTCCGCTCATTCTCTTTCCTTTTTTTTCCCCCTTTTTTTTTCTTTTTTGTCTTCAAATTGATTTTTGCCTAAATTCCCACTTCAAAGCTTAAGATAAAGGTTTAGTTGTCAAAAATAAACAAAGGAAAAAAAAAACACAGCTCTCTCTCTCTCCTCTCTCCCTCTTCACTCGACAAATTCAGAAAAAAAAAACTTTCGAACCTGCAGCAACAGCAGCCGCCGGAGGACCACCGCTGCACCGCCTCCGTTCGCTGCTCCTCTTCCGCCGCGACGAAGCCTCCAAGACCGCCGTGCCAGCCGTCCTTGCCGGTCGACGGTATTATATGAAAAAAAAAACTCTTTCTCTTTCTTTAATTTTTTTTTTGTTCTTGCTTAATCTTGATTTGAATCTGAAATTTTATTTATGATAATTTTATGTTTTACTCATTGTTTTGGATGAGTTTTGTTGATTTTTAAATTCTGATTTGTTGTAGTTTTTAGGATTGAATTTCAGATTTTGTATACATTCTATAAACCCTAAAATTCTGTTTATGCATATGTTGTTTATACTATTTAAATTTCATATCAAGATTTATTATAGGAAAATTTAATTACTTCCTATGATTTTTTTAATATGATAATAGTTATAAAATTTTAGATTTGAAAAGGGGCTTAAAAACAGAAATAAACATGTACGACAAATTTATTTTGTGATTTCTATGTATCGGATTTGTTATCGGGAAGTAGGGTTTGAACTATGATATTATTATGATTCGAAAAGTATGTTTATGATGTTTTAAGGATGTTTGGATAAGTAATATTATTATGAAATTTTATTTAAAATTTTATATTTTGTGTTTTAGGTATTTTTGGTTAGAGTTATATATATTATAATATGTATAAACGTTATATGCGAAGTTAGGACTTAAAACATTGATTTTATGGGTTTTATTAGGTTTTAATATTGCAGTGATTTTTGGAAAAATAGTTTAATTTCAAAAGTTTTAGTTGTTAATAGCGTAGAAGGGTTTCCGGTAGTGTTAGAAACACGCCGGGTGTTGATAGAACTGTAAAAATTGATTTTTGGGACGTCTCGGAAGGGTTATAAGTGTTTTTTATTGGAGCTGAAAATATTTAATAATCACGTCCACGTGATGTTTTATTTATTTATTTAAACGTTGGCTTGGTATTTTAATTAGAGGGCACAAAAACATAATTTTTGAATTAAAGAAAAAGGTAAAAGTAATTTTTAAAAATTGTATAGACGCTGGAATTTTGTAACATGTACTCCCTCCGTAACATAATTCTGGCAACAAGTTATTTTTCACGCATTTCAAGGAAGCAATTTAAGGGTGTAAATGAACAAATTAATAAAAATGGTTTTAATACAAGTAAGATTGAGATCATAAGTTACTAGTCTTAAAAAAAAAATTGATCAATTTATTCATTTACACCCTTAAATCGCTTCCTTGAAATGCGTGAAAAAAACTTGTTGCCAGAATTATGTTACGGAGGGAGTATTTAAGATAGTTTGATGGGTATGAGGGTATTAATTAGTCCCGTTGTTTCGTTTGTAGGGGACTTTAAATTCGGGGAATTAAATTTAACAGTGGCTAGTCGAATTTATTATACGAGGTACATATGTACTCGAGAACTTGATTTCATGTAGTATCATGCTTAAGGGAAGCTATGTGAACTATGTTTGATGGTATGAATGCATGGTTGTTTGATTTAAATGCATGTATGACATATTTTGGTTAGTAGTTGAATGGGAAGTTTTGTGAATATGTTGGTATCATGAGAGCTATGCTCATTTTGAGATGGTTGATTGAATTTAGTTATTATTCAAGCAAGTATTAGAAGGTAGCAATCAAGACTAATTACTCACATGTTGAGTTAGTTAAGAAAGAGATTTTATTTATTTTACCACCTCGTGTGGGCCAAGAGGCATTATTCTATATTTACCACCAAAGTGTGGGGCCATGGGCATTAAAAGACATAAATAAAATATGTGTTTGCTAAATTAAAGATAAATAAATCTGCAATTGATTGACTATGTGTATTAATGTGTTGTGAACCCTTAGTGTAGTAAATAAATTCAAAATTTCATAAACATTACTAAACACGTAAAGTGAAAGAGGATTCACACCAAAACTCTTGGAACGTATATACCTTGAGTATGGACACATGGGGGGAGCTATTATGCTACTGTAGGGGGCATGAGACGTCGTGCACCCCTTTTATTTATTTTGGGATCCCAACCGCCTTATGGTGGAAGTTGCTGCTCGATTTGCTACCGAGTACTGCTCGAATTAAAATTATTTACTCTTCAGGGGACATTGATGTTATTGAAAGTTATATAAGTTTGGGAAGCAATATTGTAATGAATAAGTTTATTGGGATGTTTATTCTTATGGTGTAATTATCTTCACCCAATCAAAGAGCCAACTAAAAAAACTGCTCCAAAAAGCCAACTTTTCATCCAACCAAAAAGCTAATGAACAAACATATTTTTTGGTTGTTTGACCATATTGAAAAGCCAAAAGACAAAGTCATCCAAAAAGCCAGTTTCCAAACAGGCAAAAATTTACCAATATTAATTACAACTAAAATAAAAAATATTAGGAAGAAAGTATGTATACCCTTGCGAGTTTCCTCTTTCGGTCTCATTTTGTTGATGGTTTTGCTAGTTGTTGTGATCAGCGACGATGGAGAAGAAGGATAGCTCAAAGTTGAGAATAGCAATCATACACCCGGATCTCGGTATAGGTGATTCTTCATTTTTGCTTTCTTTTTTTTGGAGATGAAATGTGAACTCAACATATATGTTTATAATTTTCAGATTTTAATTTCTTCGATGAATTGGAATTGAATTAGTGAATTTATATTAGGGTTTATTGTCTGAAACATTTTAAGTAATGTTTACGGTCATTGATAATCTAGTTTGAATATTTGAAGATTTTTCCAAATTAGGCTGGAATTGTGCATAATTTGAGTGAACTGAGAAAACTAGTTTCTGATGGGAACTGTATATCTGATTATCTGGCCATCTAGGTTACTGGGTTTATCTTCAATTTAGATAAGGCTACCGTGTATGTACCTTCTAATTTTTAGTTTTACTAGTTTATCTTTGCGCCAATGAATAATTTATCAGCATAAAATAACTATACTCAGTTGCTATGGCTTCGTCCCGATTTCAATATTGGCAACATCGATGTGATTTATAATTTTATACCTCCTCGATGAGTCATGTTCCTGTGGCTTCGTCCTGATTTCGATTTATCACCTCACACACGGGCAATGCGACCTTGGTGATCTTGAGATAGGACCTATGGGTGGGGCCCATGTGTATCTTACCGGTTTGAAAGATATGCACGATTCAAATTACTACCTCCGTATTGCAATACTTGCAACTTTTACCATTTTAGGTTGTAACACAATACTTGCAACAAATTTTTTTTTACTATATTTGGTGAAAAAATTATCCAGGCTTTTTTTAACTTTACTTTTGTTGTGGGTCCACTTAATTATTCATTTTTCACTCTATCTCTCTCTTAAAATCCATTTTTGCCTAGGAGTCCGTATCGCATACTTATTTAGCGAGTATTGCGATACGGAGGTAATATTAATATCTTTGGTAACACCATTGAATTTTCAAATTTTGATTTTTACTAAATGCTAATTGAAACCACTCTAACAAGTTCATATATGATCATGTCTATTGTACGTATATAACTTGTAAAATGGGAAAATTTTAATAGTGTAAAACACGAAGTGCAATGATCATATGGAATAGACAGTGGCAGATTCAGATTTTTAAAAATTGGGGCCGGATTATGGATGTCGGACCTTAAGAAAACATGAAAGTTCAAAAACAAAATTAAGAAAAAATAGAAAAACCCTTACAGTGTGTTTGGTTAAACTAAGTAGAAAGAAAGGAAGGGAAAGGAAAGAGAGGGGAAGAGTGATGAGTATTCCTTCCAAATACTCCATTGTTGGAGAGATCGATTTCTTATAATTTAGGAACTCACCCAACTTGAAGTACTTTGAGGCATTATAGGCTTTGCTAGAGCAAATTGGCAACACTATGTCTTGTACTAGACTAAGATAAATAGATAATTATGGTAAGCCAGTGCGGTCAAACATGCAATGGGAATGTTTGTAGCTCTTTAGGGTTGCTGATGTGAAGCATTGATGCCCTATATAGGGAATACCTTATTTCGGATCTGGGAGAATGCCAATTGTGATGTTTTCTCTTACCATTTTTATATGCTTTTGTTCTTTATCCTGGCACCATTTTCAAGATAAGCTTTTTTTGCTGCATTATGAAAATTGATTCTCTAGACATACTTTACTTGTGGTAGATCATGAAAAATTGTAATGTTTTGTAGGCGGAGCAGAACGATTGATTGTAGATGCTGCAGTAGAACTAGTATCCCATGGGCACAACGTGCACATTTTCACATCACATCATGACAGGAATCGTTGTTTCGAAGAGACTCTAAGTGGTAAGGACATACTCTGCGAAATGTTTGTTATCTTTTTTACTACTGAATGAGCATAACTCAATGTTACAAGGGACGAGAATCGATTCGAAACGTGGTACGAAAACGGATACGCGGTACACTACCCTTAGGTGAATCGGGAACGATGAGCCTTTTTTTAATAGATGACAATAAAAGTATATAATTAAATGAACCCAACAAAATTTTAAAATGACTTTACTATTGATAAGACTCTTTGTATTTTGATTAGTAAAATAATACTTAGTACAATAATATTTTGTAATCCGTATGAGAAACGAACCGGGTCGTCGCCTGCAGCGTTCTGGGTCGTGTTCGTTTCGCGATTCGGTACGAACGATTCAGATCGCAGTTCGGGCGTACGTTCCACGTTCCTTGTAACAGTGGCATAACTTATTTTCGTATTCAGTTAAGATCCTTCACTAGTTCACTCTTTCAAAAATGGTGCAATACATCGAATTCAACGTTATATTTTGAAATGAGTGGCTTTTTATAAAATGAGTGGCTTTTTATAAAATGATTTATTTTTTTCTTTTGGGTTTTTCTATGTAGTGCCCTTGTGGTATAGCGTTTTCTACGATGTACCCCTCCAAAATGGGACTTCTACATGGTACCCCTGACGAACTACTGCTCACCACGTAGTACCCCTATAAATTACTAATTACGTAATTAATACACTAAACATGATTATTAGTACACTAATCTTCATGATAAATATAAACAACTGCTAATTATTATTATTTTTAAAAAATTTCAGAAGTTTTTGTTTTTTTTAATTGTATTTTTTGGTAATTCTTTGGTAATAATTAGTCATAATTAGTAATAATTAGTAGCAAATTATATTAATTATGACGCTTAGTGCACTAATAATCAAGTTTAGATTGTTAATTACGTAATTAATAATTTAGAGGGTACTAAGTGGTGAACAGTAGTTTCTTAGGGTAACATGTAGAAGTCCAAATTTGGAAGGGTACATCGTAGAAAATGCTATACCACAGGGGCACTACATAGAAAAACCTTTTTCTTTTTCTTCAAAATTAAAAATTAATTGCACCTTAAAAAAAAGGAAAGCAATCTTATAATTTGCTGTTTTCTTACCCTTACCCTTTTCTTGAAATTTGAGTATTGCCTTTTGTAGTCCCCAGACCCATATCCATTTCTCATATACCTGTGTCAATGTAATCTAAGGTTTTGTGACTGGGCGGTATGATTTGCATTTATTGCTTCTCTTTGGTCTTGTACTATTAAAAGTACACTTACGGCAACGTTGCAAGTTAATAAAGGTTAGAAACAGGGAAAAACCCTTATGGAATAATAAATAAAAAGTAAATGTAACAAGACATTGATAAGTTTTGGGAGATATGTGCTGAAAACCAGTGTAGGCTATCACTGCGACTTATTCTAGAAGTAGGACAGCTCAGCGCCTCAGCAAGTTCGTAACTAAAAGAGGAGGAGAGAATCTAGGCCAGCAATCAACCGCTAGTAGTAGAAATATGATATAAATAAGGTGTATTGTGTAGTTGGTTATGAGATTTTGTTATGATGAGGTAGCAGGAGAAAATCTAGTATGAGAGCTTATATAAATACTAGCCTTATGTGCACGCTATGCGTGCTTTAACGTATGAGTATCTTATATAATGTTTGTATACATTATTTATGAGCTTTTTGAAAATAAGATTATGAATGTTTAATTTCTTCTACTAAACTATATCTGATCAAATTTTCACTGTAATTAAAAGATAAATATTTAATTTGAAAAACTATATAATATAGGTGTCCATCTGTAAAAATCAAAAATATTAATTTTGCTGCTTTTATTTATTTTTGTAAATTATTAATTTTGTGATATTTTCATTTAAAAAGATAAAAAAAGTGTTATATTTATGGGGAATAAATAATTATTTTCTCTTTGATTGATAATTCCTTATTTGTTATTGCTTGATTAAATTTAATTTATATTTTAATTATCTTTATTTCATAAGTAAGGGAAGATCGGTATTTTAGACATTTTTATATAATAGAGATTTATACTAATAAAAAAAGTATTTGTGTGAAAAAATATACCAATATGGGTATCTAATTGTAGAGAATTTAAAGATATGAATTTTGGTGTTTGTGTTTTATTTTTTGGAATTATATATTTTGTATTATTTTCATTTTAAAAAATACAAAACTTTCCTTTTTAGTTAATATTATATAGTTTGAGCATTTAGAAATTTTTTAAAGGGTAATTTAGACTTTTTGAGGGGGGACACCATGACTCCCCCCTTGGCTTATATAATAGAGATTGTAATTGTAATATTGTTTTGGAAGGCGTGAAGAGAAATATACACAAAAGTACAAAATCATTTGAGGGAGAGCATCTTACCTCTCGAAAGTAGGATAACTGATAAGTGTGATTCATTTTCTGCATTTCTTGGCTTGTTTGAGCTAAACTCTTTGATTCACAAAAATATGTTGTATATTAGGTTGTATTCATAATTCATGTAAAGAAGTGTATAAATAAAAACTTAACAGCAGAGCATCACATGCTATGCCCGATAATGCCAAACTAATTGTAAAGCTAATGAAGCTCACTAAATAAATTGATATACATTACAAAATATTCTAATAGAACCTTATAGAGCGAACCACAATGGATTATAGGAAAATCTTAGTGGAACAAAGGGAGTGCTTCTTTTTGGATAATATTTTAATAGAACCTTGTAGAGCAAACCAGAACGGATTATAGGAATATCTTAGTGGAACAAAGGGAGTGCTTCTTTTTGGATAAATAAAATTGTATGAATGTTGCGGATGAAGAACCCTCTGAAATTTGGAGGTGGGCATACCATATAGAAACCCTAGGAAAAGCCCCCGAAAGTAGCACCAGAAGGAAGCTAGGTAGTCTGGTACACCACTTATCCTTCATAGTCTACAGATCTGTAGCTATATTCCAAATATATTTCTTTCTGCTTAAACCATAAGAACTGGTAATCCTGATGACCTGCATCAAAATTTACTGATATAACTACTTTCTAAACATCGGTGATGAATAAACAAAATGAATGAATAGGTGAGCAAGTCTATAATCAATAGTGTTCACACATGTTAGTTACACATATTATACAAAATCAAATTCATGTAGAAAAAGTTAGCAACCTGCAATGCAGGAAGGTGATTCCCCATTGCACAATTCAGCAAGCACTAAGAACAAACATTGCTGGAAACTTAATTATTTGGTTACTGAGTTTGTACTATGTAGTGTTGAACCTTTCTATACAAGGCGTCCACCCCACTGAAAGGCTTGAATTCTTATCTATTGTTCTTATTGATCGTTGGTTTGGGTTTGCACATGCATTTCTGCTAGTCCATGTAATGTGTTCTAGCCTGCTAGGATGAATTTCAAACGTAAAAACTAGAAATCACATTTAAAAAGCAAGTCTGCTACTCTGCTGTGCTGAATATTGATGGCCTGTTTTATCCATAGTTCCACACTGTACAGTCAATGCCTAATTAATCCATTAAACTTTCCAGGTGCCTTTCCAGTCACTGTATATGGGGATTTTCTACCACGGCACATTTTCTATCGGCTCCATGCTGTGTGTGCATATCTCCGATGCATTTTTGTTGCACTTTGTGTTCTACTGATGTGGCCATCATTTGATGTTATAATAGCTGATCAAGTCTCCATAGTCATTCCAGTATTGAAGCTTAAACGTTCCATAAAGGTAATCAATCTAGCCTTTTTCTATATGTTGTTATAATGATATTTTATTGTTCTGTATCATTGTTTTAATGCTTTTTATCAATTTTCTTTTTGGTTGCTGGTGCAGGTCGTCTTTTATTGCCATTTTCCAGATCTGCTATTGGCTAAACATACTACTTTACTTAGGAAAATATACCGAAAGCCAATTGATTATATTGAAGAAAGAACTACCGGTATGGCTTTGACTTGATCTTTCATTAATTGTTCTCATGTTTCTACTTTCTATATCAGTCTGAGTAAACTACATCTTTTATACAAATGGATTTGTAGGAATGGCAGACTTAATTCTGGTAAACAGTAAGTTTACTGCATCAACTTTTGCAAACACTTTTAAGCATCTAGATGCTGGTGGAGTGCGTCCATCTGTTCTTTACCCAGCAGTTAATGTCGACCAGTTTGGTGAAGCTTACGCATTCAAGTAAAAAACATGCTTGCACACCCTTGGTATTTCTAGTTCTAAGCTTAATTTTAAACAAACCTCTTTAGGCCTTAGGCCTTTTTTTTTGTCTATATAAATCGATCTATCTTATTTCTGGACCTAAGTTTGGATCTAATGTAATAGGATGAATTTTCTGTCAATCAACCGTTTTGAACGAAAGAAGAATATTGACTTGGCAATTTCGGCATTTGCAAGGCTTCTCACCCACGAGGGAAATAAATCAGATAATGTAACACTGACTATTGCTGGTACGTCATTGAATTCAATTCCAAGTCTTTCCTTCCTCTTCTCATTATTATTATTATATTAGGGTCAAATCTCAAGTGATTCATGTGCCAGTCATTGTCTGAGGGATATGTGGATGGTAGAGGTATATTTAGAGGCAGTTCTTGATTTATATTGAAATCTGTAGATCACTAGATTGTTGATAAGTGATATGCCAGACTAGTGTCATCACTTTTTTTTTCCCCGCAAAATCTCTCTTATTTCCTATCTATATCCCGTAGCTTCTGTCAAAACTTGAAACTCAGCATGAATATAATGAAGCTGCTTAGGGTCTTGTCTAATAACCTAATTGTCTAATTTAAGTGTATAAGCAAATTTTTAGGTTGGTCCTTGTGACCTTCAGTGGTTGGGATCATATCGAAGCGTTGCTTCCCATTTCTCATTCTTGCCCTTTGAAATTTAATTCTCATGCACAAGCTCTTTTTGTCTTGTCTTTGAGACTTCGGGTGAGAGGGCCTGCTTGGCTCCTTCATCACTTCAGCAGATTTGTTTGATGTAATTATATAATTTGCATCTTTTCTCCACTGTTTGAAGGTAATACTGTAATAGTGGCTGAATTGAATTTCTAAAAGACAACTGTGTTGGCTTAGGAGCAGATGACATAATTTCGCATTATTTGATACCGCTTTCCAATTTCTGAGGAATGACATGGTTTATTAGCCAAGTCCTTATCTCGAGTTCAAAATTTTGACTAGTCTATTGCATTGATTTTGTTCTAGAAGATCATAAACCAAACCACAGGAAACATTGCCTCATGACTTGAAATTGGGTAAAATTATTGATCTTCAAGATTGAAGTTGACTAGGGGCAGTGTCTTGTAGATTAGCATTGACAGAGTTTTGTTCATACTGAAATTAGAGTATAATTTAGACGGCTTTTTTGACTTTTCTTCACATTGTAGATTTTCGCACAAGCCATTATTGGATTTCAATAATTCAATAATTTATGAATAAACTAATTAGTGGAAACTTTCATGGGTGTCAAACAGTGAAAGTTGTTTAAACATAAAAGTGGGTTCAGCACTTCAGAATTTCAGATGCCTACCTGAACCTCAGTTTCACGGTGACATTATGTTTTCTGATAAAATCCCGCCTTATTATTACGATGATGATGACTTTTTTCTTTTCTTTTCTTTTTTCTAAAAAAAAATCATTTTGAGTTGAGGGACATACCGCCAGTAGTGCGTGTGAAGATTTGGTTAATTTAGTTTGTGTTGCAGCACCCAATGGACTATTTTTCCTGGAGCAGTTATTCTGTTTTAATTGCTGATCATCAAGGTTGCATAGAAACGGATACAGAAATGGGTAACAGTACAATATAGATACGCAATATGCCTATTGAAAAAAATACAAGATACGAGTTCGACTAAGTAAATATATCTTAATTTATTACAAAAGGAAAATATTTATCAACTGTTTTAACTTTTAAGTAGATTATCAAATTTTTGATCAAGATATTCAAGAAGCATAAAAAATGTCATTTAATAGAATATAAACTAGGCAAAGAGATTGCTCCAATGATTTTTTTTTTTTCTAAACACAATTATAAGAATATAAAAGAGCAAAATATTGAGTACCCATGAAGTCCGAGTGTCATACTCTTATTCAGTATGGGTATGTGAGCAAAAATGGAGTACCCATGATTCCTAACTAACCATTATGATCAGGAACTTTGGGGTTGGTGGGTAGTGGCCTAGTGGGTACCGATGTATACCTTGTTATTTGTTTAACTATTTTTTTGCATGGTGGTTAATATGTCCCTTTTATGTTATCTTTTTTTAAGAGTTCTTGTCATTTTCTTGTTCCTGTCAAGTTTACCTGTTATCATATTTCTTCTTATCACTAGTTCACTTTGTCTGCATTAGAAAATCATGGATTGACTTGCATGTCTATTATTTTCCTTGGATCATTGGACATTAAGGGTTTTTTTTTATTTATTTATAATTTTTCCTTTCAATTTAGGTGGCTACGATAAACGGTTAAGAGAAAATGTTGAGTACTTAGAAGAACTCAAATTCCTTGCACAAAGGGAAGGAGTGGCCGATCGAGTCAACTTCATCACATCTTGCTCCACAAGTGAAAGAAACATACTTCTTTCCGAATGCTTATGTGTCCTTTATACTCCACAGGTTTGTTTCTAACTTCTATCATTCGTTTTCTGGTTGTTTCCGTCATTAATTTCACTAAATAACCTATGGAGTAGAGAATTGTTTACGGTGGCGGAGCTAGGAATTTTTTATCACGGGGGTTAAAATCAATATCACACAAAAGTAATAAAAGGGTAAAGAGCAAAAAATGCTAATAAGACTCGAACCGTAGTCTACAAAAGTATAAACAAACAACCTAACCAATTGAGCTACTAGATTTTTATTGTTTATTTTCACTTAAACATATACTAGCGATTTTGGGCCAAGGGGGAGGCCAAGGCCCCCGCCAGCCCCCTCTTGGCTCCACCCCTGATTGTTTAACCCGACTTGTTATGTATTTCATTAGGATGAGCACTTCGGTATTGTACCTTTGGAGGCAATGGCAGCCTACAAACCAGTCATTGCATGCAACAGCGGAGGACCAATAGAGACTATTAAACACGAAATCACAGGATTTCTGTGTGACCCTAACCCAGATGAGTTCTCCTTGGCTATGGCCAAATTCATTCAAGATCCTAAGTTAGCTCAAAGAATGGGCGATGAAGCTCGGCATCATGTCTTACAGTCATTTTCGACCAAGGTTTTTGGCCAGCATTTGAACCGATATGTTCTCGGTGTTGCCCGAGTGAAATGTGACTGAGAATCAACTCTGCAAATTTTGCACAGACTAACTTCTGGTGAAACACAACTTTTGCTCTGCCAATGGAGTTTTCATATGAGTCGAACACACCTGTAAAGTTTTGTAATCTTTTCTTCTCTGCAAATTTAATATTTTCTCTGCTCCTTATGACCATATCACTCGAACATACCCTTTTGGCATGCATTTTAATAGAGTTTTGAGAATGTAAACGTGCACAATTAGTTAGATAATTTTAACAGCGGTGACTTATAGTATTCCTCTTGCTTGTGTTTAAATTAATTTGATTAATTTGCTTATTTACATACGGAAAATCTCTTTCTTAAAATACTTGTTAGAGGGGTATGCTGTGAATACTATGAGGCGGAGGAATTATATTTTTTAGCATCAAATACAGAAAAATATTGGGGGGGGGGGGGACCCTGACCATATACCGTTTACATTTGATCAAATGACTAAAATTAAAATTGCTAACTCGAGAATTATTTTGTCATATAGTATTTTTTTTTTTTTTTAAAATTGATAAATTTTTGTGGTATTAGGCCTTAAAACGTGCCCTGCAAAATAATAAAAAAAGCTTCGGATTGGATCAATTTGATTTATTTGATAAATTTTTGTTGTACTAGGCCTTAAAGCGTGCCCTGCAAAATAAAAAAAAAAAAGCTTCGGATTGGATCAATTTGATTTAGTCAACACACATATTAGAAGGGAGAGGGTGAAGAATCCTTTCATATGTGTGCAGTAAAGTTCAAACGTAGAATGTCATTTATGGCGAAAGACTTGTGCTATTGTGGCACGAATATACTTTGATCCAAAAATGTATAATTTTTTAACACTTGATTCGAAAATAATGCACCCATATGTAGTTCAAAATTATCATCCAAATACATTAACCCTAATTCTTTCTACATGTACTCCCTTCGTTCCAAAAAAAAAAATGCTCCACTTTTTTTTGGTCCGTTCCAAAATACTTGCTTCATTTCCTTTTTAGTATTATGACTCACCATTTTTTTACACTTTTACCCTTACTTTTCTATCTCCACCCCACTTATTTGGTCTAATTTTACTCTAAACCACTTTAAAATATGATCATTTACTCACTACAAGAAGGACTGGTAGGACCCATATAAAAATGAGGATGAAGAGAAATGAAGTACTCCCTCCGTAACATAAAAATGGCAACAATTATTTTTTCACGCATTTTGAGGAAACGATTTAAGGGTGTAAACGAATGAATTAATCAAAATGGTTTTAACACAAGTAAGAATATGAACATAAGTTACTAATATCAAAATTATTTTGATTAATTTAATCGTTTACACCCTCAAATCGCTTCCTTAAAATGCGTGCAAAAACAATCGTTGCCATTTTTATGTTACGGAGTGAGTAGTTTTTATGAGATAGATGGAGTAACATCTTAACCTCGGTATACAATTTGTTTTAATTATTGAAAGAGTAACTTTATTTTTCTATCAAAGCAACTATCAATCTATTGAATTAACACAATTAATTCATTGGCGCAACCCCACATAATGAGTTATAGATTATATAAGTGAATTACCACCACATGTAACAATTAAAAATAGACGGGTAAGGTAAGAGAATACTGACCCCTATATGTAAGGTTATAATAATTAGGTTAGTGGAATCTAACTTGACTTAAATATTAATATGTTAATAATCTATTAGTAGTGAGAAGTCTACCCGGTGGGTATGCGTAATCTACCGCAATTTTTACTCCCTTTGGTTCAAAATTATAAGGTATATTTAACCAAAAAAGTTATAACATTTTTATAAGTTAGTTATCCTTTATTTGGAACCGAGAAAATATGGTTTAGGTCAAATTGGATAATTCTAGCTCTCGTGTTTTTCTTGAATCTCAATAGGATGGTTAATCTTTACTTGCTTCTATTTTGTGAATTTAGGGTTTACTTTATTTTATACTTCTAACATTATCTTTTTTGTTTTTATGGCCCATTTTTTTTTTACTAATAAATCATGGTAATGATAATGATGAACGTAAAGCATAACTTATAGTAAGGGAAGAAGAGTCTTGTTAATTAAAAAAAAAAAAGTAAGGGAAGAAGCCTTATAATCTCCATGAAAAGTATTCTCATTTCCAATCTTGATTTATATCATATCATATTATATTATATTATATATATATATATATATATATATATATATATTCTTCATTACCATTCATTACTAGTTAAAATAGTGGTGTTAGATGAAAATGAATATTGCTGGAAAAAATAGATAAATTGAAGAAAAGTTAGCACCAATATGGGGGAATGAATATTGATTTTTTTTTTTCCAATTTACATATAAATTAAATCACAATACACTGTCATTTATAACCAGTATCCAAATGGGACATTAAAGAAAAAGGCTTATGTAGGTGTACTCTAAATTAATGTGTACAATGAATAAAAATAACCTTTTAAAAAAAGTTATTTTCTCATAATATAATATTTTATGCATAAGGAGTAACTTCATATCAGTATTAGACTAAGGGTGCGTTTGATTCATTTGAAATTTTCTGATCTGATCGAATTTTTTTTATTGTTGTTATTTTTATAGTTATAATTTTCTGATTTGATCTAAATTTTTCTAAATTAATCTGATCTAATCTATATTTTTCTGATCTGATTTAATCTAAATTTACTGAAAATAAACACAAAATTGTTCATTTAAATTGAATCAAACACACCCTAAATCAGTGTAAATCCGTTAAAATAACGCCTATGTCCCTTAGGAGCTCCGTCACTCGACATGTAGCATGCTGCCGTTTTCCTATTAAGTTATTATGAAGATGACGGTTGTTTGAGAGTTGAGACTATATATATAATCTTATAAACTATGCAAAAATTATAAACTATCCTTAATTATTGAAAAAATTGTAATATTATCCTTAACAACTACTCCCTCCGTCCCCTTTTTTGCAACAATTAGACAATTGTTACTATTCACTTGATAACTTTGACTCTCGATAATTTTATACATATAAGAAAAAAAAATATAGTCAAATTCGATCTCATTTGATTCGGCTCGATGTATACTTTTTTAATATATAATTTTTATAATTTCTTATTATATGTATCAAGAGATATTTTCATTTAAAGTTGTGTGTTGGGAGATGTGAAAAAGTAAATGTTGCAGGGACATAGGGAGTAAGAAATTGTGATCGTGGCCTTGACTTATTTTAAAAGAAAGATGTGACACATATATATTTTTAATTGTAACAATTTTTTATAAGGATCAAACACGATTATTATAGTTTCTTGTATGTTGTCTATAAATTGAAGTATTGATGAAAAACTCTTGAGAAAGAACACAAAAATAATAAGTTTCACAAAAAAGAAGCATCAAAAGACATGAATAGTGAAGTAAAGGTAGATAAGTATAGGACCTTTCTTCATGAAGATGCCAAGAACAACACCATAGTTTGGAGGCATGGTGCTCCACCTACTTATGATGATGTCAATAAACTCTTTGAACAAGGCCGTAAAGTGGTTAGTGTTCTCCTTCTATTTTTAGCACTTTAATCTTCCATGTATGTGTATATGTATTTTTTTATAGTACTTTTTTTTAAAATACTTTGGATGTATAAGTAACAAGTCAGAAGATGAGGTCTTAGCCTAGTGGTTAGAGCTTCAGAATTTCAAGCACGAGGTACTGGGTTTGCTTCTCACTGCACGCATTTGCGATGATTCTTTATTATCTTCTTACAGATGCATGTGTCAGTTTAAAGGGGAAAAAATGGCTGATGATTTCAGCATCCCACACCTAATATCCGCGCACCCCTTCTCCTCTTTGCAATTAAGTTGATTCTCTCTTATGAATAGGGTGCCTATATTAAAAAAAAAAAAGTGTGGAGATCGCCTCTTAAAAGAAACTTAACCAAACATATCTAAAATAAGTGATAAAACTTGAAAAAGGGGTTTGGTTAGGTCTTATATCATGTCTGAAAAACTTTCAATTAGATAAGTGGCCACACCCTTGTCATAAACTCATAATAAAGGTCTAACACAACATTCTTACCTCTTTCTTAAGATTATTTTAGTGAACTCGTGAATCTCACCCGTGTTTTATTTAGTATCGCTCGCAATTTGATATTTTTCCCCTTGCTCTTGAACTTTTCAATTTTCATCTCTCTTACTAACTTGGATTTTAGTGGACATTAGGACTACATTATCAGACTTATTCCAAGAATCACGACCTTAAGTGCATCGGATAATATTAGATCCGCCATGAGCAACACCCTAGAAATTAAGTATCGTCATAAAAATGAACGACTTGCTAGGCAAGTACACCTAAAATCAAAATTCATTCTCATGGTGGTGCTAGATGTACTGCAATTTGTCTAATTTCTTTTCACAAATATTTATTCCCATCTAATACCACACTTCCACATAGTAATGGATGGTAATGAAAAATGAGAAGAAATTTCAAATTTGGGAATGACAAATATATTTTTCATGGGAATTTCGAAGTTTTTCCTTAACAAATTAAAATTACACTTTATTAAATCCATTACCATTACCACAAGTCATTACCAACAACTAAACGGACCGTGAGACTAATACACACCATTTGGATCAAGACAACATTCAATTTTTTTTTATATTAGTATATTTAAGTCTAAATAAATGTTGATTGTAGAGCACTATTATGTGACATCAACATGGACCATATTTTTGTACAAATAATTATTGAAGTTTAATTGAATCAATTAAATTTTTTATTATAATATTGGATAATCATGGTTTAATTTTGTGGGAGACAGGAATGGCCAAAAGGGTCACTAGAAGAGACTGTACAAAATACAATCAAGTCATGGGAGATGGAGCTTTCTCACAAATCTCGCTTGGCAAGACTTTCGCACTATTAATCCTGATAAGTTCAAGCTCTTTGTTAATGGTAACTTTTTTTTTTCCTTTCCCCAAGAAAATGTTTATATATATATATATATATATTTAAAACGGCAAGGTACACAGATAGGTCCTATAATAGTTTGAATTTAAGAAGCATGGGAGAGGGAAAACCCTAGCATAATGTTGGGTGAAAATCGATTCTTGGTTTCGGCTAGTGAATGTGGGGGTGCTCTCCCACTAAGACACTAAAAGCTTGTTTACTTCAGATTAAATTCAGTTCAGTTCATCTCTATTAAGTTCAATTAATACACTTTATTAAGTTCAGTTCAGTTATCTCTATTCAGCTAATGTAAACGAGCCCTAAGCTAACCGCAAGTTCTCAGCAAATGGTTTTAATTAGTCATAAGGGTTTTATATAAATATTAAATATATACACTCCATATTATATTACCTAAAAATGGAAATAAATTGTGAATATATGATTAAAACACACGTAAATTAGTGTAAAAAATTCATAGATTTTGTTTGATGTTTCCATTTATAGCTTATTGTTTGTTGTTTCCACTTGTAGCTTCTTATATACAATGAAAAATGATATTGGAGCACCAAAAATTAATACTGACACTCCTTTTGTGAATAGAGAGTATTGGACATACTCTCATTGCCCATATTCTAGTTCCATATTCGACACTCCTAAATCCTAAGGTTGCATATCACTACTCATATATATGCACCCTTAGGATGACATCTATCATTTTCAGTTCCTTCAATTCATCTTATTATAGCAGTTTTTAAAGTTTTACGTCTCCAAAAATATATTTTTGTTATTGATCTAATAATTTATCTTATTATAGCAGTTTTAAATTATATGAAGACAAATCAAGTAAGATCTTATATGTTACTTCTTTTTTTAAAATATGTATGAATCACTATAGATGGTGAAAATAATAGGTATGAATCACTATTTTTTTTTTAACATCCCATAATGTAAAATTTAATGTTTAATCATGTCAACGTTGACAGAGTAATACATTTTTTTTTATAAAATAACCCGTTGCATAAAATTTGTAGATCAGCCAGTGTAATTAACCAATATAATAAAATACATTATTGTGATATAGGGAGGGAAGGTTTAAAAGGAGAAGAAGCATTAAAGATAGGAAGTTACAATGCATTGCTAAAGACATCTCTACCAAAGGAGTTACAATACTACAAAGCAGAAGAAGAGAGCTTTGAATCATCTCATGAAGTGTTTAGATCTGCATTTCCAAGAGGTTTTGCTTGGGAAGTAATTAAAGTGTATTCAGGCCCACCAAACATTGCTTTCAAATTCAGGCATTGGGGTTTCTTTGAAGGCCCTTTCAAAGCTCATGCTCCTACTGGTGATATGGTTGAGTTTTATGGTCTTGCCATTCTCAAAGTATGTATTTTTATTATTTAATGGGTCTATTATACATCCGGATATATGTAGAGTTATGTACATCCAAGGTGTTTTATCGCTAATTTTAAATAATGACTAGAATTACCCTTGGATGTACCGTACATCCGGATGTATATAATAATATCCTTATATTATTATCATTACAACTCTCAATTCTTACTTTCATATGTATCAACGTATCATGTATGTCCTTTATTTTTCCAACTACAAATTAGGTGAGGATATATGAAGCATTGTCTCGGTGGTAGAGGCATGCTTATGCGAGGTGATGGCTTGGGTTCAATCCTCACCAGTCACCACGTTCCTCGCCCCACATGCTAATGTTATTTACTTAGATAGGAAGTTTCATGTGGTTCCTGTATACCTTTCATGCAAAAGCAAAAAGAAAATTATGAATTAGGTGCATGAAATAGTAGAATTTAAATTAGGAAAAATTGGTCTCAACAACAACTTTAGCTTAGGTGCACCAAGATGTGGCAAAAGTGACCCAACTCGAGAACTAAAACTTACCCGAACTCACATGATCTGATTTTATTGAGCTGAACCCGACCAGAATTACTTGACTATTAAAGTGTGTAATCTTTATTTTAAAGTCCTTTAAATCTATTTGACAAAAAGCCGAATCCAACCCAACCCAAAACCAAAATCCCTTAAACCCAAATTGACCCGACCCAAATCAACCCGACCCGAACAACCCCAATTGTCACCTCTAGGTGCACCCATATGCACGGATGCACCAACTTTAACAGGTGCATCCAACGACACCGACTTTGATGTTGGGTATTGTACGAGGAGTGCCACGAATGAAGTATAAGATTGAAGATTTACGAACTTAATTTCTGAAATTTCAGTTCATTTCAGATAATTCAGTTCAAAAAAACAAATTTATATCATGATCATCATGGTTAATTAATTAAAGTAATTTGTTGTTATTATTAATGTTCTTATAATTAAAGTAATTTGTTGTTATTTTTCATGTATATATAGGTAGATGAAAGTCTACATGTGGAGGATGCAGAAATCTACTATGACCCTGCTGAATTGTTTGGAGGACTTTTGAAAGGACCAATTACAACCTCTTGCTGTCCTTTGGGCCATTAATATTGCTACCTGCATCTTTGTTTTTTTTTTTTTTTTTGTTTTGTTTTTTTTAGTTCTACAAAAAAAAAAAAAAAAAAAAAAAAACTTTTGATTTTATGTTCTTCTTAAAAATAAATGTTTTTATTGTATTTTATTTCATTTTGTCAATTATGTACACTAGGATTTAGTAAATTGGTATTGCTTGTGGGGTATACACAAGGAATGAAATTCAGTTTGGTTTAGGTTTAGGATGGTTTGTTTCAACTTGTTAATTCTGAACTTATTTAAACTTATTGGACTTGATTGGCTCTGATTATAAGAAGCAATGTATCGTTATATCTTAGTTGATTGATTACACTTGATTAGACCTTGTCATAATTTATTAGAACTGAAACTTCTTTTTACGGTGAAGAGAATACACACATAGGGTGTGTTTTTATTTTATTTTATTTTATTAGACATGAACTTATCTGAACTGAACTTATTAAACTAATTGGAACTTATTGGTATGATTAGAGTTTATTTGAATTTATTGACCTGATTGAGACTTATGACACTTGATTAAATCTGATTGAAACTTATTAGACTTGATTGAACATTTCCTTATGATTGCATTCTTTAATTTTTTTTTTCAAATATCTAACTTATAATCATTATGATGTCTAGAACAATAGCTTCATCCCAACTCATATCAGACAATATCTATGTTTATTTTTATTTCTTAGTATTTTAAAAGTAGATCAAAATCAAAATAATATCATTTACGAAGTACATCTTAAAAATCACCTAGGATATGACACGTAGAAAAACAATAGCAAATGCCTCTTAAAAATCACCATGACACGTAGGAGAACAACATCATTCATGTTAATAGACACGTGACAATTTTCTTAAAATGTTTGTTTTTTCCTTATGATTGTTCCTATGCTAGGTTTTTCTCATTTTTTTTAGGTTATTCTATTCAATATTTCTAAAATTATACAAAAGATAGAGTTTAATTAATAATGTCGACCATACCTTGCATAGGTTAAAAACTAGTTCGACATTATAAAATCAACATTTCATAAAATGTATAATATAGAGCTTGTCATGAGTAGGGTCGGGCCAATCAGCATGAGGGCCAACTTGCATGACACAATTTGGGCTCAGCCATGACAATTGACAAACCCACTATTATAAGCACAACACGACACAAATGATGGGTCATGGGCATACTATGCCTGGACAACATTTAAAAAATTTGACACAAACCCAACACGAGCACGACAAGGACAACTACCAACACGCAAGTTAGACAAAATTATTTTGGTTAAAATTTCATAACGAATATAAAATTTATACAAGACACGACATCTTATACGAAACGTGGGTCAAACCATGCATGAGCCTTGTATTTTTTATATATTTTGGCATGAGCCAAAAGCGGTACCGATTTTTCTTAACCCGTTATAAACACGACCTGTTGGGCGGTGGCATATGAGTAGGAACCTTAAAACCCTTAATTGTTGCCGCCAGAAACCCTAGAATTCGTTCGAACATTTTCTCCTTCAACAACAATCAAAGCCCATGAATTAGTAAGCAAGTTTAATCAAATTTACACAACAAAGTAATTTCAGAAAGAAAATGAACTACAGAGATGACTATAGATTTCTTAGAATAGCTGATGCCTTGCCTGCTTTGAATCAAAAAGTTAATTTAATCGGCATCATTGTCGAATATGGCATTCCTTCCCGCAGCAAAGGCACTGGTAAATCTCCTTTTGCACTTTTTTTCAAACGTTCATCTCCATTTCTAATGGTGTTTTTTTTTTTTTTTTTTTTTTTGGGCTGTGATGAGAAAAAGGCCGAACTTACGGCTGCCCCCTTAAATGGGTTGGTAGTAGATTGACGATTAAGTCTGAGTAAAGGTTTATCTGAGCCATAGATTTTCAATTTTTTTTTCTATGTGCAAGTTCTTTTTTTTTGGATTGTTGTGAAGTTGTTTTTGCTAGTAATTTTGAACCAGAAAGTGTTGAACTTGCACAAATTTTGGACCAAAAATTGTTAGGGTTTGCGTAACACACCTCATTGTACTGTGGTTGAATTGAGTCTGAAATTAACTCAAATCTTCTTTAAGTTGTGGTTATTGAAGATAAATTTTCTGTTCAGGGTAATTATTATGATAAAGTTGGTGATTTATTTAGATTATGAGTTACTTGGATACTAGTTCAGAATTAGCACCATTGTTGTTGCTTGGTTTGATAGTTGGTATCTATGAAATATCTGGCAGTGATGAGTAAAAGGCCGGACTTACGGTTGCCCTCAAATATGAGCTGGTAGTAGGTTGATGATACAATCTGAGCATAGGTTACTCTGAGCCTAAGTTTTGTATGAGGTTTTTGTCCATTCTACTAAAATCACCAAACAATAATATATGAGACTGTGCCTTCTTATCTGTGTTGTGCGTATTTGGAGATTATTTTTCACATTGTGATTACATTTATAATTTTGTATCTTAACAGATTGGTTTTGTTCACTGAGAATTATTGATGAATCACATAATGCCCGTGGGTTTTTAGTTAATATATTTGTTGAAACCCAAGCAAAGCTTCCTCAGGTTGAGGCGCCTGGACATATTATCCAACTTTCCCATGTTGTGGTAATTAAACTCTCATTTGAACTTGTATTTTCTGCTCATATTGTTTCCTGTGGACTATAATCTCTTTATATACAGCATCATTGATTGTTAGTTTAACTACTTTTACAAAGTATGTGCCTTTTGCTGGGTGTTATGTAATTTGTTAAAATGCTGTTAAGGACCAGGACTCTACCCTAATTTTGCTGGGTGTTATGCATTTCCTGCTGTTTTTCCTTCTGATGCTATGCTCTCCTTTTCTATTTCTTCCTTAACTTCCTTCAGTTGATATTGCCTATAATCTGTATCTCATATTATTCTGCAGATGAAAACTCATAATAATGAAACCTATGCTCTTTTCAACAAAAAGTTCTCTTCATTTGCCCTGTATGAAGGGAAATATGGTGACAGCCTTAGTCCTTATCAAATTTCTTCCAAGTTTCAGCCGAGAAATCAAGATTCGAAATTTGTTATTAGTTTAAGAAAATGGGCTGAAAATTTCCAGCTTGACACAGGTACCATTGTGGCAACTTCCACTGTTTCCAAAGTGTTGCATTATACACTTGATTGCCCAGGGAACTTTTATGGTTGTTGTCATTGCTAATTTGTTTATCTATCATCTCTCACTGTCATAACTCATAAGACTGCATGTTACTTTGGTTTGCTAAGAGATGTCGATCATAATGGCTAAGCTCAAGAGGCCCTAGTTTTTGGTATATTTGTTTATCAGGATGTTTTTAATGGCTGCTAAGTTAAAAGCTTATTGGATGGTGTATTTTATGTTATTTCTTGTCCTACCATCTTATCTCTTTGGTAGTGTTATTGGTGCCGAAGTCCTGCATCAGTATCTTTGTATATTGTATTTCATTTGCAGTAATTATAATTTCACAATGGATTCTGCTAACCGTTAGAAATTTTGTCATGGTTAATTGGTGGAAGTTTAG
This sequence comes from Salicornia ramosissima, assembly GCA_951394345.1. Taxonomy (NCBI): domain Eukaryota; kingdom Viridiplantae; phylum Streptophyta; class Magnoliopsida; order Caryophyllales; family Amaranthaceae; genus Salicornia; species Salicornia ramosissima. The sequence goes on along the minus strand of OX596235.1, from coordinate 58,746,428 downwards.
TATTAGTATTTTTTTTTAATATGTAGAATGGAAAGCTGAGGTGGTAATTGCTTGTTGCTGGTAATTTGAATCTTTGCCACAAAATTAAGTGATTAAGGCTTTGGCATAATGTTTTACCTTGTCATGCATGCTGCAGTATCAAAGGAATCTGTATCTTTGAGGGAAATCAAGGAAGGAGAGTTTCATGATTTGATTTGTAAGGTAATATGGTTGTATTAAGGTGTTACTTCGGTACTTCCTCTAAAATTCATACTTCTCTAATTGCTACATATATATTTTTGGTAATATTTTCTCTCTATCTCTCTCTTCATGAGGTGGATAAATTTTTTTCCTCCCCATTTCTCTCATCTTTGTAAAACATTTGTCCCACATATATAATGTAATTAGTATGGACCAAAGGTAGTATTACATTTGGTTCATCTTGTTGATGAGTAGATTTGAATAGGTTATCGAATATAGATGTATATGTAATGACATGGTATTAAATCAAGGTTGTATCACCGCATCACAACCGAATTGTAAAGCTTTATGAGCTTCTCCGACTGAGATATTAGGCCGCAACGGCCGCGATCCGTCCACATTGCCCTCGGATGTGCTTTTGCGACCGTTACCGCGATCGTGACTTGAAACCGAGATTTAAAACCATGTGTAATGATGCAACATTTGAAGTTTGAATGAAGTAGTGTGGATTTTAAGGAGAGGAGGAATTAGGAGGTTTAGGTGGATAATCTATGTTAGGCGTGAGGAGAGCTTACGGTGCAGTGAAAGTGCCTCCAAGTACCTAGGTGCAACACTCTCAAAAGGTGCACGCCTTATGTCGCCTTTAGTGAGGCACACATAGGTCTCTTAGGTCGCTTTTTGGGGGGAAAAGTGTAGATTTGAGTTTTGAAAACTAAAAAAAATAAATTAAATTAATACTTACCATTGATTTGTAATTCAATATGGAAGAAAAGCTCGCTTTAAATTGCATTGAGGCCTTTCTTTGGGTTTTAGCAGTATCTTTTGCACTTTAATAATAGCAAATAATCCCATTCAAAAAAAATAAATAATAGCAAATAATTTTTAAAAATAAAGATTCCTTCTGCATATCTGGACATAGAATAATGCGTATTTGGTGACCTTTTTACATGTATCGATAAAAATGTTAAAAGCTTGCGATATTGTGTAATGCACTGATATTAAAGCTTAGTTCGAATCTGGAATTTTACAGAAAATGTAACCAACCGATGACTAACGAATGTTGATGAGCATTCTAGAAAATTCTGGAAATAAAATAGGATTTGATTATTAACAGCAAAAGCAAAATAGCAACTTTAGGTTGCAAATTTCAACAGTGACTTTAGGTCACCAATCTCCAAAATGCCCAAGTCTTTACAATTTTCTGGATAATTCCTTCCCTTCTAGTACAAACTTTGCCTAAAAGCAAATGAAACAAAATACAAATAATAAGGACAAATATTAAAGCTAAATAAACAAAATTAAATTTTGAAAATAATAAAAATTCAGAAAATAAAATTTAAAATTAATTCCTAATTATATGGTTCATTGCATATTGGTTAAAATTTGTTGATTCTTTTTTTTTTCAATGACTAGAGATTGGTCAAAGTTTGTGTTATTAATTGTCTATATTTTTACAGGTAAAGATAAATTTAATAGAAGCATTTGAAAGCTGTTCATGTTCCGTGTTCCTCTTATAAATAATTCAGATAGTAATCTACATTTGCACTAGCTAAACACAATCTTCACTCAATTTTCCTCAGGTTTCACTTAAGCTTTGAATCAAATAAAGTACAGAGTTTTTAGGAAGGTATTCTTCATTATAGAGAGCATGCGACATGTGAAGGGCTCAATGTTGAGTTTTAAGGCTTGAGTTTTACGTGTTTATATTCTTCTTGCGCTACACCTTAATCCCTAAGCGATGACACGAGGACTTTCCAAGAGGTCACCCATCTTAGTACTATTCTCGGCCAATCACGGGGTCGGTGGGGTTGGCGGTAGGGGTGTTAAAAAAACCCGACCCGCTAATTATTGTCGGGTATTTTTTAAAAGATGTTCAAATTTTTTGGGCCGGGTACTCGGCCCGTTAAAAACCTTAAGTGTCAGGTTGGGTAATGGGCCGGGCAATGCACTAGTCGGGTACCTAGTTGACTCGTAAATTAAAAAAAAAATATCAAGTAAAAATATATATTTTTTTTATAAAAATTATGGAATAATAATATATTTTAAAGTACATTTCTTTAATTTGGCACTCAGGTACCCGGGTACCCAAGACCCGACCTGGTAAAATCTTGTGTTTTATAAAAAAACTTTCATAATCCGGGTGCTCGAGACCCGACCCGGTACTGAACACCCCTAGTTGGCGGCATGACAACACAAGGACTTCCCAGTAGGTCATTCATCCTAGTACTATTCTCATCTAACAATGCGCTTGGATGTGACATATTTTTATGCTGGCTGTCACAGGCCTACCACAACCTTCCTCCTTTATCCGGGCTTAGGATCGGCAGCGAGAAACCCCACTGGCGGAGATAGTTTAACGTGTTTATGTTTGTGAAAAAAGTAATTTGTAATAAAATCTTGCAATTTTTCGTCACTTTGCTATTTTGTATAGAAGTATAGAATCATCTCTATTTTTTGTGTCTTAAGTGGCTGCAAATTAAACTTCGCTGTTTTATTTTTTGATTTTTTAAAAATTTGTTTTGGGGGGTTGGGGATGGGGTTGGGAGGGATAGGTTCTGCACATATCTCAAGTCAATCAAGAGGAGTGGATGTTGTTTGTTTGGGATGGACGTGATACTCCGCCACTTCAAATACAATCTGAGTAAGTGCTCTAAAGTTATCCTTTCACTCGCTTTGGTGTGGGATGGAAGCAATGGACTTTGACCCCCTTATTTTTTTAGATTGCTTTATTTCATTTTGTGAAATTGAGTCTGAATCAAAAGCTTGATTATTTTGTAAGAAAACAGTGCTATCAAGTTTTTTTGCATCTTTGATGAAGTAACTTCCAATTATCATAAGGTCTGATTCTGGTTTGACATGATTTTCTGTTCTTTTCTGAAGAAGTTTTTTTTTCCCTTCATAGATTTGTGTGACAAATTGCGGTTAATTTGCTTCCTTTTATGCTTCTTGTCCTGTGTGGGCTTTTTTCAGTCTGCTTTTCCCTTTGATGATGTGAAGCATCAAGCATGAATGCAGACTCCTATTTTGTGGTTGATGGTGTCATCTTTTCTTTGGCTGCACACTATTTATTTCCTTTATACATAAAACGACTCCTATACATTTAGAACATTTATGTTATGCATTTAGAACGTTCTTATTTACCTTTAGAACACTTATTCTATAAAATTAAGAGGTCTAAGGGTGTGTTTGGTTTGTCTGAAATTTTCTGATGTGATCTAATTTTAGCTTTTATGATTTGATTTGATTTGAAATTTTCTGATTGTATATTTTTATTGTTATGATTTTTCTGATCTGATTTGAACTTTTCTGATATAATCAAAAAAATTCTGAATTGATCTAAGTTGAATTTTTTTGATCTGAATTGGACTTTTTTTAAATAAGCATTAGAGTGCTTAATTAAGTTGAATCAAACGCACCCTGAATATAAAACTTTAAAGCTCTAAATGTTCAAAATATGTGTTCTAAAAATGCATAGTATAGATGTTTTGTGTCAAATGTAGTAGCATTGTGCAACCAAGTGCACAATGCACGGATTGCTCTACCCAAGTGTCTTTGATCCACTTTGGTGATATTTGTATGCTTGAGCACTATCTTGTTAACGTTGAGCTGAATAATCCTGTCATGAATACATTGCTCTTTTTCAATAGGTATACCTTCGTTTTAGCTCAGCTGAGCATATTACTTTCTGCCTCTTCTTAAATTCTTGTAAATGAAAAAACTTTTTGTATTGGTAGTTAAGGATGGATATACACGGGATAGGCGTTTTATGTAACTTTTTTTTTAGTAGTATCTGGTATATATATTATCAACTGCAATGGGATAATAAACTATTTGTAATATGTGCAGGCTAAAAACTGAAAAGGAAAATCCACTTCCACTGCAGTTGGAGCATCAGCCTTTGTCCAGGGATACATTGTGTAGATTTCCAACCATTGGATCAATATTGAGAGTATCTGTTAACCAAAGAAATACCAAGCTTGATATTCCTTCATTGACTGCTGATAAATGGGTAATTATTTTCAACCTAATGTTCGTAGTACGTGAAGGTTTTTGGTGTGGTGTCTTAACTTCAACAACAAAAGTTCGTTTTGTACCAAATGAAGACCTCATTATATTGGAGCGCGAAAAGTTAGTATTACTTTATCATCTCTTGTTTGGTACATAGTTAACTTTAACCAGGAAGATATTGTATCTGAGATTTGTTGCAGTAAATTGGCTATTTTTGCATGATACAGTGCTCTTGGTCATTGTTTTAAGTTTTAACCAAATGCTTTACGTACATGATATTAGGGATTATCAAAAGCGGTTATCATCAAAACTTGAACGGATGCCATATGTGAGTTTTGCTTGGACTACTGATATAACAGGTTTGAAGTTATTTTCTTCCACCTTTTTTCAGTAATTCTATATAGCTTGCGACTTTTTTTTTTGCTAATATTCTTGTGAAATTTCTCACTAGATTTTGATGATGAAGTTAAAATGGCGCCTATTCTCACACTGATGGACATTTTGACATGTGACCAGGTTTTTTTTTGTCTATATTACACATACATTTTCAGTTTAATGTGCATATAGCAAGATCAATGAAGCAGGTTGGTCATATGTTTTTGTACAAGTGTTCACAAGAAAAAATGGGTTGGGATGACAGGAAGGAGAAACACAATGATTCAAGTTCGTTGTATTTCTCTTCTTAGGGTTGATATTCCATACTTTCATGCAAGATTAAGGCTTTTTTTCTTTTGGTAAATGAAGGAAATTTTTATAGCTTATCAACTCCACACCACCTGCCAACCAGCAGTGGTTACAATAAGAGGCACATTAGTGCCCATACAGCCATTCAGTTATAGATTGGTCTTTCTTAAGAACAACACAACATCTATTTTTAACAACTTGCTTTACAACTTAGACAATGGTCTATAGTGTGGACTTTTCCTTCCCAAAGGGCATAGTTCCTTTGAGTCCAAATGGTATGACATAGAGCAGTAAGAGCAGCATTGATCAGTCTTTTCTTGCCCCTAGAGTAAGTGCTCTTCCTCCTGTTCCATACTAGCAGCCTCAATATATTGCTGCTATTGGGATTAATCTCAAGCCAATTCAAGACCTTGTTAACACATTCCTGGCTGTATTTACACATTCCTCATTATATTGCTGCTATTGGGATTAAGGCTTAGATTTAAAAGGAAGACGCACCAAGGTGTAAATGGTCCCTGAAGCCTAGGCAAAAGGCGAAGGCGCATGCCTTTTGTAGGTGAGGCGCATGTATTTATTTATTTATTTCAAATTAATTTTTTCTTTGATTGTATTTAATATTAATTAAAAAGATCCTTGATAAATTAAATAATGATATATGTAAAGCTAAGGTAGTCTCAATGTGAAAAAATTTCAATCATTCAACTTATAACTTAAATTTAAGCTATTTTTCTTAAGGCGGTGTACCTTACCAAAGGCGCTCTGAAGCGCACGAGGCGCGCGCCTTTTGTAGGTGGCTGGGCCTCGCTACCTAAAGCACATTTCTCAGAGCCCGGTAATTCTAGTTAAAGGAGAGGTGGTGCAGGGGTTGTTTGGTGGTGTACTGCAGTACTGGTATTGAATCTAGCATTCTAGCCATGAATTTGGTTGGCTTGGCAATGGGTGGAGGATATAATGATATATCACTGTGGTGCTCATATTGCATTCTAAATATTGTTTTGAGCTGATAATATTTAAAAAATAGCTTTAACAATAATGCTTTCCTATTTTTCAAAACCTTTTCTCTTCTGCAGTTCCATGATGAATGGTGGTTTTTTTTTGGCAAAGAGGACAAACAAGAGGAGAACTAGCAGAGAGGCCTTTTCTTGCATTGGTAGCAAGATTATGAGCCTGGTGCACACTAGCTCTGTTACATTTAGAAAATAAACAAGATTTAAACAGTGAAGCTATGTGGATAAATATCCTTAATAATAGTATAAGAGGAAGAACCATGTTCACTAGGATCATTGAAGCTCTTGATTAGTAGCTCAGAATCTGTGTGAATGTGGACACTACTCCACTTAGTTGAGGCATACTGCATTGCTCTAAGACCTGCTGTTGCTTCTGCATGGAAGGGAGTCTTTGCTAAGATTGGTGAAGCTCCTTAATGATGTCTTCCCTCCTTTGGTTGAGCATACAATTCCATTGCAGCTTTCCACTGAGTAGGGTTCTTGCTCGAATTTTTCCAACCTCCATCCACCTGTAAGATACATTCAAAGACAGTAGTAGACTCACCTGATTGCCAAGATTTCAGTTTTCAGTGTGAATCTCTTTATCTTTGGACTTCCCAAAAGCCTTGTACCATCTTGATTCCTCAGAATTGATGAAGGATAATTGAAGTTGTTGAAAAGCCATTTGAGAAAAGGGAGTTATTGGTGAAGATGTTTAAGGCATTAAGCTTAGGTTGTAATCTAGTCTTAAAATTTTAGCAAATAAATGGAAAGAATAGCATTTCGTGAGTCACAGTTTTCTTTGTTGCTTCCATGATATCACTAACTAATTCTTTCAAATAATAGATATTGTATACCTTCAATAAGAAAACATATTACGCTTTCTATGGATCACAAATGAAATATTATGTTTTATATTACCTCAGTACCTCTGCCCCAATTTAGTTGCTACAACTACCTAAAAAGGATAGTACCTTTACACATTAGTTGCAACAAATGATTTCTTTCTTTAATAGACAATTTTTTCTTCCTATCTTCTTATCATATGCTCTTTTGTCTCTCTTTATCAATTTCACACTCACAAACAAATTTTACTTGGTATCCGCACACTTTGAGTTGCAACAATTTTGGGGCAAAGGTAGTTTGTGGTTCAAGGCTTGAATCTAATTTCAGCAGGCTTTTGAAATCAATCTTTTTGGCGTGCTCACCGAATACTTGCCATGATTGTTTGTTGATCGTGCAATATTAAGGTTTACGGACCTGTGAAGTTGTGGAAGCACTTTTGTCTATTTTGTCATCTTAAATTTTTCAATGATGTTAAGTGTGCAAGTGTAACAATCTATTACTTTCATTCAATTAGGTTAATGCAAAAATCAAGTGTGTCGTTCGGGTTTTAGCTTCACTTCCATCGGTAGTTGAGGACTTTCGCTCTCCAAAAGGGACGTACCGTATCCGACTTACTTTGGAGGATCACACTGCAAGAATTCACGCTTTTTTGTATGCTGAGGATGCGGTATGATATCTTTTACTTCTAACTTTCAATGGCATAGATTTGTGGAGGGCTCATCATATACTCTGCTAGCCTTTGTTTCTTTGGGGTTTGCTGTAATGTTTTCACTGTCTGCTAAATGTGATTCATTCGTTTGTTGTGCGTTGCTTCTCTTGTGGATGCCTTTAATGAAGTGGCATCACCTATTTATAGGTGACAATGGTAGTTTAGTTTAGTTGTTAGAAAATTCTAGAGCAGAAAGTACAAATTAGAAAAATCTAGTAAATTAGTAAAAGGAGATAATAGAATAATCATCATAATACTCTAGAATGTTGTACTAATATTATTAATACTAGGAATCTAGGATTATCTAGAATTGGGGCCTTAAAGATTTGGGCCACTCCCAACAGGTTTATCCATTTGCCACCTCATTAATATACAAACCTCCCTCCTCACAATTTTTTTTATCAAAAATAGATAACCCTATTCAAAGTTTCATACATGGTACCCACTATCAAAGGAGAATCTTGCTGACCCCACTTTGGAATGGAAAAGCAGCCCAAAGCCCCAAATTATAAAATGTAACCGGTTATGATATAGTAACTCTTAGCATTGTAGCTTTTACTAATAGTAAAGTGGTCTATTCACAAACCTCAAAAAGTTCCAACAAACTTTTGAACCAACCCTTTATTGTATAGCGCTTAGATGCAAGCGTGTTAAGATCACCTAGATTCTTTATAGGAAAAATTACTTTAATAGGTACCAACTATGACCATTTCAAATTACTTTAATAGGAAAAATTACTTTAATAGGTACTAATTATGATCATTTCAAATTACTTTAATAGGAAAAATTACTTTAATAGGTACCAATTTTGACCATTTCAAATTACTTTAATAGGTAAAATTACTTTAAATTCTATTATAATGTATGCTTTTGAATTGCAGGAATTGTTTTTTGGAGGATACCCCCCTATGGATACATTAACTCCGAAGTGGAATAAATTGCTCGGAGTTTCGGGTGTTGATACCGGTGGTGTCGTAGTGAGTGCTCCAAGAAATCCTCCGTGGGTTCCGTGCTGTATCAAATCGTATTATGTTGACAAAAGTGATGTCTGGGGAAGTAGGAACTACCGTATCTTTAATACTAAGCTTGTGTGCTGAAGTTAATTCTCGCACGAATCAAGTAACTTTTTTTTTTGCTAACCCTCCCCTCCGAAAGCACGAATTAACGTCAGGTGTAGCTCTTAGATTATATGATCATGTAAATAGTGTCTATAACTAAAACAGCTAGACTAGACTAGAGCTTGTTCCATAGTGTTAGTTATATTTTGCACGGTGATTGGTAACTAAGCCCCTAAACTTGCTACTTTTGACATCAAACATATGGACTTGCTTTTGCCAAGGTTTACTTTTGCATGCAATTGCTCTCATGTAATGGTATGTTTACAACTTTAAACTCCAAGAACATGCATGCAATTGCTCTTATGTAATGTTAATAGTCATGATGACATTAACCATATCTCCGAATTAGCTTATTACAACGATCATGGCTCTAACCATTAATGACTCGTTTGATTGTTGGTAATGAATGGTGGTACTGAGAATGGAGTTAAAGTGTGTAATTTTGTTAAAAAAGAAACCTTTAATCCCATGGAAAATTTGTAGTGGTAGATGTGTGTGTATTTAGTAATGTAAGGTTACAAGGGTTATCAAGTTCATACGAACCTTTACAATAGTCCAAATGCAGAGATCAGATCTAAAATCTGCCTTGGACTAGTAATTATATATAACAAAAGGCTCAAGACTCCAACACCACTCATGGCATCAAAGACTATCTTTCTTCTGAGGGAGCTTATATGCTAAGATATTCATGGTGATCTTGAAAGTTTCTTAGGGATGCAGATAAGCCAACAAAAGTTATATTGGCCTGTGGGGACAATTGTAAGTCTTGGATATGTATTTTGTGCCAATAGACCCCACTCTCAATAGTGGTTGGAGTGAAATTTTATGTAAACATAAACTTTTTCAACCTATCTTTCTGATTTTTAGAAGGAAAGGTACACGTGTGGATCTCTAAACTGATTCTATTTCAGGATGCTAGCATTGGGGGAGGGAGATATCCATCATAATGATGGGGTGAGATTCAAACCCTAGTTGTTCTTTATGCTTTACGATTGGCAACAAGTCACATACAACAACTACGCCTACACATTGACTATAGCTCTGTCGTACTTAGCATCCACAATATTGACATTGCCCCAATATCAAGCAAATGGACAATCACAACAACATTCACTTAATACATGATCGAGCTCAATTTTGCCTGTCACATAGGTCTCCTTTTATTACGGATTAGTTTTTTAGTTTCCCGTTCTTGTTTAGTTCCTCAATGTAAAAAAAAGGGAAAATTATAGCTTCCAAGTTTTAGCACTTCTCCCGTCAATCCCTCTCTTCATGTTCATTCCTTAATTTAGGAGGTCGATTAGGGTGTGCAAAGAGTCCAACAATACAGGGCCCAACATTCCTTAATATATATATATATATTATTTTTTTTTTACAAACAATCACTCTTATTTTTCATCTTTAATAGAAAATTTTAATGAGTTATATTAGAATTTTCAACATTTAATCTTTAATATTCTATTTTAACCTCCCATATTATATGGGGCTAAAAAAAAAATTATGATGAGGGGATTAGGCCTTGCATGAGCTGAGCCTTATTGTAGATCGTCTGATTCAATTTAGCACAATTACTTGGTACTATAGAGAACGAAAGGAAAGTTCTAAAGTCCAAGTACTTTCAAATAGTGAGGTTTGAACTAGTTTCCTCAATGTTATGAGATAAAAGATTTGCTACCTACACAAACGGTTGTTGGTGTAATCCTCAATAGTTTGAAACGCGTTTAGATCTAGTGGAGTTTAAAATAAAATCTATCGTGCGGAGTTTGTGTAATATCAACCATTGATTGATTAAAAAATCAATGGTTGATAATTAATTTCTCAAAATTCCCCCTTTTTTTTCTCACTAAAATTCACCCTTGAATTTTTCCATTATAACAAATATAAGTCTTTGATTTAAAATTGTATGGTTGAGATTCAACTTTACATGATAGAGTTATTTAAAAACTCTATTGGATCTGAACACGTTTGAGACATATACACCACTTTATATCAATCTACTCCTTTTCCTCTTACATGCATGCTATACTAATTGACAATTTGATGGCTGGTAATAAATGAAGAAAATGAATGACGGTAATAAGAATGATTATTGAATGTAATTCAACATTGGAAATAAATACTATAAACTCTAAGTTAATGTAAGCCCATCTAAAAAAATTAATTTTCCTTTTCTCCCCATGAAAAATAGTATTGAGTGGGAATAAAAAAAACTATGAATATAAATAGATATTTTAAGGACTATTAGCATGATCATTGAAACTGGAATTAGTTTTCCATGAAAAATTACTTAAAAAATATATATCTCTTATACAACTACTTATTATCAAACGAACAGTGGATAGAAATCAATATCATTGATATCAACAACTTTGAGAGTTAATTATGAGAAATTTAAAGTGAAAATAAGTAAATAAATCAGCGATAATATCTACTAAATTCGTTTTTAGTTACGTTTTGGCTATTTTCCTCTCACAAAAAGATTCCAAACGTAACTAACAAATTGAATCAGTTCGAGTATAATGTAATCAACAACAATAGTACAATGTACAAAACCATAAATGAAACAATTCATTGTTTGCTAAGGACCATAGCAACTCATTCAATCAATTAGCTAATCCTTATATGTGTAGAGGGCAAGCACAATTCTCCTTGCCTATTTGTGAAGCAACACATTGTGGTTGATTGGTTCCGTCTTTGAACCAAATTGAACGCTTTTGCACAAGTTCATCTAGGAAACAATTCAACATTTCAATTGTAACATTAGGCATTACAACCACATGAGCTATGTTCCCTTGGCATGCCAATTGCCAACGTTGTACAAAAACATCATCTTGAGGACGTTCAAACACCACAATGTTGCTTAGCTCGTTGAGCATGACACTAACACCAGCACTTTTAAGCCGTGCTTTAAGGTATCGTGCATTTTGTACGCATTTATGAACTTCTTTTCGGAACCAATTGTGCCCTTTACAACTTAAACTGTACCATAAAAAGATTGGGGTGTGGCCATTTCTACTCCCGGTGATTGTAGCATCTCTTGAAGCTATATACTCTACATTTTTGGATAACGAGCTATCAATGTGCCGTTTTCTTACCATCTGAACACCACAAGGCATTGGACAACCCACAAATTTGTGGCCCGAAACACTTATACTATCAATTGGCTTCTTGAACGTGATTTGAGGCACCTATTCAAAACACTGTTTTATTAGACATAAAATTGAGGAAAAATTTGTTATGAACTTGTATAGGAGTACGTTACCTAAACATAAGTTATAAAGACAGTTGGACACCGAAAAATTTGCTAGGCTGATACAAATACTATATTAAAATGGATTGGATATCTATATTTCATCACATTTCTCTAAATTTAAGAGATAATGTTTATTAAAAAGGAAGTGAAAATAATTCTCTCCCTTTTCATTCCCCTTCTTTAAATTTTTTTTTATCCAAACAAAGCACTTGGCTCACTTTTCTTTCTTTTTCCTTTATTTCTTTCCATTTTCTCAAAATCACCAATTCCTCCAATTTGCTACAAATACTATAGATTTGTAAATACTCTCTCTATCCCAATTTAGTTGCTATATATTTACTTGTAGTACTATTCACATGTGGTCTTTGACTGCTTTTAGTTTTATAAGCGTAAGGAAAAACTAGTCATGATGATCTAGTTTAATTCGTCTCAACATGTACTTTTTAAATATATAATTTTTATAGTTTTTTATTGTGTAGTTCAAGATGTTTTCATTTAAAATCGTATATTGGAAGATGTGATAATAAATGAATGTAGCAACTAAATTAGAATGGAGGGAATAAAAGAACTTGAAAGATGGACTATACACCTATGCCATTATGGATTTGTAGTGTTTTTTTAAAAAAAATTGATAGGTGTCCATATGAAATGACACTTTTACCCTTTGTTTAATATAATATGAATGAAATGAAAAATGAAATACATGACAAAACTCATAACGATTATGTTTAGGGACATATAAAAAAAGAATTAAAACAATTAATTTGTTTCCAAATCAAGCTCATACTTAACAGAAAGGAGATGAATAGATGTATATGTGATAACCAAATAAAAGATGTTTATTAATGTTATAGAAACTTAGATGGTTGAAAGTTGAATTAAATATATATTTCATTTTCTTCTACAAGGCTACAGTTCATTGGTATTGTTTTGAAATCTTAAATGATAAAATAAATTGTATTGAAGACTTTTTTTTTTTGGGTGGGGGCTTATTCATTCATATCCATGCCCACCAAGCTAAGGAACCTTGATGGAATATAGTAATATTTGTATGTATTAGTGTAGTACAAATTACATTCATATACTCACAACCTATATTCATTCATATGCAATTTTGTGGAACCTATACTTTTATTATGACATTAATTTTCAAAACCACATATCTACCGAATTTCACCGACCGCAGTTAAATCGGTAGGAAAATTTAATTTCCGATCACTTAATAAATTTACCAACTGTTTTAATGTTAGAAGGAAAATACCAACCGATTATTAAAAATCACCGACCAACTAATGGAAGTAGTAGGAAATTTTCCGATCGGGTATTATAATTAATCACCTATCGATGTTCGGTCGGTGATATAAATTATTGCGGTAGGTATATAGGAATCATGCAAAGCTCCCTAGCTCAAGAAATAGCAAATGGGATGGAAGACATGAAATACTGATACCAATACTCGATCTCAGGACCTCTAAGTTAGAACATGAGCCCCTAACCACACACTAGACCAAGCGAGAACCGGTGTTTTTTTACACATATATAATAATCACTTAATCAGCCTATAATAGAAGTAATACATGATCAATAAAACAAAATTTTTTTTCTTGATTAATTGTTAATTTTTAGAGTTGAATACATGCATGAAAAAATGCCTTTATATTAGCTAGCTAGGGATATATGACTATATGAGATACTTACTGAATTCATAAATGGTAACATGACACCAAATAAGGCTCCATCACAATGTATATAAAACCTATTGCGTTGGAAGCCACATTCCCCAAGTGTCTGCAACACAAGATCGATGTCATCTACGGCACCTTTAATTGTGGTTCCTGCAACAAAAGAAAAATAAATATCTAACCATCAGCCTAATCTTTTGATTGAGATGATTCTTTGATATGATCTCATAGCAAATATGATGAAAAAAAAGTTTCGGGTTCGAATCTCACACACCTCTCCTTTTAAAGTGGAATAATTAACGCTGGATTGGGGAAAACTGATACTGGCCCAATGGGCTCTCGTATGAGGGATGGAAAATAATTTAGAGTATAAGGAATTATTTGATTAATTTGTGTGGGAACGGTGTAACGAACGAGCATATAATTAAGAATAACTAACCAACGATTATGATATAATCGGGACCCGAGAAAATACCAAAAACGTAAAAGTTTTCATGAACAAAGTTGTTGCAAACAGAGACTTTTGCGCGGACGTGACAAATTGGTCTCTATCCGCAAACGTGAGAAAACAAGGAAGTGTAGGGAGCAAAAGTCGCGCCCGCGCCAAAAGGGCTTCGCGCCCGCGACCAAGCTCATCGCGCCAAAAGGGCTTAGCGTCCACGACCAGGCCCATCGCGACTCCTGCTGATGTTTCTCCGTTTGCGGTTATATGTTCAGTGTACGGTTGTTTGGTAAAAGATAGTGGTTTTATACGTGGTTAGGCTCTCTAACAGAGTTTATTAAAAAGGCATTAGATGTGTGAGAAACTTACTTCTTCTCATTCTCTCATCTTTCTCACAAAACAATCTCATCATTTTCTCTCTAAACTTCATACACATTGTGACATTGTTGATTGTGTTGTACCAAATTCATCGTTGTATCTCTGAATGATAAGGGTCGAAATATTATCTTAATGAAAGTGATTCACGCCTCAAAGGTTCTTAGTTTCTAAATTATATTTACGTTTAGATCCTTGTTTTTTTTATCATACACAAAAACAAATTCCCCGACAAGGGGGGCATGATAGGGTATAAAACCAACTTTTGGACTTCAACTTGTAACTTAAATTTTTGGTTGAGATGGTCACTTGAGAGGAACTGAAGTCGCATGAGGTGTTGATCCATGTTAAGTTCTAATATGAGGAATCGAGTGAGCTCATTTGGTGGATGTTTTAATTTGTTTCATGTAGTGATATTTTAGGGTCGATTCCTAGTACCCCTTTAATTTCTTCCCCCCTCCTATAAGGGCAATGCTAAAGGGTGTTGATCCTTGTAGGATCCAATTCATCTCATCATGTAAAAATAAAGTTCAAAACTACTCCATCTGTTCTTTTTTTAGTAGTAATATTTGTTTCCTCATGATTTCTGAGACGCACATTTAAGTGTGCGCGCGCGCGCACACATATATATATATAATATTAAAAGGATATATAATGCTTGTTTTTAAAATTAAAGCAATTAGTTTTCATGTAACAAACATCATGAAGTCATATAATATTATTTTGGACTACATCTTCATTATCTATTATGTGCAGCGGTCAAATTTATTGATTTATTACCATAAAAAAATATTGATTTATTAATGCGTACATTGAAAAGTGTGCAAAAATCAAATTTAATGATTTCAAAAAAAAAAGGAGATGAGTAGTATTTTACCTATGTTGACATTGAGGATTGCTGGCCTATCTTTATTCTCAAGAAGCTTAAATTTTAAATCACCATAATCAATTTCTCCAGAAATTAATGTCTCAATAATATTGCTCTCCATTTGATACATATGTGCAGCTTTGAAGATGGAATAGTGAGACTCTTTAGAAGTATACAAAATCCCATTAGGAAATATTTCTCTCCTGAAATTATAAAATATAAAATAAAATCACAAATTCTTATATGTAGCTGACATTTATTTATCTCAATATATTAAAGCCGTGCATTTTAAAAAAAAAAATTGCATGGTTTTTTTTAATAAAAAATGATATATTCCGCATATTTGTTTCTTAATTAGATTTATCTCAATATGTATTTTTAAGCTATTAACATTTTTTAAACAATCACACATATATAGGGTGTTTATCGTGAGAATGACCTAGATATGACTAGTACGATCCATATGTATATTGAACATCAACTATAAATATATTCAATGTAAATTACAAATACATTGAGTCAAAATTTATTGACTTTATACCATATACACACTGACTCCAAACTATAGAAAGGGTAAAGAAGAAAAAAAAAATCAAATTTGATTCTAATCATTCATTTGTTGTTCAAAATATCATAGTTCTTTCTCACCCTTCTGATCACAAAAGTTAGTTTTCTCACATATCTCACTCTTTCTCCCACCCTGACCCTCTCTCTCTCATACCAAGAAAAGCAAGTACTCCTCCCTCTATTCTAAAAAGAAGTTACATTTTGTGCTTTACGTGGTATTCAATGCTCACCTTTGTCTATTAATTTATGTAATTATATACTAACAAATAAAATTAAAAATTATATATTATGAAAATATACATTATGAAAATATACATTTATCGATGTAAAACTAACGACATCCCAATCGATAATATATATTTTGTTTTGTTTATGAATTATGGTCAAAATTTCATAAGTTTAACCAGGCGAATAGTAAGCATGCATGTGGAATGGAGGAATTGAAGTACATAATAATCATAAAAATCAATACAAAATCAAAGTAAGCATGTATGAAGACCAATCAATAGATAATCAGTCTATCTAGCTAGAGAAATCGTACGTAAGACATGCATCAAAATAAAAGGGAAGTGAAGTGATGCTGACACTCCTCAAATTGATATTGACACTTCTCATTGTGAGTATAACATTGAATAATGTGCTCTCACAATGAAGAGTTGAGTGTCACAATATCAATTAATTCTGGAGCACTGAAATATTGGTGATGTCAATAATAAATATGTTGTCGTTAATTCTATTAGGACGACCAGACTATAAGGTGTGTGTATGTTGTATATATGTTAATATATAATATTACAAGTTCAGATCATAATGTTTGTTACGTCTGGATTTTTTTTCGCAATGATCAGGTCGACCAGACTCTGGTCGATCTGATCTAATCTAGTACAAAAAAATGAGATTAGGGTTAATTACATACCCTACAAGTAAGCCATGAAGGTTGCCTTCGGTGCCACCGGAGGTAATGTATCCCCAATAAGCATCCTTGTTGATCCCCCAAAGACAAGCAAACCAATCTAAAACACCTATTTCAAAGTCTCTAGAGTGTAATCCATAGTTACCCTCTATGAATGGATCTCCAAAGTTGTTTAGTGAATATTTCAGCATCTTACTTAGATTTTGGTACTCATAATCCATATTTACCGGTCATCCTGTATTAATTTAATGTATGATTAGTGTTAATAATATAATAATATAAATATATAATTATATATATATATATATATATATATATTTGCATCATCTAAATTCATTATAATAAATACAATTTCTTTGGTGACATCATGTCATCTAAAGAAAAGATCTCACCAGAGTAATAAAGTTATCGAAAAGATCGTTATTGATAGAGTATATAACATATTTCTGGGCTTCAATCATAAGCTTAAGCTTTTGGTTGAGATGGTCTTTTGACAAATGTACATATAAGGTGATAATTTATATTGATCAAACTCCCTTTTTAAATGAGCCCATCTCTTAGAAAGGCTTAAAAAGTACAACTAAAATGTATGGAGCCTCTCTGGCCGAACGGTCCAAAAATTTATCATCAATTCTCAATCTCTATGATACCAATAATATATAATTAATGATATATTTTCCCTTGAGATCAATAATAGGTCCAAAATGGGAAACAAGACTCCATAAATTGATTTTTTACAATTGTCTATGTGAGTACAAAATAGTGAAATCTGTACTCTCACAATAAAAGTGTTAATATCAATTTTGTAAGTGCTAAATTCTATCATTTTTTGTTAAAAAAATTAAAAATTATCATTTTTTGTCAAAAATTAGTAATTTGAAAAGAAAAAAAAAAGACAAGTTGAATATTATCACCTAGATTGTGCTCGGTTCTCTCAGACCATTTATGCATGTAACTCTCCAAAACAATGGCCACCCTAGACATCTCGTTGTGGTGGTCGTAGTCACGATCATTAGACTCGGGTTCCTTAATATCGAGGCATGAAGCACAGGTGTGCATATTATTGCTGCCTAGTAATTCTAATGTGTTCTTTTTTGCCTCGTTAACGTTATCGTCATCATTATCATCGACAGTAACACTAGTGTGTGCAACATCAATAACTCTAGATTGGAAATAATCCAATCTGCAAAGTAATTTTGATTCAGCCATTCTTAACTTTTTTTTTTTTCTAAGAAAAAAAGCAAATATGCAAGTACAAATTATTGTGAAGCAATTCAATGTGTTTTGCTTGGGGAAGATGTTTGGAAATTGGAATTCTCAAGTAGTACGTATATAACATATATTTATATAGCCAATTTAACTACTAACTAGATTCCTTTGCCAAAAAAATACTAATATTGTAGTATATAATAATAAAAAAATAAAAAAAAAACTGCTAACTAGATATTCACGTGGAGGTGTGTTTTCCAGGGGTAATGACCAGTGTTCAATTCTCACCAACGACGTCACGCTCCAACAGACAAAGTTATTTTCTGAGATATAAATCCTTGTGTGTGCCGGGTCTTGCATACCTTTCCTACAAAATGGTGATTATAGATCGACTATTTCTCCGATGCTTTTACTGTCATATGGTTTTCAGATGTCCTTGTAAGGTGTATTCTCACTTGATGACAGAAGCAAGCCATGCCGGTTTTTCTTGTATCCTTAATTAGCCCCTGGAGACTTTAGAATTTAGTTTAATTTAGTTATGTTTTGGGCTCACAATGAGTAAGTCCTGGTTGTGATTCACTTATTACTTATGTTGTATCCTTAACCAATGGATGGCCGCATGTCTCCGCTAATTTTTTTTTAGTTTGATCACTTTTTTTTTTAATCCTTATTATTTCATAATAATTCATTTCACAAATCGTTTACATATGTAAATACTACCTCAAGAGGGATAATAAGGAATCCTCACAAATACGTGCAGTAAGAATCGAACTCACAGCCTGAAAACCTCGTGTTTGAAATTCTGAAACCTTAACCACTACGCTAAGATCTTATCCTCAACAGAATACAACTTTTGTACTCTATCTAAATTAAAACAACCATAAACAACCCGATATTATTCTCTTTCTTCAACCAACCGTTGACCGGAGATTTAAAAACTTCATCCAAATTCCAAAGCCACCAAAGCCAAGAAAACATGAGAAAGAGTTGGGAAAAAAAATTGAACTCATCGCTTACGTATGTATTATTAGTTGCTTATAGTTTCTTTGCGTAGAGCAAGAGCACGGGATTAATGATGTAATTTTTTTAATCAAAGTGAATGCAATATTGATTTTTTTTTTAAAGTATTGGATCACACCGTCTGAATATAAGTTATGAATACTGATTGTAATTTTTTAATCAAAGTAAATGTTGATTGCAATTGAGCTCATCCACAACCAAGCATAAATCGAGTGTGGAGTTCGTAGTCCAGTCAGCATCAAGCATCAACTCATCCACAATCAAGTCATCATCAAGGGATCTAGTCGGCATACATCGAGGCACTCTACAGCTCATCATTTTCACCTCTTTGTATCTAAGTTTCCTGAGACAGAAACAACAATATATTTTTAAAAAAGACCCCAAAATATGGAGTGTGGTGCTCTTATAAACGATCTACTGGCAAAACATTGAACAATATCGAATCGTGTATTTTTTTTGAGAATTTTGACCCTCAAATGTCATCCGGTGTGGATAAAAAGTAGCATGGGAGTAGGAAATGAGTGAGGGACAATTCTAACAAATTACCAAATTATATCTCAAATACACTTTAAATGTTGTTTGCCCAAAAAAATGTTATATGGAGCTACTTATTACACAATTGCAGTTCCCATTTGATTAATTTGATGAACTTTTCCTCAACCATTTCTATATTTCTTCTACCATACATGAAAACATTTATCAACAACATATTAGGCAAAGCACATAACTAGTATATGGGAAATTCCCAATTACTCACAGCGAGATCACAAAACGTATCTTACAGCGGTATTATTTAGATTTTTCTCAAAACAACGCATAATTAGTTGGTGGCATGAATCCTTACCTCTAATTTTACTCAAAATTATGTTAAAATGCAACTATAAGATACAATTTTGTATTTTATTGAGAGAAACTTGGAATCCCTCCTAATATCATTCACCACAAACGCACCTCTGTTGTGTACGATTCTCGTGTTGTGCGATGTGCACTAGTCTAGGATGTATGAATATTTCAACTAGATAGTTTTACTTGTGTCAGATACCAATACTCAATATCTCACTCTATTTTTTTTTTTTAAAAAAAACATTTTACCTTATTTTGATCATTTTGTCCGTCTTTTTATTATTCTTAAAACAAAAAACTTTATCATTTTACTTGTTTTATACTTCATACATTATATATTAGTGGTGGCCACTGGGCCGGGTTGACCCGGCCCAGTTTTTGGCCCTGATGGGTCAGACCCGGTTAGCCCGGACCCGGCCCGTAACCCAGCCCGGTGCTAACCGGGTGGGTCATGGGTCGGAGTGTTATAACCTGTAACCCGATCCAACCCGGCCCACCAACCCGGTTAACCCGGCCCACCAACCCGATTAACCCGGCCCACCAACTCGGTCCAACCCGGGTGGGCCGGTTCATGGGTCGCCTATCCACGAACCCGGCCCGGTAACCCACCGGGCCGGTTCATGGGTCGGAGGTCTTCAACCCGGCCCGTTCGGTGGCCACCACTACATTATACTATGTATATTAATTTTTTATTTATACCCGTATCTTTAATTTTCGAATCCGTATTCATATTCATGCAACCTGATGCAAGTATTGCAATAGTACTATAGTAGGTTGGTGGCCTTCATCTTCAACCCTAGGCCGATGTTCTGTGGTGGCAAAACTCAATGCTAAAACACCTAATACGACGTCGTACAACCTACCTTCCCCAATTCACCCTCCCCTCTCACTCTCTCTCCTCCATTGCCGATGACCCTCCTTTCTCTCTCCTCCCAAAACCCCATAAACCCACCTTCAAGAGAGACAAACACCCTCATAATCCCCCAAATAACCTCAATTTTCCGGTAAAGACTAACCTGCCCTTTGACTTCCGATACTCCTACTCGGAATCTGACCCGAATGTTGACCCAATCGGGTTTCGCGAACCTCCCAAATTTTCCCCGTTCGGGCCGGGCCGGATCGACAGGAAATGGACGGGTTCGTGTGCTCCGTTTAAGGGGGAGAAGGAAGAGAGGAAGAAGTGGGATGATATCAGAGAAAGAGTGTTGGGTGAGCCGTTATCAGAGGAAGAAATTGCTGAACTAGTTGAGAAGTATCGTCATAGCGATTGTAATCGCCAAATTAACATTGGTATGTTCTTCTTTCGTTTCTAGTTTTCTGCTAATTAACTGGCCTAATATGATGAAATGATTCATTTAATTTTGAATTTGTTTAGTTTGTTGAATTTTGATTGTTTAACATTATGCCAGTAATGGGGGTTGAATTGTTGGAAGTGGGTTTCTTAGTTTCTTTCTTGTCACGATTTGGGTTCAGGATTTTTTTTGTAATTTGCTTGTATTTTGAGAATTTATGTTCATGATACATCAAAAGTTTTTTTTTTTTTTTTTTTTTTATCATTGATATATTCAAAGAAATCCAAAGTTCAGCATTTAATGCATGATTACTCTGCAAGAATCTTGCTATTTGTAGTATTTTGGGCAGCATGAATGATCAAATATAAGCAATCTTATTAACATGATTTTGAGATTGTGTGCTGAAGTCATGGATACAATGTATTTTTCTGCAATACAAAGTTTTTGATTTTTCATGAATTTGATTTGTTAATTGAAGTAGAAGAAATTCGATGTATAAGAAATTCGATGTTAGGTCTTGAGTACTACACTACTATCTCTCCCCATGATAAAATTGCTCAAAAATACAAGTAGTAATTTTATCAAGAGGTAGGTAACTTTTAATTCTTTGTCATTAATTTAGTATACACCCAACACCCGTTGTATTTTAGAATTTGTTCTAGATATGCTAATTGATTCGCGCTTAGAAATAAGGTTGCTTCAAAATGGCTTGAAATATTGGTTTTGATATCATTCACTTCTTTAATGAGGCTAGGGAAGGATGGAGTTACACATAACATGTTGGATGACATTCACAACCATTGGCGGAGAGCCGAGGCTGTGAGGATTAAGTGTTTGGGAATACCAACTCTTGATATGGACAATGTTTGCTTCCATCTAGAGGTGTTGATCTGTTAGCAATTTGTATTATGAAACTTCTTAATTGTTTCATTTTATTGAGGGAAATAAAATTGTTTGTTGATGACTGTTTGGACTTATTGCAGGATAAATCATGTGGGAAGGTCATTTACCGCCATGTTAATGTTCTACTTCTATATCGTGGTAGGAACTATGATCCAAAAAACAGACCTACGATTCCTTTGATGCTTTGGAAGCCTCTTGCTCCTATATATCCAAAGCTTGTGAAGAATGTTGCTGATGGCTTAACTTTTGAAGAAACTAAAGAATTGAGGAACCAAGGGCTTAATTCCCTAGCACTTATGAAGCTCAGTAAGTTTGTCTCTCTGATTCACTTAATTGATGAGTGTTTGCAGTATTGAATTGCATAGAAAATACCACAACATTGCTGCAATATCATTTGTTTCCCTTTGCTTAGCCAGGAACGGTGTCTATGTTAATGTAGTCCAAAGAGTGCGAGATGCATTTGAGACTGAAGAGGTGGTGAGACTGGATTGTACTTACATGGGAACCAGCGATTGCAAAAGGATCGGTGTCAAGCTAAGGGTAGATTTCATAACCTTTTTTCCCAGTTTTTTTTTTTTCACGGGGTGGTTTCACAAAATGCACGAGGTACCCCTTTTATTCTAGGAATTCACCATATACCCCCTTATTTTTTTGAAATCGTACAAACTACCAAGCATCGATTTTTTTTTTTTTTTCCAATTATTTATAATCAAGTTTTGCCTTTTCTCTCTTTTACCCTCTTCCCAACGCCTAAACCTAGTTGAAAACATTAAAAATAACATTGAATTAGTAACGTTTGTTACTCATAAAAAGGAATAGGATACATTTGTTTAAAACCTTGGGGTTATTTAGTGCATCTTTAAGCTGTGTTTGGCTTCTTTAAAACTAGAATTAGAATTTGCCTGCAATCATTGTGTTTGAATGAAAATTAAATTTATACAGGATCTAGTACCTTGTGAACCAATCTTGTTCAAGGATGAGCAAATAATACTTTGGAGGGGAAAACGAGACCAAAATAATCAAGCTAGCTAAGCTGCTTATATGAACTACCAAACTTGTAGATGCCATATGTGAGCCTTGGACCGTTGTCGTCAAACTTGGTTCTAAAGACATCTTAGCACCATGGTTTGAAGCTAAATTCTATGCCTTCAGGGTGATTATAAATGTACCCATTGATGTTCTACATTCTTTTTTTTATTGAATGGGAAGATCTTTGATAAATTGCAAAGTTCGTCATTCATGAAGCTGCCATTTGTCATCGTCGAAAGTCGAGACTGCGTCATCATAGCAGCTTATGTATGTAAAAGGGTTGTAAAATGGCAGGCTATGTTGCTCAGACACGAGTGTGAGTGTCAGATATGGGTAATTATATAGAAGTGTGCCAGGTACGTCAAATGCTAAAATTTTAGACACAGGTGCAACGACATAACATTCATGATAAACATTCCCGATATGAAAGATTTACATTTGTGTTTTTCGTGCAATAAAATGTAGGCAAATCATATTATAGGTTGATGTAGTTGCTTGTTTTTGTTATATTAATATTAATCTCATTTTTATTTTTCTCTTTCCCTATTATTGTACGATTTTTCTTTATGATTTTTCCGTTTAAGATAATTGAAATGTTGGGACAACAATTGAAGCGTTGGGAAAGGTTTTCATACCCTTGTCGGAGTGTTGAGTGTCTAACACAGGTACAAAAGAGGAAACGAAACGTCAAAGTAACATAGATATGACAAGAGGCTTAGACGTACTCCTTCAAGTTAGATTGTTGCTCCATAATTGATCGGAAAATTTTCGATGATCATATATGATAAGAGATCCCAAGGATATATTCTTGTTTTATTTGTGTGAACATTTCAGTTCTTGAGTTTATGCACAGGTCTGGCTGAGAGCTTATATGCAGATAAACTTCTGAAACATATTATTATGATAAAGAGAACATATTGCTTCATGTAATTTTCAATTGAGTGTTGTTTTGTTTCAGCTAGCCCTTAAATTGGAATTTGTTTTGTTTCAATTGGGCCTTCAATTAGGATTTGTTTTGTTTCGGTTGGATCTTATTTTGTTTCAATTGAATCTTATTTTGTTTTGGTTGGATCTTGTTATATTTGAAACTCAAATATCTTTCTATACTATTAAAGTTCTTGCCACTACAAAAAGTTCATTTCCCTCCCAATCACCCAAATTTCCCTCCTCTCTCTCCCTTCATTAATAATTATGCTATGTTTTTTGGGAGAAAACAATAAAAAAAAAATTATATTAGAAATAGGAAAATGCACCATCAAGTCAATCCTAATGGTTGCATTAATAATTGAACATTCATTGTTTGGTCTTTTTTTCTACTATGCATTTAGTTTTTTACTAAAAAAATTATAATAACTTTTACTTTATTTTCCACAAAAAAAAAATTATATTATTTTCTTTCCGTTAGTAATTGTATATTTTTCGATTAAACTTGATTTTCTTCATATTAGTTTTTTCCCTATTTTTACATGTTAAATTTTTAAAAATCTTCTAAATCAAATGAACCATTATATTAAATATGTTTATTGTTTTTTGTATATAAAGTTTCAAGTAAGTCTTTGATTGTCATTAATTTTTCCTACCTCATATCAAATCTTTGTATTTAAAAAATAGAGGTCGTAATATATTTGGAAATAAGTACTTATTTTTACCATTAACAAAATATGAAACAAAAATTCATGGATACAAATATATGAAAGTGAAATACTTATTTTTTTTATTTATTTTTTTTGTGTGTGATTTTTTTTTTTTTTTTTTTTTTTTTGCAATAGTGCAATTTTGTATTACAAGTAATAAATAGTTAAATACATAATCTTGATAAAAAAAAGTAGGAATTTTCATTGTCAACATTAGAAGACGTGAAATTTATGAACATAAAGTAATTTCATTGATATCAATCCAAAATCGAAATCATTTTAGTGAGCTAATTTTAAGTAATTTGAAAATTGTGCATATTTCGGACATTACTTATTCTCTATTGTCTAATGTAACTAAAAGAAACCCCTTCGAATAAAATATAAAAGAAAAGCACTTAGATAAATTTTTTATCTACAATAAATTTTTATCAATTTTTATATATAATGATTTAATTTAGATTTAGACACTTACCTTAGTTAAATAAATCGAGCATTTGTTCGGGTATTATCTAGTATTTAACTAAAATTGAAATACATCTAACTGAAACTCAAATACATCTAATTGAAATTTAAATAAATCTGACTGAAATTCAAACTTAGATAATTGAAAATTAGCTAACTAAATAGTAGCTTGGCTAAGATTGAAACTTACATCTGTTGATTCACTAATGAGGCTTGATAAACCACTAGCAGCATGTAGATCAAATAGTCCACATGCAGATGATGGTAAGTATAAATTAAGTTAGGGTAAGTATAATGGGTTGAGAGTAAATGCAAACGGGGCTGAGGTAATAGAACAAATCTAAATATGATTACACATGATAGGTAAACTTACATTTATCATTTGTCTTATGTACACATGGGGCTGGATCATTTTAATCCACATGCTGTCAGTGATTTATGAAGCCTCTTCATTAATTCACAAATGGAGCAAGAGCATCATGATTGCTAATAGTTGTCGACGTCCACGTTTTTGTTCACAAATCATGATGGTCAATTATTTGTTTAGATGTTTGCTAATAGTTGTCGACATCATGATTTGTTGTAATTAGTGTCAATGGAGGTAAACGAAATCTTCAATGCATATAAAAATGATCAATGGTGAAACTTACATCTTCAATGAATGTTTTTGTGTTGAATCTGATTGATTAGATTTTTTTTCAAGCTCCATTTTAATGTCTATTTCCTCCATTGTTAGTTTTTGTGAATTCTCTCAAGCCATATTTGTTGGGGTTTTCTCACATGAAAAAAAAAGTGTTTTCTTATATATGTATGTCCACTTATCCATTAGTATAAGGCTTTTTGAAAAGGTGCCCAAAAAGAAGTCCTTGTAGGCTAAGCCCAAAGCGGACAATATCATACTAATGCCGGAATTCAGGTGGTGTGTCGAGGCCCAACAATATTGGTCATGTTTGGCAATTAAATTGTTGAAAGTTTATATAGGTAAAATGTATCTCAAAAGCTCTTTACCGAACATCTCATTTAGAGTTTTTTGAAAAATAAAGTTTTGGGGTGAAAACTCTATCTCAAAAGCTCTTTACCGAACATCTCATTTAGATTTTTGACCGGTAAAAGAGTCTTTATGTCTCAAACCTCTCGTTACCAAACAAATTGTATCCTTTTTAATGTCAGATATAGAATAACAACTTATTGTTAGGTTCTGAACCAATTCCATCCGTCACGCATTATTGGCAACATTTGGTATCATTAACCAGCAGGAACACCTGTAAACAGCACGTCATAGGTCCTAAAACAAGATCCGTAGCCATACCGCCATCTATACTACAGACTAATTTATGGGGTACAAGCATTTAAATATAATGACAGTTTACATGGATTCCTGCCAACTAATGAAGACAATATTGTTGCAGATGAAGTTATACATTATGTAAAAGGAGCTATGGTTCCACTAGTATATTCCTAAATTTATGTGCTTTATCTGCAAGGCAACCTGAACTAGCTAAAGAGGATATCCAGACCTCATCTGATTTAACTGATTCATCATCATCATTCCTATGCCAGCTCCAAAATGCATGCGATGAGTTGACGATTTGAAGTTCTCCATGGCCAAAGCTTGCTTCTCGGAAAACTGACCACTCGGGATGTGGATTATTATACCTAAAGTTTATATAAATCCATTACATCAATCAATGAGTCAAACACTTCCTCCGTACCATTAAATTCTTGTAACTTTCATTATTTTTCACGTTTGCTAATGCACTTTTTAGATTTTATATCATTTATTACATAGCATTATAAATTATAATGATTAAATATAAATAAATTACTCCATGATACGAATCTAATAAGGCCCCCACATGATTTTGTTCTTTTCTTTATATGTTAGAAGAAATTTACAAATTCTCTTCATTTGTAAATAGGGAGGGGGGGGGGGTCAAAAGTGAAAGTTACTAGAACTTTTTTGAATTTATTTGGAAATTCTATGATGATTTAGAGTTAAATGAAGAGCATACATTTGGGCTAAACCTTCGGAATTCCCTCCATCACCAATAGTTATATGGACAGCACCACAACGATCAGATTTTCCACTAAATACTCGTTTCTGTCAACGAATCGACAATTCTTAGTCTATGATTGATATCTTATATAAAATGAAATAATAGAAATATATAATATAAGATCTCTCATACCGAGCGTTCATAAGCATGGACATGGCCAGCAAACATGATGTCCACTCCAGCAGCATTGAGCAACGGTTCCATAGCTGACATCATCCCATCTCCTTCACTTTGGTGAGCTTCGTTACTATTGTACCAAGGGACATGGAATAAAGCTATCAACCAAGGCGTTCTCTTTCTGTCTACCTTAGCAAGATCAGCCTATAGATAAAAGCATGGACAAAGTAATGTCAAGAGTACATAAATGCGGACATGGGGTAGCATGGACAAAGCATGTTAGGCCCTGTTCTTTTGGAGCAATTAGATATTCATGGGAAATACGAGTAACACAAAACATAGGAAGTTATTTACCTACCATCCCCTTGGTCATTTATAGTTCCTAGGATTTGTAAATTAATTTCCAATGAATTGTAAATTCCCATGGGAAATTATTTCCCAAAGTAACCAAACAAAACCTTAATTTCAGTCAAATACAGTTCAATTCACGACCATTACGTTTAATTCAGTTCATGTTCATTAAAGTCTAGATCAGTTAATGTAAGCAAGAATGAGAAACAAGGCTAACCTTCAGCCAACCATATTGGTCAGAGTACTCATCATAATCTGTATAAGAACCAAGCATGATAACATGCACTCCTGCAACTTCAAATGAATAATAAAGATTGGAACTTGAACCACTCTCTTCAAATGGCATTTTCCATCTTGCATTATATGATATGAAGCCATCTTTCACTAAAGGGATGATTTCTTTTTCATGATTCCCTTGAGTAACCATCCAAGGCCTTCCACTAGCAAGTGGTTGCACTAGTTCACCAAATGTATCCCACTTATGCTGCATGTAATTGGCATAAGAAAGATCCCCGGGAAGCAAATGCATATCATAATTGCATTGGTTTATGTGATCCAGCGTTGATTTTGTCCAGCCGGTTTGACCTAAATCACCCGCAATAGCAAAAGTAACGGGGAGTTGAGCTGGCGGAGTTCTCAGCTGGAACTCCGGGCCTTCCCCTCCACAACGGTAAAAGTATGCAGTGCCCGGGTTGAGCGGCCCAATAACAGTGTGATGGATTTCCCCTGATTTATATAAGAGATATGAATACGAGGTGCTCTCTCCTTCAGATTTTGCAGAGTACTGTCCCGGTGATGTTCCATACTCGACAATAGAAGGAGCCGATGAATCGTCTGTAACCCATGAGATTCGCATATGGTTCTCCCCTGCCAATGAGATGTGTACCTAAACAAAGTAACAAAAACAAAGTAACAATAATGTTTAAAGCATGGTCAACTAGAAATACAAAATCTCTCGTGAGACCGAATAATTTGTACCATAAATCTATAACTTTTTACACAACTAGTTAAGCTTCATACAAAAAACTATTGTATTATACTAAAAAGTTATCTCCTGGTGTGACGTGCGGCCGGCCGGCCGCTGTTAATGCTAATTTTCACCAAAGAGGTGACATGCCCTGTAGAAAGAGTCACATTTTGTTTCCTCCAAAAATACAGATCTTTCTTCCCTACCACTTTCTTTCTTTTTTTTTTTTTTGGGGGGGGGGGGGGGTGGGGTGGGGTGGGGTGGGGGTGGGGGTGGGATTTAGTGAAGCTACACACATGAGTGCTTAAAGGAATGTACTCCCCATACAAATTAACTCATAACTAATTAATGTTCATTGTTTATGAGGAATGTTTATTTGGTCTAATTTTGAAATTTAAAAAAATGTTCATTAAATCTTATACTAATGTTCATCAAAATAAATTGAACTAATGTACATAGCATGTGTATCATTCTGTTGGTACAGTGTTGGGTATGGTGGCCCAAATTTCATAGCCCAATTATGTGCAAAATTGCTAGATAAATCTAGCAAGTTCATCTAACTAATTGTCGGGGAATTAAGGATGCTCTAGAATTATCATTGAGGTAAATATTCTCTAGAACTATCATTAGTAAAGCAAGACTAATCTACATTATTCTAGAATTTGATCAAATTGATCACCGACAAAGCTTCCACTGCCACATGCACTACTATATATAGCCTTGGGCATCAACATACAAACTCGGCCAAATCAATAATAACAAGAGAAGCCAAACACACAAGAAGCCACAAAACACACAAGCCTTTCACCTTTTAATCCTCCACCAAATATATCCACTAATTGTAATACTCCGTTGTGAGTAATTATAGAGAGTCTCATTTTAATACAAACACCCTTAAAAGGATAATTGTACTCTCCTATATTTTCATATAGTGGAATAAAAGCTCGTCGTCAAGTGGGTGTTCCCACATAAAATCGTTAATTTTTATCTTAATATTAGTCTTGCTTATAATCTCCCTTATTATATTTCTCGATCAATACATCTTCACTTCCGCTGCGCACTCTCGACCCCTAACATACATATGTCAATTAGTTTGCATTCTATGCAGGATGGAAGTGATCACTTTCCAGTTAACCTCCGATTGAACATGCATTAAGCAAAGTGAGACCACAATTGTAAAATTTGCAGAGAAATGCTTCAAAATTGCAATAAACTAAACAATCAATTAACCATTAAGGTCCAAAATCAAGCTTATTTACAAGCAAAATAAAGAGAGAAAAAAAAGAGCAAATTGATAAAAAATACAAGAACCAAAACTCCCAAATGGAAACTTAACAACAAAACCCCATTCATAAGAAACAAAATCAAAGCAAACCATCTACTCAGCACAATCAAAAAATTCAAATAACAAAAAAAAACGAAATTCAGGGAAAATACAACAGTGATAGTTAGCAGAGAAAAATCCATCGAAATTTACCTGATGGGGTTCAGAGGAAGTGCGATGATGCCATGGAAAGTGAAGAAGTTGACGAGGTTTTGGTCGAATGTAAGGAGTTGCAGAAGAAAAAACAGAGATTAACACAGTTACTGTTATTAAAAGTAGCAAAATCTGACAACCCATTTTTGGAATTGGTTTTTAATTTTGATTTTAGGTTAAATAAATTTGGTTTCAAAAATCAAAACTATCAATTTTACTCAACAAAATTGAGCTAAGTAATGTAAAAATAAAAACCCAGAAAAAGTTTTTAATTTCCTGAAAATTCCACTATGTTGTTTATACTTTTTGTTTACTTAATGGAGGAGTTAAAGTTAAAGGGTAGGAGGCCAAAGAAGAGAACAAAAAGTTAAGGTCGGCAAAATTTGGATTTTGTAGTCTTGTATACTCAAGTTCACGGCACTTAGTTTTTTTTTTTTTGACTTTTTATAGTTTCTTAGGGCTGGTTTACATTAGATGAATAGAGATGAACTGAACTGAATCAGGGTCGTCCTTGCACATGTGCAAAGTGACCAACAGCACAGGGCCCATTTTCATATTTAGCCCAATATAAAAAAAAAACAAAGAAAGAAACAAACAAATTAACGTAATCTACAATGAATGTCAACTAATTGCTCCAACTTTCCATATTTCATTTTCACATTAAAAAAAATCATTCATTAATTGCAAATCTTAAATTTCTATGAATTAATTCTACATCTTCATATTTAGGGCCCAATATTTTTGTATGAGAACAGGGCCCAAAATTCAATGGAACAGCCCTGAACTGAATAGAAGTGTATTAATTGAACTAAATAGAGATGAACTGAACTGAACTGAATATAATCTGAAGTAAACAAGCCCCTATTGTAAATTGTAATACTTCGTATTTATATTATATGTAATAATAGATTAAAATAGTGTCTTGTTGTGAGACATTCTTACTAAACATATGTGATTCCTCTTGTTTTTGTCTACAATAATTGAAGCTACAACATTGGTGGTTGAAAAAGATGCTCAATCACGGTTTATCCTAGGATATTACTAAGTACATGTTGTTTTAATTTGGCTTTACTTGTAGACAAATTCATTTTAGGGCATTTCATCCCGAGTTTAGTTTAGGGTTTTGTTCAGTTTATTTTATTTCAGTTCACTTTAAAATTTGTATTTTCTCTTTTATTTTTATTTTTTATGTTCAACATTCAAACTTTAATCTTATATCACCGAATAGTACCACCCAACACCGCGTCCTCTACCGTGGTTGCCACTTTCAGGTGACCCATAATACAGTTCTCTAGGCACAACAATTCGTTTTAGAGCCCAAAAATATATGAGTAGCCGCCCAGCCCAAAGCTACTATTAACCCGTGATAATGATACAGGGTGAAAAACAATTCGCCGTCGAAACGGGCCTTTTTGTCTGAAACTAAAGGCATAATCTACGCTTTTTAGGGTTGCACTCCCGAGGCCTGGGATCACTCTAGATGGTTCAAACTACGACGAGGAGGCCCCAAGGATTCCGAACACGTCATAATTGCTTGAAGGAGTCGGACGGCCCAAAACACTATACGTCTCAAACATCGAAAAATCATCCTGGAGGGCAAAACAGTTTGTTTTAGCACTCGAAAAAATACTAGCAGCCCCAAGGAGCTACCCGGCCTTAACCCATGATAAAGATACGAGGCGTAAAAAGTTTTGCCACCAAAACAGGCTATTTTTGGCCGAAACAAATACTTTAATCCATGCTTTTCGGGGCTCACGGGCCCAGGAACGAAAATTTTTTAAGTCAATAAATTTCGGACAACCGAATCTAGGTACCATTAATCAATTTATGTGTACATAGGATTTTTAATATTGAGATATCTCTGTTGCTCAAAGTTGTAACATTGAAATTGCATATGAAATCAAATAGAGGCCGCTAGATACGAAGGGGACATTGTGAATGACCTAATCTGGTGAATGACTTAATCTTAGGGTTATATCTTGGCCTAGGGCTAGACGAATGTGTTTAGTAACTCCCCAAAATAGCACCGTGACGACTCCTTTATTTGAGTTTTTGCACTTATCCCGAGCCAAGTATACTCACAATATGCAACAACAACAAAAAAAAAATCAACATTCAATGCTAGTGTGGGCAGGTAGGCTTCGTGTCCACAACAACCTTTTTTAGACATTTTTGTTCTTAGGCCCTAAGGGAAAACGTCGATTGTAGGCTTATAGCATTTGATTTTGGCTTTCGAGAGATTGTTTCGGATCGGGTGTTGATTTTTTTCGCACCGTCTTCTAAATCATGGGTTAATGATAATATCATAGACTCATTGTCTTGTTCGGGGTGCTAAAACGAAGTTTTGTGCCCTCTAACAGAACCTTTCATTAGCTTAGTCATGCGGTATTCTAGGTCATTCAGCTCCATCATAATACTTTGATGCGTCCAAAATATAACCTTTTGACTTCCTGTCTGCAAATGATCCTTCTTTGTTTCGGGACATTTTTGTTCCAATCATTTGGTGCAACGTTTTTCGCCCAATTTCTTATTATTGTGATTTAAATTATCACCGGGTGGCTCCTCATATTTTTAGGCACCAAAATGACATTTTGTACTCTACAGAGAGGACATTTCAGTGTCTCGATTATATAGTGTTTTAGGTCATTCTACTCCATCATACGACTCCTATGTTTTCTGTAATACGTGTTGGATTCCTAGGGCTCCCTGTTACTCAATGACCCCTTCGTCGATATTTCAAGACATTTTGGTTCCTTGTCCATGGTAACCTCAAAAATCAATTCGGTCCAAAAAAAAAAACCCGGGTATTCGACTCTTTGGATCATGATTTTTTTAATCCGGATCTGATCTGAAAAAATCGAATATATGGATGAAGGATCAAAACTGGAACAAAAAATCAGATACCCAATTTTTTGATCCATATTTAAAATTCGGATACGAAAAATTATGCACACCCCTAATTGATAGCTCTACAAGAAGTGAAGGGTCATCACTAGATTCTATTTGATAATGTTGATCAAAAGAAGACAACAAGCACTTTTCACCAAAAAAGAAAATAGATAAAGATGAAAAGATGTGATTATAATCAAGAATATGTTAAGATATGGAGAACGTATTGTGTTAGATATGAGAGTGTACAAATAAGTACGGATGCAGAAGCCAACTTGAGAAGAGTTTGGTCAGATGGCTAATTCCACTGGCTGCATATTGTGTACATGGAGATCATTTTAGAGTTGTAGCCTAAAATTTTTAATGATATGAGTAAGGTAAAGCTACTATAATTACAAAGATGAGCATATGGAAGAGGGCTATTATTCATTTTTATTTTTTTTATACATATACATTAATACATGTACATATTTCTATTATTTTAAAAAAAAATTATTGGATAATGTGGGTGATACTAGGCTTTGAATCAAACCTACTGAAGGTCACCTGGTCCAATTTGGCCGACACACGCATCATCAAGGGCGAAGATAAGGAATCCTCGGAAATGAGGTTCAAACTCGATACCTCAAGCTCAACGTTCGTAAGACTAAGACTCGCACCTCATATACATATACATATAATTCCAAAAAAAAAAAATGATAAAACTGAATTTGGCAAAGTGCAGTTATCTGCAGCTACCGTACAGCTTCAGTAGAGCCAAACCTGCCTTCAGTGGCTGCTTCCATACCCTAAACAGAGAGAATTTCATACATACCAAACAAAATATGCATCATTTTACTAATAGACAGTTGTTGTTTCATGGAGTAGCTACAGAAGCTGAACTCATTATTGTCTATTCAGTTTCAACTTTCAAAGAAGCTATATATAATATATATAATCCAGTGACCAGAACAAGATAGCACACCACCTTTGTTATACTCATCTGTTCTCACCATGAGGGATTGATATGATGAGGCATGGGTATAGCTCAGTGGAGCATACCTTGATCTATTTGCCTTACGGCAGGGGATCGAGTCTTCGTACCCCCATCCCCAGGGCCGGGGCTATGCCACCATGGTACTCTTGAGATGGGATTCATAGATGAGGCCTCAGTGCACCTTACCATTAAAATAAATGAGGGATTCATATGATGAACAGAAAAGGTCACTCAGATGTCATGTGCTTAAATTTTTATTTTTATTTTTAAAAAAAAAAAAAAAAAAAAAATTTACAGGGGGTAGCAAAGGTCCATGGCTCTGACCTCGAAAAATAAACTAGATATTGTAACATGCTATGTGAAGCATGCAAAAAAACAAAGTGCAGTATGCATAAACAAGGATGTCTTCATCAAGATGCCATGAGTAAAAAAAATCAGTCAAACAATTTACTTTTGTTCCTTACTTTACATGTAAATTAAATTTCAGGTTGACGATGTTTTTACATGAAAGGAAAATGACAGCGATCTTTTGAGCCTGTTTCTACTAAGGCAAAATCTTGTGTCAAACAGTCTCACCTAAAGGGTTATATTATATCAGATGTATGGAGAATGGATTTGGGTAATTGAGTGATCCTCAACTCATTAGTCTTAAAGATCATCAAAAACCTGCACCATACAAAAACAAGAATTGGGCCAGAGGTTTTAATCAATCTTTTAAATCTCCAAGGCTGAGATAACCTCAAATTGAACACCAAAAGATAATATCAAATTGTTGGTGTTAAGCCTCTGAGAAAGACAAGTTCATGCACATTCATTCTTTCATGAAATAATGCTTTTAAAAAGGTTCTATTCTGCTGTCCTTATCACAGAACCAGAAGAAAATAACTAGTCTAAATTCTATGGTTCATGACAAACATATTATTATTAAAGTGATGTCAACTTCATCCTTTTCTCTTGTACAAAAGTACTTCAGCAACCACTATATTATCAGATAAATATATGCCCACTTTCTTCTTCTTTTTTTTAATATGATAATGTGGGTGGTATTAGGCCTTGAGCTGGGCCCTACTACAGGTCACCCTATTCAATTTAGCCAACACACGCATTTGCAAGGGGAAGATAAGGAATCATCACAAATTCATGCAGTGAGGTTCGAGACATGGTGGATGGTACGGAAGGCCGAAGCCTCCACCACCAAACCACGCTGTATTACTCAAATATATGCCCACTTACAAACACTTACAGCTCATAATTATAATCTTCTGTGGAACACAAGCCAAATTTTAGATTCCTATTCTGCATGAAGTTGTACATTTTTATATACTTCTACAGTAATCTGCAGTCTTTAAAGAGGCACTTATAAACTACTAGTACATAGTAAATCTACTGTCAAAAATTACTTCATTGTTCTATAATTTATCAGCTAATTATTTAGCTAACCAGAAACATCATAGGGTTACATGGCTACTCACAAACAAGATGCTCGAAATGTATGGAGAAGCTCCCTAGGACTGTGAGTGCAGCGAGAAGTCGAGAATGCAAGGCTTAGATGCACTCAGTAAGAGTTGAGCAGGTGCAAGTAGGGCCAAATAAATTTCAGTTCAGTTCAACTCCTGCCGAGTCTAGAATTTAGTTTAATTTAGTTCATTTCAGACAAATTCAATTTAGCTCAGCTCAGCTCAAATTAATTCAGTCCGAAAGAAGAGGGCCTAAATCCATTCCCTTCAATAATCAGACTTTTTGAATAGTAACATTTGTTTTGGGATGAAAAGAGAGGTTAAATATTCTACCAAATTTATCTCTTTCCTAGCTTTCAGCTGGTACTACTGTTAAGTGCATATTGATACAGATTGCTAAACTATGGCCACCAATATTGTAACCTGATACTTAGATTCTTGAACAACTTGCAGATATGACCTATTTTAACGTTTTAGATAATTGGTTCACAATTCCATATCATTCCTTCAGATTGATGCATGGTATAAGAAACTAGTTCAAAAAGGATTTGCTAAAATTTATATAATTTGTTCAGAATTTGTAGAGCTGAAGACTACTGAATAAGATCAAAATAGTCCAAGCCAAAAAGACAGTGTGAAAATCAATATACTAACGGCCCGTTTGGTTGTTGGTAATAAATTGTGGTAATGGTAATGAATTTTAAGTGTAATTTGATAAGGATAAACTTCATAATCCCCATGGAATACATATTTTTCATTCCCAAACTTGAAATTTCTTCATATTTTCCATTACCATCCATTACCTTGGAGGAAGGTGGTATTAGATGGGAATGGATATTTGTGAAGAAAATTAGATAAATTGGAGTTAAACTAACACCATCATGGGAATGAGTTTTGATTTTCCTTTCAAATTTAGCTATAAAGTCATTCCAATTACCACCATTTATAACCGGCTACCAAACGGGCAGTAAGTTCTTAATTTCATGACCTGCAGTCTATATAATTTTGTGCATACAGTTGGCCATCAAAAGCTTGGGTGTACATAGGTTGACATTGTACTTGGGCTGATATAAATACTACCTCCGTAACAATTTATTTAAAATGATTTGACATTTTTCCTCTCTACTTTATATCAAATCGTTGAAAATAAATTGTTACTTAGGTAGATGTATGAGATTGATATCTGCTTATAAAGTTGTTCATTTTGGAGAGGACAGGGTGTTTTTTAGTTTGAAAATGTTCTGCATTAATCTTACAAACTGGATAGACAGATAAAAGAATGCATTGTTAATATGAGAAGACATCTTTCACTAGAACTTGACTGAAAATATGAAAAAAATCATAATTGATATAAAAGCAATGCTTAAAAATATGACGAAATTCATCACTGAAAAACACTAATCTTCATTGATGATTGTGCATAGAAAAATAAGGCACAAAAGAAGTTTTATTTACTAATTAATATATTAGCTAACAGCATTAACATGTTTTCAAGTTTCAAGTCCTCTACAAAACTGGACCTATAATTTCCCTTATTCTACTTCTAACAGTCGAAACTCGAAACAGAGTTAAGGTTAGCTAGTTCCTATTCCAAACCCAAATAGCCCCAGCATCCATGAGCATTTGTACAAGTCTGCCTTGCACCTGAAGGCTGATCATGTCATTAGGTCCACCTACAAAGTTTCCACCAATGAAGATGGATGGCACACTAGGTTTGCGGCCCATCATTTGCAACACT
This sequence comes from Salicornia ramosissima, assembly GCA_951394345.1. NCBI lineage: Eukaryota > Viridiplantae > Streptophyta > Magnoliopsida > Caryophyllales > Amaranthaceae > Salicornia > Salicornia ramosissima. Next base: position 58,709,376 of record OX596235.1, on the reverse strand, counting down.
CTCTCGATTTCCCGTCCATTTGGCATTTGATCAACTTCATATACAATGGGATTAGCACCAAAGCCGCTAATGAGCTGTCTCATCGAGTGGCTTACAGGACAGCCAGTCTTACTGAAAATAACAACTGGCCTCTCTTGCACCAAACCTCTAACAACATCCATTATTTTTAACACAAATCACTTTTGTTACAAGTAAGAAAATGGAAATGCAGCAAGCTTTTATTTTATGATATGATGCTAGTCTATGAAGGAAGGCTTAAGAAGGTTGAGGTTTGAGATGATGAAAATGCTGCAACATGGGTCTATTTATAAGCCTGGTAGGTAATGTATAATAAGGTGATGACTTAGCTTATATCTGCATGCAAGAACAGATACTGTATAGAGGATAAGTTCCTGAAATTTCAACCAAAAGGAAACTTTCTGTTTTCACTTTTTGATCCACAAAGTGCCTCCTAAAATGACCTGTTACATCGTCTCTAAGTTCATATGCCGTAGAGAAACAAGGACATTTGTCCTATTAAATAATTTCATTCTATTTTCTAGCACAAGAAAAATACAAAGGCATCTAATTAAATTGACTTTGCAACACCTAAAGAGTGAAAAAGAATATTGAAGAGCCACACTCTCTAGAAATCCACATGAAAGTCCTCTTTTATTTGATCTTCTCCTACATCTAATACTCGCAAAAGTGGTTTTTCTTATTATCAGACACGACACGTGTACTTGAAAATTTCCCATTGTTTCAAAGAAGCAAACCGGGCTGCTGACTACCTAGCTCACATGGGTCATAACTATCTTAATCTCAAAGTTTGGTTTCACTCTTCTTCTTCTTCTCTTTCTGTCATTTTAAGGAAAGATGTTTTAGGCTACCCTTTTGAAAGAGGGTAGTCAGCTCTTTTTCACCTAATAAAAAAAGACACGACACGTGTAGGTTTATCGCAGAAACTAGAACTCGATGAACTCCAAGAGCCAAAAGACAATTATGAAAGCAGAAAAATGTGGGATTAAGAAAAGTAAGCTGGTCTCATATGTACTCTTATTCTGCATTCACCATTCTTAGCAAGATGCAAAGAACAGAACATATTGTCACATTGTGTACCTCTCCTATGGGCTATGGTACGATTTAGGAATCGATCCTGCTAAGATATTTTCTGGTAAAAAGGAAAACAGTGAAATATGCAATAGAATTGTGACTGACATGACCTTATCCTTGTCCATAGTACACGACGAGCTTCACTAACTTACATTGCAGTAGATACTATCCAGAAATTATTGAGGATTTACCACTTCTTGTAAGACATAACAGTAGCAACCAAAAGAACATTTAGACTTTAAAATTTTCTACTGTCAGACTACATTTTGTCACATTGCACAGTAATTCACATTCAAAAAGTAGCTCTTAGTTGTGCCATTAGTTTAGAACCTTGCTCGGAAACCCTGAATTCTACCCCTCATGGATCGAGTGAGAGGAGTGCCTCCAACAAACTCCTAGCGTATTTTAGATTTTAGGGACCCGTTGTGCCAAGATAGGCTTCACACTTTCTAAACTAAGGTTAATTGAGTAAGTACACATGTTTAATTCACGCTCATTACACTATTTAACTAGAGGAAACACATGCCAAATTCGGGTTATACATTTGTTCAAGTCTCAACAAATTTGTTATCTCCCATTTGTATCAAGACATGCCTTATTTTCAAGATGGAAGACATGTTGAAATTAACATTAACCCGCTGGGGGTAACTTTGATGAATAAACATAGGACAGTCATTTGAGTGGTTGTTTGGGTTTTTATAGTTACATTTTACAGGACTTCTACATAAAATCTAGGCAATAAACAACATCCAAATAAACCTATGATGCCAAGAGGATTATTTTCACTCTTCCTAATCAGGTGGACTAATTAAATTTACAAGGTATCTATAAATTAACATGGCAAAGCCATTGATTGTCAAGTGATAAGTTTCTATGATTAGTAACAACTTTTATAGTGTCAGTGTTTAGGCATATAGCATCTTAATGTAGCTTTCAAAATAAAATAAAATATTAAGATAAATTTTTGGTCAATTATAATCCAAGTACTAGACACACAGCATCTTTTATCTGTTTACAGACAAGAGGCTAAAGGGAACCCTTTTGATGTAATGCAGAATAATGCAACTTCGGCTCCTGGCATAACATAAAGTGGGTTGTATGCAAAACCTGACATAAGAAAGCATAACCCCACCACCCAACTTTTTATCTTTCTAAGATATTCCCCACTCTAGTGACATTACCTTTTTAGAAGTGGCCAATTGCCAGGAATATATAAAGATGACACTAGATCGTGCTATCTGCACTTTGTTCAAGCCCGTGTGCATGCAGACCGGATGAGGCGGCTTACGGAATATCCCACTAATAACGTGCCCGTGTCCTGCTACGATTTTCAAACGGACAGCCCAAGCATCACCCCAGCCCGCACAAATGTCCGGTATTTCATGTCTATCATGTTGTGTAATTATGTAACTGGGCCAAATTTCAAATAATATATGAATGTTTCATGCAATGCTTTCAAAATTATGAGTGTTGCCCAAGTACAGTGTTATGGCAAAGACAAGCTCAAGCAAGTTCACAATTCACCCACAACTCAAGCAAAATCACCATGCAAGTTGAACAAACTAACAAGATAGCAAGCAACAATAAGATCCAAAGCAATAGAAAAAATTAAAGAGTAAAGAAGATAGAGTTACCGTGGGAAACCCGAGAACCGGGAGAAAAACCCACCCTTTTGCACTTTGATTAAAATTGATGAAGAATCCAACCAAATACAACAAGCTCCAATTGTATACAATTGCAAAGCTAACACTCTTAATCTATGCTTAAACTATAGTTTTTGAGGTTTAGAGAGAATTTGTATTTGATTACAAGAAATGTGTTATGTATGAATGAATGAGAGAGAGAAAACCTAAGTGTTGTATTTATAGTACCACCACTTAAAAGGAGAAATCGCCGTACCGCTCGAGGGGGCGCTCCCCGCGCCCACCAGCGCGCGCCCCGCGCCACCAGAACAGAAACCTCGAAGAGCTACTGGGAGATAGGCCCTCCCAGCGCCCCTCGAGCGCGCCCCGCGCCCACAGGCGCGCCCCGCGCCTTCACTGGGTCTGAAACTCGAGCTTCTGGAAACCTGGCGCGACCAGCGCCCTCAGAGGCGCGCCCAGCGCCCTCTGATCCTCCTCGAGCTAGCCTTTCTACCTTACTCCACACATCAACATTACATACAGCCCATGGCATAACATGGTATCATGTTGTGTCTACCTTAGTGCTTGTGCCATTTGTACGTCTTGGGTTGTATCATGCTTTGGAATAGCTACAACCTGGGCCTATTCTTTAGAGTGAATTAATTTGAACAGAACTGATCTGAATTAAATAAAATCATAGACTCGTCAAGAGCTGAGCTGAATTTTTCTGGAATTAAGTCCAAAAGAACCAGGGCCTGGTGCATCTTTTAGGAATATATATATATATCCCTAGATGACTTAAGCAAGTGAAGAAATTTAATCTGCATTATCTTAGCATCTGTCCTAATCAAAGTTTGATTCCCTACAAAATCTATATTGTTCTCAATATCTCAATCTTTATCAACTTTGATCAATCCTTTTTCTATTTACTAAGCAAGATATTCTCTCTAGTTATATTCGTCATCACATGAATCACAATCAATGTTGCATATAATCATATTTAGAAGCATGCAAATTGTCAACTGTAGGACAATACTAAGGTATTTCCTTAAACTGTTCTCAATCATCCATAATGTTTCCTTCTGGGAATTAGTTTAAGAGAGCTTTTGTCAAATGCTTAGATGGTGCATGCACAAGTACCAAGAGAAACACGAAAATATTCAAAATGAACACCAAGTGTATTAGAATCATCCAAGTACAAATTGAAAAATAGAACATAAATCTATCATGAAAAGTAAATTAGCTGCAGAATCACTAAATGCATCGTGTTTCAGTGTGCAGCATCTAACTTGTAGCATTCGCTAGCTACAACAAAATTAACAAAAGTGAGTCCGAGTCCATAAGAACACTTGTTAAGTTGTTATCAGTTGCATTCATAAAAGATGTTGTTAGCTATAACAACAAATAATTTGAGGTCGGCTAGACATGAATCAATATGTGGAATCGGATAAATCATTAGCCCATATTTCCTCCCTCCATTTTATTAACTAAAGAAAATCCAAAGAATTGACTTTTTTCTAGAAGTGGATGCAATGCAATATTCTCACAGCACTACTTAGTACAAGCATTACACTAGTGTCCCACAAGGACAGCTCACACGACTGAGGAAAGTGACTAAATAGTAGATACAGCCAAAGGATACAAGCTCCTGTTGTGCCTAGTACTAAAAATTACTTGCAGTGACCAATGTAAACTGTAAAATACTTATGCTCATGCATATAGACCAATACATGTTTCTACAGTATTCTCTTCTGCAAAAGCAACAGACTAAAAAAAAACTCAACATTTGGACTTAGATCAGCAATTCAGCATATATCAGTGATCATAACAATTAATTGGAAAACAGCCAATAACCTCATAAGTCATAACACGATATTGACAAAGGATTAAAAAAAAATATGCAGGAAAAGAAAACTTGGTATCTATAATTTCATACCGGTTATATTCTATGAAGCAAAATAATAAGAATTCAACTCTTTGAGTTCAACTATAGAATTTAGTGCACAATCTTATGTTAGCCAAAATGAAAAATGGAAATTGATTAAAAAAAAAAGCAAAGAACAATAATCAAACCACTAAACAAGTGGACAAGAGTCACAAGACTGAAGGAATAGCTAACCTATTTCAACTCAGAAAAACAGAATAGTGTTTGCTGTGGCCAAAGGCATGCCTGTGAGATGATAGCAATATAGCATGAAACAAGAATCCAATTAAGCAACACCATCATCAAAGAACCGCTTATCCATGTTCACATCAGGGTTCATTGGACCAAGAATATGTTTCTTTGAGCAATGTGTCAAAACACCAGGCTCCAGCTGCAGACCCCAAGCTGCTGTTGATTAAACTTCTGTGCAGTATTTCTCAGATATCTGCAACAATCAAAACGCACAAACAAGGTCATCTTATGTTAATAGTGAAACCACAAATTTACATGTTGTACAGTGTCCAAACAAAGACATTTTAACCCCAAACTATAAACATTATATTCAACCAAAGATAGAAACCCAGGCTGGCATCACTAGGCTGACCATTTTCTTGCAAGGGTTTGGACATATATACATACAAAGAAAGGATTCATACAGGTGTGGCTGCTTCCAAAAGCGGGGTCTAAAATTCTAAATAGGTTCATAATCTTACCATTTTTGTAAAACTTAGAAGGTTCCAAATCCAACACTACCACATCTAAGGGAGACTATCTTCGAAAAAGCAATCCAAATTATGACAAGGAAAATTAAATCATCAATGAATCCATATCGTAACAATATCATCTTTGTATACTATGTAGCACGAGTACTTCATTTCACCGTCACAGGTCACACTCATACTTAGGTTAATATGTGTACCATACCCATTGTCATCTAATTTTCAACTTTAACAATTACAATCCCCGTACCTGTATTCATTTTTTCCCCAACTCAGTGCAACCCAGTTGTTTATATGAATTAAAACGTTACCAATGCAATATTTATTCAATATGAACACCAATTTATGCAACCCTCCAGCAAACTTATTTATTCCATAACAATAACGGTTTGGTACATCTTACCAATTTGAAAATACTCAAGAAACTAGGACATAAACATGCAAAGCTTTGTCTAAATCGTAACCGTTATTAATCAAAGGCAAACACTACATATGTTTGGAACGCTTTACATCAAGTGTTATCTTATTTCTCCACAGATGCACTCTCAAGATTTTCTTAGGCTACTTCATCCTATGTGCCTCGTGAACATGGTCTTTTGACCTCTGCTAACAACATGTTAATGGGCATAAAAAAAAAATCAAAAATTACTTGATAAATGTCAAGAAATTGTAATAAAAATTTCAAAAATTCATTTACAATAAAAATTAATACTCCCTCTGTTTTTTATTCGACGTAACACTTTGACTTTTGTTACTATTCATCCAACACACTTTGACTACTAATTTCAATTTGTACATAAGGTAAAATATAGTCAATCGGGGTCTTGTTGGATTCGTCTCAGTACACACTATCCAAATATATATATTTTTTTTTATAATTTTTACAATTATACAATTTAAAGATATAGTTGGTCAAAAAAATTAATACTCCCTCCGTTTTTTATTCGACGTAACACTTTGACTTTTGTTACTATTCATCCAACACACTTTGACTACTAATTTCAATTTGTACATAAGGTAAAATATAGTCAATCGGGGTCTTGTTGGATTCGTCTCAGTACACACTATCCAAATATATATATTTTTTTTTATAATTTTTACAATTATACAATTTAAAGATATAGTTGGTCAAAATTGTGCCTCGGCAAGTGTGAAAAAGTCAAAATGTTACATCTAATAAAAAACAGAGGGGGTATAGAATAACCACTAACCTCCAGAAATTATAATGAATTTGAATGCCATTAGATCAATATATAATTAAGAAATGCAAAGATGAAATAATAAGGACAATATCCATATATAGCTATTCATAACACAATATAGAAACAATATTTTTATCTATTACAACTGCTGACAATGGGAACAAAGAGGAAGGAATAGGAACAACTTCCCTTATCCTTCCACCAATTTATTACCCATCTAGAGAACCTTCTCAAATGCATAAACGTTATTACCCATTATTGACCACAACATAACATTTGTGTCCACCCCATTTCCACAACAAACATTTTGAATAATCTTCATGACATCGTTGCGTAAACCATTATAAGATTGAAACCCATATGGAAAAGAAAGATATTGAGCATCTAATGATAAAATCTGGCCATCTTTGTCAAAGAGAACAAGTTTTCGATCTCTTTTACCCATTAACGATTTGCTCTTTATAAAAGTTGTGTGTTGAGAATCGAAAGCACAAGTCAACCAAGGCATGAGTTGCAATAATAGTCCATCTCCATCTAAATCAACAAAAACCAATGATAGTGCATGGTCAACGTAAACAAGAACAGGCTTCCACCTCCTCAAGATCAAAATGATCGGTAATTCAGTATCACGATATACAGGAATATTTCCTAGCAAAGACTCTAGGGTGAGTGCCCTAACCCTTTCAAAATCTTTCTCAACAAAGTGCTCCCTTGTGAAGGGATATGCATTCAAACCAAACTTGTAAATATTATGTTGTCCAAAGGGATCCACAAATTGATTTTGGGGTCCCATAATGATCAATTCATCCCCCACATAACTCTGACAGTTTTGCATGAGCTTGAAGTTTTTTAAGAAGTCAAAGGGTAAAACCCACCAAGTAGATGATGATTGATAGCGCCTTGGAACAATATCGTGGTTGGGCAAGTACAACAGGACAACTTCAAAATCCATACTTCGGGCTTTGCATTCTTGATAAACCACAGATAGAGTCCGAATGAAGCTCCCATCCCCGCACAAGTAAACCCCTACGAGCTTCTCGTTGAGTTCAGAGATGGACACCTTGCGTCCACTCATTAGCGGATCCAGTAATAATATCTAGTGGGTCAAAATTTTAAAGAAATTTAAAAAAAAAATCCTAAATTATATAGGTAAAAAATTTCTTTCTTCATATCCAAGGGACCCCACTTAGATGCCCTAAATCCACCACTGTGTCAACTACCTTGTCCAATCTGGTAAAGGCAATCAGAGGGTCTGCGGTCCAAAATTTCATCCAGCTGAGAAAAAGCTTCCCATCAAGGAACAAACCACTGTTTGTAGTGAAGCAAGAAAGTATGACAACCGTCAAGCGACACATGCAACAAAAAGGAGAATTATTGAGTCCAAAACAAGCCCAAGGGACTTGCATAGGTAGGTCACGGCGCGGTGAGACCGAGAATGGGATTGCAAGCCAAGTGGAAGGTAGCCCTGACAAGAAATGGTCAAAAGCGTCTTGTTCATTGTCGCAATTAACTCTCATTTTTAGCACCACCACTACCTCTACCTCAAAATTGCAATCGCCATTGAAAGGCTTCAAAAGCAAATATGGTAATTCAGGAAATTCTACTTAATTAAAATATAAGGTTTTGTTAAAAATTTACCTGCCTCAAAGGAATTCCAAAAAACTGGCACAAAAACCCAACAAACCATGACTCTAATTACAACTCTATCACCATTGACAACAATGATATAATATCAATTATCAAAAGGCTTACCATCTGATTAATTGTATCTGGATATGCCGGTATCGAAGTTGCTAAATAATTTTCCAGTGCATTGGATGAATAAATAACGACTGTTCCGATGATATTCCTCATCATCATCAACTTCATGATTAACTTCTTTTTCCTGGCGCAATCATCATCATCTGATCATCTCCTATTGGTTTCATCGTCTCACAAATCCAAATTGAAGGAGCACTAGGAAACGATAATCGCCTCCCAAACTTCCGAATTTGCCGAAATGTTCCCGCCATTCCAAGTTCGTTAGGCGGCAAAATTGACCCTGATTACCCGACTCGAATGGGCCGAACCTAGATGTGTCAAACATGTCGGGTCGGGTCGTTGTAGGCTAACTTGATACCAATTTCACGTTACTAAAAGCGGGTTGTTATCGATTTTGAATTTTAGATATCTTAATCGTAACCCAAATCCATTGGGTTCAGGTTATTCCAGCGGGTTTAGTGATTTTAAACCGCAGTGTTATTTTGTGTTCTAAATCTAATAATTATAACCTCAATTATTAAAAAAATGTCTAAATTTGTATCACAAATAACAAAAATAAATAAATAGCGTCTTTTAAAATCATTTTCAACAAATAAACTATCAAAATGACATTTAGAAATTTGATAGTAAATGTTTAAGAGTCTAATAATTTTATAGAAATTATAAAAAATTATTAAAATACTAAAGTGTTTAACCCCCGGGTTAAAGTGTGTCGGGTTGAAAATTAACGGGTTTTAGGGGGGCTTTGAAAATATGTGTTTAAACGGGTCAAAAATCTCAAAAAAATTGTCAAAACCCGCTATTTATAGACGGGGTCAAAAAATGACACCTCCACCCGAAACATACCCGAATCCACTTAATATTTGTTGACCCTGAACCGACTTAAATTACGCTATCGTAACACTAATTATTTTGTAATTTAGATCTATTCGACAAAACCCGAATCTAACCTGACCAGGCCCAAAATCAAAAGTCCTTCAACCCAATTTGACCTAATCCGAATCACCGGGAAAATGAAGAGTGAAAAGTTTTTTAAAATAATATCAAAAACCATTCAAAGGTTTATTTTACTTGCAATTTATTAAAAAATTTAAGTTTGATCTAATTGGTTGGCTAATAGCCCTTCTTAATTGCAAAACTCAATGGTAACCATGAGTTTGAATTTATGGCTATGGTTAATAATACGGTATTAATAGCCTTTTTTAAAATAAAAAAAAAACTTCAAAAAATTATTTTAGGACTAATTAAGGTTACATAAATTAAAATGACACAAGTTTCCATTAATTCCTTCGTAGTTTGTAAGAAAGTTACTTTTTTTTATTATTTTACAAATGAATTGAAAAGAACAAGTGTTTTGAAGAAATTCTATATTAGTTTAGATATTAGAGACTTTAATTAGTTTGAAAATAACATTTTTATCATCTTTTTGTAATGAAATATAGTTATATAGAAACATATTCTTAACCATATAGTGTTAAACTTAGGATTATTATTGTGATTTATTACAAGTAAGAATGACTACAAAAAAAAGAAAACTAAAAAACTTGTGGCCTGGATATCATTGATAATTTTCCTTATTTGATTTGTTGAGATGGGAGGTTTGTGGCTTACTCCACTTTTTAAAGTAACGAATCAAATTTAAGTTAACCTAAACTCAATTGAACTAGATGAGAGGTTTGTGGCATACTCTGATCCACTCTTTAAAGTTAATGAATCGAATTTAACTTGGGTTTAGGTATTTATGCGGTGCAAATATTTGGGTACATATATAGTGCAAATATTTGTAAAATATCTTTATAAGTTAATTTGGGTATATATAGTGCAAGGGTTTTTAATTTGTTTCAAAACTGATGAATTGTGGTTGAATTTGTTTTAATGTTTTAATCATGAAATTATGGATACATGATAATCCTAGAAGGCTATTTGTTGATAGTAAAATTTCAAATTTCCTTAATGATATATATGGTTGAAAATTGAAAAAGAAAAGAGAATGAGCGGATGAGAGGGGGATAGTGAAAGTGAAAAAGAGGGTGATGAAAGAAAAAGAAGATTGAAAATGGAAAAAAGGGTGAGGATGAGAGGGGTAGTGAAAGCGAAGAAGAGGATGATGAGAGAAAGAGATGATTGAAAATTGAAAATGAAAGGGAGAGAAGTCAGTGGAGTTATGAGAGGAAAGCAAACAATAGTGAGGAAGAGGATAAGGTACTTTTTTAATTACCACTTCGTTAAGATATAACGTAAGAATTAAAATCGAGGGTGATTTTATTAACGGAGATAAATATTAGGGTCAATTAAAAAAATAAAAGCAAGGTAAAATAGAGTTTTCGGTACAGAATAATTAAAGTTTTAAGGCTTTTATTAAAAATAATAAAAATTGGGAGTTTTAAAGGTAGAAAGTAGATGCATAAATTAGGTCATCAATGACAAGCTATAAATCTTGTAGTTTATAATGAATAGTAAATTACAAGCATTGTAGCTTATAATGCAAAAAAAAGACAAAAAAGAAAAAAGTAGGGCGTAAAAACTTGTAGCTCGAGCTACAACATTTTTTCTTTCACAATGGTTAAGCTTGTAGGTTAAAACTTTCTTTATTTACATCTTACTCCTTCTAGCAAACATTGGGGGTGTTTGGTAAAGAGAGGATTGAGGCTTATAGAGAGATTTGGAGTAATTTTAGAGTTTTGACTAGTCAAAACTTTAAATGGGATGTTTAGTGAAATAGAGTTTTAAAAAATGAAAAAGCTAGTATATGGAGCTTTTTAATTAGAGGATTGAGTCATCTTACATTATTTAGAAGTAAAACTCTAATTAATCAGCTAAGTTTACCAAATAAGTTAACACATTATAGTTTTTCAAATCAGCAATCAAATCTTCTGAACAAAAAGTAAAAACTCTGTTCGCAAAACCCGCAAATTATTATATGGTCCCAGGACCACGTAGTTCTACGTGGTCCCTGGCCAAAACGACGTAGTTTTGGAGTTAAAAAAATAGTTTTTTTTTTACGTAAAATCAGTTTCCTAAATACATGGGAAAATCAGTTTTTGGGGAAAATCTTTTATTATAAAATTCCTACTTTCAAGGAATTAAAAGTAGTTTCTATATTCATAAAAAAAATCAGTTTTTTTTTTAACGTAAAAATCAGTTTTTTTTCTTCTAAATTAAAAGCACAACTTAATTCCTTGCTTAATTACTTATAATAATTTTCGTAAAAATCAGTTTTTTTCAGTAGTAAGACATTGAAGATTCACGTATTCGTTGGATTTTATATGATGGATGATGTTGTTGTGCCTTGCAAGGAGGTTGCACATGAAAAAAATGAATATGAAGAATTGAAGATTGCACATGAAAAAATGAATGTTCCACATGAAAAAATGAACATGAACAATTGAAGTTTGCATATCAAAAAATGAAGATTGCACATAAAAAAATGAAGACTGTACATGAAAAAATGAACATGAAGAATTGAAGTTTGCACATCAAAAAATGAAGATTGCACATGAAAAAATGCACATGAAGAATTGAAGTTTGCACATCAAAAAAGATGATTGCACATGAAAAAATGCACATGAAGAATTGAAGTTTGCACATCAAAAAAGAAGATTGCACATGAAAAAATACACATGAAGAATTGAAGTTTGCACATCAAAAAAGAAGATTGCACATGAAAAAATGCACATGAAGAATTGAAGTTTGCACATCAAAAAAGAAGATTGCACATGAAAAAATGAAGATTGCACATAAAAAAATGAATATTGCACATGAAAAAATGAAGGTTGTACATAAAAAAATGAAGATTGCACATAAAAAGATGAACATGAAGAATTGGAGATTGCACATGAAAAAATGAATGTTCCACATAAAAAAATGAACATCAAGAATTGAAACAGAGTGAAATAAGGAGAGTGAAACGTTACTGTTGACTGTTGTTATTTTTGGGAATTTTTTTAATTTTTTTAAAAAATCCCACTCGTTGCAGTGAAACAAGAGCACGCGCAAAAGGACACTGGTTTGTAGTTACAGTAGCTTATTGCGCAAAACCACTCAAACCCCCCCCCCCCCTCAAAACCCCCCTCAAGTCCTCAACTCTTGCCTCCTCCGAGCTTCTTCTGCGTACAACAATGGAGAACACAATCTTTGACGAACAACAATCCATGGAAAACCCACCATCCTTCATACAAGGTAACGTCTTGGAAGACGATGAACATGGTAATACTTCTGTCTCACACTCTTCTTTCTTTCTTTCTCTCTTCTTCTTCCTTCCTTGTTTAACATTCTTGCATTATAAGTTGCAGAAATGGAAGATGAAGTAAAAATCCCTAGTTTCGAATCGAAGCCATCGCACGAGGCTAAAATTCGAGAATTACTTAGGAATATTAATTCAAATGAACTCAAGCTATGCTCACATGGCTCTAAAGAGTTCATGAAGCTTCTTAGGGGAAGCTCAGGTGGTGAATTGTTGCACGAATATGTTCGTACATCGGCGCAGTTTATGGAGATTTTAGAAGTTTGGAATCGACGGCGAGGTAAGCCTGGTATGTCATACATAATGTCGTTAATTTCTGTTATTTTGGGGCATTCTGAGGGGAAATATAGCCCTAGTGATCATGGTAGAATTGCAATTAGTAGGGCATTGGACAAATTTGCTAAATTGATTATTGAAGAAAAGTTAGATGATATTTATAAGGAGATTAATAGTAAGGATGGTAAGCGCCAAAAGGCGTCATTGCTGTTAGTAGCGTCGATAGTGAGACGGGGTTCGTTGTTGGCTGCTGAGGTGGCGAAAATATTCGATTTTAAGCTTCCGGTATTGCCCAAGTTGTCTGAGTATAGTAAGAAGAAAATGGTGAAGAAGAAGAAGCATTCAACCAGGGATGCTTTTATTGAGTTTGCATTGTCATTTTTGGAGGCGGGAAAGCCCGGATTGTTGAGGTGGATTTTGCAGCAAAGGGAGATATTTTCGGGAATTCTTCGTGGGCTTGGCAATGATGATGAGGAGACTGTAGTCTATGTGTTATCGATATTGCGTGATGGAGTTCTCACCCATGAGTCTTTGGTTCCTCCAAGTCTTCGAAGTGTGCTTTTTGGGAGTGTTACCCTGGAACAATTAGTTGGGATTTCGGCGTGGAATGATGGAGTGCTTGCTGCAAAACTTGCATATGAGGTTCTTCTTATGGTCTGTACTGATCCTTCCAATGGATTGATGCCCGACTTGAAAAGACGACCAAATCCACTTAAGGGAAATTCAAAGAGACTTGTAGACCTCATGAAGAAGCTTAAAGCCACAGAAGTTGGGTATCACAGGAGTCTGCTTTTGGAAATTGTCAATGGGAGACCATCACTTGCTTCAGTTTATATGGATCAGTTTCCATACAACCTTGAAGATCATACTTCACCCACTTGGTGAGTTTTTCATTGGACTATATTGTTTTGTCAATATGCTTGTCTGGTAGTATTTGATAATCCATTTCTTTCTTTCTTTTTTTAAAAATCATGGTTTATTTATTTTTAAATTACTGGGCTGTAACAAGAAGTTTTTGCAGGCTCTCTATTGTCACGTTGGCAGCAGATGTCGTTTCGTCAGTGAGAGGTGGGATTTCATGGGATTTCCTTGATAACCAAGCTGTAAATTTGCTGGCCTTTGAGGCTTCAGATGTGCAAAGTGTTATAAAATGTATATGTCTTCGTTCGTTTAGTCGCCTGGTTGTCAACAAAGGCTTACTTCATTCTGATTTTCTAATCAAGCACTGTACCTTAAGGCTCCTTTTGGAGGTTTTAAAGTTGTTGAGTTACTTTATCAATGCTCTAAGATTGAAGGGATTATCTTCACTCAGGGAAAAGGTTCAGGACGAAGTTCTAATCTTGCTCCCTGATCCCCAAGTATTGTTTACTTTACTGAGTTCGGTTAATAGTATTTATCAGATATCTAGATCTGCTTCGAAGAGAGCAGGTGATTCAGAAAGCATAGGAATTCATAAGGCTGCTAAAAAGAAATCAAAGGTTGATACCATGAATGAAGATATTGATATTCTTGTGGGCGGCCTAACTTCTAATGCTGAAACCCTTGCATCCAAAGACAAGGAAAAGCCAAGTGAAACAGTAACTGTGTCTCATTTTGACAACAAAAATGATCTGGAGAAACTATTGGAAATCTGGAGTTCTTATGAAAGCCCATTCTGTTTGGATATTGTTAAAAATGCTGAAGTGCACTTGTGTTGCAAAGTGCTGGAAGCTCTCAAAATATATCATGTAAGTTTCTTGTTGCATGTTGTTTTTGTCTTTTTGAGAAAGATACAGCATTTAGAATATTATTTTAGATGTATCTTTGTCTTTTTCCAACAATGAACAGCTTTTGCTGCTCTAGAATGTCTTTAAGTGACATACATTTATTTATCTTATGAGATTTAGAAATTTGACTATGTTTCTATGAAGGCATTCTCATTTAATATTCATTGCTGTTATTCATATGGACAATAGAATGGTCCCATTAAATCACAATATTATCTAGAGTCCATGCGAAATGTACATGACAATATTTATTACTCTGCTTTTAGTTCGTTACCGGCCTCCAGGGCTAGGGTTTCTCTGAGACTTGTAAATCTGAAATGCATATAGGCTAGGCACTGTATGTCTTTTCTAAAGTTTGGGGCTCCCGAAGATGTATGTTTTTTCTTGGTCTCTCGTCTTCATATGAGTTTTGAACTTTTGATCACCTTTTCCTACACTTGAAAAACATCTTGAACAGTGTTAATTCCAATCAGTGAGGAGCCTGGCCCTTGGGTTTTCTCCATTTGTTTTTTGTACTCATTTATATCTATTACTTATATTTATTTTCTGCAACGGTTTATTGAACAGCTACTTAAAGTTTAGTATAAGTCTTAGATTAGGTGCAGGTATGCCAAGGTGTTTGATCTTTGACCTCTTTAGTTCTGTAGCACGAGAACTTTGTCCGCATATTATCTGAAGTATATCTTCTGGATGTTAAATTTCATTTATGTGTCCCTTTTTCTAAGGCTTTGTTGTTGCCCTCTTATTTTCCCTGTTTCCCTTTCCTTTTTCTTTTCTCATTGGAGAAAGAGAGATGGGGGGGGGGGGGCTAAGGGGAAATCAAATATGGGATTATCACAGTACGTTTGTGTTTGGTTGACAAACTTGGTCATTTACGTCTTACTCGATGTTGTGTTGTTATCTTTGAGATGTTAAGTGACTAGGGTGTTTGCTTTTCTGATTAAAATTCACTTTTGTGGGTATCTAAATTATTAAGTTAACCTTTCAGTTTCCACCTTTTGGTTTTGCTAAGCAACAATGTAGAAATAAGTTCGTTGTTCAGAAAATGAAATCTATTAAGGCTTTGTTTTTTTCTTAAAAAATAAATTATTTTTTTCTAATAATTGTCTGAAATCTCTCGTTGGTATGATTGAATGATGAAATAAGTGAACTAGCCGGGGGACCTTTCATACTATTTTGGAAGTCTTATTGAGACATGTAAGATTTTCTGATACGATTTATTGAGACTGTTATTCTTTATGCAGAGGGCCTTTCGTGCTGTTTTGGATGTCTCATACGATTTTCTAAAAATTCTCCCGAGTAACCCGCTAAAGTTGCCAGATGTCCTGTTACAATCGTTGCTGTCCATGTTGATAGAACACCTTGACTGTTCAGCAGAGTCAGGTCTCCTATCTACAGCGCTGCCTCCTATCTACAAGCATCTGCAATCCTTTCTCAATTTGGCATTACATTCATCATTGAGACATGTAAGAGAGCAAGCATATGTTTTGTCAACAACAGCAATGATGAGTACTGGTGCTTTTGACCACAGCCCATGTGAAATAGGGTCCTGGTTTTTGTTTTTACATGGGGATGTTGGAAAATTTGATAGTGGCAAATGCAAAGAGGATCAGTTCTCGTCTTCATCGATTGTTTCTTTTCTTTGTGACGCAGTATCCACATTAGGTAATAATTTGGTCAAATACCTGGATGTCATGAAGTGCCAGCATTCCACGGTGGTAACTACAAAAGGTAGTAACTCCACTTTGTTTATGTTATTATCGGTACTAGATATCTTTCATTGAATGATGTTATATGTTGTGGATTATTGAAAGATGCTGCAACGCGAATCTGATCAAGATATTGCCTACAATTTTAAGAACTATAAGTGGCACTATGTGTTGGCTACTCTTTCATCTCTTGGTATAAGCTTTGTTGGCCATAAAATATACAGTTATTGTATACTAGTTTGCCTGCCTATATCGTATGTGTCTTGTAGAATGGGAATCCTGAATTGATCCTCTAAAAGATTGTCGACATAGGTTATATTTTGTTTGCACATTTATTGATTTGTTATATTTTGGTTGAACGTAGCCAAAATAACAATTCGTAGCTTTGGGTGTTTTTCTTCTTACTTATTAGATAAGTGTTTCTTGCTTCTTTTTGTGATAAATCCTGGTCATCTGCATGATTGTTTGATTCGTTTTCTTGTTTGAATGTAATAAGTTATTAGTTATAGCAGCTTTTGGTCCTTTTTTCCAATCTGTTATCACTATTTGTGGCTGTTTCCATCTCATCGCTGATGTTACATTATAGGCTGAAGTGAAATATTGTTGGGAAAAAGAATGAGGAAAGGATCAAGTGACTAATATGGTTGGGATAACTGGATATGCCTTACAATTTCTGCTTCTCTATGGTTGACATTTATGGATATGAAGATGTCAGAGTTTATTTAAGCCAAGTGCCTCTTTTTTTTTACATGTTGATTAGGGAGGGTGATGGTTAAGATTTAGAGGATAATTTCTGTGGCAATCTTTTCCTATCTAATAAACTAATGTTTGATGTGACTGTTTTTTTTTGAAATTCTGAATATTTTCCTATGGCAGAAACAGATATTAGTTTTAGCCCACTTGTTGGCTGTGTTCTGGAAAAGTGTTTGAGGTTGCTTAGTTCTGGATCAGAAGCATTCACATTGCCTGAGAAATCATTGATATCCTCATATGTCTGTAACACATTAAAACATCTATTGGAAACTCAGGTAAATATTAACACTGTAGCTTTTCATTGTGAGTTTCTACTCACGATGTAATTAATGTTTGGCCCTTTTTATTGATATAGATTGATGCCAGAGTGTTAGCTGCTGTTGTCCATCAGTTTTTATCAAATAGAATTGAGAACCGTGTCACTAATATTGAAGATTCTTGCTGTGAGTGGAGACCAATCATCTCATTGTTTCTATTTTCACGGAGCATATTATATCAAGACACATGCACTTATTGCTCTGCTGATAGGATTTCTCGTAAGGAAAACAATTCATTGGCACATACACTTGCTGAAGTTCAAAGGGTTGTCAGTGCAGGCAGCATCAACATATCAGGAGTATCTCAAGCATTAAGCTCTAAAATAGCGTGCACAAACCCTTATGATATAGTGGATAATTTACCATCAATTATGGCTGTTTCTGGAAAGCTTGCTGGTTTGAACCATTCTTTGATGGACTACTTTCATCTTGATCAGAATCTGATGAAATGTGTGGCTAAACTGTGGCCTAACATGTTTTGTTCAGGTCTAAGATTAAGTGTCATTGCATCCAGTCAAGTGACTATAGATGATGTCAAACAGACTTCATTAAAGGCTCTGCATTGTGATTCTGAAAACACAGAATATGCATCTGTTTGTTTTGGATCTTTACTGGAAGAGGCACCCTTCCATGTTGTATTTCCTGCAATAATCTTCTGTGACCTGGAACATTATTCAGAAATCAAACAGTTTCTTGCTGCCAAGGTTTCTAACTTAGAAATTGGGCAGATTGCATCTTCACTGAGGCTGGTGCTCTTTTGGCTCTATCAGATACAGACATCATACAGAAAAGAACCATCTGAATGCCAGGAATTACAGTCTGAAATATGTTACTTGCTTGTGAAACATATTTTAGCTCTGTTGCCTACTCATAAATTTGATTCTGGTTATACTGAGAGTAATGCAGTGTTTCCTCTCTCTCTGTGTCTTCAAGAAGTAGCGAAAACTGTCTTCTGCCACCCTGCACTGACTTCAGCATTGTTATATCCATTTGATCATGATTGTGAACTCACCAAAAAATTCTTGATCGACATCTCAAAAGGATTTATAAGTCTTTGTGGAGAAGAGATTTGTAAGATGGAACTTCATGTTTTGAAGTTGTTGACGACAATATCTGAAGATTTTTTAGCCCTCTGTATCAAGGAACTTTCGTCATTTGTGTTTACAGAGTGCAAGGGAAACATTGTTATGATGTTTAGGAATTTGATGCAGTGGGTATTTTTGAATTTTAAGCAAAGGTTTAACTTGTGTAAATCTAACAATATGAACTTCTTGCCAATCTTACGTGCTCTTGTTGCTTTGATGCGCTTTACATCACCCATCAACTTGCTTGAGTTGGCTAATTGGATGTTATCTAGTGTCAAACTTTCTAACTGCATGAATCTTGAAACCCCCAATGCCTCTCCCTCATGTTTGGCAATATCCATTGCTTGTGGAGCTTTGAGCATGTTATCACAACATATACAATCTCCAAATATTGGGGAGGTGCTTAGTGATTTGTTTTGGGCAGCTGAATCGAAGAGTCTTGATGCTAAAATATTTGAAAGCATATATTTTAAGGCTTTCAACTTTGCAACTTGTCTGAAAACTGACTTTGCTGACATATGTTTTCTTAAAGCCCTTGGTACTGCTCGCAGCCTAATGTATAGGCAAGATTGTCTTCCTTTCAGCATGGAAATAAGTAGAGTGATATCTAGAACTCCTATCAGTGTATTTTCGCACTGTCTTCACAGGATTGACACTACCAAGGCAAAAATTTTGATACTAATAGTTGAGACAAGCTCCTTACATTCATCAGTTTTTGGTCAGCTGTTCTCAGGTATTTTGGGTGAAAATACTGTTCCCATTGTCAACTCAGCAGGAGAGATATGTAATCAGTCGCTTTCAGATGAAGAGCTTTTGATGCTTATGCCTGCTGTAGTGTCGTACCTAAATTTTTATAGGACAAAACTGAACGAGCACTCTGTAAGGAATACTGATTTAATGCTGGCTTCTTATTCGAAGCTTCTCTTGGATGGGTTTTGTAATTGGAAAGACTTTGCGTCTAAAACTGTATTTCAGGTGGAATATGGTTATGATTTTCATTTTTCAGTTGAGAATCTTCATGATCTCTTCAACAGCAGTCTCCTTCATAAAGCAGTTCACATATTGCAGTGCTACTTCGCTTTGATAGGGGATAATAAAAATAAGCGATTAGAATTATTGTGCTCACTTTGCCCCTTTTCTGGATTGGACGACTTCATGGACTTTGAGGTCGGAGATACTGATTCATACTCAGCTGGGCAGCTGGCAAACTTAATAAACAGAGTTGTAGCTAGAATTTCTCTTTATTTGGTTCTTTTATTCTCAGAGGGAAATAAGGTCTCCCCAAATAAACCTCTTGATGTAGAGAGAGAATCTTTTGGGAACTCCAAAAGTGAAGACTCCTTAAAAGTAAGGTTCTTAGACATGTTGGTCCGCATATGGCAATGTGTTGTGAAGAAATTTCCATCTGCCTCTAATAATTTAGAACCAAAGACTCCCATCTATTTTTTGTTTAGATCTCTTGAAATTTTTACTCTGGGATGCATTGATAGGTTGATGATGGAGATGCATAGTATCTTGATTCAGATGGATTCACTTCCCTTTATTGAAAAGATGGCAAAGGTTGCCTTTCTTCATAGGTTTGGGGATTCCATTACACTTGAAATTATTCGGCATATATTATCTTCTTTATCAGATGGGAATTTGCCAATTATTTTAATCCTTCAACTTCTTCTTGGGCATTCACAATTAGCCGCAACTGTTGCTCCTGCTACTGACTCATCTACTTTGGCCTCTTCTGGGATTGCCGTCAAGTCCATATCTAGCCTTTTGAGATCATTAAATATTCCTACTGAAAGGAGCAAATCAGAAAAATCAGAACAATATAAATCCCAGTTGCAGGTCATCAGATTACTTAGACTATTGTTTCACTTAAGGGCTATGCAGTGTGGTCCAGTTTCTGAAGAAGATTTAGGGGTAAGCTTAAGAGAATTATCAATGCTGCTTTTGACTACTTATGGTGCTACTGTAAGTGAAATTGATTTGGAAATCTATAGTCTTCTTTCAGAAATTGAGCCTGCTGGGGGGTTGGGAAACAAAGTATTGGCTGACCAGGATTACTTGTGGGGAAGTGCTCTGGTTGGAAAAAGGCACTCAATGGAGCTGGTAACCTTAAATAATGACATGGCAGATGGGGAAGAAGACTGCAGACGAACTCAGTTCAGGGACAATTTTCCCATTGACCCTAAGTTGGTGATTCAAACTCTGTTGTATTTTCCTTATGGAAGGAACACATCTGAAAAGTCTTTGTTTTTGAACAATGTTCATCAAAATAGTGTGAGAAATACTATGGAGGTATATTTCACACAATTAGAAAATTTACATCTCCATTGTTGTATTATATCTGTTGGTTCTTTTTGTTATCCTTTTAGTCTTATTAGCACAATGTTATAGAATCTGAAAATAGTTTTTTGTTGGTATATGATGCAGGCATACCCTTCAGAAATTGGACACACAGAATGTTATGATCCAGTCTTTATTTTGTCCTTCTCTATTCATAGCTTGACAATGGGCTTCTTGGATCCTGTAGAGTTTGCTGGCTTAGGCCTGCTTGCTGTTGCATTTGTTAGCATGGGTTCACCTGTAGATGAGATACGAAAGCTAGCGTATGAGGTTGTTTCGAGATTTAAGGATGCTTTGATGGTAATATAGCTTATCTTCCGTTATGTTACTCTTTTTTCTTTGTGTAAGAAAGTGGAAACTATTATGCTGTTCTCCCCCTCCACACCCCCTCCCCCCAACCACCCTTTTTGTGTTGTGGGTGGGTGGGTGGTGGGAGGGATACATGTCAACTGCTATTTTTGCATCCAGCAGTATCCCATGTAATGTAAGCATTGATTAAAATATTATTTTTCGCACTAATGCCTAAATGTTACTGTCTCTGCATTCTTTCTTTTTTTTTCCCCGTCTAAATGTGACGGTGTTCCAAGAATAGCCTCTACGCACACACTTTCAATCTAGGGTGTGTTTATCTCGTGTCATTGTCTGAACTCTGAAGTAGAAAAGGTTTGGAGTTAATTATTTTGGTCTTTTGGAAGATGGAAGTGGTGTGTTTGTCTTCTTCACTATAGTCCTTACTTACCAGTCCGGGCTACAGTCTTACTATTTTTGAAAAGGCATCTTGCTGACCATGAAGAAACTGTAGTCCTAGTCGCTGGAAAAAAGTTTTGGGGGAAGAGTTGTTCCATAAGCATATCTCTTGATTTGTTGTGGGATAAAATCTATTATCTAGCATCACTGCGGCTAAGGCCTAAAGTAGCTGGGAGTTAGCAGGTTTACTCAGGGGGATTCAAAGGAATCGGGTTGATCTTTATTTTTTGTTTTAGACTGCAGGACTGCCTGTCCTTTTTCTCAGTTGATTAACATATACCCCCTCCATCCCTATGTCTTTGCTACATTCACATTTTGGGAGTCAAAGTTTGTAAATTTTGACTACAAATAACTATTAACTCATAATAAGACCATGGTCATGTTGGGTCTCTTTAGATTCGTCCTTGCATGTATGATCAAAATATCAACTTATTATTTCCACAAGATACTTAAAGATACAAGTGGTCAAACATATATTTTGGAGATCGTGTAAAAGTAAATTTAGCAAACTTAGAAGGATGAAGTACTTTATCTTCTTATTGAAATAAACTAGTTTTGGGACCAATATAAAAAAAATTAGTCTCTAAACAATTTAAATTAAAATATTATTAATAAAATTAAGTTGGTCATAATAGTTTATGGAAATTGTAGAATCTATAAATTAAAATATAATGTGTCTCCTAAAATTCTCTTAATTAATGAATGATTATTTTTAAAATAAAATAAATTAAAGTTGAATTCACAAAAAGTTGACATGCGGCACAAACACATCATGTTTTAAAGTATTAGTATAGATTTCACTCACTTCAAGTTGGCGTTTTTCTAAAACCCTTGTAAGAATGCTAGAGTTAGCTGATCAAATGCTTCCGTATATTGAAAATTTCTTCTTACGTTTTACTTTTGGAATGCTTTTTGAAAAAAAATAAATTAATTGGTCAAAATATAAAATATGGATGTTCTGTACTAAACACAAGTGTATCCACCATTCATTGGGGTGCACAAGTCATGTATTATGCATATATTCTTTGATGCTTTTTTTTTGGGGGGCAATAATGTTTGATTTACATTGCCTTTCGCATCTGTATGAACCAGTGTTCACTCATGCTGAATAAGTATGAATGAATGCTGCTTCATTTGCTTGAATTCATTTCTTCTCTAACAAGTTTGATAGGGGATTTGCATTTTCAAATTCTTTCTGTAAATCCGTTTTTACTTTTTTTCAGCCTGATTTCCATGTTAAGTGATCACTTCTAAAGCCAAATTTTGTTCAACAATTAGAGCTTTTTCTTAAATTATGGTGAGGATATAATTCATTTTGGTTCTCACTTTTCAAAATTCAAATAGCAGGTCTTACTTGATGATAATGTGCCCTGTTAACAAAGAGAGACAAGTTTAACTTCTTTAAAATTTTCTGTGTTTCTTGGCATATCTGAAGATTTTTGGTCTTTTTATGGAATATTGGGCATGTCCTTTTGCTGTGAACTGGCATTCTGTCCAGAAATGTAAATGACAAAATAGAGAAATAGATCTGAAAATGATGATTAATGAAAGATAATTGTGATGAATCTGATTGATTAAAAGATGTGACACTAAGCAAGATAACTATCAAGCATTCGAGGCTTGATTCTCTCCTAAACTTGAGCATTCGAGGCTTGATTCTCTCCTAAACATGAGCATTCGAGAGGCTCATATCCTCGAAAGAGCTTTCACTCAATTACATTCAGCATTCATCATAACTTTCTCTCTCTAACTTGCTCTTATTTATAGAAATAACCCCTCTCTAATTAATCTTACTAAAACCTTCTATAAAATTCTATTAACAACTTATTATGCCTAGAATACCCTACCTACCCCCTAAGACTCAATTCACAGCAATCCTTTTCATTTATATTTGGATTATTTGCTCCCAGATTTAGCCATCCTTTGACCAATTCTTTTGGAATTGTGTCATATTTTCTTGAAAATTCTTTTGGAAGTGTGCCATATTTTCTTGGCTATCCTTTGACCTTAACGGCCCGTTTGGTTGTTGGTAATAAATTGTGGTAATGGTAATGAATTTATAGTGTAATTTGTTGAGGATGAACCTTCTAATCTCCATGGAAAACAATTTTTCATTCCCAAGCTTCAATTTTCTTCTTATTTTTCATTCCCATCCATTACCATTGGGGAGGGTGGTATTTGATGGGAATGGATATTTGTGAAGTTAGGTAAATTGGAGCTAAGGTAGCACCACCATGGGAATGAATTTTGATTTCCCTTCCAAATTTAGTTATAAATTCATTTCCATTACCATGATTTATAACCAGCTACCAAACGGGCCATAAGTGTAATTGGATGGATACAACAAAAATCTCTAGATTCTGCAGTGAAGTTCTATCTTTAGCTCCAGTCGCAGCCAATGTTTGAAAAGGCGCGCCTAGGCGATAGGGGCTAAGCGCTTAATTTGGCCAAGGCGAGGTGTTTGTGGCTAGGCGCAAATGAGGCGTATCCTAAGGCGCACTGAGGTGCACCTTTGCTTTTTTCCCATATTTTTTTCCAGATTTTTCACTTGCCTTCTTAGGTGCGCCTCACTTCAACGAGGCGCACCGAGGCGACCCTAAGGCTCTAGGAAATCCAATCGCTTTGGTTCGCCTTGAGCCTTTTTATACATTAGTCGCAGCTTGCAATCTGAACTATGGATGGGTTTTTGGGGTTAGCTCCACATTATAGGGTTATATGCTGACAAGTTCATTCATGGGGCGCCGTTGATTGATATTTTACTTTGGGATAAGAAGGCCTCTTTGTATAGTCTTCTTTTTGTTATGAAGACTTGAGTTTGTACTTACATCATTCTGCTTCTCTTTATGTAGCTATCCAAAAGAAAATCAATTATGTTACTGAATGATTGAATTGTCCGATCAAAATTTCATCTATCCCAGAATATTGACATTTATTTTGAGACTGTAGAAAGTGAAATTGAGTAATATTCTGGGTTTTATTAGCATTCTTTCATTTACTTGATTTTGTTATCATATATTTTGAAAATTCTGACCTTTAATTGCTGATGATGGCAGAGATGTAAAAGGAAAAGGGAGGTGACAAGGTTTAAGCTTTTGCTGACATATCTACAGAACGGAATACAAGAACCATGGCAAAAACTTCCCTCTATTCTAGCTATTTTTGTTGCAGAAGCTTCTGTTGTCTTATTAGATCCTTCTCATGAGCATTATCCAGCCATAAGCAAGTTCTTGTTTCAGTCTCCTCGAATAAATTTGAAGGTACGTCCAGCAAAAACCAGTTGAACCCTAGTTTTCCTTCTATCATTTTGCTAGTTCGATTAAATCTATCAACATGGCTTTGCTCATTATTCTTGTGGCTTTTGCAGTCTGTACCTCTGTTTCATGAATTCTTTTGGAGTAGCTCTGTTAACTTCAGATCAGATAGACTTTGGATGCTTCGGTTGCTCTATGCAGGGATTAATTTAGAGGACGATGCTCTAATATGCATTAGGAGTTCAGTTCTTGATATATTATTGAGTGCTTATGCTTCACCGCTTACAGATATTGACTCAAAGGAGTTGATTCTTCTGGTAAGTTGTGGTCACCTAAATGGCTTTTGTTGATTTGGTATTGTTTTGTATTTGGAACATTCATAAGTTTGAACCTGCTCTTTTGACTTGTGAAATTATAATAGGAAAAATAAACTAACTGATTTTAAGTCTTAGAATTCTTGGCCGTGCTTTCTACAGTGAAAAAGTCTTTGCAATTTACCAATATGAACAATAAAGCAAACTTTTGGCTATGCTGATGCTATGTTCCGTATTGCTTTTTGTATGAGATACTATATCTCTACCTTTCATTATCATTGTTTTCTATTTTTTGTTCAAATTACTCTGTTACATAGATACTTGGATGGAATTTTTTTTTAATTTTAAATTTTAATTACTTTTTTAAGGATAACCATAATCCAAATCTTTGACCATCTTCAAGGATTAGTCTTACATTGAACAAATTAGAATAAATCCCAACTTAAGGGTTTCTCTATTCAGAAAGCCCATGATTGATAAGAGGCTCGCATTTTTTAATACAATTGCAAAAGGTTGCATATCCTTGTAGTTTTGACGAGATATGAGAATACTCCCTTGAAAGTTGGGATTATGAATGCATCAAAACATTGATTAATCTAATAATATGGCCAGAAGTTCGTGTTAAACAAATCATATTATTCTATTTTTTAATGAATATCACCTCTTGATTCTACTTTTGATTCTTTTCAAGCTGTAGATCCTGCGGTAGAGTTGGCAGTAGTTTTTTTTTTTAAAAAAAATAAATAAATAAATTATATAAATATCCACCGATGTACCCCAACATCTGTGATTCCTGCAACACCCAGACAAATTCATAGTTGGAGTTTTTTAAACTTTTCTGATCTGATACATTACAAGCACTTGATTCACATCGTATCTATTTTAGGCCATGTTCTGAATGAATTGAACTAAATTATAGTCTTAGCATGAGTTGAGATGAACAGAATTTGTGTGAAATTAAATCCATCGGAACAGAACCTTAGTCTTGTTATAACTGTTTGAGCTCCATTTTGTTCAATTAGATTAAAAAGTTATTTTGGCTTTGGGTGGTTCAACATTCTGATCAGAATATCATAAATATCTTGCTGCTTTCTGAGGTACTTCTGCTTCATTGTTCGGTTTACTTCGCAGGTTGTGAAGAAATGTGTTACTATTCCAAAGACGGCATGTTATCTGGTTGAGAATTGTTGTCTGATTTCGTGGATATCTTCAGTCCTTGACTCGTCTATGATTCATACTGATGATGGTGATAGGTTTTTCTCCAAAAGTTTACTAGTTTTACTTGAGGTATCTTCCTAATTTTATCTCTCTCTCTCTCTTTTAACTTTCAGGCAGGGTTGGGTAGTATAAACAATATGAGATAATCCTCTAGTTGCCATGCTAGTAGTTGGTGTTTAGGCCCTTTACTATTGAGGATGTTTATTGGATATTGATTGCCTTTTTGTTTCCATCCATTGTGTAGGTAGTTCATGAGGTCATCTCATCCAGAAACACCATGGAGTGGTTGCAAAAGAATGCAATTGAGCAGCTTTCTGATCTTACAAGTCATCTTTTAAATCTGTTTGTTAGATGCTCTAAGTTGGGAATGGAGACTTATTCATTGGTCATTTTGATTCTAGAAATTATTTTAATAGCCTTGAAGATGTCACAAGAAAGGAACTTGTACCAGCCACTGCTTACACCATCCATTCGGAATTCTTATCAACTCTACAAAGCTGTTGATGTGCTTGATAAAGGCAAATCTGGTGAATGTGCAGTTTATGGGCTGAAGGCTTTACTGATGTGTGCACCCCCATCTTCTATTTCTGATCTGGTACTCTCTTTAATGTCTGAGTATGCGTTTTTTTTTTGTGTGTGTTTTTTTGGGAGGGTGTGGGGGGGGGTGTTGTGTGTGTGTGTGTGTGTGTTTGACTTGATGTTTTGCCCCAGGCCCCCAGCCATTGCATGGCTCCCGTACTTGCACTTTGTCATTGGTAATCTAACCATAGGCTCATAGCAAAGTTACATGTGGCATAAACTTTAACATGTGACAATTACAAAAATGATACTTCGTACTAAATTGGCACATAAGATAAAATTTAACATTAATGACTCAGGAGTGGGCCTTAACACCAATTCACCAAATAAGCTCATTTCTATCATTAAAATAATATTTTATTTTTCTAATTGAATGGAGCAAGCCCATTCGATTTGTTTTTTGTTTTTTGTTTTTTTTTTTCTTTTTTTGATGAAAAAATTAAAATGAGTAGGTTTTTTGTTTTTTGTTTTTTTTTGTTTTTTTGATGAAAAAATTAAAATGAGTAGGTTTTTTGTTTTTTGTTTTTTTTCTTTTTTTGATGAAAAAATTAAAATGAGTAGTTCACACAAAATGCAATTCATTGATGGTACTGACAAGTACCTAGAGGAAGATACTCCTTATACAAATTTAACTCATAATTAATTAATGTTCATTATTGATGATGAATGTTCATTTGGTCTAATTTTGAAATTTAAATAATGTTCATTAAACCTTATAGTATTGTTCATCCAAATTGTACTAATGTACATAGCATGTGTACCATTCTATTGGTACACATGCGTGTACCTTCTAATTTGTACATAACATGTGGTTCATAGTTTTTTGTTAGTTTTTAAAAAGCATATGATTAGTATAACTAATTTTAAGGTACATGAAACTGAAAATTTACAATGATAACAGCTGTGAGTGTATCTAATGTCATTTTCATCGCCACCTCAATCCCTTAATCTCCCAGTAGCAGCATCATCAATCAAGAATAATTACTGCAGTTGAACACACTAAAAGTACCAGTTCTCTGCCAAAATTCGTTTTACTTTGTTCATGATAGGCTGAATATGGTTATCGCTCTATGCATACTTAATTATTCAATCCCTTGGGCTGAGCTGGTTGTGGAGGGAAGATAGGAGAAAACTGCTTCAGTATGATGGTGACTACAACAAAAGAAATGAAACTAGTTATAAGGCAGAGCTGTTAGTGAGAATTGCTTACAGTAGGAAAAGGGAGTCCGCTGGAAGGTAAGGGGATGAGAGAGAGAGAGATTGAGAATTTGAAGGGAAGAGTTGATGGTTTTTTTTATGGTTAGATTTTAGGATGTACTCCGTAAAATGAGATAATAACTGAGGTGGTTAATTTTTCAAATTCAGAAATTAATTTTCTTAGTTTTTATAAGAGTAAAATACTTGTATTATTTTACTCATAAAAGTAAACTTTTCCAATGATGGGACTCACATCAGTGTCATTAATGTGAAATGTCTTCATGTGCCAATTTGTTGCTACATTTGTCAGTGACTCTGTAATTATTTCATGACATTCATTGTAGAATTGTCATTCAATTATTTGGTACCAAAGATCATTCTACGACGGCCGAAATGAGTATGGGTATTTGAATTCTAAGCTTCATTGGCTGCAACTTTCCTGCAAAGTATTGTCTTCATTGTGCTCCTTGAAGGAGGATGCCCTCCCCCTTTCTTTTTTAATTGCTAATTAGAGTTTGTGTTAATATGACTTAGTAGTATTGATGAATTGTTATTACATTTAGGTTTGTGTTGTGCTACTGCATTAATGCCTTGCTATTTTTCTCTTTCCTGAAGGAGTTAGAAGAGCTCTCAAGATTTCTCATGTGGGCAGTTTCTACAGCTCTGCAATCAGACTCTCAACATGCATTAAAGCAGACACAAAGTTTTGCACACAACAAGTGTACCAAAGTTGAGGAACACATGCAAGAGGAGTCCCTGACTTGTACACTTTTGCGTTGGCTTGTAGCTTCTGTTATTATGCAGAGAATTTCATTTAGCAATATTGGTTTCAACCCCAGTTCTGTCTTGAGGGGGATAACTGGAGGAACTTTGCTGTCACTAATCGAAAACCTAGAAAGCGGAGGTGAGGAACACAGGTGTGTGTCTGGCTCTGAACAAATCTTAGCTTCTACAGTTTTTCATCTACACCAGCTTCTTGGCTTAAAGTGCCGGGTGCTGTCATCAGTTGTTGCAGCGCTCTCAATTTTGCTCCTTGCGGATGGCCCATGTTCTGCTGAAGGTATGTACTAGTAGTTACAACAATACTAAATGTGTGAAACTTCTATGACTAAAAACTTGCAGCAACTGCACATCGATTAATTGGGATTTGCTCTTTACACACACATTGTTATTTAAGCAACTTAGATAGTGTATTACTTTCTAAAGCAGTTGTTACTCTTTTAAATGTGCAATTGTATATACTTCAATACAGGCAGGCACACAAGATCTGGGGTTCCTTTCCTCCAATTTTTTCCCATTTTGTTGAGTTCCGGGTTACTTTTCTTTTTGTAGGTGATTTGTCAGGCCATGCTACACATACCAGCTTACAAACTTCTGTGTCGTCTCTTTGGTCAAAGATATACTGTCCTCCTGAGGCCTATCCTTCTTGGAGATGGTAAGATAATTTCTTGTCTGATTTATTTTGCACTGTTTTTTTCCCCTGTTCCCTCTCCTGATTGTTTCTTTTTGTTTTTTTGAAGCTCTGATTGTTTCTTTATTTCTTGTAATTTTATGTGCACTGTCAAATTAGTGCAATGTACATATCTATGAAATTGCTGTGGACCTATTAAAATTAGTAAAAAGATTTCTCCCCTTTTCACAAAATACAAAATCTCATGGATGGTACATAATTTTCAACTAAAACTTTGTAATAAATCTGTATTTTTTTACCTAATGAATTAAGCTTTATACAAAGTAATAAAAGCTATTGTTTTACACTAAAAAATTATAATTGTTTCTA
The DNA here is from genome assembly GCA_951394345.1 of Salicornia ramosissima. Classification (NCBI taxonomy): domain Eukaryota; kingdom Viridiplantae; phylum Streptophyta; class Magnoliopsida; order Caryophyllales; family Amaranthaceae; genus Salicornia; species Salicornia ramosissima. Next base: position 58,679,481 of record OX596235.1, on the reverse strand, counting down.
GTGAAAAGATTGATTGCCGGGAGACTTGCTATCCCCAAAAAAATCTTTACAAGGGAAAAGAGCGAGTATGACTAGTATTTGTGTTAATTGGTTGCTTTTAAAATTATGTTCGAACTTAACTCTTTGGGTACCTTTTGTTAGGTCGTTTTACGAGCCATGGGCTGATCATGCAACGGAGAACAATGATTTGGAAAAATTGGACGAAACCCATGCTTGTCAAAAACTTATGGTCATAATCTCAGGAATACTGAGCAAAAATTCATCAGATTATGAGCTTATGTCCCTCAAAGATTTAGAATCTTCAGGATTATTTGAATGGGAGAGAGCTAATCTTCAACAAGGATAACATGTATTGAAGACCTCGTTCGTGATTGTACGGATTGTATATAAATTTTTGTAGCTCATTAGGTTGTAGCTTTAGCTTAATCAAGCATGTATTTCTCCATAAAAAAAAGAAAGAATAAACTGCTCACTGCTGATTAGGGTTTCTTCTTCAATTCACCAAACCCATTTTTAATTGACCATTGTGTTAAAAAATAGCACCTCAGCTATGCTTCCGGCCTCCGGGTGTATATCCAATTGTAATCTTGTTGTTTTCAATCTTATATTGGTGAAATTGAATTTCATATCTCAAAACTTATTTTAAGTTGGGTTAGCAATCAATATTAACCATATCAGATTTTTAGGTTGAATCATATTGAGTTAGTTTTAACTGAAAGCATCGGTTCAGACCGTCTGATTCAATTTTACTGTCAGATTGATATATACTCACCTTCCCCAGACATCCACCACCACTAATCTCCTCCCACCTTCAATATTATCTGAGTTGCATTCCACCTCTATTTGATGACTAAAAGCAAGCCGCCATGGAAACACAACGAATAAATATATCTTTAGATATGTATAATAAAATTTAAAAAAATTATATTATATATTAAAAAAATACACATTGAGCCGAATTAAATGAGATATTAATTGACTATATTTTTTCTTATATGTACAAAATTAGAGAAAGTCAAAGTTACACAATGAATAGTGACAAAAGTTCCTATAAAACAAACATAAAGGGACAGAGATTATACTACAAAACTGGGTAACAAACAAAAATCAGTATACATAAAATCTTTGTCTAAAATAAACATTCAATTAATAAAAAATAAGTCAACAACAATCATTGTTTAACGAATCCATATATAATTCAATTATCTGTATTGCATTACCAACATGCCTTAAAAAGTTTCGATTCAAACCCAAAAAATTACAATTTTGACCAAATTCAATCACGAAAAGAATATTGCAACACTAATACAAAATTTTCAAAATTATCGCACACATCGCGTGCAAACAAAGCCAGTAATTATATTAAAGCAAATAAATAAATATGGTGGATTAACAAAAAAAAAAAAAAACACTTGTAAACATAAACATAAACAACTCCTAATGTAATCTCAACCAAATATTAAATTCACCCCTTTGTATTGTGGCCCTCTCAACTCTCCAACAAGATTAGGAACTCCATTTCGTGCACCTTTATTATCTAGGGTTTTCCTTCCTTGTTTTCCCCCCTTTTTTTACCCTCCAATCAATCCATCATCAACTATCTAGGGTTTTCTCCCCCCCCCCCCCCCCCCGGCAAATTCAACGACGATATGATGCAGCAACCACCATCAGGCGTTGTACCACCACCCATGCAACCACCAGTAGATCCAAATCAACCACCGCAACAACAACCACCTTCTCAATACGGCCAACCACCGCCTCAACAGCCATGGATGATGATGCCGCCTCCTCAGCCTCAACAACCAACTTATCCGCCTCAGATGTGGCCCCCTCAGCAGCAGCAGCCTGGCCCAGCTCCTTCTCAGGTCCCACCACCTCAAGCTCCGCAGTACCCTTTGCCTGTTGCTGCTCCTTCCCCAACGTCTCCCGATGAGATTCGCTCGCTTTGGATCGGTGATTTGCAGTACTGGATGGATGAGAATTACATCTTCTCTTGCTTTGCTGCTTCTGGAGAGGTTCTTACTCTTTTTTTTCCCGTTTTGTTTATGTTGTTTTGTGTTTTGGGGTGTTGGGTGTTGGGTTTGATAGAGATTATTGAAGTTTAGTACTAAAATCTTATGGGTAATCGTCTTATGATTGTTTTGTTATGATATGACGAGGATTTTCCTGTAATCAATGATTATTATGGTTTGAGATTGAAGTTTAGTGTTAAAACTTTCTTGGGGAATTGGAATATGATTGTTTCGGGGTAATATGTCTTGACGCTACTGAATTCGTTACTACCAGAGTTTATGTCTTGAGATTTGCAAGTGGAGTTTGGTGCTTTATTGTTCTAGGGACTATGGGATGTGATTGCTTTGGGATTATACGACAAAGCTTTTGAATTTTGTTACGACAAATGTTTGTGTCTAAAGGTTGTTTTTGAGTCGATTTATATATAGTTAGATTAAGTATTGTCCCAAATTTTTCTAGGAGATTTGGGGTGATCAAAATTTCTGGTTGATGAAGACTCAGATAAAGTGTGGCATTGAAATTTTCTTTAAGATTCTTGATAGATTTAATTAGAATTATTGTCTTGTAAATGATGTAACTATGTAAGGCTTAATAGTGGTAACTGGTAAGGTTTTAATGATTTATTATACAGGATGATGTTGTTTCCAATTATAGAATTAATGGAGGTGCTTTAAATTATTTCGATTGTGTGTTGCTGCTAAATGACGTTTCAAAATTATCTCGTGTCTAGGTGTTTGGTTCTTAGCTTACTGCACTTGAAAACATTTGGCTGGAATTGTTCTTATTTTTTTGGCCTGATTTCAGTTAGGGGACTGTTTTTGTTTGAAATTTTCATGCCTTGATTAAGTAGGGCTCACTTCATTTACATTATTTTTGTACAGGTTGTATCTGTGAAGGTTATCCGCAATAAGCAAACCAATCTCTCAGAAGGTTATGGTTTTATAGAATTTGCTAATCGTGCTGCAGCTGAAAGAACACTAGCTACATACAATGGTACAGTGATGCCACAAACAGAGCAGGCCTTCAGATTGAATTGGGCAACTCTTGGTGCTGGTCAGAGACGGCAAGATGACTCCGCAGACTATACACTTTTTGTTGGAGATCTAGCTGCTGATGTATCCGATGTCTTGCTTCAAGATGCATTCCGTGTTCATTATTCTTCCGTGAAAGGCGCAAAGGTTATCACTGATCATATTACTGGACGTTCAAAAGGGTATGGGTTTGTGAGATTTGGGGATGAGTCAGAGCAACAGCGTGCCATGACTGAAATGAATGGAGCTGTCTTGTCAACTAGGCCGATGAGGACTGGCCCTGCTTCTAATAAAAAGCCTGCTGTCCAGCAGAAAGGTATGTGTTTATTATTGGGTTAATTCTGTGTTGCTTGCTTTTGTTTAGATGTTAGAATTGTTTGAAATATTTTTGTATTGGTTTACATTGCTTTTCTGATATGTACAATGCTGTCATAAAGTTAAATTGTACATTTGAAGATAGCTGGATCCCTTTACGAAACCTTCTATACTTTATGAACTCCTTTCCTTCCAGTTTACCTATATAACTTGGGCAAAATAATTGTATGAAGAAACTTGCGGAAAACACTTATAAAGACTCATGTTGTCTCAAAACAGGACACCAAGAGGCTCTCGTATTGGGGGCCTGGAACTGATTTCAGCTGAAATGATTCCACTTTAGTGCGTGGCCTCATTTTAGGTCAGTCATTTTTTAATGTCGTAAGTTCAATATATTTTGTTTCAGTTCTTGTGGCATTTGCTATGCTACATTCGCAAGTTAGTTTTTCAGTTTTTTTTTAAAGCACATTTATTCAGTCTCAAAATTGCCCTTTTCTTACCATCTCCTCAGTCTTATTTATGTTTAAAGATCCCTTTGTTCCATACTCAGTTATATTTTAATCTTTCCGTTTATTTAGCTCACTTTCAATTTCTATTTTTAACATTTTTGTTTTTTCAATCACCAGTCTTAAAATGTCGGGGAGTTAATATTTTTGAAGTAGTGATTTGTTTTTCTTTACGCCATTTAGCTCTTCTTTTTTTTATCACTGCCAGTAATTTTTGGTTACAGCATATGAGGCAAGGTGCTTATCACCAGGCTATTTAATTGGCTTATAACCCCCTCCCCACCTCTCCCGTAACGCTTTAACTGCAACAATTCTAAATATGGTTTTAACAAAATAAGTTCAACAATTTCTTAACTGTCCATATATTGGTATAAATTTGAACATGAAATGTCTATAATGACCTTAACTTTAAAGCATAAAATAAAATTACCTACTCCATGTGTTTTTCTCTCTCTTACTTTAATACTAACTTTACATATCCATGTGATCTCCTCTCTCCTACTTTATCTTAACAACTATCCAAATTCATACTTAACATATTCTCTGTTGGAGTATGTGTTAACCCATTTGTTGCAGTTAAAGTGTTACGGAGGGGGTATTATATTAAAAAATATTCTCTTATGTACTCGTGGAAGGAAATTTTATTAATATAGTTGCACAGGTTACATTATGTATTCTACTATATGTCTTCTTATCAAGCAGTTCAAAATTTTGTACTTTGTATCATGTTACAACTATCATCTGTTACCTTTTACTTTACTTGCCTAAATTGAATTCTGTTTATTCTGGTTTTGTATGCTGATGTGGCAACTTGGCAATCCTAATAGTAGTGTATCTTAAGTCTGGATTGATTTATTGCCTTTTTTTTGTCATGGGGTTGAATCTTCTCGATTGTATGTTATTAGTATATAAATTCTGCTTTATGTGTGCTTAATACTTCTTTTGATGATGTAAGCATCTATGTGTCTGATTGTGCATGTTTTTTTCATAAATTTTCATGTAAACATTTTTTATTTAACCGAGCTTGTCTAGTTGGGCGTCTGTTTGTATCTAAAGCTGGTGGATATATCTGGATACGTTATTGTTTGCCTATGACATTGACGGCTTGGCGGGACAGGTAAAATCCGTCAGAAGAATTTAATTTCAGAGACGTATTATAATGGTTCTTTAGAACACTTTTTGTTATAAAGCAACTCCACGGCTCTTTTGCAATTTCACACTGTATTCTCTGGTAAATTGCACTTGTTGCCTGGAACTGGTCAAATGAATTCTTATGTATCTTGAATTTTAATTTCTTTTCTATGCTGCTACTTTTGTTTAAAAACTTTTCTGGGAAGCTGCACTTTCAGTGCTACCTAATGACTTTGCAGCTACAGTCATTCCAATATGCTGCATTAGCAATGTATAAAAAGGCTCAAGGCGCACCATGGCGATTGGATTTCATAGAGCCTTAGGCGCACCTTAGTGTGCCTCAGTGCGCCTCATTGAAGTGAGGCGCACCTAAGAAGGCATGGGGAAAATCTGGAAAAAAAATCTGGGAAAAAAGGAAAGGTGCGTCTTAGTGCGCCTTTTCAAACACCGAGCATTAGTCATTTCCTAGTCAAGCAAATTACGTCGATAGCGAACATTTTTTTCTGTCGGTGGTGTAATGTAAACTTATTGTCTTGTGTAAAATGTGAATGTTGTTTCTAGCTGATATTTTGTTGTGTCTCTTATAATCATATGAGATACCAGAAGTAGCCTTTTTGCTTGTTATGTTTTCTTATGTTATGTCACTCTCTGCTTGATGCTTTTTCCCCCTCACATTATCATCTGTTAGTATTTTGTCTTTTCATGATCCAGGAATTTTCTTTTTTCCTTGTTCATCTTCATTGACTAAACTCTAGATTGTATACAGTTTTATTTCTGCCTTGTTACAAATTTTTTTCCTGTTTGCACTTGCAGCTTCTTATCAGAATACACAGGGAAATCCAGGCGAAAATGATCCAAATAACACAACTGTGGGTAGTTGGCTATCTTTTTTTGTACTTGTTATCATCCATTGAATTCTAATGCTTCCACCTTTGTTTGCAGATATTTGTTGGTGGTCTTGACCCCAATGTTACAGATGACCAGTTAAAACAATTATTTAGCTCGTATGGTGAGTTGGTTCATGTGAAAATACCTGTGGGAAAGGGTTGTGGTTTTGTGCAGTTTGCTAGCAGGTGAGCATCGTGGTTCCTATGTTCATTTTCGTGCTGAATTTTTTGAATTCACAGAGATTTTTTGAATTCACAAAGATTTTTTGAATCCACAAACTTACTTTCACATTTCTCCTCTTGTTAAGAGCTGCTGCTGAGCAAGCATTGGCAGCCTTGAATGGAGCCCAGATAGGTTCCCAGAATGTTAGACTTTCTTGGGGTCGTAGTCCATCGGCTAAGCAGGTCTGTATTCTCTTCCCTGTTGTAACCGCTATTGTTTTGCAACTTTGTCTGTCTTATTGACTAGCATATTGCATTGCTTATTCTAGGTACAACCTGGTCAAGCACAGTGGAATGGAGCATACTATGGATACCCTCAGGGTTATGATCCCTATGGATATGCGGCAGCTCCTCAGGACCCCAGTATGTATTATGCTAATTATGGTGGTTATGGAAATTACCAGCAAACCCAACAGGTATATTTGCCCTTTTCTTATGTATATTGGTCCAGGAAGAAAGTTCAGTTTGTGGTTTTTTTTTCTCACACAGTACACTGTACACCGAATCATTTTTTAAACAACAGCTGCAGCTTCCTTGTGCAAATACTGTAGTTAGCTGTTTCTATTTTTTTTTTCTAAATCGTCGTTGCTTATTTTTGCTAATGTAAATTTGATTGTGTATGATTTGTATTGTTACTTGCCTTGCTTGAGACTCAAGTCTGGTTACTTTTTAGGTGTTGTTGCTGGCAATACTACTGATATACGAGTTTTTCAATCCATTCTGCTGTATGAACTGTTGTAGGCTGTATTGGGGTTTTAAAATTGTTTGTTTGGACTTTGGATTGTTAACCCCTTTTGTCTTGATGTTATGTGGGTAACTCTATCTACGATGTTACTAAGTTGTGATCCCTCCATTGATATATTGAAGTCTGACATTTTACTTGACTAACTTTTTTCATTTTTCCTGTTTCTTATTAGTATCTACTTTCATGAAGCATTACTATTTTTATATAGCTTTGAACAATGTCATAATAGTGTTGTGTTGTTATATGCAGTGATTTCCTGACATTTGCTGTGAAGTCAAGGGACATGGTGATTGACATTGAACTTCACAAGATCTGGTAGATGAATTTTCCGACGATCACATCTGTCTGTATCTTATTTTACCCCCCCCCCTCCCATTGGAGTTCCTTCTCTCTCCCTCTCTCTTTTTTTCTTGGTACCCTGAGATCAAATCTTGCTGTATGGGGGTGGATATAAATTCCCAACTCCTTAGTGTTTAATTTAGATGGATCCTGATTACTGTTTCAGTTACTGTTATAGTTCTGAATGATGCATGCTACTGATTTCAACTTATATGATGATGCTGAGGATTTTCGATCATTGGCTTGTGTGTTTAGTGTTTACTTTGATCTTTTCAGGTTGCAAAAGTTTTTGAGTATGATGGTTTAATGCATTAGTAATGTTCACTTGACAATGTTGGATATTCATTATGCATTATCCCTCTTAGGCCCTATTCTTTTGGACTTCATTTTGGATTATAATTATAATTTTGAGCATACTCTTGTTTCAATTATAATTTTTTTTCTCAGGTTTTTTTACTCAATGTATGAAAGCTGAAAATTCTTTCCAAATTATTTCCATTAATAGGGCTTAAAAAAAGTTTTTGTTAATGATCAAGATTTTTCAATTACTGGAAGTGAAAACATGAAATCAAAATGAATGGAGGATTGAGAAATAAAGAAGATGGATAGAAATGATCAAGCTTATAGTTAAATTTGGAAGGAAATCGATAAACATTACAATTGTGGTGTTTTCAAGTTATGTACGAGTAGTTTATTTTTTATAAATATTTATTCTCATCCAATATCACTTTTTTCAATGGTAATAGAAATTTTGAAGAAAACTCAAGCTTGAAATTATGTTTTGTATGAGGATTACAAGGTTCCTTATTTTTCTAATTTGTACTTAAAATCTATTTTCATTACCTTATTTTATTACCAATAACCAAACTCTCCTATAAGTGGGTGGATTATTAGTATTAGTAGGAGATTTATTATTTGCATAAAACTCTCTTTTATATGATTAAAATATTAACTATAAAATTTCTTACAAGAGATATTGGGTTATACTTTTTTAAGTAGGATAATGTGAATGATATGAGATGTTGAACCGGAATCTACTACAAGTCATCCAGATCAATTTGACCGACACAAGCATTTGCAAGGGGGGAAATATCAATCTTCGTACTACATTTCCATTGTTAAAATTATGTAGAGAATTATAGAAATTCTAAAGCATATTGGAGTAGGTTTTTGATTTCTCCTTATTGAAGTATGTATAATCTTTAGAAAACTCATGAGGTTTCCACCCCTCAAAAATCAAAATCAATCAAATCCACAACCCTTTTAATTCCCACTTACCATGCTTTGCTTAATATAATTCAAAATTTTCATTTGGATTTTGCATATTTGGCAATTTGATAACTTCAGTTTGTAGAAACATATCTATTATAATTTGAGGACTTAGATTGTAGAAATATTTCGCAATTTGTGGGAGATTATTTTGCAATTTGATAATTATCACCATTAATATCTCTTGTGGAAAAAAAAAAGGCATGTTATGCAATAATGTCTGGAACCTAATATTTTTGTTTCCTTAGGAGATTTTTGTTGCTGAATAATCTTAAGTCTCAACCTCAACATATATTTATTCACTGGTGGTGCTAATTTAATTTATTGAATTTTCTATAAAAATATTCATTTAATCATTTTCATCCAATATCACTATTTCCTAAAATAATAGACCGTAATAAAAATAAAAATAAAAGAAAATTGAAGCTTGAGAAGGAAAAGTAAATGCATTTTATATAGTATTCCCTCCGTAATATAAAGGTTTCAACAGTTTCCTTTTTGGGGTGTAACACAAAGATTTCAACAATTCTATTTCTTTCTATTTTTAGTAAAAAAAAGTCCAATTATTTACAAAAATGCCATTGGTTTAATACCTTAAATCAAACACAAGTTTTATTAAATATTAACACTCAATCATTAATAAAATTAACCACCTCCCTAATTAATTTATCACCACCTACCACCACCTACCAACGACCCTAACCCAGCCCCAGCCACCACCTTCAAAACCAGCCTTAGCCATCACCTTCAAAACCAACCCTAGCCACCACCTTCAAAACTTAACTCAGCTCCAATCACCACCTTCGAAACCTAACCCAGCCCCAGCCACCACCTTCGAAACCTAACCTGACTACAAGCACCACCTTCAAAACCTAAACCAATCGCCACATCGAACCCTAACCCAACCCCAACCACCACCTTCGAAAACTAACCATGCGTCCATGCTGTCGTCTGAAATTGTCCCTATAAACCACCGCTGGACCACCGTTATCAACCCAAAATCATCATTCAACCATCAAAATCAGCTCTAAAGCACCGAAAACCACCGACAATGATCAACAACAACTACAAATTTAAAAACCCCCAAATCAAAATAAAAAAACCCTAACTCGATTTGTGGGTTCTTCAATTGATGGTTGCTTCGAATTGGGTGGTGCACAGTGCTGGTGATGGCTTCAAATTGGTGTAGATGGCTTCGAATTGGTGTTGCAACGGTAAATGACGATGGTGGCTTCGAATTGATGTTGGTGATGGCTTCGAATGGGTACTGCAATGGTTAATGACGGTGTTGGTTTGTGGTGTTGCAATGGTGAACATTGGTGTTGGTTTGCAATGCTGCGGTGATGAACGTTGGTGTTGATGGTGTAGCGGTGGCGGTGAATGGTGATTGGCAGACGATGGTGGTCTTGGTGTTTGGGGGTGGTTGATGTATTTATTAATGGTTTGGTTTAGGGATGATTAGTGTTTGGTTTAGGGTCATGTTAATGCCTTAAATAGTTAAATTTGTATTATGAAATTTTGCCTAGGAGTCCGCAAAAAGTACACTTGTTGAAATCTTTTGGTTACGGAAGGAGTACCTATTATTAAATGTACTTCATTAACTCCTCTATCTTTCGTTAAGGTATAACTGCATCAACTACACTTCATTTCTTTTAATTTATTTCAACAAAGCATAAATATCGACGAGTAATTTTTTAAAAGAAATATCCACCTCATGTTACATGTAATAATATGAGCAATCACACAAGATGGTAACTAAAAAGGCTACATTCTGCAATACAACACAAACAGGAGATGCCCAAGCATCAATTAAATTTCTCTTGCACATTAAACTCCTAACTCCTACTAATGTGTGTTCTCTACTTCTCTTAAACTTATTAGACCTTATTTGAACTGAAGTACTTACCTGAAGTTAATAAAACTCAAACTTATTTTTTTATAATGTGTATCTACAACTTATTAGACATGAACTTATCTGAACTGGACTTATTAAATCTGAAACTTATTTTTTTTAAGGTGAAGAAAATGCACCCTAAATTGTTCGTCCATGCAAGGTCAGTGCTTAGGGGTGTGCCAATCTCCCAAACCACACTAAATTACCAATTTATTTTTTCGGCAAAGTGCAATAGCTCAAACTAGGACTTATTTTAAAAGCAGCACAGTGCCTCAAATATATTTTGCCCCGGCTCTGCGTCCATGAAAAGAAATATGCAATCATCCAAACAACTCAGCCACTCAATCACTCAAAAAAGATACAGTATCAAAATTTTATGTACAAAGTACAACCTAAACTACCAAAATTTCACATTGAATGGTTAAACAAACCATCAAAACATAGCTTTGAGAAAATAACAGTTCTCTAGGACTCTGCCAAACTGTTAGGGTTTTCTATTTAATTTCAAAGATCATACCAACTATGCAAACATTCATATCTATCTGTTTGAGGTAGTGGACCGCTTACCAGCACAACTAAGTGAAGCTATTTAAAGAGTCGGGAATAAATGAGATGAATTACCATGTTATGATCTAAGAGTGCATTGAACCAAGCAATTTAAGAGCCAGATCCTCCTGCTCCGCCAATGATATTTTATCTGTGTCGATATCCGCTTTCCTCTTTTCAGTGTCCATGTCATTGTCATCGTCACTGTCAAAATACACTTTCGACTTTTTATTGGGTTGGGTTGCTGTGAGTTTATCTTCTTCATCTGACTCAGACACATCTTCTTCTGCCCTATCCCTTTTCAACTTCATTTTCCGCTTCATCTTTTTCTCTTTTCGAAGGTCACGAGCATGAATCTTATCCACTTTATCCTCCTGCTTCAACAATTCCCTCATCTTCTGGTATCGTTCTTGCACTGAAATGTAAGTTGATAAGACTAATCAGCTTATGTTGCAATAGTAAAACAATGCACTAAACTTTAACTTACACAACCAAAGATCTCTTCACAAAACATGCATGTAGCAACTTTACTAGAGAAATTTTCCTACCAAATTTTAAAAAAATATTTAGGACACGTGGAAGCTTCACGACAACATATACACCACATTATTATTATATGGAATGGTCTAATTCAAACTACCTACAACCAGATTTTTTTTTTCAATCTAATAACATTCCTTTCCATTCGATTAAAAAAAATTAATCTAAATGCTCTTATACTTGAAAGCTGAAAACTTCAAATTTCAAAGTCATCCCTTCTGATTTATTCCAATGCACATGCAACCATGGTAGATTAAGAAAGAAATTAATGATAATACAAGATTTAGTTTGCCCAAAAAAACACTTAATAATTATTTTGATTATTCTAACACACATAATATCATGTTCATACATTCAACCAAAAAAATAATTACTAAAACGAAAGATTTATAAAAACAACCCAAGCTATAATCAAAACTATAGGGGGTGAAGTTTAGCAAATCATGGGGGCCATGTGGCAAATTGTGATTGGTTCCCCGGTTTTTTTCTTTTTTTGACAAAAAAAGGGGTTGGGGTAGTTTAGAAAGGTATCCAAAAGTTTGATGTAATAACTTATTATTGGTAAACATCCTATAGTTGGAATTAATGTTACAAAATTTCACAACTACTCCGTATTATCTAATCCCTCCACTTTAAAATGCTTCTTGTAGCTACAAAGACCAAAATAAAAGAGGCGATAGTATTTGTGGAGTTTGAGTACGTAAAAACAAGGGAGAGAATGTTAGTTGAAAGAAAAAAATAGGAAAGAAAAAAATCCATATTTTATTTTTTAATTTGTAATAATAAATAAAATAAAAATAATGGAAAAAATGTGAATCGGAAATGTTGAAAATATATAAATGGAAAGAACATTTTAAAGAAGAGAGTAGTTCAGAAAATTAATGAAGAGGGAGTGAGAAAATGCATGACAAACTAAAACAAATTAAGAAATTGAATGGAACTATACAAAAACAAGCAAGATAGCTAGGACAAAACAAGCAAACATGCAAGTGCAATTACCATCTAAGTAGCATGAATATTTCGTTGAGGTAATCGTACCCGTAACGGATACCAATACTTCTAGGATACCCAATACTTTACTCAATTTTAAAATTATTTTTTATGGTAATTTTACCCATATTTTCATATGTTTTTTAAATTTTTTCCTTATATTTTTATGCTAATTAAATGAAAACATTCCAAATGATATTAAAAAAATTGATAAAAATGCCTTAATTTATAAAGTATTCAATAATATCTATTTGTCATTCCCACGCCCGATAATTTTCAATCAACGTATTCCGTACCTGAACCCGCTTCCGTACCCGTATCCATGCATCTTAGATTACCATACAAAAACTTGAATACACCTTAGAAGACAATCTACACCATACGACAGCTGATTTTGGAACAGAATAAGGTTGCACATGCACAATTGCTCACAGATAAATAAACTTTACTACACCTATATGACAATATACACCTTATTATATACATCACATCTTGGGTTTTCTCTGGACAACCTCTAAGATGCACATTATTATCTAGGAAAGATTTGTAACCAGTAGTTCATACTGATCATTCCAAAAGTTCACATACCTTTATCTACATCAACAGCAGATGAGCCATTTATTCCACTTGTATCTGCGATAGTTGCAAGGGGTGGAAGAGTGTTCCCCTCTTCATCAAAGACAACCCTAGTGCCTACTGGTCTATGGACATTAATCTTCAGCTTCTTTTTTTTCAAAACCCTGGTTGCCGGCCTAAAATAAGAACAAAATTGAGTTATTGACACAAAATCTGGAAAAGTAAACCCAAGAAAGAAAAAAAAGAAGAATTATTTCAAACATGAACATAAGTCAACATACACAATAGAGTCGATTTCAGTTAATGCTGGCTTCACTTTAGATGGGCTCTCTTTCCCTAAGAGATTATTATCTGATTCATCTTCATCAGATTCACTACCCTCTGTATTTTGCATTTTCCACATATTTTGAGCAACTACCTTTTCCAATCCTAGAGTTGGATTTGCTTTAGAAGAAATCTTGCCTGCGTTTTTCTGGTTTAGGAAACGAATTTTTGGCGTCAAAGGTAAACCTAGTGATGCTGAGAAATCATCAATCCCGAGTTTCATCACGTCAAATACTTCTTTATCCTTCTCTTTACATACAGACTTAAGATAAGTGATGAATGCTCTTCGAGCCAATTCCTGCATATCTGGATACTTCACTAATAAAGATGCTAGAAGAGGAGAAACAGACTGCAATTTCTCTTTGTTTATCTGCAAATTATCATATCGGATACATAAAGGTATTATCAGTTACATATTCAGTAGCCTTGGAGCATATCATAAGAACTATGCCACCAGAATTCCAGTATGACAATAAGGAAAACACGAACAAGTATTCTAAAAAATATTACCGCTTTTGCAATTATAGGAATCTTTGCTTCTTTTAATTTTTCAAGCATTTTAACTTCTGATGGTTCCACAAACAAAACAGCCTTTCCACCAGCATTGAATCGGGCAGTACGACCAACTCTGTGTATGTAAGTTGCAACATCTGATGGACAATCCATCTGCACAATAAACTGACTGAGTCGAGCACATAATTTCAGTATTAGATTAATTCACCTGAAATCAAAACTTACCTGAACAACCCAGTCAACTGACTTATCAAAGTCAAGACCCCTTGAACTCACATCGGTTGAAAATAAAACAATACGTTTGTCACTAAATTGGGAATAAGTTCCCAACCTTTTCTCCTGGTTCATCTTTCCATGTAAACACTTCAATGGAATACCTGGACGTAGCTTCTTGAAGGCCTCAAATACATACTTTACCTTCATGTACAAAGTTAAACAAAGTGATGTGACATATAAGGCAGATAAGCCAATCCTAGGACCTTTTCCATTGTCTCTAAAATAAAAAAGGGTAAAAGAATAATGCATGCCTATGAAAATACAAAGAATTGTAAAAAATTGAACCATGACAACTACCTCTTTGCGACTGTTAAGGAAAACTAAAATCCTTGAATTCAAATGTGCCTTAATAAAGCTCCACAAAAGATCTAACTTTTGATGCAGTGGGACAATTGTAGCAGTCTGCTGCAAGCGATTTGGAGTAGCAGTAGTTGACTCCTCGTGAACACTGAGATATTCAGGGTCTCTCAAACTGAGCCTTGCTAGATCCTGAACTGATTTTGTTTGCGTCGCAGAAAAGAGCAGGGTTTGCCTTTTCTTAGGTAGCTGTGATATGACTGCATTCATTTCTTTCTTAAAGCCTGTATCAAGAATTCTGTCTGCCTCGTCGAGAACCAACATCTGTTCCCTGGGAGAAAGTTAAAACCCTCAAACAACCACGCATATCAAGACTAAGTTAAAAAAATATAAAAAATATACATGAAGTTACACAATGCTACAAAGGTTTCTATGCCCGAGAAAAACAGTGAAGGTGTAATTGGAGATGCCTGACAAAGTTAAAAAATACATGAAGTTACACAATGCTACAAAGGTTTATTCGGACAAAATCCCCGTTTTTTTTTTAATAATCCCTGTTGATACGAGCAATTTTGGTTCGGTCAATTGAAATTCCTTTACAAAACGGCCCAACCAAGACGACACAGCCTTTTTTATGCCATGCTGCCTAGGATTTAAATATATGAATTAAAGAAACCTCCTGAAAGAAAAGGGTAAAAAACTGCTTAGTGCTTAACAATTAAGAGTCTACTAAAGAGGTTTATCAGGGGAAGAACCATGAAGAATCAAGGCAAGTAAAGACAGATCAGCATAACCATCAACCAAGTAGCCAAAAAGAAAAAAAATAATAGTAAATCTAATTTCATTAATTTCATATAGCTCTTCTACTTCATTACTACACTAAGCAAAACAGAGTTTTAAATAGGATTAGGCTTCCACTGATGAGATATGAAGAAATGGAAATATCCCTTTTCAGGAAAGAAAAAACTTCGGGCTACTTCTAAATCATGAGGAAATGGAGATGAAGACACGGGGTCAGATAAATTGTAGCATTACATTCGTTAACCTCATAAAGAAGAGATTAGAAGTTATCATTTTAATCCAACAAATTTCAGATAGCATACGTGCTAATTAAGTCTGAGTTTCAGACAACAATTCCATTAGACAATCATTTAAACATTGCTATCTAAAGAGAATGGTTTAATGCCTTCAAACTAAATAAAAAGGAGTTAAGTAAATATTTTATTTCGAAAAAAAATAAATAGAGAAGCATAACATTGAACTTTTGGCTGATCATACGATAGCAAAAATAAACATCTAATCAAGAAGATACAATAATTTAGGATCCGTTTGTTTTGATAGAAAACATTTTCCCGGAAAATGATTTTCCTCCATATTTTCATTTTCCTTTGTTTGTTTTGGAAAGGGGTGGAAAACAATTTTCTGTAAGGTGGAAAATGTGACATTAGAAAAGGAAAACCATTTTCCTTTTGTAATGAAGAATTGCCACATTTTCCCTCTCACTCCTTACATCTCCCTACTTCACTCATCTCATCCTTCCTTCAATTCTACTTCATTTTTATTTTCCTTCATAAGTTTTCCTCTAATCAAACAAACAAAGGAAAACTTTTATTCAATCAATGTTTTCCATTGAAAATTGTTTTCCTTAGAAAATAATTTTCTTTGAAAATTGTTTTCCTTAGAAAATGATTTTCCTTGAAAATTGTTTTCCTTCGAAACAAACGGAGCCTTACTGAAAAAAAAATTTGGACAACAAACAAAGAAAGATAGCAGGACAAATTTGAAGATTATGTGGACCTGAAGCTGAGAACAATCAAAGTTTGGTGTTTCATCCATGTGTTGAAGCAGTCTTCCTGGAGTACAGACCAATATATTCAATTCATGTACACGCTCCTTCTCTGTATCAACTCCCTTACGACCACCGATAAGCAAACCGGCACTGAAGCCATGATGCCTCCCAACTGAGTTCAGAACACCAAAAAGTTGACTTGCTAATTCCCTTGTAGGAGAGATGATGAGGCACCCCACACCATCCTCTGGACCCCATCTTTCCTTGTGTAGCTTCTCTAAAACCTGTAAGGAACAACAAATACTTACAACCACCGCACAAACATCTTCAAGTATCATAATGGAAGTGTATGTTGCTAACACTCTTTGCAAGCATTGGACAATGGCCATACAAGTTTATAAAAAGTTAACATACAATCCAATATTAGAAAAAAGTATAACACATTCCTTTGATTTTCCATATTTCAAGGTCAAAGGTAGCTGACAAAACATCTTCATCTTAGGTGTAAAATGTAAACTGAGATTGAGATGAAGGTCTCATCTGAGCACGCAAGAGCAAAGCCGAATATCAGGCTTGAAACAAACAAATAATTTCACACCAAAATACTTCTTTTTGGAGGAAACAAACAAGAACTTCTATTTTAACATAATCCTCACTGACCCAATTTAACTCTGAATAATAAAGGAAACCTCATGGACCTAATACTTCTATAGTTGATATGAAAAACATGCGAGTTCTACTTTAAACATGTGCATGCAATATTAAACCACATCAAATCTGTCAAATAAATTTTACTTGTTAAAATCCAAATGAATCAAATTCATAGTCAGAAGCTTTGACTCATGCAGTACTTCAAGTGTTTAACTTAATTGATATTTATAATTTCAACATTGAGACTTCAGCGAAAATCATTTTCTCATCTACCATGCTACATTTAACAATATCTTTGAACAGAGAATGGGAAGGGAAAGGTAAAAGGGAGAGTTAGGCTCTGTTTTTTTGGACTTAATTTCTGAAATTTCAATTCAAAATAATTGAATTCAGATAAGTTTACTTCGGCTCAGCTCCTACTAATTCTAGGATTAGTTTAATACTTAAGTTCAGTCCAAAAGAACAAGGCCTGATAGATCTAATTTCTCAATCCAGCCATTTGTCCATTATTGTTACTGCAACATTCTTCCACAATAGGGAAAATGCTTCCTTGCTATTCACCCTAACCAAAAACCAACCAAAGTGCAATGCAACACCACTCTTTCAAATATAGATATGTTCTTAATTCCAAATTATCATATTTCTTAAGAAGTAAATTAACTATGCAAATTATAAGTTAAAAAGGTATTAGGGAAAACAAGTGCACTCCATTATAAAATTTAGGCTTGAAAGCTAACCCAACTCCAAAATTTAAATCTATATACCAGCTACTCAAAGCCTCTAAAATGCACAATTGATTAAAAAAAATGAAAGCCAGGATTAATCAACTCACAGGTATGACAAAAGCCAAAGTCTTGCCAGACCCCGTTTGAGCAGCACCAAGAATATCACGACCGCAAAGAGAATGAGGCAAAGAAGCTCTTTGAATGTCACTCATTTTTGTAAACTTGGAATCTCGCAATCCATCCTTGGTTTTCTTTGACAAAGGAAGTTGCTTGAACAAATCACAACCAACATACCTTGAGAAGGTGTCATCGCCCAATCTGCCCACTGGAGAATCATGGGGCAGCGGAAGGAGTGATAACGGGTTTGAACCCAAGGCAGGCTTTCCAAATTCAATCCACTTTTGGAGGAATTCAATTTCTTCGGCTTCTTGTTGCCGCCTTTGTTTCCCCAATTGCAGTCTTTGTTGTTTGGGTTTTGCCATCAATGCTAGATCCTGAATTTTAAGGCATGTATCTAATTGATATTAAAACTATTTTCAAGACAAATTAAATAGACAACTCAAAACTATTTGATTAGGAAAGTCATAAGAAGCCAAACATAAACTTGAAATAATTTTAAACATTAGTACATAACTTCTTGTCAAATTCCCATAGTTTGCATCCAATTTATAGAAGCTTCAAGGTTAACATATTTTTTAGACAAGTTAAAATATATAAATACACTAAAATTGATATCATTTGAATAGCGTAATAAATTGAAAAAATTAGAAAGCACAACTAAGACATTTCCGAGACTTGCAGGAGGTATTAATTTTTATTTAAACCAGTAAAATGCAATTGTTATATGGTGCACCCAGGACCACGTAGCTTTTTGTGGTCCTGCGAATCTTCATTTTTTACTCTACAATCTTCATTTTTTTTTTATCTTTAATCTTCATTTTTGTACACTATAATATTCATTTTTTTAACCACAATTTAAAAAATAAAAAAAAAAACTAAAAGCTTCATTTTTTTTAAAACTAATTTTTATACTACAGTATACAATGCTCCCAGGAGCACATAGAACAATTGTGGTCTCGCGCGTCAACGAGTCAGTTTTAACAACTAAAATGAATATTCATTTTATAATACTGAATATTCATTTTTTTATACTAAATATTCACATTTTTTTAATACTAAATATTCATTTTACCGCAAAAAAATCCGAGCTTACATTCACGTTGGAACAACTAAAATGAATATTAATTATTTTATATCGAATATCATTTTGTTAATGTTGAATATTCATTTTATCACAAAGAACCTGAACCAACAATCAACTTTGCACTAACTAAACTTAATATTCATTTTCTAATACTGAATAATCATTTTGTTATACTAAATATTCATTTTACCACAAAGAACCTGATTTACATTTACTTTTGCGATAACTAAAGTGATTATTCATTTTTTAATATTGAATATTCATTTTTTTTAATACTGAATACAGGCAAAAGATTAGCTTGTGCAGGTAACCATAGAATGTATTTGCAGATTGTTCTTAGGGAAGTGGAAGCGAAGATTTTAGTTGTTACCTACTAATTAGTTTTTTTATACGTAATTAAAAGCAGATACTTTCCACTCTATTTGCAGAATAGAACCCTTGAAAGTAGGAAGGCTGTTAATTTATTATTTTTTTTTTTACTCCTAAACTACTCGTTTTGACCAGGGACCACAAAAACCTACGTGGTTCTGGCACCATATAATAATTTGCGTAATATGCAACATTAATTTGGGTTTACTTGCGAAAAAAATGTTGTTGTTCAACCGTTGTCAATCACTAACTTGTTTAATATTAGTCATTGTCCCAAGTTTAAACCACTAACCATTTTCCCAATTTTAATCTGTTCAATCATTTTACAATTCAAACATAAACCAGTAAACCCTAAACCAGTAAAGTTGTACCAATAACAACCAGAAAGAAAACCTTCATTTTTGTAGTCTACAGCACAGCACAGCACATACATAATCTATCAACAATATTTGATTGGAAATGCATTCTCCTTCTAGCAATAAATAAAAATTACCCAGCAAAGCATGAACTATTCAATAAACCCATACTAGACTAGAAGAACCCACCCAACCCCATTGTGTAACTGATTCTACGGGAAAAACAATCTTACCTCAAAAGCTCTGCTTGCTTTAATGGAGGAAAGGCACCACAAAAACCACGCCCAACCAAGTCACAATCAGTTAGTTCGACAGAGACGAGAGGAGAGGAGAGGGTGAAAGAAACAGAGAGATGGAACCCGCTGCGCTAGGGTTGATTTTTTATTTTATTTTTTTTAAGGCTTGAAAATGAAACATATTAATTGGTAAAAAAAAATAAAAATAAAAATAACAATACTACCTCCGTTCCAAAAAAACGCAACAATTGTGCATTTTTTTTGTTTTGGTAATTAGAAAAAATAAGGGGTAGTTGATTAAAATAAATGGAGATAAAAGTTGGGGCAATTAAATGAATTGTGAGAGAGAGTGGGGACAATTAAAGAATTGGAGAGAGAAAAGGTTGGGACAAATAAAGAATTAGTAAAGGTATTTATGTCTTTTAAGTAGCAATAAATTACTATAAGTAATAATTTTGGGACAAATTGTTAAAAAAATTGCATAATCTTACATGTAGCCCATAAGGTTGTATATAAACATGACGGAGTAATATATTTCTTAAAATGGAAACAATTTGAGAATTTAGGACAAAATTAAATGTTTGATTCAACTTTTTATTTCCATTTTAAGTTTCTTATATGTAGCTCTAAGAGCTATGCATAACATTTTCGGAAAAAAAGACAACAAATTGGTAAAAAAAAAAAAAATCCTAACGACATTTAGGCAAAAAAATATTTACTCTGCATTTTTCGCTTTGGTATCTACTGATTATTTTTCCAACGTTTCTTTTTTTTATATTAAATTTTAACTTGTGTTTGAGTGTTTTCCCACACCGATCATGGTGTAAATGAACAAATTAATCGAAATAATTCTAATACAAGCAAGAATAAAATCATATGTAACTTGTCTTAAAATTGATGTGGCTCTCCAAAAAAAAAAAAGGATGTGGTTAATTTGCTTATTTACACTCTTAAATTTATTCTTTAAAAAGCGTGCAAAATGATTATTTGTTGTGTTTAATTCGGAATGGAGAATGTGTATAAATTAAAGGGAGTCAAAGTTACAAAGTGAATCATATCAAAAGACAAAATGTATTATATAATTTGGAATAGAGGGAATATAAACAACTAAACAAGTGCATCTCTCCAAAAAGTAAAATAACTAATGCCTATAGGCAAATATCAAATTGTGCTATGTAAAAAATATAGTAGATGACAATTTTGTACATAAAGTGAATTTTATAGTAATTGGTCAATTTAACAACCGTTAGGGTTGACCACCGCAAACACTACCACAACGAGTGGTAAGAACGCAAACACCAAACAAGCACACCACATTTTTACCACCGTGAAGATTGATTCCTCCCCCAAATTAATTTTCATTAAACTAGACTTTTACGAGTGTTTGGTGGTGGTTGTCGTGGTCGTGGTCCGATGGCTTGGTGTCCAATGTTGTTATTCAAACCATCCGGTTGTTGTGGTATTATGTTAAGTGATGGACAATATTGTCAATTCATTTGAAAATCTGCACAATATATTAAAATGTACTTAAGACACCGTATTGCGCCAAGTAAGTTGTCTACATGGTACTCTCTAATGCATATGTGCCACGTAAGTGTTTCCACATCATTTAACAAAATAAAATATGCTTAAAACATGACTCTGTTCTATTATTTCTTACAATGCAATATTGTCCACTTATCAGCTCAACCAACTTTTATTAGTGCTTTAAATTTGCAGATAACATTATGTACTCTTCTCCTTTATTAAGTGAACTAGAATACTTATTAACGGAAAAAAAACAACAATACCTGGACGGCTGGACTAACAAACTAGTTGACGATAGGGCCGGGCAAATTCCGTATTTTCGGATCACTCTTTTCCTGATTCAGATCCGGTCCGGATAATTCGGTTATCTGAAAATTCGGAAATCCAATAAACCGAATTCGGAAATCGGATATCCGGATTTGGTTTTAAATCGGGAAAAAAACTTGACAATAAAAAAATAAAAAAAATTACATAATAAATAATTAGAGCATCAAAACATTTTAAAAAATACATAAATAAGAAAAACCTAAACTAAAAGCCTAAAACCGAAAAAAAAAACCACAAAATATAAAATAAAAAAAACGAAAATTACAAAGAAAACAAGAACATAAATCAAAGCAAATTATATGATAAGAACATAAACTAAATTATAAAAGAGTGGAAATACATTTTTTTTTTTTAAAAAAAAAATCGGATATCGGATAATCCAGTTTTTTAAAAAATGTGATCCGTATCCGGTCCGATTTTTATTTTTAAAAACCGAAAATCCGGTCCAATTTTTACCGGATTGGATATCTGATTTTTCGGATAAAAAAAACGGATACCGGATACAGATTTTTTTACCCGGCCCTATTTGACAATATAAATATAAATAAAAGTGGGGTGACGAATAGCACATAAAAAGTCATACAGTGACAGTGCATTCTATCTTAGAATTATTATTACAGCGACCACCTATATATATTGCTCAAAAACAGGGGGGGGGGAAATTTCACAAACCTAGAATCAAATATGGCAAAAACGAGGGAATCAACCGAAGAAGAAACATCAGCATCATGTACTGAAGCTTTGCTGTTGAGCACCATGAACATCATTGGTCTTCCTGTTGAAGTTCATGTCAAAGACGGTTCTATCTTTTCTGGAATCTTCCATTCTGCAACTGTTGATGAGGGCTATGGTTTGTTTCTTGCCACTCTTTGATCTTCCACCCCTTTTTTTTTTCTTTTGGATTTTTTTAGCTTGATGGTTGATTATCGTTTTTCTTGGTGGGATTTGAATTTGGAGAGGTATTGTTGCTAGTTTATGCTAGTAATTGATTTCTTTATGGGGTTGCAACTTGCAAGTACTAATTTGATCATGTTTGCTTGGATCTTATGTTGTGTTTTTGTTAATCTTTCCAATTATAATGTTGCCATTTGTAATTCCAACATAAAATTGATATTGTGAGTTATTTTCTATGATTGTTGGGGGGGTGGGGGCAAGAACTTGTTGCTTTAAGAGTACTTTTTTCTTGGGTTTTAAATTACTCTTGATTTTAGTTTATCGATATTGCTGATTTTTTTTATTGCAATGGGGGTGTTTGGTATAAATTTAGTAATAGAAATGGAATTGAAACAAATTAGAGAGGGAAAGAGTAATATTAATTGAAATCATTATTTGTTGTTTGTTATAGTTAGGAAAATGGAATGGAAACAAATTAGGAAGAAAAGGTTTTTGTTTCCACAAGGTTGAGAAGGGTAACAAAATGGTGTTAATTGTTTCCATTAGGAAAGGGCATGTGTTACCATATCTTATATCAAACAATAGGTATGGTAGTGCTTATTTGATTCCATTTCCAACACTAAGAAATAACAATACCTAACACCCCCTTAGTATGAAGCTTGTTGAATTTAATTGGGAATTTAATTTATGTTCCGCTGTTGATTTTTGTGTTATAGGCATTGTTTTGAAGAAAGCCAGTTTGGTAAGGAAGGGAACACTTCATTCAAATATGTCAGATGGTGGGCTCATAGACACTTTAGTGGTTCAGCCTGAAGATCTTGTTCAAGTAGTTGCCAAGGTTGAAGAAGGCCCTCCTTTTTTTCTTTTTCTTTTATTTTTTCTTTTATATAAACATTGTTTAAGCCGTACTATTGGCAGAAATTTATTGGATCAATTGGTATTTTGTTTTCTCTGTGTAGGGTGTTACGGTTCCAGATGGAAATATTTCTAGTTGGCCTACTAGCGTTGACAGAGAAGCTGTTTCAGGGACTGTTGGTTCTTGTCAAACCTCTGAAATTGGAGATGTATCAGCCGCTGAGCAAAGGAGAGAAAATGTTTCAGGGACTGTTGGTTCTTGTCAAACCTCTGAAATTGGAGATGTATCAGCCGCTGAGCAAAGGAGAGAAACTGTTTCAGGGACTGTTGGTTCTTGTCAAACCTCTGAAATTGGAGATGTATCAGCCGCTGAGCAAAGGAACCAAGAGAGGTCAATATTGCCAGCTTTTTTGCAAAAATAGTTCTGTCATCATGTTAGGATAAGTTTTTTAATGCTCTTCATTTCATCATGCTAGTAGAGAGACAGAGAGTTGGAGATAACAAAACCATAGCGACTTTAGCTGTAATATTTCACAATGCATGATGAAATGCAGAGTAAAGCAAGAAGAAGGAGAAGAAATTAGTTTGGTGTATTCGTATATGCAAGAATAATTCACAATACAATCCACAAGCCTTTATATAGAGAAGACTTATTTAACAAAAGGCCAACTAACTAAGCAACAATAATAACTAACTCAACAACTTAACAACTAACTATAGTAAAATTAACCAAGGTAAAAAACAGAAATACTATCATTAGAAAAATGAAACTGACCAAGTTCTGTATCAGTATGAGTAACACCATTTGAAGAATTACAACTTGTGTTAGCATTCACAGAATCATCATAAACTGGAACCTCTAAAGTGATAGAAGGCAAGAATATATGTTTTGGAAAAATAAAATCATAATTAGACTTCTTCATTTGTAAAGGAAAATGTTTTTCATAAAAAATCACATCCCTTGAAATAGTAATTTTGTAAGTATTTAAACTTAAAACCTTATAACCTTTTTTGTTTGAAGAATATCCTAAAAAAATAGATGGAAAGGCTCTTGGTTCCAACTTAGACCTTTGAACTCTTGAAGTAGAAACATAGCATAGGCATTCAAAAACTCTTAAATGATCAAGATTGGGTTTAGAACCATAAAGCTTCTTATAAGGTGTTTTGAAATCAATGACCCTTAAAGGCAATTCTGTTAACTAAATAAGCAGAGCATAAAAAAGCTTATCCCCAATACTTAGTTGGAATATTAGCTCGAAAGCTTAAAGCCCTAGTAGTTTGCAATAAATGCCTATGTTTTCTTTCAACTACACCATTCTGTTGAGGTGTATCTGAACAACTAGTTTGAGTAACTATACCATTCTTTAGTAACAAAATTTTCATAGGGCCCTTCAGTCAACTCTTTAGCATTATCAGACCTAATAGTTAAAACTTTAGCTTTAAATTGAGTTTGAACATACTGCAAAAAATGTGCTATAATATCAACACATTCAGATTTAGCTTTCATAAGATGTATCCAAGTATACCTTGAGAAATCATCAACTATAGTACAATTGAAAAGGAAAAGAAGTTTTTATTGAACTTAGAGGAAAAGAAATCCTAGATTGCTTTGCCATAGGACAAATTTGACATATAGTATCCTTAGAACATTTATTAAAATCACAAGCTATAGAAAGAAATCTTAGTTGAGCAAAAGGTAAATGCCCTCTTCTTAGATGCCATAATCTTGCATCAGAAACAGCAGCATTACAAGTCTTAGGCTGAAAAATCACTTGATCTTTAGCAACAACTTGGTACAAACCATCCAACATATTACCAAGAAGAAACCGAGTCCCTTTCTGATCAAGGTCCTGAACATAACAAGAAGTGCCATAAAAAAATACAGAACACTTTAAGTCAAGGCACAACTTTTGTATTGAAACCAAATTAAATTTAAATTCAGGTACATAAAGAACATTGTGCAAAATAATTTTATCATTCAATTCAACATCACTTATATGCTTCACTTGTACTTGTCTACCATCAGGAATAGTAATAGAATTGTGTCCAACAACATTATCATACAATTTAAAAAATAAATCTAATCTTGAACAAATATGGTCACTAGCACCACTATCTAATAACCAACCATATGTAGAAGAGGAAAACAAACAATGTTTACCTGCAAGAAGAGCCTGTCCAGAAGAATTTTCTTCTTGAATATGTCCAGATTCAGTTCTAAAACCATTGCCATCATGATCTGCATTATTCTGGCCCTTAATCAACCCCATTAGATAGCTGTATTGTGCTGTAGTAAAAGGAACACCACCCCCAACAGTAGATATATCATCTGATCCCTCAAACAGCTCATGTCCTGCTGCAGAAGCATGTGACATAGCAGCAACCTTTCTTTGTAAGGCCTAAAGCCAGGTGGGTAGCCATGAACCTTGAAACACCTTTCGTAACTATGTCCTGGTATTTTGCAATGGGTACAGTAGAAGCTAGAGTTTGGCCTCTTATTACCAACATAGTTTTTAGACATATTAGAGTTAGAATTCATTGACCCAGGTCTCATGTAAACATTAGAAGGTTTAGAAAAAAACCTTCTATCAGCCACTAAAGACATTGTTTCACTTGAAACATTAGAATCTTGATGTTTAGAAATTTCTATATGATTCTCTTCTTGAGCAAAGATTCTATACACTTCACTAATGTCAGGCAAAGGACTCATCATAAGCACATTTCCCCTGATTGTACTAAATTGCTCATTCAATTTCATCATAAATCTCAATAAACGTTGCCTCAACTCCCTATCCAGAATTCTTTTAGACAAATCACAAGTGCACTTATTACAAATGCAAGCAGGAACAAGATCAACATCATTCAATTCATCTTAAACAGATTTAATTGCAGTAAAGAAATCAACTACAGTTAAAGGACCTTGACTTAGATTCGCATGTTTTTGTTCTAATTCATAGATTAGAGTAAGAGATGCAAACCCGAATCGGCCACATAAATCCTTCCACATTTCCCTTGCTAACCTGAGGTGAAGAACACACTTGGCCACCTTTGGATCGAGATTGTAAAGAAGCCAAGAAATGACCCAATCGTTGCAACGCTCCCATGCTTCATGTTCCAAAGGATTCTTCTCAGCATCAGGCTCCACAATTGACCCATTCACAAACCCTAGCTTATTCTTAGCAGAAAGAGTAATCTCCATGGACGTCTTCCGATCATTAAAACCAGTGCCTCCAAATTTGAAAGAGACGAGTTGTTGAACATTAGAATCGCTTGGATGCACATAATATTTGCTAGAAGGATCTTTACTTAGTGGTAATGTAGATGAATTTGTCGAATTATCTCTCACCATTTGAGTAGAATTCACAGGAATTTAGAAACGGAAATAAAAAATCCTCCAAAGAAATTCGCAGAACTTAGAAAAGAAGAAAAAATAGAATTTAAATTTTAGCACAGATCTTAGTAGTAAAGAATTGCAAACTCTTGCTCTGATACCATGATGAAATGCAGAGTAAAGCAAGAAGGAGAGGAAAGAGCAGAGAAGAAATTAGTTTGTTGTATTCGTATATGCAAGAATAATCCACAGTACAATCCACAAGCCTTTATATAGAGAAGACTTATTTAACAAAAGGCCAACTAACTAAGCAATAATAATAACAACTAACTCAACAACTTAACAACTAACTATAGTAAAATTAGCTAAGGTAAAAAACAGAAATACTCATCCTCCAATAGTGCAAGGGAGTTTAGAATGAGTGTTTGGTACAAGGGGTTGGGGGAGAGACCAGTGCCAAAGTTCGAAAAGCCTGAAATTTTTTATTTAATATAAAAAAATAGTGATGAACAGTAATTCACTTTCCTAGTTTTTAAAAACTTTATAGCATTCATGGTCTATTAGGAATTGGAATTACTATCTATTTATCTTAGTGTTTTTTTTTTAATACTATATTTTATTGCAATTGTTATCCCAGCCTTTTTCAAAATTTCTATGCAATATGACAAAAGTAACTGGCATATGGGAGATCTGAGGGTGGATAATTCTTTCAGATTGATTTAGGGAGAAAATGCAGTGAAGAGCTATTTGCAAATTGTGATACTAATCTGCCTGTTTCCTGACTTATTTCTTGGTGAGGTATTTGATGTAATGTTTCTATAGTAGAATATTTCACACAGAAATACTCGTCTGCAAGATACTTCTATAGTAAGTCAAAATATTGACTGTTGAATGTAAATTTCATCAGTTGGTATTCATAACACTTAATATATGAGTAAGATAAGTGACTCTTAAATTAAGGTTCAAGTTTAGTTCCTTGATTGTTGTGTCATGTTGTATGATTTTGTTGGAATCATTATGAAAAGGAATTTTTGCTGCTGAACAACTGGAAGGATAGACACAAACCATATTGGTTGTAAATCTTTCATTCTATATCTTGTGCTAATGAAGACTTGATATTCAAGAGCTAATAATCTGGGTGTTGGTTGTTTGAGTTGACTTGACATCCTATTTTAGAGCTAAAAATCTAACTGTTATACTTTTGAAAATGTATGATAACTTTTTATACAAAGGAAAATGCTATACATAGCCCTGAGAGCTACATAGTAAAAGCTCGAAAAGGAAAGTTTGAGAAAAATTAAGCATTAATTATACCGATTTATGTGTGATTTTGTCATTAATTCCCGAATTTATATTGCTTTAGGAAATGTACGAAGTATTTAATTCTTACACATAGCTCTAAGGGCTACATACAACATTACCCTTTTATATGAAGGTTGAATGTTTTCTTTTTCCTCCAGAGGGATAAATAAAGTTTTGAAGATTCGTAATGTTTGAAGGGTAAATTTTTAATCATTGGTATGAACTATGACGAAATCACAACCGTTGACAAAAGATACACTCAGCGATATCCCTCTTGTGTGTGTTTAAACTATGTTAATTATTTTGTACGTTTATTTCCATAAATCTCATCTTTATAATGTGTGCAAAACAATTTGCTGCAAATAAAAAGAAGCAGATGAAGTATTACTCTAATGCTTTAGTTGTTTTAAAGCACCAAAAATACCAATAAATTAAGGAAAATGTTAAATACAACCCAAAAGTAAAAATAATAACTCAAATTAAGCATTTATTACACCGAAAGACGTGTAATTTTGGTATGCATTCACAAATTAATACATAATTAGGAAATATTAAATGCTTATTTATAGCCCTAACTCCTAAGGCTGGATATACCACTATCCATAAATTAGTGCATTTTTTAATCAAGAAATGCTACACCTGTCAAATGGGTTGGGCTGGGTTTGGATAATACAATATATGGTTCAAGTTATAACAGGCTGACTGTTAATGGAGTGGGGTTAATATTAGACTATTTGTTTTTTTATAACCCAAGGTCTTCAGGTTTGGGTTGACTCAGTGTGCTGGGAATATTATAATGCCCTTTTAATTTTAATTCAAGATATGAACCAAAATGTACTTTAAACATTCTAAAAATTACTCCCTCCGTCCACAAATAATTGCTCCATTTTTTCTTTGGTACTATTTACATTGTAACTTTGACCTTGTTTAATTTGATATATGTAATGAAAAATATAGTCATGTGAGATCTCGTTTGATTCGTCTCGAAGTGTACTTTCCAAATATATAGTTAGAGATATTAATATTTAAAGTTATGCCTCGTGAGATGTGAAAAAACAAATGGAACAATTATTTGTGGACAGAGGAGGTTAAAAGTATAAGAATCATTTTCATTAATAGCTAATTTAAGGAAAATAAATGATGTTGTGCCGTTGTGGTCCGATAAAAATAATTAATTGAAAGTAATAATGCTTGGAAGTGTTTTTGCCTAATATTTCCCATAATATAATAATTTTAATACAATACTAATTTTTAAGGTTGAGTCGGGTTGAAAGCAAGTCGGGTCGAATGCAGGTTGTTTTTACAGGGTCAAAACAAGTTCGGATCATACTTTTAATTGTCAAAAACTCACTGTTTTTGGGTTGGTTGGCATCAAGTTGATTTTTTACGGGTCTAAGAAATTCTAATAGTTTGCTTTTTTTTGGCACTCTTGGTAGTTCAAATTAAGATGAACTAAATAAGTTCTGGATGCTTGACAACTGCTTCAGAAGTGCTTTTGACTGTGTTTTGACAGATTTTTTACAACTGCTTCAGAAGTTTCTGGTTCTGCCAAAACACAGTCGGTTGTGTCTCCTAATTCTTTGGCAGTTCCTGCAGAAATGACTCAAAACCCACTTAGCAATACAGCTCAGGTAAAGTTTATTGATTTATTTTTACCTCACCAGATGTTACTCAATACTCATCATCCGGTATTCATCATGTCTTCTCATTGTCACAGCATTTTAATAGAAATGCTTGTTTCTTGTTGCTTTTCTTGTTTTCCTTCAAACTTCACCCCCTCCCAACACACACACACACACACAAAGTAGGGTTTACCCTTTATTGCTCCCCCTGTTTTGCTTTTCTTCTTGGCCAGGGATTCAATCTAAAGCCCTATTGGGGGATGTATAGCGCTCATTTTTATGTCTTCAAAAGCCCAAACATTTTTTCAACAATGTTTTCTTCGCCGGCCTTTATTTTAGTGATATGAATATTTCCTTGAAAGTCTCGTGTATCATCTGTCTTTTGAATTAGTAATAATGTTTATTTTATGACGAGTTTTCTCTAATTTATCCTAAATTACAGGAATCCAAGCTCAATCCAAGTGCAAAAAATTTCTCCCCATCTATTTCAAATAGATCAGTACCAACTCCGGTGCCTCCCCGTGCTGCGTATGAACCTGATAGCATACCTACAGTACAGGTAGCTGGCGCACAGCCAGAGGTTGGAATTCGACCAAATGTACCACTTCCATCATGGCCTTTTGGGTTTGTTCCTTATGCTGCATCAACAAAAATGAACGCTGACAGTCTTCAATATAATCAACCTGTATGTATTTTCTGGTCTTCTTGATTTTCTTTTAGATAATTAGGAGTACATTTTATTTGGATACTGCTTTGACTATTAATTCTGTCTGTCCTTATTTTGCAAGTAGATTGGTGGTCATATTTTCCCAAGAGCGCAACCTATCGGACATGGTGGACAGTACCAACCTGTTCAAGCTCTGCCACCGTATCTACATCTTGATCCTCATAATGTATGCAATATGTATACCTAATCTAACTCCTATTTCAGTTAAGACAGAAAATCTGAATTTTGTATGCACTGTTGCTGTTTCAGTTTGTGCAGCAACATAAGGAATACCTTATCTCTTCTAATCGGATTTTGCTAACCTAATGAATATGACAACTCCCGTAGGGCATGTTTGGAAGGAATGTGCAGCTTGTCTATGTACATCCATTTACTCATGTAAGCTACAAAAATCCATTCTGTGATTGCTTGCAAGAATTTTCTCCATTTTTACTTTTATGCTGGGAAGAAGGGGTAGGAGGCGTAGGGGGTTGATTGGTCCAGTTGGATACAGATATGAACATGGGCTGCCTCTTTGTAGTCTAACTATAGTATGCAAGTTGAATTATTTTATTTTCTTCCTGATTGTATGGGTATCATCTCCCTCCTAATATCTTAATTT
The DNA here is from genome assembly GCA_951394345.1 of Salicornia ramosissima. Classification (NCBI taxonomy): domain Eukaryota; kingdom Viridiplantae; phylum Streptophyta; class Magnoliopsida; order Caryophyllales; family Amaranthaceae; genus Salicornia; species Salicornia ramosissima. Next base: position 58,648,551 of record OX596235.1, on the reverse strand, counting down.
GTGGTGTGGAGTATGTAGTTTGAACTGTGACTAGAAGTGAAAAATGGACTCTCTAATTTTATGTATCAAAGACATTGATCACGTGAATCACATTTGTCATTTTTTTTTCTACCGAATTAATTTAATCATGTATGGCTTGCTTTGAACTTTTGGTTTTGATTATGCTACATGCTAACCTTGACTCCCTTTGATATAAAGGATGTGTTTCAGGCTTCTGCACCTAGGCCACAAATTCCACATCCTTTCTTGACCTCGCATGGTGTTGCAATGAATGAAGGTACAAGAATCTAATTTAAGTTGAAATGCATCATTTATAAGACTGATTGCCTTGATCAAGAGTAATTACTTGTAGTTGTTGGTATTCCATAAATCTCTTTGTTCTCCTGATTCCTGCACAAGCTAAGATGTCTTCTCTATCACTGTTGAGGATTAACTTTGATATATGCAGCCCTGAGGATTAACTATTATTGTTAAATATATTTCTTAGTATGGCTATACTCTAGGAAATATATGGCAATCTTTTGTTGATTGGTCTCAATGTCTGACTAATTTTTAATGTTTCTACTTTTTAATTTACTTGTGATTAACATGTCAGTTTTCTTATCTAATGATATGATTCAATGTTATAGGGTAAAAATGAATATGGAAAAAAGATTTTAAAAATTCCACCTTTTTGTGATCTTCTTTTAACAATTTTGCTTTTGTGTAATTTTAGATTGATTCCACCTTATCTTTTGTTAAATTCAACTCATTAATGACTTCCCAAAACTAGCTAGGATTGTCTTTTTTCAAAGATTTCCTGGATGTGGTAATTCACCATAGTTAGGGTACTCCATACATGGTCTGCAATAAGGAGATGAGTTAAGGTGGGGTTATTCCATAATTTTTCAAAGGTTGGAATATCTTTCTATACTACTAAAGTGAAAGCCACTAAATTCCCTCTTAAACTCTTATTTTCCCTCCTAAAGTAAATTTATTCCCTTCTCTCTTTCCCACTCTCTTTAATATTCTAATTAATAATAAATGACTTCTTAATTTTAAAGTACATTGAAACTAGAAATAAACAAGTTGTATCAATAAAAGTTTGCTTCCATAAATAAATGACTTTTAATTTTAAACTAAAATTGTATTGAAAATACAAGCACATAAAGTAACAAACATAACACTCCGATTTATTTTAAGAATGAAGGGATTATTCTAGAATAATCAAAAGACATTATTATTTTGGAAAGATAAGTAAAAGTCGGGATTATTATAATAAAATTTTAATTAAATTTCATTATAAATAATTTTTTTATACTAAATACATCAAAATTAAAACCGAGCATTTGCTCGGGTACTATCTAGTAAGATTGTTATAATCGAATCCTGTAAAGAATTACTAATATAATTGATTAAAGGCAAAGTGAGAAAAATTGATTTTAGTGAAACTAAATCGACCTTTTCAAACAACATGATGATAACCTTCAAGTTTTCATTGTGTATATAAAATAATGGAAACATGGGGCAACTTATTATGCTGACAGCTGATGTGATAACTTTTGGAGCTAGTAGAAATCAAGCATTTAAGTTCTATATTCTAATATTCCTTACATCACCTGAACATGGTTTATTATGTTAATTGATATAGATAGAAAACTGAGCTTCAAGGCATGTTATTTACTATTTAGACCATTGTGGGGGTGATCAGAATCGGAAATTTCTTCTTGCACCTGATCACCATGTACTTGTACTTAAAATAGAAAATTCATGTTATGCATATTGAACATTTTTGTCAACCATTTTGAACATTCATGATTCACTTTTAGAATACTTATTTTATAAAAAGTGATCTAAATATAAAATATGAATATTCTACATGATCAATATATAAATCTTCTAAACATGTAATGTGAATGTTCAGTGTTAAATGCAGTTGCATGGTGTTCATTGTGCGCATGGGTGCACAATTCACGGATCAATCAAAAATATGCAATTAGACAATTTGAGCTGGGGATGAAGGTTTATGAATTATGCAATAGATTGAACTAGTGATGCGAAGATACTTGTGATAAATTGATAAACTGACTTGAAAGGTTCCTGCAGATGAAAATGTGTCGCGTTTTTTCTCCTTTTTACCCCACAAAATACACCTTTGCAGATAAGAGCTCTACATGGTTCCCTTACTTCCCTCAAGTGCAATTATTGTGCTCTGGTTTTTATTTGTAGGGATTCTAGGTGGTCCACCATCACCAGCTTCCATGGCTGCACTAATGGTCGACGAGAGACCGCAACCATCTACAATGCGAGGCGACATTCATCCACCGTCAATGCGAGGCAACATTTATCCACCGTCCCTTCAACCTCGTTCTTCCGGGTCTTCTGTTTCCACCAGAGGTTTTACTAGAATGCGAAGCGAATTTCAAATACTGTTCTGTCAACGTGGTTCTTCCAGGTCTCGTTTTCCCACCAGAGGTTTTAATACTCCTGATAGACGATAGTGCTTAGTTTCCCTGAACAAACTTCTTTCATAAAAAACTTCCTTCACTTCCATTTTTTCTTCAACAAAGGTTTTGACACATAAGCTAGGTTTTGAGTTTGTTACTTTGTTAGGATCACTACTTTATTGTAGGATACATTGCTCCACCCATGTTTTTTAGAAGAGGGGGGTGATGCTAGTGTTGTAGAATTATTTTTTGTTGACTCATGGTATCCAAACTATACAAGGTATTTCAGGGTTCATTCATTCAATTGATTCATGTCTGAACAAAGAATGCTTTAGAAGACAAGAGAATATGTGATCTTATATTTCATCCATTCTTCTTTCATTAAAGTTTTGTTTGGTCTCTTTAATGGTAGTTTCAAACTTGTATTATTCATGCAATCAATGCTTCAAAGATTGTGTGGGGCAAACAGATGCAGCTAAGCTGATTACTGTTAATGTCTTTAAACCAAAGATTAGTCTGGCAAAAATTAGTTTATTTATTAATGAGATGTAAAGGAATGTCATTTGATTTGTGTTCTGGAATCTTGAATGTATGGAGCTAGGAAATGGTTATTTTTGAAGCTTTTTCTACATGGATTTCAAGTTGATGCATGAAGGTTCCATGGAGAAATAGAAGGAATAATAATTCCTCCTCCCTATTAGTACATTTTAAGAAATATTTAAGTCCGTAAATGAAGGAATTCATTAAAATAATTTTAGCACATATAAGAGCAAAACTATGAGCTGTACCCGTGTTAAAGCTATTTCACTAAATTTTCTCGTTCATATGATCAGATCTCTTCCTAACAAAGCGTGCCAAAAGGGTATGTTGTGATTAATATGTAGCAAATGAATGTAATAAGTTGAAAAATAGGCTAGGAGTCTAATAATGTATATTAATCAAAAGGCTCCTCTTGTAAAATTACTTAAAGAGTTGTAAATTACGACCAAGCAACCTTACTTATATATATATTTATCGATTGCAAACAGACTAGGAGTCTAATAATGTACTCCCTCCGTAACACAAAAATGTAAACTTTTGCTAAATATGGGTGTAACACAAAAATATCAACTTTTACAAAACTTTCTATATATGGCAAAAAAAACTTCATACAATTTACACATTTGCCATTACTTTTACATGGGAGTCCGTGTTTTCTATTTATTTCTCTCTTCTCTACACAATTACAACACAATTAATCCACATAAAACTTTTACATGGGAGTCCGTGTTTTCTACAAAGGTTACATTTTTGTGTTACGGAAGGAGTATATTAATGAATCACTGAGGGTAAATCATCCGCTGCGGCTGTTTTACATTGACTCTTACAGAGTTCTATACAAAGATGCACCATGTTTTGTTAAAAAATACAAACATTAGCTTGATGCTCAAGGGTCCAACCTAGAACACCATTGGATGTATCTTTCAGCCTCCAGGGAGTGACCTGAGCGCGCCATAAGTCCGGCCATGAGAGAGCAATGAGCTTTAGATGCCTTAAGATTATATTTCTGAGTCATGATTTGAAAGATTTTAATAGCCTCAACAGTTAATCCAGCTTGATCACATATTGCAAGAGCCACATTAAAAGTGCTTATATTTGGACTAATTCCATCACCCAACATTTTATAAAACAGAGCAAGTGCTTCTCTAAAGCATTTGTTATATCCATAAGCCACCATCATAGCTGTTAATGCCACTGAACCTTCTTCACAACAGTAAAGATCTAACACCAACTTTGCCTTCTTAATCATCCCACATTTCCCATATAATTTCACAAGTCTTGCTAAAACGAAAGGAACACGTTCGATGTCTTTCTTCAACATTTGTCCATGAACCTCTTTCCCGAATTTCAACAGTCCATGATCATGACATATATCTAAAACCCTAGACATTGTTACTGAATCTGCCCTGTGTTTGGACAGCTGCATTAACCTGAACACCTCTAGGGCTTCATTTGGGTGCTTGTTTTCAATACACGAACCAATATAAGCTGTCCAAGAAATCACATTTCTCGTCTCCATCCCATTAAACAATCTACGGCTCATCTCCAAGACACCGCATTTCGAGTACATTACAATCAACGACGTTATCAATGATACATTAGGCAGTAATCCATTTTTCAACATATATCCATGAATTTCCCTCCCTTGCTTTAATGCCTTCAACTTTGCACAAACTGGAAGAACTGTTGCTAATGAAACAACATCAGGCCTAAACCCTTCTTGCTGCATCCATATTATTGACCTCAAAGCTTGATCAGGCTTTCCATTCGCGACATAACCAGACATCAAAGCAGTCCATGAAACAGTGGTTCTATCCTTGGAATTATAAAACACTTTCCTCCCATAAGTCATATCCCTACATTTACAATACATATCTATCAAAGCAGACTTTATAAATGGTAGATCCATATAAGTTCCTTTCTTAAAAACATAAGCATGAACCTCCTTACCCATCTTCCATGCCCCTAGCTCCCCAATTATGGGAAGTATTGTAGTCAACACCACCGAATTCGGCTCTATACCTTCCTTAATCATCAACCTAGTATACCTTATTGCTTGTCTTGGCAAATTATTATGCGCGAACCCCGCAATCATTGCACCCCAAACTACAACATCTCTTTCAGGCATTTCATCAAACAGGTTATGGGCAAGCTTAACTCTGCCACATTTAAAGTACATATCAATAACACTAGTCTTAAGAATTTCACTCCCTATGAAACCATTCTTAATCAACAAACCATGTACCTTTAAACCTTGCCTAAAAGCCTTTGCACCACCAAAACTCTTAATCAAACAAGAAAAACTATAAACATTCAACTCAACCCCAGTTTCTCTCATCCTAGAAAAAGCATTCAACACATCCTTGTATTTTCTACCACCAGCAATCACATTACCTCTTAGTAAAGCATTCCATGAATAAACATTACTACTACTACTGCTACTACTACCAGTTTCATCATCACCAAAAACCCTTTTTGCATCATCCACTAACCCACAAGAAACATACATTTGAACAATCTTAGTTTTAAGGAACTCATTGTTTTCAAGCCCATTAATCCTAAGATGGGCATGAATTTGTTTAGCTTGAATTTGTGATTTTGAGCGAATACAGGCAGCAATCAAAGCAGAGAAAGTTGAGGCATTTGCAGGGATACCCTGTTGTTCTAAGTAGTCTAAAATGGTGAGTGCTTCTTTAAGCTTGTTTTTTCTTGCAAATCTCTGAATATCTTCGTAAATTGCATGTGGGTTTTTCTTGTGGAGTGGAATTGACCAAGGGTATGTCGTATCTTCTTGTTTTGAAACGGATTTTTGGCGGATTTTTTTGGGGACATTGGGGGATTTCTGTGTTGGATGAAGTGGTTTGCTCTGAATTTCAGTTGGAAATGAGGGGTTTTTGCCATGATTGAATTTCGAATTGGATTTAAATTTGGAATTGGAATTGGCGGGAATAGAGGAGAAGGGTGGTGGTGAAGATGAAGATAGTGATGCTGTAACTGCAGCCATTTTCTTCGTTCAAATGATGAGCGTCTTAGCGACATGCCAACATCTGCTTGGCGAATATATATCATACATTTGTGGGTTTTTTTTGCGTTAGTTACATCACGTTTTGTAAAAAACTATCTTACTTATAAAAGTTTGTCCGAAACTACCTTACTTAGCAAATTTCTGGTTGAACACTACAAATTTCACTATTTCGACGTTGACTTTGTCTTTGCTGGCCAATCTGGTCGTTTTTTGCAAATTTCTACCTCAAATTTGACCCTTTAGGGCAAAAGTGACCCACCAAAACATTGATAGGATATTTTTTTGGCACGCAAACCAATGAACGCATATCGAGACAAATTTTGTAATGCAAATAGAAACTTATGTAACCATTTTTTATAGATTCCGACCTCATATTTAATCCTTTTAGGACAAAAATAACCCCAAAACATTGATTGGGCTCATTATTTTCGAGAATAAAGCAAAGTCAACGCCGAAACAACAAACAAGTTAGTGTTCAACATGGAATTGGCTAATAAAGGTAGTTTTGGACAAGCTTTTGTAAGTAAGGTAGTTTTTTACAAAAAGTAGTGTAAGTAAGACAGTTTTGGACAAAAAACTCTACATTTGTTTCAATTTACATGTAACAATATACTATCTCGTCCTAAAAAAATAAGTGTAACAATCTGAGTAATTTGACATAAAGTAGAGAGAAAAAATGTCAAATCGTTGTAATTAATATGTTACGAATAGAGTATTACCTATATAATACAAAGATTTTAACCATTGTTTTTGCACTGATTTTAAGGAATTGATTTGAGGTTGTAAACGACCAAATTAATCAAAATAATTTTGATATTATTTACTTTTAATCACATTTATTAGAATTATTTTGATTAATTGTAAACCCTTAAATTGCTTTCAAAAATAATTGTTGAATTTTTTATGTTACGGATGGAGTATTTTATTCTTCGTATCTCACAATTATTATTGTTGCATATATATTGAAACCTCGTAAATAGTGAGGCTAATCATTATGCAGATTGTGTGACATCTTTAGGGCACTAGACCCATATGTATATTGATCTTTGTATAAAACTCAAATGTTAAAAAAAATTATGATAAAAATCATTATAAGTTAAAAGTACTTTAACGGATGAACTTAAAGCATAATTTAGCAAGGGAAACAATGTTGTAATCCTCATGGAAATACATTCTCAGTCCCAAGAGTAAACGTTCGTCATATTTTTAACATCAATTACCTAGGAAGATTGGTATTGCATGAAAATTAATAGTTGTGAAGAAAATTGGATAAATTAGAAATATGTTAGCACCATCAGGGGAATGAATATTGATTTTCTATCAAATTTACATATAATGGTATTCTCATACTGTAATTTATAACTGATTACCAAAAGGATCATAAAAGAACTAAAAGTTACACAAAAATTAGTTAAAGTTATCCTTAAATTGATTGTCTTGTAATAAATTCGTGCTTGTTTGGCAGCAAATGAGTAATAATGAGCATGAACATGAGGCAGTTAGGGCACATTGGAACCATTTACACATTCTTTACATCAAAAAAAAAAAAAAATTCCCACAATTGCAACCATCTATCAGTGTTTAAAAGAACCATATTCAGAAAATTTGATTCATTAGCTTGAAAAAGTTGGACTATATCAGAAGACTGCATCTATAGCTTGTAGCCAAGAGATACTTGACTAAAAGTCATGTACACCACTAAACATAACAGTTTGCTAATGCTTCTAATAAGCACATTCACAACAAAATAAGTTCCTATCCAATGAAATACAGTAAATGTAACATCTTGAACCACATGTGATACAAACATAAGTCTTGCCTTTGCCTGGACAGGATATGCACTTGAGCAGCTTGGGTGTGCATGAAAATTTGGAGATCTTCCATTCATGCCTGTCTCAACCAACCTTGAGTTAGCTAGCTAGCTACCCGATTGTTCCTTCAAGATATTCCTGATGATGGGAAAATATTGCTAAGCAATATTTGAAACAATAAATTTTGATTTTCCAAGCTTTTTCGCTTGCTCTGTTCATTTTCCTGGTGTCTTGAAGTCTGGATGATTCTCAGTCATCTGCCTCTCCATCAGATTTTCTTGCACAGCCTTTACCAAGCAGCCAAGGTTAAGTTCAGTCAGTGTACTGATACTTCAGAAAATAGTATTCACAAAGACACAAACTCAGAGTAATTACTGAATTTATTTTTAATTGTTATACTCCGTATTTTTCTTCATCTACATGAAACTAAAAATAGTCAAAGTTTGCGAATGAACAGTTGCACTGCTACTAAGAATTGGGGGGAGTACTTCATATTTCACTTCTAAGATTTGAAAACCCCCAAAAAATGTATTAATAAGGGTGGTATAATGAATCAATCATGAAAATATAGATTCGAAAAACCCCCAAAAAATGTATTAATAAGGGTGGTATAATGAATCAATCATGAAAATATAGATGTTGAGAGCTTTTTCACTCACCAAAAGCAGTTCTGTCATTTTGCCGGTTCTTCTCTCAGGAAAAGCATGGGGCATTGATGCAGGTTGATTGGGTGTGTCTGAACGAATGGCTTGGAGGGGTTTAACCACTAGAGGCTTGCTCAAGTCCTGGACATGTTCTGAGGTGGTCCCCGAAATATTTGGCAACACTGCGCTGGACTGTCCATTATCAATCCGAGTGTCTGCAGATAAAGGTGATCCTTGTATTTTCTTAGAAACACTGACAAGGCCATCAAACGGCTGAGGAGCAGAACCACTATCTGTCATTGATACTTTAGAGGCTGCCTCCTGAGTCAAAGGTGGCTGTTTGCTTTTGGAAGCTGCCAAATGAGCAGGTTGAGAAGCAACAGGAGGTGCTTCAACAGCTGGGGCTGCACCATTTGACAAGTTCATAGGTTGCAAAACAACTGGAACCACGGTGCCTCTTTCTCCTACTGGGTGGGGAGGTTGAGCTGCCACTATAGACATTTGTGTAGATCGAACCCTAGCTAACTGGTTAGGGGTAGGCGAGCCATTAGATGGGTATACAGCAAGGTGGTCAGTTCTCTCTTTCGGTCGACGTTTACGACCTTGTTTTTCCGATGGGAAAGGTACTGCATTTCTCTGGATCATTTGTAAATTAGGCGCCACATCATTTTCAGCTGAAACAGGAACATAATGTCCTGGCTTGAATACAATGCCCCTTAAACTTGTATCGGAATCACCAATGCGAACTGCAAGCAAATAACCAGCATCAAAAACTGCCTCAATTACACCAGTGACTACCTGGCCTACTACTGAATCCTCTGTTTTGTTCTTAGTAGTATCAACTGATGGTGGTTGCTGATTCTCATTTACTCCTTCAAATCCAGGAGGAACAGGGGCACCTTCACCATGATTTAGATTTAGATTTAGATTTTGTTCCCTTTTACGTGATAGATAGGCACTTTTCCCAGGATTTTGACTAGGATCTTTTCTAGGACGACCTCGCTTTCTTTTCACAGTGGCATCTTCTGATGGAGTAAAGGAGCTATTCAACTGGTGTAAATGGTTCATCTCCATAAAAAATTGTAATTATTACCTGCATGACATAAGATATTATCTCATGCCAAGGCGAAAAAATACGCAGCAAGTCTCATGCCATAACGTCAGATGGTATGACATGATACATTTTCACTGAAAAATTGCAACTGTTGAGCATAAAACCATAACTTTTTTTTATAAAAAGCTTAATTAGTTATGTAAAAAGTTTAAGATTTTATAGTTATTTATTTACAAGTTATGTCAAACCATGAAACGATTTCACAAGAGAAATGATAAACAACTAAACATGGCTACTTAACCGGTCAGAATATATCAGCATTCAGTAATGCTGCTTTCTCCACTCCAGGAACTCTCTTGTGCTACAGCAGAATTTCAGAATAATGCTCACACATTCTTTACAACAAACAGCTTCAATAATATGAAGCAGCAATAACTTCACAATAGAAGTGTGGCCCACTGACCCATACAATTTTGTCACACAACTTAGACCTGACTAACCTAATAGTGTACTGTACAGTACACCAAAGCTTTTCATATTACAGTTAGCAAATTCATCCATTTAATTCCAATTGAAATTGACAAGCAATGTTCCATACGATAGCAGTTCAAAGCAGCGATTATAGTTTAATATATCCATTCTCAAAAACTACATAATGCAATGTATCACTGAAAAACAAGTTGTATTTCTACTCATTAAATTCCATGATCCATATCCACCCTAGGTATTCAAAGTTTCAAACTACCATTTATAAGTCAGTTTTTGAGAAAAACTACCCGTTTAATCTTCTTTGTAATACACTATCGTTTATGATGATAGCGATATTGACACTCCTCATCGTAAGAGCCAATGTTCAATAGTCTACTCAAAATGAGTAGTGTCAATTTCAATCTAAGCGATGCTAATATCATTTCATGTAAATTTAGGATGTACTCCCTCCGTAACGAATTACTAGCAACAATTTCCATTTTTAGGTGTAACAAAATACTTGCAACAATTTTTTCCAATTTCATTTTATTCCTTTTTTGGCAAAAAAAAAAAACAACACAATACCCCCACTTACTTTTCTCTTTCTTACTTTTATCATCATACCACATAATACCTCATTTACTTTTCCTTCTCTTACTTTTCTCTCTCTTACTTTTATTATTATACCACCTCAATTAACCTATTTCATCTAAAAGTCCGTGCGAGTCCAAATGTTGCTACTAATTCGTTACGGAGGGAGTATTTAATTGCGAAAGGGTGATAATTTCCAAATTCTAATGAGGACACGCTTTTTTTTTCTCCTCTTATTTCTCTGTTCTCATCTTACCCATTTTCCTTCTCCATAACTAGCCAATTCGGAGAGGGTACACCCATGAGTACCTAAAGGAAGGTACTCCCCATACAAATGTAACTCACAATTAATTAATGTTCATTGTTGATGATAAATCTTCATTTGGTTTAATTTTAAAATTAACATAATGTTCATTAAAACTTATACTAATGTTCATTGAAATTGAACATAGCTTGTGCACCCTTTTATTCGTGCACATGTGTAATGTGTTTACCTTCTAATTTGTAAATTGTAATAACCAACTGCCTCATCTCATACTTTACATATCTTCTGTAAAAAATCTCCAAATCCCCTTCTTCTTAATTTTATATGTATTTTTGTTTCTTCTACTCTCGTTAGCATGAAAGTATGGCCGTTTTAAAAAATTCAGGAAGAAATCCTCCATTTTCGTAGGCTGATACTAACATTAAAGAGTTATTACAAACAAAAGTCTACCCTACATCACATTAGCAACACAATCCCACTGGAAATCCTCCTTCGCTTTAAACTCTAGCAACAAATCACTCAGCATAAACTTCTCTAATTATAATCAATTATCCACCCTAGAAGAACCCTAGCTGACTATATTACATCAGCAAAAGTGCGAAACTAAACACCACTGTTTAGAATTGATTTCCATGATTCAACGAAAGAAAAACTTACCTCAAAAGCTTTGCTTCAATGGAGGAATGGCAGCACAAAAGCTACTTCAATGCCCAACTCAGTCGCAGTTCGACAAAGGAGAGGCGAAAAGGGGAAAGAAACGGAAATGCTTTTTTTTTTTTTAATAACCAACTAATTTTGTCTTAATAACCGCATTTGAATTTGATAAGGGAAATATTGTACGATTTATTGTAGTTAGGACAGAGCAAATTGCAGTCTGAATCGCACCAAATCAAATTACAATTATATAAAGTTTCACATTTAAATTTTAAATCTTTATTATTATACTTTATATTTTTTTTATTTGATTTGTTTTTTTTGTTGTTGTTGATTTAGAACTTGTTTGTACAATATTTTTCCTATAATAATGTTTTTGATACTAATGCTATGTTCAGTTCGACTTATTTAAACATTCTTGTGTTTATTAAAAAAATCAAATCAGAAAAATTAAGATCTTATCATAAAAAATAAAAAATAAAAAGCAGTTCGGATCAGGAAATTTCAAATCGTATCAAATCAAAAACATTCCTTCAAAAAATAATAATAATAATTCAGATTAGTTTTGAAAAGTTCAGACAAACTGAGCACAACCTAAGACTTTATGTTAAAAAAGTTGTTTGAAGACTTATCAAAAAAATATTGAACTGTGGTTAAACCGCACCGTACAAAACCTTAATTTGTGGTGTGAGATGGGGTCTGATGAAGTGGAAAAATTACAACCTGCAAAATAACGATTTGGTGTAATTTGTAGCTCAAACTGCACTGCACTCACCCTAATTGTAGTAATCAAACCAGTTGTTCATAGTCCGGTACTTTTTTTTTTGCAAGGCATATTATGATACCATTGTACTAAATTAGCTAGCTAATCAGTTGATTTATTACTTACTCTGTAGATATTAGGTTTCTAATTTCCTACGGAATTTGCCATGTTTGTCTAACAAAATTAATGATTGCAATATTATCTTCCTCTTTTAGCGTGAGTATTTCAGCCAAAAGGTTTGAGCTCTATGAACTAATACATTTTGCCCCCCCCCCCCCAATGATAAGGTTACCATTATCTTTGATTTGAAATCCCATAAATGTATACTTGGAACCATTAAAATTGAGCTTATAGTGGTCTGGAGGGGGACAATTACCATTATTGATGATTTTTCCTAAAGAAGAACTGTTCTTAGGCTATGTTGATTTCAACGGATATTTATTGATCTGAGTTGATTTGAACTTATTTTTTTATTTGATACGCACTTATTGCATGATTTGACTAAAGTTCGACTGTATATATATGTTAATTTATAAGGAAAAATATATCAAAATTATCAATAAGTTAAGCTTATATGGGTGCCTTTCAAAATTGAGTTATTACATACCATATTCTTATTAAAAACTCATTTCTATAGTAAGATTGTCTGACAGTCTGCGTTTGACAAAAAAAAAAGGAAATTTCCGGTTTCTCAAAAAAAAATTGTATCTCAAATATATCAAATAACATTTTTGTAATTTTGTTGAAAATATAATACCAAAAGATCCCTATTTAGCTGGTGTCTGAATCCCTGCACCTAAAGTTGATCAAAATTATAACAAAATGACATTTTGAGATACAAAATTGATGTAGGATGGGGTCTCAAAAACATACAAAACAACCCAAAATTTCAGAATTTCATAGGTCATGAATATCTCAACATAAACACCATGAAAACTTCAATAAAACAAGGATATGAACATGAAAATAAGCTCACTAAGGACTTATATCATGAACTAAACAATTTCTACTCAAAATTACTAAGTTAGAGAATAGAAAAAGACTTACAATCACCAAGGTTGCAAGTTTTGCCATCCACCAAGGAAGGGAAGCTCACAAAGAACTCACAAAGAGATAACTCTCCATTTTTCATTTCAACATAATCTGATTTTTACATGAGGTAAAGAGACTATTTATAGACTAAACACACCCTAATAAGATTATTAATCTAGGCGATTAATCTCATAATAATCAAGGGACAAGATTAGAAAGTCACTAAATAAAATAAGAGAGAAAACGAAAATCAACAATACGCGTGTAACGACCCGACTTTTTGGACATGTCGATTTACGAAGGAAATCGACAAACGGATCATTACCAACTTAAAATGAACAATAAATCAAATGATTCGAATAAATGGATTAACTTTTATTAAATACTCAATTAAAATCCAAAAACTAACTCAATATCCTTTAATACATAAACTATCTTAAAACTGTCCCAACATGCTGGGATCATGAAATAAACTAAGAAACTTCTAATTAAGCTAAGTAACTAAGGTTTACTATGCTAAGTCCTCAGCCACTCAAAGCCCATCCATCGAAGCCCGTTAATCTGCAGCATCTTCTCCTGAAACTGAGGGGGGGTCCACCGTCAGTGGCGAGTAACTAGGCTGTCCCATTTAATCGAGGGACCACCAAACATATAATATCATAGAAAAGCACATAAAAACCGTACAGAACTTAATACATGCTTTACATACGTTCATACAAAATACGTATAAAAATACGTACAAATACATATACGTATACGTACAAAATACGTATAAATACACCTGCAGAATACGTAATTCCTACGTATAATGTACGTACAATCATCCCTGCATTTTACGGTTAGCTATACGTATAAAAATACATTCATCAATCATATACATACACTTATATACACTTATACATACGATACACAGAGTCATACAGCGGAAGTCTTACATCATTCCTATACTTATACCTATGGTTTAACAATATTATAACTCGTATTATTCCATGTTCCTTATATCATGACTTGTACCTTATCTTATATCCGATGTTATATCATAACATAAATATTCCATATATATATATATATCGTAACCCAACCCTTCAGTCAACTTATCTTATATTATAACCTATGGTTTCATAATCTTATCTTGTAATAATTATTCCTTAATCATATCATTCATTCGTATCCATAACGTGTTATACGTCGGATTCCGTATCATCATTATCAATCAATCGTATCATATCGTTCTTTCGTATCCATAACGTATTATACGTCGGATTCCGTATCATATCGTATCATTCATTCGTATCCATAACGTATTATACGTCGGATTCCGTATCATCTTTATTAATCAATCGTATCAAATCGTATCGTCTGTTGGACCGGTCACTATAACTCGTTGTGGATCTCGTGTTTCACCACAACTTTCCTAGAACATGCCGGGGTGAGCTCGTGTACTCAACCCGTAGCGGATCTCGTGTTTCACCACTAAGCCTAAGCTATGGCCATAACCCCTAATAGCGGCTCGTGTACCACTACTAGACGACTACATATCCTAAGACCCAGAACTGCTCGGGGGAGCTCGTGTACTCGTCCCAATTGAGCAGTGGCCTCGACTTAACCCATTCTAACTACTCGAGTCATTAGGTGGGCGTCCATATTGTATCTTATATCTTCATTTAATTTAATTCATATCATATATTGGGAAATACTAGGTGACCGTAATAGGAAATGAAAATGTTCGGAGTCCCAGGAAAGAGAGGTGCGGCACGTATATTGGCCATTTTAAATACCAAGTCTTTCCTAGCCAGAGACCGAAACATAACATGTATAGCTATTACTCTGTTTCCTTTCTCATCCCTAGTAATATCTTATGCAACTCAAACTTTATATTATACTATCCTTGATTTCTTTATCCTATCTTTCATAACTTATCCTTTCGGATATTAACCTTAATATTATTACTAATATTAATTCGTAAACATTATCACTAATAGATATAATAACCGAACATCCTATTAATAATATATTATTTATTCCTTCACTTAACAACTTATCCCTAATATTTATTTTATCCATAACATTTATTATTAATTATTTCCTAAATTAATAATAATTCAAAATTAATCAAATTTGACTAAATCAATTATCTCACACGAAAAATCTCAACTTTTAACAATAATTAACTAATTTCCTAAATTATCTCAACTAGTTAACTAATTGCTAAAATTACCAAAATGATACTAAAAATTCTATTTTTCATTATTTCTATCACACGACATTTTCAACATTTATCAATTAATTCATATAATTCAATCTACAATT
This sequence comes from Salicornia ramosissima, assembly GCA_951394345.1. Taxonomy (NCBI): domain Eukaryota; kingdom Viridiplantae; phylum Streptophyta; class Magnoliopsida; order Caryophyllales; family Amaranthaceae; genus Salicornia; species Salicornia ramosissima. The sequence continues at coordinate 58,632,968 of OX596235.1, read as the reverse complement.
ATAAATTAACTTAATTAAACATAATCATAAAAATTATGTTTTTTTTTATCATCAAACATCAAGATTTAATCAAAGAACAAGATCAAGATCAACCTTTTATTCACAAAGCCATTCGACATTTTCATATGTTTTAACCAAAATTATTCAATTAATTTATATAAATTCAATCATCAAGAATTAAATAATTTAACTAATCAATAAACATAAAGATCATATTTTCTTATCACCAATGCACAAGATTGAATTAAAGAATCAAGATCAACCATATGCTTTTATACATAGAAGTCACACGGCATTCATACCAATTCAAGAACAAATTCCATATTCAAGAATTAGATTTAATCATAATATAATTAAAGAATTAAATTAAAGATTTACATGACTAATTTAATATGGTCAAGATTATCATAAAAATCATATTTTTAGTTCCCTTTTAATACTTAGTTCACTCGAAAATTCAAGAATTAATAATAGCATATTTTAATAATTCAATTGCCCTATTTTATACAATCTGATTTTTAAAGAGTTAAATAAAAAAACCGACCATCTAAAGATCTCTAATAATCTGGAAATTTTTATGGAAGTTAAATATAGGTTAAAGGTTTAACGTGCATAAATTTTGTTTAAAAATAACATCTTTTACTATTTTTAAGTGATTTTATAGCTGACCAGTCAGATTAGGCTGAATTCGGTTTCAGAATTTTCTGCCATAGAAAACGATCTTTAAAAATTACAAAAAAATTACAAAAGCTTTAAAACAGTATTACTGACTTCCACCTAAAATTTAGTAGCCATTAAATTTGATTAAGTATACTAATTAATTCGTAAACTAAAACTGGACAGTTTTATCAGTTTGAAAGATTAAATTATTTCAAGCAAGAAAAGATCGAATTTTGCCACGAAATAAATTATGATTCATAACAAAACAGTAACCAAACTTCCACAAAAAATTCATCAAGAAATAACAAGATTTGATTAATAGATAAATTCATACAAGCAATCATTCAACAATTAAAGATTTCAAGAAATACATCAAATCATGAAAATACATGAAAATAAATCAAGAACATCATCATCCATATACTCGACACATTCATATGAAAACAATATTAAACTTCCTACAATTTTCATGCTTCAATCCTAATTAACTATATGATTTGCTACCCTTTAATTAAATAGAAAAGCGAAGTTACCTCGATTCGCTTTAATATTCCAAACACGAAAAATCAATTCACCTTTGGTGAATTTTTGAGCACTCGACATTTTGAGAGAAAGAGAGAAAGAGTATATTTTTTTTAGGGTTAAGTTGAACAATTAGCAAAAATAGGAAATGAAAAGAATTTGCAAATTGAATATTTATAGAACAAAATAAAAAAAAAACAACCAACCCTAATTGTTTAGAGGGGTGCCGTGAGGGGTGGAGAAATAGGGGGAGAGTTGAGCAATTTTTGCTAAGTTGCTCAACAACTTTTGAATGGTTAAACAATTATTTAATTAATTAATTTAATTATCAAATTTTATAATTAATATTAATTAATTGTATTAAAGAAATTAAAGAAATTATTTTGACCCAATTAGCATAAGGGGCCGGCCATGGGGCAAAGAAGAGAAGAATTAGGTCATTGGCCCAATTTGAGGAAAAAGATTGGGCTAAAAATAAAAACAGTCCAAATGAAATGGCCCTTTGGACTCAAATGAACTAAATAGGGCTAATAAAATAATTAGGTGACACGAAAATGAATAAAGGGACCGTGCTCAACAAAATCAAAGAAAATAATTGGGCTCGGGTTTTGGCCAAACAAAATAAAAAAGTTAGGGCCAGGCTCAAAAAGAATTAAATTGCTACCCAAAATAATAATTAATTAAATAATAATCAATTAAATAGTCAATTGATTATACATTTAAATCAACAAATAAAAATTTAAAATATCCCAAATTTTCGGGGTATTACAGTCACCCCTCCTCAAGAAAATTTCGTCCTCGAAATTTGAAAAAGGAAGCACACGTAAGAAAACAATGGAACAACAAAAACATCAAGAACATGAAACGATCTGATCGAGGCGGAGACCTGTGGGTTATGGCTCACCACACTTCCGCTGCGCCACTCTGATATACAACGCCGGTCACGGCCACTAAGTGATGGTTCCGGACTTGCCCTTCTTCGAACAATGCACACGTATGGCACACGGAAGCGAAAACGGAAAGACGCAGGTCCATATTACAGGACCTGCGTCTAGGCGCAAGTCTGGTGCCATTCCGGGTCAGTTTTTGCCTCTGCTCGCCTATAAATACGGCCCTTGTCCGGCCTTTCAAAAACACGAAAAAACTTCATACTTTATGCTCTTCTCTCTACTACATAGTTTCTCTCTAAATATCATTCAAAAACTCTGTCAAAATCAATACTAAGCACATATAAACACATTTCAATCATTTACAATCACTGAATTTGGCATTTGGCGTACTAATGTCGAGGCCGTAATCGACCGCCGCATATTCCGGTACACATTTCTGAGACCCTTTTCTATTCAATGTCAATATGCTTTCTTTTTTTTTTAAAAAATTTTCATTTTAATCTATGACTTGCGTTCATCATGATGATATGGTTTTTTTTGCTTTTTGTTTGTGTTAATCCATGTTTTAATTCTTGTAGCCTTTTTTTATTTTTTAATCCATGTCAGTTTTTTTTTTTTTTATATAATTTTTTTTTTGCATTTTCCATGCTATTCTCTGTAGCATTTTTTTTATAATTTATTTATTTTGATTTTATATTTGCACGGGATTTGAGGTACGTTCGCACTTTCATTTTCATTTTCTCCGTGTCATCGCGGTGTTGAACTTTTTTATGTGATTCTTGTGATTTGAACCTTGAATTCTTTCGAACTTTTGGACTCATTCTAACATTTTAATATTGACTAATTCCAAAGTGGTCACAAAATAATTTTAGGAAAATTTGTGCATTAATCTGAACCGACTTAGTAATTAGCAAATTAGGGCTAAAATTGAGTTATCTCTGTTGCTCCGAAATTGAACAATGATCTTACAAAAGAGACCTAGTAGAGACCGCTTGCAGGCGGGCGGGCCCAATGCATGATTGGCTCGTAACCTGTCCCCCAACCCATACTCTGGTGCACGACCATATGAGACCGATTGCTCCTGGCTTTCGGTACTTCTTCGGTGTCCGTGGACTGTATAAACGCACGGTGGCGACTCCTACTAGTCCGTATTCACATACGGCGTTAACGAGCATTCAATCGACTCGTGACGTAGACGGCCGGGTAAAAACGACCCCTACAATACCACATGATTATATCTTTCTTTATATATAAGTAACAATTAACGATCAAAATGAGTCGAATGAATAGTATCAAAATCAAAATATTACATCTAAAAAAAACAGAGGAAGTATATTTTTATTTAAAAAAAAGAGGTTATTAACCCCTATTTGGAAATTAGGAGATGGGGGCAATAGGATTAGACGGCCTTTAGGCGGGCTTGACTTGGTTTGACAGCGTCATGGTTAAAGTATAAATCACTTTGTACGTACTAAAAAGGAACATTCCAAATTATTTGATTGAGATTTAGGCATCTTTATTCTTCAACAAATCCCCAATTTACCCAACTTATTATTAATCGATTAGGAGAATTTTCAATGTAGATTGAATTTGATTTTATAATATAAAACCCAAATTAATTTCAAACCCAAATCAAATTCAATCTTAATTCTCCATTTTCGAATAGTATTAACCCCCCCCCCCCCACACACACACAGATCAATCAACATAAACCGCCATTGATACGCGTATACGGTGTTTCGAAGGTGAAAAAAAAAAGGGAAATGCCTAGCGTAGCCGTGAAATTATACAGCGTTTTCTTCAAATTCATGTTGAAGCACCGCTTGCAAAATCGTTATCAAACCACCGCTGATGAATCTGAAAACAGCAGATTAAACACGGGGTTTGGAATCACTACACGGCCTGAAGAGTCGGTGGTTGCATCGAACCCTGTGTTTTCAGACGGTGTCGCGACTAAGGATATCCACATTGATCCATCTACGTCGCTGTCCGTGCGAATCTTCCTTCCTGACACGGCAATTTCTTCGGCCACAGAACCCAAGTCACGAACTAGGGTTTCGAATAAAAGGGTTGATGCGATTTTGGAAGAATCTGGATCAGATAAGTTTCAGCGGAGGAATAGTTTCGGACCTTCGTCGGTTGATGTGGGTAATGGTAATGGTGATCACTCTGCAAGGAGGTATAGTCATGGAAATGTGGGTTTGGAAAATGGGGTTTATAGGGGTTATTTGCCTTCAATTGAGAAGAATCATATTAGTAAGGGGGGAAAGTTGAGGAAATTGCCGGTTATGTTGCAGTTTCATGGAGGTGGCTTTGTTAGTGGCAGTAGTGATTCGGTTGCGAATGATTTCTTCTGTAGAAGAATTGCCAAACTTTGTGATGTGATTGTGTTGGCTGTTGGGTATAGATTAGCGCCTGAGAATCGATTCCCAGCTGCGTTCGAGGATGGTTGGAAGGTGTTGAATTGGCTTGCTAAACAGGCCAATTTAGCTGAGTGTAATAAATCGTTGATTGGACGAGGTGGCGGTGGGATTGGAGCTGGAGGTGGTGCCGATAGCGGTGCTGCAGGTGGGGAGAGTAAGAAGTCGGATTTGCTTCGCCATTCTGTTGCTGATACCTTTGGTGCATCTATGGTGGAGCCTTGGTTGGCTGCCCATGCTGATCCTTCTAGGTTAGTCTATTGTTGTATGTGATCCTTCTTTTCTTAGCTTTCATCTGTTTTAATTAGCACTTTCTTAGTGGTTTGCATTGCTATATTGATCAAGTAATTGACATATTGACATGAAAATTGATACAATTTAGGTTCGTCTTAACATTTTGTATAAAAACATATTGATTGCTACTTGAAATTTAAGGGTATTAGCCACCAAATAGGAACAACCACACAAAGGTATGCTAGTCTTTGATTTGACGAGTTCTTAAGGATTAAACCACCAAACACCAACAAGAAGTTTAATTAAGCCTAAGGTGAGATTCTTGTGAATCAATACTGAAATATTTAAAAGTTCGAGATTTTTGTGCTCATCTGAAGGAATATGATTTTGATATTCACGGATATTCCTAACTCCTAAGCATTACTACTACTTAAACTAGGAAAAGACGTGACATGGAAATATCCAAGAACTCAAGAAGTTGAATTACAACAATTCCTGAGTCCTAATATACAATATTTTTGCTATACCAATTTCCAACTCTCCACACCTTTGTTATGTCTGTGTTCTCAACTTTTAATTGTTCTTAGCAGTGTGTTTATTTAGTGAGAATGGTGGTACTGGATGTTTTCAAAATGCATGTGTAAAAACATTCTTGAACTAATTTTGAGCATAGCTCTAGCGATGCAGCCTTGTGTAAACTTTTTCAAAGCACGATTGCTTCAGTTGGTTTAGAAGTTATTTTATCCTGTCTGTGTTGACTAAAAAGTTATTATATTCGCCTTCCCGTTTTCGTCAATTGTTTTTGCAAGGAGGTTGATGGTACTGCCCCATTCGGATTGCCTGCTTCATACAACAAGAAATAGCAATCAAAGCCATAATCCCGATGGATAGGGTCAGTTGTATTAAAACAATAGGAATCCAACTCCTTGTTTCAAGTTTATTATTTTTTCAGCTTTGGAAGTATTGGAACCTAAGAAATTTAAAGGCACCAAAATAACCAATAATATATTTAATTAAATCACTCTAAAAATCATTGATTGGCTTTTAAATCCTTTGGAACAACCTTGGAACTTAGTATTTTATCAAATGACAACAATCTTCCGAATAGGTTGTTAAAGTTTGGACAGTAATTCTATGATAAGAAGCTTTCAACCATAATCTGCATTACAAAGGTCACTTTATCTAATTTTTTAGTAGTACATTGTCCATGAAAGCAACATGAATATGAAAGATAAAAAGGGAGTTAGAGATAAGGTGTAGAGAAAGAGAGAGAGATTCTATTGAGGAATTTTGATCATTTTTTAAGTGTTAATATTGTCATGGTATACTTTGATACTCAAACAACATAGAATGTTTTGAAATTAGGGTCATGGATCATTGGATTGTCATGGTACAACATTGATAGCTGTCAAACATAATATTGAAATTAGAGTAATAAATTTGAGTCCCCCCCCTCTCCACACACACACACACAAAAAAAAACTGCTCCATGATATGTCTAGTTTAGTACGGTGTATAGCTGGTACCATGTATTAGGTTGTATTGGACATGTCAAATAGGTGTTACACCTATGCTTGAGAAATTTTATATGGCTTTTGCCTGTATTCAATTTATACTAACACTCATAAGACCCTTATTTTTAATTCTTGTACGCTTGACAACATCATGTATTTATAAATCTTATATTAAAATGATGAATTTTTTCGAAGAGGACATACGTTGTTCAGACTTAGTATGGCGAATTTGCTGTATCCATATCCTTCTGTTTTTAAACAAATGTCTCATATTTATATCCTTTTTAAATCCAGGTTATGATGTTATATTGACACTCGTAACACCAATTATTTGTAGGTTTTGAACACTTGACAGCATCATGTGTTTATAATCTTTGTATACGATGATGAGTCTTTGTCAAAGTGGTACATTAAGTGGAAATATTTACATCTTTTATTTGAAATTTATATAGGTCGAGCAAACAAATTTTCATAGTTTGCACCGATTTTGTTGTACCCATATCCTATTTTTCCCAAACCAAAGTGTCTCGTACTCATTTGTGTCATTATACATTTTCATACTAAAATCCATCCAAACTTGACCTGAATTTGCTCTCACGCATGGTTTTATGACTTTGTTGGCATTGCTAGAATGTCATTGGTTGGGAATTAATAGAATATCCGTTGCTATTTCAGCAAGAATATGATTCGTTCAATGGTTCAAGAGGTTGATGTCGTTGGGGCTTTCGTACCTATTTTAAAAAAGATGTATTGATTCAGGTTAACCAAAAAAGGAAAAGGTCAAAGGGGAAATAAATTAAGATGATAACACAGTGACATAAGAAAACCTTGTTTTAAAAGAGTAGTATAGATGTTGGAATGATGTAAGAAATTGAATGGTCAATGCTTTAAAATATAATATACAAAGTTTTCAGTTTTACTATATTAGTATAGATATTCACAGTGAAGAGAAGACCTATGTTATTATTTTTTTATAACTGGATAAAATAACTTGGTGAGGTAGCTATTTGACTCATCATGTCATCATGTGTGTGTCTATTAATTTTCAGATAAATCTCCTTCATTATTTTGTTACTTGTTGTATTTTGAGATTTCAACTACTGATGTGGATTAATTGGTCTGTCAGATGCGTTCTCCTTGGTGTTAGCTGCGGGGCAAACATTTCGGATTATGTTGCTAGAAAAGCAGTTGAGTCAGGGAAGCTGCTCGATCCAGTTAAGGTTGTGGCTCAAGTGTTAATGTATCCATTTTTTATTGGCAGCATCCCGACACATTCTGAGATAAAGTTAGCCAATTCGTACTTCTATGACAAGCCTATGTGTGTGCTTGCGTGGAAGCTCTTCCTGCCCGAAGATCAGTTCAGCTTAGACCACCCCGCTGCAAACCCATTAGTTCCCAATAGAGGACCTCCATTGAAACTTATGCCCCCAACATTGTCTGTGGTGGCAGAACATGATTGGATGAGGGATCGTGCCATTGCCTACTCAGAGGAGTTGCGCAAGGTCAATGTGGATGCCCCGGTTTTGGAGTATAAAGACGCAGTCCATGAATTTGCAACCCTTGACATGCTTCTGAAAACGCCTCAAGCCCAGGCTTGTGCTGAAGATATGGCCATTTGGGTTAAGAAATACATCTCAATCCGTGGTCATGAATTTTCTTACTGAGTTCCAGGTTTTCAAAAGATATTTTTTTTCAAGGATTTGCTTTCGGGGCACTGCGAGCTTGAGCTTATGTCTTCCAACATAAAAATGAAGGGCAGAATCATCTGTAATCAATTGGGAAGTGGCATTTGGGAGGTATTTGCTCGTTTACCTCGAGTTATTACGAGCCACGTTTTTATAACTTTAAAATTTTATTTCATTTGTTTTTTCTTGTTGTAATATAGGGTTTGATGGGGACTCCATTAGGTTTAGCTACTTGTAATCTGCTCATCAATTGAAGATCACCAATTGGTGACGCTTTTGTGAAAATTCTTTCTCCTGTATTATGATGTATCATGGCCGGATCAGAAATGAAATCTTTTACCTTTCTTATTGAAAGGTGAACTGGAAATATTATTATTCTTTTAAAAACAAGCTGAGAATGCTACCAAAATACTTTCTTTCGCTCCATTATTGTAATGTTCGCAATTTGTCACTATTTACGGTTATTCAAATAACTAGTTATGGTGCTTTGTACGTGTAAAAATATATAGTCATGTCACTCATGTGGGATCTCATATGGATATTAATAGTTGACTAAATGTTTATTCGATTTTGGCAAGCCTTTTCGGTAGTTTTTTTCTTTTCTTTTCAGTACTCAATAAGTCAATAGGTCTTTGACCAGACTATCCCTTGGCTCAAGATGTTGAGTTATTTTTGCTATGTAATAATAAATTAGAGGTTAATAGATCAAGACTTACAACTAACATTTTGTTTGTTTATTTGGCGATATATTAAAAAAATGGGAAGGATAGCCTTTTAGCTCAATGACTGGTAAAGGGTCACAAATCCGTACAATTATACAATTGATAAACTCTTATTTATTCCTCCCACAACGGAGTTAAAGCTATTTGAATTTTATATTAAAAAAAACGTACAGGAAAACCATTATTGGTAAAACTGCTAATTGCAATGGCTGTTTTTCCTAAGAAATTGCTACTAGCAGTATTGGTTTTTTTTAAGAGAAATCACTATTGGACAAAAAAATTAATTTTTAAATTAAGTGCTTACGCAAACAGAAAAGTGTGAATTAAATGTAGATGTGTTTAAATCCCCAACAATATTGAGGGAAAGAGTTCCAACACAGTGTTAAGACTTAAGGAGCGCTAAACTTTTTTTTTTTTATAAGGGGGGACAACTTTGTATATATAGAGTTTAGACTTTTAATGTTAGTCAATAACTTAATACTGCCCAAATAAGTGGATTCAGGATTGAACTAGATTATTCAAGATTGATGATGATAAGATCTTTGAAAAGAACCCTTTAAAACCATCAATCAAGATTATTTAACAATAGAATTGATTAATATTGTGTGTTCAAAATATTAGAACCCTAAGGAAGAGGAGATTTAAGGGTTTTTTTTTTTACAACAAAGAAATTACAAATGAAGACAATACATTTAGATGCAAAACTCAAACTATTACATTTCTTTTCTCCTTTTTAAGTGTACAATGATATCAAGGAATGCCTTCTCTAGTTTTTGTAACAGTTACATTAAGGAACAAATGAGTTAATACAAGATCCCACAACCAAGACAGAGAACCATTAGAAGATCAATATGTGATAATGTTATCAGAAACATCGAACCGACGCCAATAGCAACCCACCTCAACCAGCACATAACGAAGACTGCGTGCATACTGAGACTTGAAAAACCTTTAACAGATGAACTCCAGCCACCTTTAATCATTAAATTTACAAGTTTCTACCACATCATAAGGTCCTTCAATCATGAAAACACCTCACCCACAAAAAGAAACAAGTGGAAATCCTCAGCAACCAAATGCTTAATACACCACAAAAACAAACAGATCAAAAAGCTCGCGTCATTACAACTCCGTCCGCGAAAATTTTACTCAGATAGCTGAATGAACGAACCCTTCTGAAGGATTGAGAAGTCAGTTTCTAACCAACACCCAGTTCCAACCAACAATTACAAGAGGAGCTCATTATGCAGTACCACCAGCAAATCCGGCTGATGCAACCATGTCACCATTCTACGTCACTATTTACTGTGCTAACCCTAGTGTCCATCAGTAGTTCAGTACCCAGGAAGACTTTGGTGTTCATATAACATTTACATTCATGCATTTCTGTATTCATACCTGTCCTAATTTGATATGAAGCATGTGCACAATTTGCAGAAATAATATGGACACTGGAACCCACCAACATTCAGATGTAGGTGAAACATAAACGTATACCAGAAACAAAAAGAACGCCCAACAGTCATTCAATGGTCCATCAAAGCGGCATCTGTTTCTGAGAGTGGTGCTGCATTATACAGTAGAAGATTTTTAATTGAAAAACAAGAGACAAACACCCTTTGCTACCAAAAAGATGGAAAAGTTAAGGACAGCTCGACAAGAAATAAACAGTTTATTTCACCAAATAAAAAGCATATTACGCTACTTCATATGCAGGATCTCATATGAAACAAACCATATCTAAATTCTAAATATATACTATCAGCAATCAGAAGTAGAAGATGAACTTAATCTATCTCCAGATATCACCAGATTCACCTCCACTTCCCCAACAGGAACTATGATACCCTGAGAATTTTATATCCATGCATCAACTATATACAGATATATAATACCCGCACTTCTAGGTTGTGATAGTTTTGCGCCTTCTGATTGCTTTTCAAAATTGATTACGCAAAAACTGAGCTTGAATTCCCTAAAATCCAAATGTTGAGAATTCCTGTTCTCCCAGAATTTCCATTGCGCATCAACTAGACAAAAACATATTATAGGGTCTTCTAGCTTTAAGACTTCTTAATTTTTCCATATGCCCCCACACACAGAAGTAAACCATTAAAAAAAAAAAAAAGAAACATCATATTCATGTAGGAAGTTCAACAGATCCTAGTTATGATTTGAAAAATAATCAAAAAAAATTTAGCTTGACTTCCCCAAATTCCAAATTATCAGAATTCATTTTTTGCTTAGGTTTTCCATACAAGGAACTGACATTTCGAATCTTCGAATTCTACGAATTCTTTGGTGGGACAGTCTCGCCGTAACACCAAGTCTCACTAGAAAAGGTTAGAAAATTTTGCAAAAGTTACAAAAAACGTATAAATAGTTATGTATGGATAAAACAACTTGGTAACTTTTTATATTTTTTCAATAACATTTACAGATTTTTTCATAACTTATCTTGGGAAGACCCGGTCTCACCATTGTGAGATGCTGTGACCAAAGGCCTACTGTTCTAATTCCACGCATCATAAAGCAAATAATGAACTAAGCAAAAACCCAAATCTTATTACCTAAAATAATCTAATAATGAGCTAAGTAAACACCCAAATCTAATTTACTACATGTATTAACTGAAGAGGGGGAAAAACAAAGAAAACAGCAGGGCACAAAAGGTTAAGAAATCAAGAAAATTTAATATATTCAGTGAATAAGATGGTATTGGGAAAAGGCAACAACTATAATAATTATCAGAAAATATAGCAGGGTACACAACATTTTTAAAAAAAACATGAAAGAGAAAACTAATCAATTCAATAATCCTTCTCAATTTTCACACATGCAACTCCATCACCGTTTCCACCTCAAATTTGAAGAGAAAAAGGGCAATAAAAAAAAGAGAAGGAAGACTACACTAAGGAATCGTGCCTTGCCAGTGAAGCTCAACGACTCATCGGCAGCCTGATGCCACCCATGCACACACAAATTGACTTGGCTTACTCTCTTTATTAGAAGTCCCAACAATTCAGCATTTTTATACAGTAATTTACACCTTCAATTTGCGATAAATAGTTATCCTTGAAACTGAAGGCTTCATTAATTGATGAGGTTTTCCTTGCAGCTGTTCCTTCAAGCATGGACAGAAGATGTCGTCCAAGGGTTTGGAACACTAATACCGAATTGGATTGTTTATGACTCACTATTTGGATCAATAGAACCCACTAAAAGTTCACAGGGGTAGGAGCGAATTAGGTAACACTAGGCATACCAGCAAGAAATTTATAGCTTCCTTTCATATGAACAACAAAGATGAACGTAAGAAAGTACATGTTATGCTGAACTACGAGCTCGCATGCAGATACAAAAAAAGAAAATCAAGAAATATGTTTGCACACGATAAGATAACAGAGAAAAGATTTTGTGGATATTAAAACCAAACTTTTTTCAGGCCAAGGCTACATACCAAGTAGATCTTCATAAGCGTCTGCTAAAAATGATGTTTCCATTAGCAAAGGTGGAGAGAATACTTGATCAGAAACCTCATCAAGGTCATAGAAAGATGCTTGTGATTCAGAGGGTGCATAATTTGAAGCAGTGGCAGACAAAAACCCGTTTACTCGATCATACTCAGAAAGTGAGTCGAATTCATTGAAAGAATCTGATATTTCATCAAACTTCTTGCCTCCACAACTATCAACAATAGAATTCCCATGTAATGAAGAGTCAAATTCATTACTAAACAACCGGTTACCCAGACCTGAAGATCCTCTTTGTTCCGCACCAAGAGAAGGAGCTCCTGCACTACAAAGCGGAACAAAAAAGTGTTCTGAACCATCTTCCGAGTGGCTATCACGTGATGATTCATAATCACATGATTTTACAGCTAATGCTGCTTCTCGGACTGACCGCTTAAACTTCTGGACATAGAAAGACTCTGTATCTGAAGAAATGAATGATTGCAGGAATAGAACATGTTAGATAACAGAAGCCAACAATGGAAACAAAAGCAGCAACAGACACAACCCCAACTTGATACAACAAACCTTGTGGCAGGGTATCCATTGTATTGTTCAATAAAGTACTGTCAACAGTCTTCCTTTCAGATAAATTATCTCCATGATTGACAGGAGAACTCAGAGTTTTTTGTAAATTTCCTGTTTTCCCTGCTGAATTTGGTGTCAGACTAAACAACGGCGGAAGCTTTAAAGTTGGGCTTGCAACCACTTTCTCAAGATGAGTATTGGACAATTTTGAGGTAACGTCAGTAATATCATCTGTTTTACCAATCTTCATATTTTAAGGAAAAAAAGAAAGAAAAATGAGAGAATCAAACGTCAACTTATCTAAAGCTTGAATTTTCAACTTCATTGAAATATAATGTCAATGATATTACCATACCTTCCCACTGCTTTGAGCATCCCCAGGCAAATTAGACTGCCCGGGACATTTACTCATTAATGGAAGGCTGGAGGAAACAGTGTTCACTTCATCAGTGAGTTCTGCTATTGAATTTTGAATAGCAGGGGCAACATCCTTCAGTTGATTTATAAGAACCTGTGAATCATGGTACCTTCATGTAAGTATCATACTTCTTGTTAACAAATATCCAACAATGTGAACAAAAACAGCTTATGACAATGAATCTTAGTCACTAATCCTATCACACATACAAAATATGATGGGCCTAAGCGCAGTTAGAACAGAAACATGCAAAAGATGAGTCAAGGAATTCTAAAATAATTTTTTTACCTTGAGAAATAAGTGTACACTTCTTAAGAACAATAGTAAGACACTGAAGTTCTCAGCAAAGAAAATGAGATAGCATGTATACAAATTTATACATGAAGTATTAAAAAAATATAAAATTGTATCTTTCAGAAATTAAAATAATAAAAATAGTCTATGGACATATGTAAAAAAATAGTTCATATCAATGAAAATGGTAATGATTCCTTTGGCATTACAAAGTTTGGAATATTATAGTTTTCTATTTTCAGGTCAATGAAAATGGTCATGATTCCTTTGGCATTACATGGAATGTGAGGACCAATGATACTAGCTATTTGACTAGAGCATCAGGGTTAATTAGGAATTCCTTCAGTCTTGTATAGTTGATGAAGAGAGACCTCATGCTACTAACATTTCTATTACAAATGCTCACATAGAGTGATGATTGGTGGATAATGAAGGAGTGCAGACGAGTATGAAAATAATGACAATTTTGATGATGATTTGGAGTAGTGTTCTAGACTGTCAAAAAACCTTGAAAATATACGTTTGCTCTTTTTCCTATCTTTTTTTATATATTAGGGTGCACTCTCTTGAACTTTTGAAACCTGATTTGATAAGACCATACCTGGATGAGATGAAACCTATAAGCTAGATCAAATGAAATCTAATAAGCCAAGGCCCTGAATATTGATTAACACTGATAAGCATTGATTGAAACTTATTAGGCTTGACTGATTGACTTTGATAAGCTCTGATAAAACCTGATTGGAACTTATTAGAACTTACGAATTGATTTAACTTATAAGCCCTTATTGAAAATTATTAAAACTTTATTAGCCTTGACTTGTAAGCTCTGATTACTAATAAAATGAGTCGAAGAGAACACACTCTATATATCGTATTTTAGTGGTATTCTAGTAAGAACTACTCTTATGTCACTTTCTGCATTTGTATAATATAATTACATTATTTTGAGTACAATAAATGCTCTACACTTTATTTATAAAAAAATTGGCAACAAAAGATGTGTTTTTTTTTTATTAAAGGTGCACCAGCCACCTTGTGCCTAGGCTCTAGGAACCCTTTATTCCATGGTGCACCATGCACCTTTTAAACCTAGAATAATGGAAAGAGAGCTTGACTTTATCTACAGAAAATGAACAGTATTTGAAACAAGATAAAAGAACGAATGTGGAATGTTTAAAATGGGTCACGCATAACGTGACAAATCACAAACCAGCCCATGCAGCTACTTTATTACCTGTATGCTGGCCAAGTGCTGCCGATGTTCAACAAGAGTTGCTGCTAAACATTCAGCATGACCTGTTCCACCAACTTGTGTGCTTCGCAGAATTTCTGGACCCTCTCCATCATTAGCTTTTGCCTGCAACATATATTATGATTTCATATGCAAAATTACAGTTCTATCAAATGCTTAGAGGAATATAATTGACGAAGATGATGTTTAGAGCAGAGCAATAATATAACAAAGCATTAAAGTAAAAAGTATACCAGTTGAAGAGATTGCTTGTGGATTCGTTGCAAAGCATGCGTCCAGCGTCTAAGAATCTCGGCCACATCAACAGTCGGATTACCTCTTCCACTTCTGTCATCCAATCGGCTTTCATCATTTGTTTGTGAATGGGAAGAATCTACACTTGTCCTTATGTCTCTGTTCAGATCTGTAGATGACCCCTCAATTTGCTCCCTCTCATCTGGATAATTTGTAGCATGGTCTCCAAGCTGCCCTGACAAGACCTGTGAGCTTTGATCCATACCAGCAAGCAAAGCTGAACCAGAGATGCGATACCTTAAATAATAATAAAAAAAGAAGAAATAAGCGCAAATCTTCACATAGAAACAACAGATAATGACCAATAATGGCCGCAAAAATGCACAAATACCTGTGCTCTCGATGGGCTATTAAATCCTCTATAGGACCTGAAGCAAGAACCTCATGCTGGCCTAACGACATAAACAATGAAATAAATCAACTGCTCATAAGATAGCATAAAAAAATTAAAAAGACGCAATACATCATTATAATTTAGCACAAATTCCCCCATATTAAATAAAAAATGAAAAAAATAACTGCCAGTATACTGAAAGTTGAAAAAAAATACGAAATACAAAAGCAAATAATACATGAAATGCAAAGCCAAGGTCAGGTTTCACATAATTTTTTATATCACTCAAATAGTGAGTATTAATGATATTAATTCATGGGTCGTCAAAAATCTTAGAAATGCTTGTCATTTGGAACGCAGACTCCACTTGTCCTTGGCACAATAAAGACTGGGGAAGTGAAAATTAGACATCAGAAATAATTCTTCTCCTAAAGTCTCTACAAAAAACTATAGTCCATTCAGATTATACCATATATCTAAAGCCCAACAATTCAAATCAGAAGCATCAGATGACAGAGAACAGAGGAAAGCTTACGGCTTTCTTTCGATTGTGTGCCAAGAAAAGCAATTAGTAGTAATGGTAAAACTAAAAACCCAAAACATTATGTTCCAAGTGAATTGTATATGCAACCTGAACATGCTGAAAATTAGGCAACTATGCTACTGCTTATCATTTCTCGAAATCAGTAATTGAATTCAATTTTAATCAAAGCTGTTTGCAAGTAGTATACAAAAGACTAAGAACCACATAAACCAACGAAAAGGTCCACTTCCATAGAATGATAACTTTTGTTCCATCTCGAACTGTAGAAGTTTTTAGAAATTCAAGCCACTTAGAAGGTATGATATAGGCATGGCTGCATGGGAACTTGGATGACAACATTCACGACAGTATTAGATTAAAACCAGGAATAAATCAGTAACTATTACAAATTTAACATAAAAGGAGCTACTTGATATCACATCAAAGGCTTGGAGGATTTGACTCTAAAAAATATTCATATACTTCATAAGAGTATAGGACATCATAAAACTGTAAAAGCTTGGACAAAACATGTAAAAAACCACTTCCCTCCTGCAAGGCCCAATCTTCACTTTCAACATGACTCTGTAGCATGTTGAAGTACATGATTTTCTTTTGTAAGGAAAGGATATTTTATAGGGAAGTGGAAAAACAATTGCAATCTTAGCAAACTAAAAGAGCACAGCATCAGATAAGGAATCCGAAAGAAGTTACATTTATAGTAGCTCTACTTACTCTTACGAGACAATAAGGACTCCCACAATCTAGTAGCCTTAGAAACCAAATGTGAACTTTGACTTGAACCAGCTGCACGTTCATCCCATATTTCTGCTTCCATCTTGGCTTTGTTTCTCAATTCCTGAAGCTTTTCAAGCTCTTGCTGCAAATATGCCTAAACCACAAAATTGAAAGGTAATGATAAAGTGTATTGCACAAGATCAAAGCAACATGTAGTTGGACAGAGAATATTCAAATAACCTATGGCTCTTCTTAAAAGGCATAGAAAAAAAGTTGATACCTCTTCTGCACAGAGACCACGATACTCAGCTGTCATCTCATGAGCCAAACTTGACCACATCGCCTGCCTCTGGACGGCAACTTCAGCATTTTTCAGAAATCGCTGCCGTTCAAGAGCTATCCTGGCCTATTAAAAAGAGGCAAGTCATATCCACCACCTAGGAAAATCACATATTTGAAAACACTGACAAACATCATAGCATAGGCAAAAAAAAAGGTAGTATGCTAAGAAGGCAACAATATTACAAATATACCTTTGTTACAGGGAGTAGTGCAGCTGCATGTGAAAATGCAACATCAGTTAGGGAGCTTGGCAATGCATTAGAAGCAACATCAGCTGGAAACGTTCGTCGATGAACCTCACGTAAAGCATGCAAAGAAAGCTGCCACAATAGTTCGACAAATCTGCAATTATACAATAACATCAGTTATCTAGTAACTAAAGCACATAGTGGTGTCACACAAAGAAGAGTTTCACTCTTAATCCCAGTTAGAAAGCAACCAGAAAACAACAAAAAGCAAATTTCTCTGTTGTCTGCATCAAAAGCACAATGCCATATGATACTGAACTATTAACTCCAAGCCCAATCTTCTCATTTTCTTTAAATTAAGTATCCATCCCCTCCTCCCACCAAAAAGCACAAACACAAAAAAAATTAAAAAAAATTAAAAAAAATTGTTTTCTGTATTTCCAAGGCTGAAGCTGAATGAGAATAGATAACTTAATTGACAATGACTACAAACCAATCAATTAATATTGTTGTATTGGAAGGGATATATAAATTCACAATGCCTGTTTGTCGCAAACTTTGATTGATTCAACAATCAGCATTAAAGAACTCCAAGATTTCATCCAATTCAACCAATAGGAAGCCAATTTGCCTGCATCAAACATACAAGCAAAGAGACTAACTTTCCATAGTTTTAGGTAAAGAATTACAATATGTTATGAATAACCATAGTTATTAGTTAGACTGTTGCTTTGTTCATCTTGTAGTGATACAGTATTAATTAAAACACCTTAAAAAAGACAACAAACATAATTTTAAAAGACTATTTAATAAATACATGCCACAAGAACGCAACAAACTTTGTGATCAATACATCATTTCCATTTCTGTGATCAAGACCAACACTACATTTCCAAACCGTAATTGATAACTCTAAAGCTGCATAAACAAAGATGACTATAACACGCATACGGCCTTTAGAGCATGCAAATAAAAGTTCCATATAGTTCAACATATTTGGAAATAAACAAAAATTAGGCTCTAAACATGAGCTTTTCCACATAATCAGGTATAAAGCCACATGATTTTCAGGTGTCGAAAGTATCGAAACTCCATGTTTACCATAGTAGTTTCTTGCAAGAATCTTTAACGAGGAGTGACATGAGATCAAAAAATTAGCAAGCTACTAAGCCTTGGCAGTTTCTGTCACTTATGTTGTAACGCACTTATTTAAGAAACCTGTTTGGTTTTTTTGTAGTGCATGTTGTTAATTTTCCCACCCCTTAATTCCTCAAGGGTCTGAACTAGAGTGGGCTTTTAAATCAAAAAATTAGCTTAGAAAAAAATTTAGAAACACTTGTCCAAAGTTTTCTTGCTGCTTCTAGAGTCTAGAAGTTCTACGGAGTACTTTCTGCAACATTGGAAGAGACAACACCTACTAACCAAAGCCTCAACAAATTCAAGCACATCTCTCTTTTTATTCTCCTTTTTCTTCACGGCTTTTGTCTTCTTCTTTGATGCCTCTGTCTAATTCTTTTTCTCTCTCTTCATCTCTCTTCCTTTACTTTTGTTCGCTCTCTTTATCCTCATTCCTCATACAAATCTATTATTCTATTTCTTTTTCTCAACCTTTGTTGGTGTTGGATGATAAGGAAGATGATAAGATGGAAGAAGATTTCCAAGGACTTTTGCTTTTCTTTTTATGTTTAATTTTGGTTAAGTCATGCTTTATTGTATTATCATAATTAAGAATTATGCTTCTTGTGTCAAACTATGGCTTAACGCAGTTATATTGTACTCTTTATGATTTTCTAGTACACTTCACAATATAGAAGCCTTAGACACATCACAATATAGAGGTTCTACTGTTAATTTGTAAGGTTTCTGTGTGTTGCGACTTGAGCTTTTTAAAACTAAGCTAAGAGGGGGCACTTATCAGCAGTTAAGCACAATGAAATCTAGTTAGGAGTCGTTCAATTTTATTAAAGTAAAAAATATAAGCAGCCAGTAATATGTGTCACCTTCTCCCAGAATCCCTCACCCCCCACAATTGCCAATTACCATTAACTCCATAAAATTTATGAATATACACGAAGAGACAAAAATAAACAGTTGATACTCAGACTGCAATAACTAAAACATTAAACAAAGCATAAAAAAATCCGCTCTAAATCCACCCCTACAATTAATTACTTAGGTCCTGCCACAGTTGCATCTAGTCATCTATAATTACATGAAACATAATCATTAATGTCTCAAACCATCTTTTTCATGATTCTAAATAAATAAGCTTTGCTCCAAATAACTCTTACCAAGATCTTCAATTTTTATAAAATTTAGGCGGTAGGCTTGAAATGACCAAGGGGGTGTTTGGTATAACTTTAGGAATGGAAATGGAATGGCAACAAATTAGAAATGGAATGGCCGATGTTAAAAGATGCCATTGTTTGTTGCTTGGTATAGTTAAACAAATGGAAAACAAATTAGAGAGGAGAAGATTTTGGTTCCACAAAGTTAACAAAATGATAGTAATGGTTTTAATTAGGAAATGGCATGTGTTACCAATATCCCATATCAAACAATAGGTAATGTAAATGCTTATTTGATTCCATTTCCAACAATATAAACATGCTCTGAGAATCTTCAAAAAAAAAAAAAAACAGCTAATATTACAGTAAGTAAAGCAGCAATATTGGAGAACTAAAATCTAGAAAATTAAAATGCAAATAACAATCTTTCAATTAAATCATCAAAATAATAATAATAATAATAATAAACACACGATGGGGGAATAAAGCATTGCCATTTGCAAACTAACCTGGGTCCACAGCATGTTGCAAGCGAAGAAACCCTTGAATTACTCCTCGGAAGTGCACCTTGAGATTCAAGCTCAGTAATAATCCCTTGAACAACCTACAAACAATTTCCATACCCGATAAATCAAAATCCATAAAATAAAATGAAGGCAAATGGATTAAAAAACAAACATAATTTTTTGCAAAATCAAAGCAATCCAAAATTGTGAGTAATTGGTAAAATCACCACCACACAAAAATGTAAAAAAAATGCAAACAACACAACAAACCTTTCGAAAATCACGAGATTGCGCAGAATCGAAAATCGGCCAAACCTTATCAAAATCCTGAACACAAATCAAACAAACAACATTAAAACAAACCAAATCAAGAGCTTAAAAACCACAAAAAAAGAGGAAATTTGAATTTGAACCTTGGCAGATTGAGCAGGACCACGAAGAGAAGAAAGAATGAAGTAAAGAAGTTGTTCACCAAGTTTAGGATTAGAATGGCGAAAAAGTCCAACACGAGGAGTAGTATTGCCTTGAACAAGACCTATGATAGTTGGATCGAGACCTAAGAGTAAGCAGTTGGTGTACATTGCACTTTCGAGCTCTATTTCTCTCTCTTTTTCTCTATCCATCGTCATTTGGATTACCTTCAACTTCTTCTTCTTCTTCCTCTTGTTCTCTCTCTTTGATTTTGGTTTTGATTTTGAGTTGTGTTTGTTTTGCTTTCTGGTTTTGGTGTTTTTTGAATTTGTGGGTTTTTGATTTTTAAAAAGTTAATGGGTGATGCATGATGATGTATGAACCTTTTTCTTGCATTCTCTAAATATTCAATTTATCTGCAATCTGCAACAATTAATAAATACTCACTCCGTAACATAATACTAGCAATAATTACTTTTGCACGTATTTTGAATAAGCGATTTAAGTGTGTAAACGAATGAATTAATTAAAGATAAAATGAGATAGCTCATATATGTACATCCCATGTAGGATGTGTAACACAGAGAGAAATTACTTACAAAGTATAAAAATAAAAATATGAAATTTGTTGCAATTAATTTAAAACTTCATAAAATATAAATTGTTGCAGATAATTTAGTTCGAATCAATTAGATGTGATCCAACTGAACTGAATTAAACACAACTAAAGTGAGCTCATCAGATCTGATTGAACTTATTATACTAATTAAACTCGTTACATCTAATTTCGACCTGTATGATTTTTTTTTTATGACAGACCTATATAAACTTATCCAAACCAAAACTTTTTTTGGTAAGGATGAGGAGAACACACCAATTTTCCACTTTAATTCCCGTTATTTTCTTGTCTCCCGTTCAAAGTTGTTATTACGAGGAGTAATTAACTGAGTGTTATTCGCCTGCTATGTAATGGAGTGAAGACCGAGTGATTTTTATTGAATCCTAAATTTAGGAGGAAGAACTGAGTTGCACCCGTGTAACGATAATATTAAGTTTGACGATCTAGCCCAATACTTTCAGTTAGATTTAATAATAGTACAAAAATTTATCCAATAGCGAGTGATATGGTTTTAAATCACGTTGTGGGCCAAATATGATTATTTAGCTGACTAAATAAATCTTTGGTAAATAGACACTCAAAAAGAAGGTGGACTTTGCTTTTCCAGTGATAATTGTAGAAGGAACAAAATTGAAAAATCGCAATATGACTTTGGTGTAATCTTTCTTTTATGGGAAGAAAGTCTAAAAAGATTTTTTTTTCACTCTTGTAATGACATCAAGAGTCTTAGGGTGCGTTTGGTCGGAGTATTAATCAAAGAAAATATGAATCAACTGTCCCATTTCCTTTAATTGTATTTGTCATACCACTTTTGTCATTCCTGCATTCCCCTGTTCTAACACTTTTCCAAACTTACCCTCTATCTTTTCCATTCCCTTTCCCCATCTTCCAAACCACCACACAACCACCTAACCACCCATCTCCCCTCCCCCATCCCTTGTTAGCATCATAGACTCCCAACCCCACCCATCATTGATGCTCCAACCTCCCCAACCACCCTTAAAACCTTAACCCTAGCTAAACACACACGCTTGAAAACTGCCCCCACCCACCACCATCACCCCCAAAACCACCCCAGTCCTACATTTGATGCTAATTTGTGGAGGGTGGTCGGGTGCTTAGATGATAAAGCAAACTAATCTTTGGCCCGAGCAAACTATTTTTCTGTAAATTTTCCTTAACATTTTTATGGTGAGACTTTGGGTGTATTTGATTCAACTTAAATAAGCACTCAAGTGCTTATTTTCAAAAAATTCAAATCAGATAAAATCAGAAAAAATTATAACTATAATAATAACTAAAATAAAAAAAATTCAAATTAGATAAGATCAAAAAATTTCATATTTCATATAAATCAAACGTACCCTTTCTCTTACGGTGAGAACTGCCCCCCCAAATAATTTGTACCAAAAAAAAATAAAATTGTGTAGGCTTGATAAAAATTGTGTAGGCTTGATAAAAATTGTGTAGGCTTTAGCCCAACAAGATTTTAAAAAAGCCCAACACCAAAATAGTTGAGCTAAAAAGCCTATAAATCTCAAACCAAAAAAATGGCTTTTCCTCTCTTCTTCAAGGATTTGAAGTCAGGCATAAGTGCATAACACACACCACTAAAGCCTCATTTCAGTTCTTCCAACTTTTCAGGCGCTCTATTTCTCTCTCTCTCTCTCTTCCGGCGTGGGATCTCGAAAGTCGGCAGGTAAGTTTTCACTTCCGAATGATTTTTGTAATTTTTTAGGTTTTGTACTTTTCTAATTTGAGCTCATAATCAGATTTTAATTTGCTCATACTTAATGTTTCAACACTTGAAATTCGTTAATTTTTTGTGAAGTGAGACTTCAGGATCTGATAATGGTTGTCAATGTTGTAGATTATGAACTGAAGCTTTTTTTTGTTTTGTATATGATTTTCTAGTATTATTCGTAATTTCTGATTGTTTTTGTAGTTGGTGATGCATGACTTTTTTTTGAATTAGGTTATTTTGGTCTAATGCATGATATATTTGAGCGTAACTCGTACTCAATTTTTCGAACATTTGCTGAAATTTGTTTCTTTGTTGTTGTTGATTTGAGGTGTGTTTGGACTGGGTTAATGAATGATATGTTGGGAAATGGGAACTACTGTACCTTGTAAAATTGTTGGATGATTTTGGGGATGTTTTGCAGGAAATCTTTAATGGCTGCTACAGCTACAGCTTCACCGGGTCCACGCTATGCGCCGGAAGACCCGACATTACCTAAACCATGGAGAGGGTTAGTTGATGGGAAAACTGGGTACTTGTACTTTTGGAACCCAGAGACTAATGTGACGCAATATGAGAAGCCTGGTTCGTCTTCACATGGGAGCTCAATTCCATCAAGGCCGTACTCATCGGGTTATGTAAGCTCTTCGGCGCAACTTCAGCAGTCCTCTAATTATAAGGATGAGCGTAATGGTGATGATGATAAATATAGTAGAGGTACCAATGGAGAAAGGACTCAACAGGTAGCACTCATTCTTGAGTAGTTGAACTAATAAAGTATCGCTTCTTTTCACTAATTTGATGAATAGCTGAAAGGAAATATTTTTTTTTTTTTTTGTTTGCTTTTAATCCTCCCTACTGTTTATTTATTACATATGTTGTGTTTTTTATCAATCAACTGAAAAGGTTAATTTTTGTAAGACAAAATTAGCAAGGAACTGCATTGCATTTTTATTCTAAAAATCTGAAGGGTTAATAATTTGATTAAAGAATATTCACTTTGTTGGCGGTTTCCTTTCTGAATTGATTTCAATATTTTCATTATTTCATTTTGGTTTTCTCTTGGAAAATGTGACCCCTACTTGTTCAATGGTGCTACTTATTGGTTCACTATTTTTTGTATGTACTCTAAATTAAGAGCTAAGCATTCTTATGATTTTATTTTCCATTTATCTTATGGTAAGTTCTTTCATGTCCTATATTGCTTTGTTAGGTGTTGCATTTTAAAATGTTCTGTAAGGATTTTTATGAGGTTTTTTCTCCGCAAGATATATAACAGTTGTGCGTTACATTTATACCTCATTGGAGATTGCAGTACTGCACACTTATAAAAGTATTGGATTATATTAGTAGACTAATGTAGCAACTACAGCTTGTTGTCATGTATTGCAATTTTCATTATTTTCTTCCTTGCTATTTTTGAACCTTCTAAAGAAATTAGGATGGTTGGTTGTTTCTTGTCGTCATAGTAACGCTGATTTTAATTGTTTGGATAGAGTGCCAAGGGTGGAAGTACAACTAATGAAGCAGTTATTGAAGGACCCACTCGAGAACGACCCATGGATACAAGTAGTGGTTTATCAGTTGAAGCTTATCGTCGTCGGCATGAGATCTCTGTTTCAGTGAGTTTTAAAGGACAAGCCAAATTGGCATTTGCATATCTAATGAGTTTTTGAATGCTTAACTAATTAACGCTACAATGGCTGTCTGTGTCTGCTGTCCGTCACATTATACCTTTTTTTGGCAAGTTTAAGTTGTAGTAGGCTACTAGTCTATGTTACTTCAACATCTTCATTTACTTCAAAAATCACGTGCTGAGTTTTGTCGTGTTCGACAGGCGCAACACTTGTATACATAATTTTAAAATTAGAGCATAACCTTTTTTCCCCTAAAAACAACGAAGTAGGAAACCTGGACAGCTGTATTGGAGTAGACAGTTAGACACTTTATTTGTCTTTATACGTGTTCGAGTAACATAGCGAATAGCTTTATGATATGAGTAGACAGATAGAGGATCTTGAGATAATTCTGTGGAACAAGCAATATAAGCATTCTTCCTTTTTGGCATTGATGGAAAAATTGATTATTGACTTCAGTTTACTTTGTTGCCTTCAGGGAAGTAATGTGCCCTCACCATTTATGACTTTTGAAGCTACTGGTTTCCCTTCTGAAATCTTGAAAGAGGTATTGATTTTGCTTCCTTTTTTATGCATTCCATCGTTGATCTGTCCCAGTAAGTGTGCCGAACAATATTGCTGGAGTTCAGACTCGAGTTAATTGTTTTGCATCTTTATTTTTTTTGTCGCAGATGCGATATTTGCTCCAGGGAGGAGCTAATGTCGTACGCTGTGCTGCCCTCTGTTGGAGGGCTTTATAATTGGAGTGCTCTTTTACGCTGGACCATTTTTTGAGATGGGCTTTCGAATCATCCATGTTCGTGGCTGGGCTGTTGTCGGTGATGTTTCAGTCTGCCACTTGGTCCAAAGATAAAGAAGAGGCCACCTCCAGCTGTAGCTTGCATCATGCAAGCGCTCGCTGCCTGCGGAGGGGGATGGTGCTTCTTCTTGCATGCTTCTTTATAATTTATAATGCTCTAAAGCTACTAAGTTGAAAGCTCCAAGAACCTTTACTTAGCATTTTTGTGGGTTTCTGCTTTAACAGGCACAACAGGCTGGTTTTTCTGCTCCCACACCTATTCAGGCACAATCATGGCCAATTGCAATGCAAGGTCAAGATATAGTGGCAATTGCTAAGACAGGTTCTGGAAAAACCTTAGGCTATCTCCTTCCAGGTTTTATGCATCTCAAGCAGTCCCGTAACAATTCACAGATGGGACCAACTGTGTTGGTACTGTCACCAACAAGGGAATTGGCAACACAGATTCAAGTTGAGGCCGTGAAATTTGGGAAATCCTCCAGAATATCATGCACGGTAATATTGTGGTCTCCATCTTTTTTATAGTTCAACAATATTCTATTTTGATAAAAAATTTGCCTGGTTGCCTTGCTTTAGTAGCAGCGTTGAATTCTGCCTTCTGTTGAGGATAGCTCTTCATGAAGTTGAACAGAAGTCTTTCAGCTTATCTGTTTTTTGGTAATAAAGGATGGATTTAAATTGTAATTTAATAGAGAAATAAACCATATAATCCCCACAAAACATTTTAATTTTCATGCATTTCCACATTACCATTGTAGAATAGATTGTTGTGAAGAAAAATAGATAAATTAGAGGTACGCTAGCGTCACAATGGGAGTTGATATTGATTTTCCTTTCAAATTTACATAAATTTTCATTCCCATTACCATTATTTATTACGGGTTATCAAATGGTCCGTTTCTTTCTGTCTGACCCAATCCATGCTCGCTATATGTGTGTGTGTATTGCAAAAATTTAGTAAGATTAGCTAAGATTGTTAGTAAATAGTAAGTAACAATTTATTTTGGTATTAGCTTTTAAGGTAAGATAGTGTGTAAGGTTTTATTTAATTTTAAATAAGAGGAAAAGATTTTGGAGGAAAAGTTTTTAATATGAAGATTTTATTTATTATTTTAGTATTAAGTAGATGATATGTAGCTTCATGCATTTGGTTTTTTTTTTTTTTATAATTTTTAAATTTGATATTAAATATATATTGAAGACTCGATATTTGGAAGAGAGCTTTGCAAGGTGAATTTTGATAAAACCATAGCTTAACCTGTCACTAGTTGTAACTTGTGTTATGGTAATGTGTGCAATTCTGATAATAATATTCTTATGTAACTCTATGTAGTGTTTATATGGAGGAGCACCCAAAGGCCCACAATTGAACGAATTAAGTAGAGGAGTTGATGTTGTGGTAGCTACTCCTGGTCGTTTGAATGATATACTAGAGATGAAGAGAGTTAGCTTGCATCAGGTTTCCTACTTGGTGCTTGACGAGGCTGATCGTATGCTTGATATGGGTTTTGAGCCACAGATAAGAAAGATAGTGAACGAGGTACCCAATCGCCGCCAGACATTGATGTACACTGCTACATGGCCTAAAGAGGTCCGAAAAATTGCAGCAGATTTATTGTCTAGTCCTGTCCAGGTCAATATTGGTAATGTAGATGAACTTGTTGCTAACAAGTCTATCACACAGGTAACTGCCTAAATTAGCTTATGTAGGAATTTTAGTAGCATTAGCTTTGAGCTTAGTATGGATTTATAATATTGTTCACTCGTGATTGTACAATCATATCCTTTATGACATTGTATGTATGCATATTAAGCTTTAAATCTTGCTGCAGCATGTGGAAGTTGTGTCTTCTATGGAGAAACAAAGACGATTGGAGCAAATATTGAGATCTCAAGAACCAGGATCGAAGATTATTGTCTTTTGTGCAACAAAGAAGATGTGTGATCTCCTATCTCGTAATCTATCACGACAATTCGGAGCAGCTGCAATCCATGGTGACAAGTCACAGGGTGAAAGAGACCATGTACTAAACCAATTTCGAACTGGAAAGTCTCCAGTGCTGGTTGCTACAGATGTTGCTGCCCGTGGTCTAGACATAAAAGACATAAGGTTGGTGATTGCTGCTAATAGTTTACTTGCGTCCTCACAATTAGTGTAAAAGTTGGTCTTTTCCACCCTTCTCTGGAAATTATTGTCACTTAGTCCCAACATCTCATTGTTTAAAATCTGATTTTCATTAAATCACAGTAGATTATTCCCATTCTACTGTAATCATTCAGTTAGTGGAGGTTTCTTGGGTTTATTTAGCTCATAAGCTTTTAGTATGTAGTAGAAAGGTACGACATCTTTCCATTACTCTTTTTGATCGCTTAGTAGGAGAAAGGCTATATTTGGTTATTTTGCTACGGATCCCCATATCCGAACAAAATTATAACTTAACAAAGAAGATAATAATTAAGTGAGATTACGACAATTAAATTGATAAACTGGAAATACAAAGATTAAAAGAAAGTACAATGAAAATAAAACCTCTCAATAATTCCCTCCTTTCTCCCCTTTTCTCTTCAACTGCTCATTCCCCTTTTTCCTCCTTTCCAACAACTAATGTTTTCTCTTACAAGTTAAGATCTAACTCGAATATGATAATATTCCTGTTGTACTTAACCAATTTTCTTGGCTTGAAGTTGATATTTTTTGTTCTTTACTTTCATCCCCAACCATGATTTGAGTGTCCTACTTGTTCAATTTGTTGTCACCTGTCAAGGAGTTGCTCAATGGATCGTGTGAAATAATAATCCTATGAATTATTGCATTACATTGATGTTTGAGTGGAATGGATTGTGTTGGTTTTGAGATGGCAAGTGTGGGGGTGGGAAAAAGAATATGAGCATGTGGATGAAAATATTGGGTTAGAAGGAGAAATGTTGGGTTGGGTGTATTTATTAGTAAGTTGAAGAGTTTGTGAAATTTGTTGCATGAATTGCACCTTAAACATTACTTTCTCACTTGTATTTCTTTACCCCTTTTGAGCTATACACAAACCAAGGACGGAGAAAAGGAGCGAAATTTTTGAGTTAGTCGCATGAGCCACCACCAATTGTGATTAAAGTAAAGAGCATTTAGCAAAAATAGAAAAGAAAATGGTGCAAAGAATTAGGGATGATGTGTTAATTAGTCAGGCCCAATGAAACAAGGAATGCAGTACGTAAACACGCTTTTCGATCCGGATCATTCTTTCATGATCACGGAACAAACGCAACCCAGCTTGCTGTGTCACATGCCTCAAATGGAAGATGTCAGCTTTCCATTTCTTCAAGATAAAACCCTGAATCTACAAGTTGAGGTTGAGAAGATGGGTAAGGATAGGGCTTTTGCTTGTGGGGCTTGGTCGGTCGAATGGCTTATGTTCTCCGGCTAATTGTCTTCTCCGGCGACAACCATTGATGAACAGAAAAAAAACTGGGAGAGCGAAGGAAGAAAAAAAGAATTGTTATACGTGAAACATTAATGCTTTTCTTTCTATCTCCTCTTTTACTCATGTGAATAATGTCATTTTATTGAGTTGGTGACGGCTATTATTAATATTATTTATATACTTCGTATGTTCTTTATTTTTATCTTTGTTTTGCCTTTCCCCCCTTTAATCTTCCTTTTTTTTTCGAAGTACCCTTTACACTTCCTTACCATGTATTTAGCTTGGGGCTCCTTTTTCTCTTCCCCCCCCCCCGCCCCCATTTTTATTAATAATTCTTTTATGATTTTCTTCTTTTTTCGCTTTTTTAAAATCTTGCTTTTAACTTAACTGGCTGGTGTTTTTAATATTGATCTTTAAAATCTAAAACAACAGTGATATTATTTAATTTCTTTATATATATATTTTTAAAACTTTTGTACTAATCGTTCCTGATTCACTAGAGGGTAGCATTCCATATTTCCATGTATCCGGTTTTGTACTGTGTTTCAAATCGAATTCTGTCCCTTGTAGCATTGGGTAGGCCTTCTGCCATTTCCTATGTGTGGACGGGATAGTTTGGGAAAGAAATTGTGTTGAGAGGCTATTTGAGCTAAATGTAGGCTTCTAGTCTGGGAGAAATTTAAAGAAGGGTGATGCTAAAAATGTTGGTTATGATTATTATGCGATGGTTTGAATTGGTTTATTAAATTAGGATTGAAACTATTATGGTTAGTAGAATGGAGATGAAAACCAGGCTTCAAGTTAGCAAACCCATCATTGGAATTTAATGCGCTCCAAAGGTCAGTGTCATTAAGGCATTAAAAAAATCCATTCTGGCTCTGCAGGGGACTCCAACTGCAGAGACCTACAACTCTACAAGAGCCGTTGGCGATCAAATGTGAAATAATTTTGTGACAGAAGGATCAGGGGTCCTGATACCAAAGCAACATTGAATTCTACTTTTTTTTTTTTTGTTTGCATCAGGTGTGAAGTAGGTTATTCAAAACTAATTAAATAGTTTGTTAGTTTTCTTTATCAGTTCAAGTTTCACCAATGGTTAGCCATCTCAGTGTGTAGAGATAGTCAAAATGTCTCTTTTGTTGAAACCTAAGGAGTAAGGAGTAGTATAGTAAGCAAAGAGTGTTCCATTCAAGTCATGCAATGATGCAAATAAACTGAATAGATTACAGGATATAGATCCTAATTCTGTAGGTTTTGTTTTAATAGTGTTAGTTATTAATTTTTTAGTTTAATGCTATGAGATAGAGTTACCTTCCCTGTCCGCAGAGCGCATCCTGCTTGTCTTGTCTTGATTACATTAAAAGGCGCAATGAGGTGTGAATGATCCTTGTAGTGCAAAGGGGTGCACCTTTTGCATGTGAAAAGCATTTTTGATTTTATTTTTTAAGTTTATATATTTAGCGTTTCTGGGTTTTAAATTGTAAATAAGCCCTAAGATTATTTATATCTATCTGATGCTTATTGCGGGCTTCACAAACACGGGGAAAAAGTCTTGTAATTGGGTATGTATATCAAAGGTGGGGATGATGTTGACAAGAATTGGGGTTTATTTGAATCAATTTTATGCACCTTTTTTAATATTAATTAATCCCTCCTCTCTTTGAGACATTAAGTCTTTCAAACCCAAATAGGGGTTTCATTTTTGTTAAAAAGTTCCCTATACCCTCCACGGCTGCTTATCAGATGCTAGTCAGCACCTGCATCGATTCCTAAAAGGCTTACGCTTCTCCTGCATCAGCTGAACTTCATGGCAAGATGAAAATACATGCAATTTTATGTCTTATTTTCTTTGCTTCTGTGCTTTTTGATTCCTCTTCCAAATTTCAACGTACAACAATAATTTAAATCATTTTATCTCTTTTTGTTTAGTGAAGAGATTACTTGGAATTTGCTAGAAGTATCAAACATGGAATGTGTCCAAGTGTTGGATCTGGTCATTTTATGAAGTAATTGCATGATTTTAGTTCATAATGAAGTGCCTAAATGTCAATTACCATTATTCAAGAGTCTAGTGTCTGACGTAAATTGAAGAGTCTCAAAATAGCATGAATTATCTTTTTCCTCCGTCTTTGTCTTATATCTATGTTGATAAACTCACATGATAATGAAGAGTTTAAAATGGAAGTGCAAGATATGTGCATGTATATATTTTCCATTTGTTTGTCAAGATTTATCTAGGAGAATAGACACTATGTTCTACTTAAATACGTGAAATAGTATTATGAAAAGAAGTGTACCAAATCTAGTAAGTAGTAATTAATTTTGGTTCATTGAAGTTTAAATTGAAATTGATAATAACGAATTGAATCATGAATTTATGCTGAGCACTAATAGGAAATATGCCCTCCTTTTTTATTTAATTTCTCACTTTCCCTTTTTCTTAAAAATAAAATAAAATTGCGCACTTACTAAATTACAAAAATATACTGGAGTTCTATTCTTCTATATTTATTAATTTATAGTTCCCATGTCCCCTTTTTATACTATCTCTCTTGCTTTTGATAAACCTTAGTTCATTATTTATGTTTCTCTTTTCCACACCATCTCTCTTACTTTTGTGCAAAAATTTTTATCATCATTTATGGTTTTCTTCTTTTCCCTAATAGTTTTCTAGTATTGATGAAAACATGAAAAGCCAAGTGAGCAAAAAAATAAAATAAATGGAGGGTGTACCTGTCGAATTTTAGCTATATGTGTGTGTGTGAGATTTTTGTTGGTTATATTAACTCTTGCTTGAAGAAGAGAGACTGTGCATTTGTGAGGTTTATGTAAGAAGAATTGGAATCTTAGATGTAGGGGTTTCTGTAAAAAAAAAAGTATGTTAAAACATATTTTATATGCGGGATGTGCAATGTGAATCTTTTTCATCAATTTACATGCTAGAGATAGATCTCCATGCAAAATATATTGAAGATTGCTGCTGAATTTTTTTTTTTTCTCTATTTGTTTGGTGAAGAGATTATTTGGAATTTGCTACATGGGAACGTGTCCAAGTGTCGGACACAATCATTTTATGAAATAATTGCATGATTTTGGATCATAATGAAGTGCCTAAATGTCAATATCATTTTTCAAGAGTCAAGTGTCTCACGCAAATACTAGTCGTAAAATGAAGAGTCTTAACACACCATAATATATCTTTTCCCTCCCTCTTTCTCTTATGTATATGTTGATAAGCTCACATGATAATGAAGTGTTTAAAGTGAAAGTGCAAGATATGTTCGCATGTATATTTTCCATTTGTGTGTCAAGATGTATCTTGGATAGTTGGAGTCTTGGAGAAAAGAGTGTATGTGTACTTAAATATGTGAAAGAGGTAGTGTTATTAAAATAAGTGTACCAAGTCTAGTAAGTAGTAAAAACTTTTGGTTCGTCGTAGTTTATACTCAAATAGATAATAACGAATTGAATCATGAATTTCTGTTGAGCATTAATAGCAAATACATATCTAATTTTAACTATACTAGGTTCTTTTTTGTTCGTTATAAACTTATAATAACTCTTGCTTGAAGAGTAGAGAATGTGCATTTGAGAGGTTCATGCAAGGAAAATTGGAATCTAGATGGGAAAATTGGTTATCTAATTGGAATCTTTTTCGACATCTTGTTTACATGCTAGAAATATATCTGCATGCAAAATATATTGATGATTGCTGCTCCCACCGGGGGGTGGGGGCGAACCTTCCTATTTTATCATATGGTAATGTGTGTTTTTGTGACCTTATCATGCATTGCATATATAGCAGATTCGTACGCTCTTTTATCGTGCTCCTCTTGAGTGTTAGCAAGTTTCATGCTGACCTTATTTGGTTGTATACAGGGTGGTAGTGAACTACGACTTCCCCAATGGAATCGAGGATTATGTTCACAGGATCGGGAGAACTGGAAGGGCAGGTGCAACAGGGTTGGCGTATTCATTCATTTCTGATCAAGACAGCAAATATGCTTCTGATCTTGTAAAGATCCTGGAAGGGGCGAATCAAAAAGTTCCGCAGGAAGTCCGTGATATGGCAGGTCGAGGTGGTGGAATGGGCAGGGGTAGACGTCAATGGGGATCTGCCCCTGGTGGTCGTGATGGAGGCCGAGGCGGGAGAAATGATTCCGGTTATGGTGGTAGGGATGGAGGAGCAGGTCGTGACAGGTATATTGACTTGCTTTTCTTCTGTGATAGATAATGCTAATGATATGGGGATCGTTTTGTAATTGCTTTTTAGTGAATTGTCTACCTAGTTATCCTATGAGAACACTTTAATCTGTATAGTTTTTTCTTGTTCTTGAATTGCCTAATTTTTTTTAATCTACTTTTTCACCATTTCCTCAATAGTTGGTGTATTTTACTCATCACCCGTTTCATTACATGATTAAAGATCTCTACGCCAGTTGTGTCTGCTCATCCATTTGTATTTGGCTCGGGCATTGGATACGTGTCTTAAATTGATTGTTTCTGTTTTGATACGTGGTTCCGATGATTGTATATGATACCTTGCTAATTCTTCTTTGGAAAGAGAAAACGAGATGACCCATCTTCCATAGTATTTACGCATTTGCTTTTTTTAGTTCTTTCCATTGGAATTAGTGCTTGAAATCCTCGCTTCTCGGTCTTAATTTACGGTACTGCTCTTTTTTTGTCTCACATTATTTTCACATTTTACAGGGTATATACTTGCTCTTTTGAATTTGGGTGATCAAAATCTATTTCTACTACTAACTTTGATGCTAAATGATATAATTTTATGTCTGATGAAGGTTTTCTGCTATCATCTTATTGTCATGTTCCGGTCGTTGAAACCAAGACAAGATATCTTGGCGATTTATGCTGTATATCTTGAGGAGATTTTCTACTGATGTCATATGATTTGTGGAACAGGTATGATCGGGGATACAATGATAGTTTCGACAGAGGTGCTACTCAAGGTAGGGATCAGGGTTGGAACCGTGGGAGAAGCCGTAGCCGTAGTCCTGAACGGCTTAACCAGGGTGCACCAGCTAAAAGTTTTCATGAAATGATGATGGAGAAGGCTCGCTCTTCTGCTCCCAGCTTTTGAAGTGTTATTGCAAAGCTGACTTGGTAACAACATTTTTTTGTCGAATATGGTATAGCATATATTATGATGATGTATGAAACAATACCATATGGGGACTAAACCTAGATGTGCAAATGTTGTCTAGTATGTATCAGATTTAACTAAAATGTAATTGGAAGTGAATGCCAAATTAAAGTGGTGTAGAATGTATATCCACTGTATTTATGTAGGCAGTGCTTTTTTATTACACTACGAAGTCACCAAAGTTCTGGTCTCTTGGCATGTCATTGTTATATTTTTCTGCAAATAGTTGTTTCACCTGAATTGGGTTCAGGTGGGTCTCAGTTGCTCAAGTTAGGGGGAGATAGAAAAGAAATCTTGTAATAGATCTTTGAACTTCTACTCCATTTGTTGGAACATGTTGATTACTATGCGGCGTCTGCCTGCACTTAAAGTAGAACATTTATGTATGCATTTTAAACATTTGTGCTTCACTTCTAGTCTAGGACACTATAAAATACTCCCTCCGTCCCCTTATTTTGCCCCATATGACTTTTGGTACTATTTATCGGGTAACTTTGACTCTCTCTAATTTCATACATATAAGGAAAAAATATAGTCAAATGGGATCTTGTTTGATTCGGCTTGATGTATATTTTTTTAATATACATTTTTTATATTTTTTTACTATATATGTCTAAAGATATTTCTATTTAAAGTTGTTTGTTGGGAGATGTGAAAAAATAAATGTTGCAAACAAAAGGGGACAGAGAGAGTAGTTTTTTAATTTATTTTTAAAATATTAATTTTTTTTCAAAATAGGTATTTAACATATAAAATGGTCATTTTCAAATGCTTTGTGTAGATGTTAATTTAATTAGTCTATAATTGCAACAAATTTTAGTGAATTTGAACAGGAAAGTCTGGTTGCATATCATTTAGATTAACAATTATAATGCAATTTCAAAGAACAAAAATTAATAAATCATAAAACTATTGAGATGTATAAGAGTATAATCTCATCAATTTGCCTTAACGTGCTGAGTTGAATAATTTATGATATTAATAATCAATTTTTTTGTACTTGCATATACATTCTTTAAATTTTTAGTCTACAAATGTACTTACATATAAAAAAAAATGTTAGTTGAGGCCGTTAATTTCAATTTTACCAATATAAAATTACTATATGAGAAAAATAATTAGGCAATTTAGGTTGATTAAGGTACTTGAATGATTGAAATTGCAATTTTGAAATCTTTTTGAAAAAATTGTCAGAAACTAGATACAACATTTTTTTTTTTTTGGAACTACCTTATACCTTAACGTAAAAATTTCACCAATTATTTTTGCACGCATTTTAAGGAAGAGATTTAAGAGTGTAAATGCCCAAATTAATCAAAATAATTTTGGTACAAGTAACTTACAATCATATTCTTGCTTCTATTAAAACAATTTTGATTAAAAGTGAGCTTAATCTCCAAGACCATAAGGTCATATGTCATTAGAAAGATTTGATCGTTCTGAAAACCATAGGGAGGTCTAAGTGACCATAAGATCACATGTTATTAGAAAGATTTGGTCGTTCTTAAAAGTGGAGAGGTCGGGATTTCAATGATTCCAATTGTTGAATTTTGAAACCATTTTCTCATTTCATAATAGATTCAATATGGGATTGAACTATTGAAGTGAATAGTGAGGAAAACCATTTGCAAAATTACAGATAAACTCAATATGATTGAGCATTATTGTTTTATTGAATATAAGAAGTATTAACTAAATTATTCAATAAAATAAATAGGATTTACATAAGGATATGTTTGGATGGCAATAAGAGGCAATATGGTTAGAACAAAAGATAAATGTTGTCGTTTGTAAATCCATTAATGCTGAAAAGCCAAATATTGGAGAAGACAACATATTAAAGTGTTTTCTACTACAATAGAATAATCCATTTTGATATAATGCTTCGAACATATTAGGAAGATCAATTATTACAGTAAATATAGTTTTTCATTTGATGTTTATGCTATAAAAGATTGGCAATTCCACTCATTATGTATGTCATACATATTATTGAACTCACATTGCTTCGAATGTGCGTAAAACAAAGGGTAGAAAACTAGCTAAAGGTAAATCTACAAACAAATGTTGTATGTCAGATTTGAGATTTTGAATGAATCTCTCCTTACCTTATAAGCTTATTTTTGGAATCAAATAATTGTTATTTCATTCCTACTAAAAAACATTATTTCAATTGCAATATATGATATTAAATTATGAACAAATTGTTGTTTTTTGAATAGAATGTTTTAAACCTATTGCCAAACTAATTACTGGTCAAATAGTTTGATTTTGTCAAAATAATATATCACAAGAAATAAAAAAAAAATAAAATGATTCTTTAACCCACTTACCCAATGGCATCCCTGTTTTGTAATATATGATGAGCATGCAGAAGCTCCAAATGGATGGAGTTCTAACATCATTTGACTACGAGTTGTTTGATGTATGTAAATTATATTTGAAGGCTAAGGTGGCTTAATCATCCTTTACTAGAAAAGGTGATAGTGTCAATGATCTCAAGATCCTAATACATGTAGATGTGTTTGGCAATGAGTTCAAATACAAGGAAGAGTTTAGCTACCTAACACTTTTACTAACGACTCAAGTAAACATGATGGTATTTACAATACGAAGTAAAAGCTGAAATTATTTGAAATTTTTGAATATTTCGGAGAAGGCAAGTAGAGAATCAAATTAACAAGAATGATAAACGCATTGCGATAAGATTGTAGTTGCAAAGGTTTTTGTTAATATGTTACACCCTTAAATCGCTTTCTCATAATGCGTGGAAAAATAATTATTGAAATTAATATGTT
Organism: Salicornia ramosissima; assembly: GCA_951394345.1. Lineage (NCBI taxonomy): Eukaryota > Viridiplantae > Streptophyta > Magnoliopsida > Caryophyllales > Amaranthaceae > Salicornia > Salicornia ramosissima. Next base: position 58,596,513 of record OX596235.1, on the reverse strand, counting down.
ACAGAGGGGTATAATATAAAAACCCACATTTTAATTTTTGTTTTTGTTTTAAAGAACCACATCTGGTTGAATTCCATTGTTTAAGTTGAACCCCATCCCCTGTGATGGGGAATCCGCTTTTTCTCTCTTAAACCACCACCCCCAAAAACCCCAAAATCGAAACACGAAATCCACTAAAATGGTTTTTTTTACAATTTTTTTTTAATAAAAACCAAGGTGGCTTTTTACCAAAAAAAATAAAATTACAAGGTAATTTTTGATAAAAAAATTGTTTTATAAGGTGGTTTCTGACAAATTACAAAACTTTTTTTTAAGGTTTGATAAAAGAATAATAATGAAATAGTGAGATATGGAAAAATTATTACTCCCTCCATCTTTAATTAGTTGTTACGTTGTCATAAACTACAATTTTTATGAGAAACATGTAAAGTGGTAGGAACCATTAAAAAGTAGAGGTATTTATGAGATGACAAAAATGAGGTAAAATAGATTTAATAAATAGGGTAAATAATAAAAATAAGGGTAGAATATGTAGAAATTGAGTGAGCTCCACTTATTGAAAAAAAAAAGAAATGTATTGAGACATCCAAATTAGTAAAATGTAGCAAGTAAAAAGAGACGGAGAGAGTATATTAAACCGGAAAAAATTATTTTGACTAGTTTGTATTTTTTGTTTTTCCTCCCAAATTCATTCAGAGGAAAGGAAACTAAAATTTAACATTATTTTCGCATGCGACAATAATATGTTAAATGTATCCTTAAAAAATCGAAGGTTTTTTGTTCAAGAACTTAAAATATTTGTTAAATTCATACTCATTTACATAATTATAAACAAACGTTTACCTTTCAACTTTCCTCACAAATGAGTGCGGTGAGAATCGAACCCAACACCTCATGCCTAGAATTCTATTATCACAGTATTAACTTTCCTATTATACGAGTATATTACTCCGTATATTTATTTACTTCGATTTATTACTTGTACACTTGCAGCTAATCTCTCTCTCTCTCTCACAATCTCTCTCCTCCATTGAAGCATACTCTCAAGTTGATTTACTTCTCCATTTAAGCGACCTTCACTGCTTTCTCTTCTACTTTGAACCAGCTTCCTAGGTAAGATATTTTTTTTATCTTTTTTTCTATTTTATCTTTACAATCTAGGGTTTAGTTTCATTCTGTCGGTATCAAGTCTGGTTCTGGTCGGGCCTGCTTGAATATATACGATTTTGGTACCATTATGTTAATGAACTCAAGTAATCGCCACTGATTTGCTGATTAATACTTTTTTTTTTTTTGGTTATGGATCAAAAGTATGCTGATGTTTAGGATGTAATTGACTTCTAGGGATCAAAATTGATAAATGCTAGATTGCTAATTTTTATTCATTTAATAATTTATACATTTTTTTTTTAAAAAAATTTAATTTTAAAATCTGATTAAAGTTGAAGCTCTGTTCTTGTGTTCTGACATCTTATTTTTAGTTGTATTAGGAAAAATAATTTCAGATGCGTTTTGATAAGTTAAATTAGGTTCATATAATGCTTAATACACTCAGATAGAGTAGAATTAGTTGATTGTTATGGATATGTGTTTCTAGCTAAAAATTGATCTACACATTGATCAATTTGTTTTATTAAATAACTCATTGAAACTTATTTTAATGTGTGTCTTTCTTTATGATGGGTGCTCATAGTGTTGTGTGGAAAGGAAATGCGTGTTTTAGATTGGAAGATCTTAGATGATGAACATGATATACTTAAAATAACGAATCGAAGTAAGTTGGTAGTATGGTCTAATGAATCTAAATATGTTTTTTTATGATGAATTTTGTTGCATATATTATTATATATGTACACACATGTGTTGCATCTGAGTGTGTAGCATAATTTCTAACTAGAAATGATCTATTTCACGTGTATACATTTGATTGTAGAAGTGAATAAGTGATATGTTATATTGTGTTTTTTTTTAATCCCCCTAAATAAATTAATCCGTATTTTGAAGACATATTGCGTCTACAATAAAAGATAAACTAACAAATACATATCAAATAAAATTCTACTCCAATAAAATCCTGATCATTGTTGATGAGATATAGCACTTCTGTACAATTGTACATTCTCTTTTGTGTTAATGCATATTTGACATTTTGAATTTATAATTTTGCGAAAATCTCCATGGGCCTACTTTGTCTTCTAAAAAATAGTTTCCAAACTCTCATAAGGAGAGAAATAAAATTCAACAGCTAAGTGATTATAACCCAATATATGGTCAGAAGAGCTCTTCTTTGGAGAGAAATGAGAGATTTAGGCTATGTTTACTTTATCTTATTTAAGCAATTATTTGCTTATTGTTTAAAACGAGACCGGGTAAAAAAACTTAGATAAGGTCTTTTTATTTGCTTTTATTTATCATTAAGTATGTTTAATTTCATTTTAAAATAAATGATTAGTGGGGCTTACAAATATGGAAGTCCTTGTATTAACAAAGAAAACAAGGATTTTGAGGAAGAGGAAAGACGAGAGCAAAGAATGATGGAAGCTAGGTTTTTATTTTAATTGTTAAAACTAACTTTATTGTGCTTTTGTAGAAGAGATTATGTTGCTTTATTCTCATGTCGAACAATTTTTAAGATAATTTTGTAACAGAGTTGTTATATCTTTGCGCAGACATTTTCCTGTTCCTGTTTTCTCTGCTGATTCTAGCAAACTTGATAAATAGAAGTTTGTGATTATTTGTTACTTTGGAGATCCATATGTTGCCCTTTATTAGAAGATAATGGGAATTGGTCTGTTTTGTGTTACCCATTCCCGACTAATGCCTGGAGAAGATAGTTTCAAATGTTTCTTGGTGGGGTTTAGCAGTGTCTTTTGTAATTAGGTAAATACAAAGTGAATCCATAATATACCATGTACTGCTAGAGGTAGCAGATTTTGTGGAATTTGAGTTATATTACCTCACAGCACCTGAGTTGCTGCATGTGGGTGCTCCTTCATATTAAGATAACTGTTTATATTGCATAACTATTTGGTGAACAATGGCTTGCACAAGCTGCTGAGTTGTGAGATCATGTTGCCAAACCGGAGGGAGTCTAAGATTATATTGACTCGTCCGTCCATGTTCATTTGTGTGCTATCTGGTACATTTGGGAGTGAAGAGGATACAATTATGCCACTGTAAGGGCCAATGGAGGTGCTGGAGAAAAAGTATCCAGTAGATGCAAAGGATTACAAGCGGTATGAGGAAATTGGGGAAGGTGTGAGTGCTACTGTGTACAGGGCTCTTTGTATTCCATTTAATGAGGTGGTTGCTATTAAAGTTCTTGATCTAGAGAGATGCAACAATGACCTGGTATGTGCATGCTTTTTACGCTTGCGCTTTTACATGTAATCTCTTCAAATCTTTTGTTTTAATTGTTGCAATTGCTTCTTTTGAATGTAATCACTAGAGAATGCGATTTCGGTTAATAATTTGGTATAAACATGAGCTAATTGTTAATATATCTAAGATTGGTCTAGCTGGTTAAACCGACTAATGAGAACAATAATTATTTGTGTAAATAAGTAAAGCTTTTAAAAGGTATGCTGATTCTCAGTATCCTTAAACATTTTTTTACTGTGTTCTGACTTATTTTAGAATCTTATTAATACTATATATTTGTATAGCGGAGCGTTTGTTAGGTAAATCAAGCCTTTTAAGGATAATCTTGGACAAATAGCATGAGATAATTTTTTTAGAATTACAAAGTTTTAATGGAAAAAATGATTTTTTTTGTAGATATCTGACTTTTAAAATTGGACTAAAACACTTTGAAGGACGTCAAATTGATGGTGTATTCAGGGTACTATGCTCCTTTTTTGCCCACATAGCCTCAAAACTTGAAACTATGATATAATTAGGGATGTTAAAGGTTCAGATTAAGGATAGTATAACTTCAGAGTCACATTTAACAATTTCAGATCCTATGAATTCAACCCAGTGTTATAGACTGACCTGGCCACAGCCAACATTCCCCTTCTTGATACATTATGTATCCCAATCTTAATCAGATTTCAATCTTATCCATAGAATGCAGATGAAAATGCAAATGCAACATATAGGACAACCTTCTTTGACTTAAATTTGAGACCTTGACTTAATATAAACTTGGCAAAACCAAATTCGCACAAATACTAGATTGAAGTATATTAATGTCCATGATTTAATTAAATCTTTCATTTGATGTCTTATTCTAATAATTAGGGAAAGAGTTGAATTAAAAGTGCCAATCCACAAACTTGGTCTCAATTTATGGCATTTATAGAGAGCAAGACTGAAATCAGAGAAGAAAAATAAAGAGAAAAAGGGATATTGTGCAATGTATATTTGATTTGAAATCACCCACCCAATGCCCTTATAATTTGAAGTATGCACATTTTTCGTTGTGGAGAGGTTAAGATTATAAGTTAGTTTATTGTTGGGGGTTCTTTCAAGTGCACATTATTTCTCATTGCAATGATTCATTCTTTCTAGAGCCAAACTAGAGCTTGAGTCGGCCCAGTCAATCCAAGCTAGTGTAGTTCTCAGGAGAGCTTGATTTGGGGTTCCTTGCCATTTTCACATGGTACCCTATCACTGCACGACTCTATGTGTAACCTATTATCCTTGGATGGGTGGAGAATTTTAAGAAAATGCTATACTCTTAAGTTCCTTTGACATATCTAAGGGTCTCCTAATGAGTAGGGATCAAATTAGGTCACTCCTATTACAGAATGTCTGATTTGTAGTGGATTTGGGAGCTGCTGTTATAAAAACTTGTCAATGAACATTGTGATAAAACCGCATCCTCATTGTGTCAGCCATGTTGTAATAGTTACATGTTGTCTTAGAATTGTTTTTCCCGTTTAAGTTTTCTCTGTGTTAGCTTGGCCTTGCTTACTCCACATGCTTTTTCTTGAGCTTTGGCCAACCCAACCCCCCAAAAAAGAAAAAAGACAGGAAATTAAATACATCACAATGGGATGAACAATATGCACATGCCAAAGAAGTGAAAAATATGACACATGCATTTAAGTTGGGTAATATCCCCTCCGAATCTATTGATTCTTGTTTGGAATTGTTAAGAAAGTGAGAATGGAGACTAGGTTATCTATTATTGTTATATTATAAGTTTATAACAAAAAAAGGATATTCTCTGCAAACTTACTTTTGCAGGGATTACACAAATAAAGGATTGACACAATGACTTCTTTTGCAAATTATAAGATAGATTTTGCTGGAGTTAGATAATAAGGATGGGTATGTTAGTGGATTAAAGATGAATATTTATAAATTTTGATTTGGCCATTTGGTATAGAAACTATTACGATGGCAATGCTCTATTACAGTGAATGATCTATTTTTTAGTTGCGTAAAAGGATGACAATTGTGGGTCTTACAGGTTGCCTTTAGTTTCAGGTGTTTGATATTATGATTAAGGTTTTTTTTTTTTTGGATATTCATTTTCTATAATTTCTCGATTTCCATGTTTTGAAATTATGGTGAAATTGAATAGACAAAGCTTTGCATTGAAGTACACTACCTCCGTAGGCATTCGAGTTAAACCCTTTTTTCCCGCTTTATTTGGGCGTTATGACCTGGTCTCATTTCACATGAAAGGTTCAACGAAGATTTTTTTTCATGGGAATTAGTGTAACACCTTCCTTTTTGTCTGTTTTTATTGTTTCCTGGTAAATAGTGTATCTCACCTTCCTTTTTGTCAATTTTATTCAAAATTGGAGGATGAAGGATTTATTTTTATTTTTGACTTAAAATGAGATATTGTGTTACCGCGTGCATGTGTTTCAACTACTGCAGGATGGAATTCGTCGTGAGGTGCATACGATGAGTTTGACTGATCATCCAAATCTGTTGCGTTCTTTTTGCTCTTTTACTGTAGGTCACAACCTTTGGGTTGTGATGCCATATATGGCCGGAGGATCTTGTCTTCACATAATGAAGACCACCTACCCAGATGGGTTTGAGGAGCCTATTATTGCTACATTACTTCGTGAAACTCTCAAAGCACTTGTTTATCTTCATGCTCATGGCCACATTCACAGAGACGTGAAGGTAATATTATCAGCATCAATTTATTTTTTATTTTTTTTATCAGACATCTTGTAATTGTCTTTTATTTTGGAGGTCTGTGGTGTGTCTGTGTCCGACATAGTTGTTAAACAGGATTGACATTTGTTATATCAGGCGTCTAAATATTCATGTTGGTCAGGCTTTAAGGTGATGGGGGATGATGAAGTAGGTGTATAGATCTTTTTTGTTACTCTTATCTATTAGTGCCTGATTTTATGGAGCTAGGATTTGTAGGCCATACGACAGGTCAGTGTAAAATGCAGCATCTCATGTACATTGTAGAAAGATAGTCTTATCTTGTACTTTGATTTAACACTGAAAAAAAATTCTACTCTTTGTCTTCTTAGCTACAGATGGTTAGTGAGGGGAGTGTGAGAATATTTTGGTAGCTGGTTGATTTTGTGTTGAGTTACCAACTTTTCAAATTGCAAATGACTACTCTTGCAAATTTTAAGTTGCTACTGTGGCCCTGTCTTTGGTTTATGCTAGTCATTCGCCTACTTGTTGTACCTTGTACATGTTACAATTTTGTTTTGTATAATTTTTTTTTTTTGGCCTATTCTGTACACCTCTTACCATTTGTTTTTGTGACATCTTTACTTGGGTTAAGGGATGATGTATTCAATTTCCACATATTCTTTTTCACAATCAAATCATAATTGGACTAAATAAAAAAGAAACGAAAATGACTCTTTGAGTTTCTTGATGAAGAGTCTATGTGAAAAATGTGGTGGTTACCAGTTAGTGAATGAAATATGTTTAATTTCTATTGGTGTCTATTCTCTTTTTTGTTTGGTTTTATTGTTATGCTTATGCTCCCATTTTTCCAATAAGCACAACTGTAGGTAGTGATGATTAGTAGTCTATCTTGTCTTAAACATTCCATCGCTCTCCAATCACATGAGTTCCTTTTTTCAACCTCTCTTTATCTATCTCCCCTCCTTAAAAAAATGTGCATAGGGTACATGATGCAAGTAATAAAAAAGGTGGAATGTTTTTTTTTTTTTTTTTTTGCCATAAGTGTAAAATATTTTTTTGCCATTAGTGTAAATTAAAAAATTGGAGTAGGGGGGTGGGGGGTGGGGGTGGCGGCTTGAGTGTGTGGAATCTAATGCCTATAAGTGAATTCTTGCCGATTAAATGTTTCGAGGAATGATTCGAACATCTGATTGAATTTAAAATATAATAGGCGGTTTACTTTATGGAAAAAACACATGTATATTTTATATTAGATATTGAGAAGTTCTATATGAACAAATATTGAATTTTCCTTGTTTGAATTTCGATAGAAATACCAAGCGAAGTACTTCCATTGTGTTTGTGACTGTGAATTGAATGAATAAACAGAGAAAATAAAGAAAAAGATGGAAGAATAATTTTTGATTAATAAAACGGAAATGGAAAAACTCAAGTTGTATTGATTCAGAAAAACTCAACAAAAGAAATAAATACGAACTAAAAAAGAGAACAGAGGATTGAGTTGGTTGTAAAAGATGTGAATCCGCCTGTCCAAACGATTTTTTAAGTGTTTGAGTTTATTTATGGCATGAAACAACTCGCAGTTGGGTCTAGGTTATTAATATGTTTCAGAAAATTCTATTTGAATCCATTTATTCTATTTGGATTTTTTTTACCGACAAAAACCCTCAAGCATGGTGTGAAATATCGGCCGCATCAATGCGATGCGCCCGAGATGATGCGGATTTGAATTCCACCGCGACGATATTTAGCGGTTTGTAACGCTCTATCCCAACACACCGAGTCTTTGTCCGATTCGTCCGCATCAACTCGGTTTCGCTCGAATTTGCCGGTGAATGCAAAGAAAAATCGAACACGAAGGAGAAAGAGAGAAATTACATATGAGATTTAATCCAGAAAACCAAACAAAATTCAAATCAAAGCTTACCTTGTCTTTAAAATGCAAATCCAATCAAAAGCCCTCATTTTATTACTCAAATCACTTTGAATTTAACCCTAAATTAAAACCCTAATTACAAATGAGTAACCTAATATTGCAAGTTAATAATGTTTGCGTGGCTGATTTGCATACCAAAGGGTGGTGCTGACGGCGTCGACTTGCAACCGCCGTTTCAGGTCAGTTATCCGGCGTTTCACGGTCAGCTCTTGAGTAGCATTCTTCATCTCTCTTTCGATGTTTTTTCCTTTTATTTTTGAGGCTAGCATCACTCCTCTTTCTTTCTCTGGTTTTCCAACTCCCACGTGACCCACTTTATTCTCTTTCCTTTTTCTTTTTCTTTTCTTTTTCCTTTTGCTTTCCTTTCTTTTGTTTTGATAGATGTCTTTTTTTCCCTTTTTATTAAATAAAATAGTAAAACATATTGTTAAATAAAAAAAAGTTTTTTTTTGTATTTATTTAAATATCTTATTTCACTTGTATATATTAATAGTGGTACTACTTATAGTTTCACTAAAAAAAATAATAGTAGTAAATTAGTATTAAACATAATAACCAAAAAAATGTCATACTAATAACCAAAAAAATTAAAAAATATTTAAAAGCTAATTAAAATTATTATAAAACATAAAGTAGCTAAAAATAAAAATTCGTACGCGACAACCGCGACACGGTCCGCGATTAACGCATCGATTCCGTTACCGCATCACCGTGACCGGTTCCGCGATCGCGACCGAATCCGCATTTTTGAACCATGCCCTCAAGGCCTTAACCCATAAAGAAATGCATTTTTTGTTTTTGGGTTAAGGTTTTTTTTTTTTTTTTTTTTTTGCCCCAAGTGTATCTTGTTTTTACCACAAATCATTTTCCAGTTTTGCCCATGTTTGCAGGTTCTTTAATTTTTCTTATTTCCTTATATCTGTTTTTCTTTAACTCTTTATGAGCTGTTTTTTTGTGCAAAATTTGTATCCTTATAATTGCTATGTGTGAGGATTTATTGGCAGCTCTTGGTAGGTTTTGGGACTTTGTATATGCTGGGAAGTGTGGAGCCTTCCACCCTAAAATAATATTGTTTGTTATCCTTTGCATGTATGAAGCTATTGCTTGGTTATTATGGCATTTTGTTTTTTGGATTGTGGAATGTGTTTGAAGCAGATTTTAATTTTCCTTTTTTGTGTGTAATTGTGGAATCAAAACTTCTAGAAGACCGCTATTTCTAGAAACTCAGTTGACCTTTTAAAGTTTTACCATGACAGATAGCACCAAATTTCAGTTTATTTCAGTCAAATTCAGAGCAGCTCTTGCTGATTCTAAGATGTTATCATTTCACAATATATCTTTTCAGATATTCCCTCTGTTTCTATTTATTTTTTACATTTTGATTTTTACACGTAAATTAAGGAGAATGGGCAGGAGTTTAATACATTTTGAAGTTATTTGGAAGTTGTAGTTTAAATTTAAAATATTTTGGAAATTGGAATTACACTAGTATAATAAGTACTTGTTTTTGATGGAAAATTAAAGTGGGTATTGTGTATAGCCAATCAAATAGTGTAATTTATGGGCAGTTAGTGTAATTTAGTAAAATTAATAAGGGGTTGCTAGAAGTGCGTAAAAGGAAATATGGAAAATGTAAAGAATAAAAGGAAACATCTAAAAAGGAAACATAAAAATAAAGTAAAACGGAGGGATTATTATTTTCATTAGATAAAAATTTATTGTGAGACATAAATAGCTTGATATTGAGTGAGAAAGAACAGCCAGATGAAAATTGAAATCTAAAATATATTATTCATGTCATGTGATGCTCTTGGAAATTGGATTTGGTATCTGGTGTCAGAAATATTACATCATATTTATTCTCTTCTCACAGGCCGGAAATATATTACTTGACTCCAATGGGGCAGTGAAGGTAGCAGACTTTGGAGTTTCAGCTTCTATGTTTGATTCTGGTGATAGACAGCGGTCTAGAAATACCTTTGTTGGTACTCCATGCTGGTATTCATAATGATTCCATCCATCTATTATCTGCTATGTTTGATACTTTGATTTATTTCATTCCTCAGTGATTAATGCTTGATTTTCTAATTGCAGGATGGCCCCTGAAGTTATGCAACAACTGCATGGATATGATTTTAAGTACGTGCACGACCTTCTCAGTATTGTCCTTTCCTTTAGTTGAATCTGCATGGATATGGTTTTGACTTGACCTGTATTTTATGCCTTCTTCATTCAAGTATTTGTGTTGAAACACTTGTTCACTGAGGCACTAGTTCTTAAACATTTGGTCATTAGTGTTGTGTGACTTGTGTCTGACACTTAAATTTGTGCTGTTGTTTAACACCACTACTCGCGTTTGGGTTTTGTCTATCCTTTTGTATTCCTATCAAATTATCACAAGATTTATGTTTTTATAGAACTGATGACTAGAAGGGTTTTGCAACATTGTTACTAGTTATGCTTAGGCATCCATTTCGCCTTGTAGTGTTTCTCTAATTCAGCTGTTCTTTGTTTACTGACTCGTTGGTATATAATAACTTCCATCTGTAAACAGAGCAGATATTTGGTCTTTCGGGATAACAGCTCTCGAGCTTGCTCATGGTCATGCCCCATTTTCCAAATACCCTCCAATGAAGGTATTGTAATTTAACCATCTAATACTTGAGACCGAGTTGACAGTTGTCAGGATCCCTAAATATCTTGATTTGGAATTTTGTAGGTTCTTTTGATGACTTTGCAAAATGCACCACCAGGTCTTGACTATGAGAGAGATAAGCGATTCTCAAAGGTGGTAGTTCTTTTCTTTATTTTTTTGCTCTATTTCCTTACTAGCAAAGGGAGGGTGCATAGAGGGGGGTTGCAATTTAAAAAATAATAATAATTGCATGAGTTTAATATTGTGGTACTTTTTCAATGCTACAGTCTTTTAAAGAAATGGTTGCTGCATGCTTGGTGAAAGATCCTAAGAAACGACCCTCTTCCGAGAAACTTTTTAAGCATCCTTTTTTCAAGCATGCAAAATCATATGAATTTCTAGCTCGTACAGTACTTGATGGGCTGCCTTCACTGGGTGAACGTGTTAAGCTGCTCAAGGTTTGCTTTCTGATGCCACATTCTGAACAAGTATTTTTACTCAGAATTTATAGTCCCCAACCCAAATCTCAAGGATTAATATTTGTAGGCAAAAGAAGCAGATCTTCTTGTCCAGAACAAAGCTTTGTATGGGGACAAGGAGCAATTGTCCCAGGTAACAAATTGTTTTTCCTTATCATATCGCTCCTTTGTGCATAAAAAGTTAATGCCCACATCTCAAGGTTTTATTGATCTGTGCATAAAAACACTATACTAATGCTTAACATTTTCATTTTTTTTTTTTTGAACTGAAAACACCAAGAAATGTATAAAGTGTTAGATAATAGGATTTGGAATTGATTTTGGGTTAAGCTAGAGAACTTCTACAACATAAAGTTCATGCATCTGATTGGTTGTTGAATGTAGAGCTTTTGCATTTTGTCACCAAATATTTTGTTTTTCTTGGCGTTATGTAGTTATGCTTTCAGAGGGGTTTGTTTTTTTACTTATTGGCTTGATTGGTAGGTGATTATTGATAGTGCTGTGAATATAGGTAGATTCACATGAATTATAGGATGTGTCAAAGAGGTACCTGCTTAGTTCCACTTCTAGATAAGTCTGGTTAGTGTCAGTTATTGAAATAGATTGGTTTAGGGATTCGCTCCAGTAACTCACCATTTATAAGAAATCAAGGGTCAGTTTAGCTTCACTCACAAACCAAGCTTGCCTGGAGGTTTAATATAAGCTTGTCTCAATTAGTTTGTCAAAACTTGAAATCACGTTAGCTCTATGTGTTTTTGATATCGAAAAAGAACCTACAACAAATCCACATATGACAGAAATAAATAGCTAATGCATAGTAGGTTTACGGCTGTAACTAGTAAAATCTAACAAAGTAACAAATAATATCCTCAATCACGGATCCAGTCCTTAGAAATAAGGTCCAACGTGTTCAACTCTTAAACAAGACAGAATTTTGCTCCTAATAAAATTCGAGTTCCTCCTAGTGAAAATCTAACGACTTTTAATCTTTCTATAGAACAAAGCTATAATTCAAGGTTTAACAGAATTGACTTGGTAAACAACTAAACTAATCCACACTAACAAACTCTTAATTCAAATAAAATAGTTTGACTAAATTGCTTAAACTATATAAAAACTACTCCAAGATAGTTCAACTCTTCAAGATTTCCCAGCAACCTTTAATAACTGTCATGAAACTTAAAGAAAATGTCAATGGGGGTTTGCTATGCATCATTCTCCCTAGCGTTGTCAAGTAGCATCTAAAATGTAGCATAGATCTCATGATGCACTATTTTGAGCGGACCTTCTTTAATAGGTTTCATTTGTGACCATTGTGCTGATTTGAAGCTTCTATGCACTAAAGCATGTGGCTGTAGTACCACTTCATGTGATTCTAGATAAATTCATGTAATTATGTAAATAACTTGATATGTTTCTAACAGAAACTAGCTGAACTCCTTACAATGTTCACTCAGTTAAAATAACAGTAACGGTTCTAAGTTCAATTTAGGGCTTTACTTACCAACTCACAAACAATATAAGGTTAAGTTAAATTAACTTCAATAGGTACAAAACTCACCTTACTAAAATCTGGTTGCAGACACCTAACCTGTGTTATATATACTTGTATCTAGTTGCACTCACTAATTAAAATAGATCTTAGGTTTGGAGCACTGACCAACAAAAGAATAATGGAATTGACCCATCATACCCAAAACATTAAAATCAAATACAACCCCATGTCTTAGTTATATGAAACATAATAAAATAATCTGAAGTCTCTAGCTCGTATCAACCAAATTAAGGGATTGCATGTAAGGAGGAGTAGGGTTACTTTTATGTAGCTCCTCAATACAGGCATACAGCTACCTCTTTTCTTCCATGATGCACATGTATCTAATGCATATGCCATCACAACAACCTTTGCATATTTATCCTCATGTGCATCAAACTTCTAAGTGGTTTTGCGTGTGGGGTGGGGGGGGTGGGGGGGGGGGTAAGGGAATGAATTCATGCCACTACCACAAACTGAAAAACACCATCCTAATTCCACCACTAGCCGGAACTGCCACCCATAATACCTCTAGCCTCACCAATGTTGTACCCACCCTAGCCCCAAATCCCAGCAATTCAAACCATTACCACCATTAACCATTGTAATCTAATTTGAGCCAAGCACATATTTACCGACCAATTGATCATACCCCTCTATGTGCCACCACTAGAGTTGAGCCCTCTATCAAAAGCATTATACCGTCTACCAGCATTCAAGAATGAAAATAATAAAGAGATAAGTGTGAGGGTGATGCGCGATGCTAGCTGAGGAACAATATTTATGTTGACTTTGCAAGGGAGTGGAGGGCATTGGATGAAGGAAAGAAAGATCATCAAGGATTTGTTTTTTTCCTTTTATCTGAAACAAATGATACCTGAAGTTGTATTGGAATAATATGCATATGGTACTGAGTTACTTTCTTTCTGGGTTTTGGAGGCAGTTAAAGACTAGGTCAATTAGTCATGTTCCTTTTTATATCTTTTTTTTTTTTTCTGTATTTTTAATGTTATTGTAAAGGTCTGTCAAATCTTTTCTTTTTGTCCACCCTTGTTATTTCCTTTTGAATTATTTGTCAAAAACTGAACTGTTGTCGTTTTGTCTGTTTGTGGTCTTAGCATGAATATTGTACCCATTCTCTTTCTTTATTGTTTTCTTAGCAGCGAAAGACTTGGTTATATTCCCTTTTGAATCTATTCTACTAAAACCCTGTTTTCATTTTTGCAGCTTTGCTTTTTGTCAAATCTTTTCTTTTTTGGTTTTCCCCTATTATTTCCTTCTTAACTCTTTGTTGAAGACTAAGATCTGTTGCCTTTTCTGTATATTTGTGTGGCCATATATTATATTATTCTGTAATGTCTTGAGAATAATTAAACATCATTATATTAAAAAATTAGTTACTTGCTTTGTCAGCTATTCTTACAGCCCGTTTGCCGTTTGGTAGTAGGTGGGCTAATTGGTTATAAATGATGGTAATGGTATATAATTATGTTTAATTTGTGAAGATTTTTTTTTTCATAAAATAATTTCCATGGTATAATACTATAATGGCTTTGATTGATTACCATGGTCATGGAGTTCCATCCTCAACCATGTATTTTTCTTGATTTTGCATTTCTTTGTGATACCACTTCTAAAGTGGTGATAGTCTGATAGATCATAGATGGTAACAGAGAATTTATGAAGAAATCACAATTTTAGGGAGCACAAATCAATTCTTATATTAGCATGGATATTTCCATGCACGGTTAACTATAAATCCATTACCATTGCCTTTATCTATTACCATTAACCAAGTGGGCCATTAATGTATTCACTGTTGTTATTCTGTATGCTGTAAAATACATGTTAGAGGATGTTTCATGCACATCTTCCTCCGTAAATTCAGGATTCCATCTGATAGTTACTTTGTTCTAAGTTTTTTGTGTTATGTGCAGCAAGAGTACATTAGAGGCATTAGTGCCTGGAATTTCAACTTGGATGATTTGAAGAGTCAGGCAGCCCTTGTAAGCCTCTTTCTTCCCCTGTATTCACACCCATCTCCTCTTGGCATGCATGGATGCGTATATGCAAGTGTTGGTGGGAATTGTGAACTCATTTGTGGTTGTATGCAGCTGAACTGTCGTTTGCTGACACTATCTTGTTAATTCAAAGAGAATACTGAAATTTTGCTACAGATTCAAGATGATTACGACAATTCAACTGCAGAAAACCCTGATTTGGGGTTGAAACAAAAAAACAGGCTCGACGGTCACTCTTTTCCTGCAGATAAACCATCTTCTGAGGGGACTAATCATTCTAATACTTCAGATAGCCATGAGGTAACATCTAAATATTATTCATATTTTAAGTGATTGTAATATTTGTTTGTTGTCCAACTTAATTTACCTGCAATACTTCCTATTTCAGGATGGGTTTGATGATCTTGACAGCTTGGAGGGTTCACTGGCTTCTTTTCCTATTCAACCTCTACAGGCGCTTAAGTATGTTGGTCTTTCAATTCCTGTTTGTTGCCCTACTAGTTGCTTCAGCAAGAAGATTTCAATATCTTTTTCCATCAATAATTAATTGCTCTGTTTCAATAAGTTTAATGGATCTTTCATAGTGCTTAATTTTTTTTGTCCATATTGTATTGAGGACAAAAAGGGTTAGTGTTTAATCTTAAGAACTAACCTATCATGTTTTATGTGAACCATTTTAATGTGTAAATCTATCAAATCTATCAAAACTGATGGAAAATTGTGAGGATTACTACAACTGCACATTTAGTGGGCGTGTAATGAGAAAACCTATTGAAATGCTAGTATCACGGCTATCACCACAATTTTATCGTCTGGCTTTCCATTACAGAAAGTGAAAATTATGTGTGAAACATTAATCTTACTCAGTCAATTTTTGATGTCCTCAATTTCCACAGTTGTCCCATCACTTTTGAAGGGAAGACTATGGTAAACTAAGTCTGCCTATTGTAACTATGAAAATCCACTTGTTGTCTTGTTTATTTAGGGCCTTAGGCTTTGTCTTAAAGTAATGCAGAAATCAATGGTTTTCGCTTACATTATTATTATTTTCATTGTATAAATATTTCAATCGGTGTTTCTTGCAGAGGTTATTTTGATTTCGGCGATGATCACATGGCAAATATTGATGACAAAAATGCGTCTCTTCCTGATGCCGAAACACAATTTTACAAAATTGAAAAGGAGCAATTAGGAAGAACTGATTGTGACAACTTGGTCCGAAGTACTTCTCTGCCGCAACATGGTGTTACTGGGCAAAAAAAGGTTCTTAGTGGTCCTATCTTATATGATAATTTGAGCTCTTTAAAGAAGCACAACAGTGATGTGGACAGGTAATTCTCTCTTTTTCCCTATTTCAATGTTTTCTATCAGTAGAGTTTCATTTTTCTTCCTTCTGATTCTTATCATTTAATGGTGTATTTCTTTAATTCTAGCTATGAAGTATTTCCATCTTTTTTTTTTTTTTAACAAAGTCCAACTACCAGCGTTGACTGACAAATATAGCTGTGTAAATTTTTTTAAAAAGAAAATTCACATAGTTAACCGAAGCAAATGGCAGAGAGCACTCATTTGCCCTGTGTGTTAAAGAGTGTGATTGTCTCTCTTTCCTTGACATGTTAGTGAGCCTTTTTGGGCTGTTGGCTATGTTGTCCAGATACACCATACACATGTCAAATTGCGCTGTTATGAATTTGGTTGATTAGGTTTTGAGAACTACACATAGCATTATAGCAGACACGGTTACCTCTGAATTGATAGCAACAAACAGGGACCATATTCACCTCTGAATTGCCACTGGAAAGACGAAACATTAGTAATCAACTTGACAAATCCAAAATGAACCGGTACATTACAATAAAGAATTATAACCCAAACCAACATTAATCAATCAATTAGATGTACCTTTTATTGGTATCAACTATCAACTATCAACCAATAATACTATGAAACCACAAAGATTATATGTTTCTCCTCAATCTTTCACTAAAAAATATAGTTTTTGTCAGCACAATTATTAGTGAAACCAAGGACATTTTAGTAAAAAAAATCTATTGACTAAAATAGAAGATTCCATATGAGAACAAGTTTTTGAAACACCCAAAATGGAATACGGGAACAACATTAAGAAATGAAAGGAGTACCATCTAGTCTGATTTGTATGTATATGTAGAAATACTATCCAAATATTTATTGTTATATTTTGCACTGGTGTTCAAAAATATGTTTCAGTTGAATTCACTTGAGCAAAAATATTCTTTGGCTAGAAAGGAAAATTCCTTGGTGGACCTGCTGGCATATTATTTTAGACATTGAGATATGGTTAATGGCGGTTTGGCTCCTAGTTCAAGGCTGTTTATTCATAAAAGAGAAGAAAAGTATCAACACTATATAATCCCACCATATGCCTATTCAATAAATGCTTATTATCCTTCTAGCTTCCGCTATACTTGTAATTCGTGAATATCATCCCACCATATAGATATTGAAATTATTTGTTTAACATAATCGAATGCTATCTCCACTTTTCTCAAAAAAAAAAAAAAGTGTCTTGTTCATGAATATGCTGCACCATTCCCACCTGGTCTCTTCGGTCTCCCTGCCAATGCCTTGAAGCACTGATTATTATTGGCATCAAACCACTTGTAAATCGTGTGCATTTGTACAATCACTTCCAAATTCCAATCTCTTTCGCCTGATGTGCCTTTCTGATACTCCAATCGAATTGTTTTACTGAACCATGGCCAACTGGTTGCACCAGGTCATAAGTGAATTCCACTTTCTTTTCTTTTTTTCAAAAATTCAGCTTTTGCGTAGCTAGAAGTCTATTTAGTGGCATTGGTACAATGCTGGGGTCAATAATGGTTGTGGAGTAGATAAGGCAGTCAGACTATGTAGATGGTGGATGTTATGTAGAAGTTGGCATAAATGGTATTTTCAGTTGAGTAAATGGTGAGCTGCACACACTGATAGTGGCAGTATTGAATTTGCTAGTTTAAAGGTTTGTTATAGGTATAACCGTATAAATGATGATAAATTTGCAAGTGTTAGGTTTTTTCAATTATGGAATTGGAAATTCCTTGTGGATGAGGGGTCAAGGGTGTAGAGTGATGGAGATAGCTTGATCAAGAGGATCATATCAAGGAATGCATGCTTAAAGTGAAGGAAGAACCTCTCAAAAAAAGTTGAAGGATGTATCACAAAACATTATGTAGGAAGAATTGCGACTGCCCTTCTCCTATAGCTGATTTAACTAAAATCGCCCAAATTATATAACCTTTTCTAGTGATTTAATACAAAAAGAAATATTCACAACTCTTTTCAAACAGATTTATCCTGTTTCCTACATCTGTTAAATGGGTGTTTTCCTGTTCTTGTTTTTGTTTTTGTGTACAAGTCTATTAATACCATCTTACCTTTAATACGGGGTACTTTCTCTAGACTACTAATACAAACTAAGCTGTAGAGTATGAAGAGAGGGTAGTTAAATTAAGCAATTTTAAGCTAATCATAGATCCTTCTCTTCATTGTGACAATGTGCTAAAATTAAATTTGTAAAAGGGTTAGATACTTTCAATGTTTTGCTATTCCAGTATGGACTCTGGAAAGCAGTTTGTGATGCAAATAATTTGACACCTTTCATGTTGCAGCTAGGTGCTAACTACTAAGCCCTCTTAACACCCAGGTCCCATGAGGTGTGGCTTAGGACCCTTGTTTTTCTTTTCTTGGATAATGATAGTGCTGTTTGCTGCTATACCTCCCTTCCCCTCTCTTTCTGTGCAGTCCTATGTAATGATTAATTTGATAAAATTGATTTTGAATCACAGGGACAATGTGCAACCAAGGTATCCTGCTGATAGAAATTACAGTGGTCCAATCTCATATCGTCAAAGGAGAGACACAAATAACAATTTATTAGGTACTCAAGTATTCCAGATTTGATGTCTCTGAATGTATTTAATTTTTCTTTTCTTTGTGAAACAAATCTATTTTCTTTGTTAATGTAGTGGAGGATTCTTCCGAAGGATCTGTTGTTCAGCGCAAAGGTCGTTTTCAAGTCACTTCAGCTGACGTTAGTATGAAGGTATGTTTTTGTTGTTATGTTTCATGTAAACTTAGATCAAAGTTACTGAAGTTATTAGTCTGGAGTCTGGACTGGATTCGAACAAACACAAATGGAATATATTTTTTACCATGTTTCAAGTTTCAAGGCTCTATATGTTTTGAGCGAATTACTTTTGTGCCCCCCACCCAATGCTTAAAGCTGATCAATTTTTCATTAGTTACGCAAATTATTAGTTTGTCTTCATTGAATCCCTTGTCTCATATACCTTCAAATTGAGAAGGGCTTAACATTAGTTCAATTAGCTTCTCTCACTTAGTGAATAAATATAGCATGATCTACTACCTCTGATCCCTTAATTTTTGCTACATTTGGGTATTTTTACTTTTTATAAAAATTGTAATGGATGGGTAGGTAGTATGTGGGGTAGGAGTAAAAAGTAGCGACTAGAGAGGGTATGTGTGGGACCATTTACTTTTAAATGAAATGTAGCAAACTTTTGGGGACATCCTAAAGAGGAATATGTAGCAAACATTTAGGGACAGAGGATGTATGTTTCAGGTGTTTCACCAGCCAAAGTAAGGATCATTTATCTATTTTTTCTCAATAATCAAATTTGGATTCTGTTCTAAAGCTCTAAATTTTTTTCTTTTAAAAGAAAAAGATTCTAGAATCAAACAAAGCCGTTATCTTAAATTCAGTGTGCTCTACGAAATCTTAAATAAGATGTCTTCAAATAGGTAATTGAAATTAATTTTCTACGCTTCTGTTTGTCCTTGAAAATAATATTCTTTGAAATTAGCAAAAAAACTCAGTTATAATTATTAATTAGTTAGAATGGTCTACATTATTGCAAATCCAGTTTTATTCACTAACTAGGCATGGAAAAAAAAATCAGTTATAGTTGGCACCTGGCTGTGAAAAAATTAGTTTAATCAATGAAAAATTAATTTCAGCTCCTTTCAAAGAGTTGAAGATAACATCACCTAACTAAATCCTAGGAAAGCAAATATATTCAAATTAAATTCAAGTTACACTTGGAACCAAGATTTCCTGTATAATTAAAGGAGGATAAGTATATATGAATATTTTAACTTAGTGGAAAACGTAGATTCAAAAGCTTTAAATGCCTTAAATAGTTTTCCCAACAACACAACAACATGTGCAAGGTACTTTGAAGGCGAAGTAGAGTTTCTCCTTCGGTTTCCTACTTTGATCCAACCCTCTATAAACTGTCCATGTTGATTTAATTACGAAATTAAGCCTTGTATGCCATGTATTCATTCATTTGTGTAACACATGTGCTGGTGTACTAGATTGTGACATTGACATAATGCCTTGCACTGTGCCATGCTACATCTTTTTCCTTGCAGTGTCTTGCATTAGTGCTACTATTGTCATGCTTCACTGTAATTAAGCCATAAATGCTCGAGCACAAACAACCAAAAATTAGTGGAAGAGACTGTATTCTATGTTACTTGAACTCTGGTCCCCATGTTCAACATGGTTGCATGTACCAGATGTGTAACTTGGTAATTTTGTGATGTTTTATTCCCACATACACTTCAAGCAAATTTTGTGAATAATATCCTTGCATGGACTACAACTTGTAAAAATTTGAAGCAAATTTTGTGAATAATATCCCACATAAGACATGCAGCATATACTTGGTGATAGTGATTTAGATTATGGGATGCTGGGATGGAATATATCATTGCATTAGAGATACAAGTCATTGCTGTCTAATTTGCTAGTTTGAGTCTTAATGCTGCAATACTGCCTTGCTACCTAATTTGTTGAATTGTGCCAAAAACTACCAAACTGCTTTAATATTTTAACTTTTTTTTTGGTTTGTGGTTCAAGTTGACATTGTTATTAAGGATATAAGGGGGAGAGTTCTCAGGGGATGGAATCTCAGAACAAAGTAGTGAAAGAGGGAAAGAAAGGATCACAAAATCAAAATGCAGCAATATTTAGCATCTGTGTGTACTATGGATAGGAAATCTAACATTGTAAGGAAAGTAGTGAATATTCCTAAATGAAGTACGTAGTATATAAAAAAAATGCCAAATAACGATTTCTTATTTTAATTTTCAGTAAATCAACTAAAAAATCTCTGTTTCCATCTGTTGGTATTGCTCCCTGTAGTGAAATACTACTAATTATTAAGAGTGATCCATCCGTATACAATTTTAGTCCAAAGGATTGGATTTAATATTATTGTTGTTGGCAATAGGATGATAACCATCGCCATTTTACTCTCCTTAGGGTTCAACAAGCGCCACTGGTCTCATGTCTTCATACCTTCCTGCTAATTCAATCCTTCCAGCTTTACAGTCTATCTTGCAGCAGAACAATTTGCAAAGGGTATGCGTATATAATTTTTTTTTTCAATTGTGCTAATTATGGATGCATTTATTGTACTTCAAATATGTCTTTTTGTTTGGATGCAGGATGAGGTTATAAAATTGATGAAGTCTGTGGAGCAAGGTAATACCACCATATTTTCCTAATTTGCTGCTTATTAGTGAAAATCAGTTCTGTTTGCACTGATTCTTATGGCCTTACTTCCTTTCATGCTATGTAGGCAATCTTGGTGAGTCACTGGATGTAAATAATTCTGGCATTTCACAGGTATAAACCACTTACTAAAACTCAAATTGTCTTGCTTCTGAATCCGACACATTGACAATAGTGATAGTAAGTTAGCTCGAATTATCCGCTGGAGATGTCTAATATATGGTGTTAAATACAGAGCATGTACCATACGAAGTATTGGATCAAATTTTGAAAGCAAATAAACTTATTACGTTATGACATTTGCCTAATCTTAGGACCCATTTGGTTCACTGACCCATTCATCGAAGGTACACTAGTGAGTATCTAGAGGAAGGTACACTCTATACAAATGCAACCTATAATGAATAAATGTTCATTAAGTTGATGATGAATGTTCATTTGGTCTAATTTTGACATTTGAATAATGCTCATTAATTCTTATACTGATGATGTTCATTGGGGTTGGACTAATGTACATTGCATGAGTACCATTCTATTGGTACTCATACGTGTACCTTCTAATTTGTAAAATGAATCTATATATGACGATGTGATGTTTATTTGGAAAATTTATTTTTAATATTCCCACACATGACAGGCCATAAAACAGTTTCACCTTTTACTAATCTAAAAAAAATCACTCATTCTATTGTTACCTTATCATTTTTTTTACCTTCAAGTGATTGAAACGATAAAACTTGACACGCTCCTAAACCTCTTTGGGTTGTTTGGTGGGCAAACTGAGGAAAGGAAAAGGGGAATTGGGTCCCTAATTTCCTGACCCTGAGTACATGTTTGTGGTTTTTGTGTTTATATAGTCTGTTCCTGGCCCTTCAACTCTTAACCACAAGAAATTTATGTCACTAAAACTCAATTTCTTTACTTGTATTCCACATCGTATAGAACTAAAACCTACAGCGCATCAACACTATAACCTCCCAGGATTAGAAATTTAGATAAAGCCACACCAAGCACAAAGAGGAACATCTTCTTCTTCCTCTTGCGCTGTACCTTAATCCCAAAGCAATTGCACGAGGACTTCCTAAGAGGTCGCCCATCCTAGTACTATTCTCGGCCAACCACGGGGTCGGTGGGGTCGGCGGCATGGGAACACAAGGACTTCCCAGGAGGTCACCCATCCTAATACTATTCTCGTCCAACAATGTGCCTGGATGTGACATATTTTTACGTTGGCTGTCACAGGCCTACCACAACCTTCCTCCTTTATCCGGACTTAGGACCGGCAGCGGGAAACCCCACTGGCGGAGTTAAATTTAGATAAAGATCCATGAAAATATTATTTGGGCATTATGGCTGCAATTAGTGTGATCACTTTAAATCAGGTTCATCTGGTGTCTTTTGGTTTTGTGCACCATGGATTGGGCACTTGGCTTTACAAGAGAGAAAAATATTAATAAGGCTGTTCTGGGCTCCATTATGTGGGGTAAAAAATAGAGAAAGATTGTGCTATATAAAAAAAATGAAGCAAAGAAGTAGCTCAAACAAGAAGGAAAATGGAATAAAAATTAAGAGACAACGGGAACAGTACATTAGAATTTCGTTGCTTCCAATAGTTAAAACCATTCTGTCCCCATGTACAGAGAGAGCATGTCAGCCTTTTCTTTTACTTTTGTTTATATATTGGGAAATTCCCAGTGGTATACCCGAACTTTTTGGAAATCCCACTGGTATACCCGAGTTTTTTTTAATCCCAGAGGTGTACCTAATGTTAAACATAATTCCCAAAAGTAACCTTTTTGTTTAAAAATTGTTAAAAACACTAATCATGGTTAATAAATTGAAAAAAAAACAAAATAAAGGAAAAACAACCACAAATTGGGGGCAATCGGATCATTTTTTTGTAAAATCCGACCTCAAATCGGAACCCTTAAGGATAAAAATGACCCGTAAAACCTAAAGCGGACTATTTTTTTCACATAAATCAATGCGCGCAAAACGAGGCAAATGGGGAACGCAAATTGGGGGACAACCAGATCATTTTTTGCAAAATCTGACCTCATATCGAACCCCATAAGGGTAAAAATGACCCTTAAAACCTTCTGCGAACTATTTTTTCACGTAGATCAATGCGCACAAAACGTGGCGAATTGGGAACGCAAAGTGGGGGCATTCAAATCATTTTTTGCAAAATCCGACCTCAAATCAGATCTCGTAAGGAAAAAAATGACCCGTAAAACCATGAGCGGATTATTTTTTTCACGTAGATCAAAGCGCGCAAATCGATGCAAATCAGAAACGCAAATTGGGGGCAATCGGATCATTTTTTGCAAAAACCCATTAATTTAATATATTACTTGGTTTAATTTTTATTTTTTTAAAAAGAAAATTAAAAAAATTGTTAACCAAAGTTAAATCTAACCTTAAAATAGGTATATTCCAATACATTTAACGGAATATACCTTCTAAATGTAGCGGATGGGAATTAGACGTAATTTTAGGTATACCATTGGGATTAAAATAAACTCGGGTATACCAGTGGGATTTCGAAAAAGCTCGGGTATACCACTGGGAATTTCCCTTATATATTTTGTTAGTCTATGCCTTGAATCTTACTGTACCCTCTTCGTATAACTCATGACGGGGGGTCTTTCACTTCCTCAATATCAATAAATTTTCTTTCTCCTCTGCCCACGTAATCGACACATTGTCGGCGAACCACATAATGACATAAAGTTTGTGTGTTCTTTCTAATCTTTACCTTTTCTTTCTCACATCCATTACAGCATATTTCCTAAATTTCTAATGCATGAATAGTAAACAGTTCATAGTAATGCACTATGAAGCCTTTAACTTTGATTTTTATTTAACCAGTGAACCTAGATTTAAGTTTACTTCAGTGCTGTGTAGATGTGTATTGTAGCCTTGTAGGACTTTGAAACAAACCCTCATTGATTTAGTAACAGAAAACTTGTTTACACTAATGCCGAAAACAGGAGGGATCATAAATAATTTTAGCCATAACCAAAAACTTGCAGCATTTTGGTTCTTCATCCTTTTCCTGGTGGCCGACCTTGCAACAATTTTTGGATGGGAGGATTACCCTTTTGTTGTTAAAATATACCTAACCTTCTTACCGTCTTCATTTTTTTTTATGCTTTGATTTTCGCCATGGTCTGAATTGATCAACTCTGATAGTAATAAATTTTGAAAAACTTTTAGTCTCTACAAGTGAAGAGAAATTTGTTTTATAGTTTTACACCTCTATGAACGAGGGATTAGATTTGCCCACCAACCTCTATTGTTTCTAATACTATCACTTTTATTCCAACATCTCAAATTGTCTTTCAAGATCAGGATTTGCATCGATATCGTTTGGTCATTTCCCTCTATTGTTTCATGTTCCAACAACTTCACTAGATCATGTCTGTTGATACCAATTTTGTTGAAAGTATTAAGCAAAGTAAACGGAAATAGGAAAATAATGGCTTAGAAAACAAAATTGTAGATACATCTTATGATTTACTCCACTGTATTTTAATCTTACTGACTGAAATCAACTACTAACACTAACGTTCCTAAACAATAGGAACTAATAATTTGAAGCAGAAACTCTTAACATATAAATTGTTGTTGTGGAACGCATCCACTATCTATAGTTCCATACATGGCAAAATGTATTTACCTGTTGTTGACAGGTGACAGAAGCATCAGGCCAATTTTTTAATCTTACTGACTGAAATCAACTACTAACACTAACGTTCCTAAACAATAGGAACTAATAATTTGAAGCAGAAACTCTTAACATATAAATTGTTGTTGTGGAATGCATCCACTATCTATAGTTCCATACATGGCAAAATGTATTTAACTGTTGTTGACAGGTGACAGCAGCATCAGGCCAATTTTTTGATGATCTTGTTGTTTCAAAAGTGGTTTTTGAAAGACCAACCGAGTAAATTAAGGAAATTGTTATATGGTACCATGGGGTACCAAACTAAAATTTTCCTGTACTCTGACATGAAATTGAGATTATTTTTTCACAAAAATATTAATTCCTTTGTGATGTTAAAATTATTCATTCTGTGACTTTGTTTTCCTTATATCAGACATCGTCAGCCTCTGCAAGGGAGGGCGAACTTTTGGCTCAGGTTATGCAATTGCAGCACAGGTACTATTTGAAATCTAACATATATTTGCTGTGGTCGTCACTTCTAATTTTATGACCAAGGTTTATTGTTACAATTATGATTTAATTTTCACTTGGCTTCATGGCAGAATTGGGAGCCTGGTAGATGAGTTACAACGGCAAAAGCTAAAAAATGCTCAGGTAATTTGCGTTCTTTTATAAGCAGACAACAGATATATCGGTGTTGTTTAGAATTTTTTGTGCGTTTTGCTCATATTTGGGTGTTTGCCAGATTTTTTCCCTGGTATAATATATGAAAGCCCTATTCTGAAAAAAAAATAAATATTGGGATCAGCTAGAATTATATCAAGGGTATTGTTAAACATTGTCCGCATTTTACTTGCTAACGCTTGCATTTTTGTCAATCTTTCGTTCATCAAATCACACTCTCTCTTACATCTCTGCATTCTCTAGTGATAAGCAGCCAAGACCATCGGAAAATGTCAGAGGAGCCATCAGAAGTGCTGTAGTCGGCAGTTAGTTTTTTTTTTTAAGCGGAGCTCCTGATAAATCAGGCCTCGACCAAGGCAGGAGAGATAGGCGCCCCTACTTAGGAAGGGGCGCCTATAACAAGCGCCCAAGCCTTGCACCCCTTCATTGGTAGGGGGTGCTTGTCTCAGTCTCCCTTGCCTGGTGGGGGGCTGATATATTCAGTCTCCCTCGCTGTTGGTCATAGTAGGTTAGGTGATTCACCGAAGCAACGAGACCTTGAAAGCTGCTTTTTCAAAAAACTATCTGTCCCACCACAGCTGCTCCAACTTGTTCCAGTGGTGTTGGCTGCTCGTTGGTTGTTGTCCGGTATCACTTAGGGTCCGTTTACTTTGGTGTAAAACATTATCGATGTAAAATGATTTTCCATGAAAAATATTTTACGTTGGGAAACTCATTTTCATAGAAGTTTTCCATTGTTTACTTGCACGGAAAATAAGTTTTACTCCCAAATTTGGAGGAAAATGTTTCCAATAGGGTGTAAAATGAGTTTTCACCCAAAGTTTTACATTTTATTTTTTCACCCAAAGTAAACGATGTAACATAGGAAAACTGTTTTCATGCAAAACATTTTTCGCTCTAGTAAACGGACCCTTAGAGAGAGAGTAATTTTAGAACAAGGAAAAAAATGTCAAAACGCGGGCATTAGTAAGTAAAACTTAAGCGATGCGTAGCAGTTAACTATATGAAATATGAGGAGATATAGAAATATTCCGCGTATATTATAAATTTTGCCGCTAGTATAATCAACTGAAATGTTGGCCAAGGAACAACTATGATTGAACAAACTTGTGGATTGTCCTGTGTTGTTAGTCCTTCACTTAAGCTTCAAAATATAAAAACTACTCATTCCATAACGTGATTCAAGTACACATTTGGTTTTTATTTTATTTTTTGATAATAACCGCCTTATGTTTCATTTTTGTTAAATTTCACATTTTCACCACATTGTTGATGATTTCACCCAAAATTTTCATTTACAAAGCTCACATTTTACAGAGTGTTTGCGCTTCATAAAGTTTTTTGACCGATACAAACACTTGTAATAAGAAGAAGTTTGTAATATGTAAACTCCATAAATGATTTTTTTGGGCGGAATACTTAACAAGATTGTGAAATCTAACAAAAGGATGGGGTGTTTATTTCAATATTTCAATATTAATAATTTAGCCTTTTGTTTTCATGGTTGCATTTAGAATTTTTCTTTCATGACTACTTCATAAGCAGTAAGTAGTCATGCCTATTCACACTTCCTGAGATGGTTGTACTCCATCTTTACCATTCTTATCCTTTAGATTTCACGTGTTCATCTTCAATTCGAAAGGGGTGGAGGAGGAAAATCTTTGTGGACGACCACCGTGATAATCACTTTGATTCATGTAGCCGACCCCACTTATTGGAATAAGGCTTTGATTGATTAATCTTCAATTCGAAACAAAAACATATGTGATTCTATACTATCAGAAACAATAAAAGTTGATGTTGTATTATTACATCTTGAGACGAATTAAACATTGGGATGAGAATCCAATTCTGACCTTTTATTTATTCTAAACATTTGTTTGAGAAGAATATAAAAAAGGATACAAGGAATACCTCAAGGGTTTGATAATTGCATTAATGGGTTATGATTATTGATTAGTGGTTTCTGGGCAGTAACTGGCAGTGATTTCATACTTGTATAAACTGACCCATCTTACATTTTTGCAGCTGGAAAAGAAATTGATTACTAAGAGAGGGGAAAAGGCAACAGATTGATTTTAGGCAAGTGACTACATCTGCCTCCTACGGTTTCTGTTCTATCAATGACGGACCGTAATTTATGCCCTCGTGATGATGGGGAGTGATAATGAAGAATTGTTTCTATAATCTATAGGGAGGAAGATCTTCATAGCTTCCACAGGTGCACGACGCAATTTGCATCGTATTATTGTTGTAAGATATGTGAAACAAAGAAATTTTGAGTTGAAATTCTCTCTTTATTACAAATCTTTTCATTTTCCTTGATGTAATATAATATTGGTTGCTATAAAAGTATCTATCTCTCTATATGGTTGTAATTGAGAATGTGATTCGTTAGATTCGTCTCACCATACGTGAATTGAATCAGTACTCCATCAAAAGCAATAGTCCTTGACCTCTTTGGCAACGACACCAGTTTGCTACATTGTTGTCTTTTTGCACCACCATTATGATGGCCCAAAAGACTAAGCCGGGGTGGATGATGTGGTGGATTAGTGGAAAGCTACCACTAATGAAGGTTCTTTTGGGGAAGGAGGGTGCAGTAGTGATGGAGCTTAAAGTGTTGATATTGGATTTACTGAAAAACATTCAGGAGTTCAAAATATTCAAAAATTAAAATTAACTGCTTATTCCGAAATTATAAAAGATTAGCTCAACTTTGACCTGTCAATAATACTAATTAATTAGTACTCCCTCTATTCCCCTATGTTTATAATTAGGAGTAAAAGGTACAATATTTTATAGTTAATTCATACGAGACCACCAAATAAAAAAAATGGAAGATATTATTTTATTTTTTGTGTTTTTGTTATTAAGAAAATAGTTTGTTTAAATGTGGATATTTCTATAGAAATAATATAGCAAACTTTTTGAGATATCTAGAAAGAAAAATATAGCAATTTTAGAGGGTTGGAAGAAATATATATATATATATTAAATTTTTTGTACATATATTGCATTTTGAGTTGCTTATATTGACAATTATCTATTCTGAACTTTTTGAATGACCTATTTGATATGGAGTAATTCAATAGGTTGTATCAACTTTTGAATTGTTTTTTTTTTTTTAGGATAATGTGTTGGATAATAAGAAATCCTCGCAAATGCGTGCGGTGAGAATTGAACTCAGGACCTTGTGGCTGGAATTTTAAAGTCCTAACCACTGGAAGATAACTTCATTCTCACTTTTGAATTGTTTATGTCATCATATAATAATGCGGTTTTTTAATTGTGTATAAAATTCACATTGTACACTTGTAATATTGAAAATTCACCGGGTATCCTTTGAAGTTTGTGCAAAAAGTATCAATATGAACACACTGACGAACTTCCTTCATTAAGTAACAATCCATTCTTGCTTTATAGCCAACTTCGCATGCATAAAACACTAAGTTATCATTTTAACAATTTACAGATGAAATCGCCTAATATTTATGTCCAATTCTAGGGTCTTTTTAATATGTGAAAGAGGGAAAAAAAAACTAACAATGTTAAGAAAAGAAGGTGAAACATTGGGTTATTTTCCTTCAAAGTTTTTTCGGATATTTGTCAAAGCGCCACCAGTATACAAAGAGTAATAATGTAACATTCACTTAAAGCCATCTATCCCTAAAGGTATCCGATACATTTTGAATAAAACTTCAAGGATATATGGTGAATTTTCAAACTTACAGAGGTATACCGTAAATTTTCAAACTCAGCTTCTTAGCAGTACTTGTGCGTGTGTGTTTGTGCATCTTCGACTCGAAAACCAGCCATATTTGGCGACATCAACCGAAAGAACATACACAACAACAATCGGAAATTAGGAAATAGCAAAGAAAGACGGAATGAATGTAAATCAGATAATGAATTTTTATTATTACATCAAACAGTGCTTTATTTGTTGTCCATTCAAAGGTACTAGTTCAAATGTATTAGGCACTGCTGCTGACGGCGCCAGCTTCAGTCAGCAAAGGCACAAGCTTTCCTTCTTTGTGCATGGCCATAGTTTCTGTGAACCCCAAAATATAGTAGTAGAAACATTTAGTATAGTGCAGAGAAATAACATGAAGAATTAAGCAAGTTAGACTTGTACCATCACATCCACCGATATGGTTACCACCGATGAACACGTTTGGCACAGTTCTCTGCCCAGTCCACTGTGCGAGTGCTGCTTGTACCTCGCTTCCATCACCTGCACCCATCAGAGCCCCTAACTCATCAGCACCATGAATGACACTCACACATCTCAATTAAAGGATATTCAACTAGCTTATAATTTTTTTCTTTTTTTTAATGATAATTTGTGGGATATTAGGCCTTGAAACTGGGCCCTAACTAGCTTATAATTAGGGCAGGCAATATTATTCCAAATTTTTGAAAAAATAAAAGGAAAACGTTACCAACTATGGACGATTCTATTCTAAAGGTATCAAACTTTAGGAGTCATTTATTTCATAAGTATTCGACCAAAAATAATCTATCAAATCAATCGCATATGACGCATGAAACTATATTCCAGTTTTATAAGATGCAAAAAAAAATATTTATTGGAATAATTACATGTATTTATGTAATTAATTTCGAAAGTTGTTTTTGGTCGAATACCAATGAAATAAAAGACCCCTTAAAGTTAATACCTATGAGGAACAAAATATTATTGATACATGATACCTTTTAAAAAAAATCACCAATAGTTGGCACCTTTAAAAAAAACTACTCTAAAAAAAATAATTGCAGTGTGAATGATGTCCAACAATGATGGACTGGACTAACGGAAGCAAAATACACTGAACTGATATACATGTCTTATTTACAAACTTCTATCAGTCATAAACCTATCCAGTGATGTAATTGCCAACGTACTGCAGTGCAATATTATTAGTGGCTAAAGGTATGAAAGCATTGAAAACAATGGAGTCCTAACAGAACAATCAACACTAATATTTACATGTACAATTCTTGTGCATCTTTCTTAAAGGAGTGCCAAACCAATGCCTTAAATAGAACTGAACTTGCTAGACATTTAAAAACACATTGGTATTATGAATCAAGCAGTAAGAAGGAGAAGACCAATTTTATGACCGGGGTCAGTTAAAGTTATTCATGCCTCAACAAGTATAACAAGTGAAGAAGTAGACAGGATAACGGCTATTTTTCAACAAGGAGATCACGTTGGACTAATTGAGGCAATGAATGGAAATTTATATGGCTATAAGCCCAAGGTAGAAATCTGCATAATCAATTGAGCATAAATTGCATCAAGACATTTAAGAGGAGGGGGGGGGTCCAAAAATCAAATATGACCCAAGATTTTTGATGCTTTCAACATTGATGCATAATATATGACGAAAGTTAATTTGGGGACATTTAACTTCTAAACTATGAGGAATCACATCAATAGTAGCTAGGTAATCAAACGAAGTAATAATCAGACTTTGGCTCACTAATCAGGTAAAACTTCAATTGGGAATCAAAATAACCAGTTTGGGTTGCTATTTCCAAAGCAAGACAAAGGCACTAGCTGCCCGTTTGGTTAATAGTTATATTTCATAGTGATGGGAATGGATTCATATGTAATTTGGAAGGAAAATTAATAACCATTCCCATGGTGGTGCTAGTTTACCTCCAATTTATCTATAATTTTCTTCACAAACACCCATTCCCATCGAATACCACTCTTCCCAAGAGTAATGTCCGGTAATGGAAAATATGAAGAAAATTCAAGCTTGGGAATGGGAACTTGTTTCCAATTTTCCATGGAGATTATAAAGTTTTTTCGCTTGCTAAATTATGTTTAAGTTCATTCCCATGACCACGATTTTTTCAAACAACCAAACAGACCTTAGGTGTTATAACCAGAACCAAATAACACGCATGCAGTTATAGAACATGAGTGCTAAATGGACCAGAATTGCTTGGCCAAGGATATTACCAGAACACATGAAAAAGGAACAATAATCCAGATTTCAATTTTACCATATCTAAAATTTGTTCTTCCTACCAAAGAAGATTACAGAATTGCGAATAATCTATATTAGGGTTGATAAGTTCAATACATAACGATGAAATCATAAAAATGAATCAAACTAGGCATAAATCATGAGATGGAAAACTAACCCTCATTGTCCAATTCAATAGCCTTGAAAGAAGCGCCTAATTCAGATAACAGCTTCTTCACATTAACACAAAAAGGGCAGTACGATTTGCTGCATGAATTAAATTCATTATCAAACCAAAATTAAAAGGGGGAAAAATCATCAAACTTAGTAATAGTAATAATCATCTTGAAAGAAGAAAGAAATTTACCTGAAAACAACAACTGAATTTGATGAAACGATCTGCTTAGCTTTATCCATGGCCATAATTTTTATTCCTGAGATTGCAAATTAATTAGACAAAAGTGATGAATGTTGGATTATTGCTAGGGATTGAAATTTCAATTCTGTGAAATGAGACAGTTGACCTTGACCCTGTTTGGTAATGGTAATTGCCTAATTGGTAAAGGAATGTTTGAGCAAACTACCCAATTTGCCCTTCAATTAAAATGAGTGGATCCCTAAACATCGCTCAATTATTATTTATCGCCCTAATTTATGGGTAAAAGAAAGATAAAAATACATTTTTACAAAATCTACTATTACATCATAAAT
This sequence comes from Salicornia ramosissima, assembly GCA_951394345.1. NCBI lineage: Eukaryota > Viridiplantae > Streptophyta > Magnoliopsida > Caryophyllales > Amaranthaceae > Salicornia > Salicornia ramosissima. The sequence goes on along the minus strand of OX596235.1, from coordinate 58,564,189 downwards.
TACTGGTATCTAAGGTTAAGAGGAGTTGCAAAGTGGTGTCCACAACACCTACCTTGTATCGTACGAGTTCGAATGTGAGCACTTGCAACCCTTTCCCATATATGTATATCTCAAAAGGAGCATGTTTTGTTTCCTAATAAAAAATAAATTAGTGATATCTAAAAATAAAATTAATAATAAATATTTATGTGTATAAAATATAACTTATATAAAATATTAGAATAAAAATTGGTTAATTTATGTTTATTCATTCAAAAATCGTTTAATTTATGATAAATTTTAGAATAAAAATAGGACATCAATTAAAAAATGAGAAGTTTTAGAAGAAAATTTGGTTAATTTATAAGCAAATCAGGAAAAAGGAAAAAAATCGAAAGAACCTCTAATGAAAGGATAACGACAAGAACCTATATAATCAATCTCAATGGTATTGAGCGGAAAAAAAAATAAAACATGAATACAACTCAAAAAACATAGGATCACAAAACCATTACGACATATACACTTATTAAAAAGTTAGGAAGGGTTGATAAATGATAATGAATGTGACTATCCAACTACGTCCCAATGTATGCAACTATTGAATCCACTTATTATTGATATCACCTTTTCTACTCTATCTAAAGGAATAACTACTAGATTACGATAATTCCGACTTATAAATACCAAACCTATTCATAATAATAAGAAATACTACTCAAATAGTTCATTAAATGATGTCCAGACGTCTTGAGTTTGAAGTTCACGACACGTATCTGTAATAATTATTTTTTTTTTTCCCAAATGTATATACATGGGCTAAATTAAACCATTATTATATAATCATAAGACAAAAACAAAGATAATAAAAAATGTCATTGTCATTATAAAATTTAGTGCCACTCTAATGTTAATGTAGCCATGTAGGTCTCAATCTCTTGGAAAATTTGGTACCATCAAGGACAATAGAGCATTCCATTTGAGTATTTGACTGCACTGCACTCGTCTATGATTTGGATTGGTTGGTGTGACTACCTCTCCCCTCTCTCTCTCTTCCCTGTTTGATTGTGACTAATTTGTGATTTCTAAGTGTGTCTCTCTCACTCTGGGCTTGTTTGTTTTTCATCGTTCTACCATTACCAAATCAATCTCAAAACTCCAAACTTTCAATTTTTACACTCACATTTCTTTCTCTTTTTCTTCTTCGATAGTATAGACAGTATTGCAAGGAAGAAATATTCCTTAACTTGTTTTCAAAGTAAGCAACTTTTTCCATTGATAACAACCCCACTTACCCCTTTGGCCCTTTTCTATCTTGTTTTCTTAGATTCTTGCTTGATTGTTGAACCAGATTAACTGCAAATTCGATCTTATACCCCCCCCCCCACCCCCCCCCCACCCCCCCCCCCCCCCCCCCACATACGTTACGTTTTTCATGTCCTTTTTTCAGTGTACACTGCAAGATTTTGCCCCCTTTTATGGTAGATTACGAAGAACATCGCCGACAACTTTTTTTGTTTCTCATCTTGGGAGGTGTATTTACAAGAATTGAGGGATTTAAATAAGTATATCAGCTTTATATTTTGTGGGTAATTTGTTAAATCATGTTTTTTGGCGAAGAAATGAGGGATTTAAACAGGGTAAATTTGGTGGGATTAAGGTGTTTGATCTGATTTTTTATTTATTTTTCTTTTGGAGGGCTGTGAAGGAAGAAAAAAATGGAAGTTAGAAGAAGAAAAAGAGATATATTGTTGAGCAAATTGTACTCATTTGCATGTATTAGACCCTATTTTAATGAAGATCATTCACAAATAGGTCAGAGGGGTTATTCAAGGGTAGTGCATTGCAATGATCCAGATAACCCAGAAGCAATTCAGCTAAATTATAGGGGTAATTATGTGTCCACTACTAAATATACTGCTCTTAATTTCATACCAAAATCTTTGTTTGAGCAATTTAGGAGGGTTGCAAATTTGTATTTTCTTGTTGTAGCTTGTGTATCTTTTAGTCCTCTTGCACCTTATGCTGCTGTTAGTATTGCTTTTCCGTTGGCGGTTGTAATTATGGCTACCATGGCCAAAGAAGCTGTTGAGGATTGGAGGCGAAAAAAACAGGTCCATACTCTTCAACCTTTGCTTTGGAATTGCTATATATGGTTTTATATATTTATTTATGTATTGATTTTCTCAGAATGTATGCTTAAATTTGTTCTGTATGGAATTATAGTACCTACATTAAATTATTAATTGAAGTTAAGTATGCATTGCTATTTATGTTCAATACATGATTAATAGTAGGCAATCAGTGCTCGAGCAAACAATTGGCAACTACTCTGTATCTTAGCATAAGATATATATGTGCGACTAATTGCAATCCCATTATGCAACTTATATCATTAAGCGTTGAATGATATCTCGAAATCAAAAATTAAAACATTCTTAGTTTTAAAAAGTGCGCCTCGGGCGCGCCTAAGCCTTCTTTGCTCCCAGGTTCAGTGAAATGGAAGAAAAAAATAATTTGAAATAAATAAATAAATAGTTGTGCCTTGCGTACAAAAGGCGTGAGCCTTGCTTCTCAAAAAAAAAAAAAAAAAAAAACAGGCGTGAGCCTTGAGCTTCACGCTGGGCTCCAAGGGCCTTTTGCCCCTTGGTAACTAAGAAAACATTTACCTTTTCTTGTGATTCATCAATCTAGTTGTGTGATTTCTTTACAGTGGGGGCCAAAGTATCTAAGAATTGCTTTGTTGGATTACAAAGATCAATGATCTTTTTTCATCATGAACGGCGTTGTTATATGATCGTTGCTTTTTATGTAACATAGAGAATTCCTTGCTGATCATACAAAAGGTCTACTTGAACAAACCACTGAGGAATTGGGGATAGTAGATATTTCTTTGGTGAGTTGTATGGGTGAATATTGGTTCGCCGTTTATCTACACTAGCATACTTTCAAACACGTTAGCTTTACCACTGGTTGTTGGGGAGTATTTCACTAAATTATCAAGCTAATGAGATAGGCTTGTCAAAATGTGATTGAAAAATATTTCTAAATCAGTAGTTGTAGGCATCTGGGGGTTGAGCTAACCCGAAAGCCTTAGCCAATAACTGGCCAACAATTGAGAGTGCAAAGTTTTGCTAGTGAGGATGGAAGTCTGGACGAAGCTGTTTTTTATAGACTGTTTTCTGCCTTTGAGATTTGTTATAGCACAATGTTGGTGATATTTTCCTGAATTATGTTTTGCTTTGTAAGCTCCTGCTGAAAGACATTGTGTGAACTGGCTTCTTGTTTAGTTAATACAGGCAGGTGTTAACTATCAAAGGTCCATTAAGAAGTGCAAATAATGCTTAATTGCTTAGCATTTTGCTGGCCTCATTGCAGTATGCATTATAATGTAGGCTCATTGTTTGGGTGACTCATGAGAGAGGATGTCCATCATAGTTTGCTACTTGAATTGAGGCCATTTGGAGTTATTTCTAATAACTGAAGATATTCAAAGAAGCAAGTAAAATAAAATTGATGGAGAAAGACTGATACATATATAGAGCTAGAGAACAGGATTTGGAATTGGAGAAATAAGATAGGAGAGTAAAATTCAACAAGGAGAGAAGGGAAGAAGAGAGTATTATTCTTTGATTGTTTTGTGCTTCATTTAAAGTTGAAGTGTGAAGAGATGATAAAGTTAGGAAGAAATGAAGAACAACAACATTTGCTTGTACACTGGTATGTTGTACCCAAATTGTTGTACTATGCACCACAGTAACTTCTCCATGAGACGTTTCTTCATTTCAAAAACTGGGAATTCCGAGAAACTCAAAAACTTTGCAAAACCTTTTGAAGAAATGGGAATTTTTTTTGGCTAATTATGGCTACATAAAGCCCCTAAATTTGATATTCTAACCATTTAATTGAAAAACAAAGAGAATGGATGAATTTTTGATTTTTTATTCAATCCAAGTAGATTAAAATAAAATTTTGAAAACTTCTTTGTGATTAAAAAAAAAAAACTATCAATTTTCATCGTCACTTTTTAAATTGTTTCTTTCTCCATCTTAGAAAGGTTTACAAACTTTTTGGGTGCATATAGTTGTAGGAGAAATTTGAAGTATACCAGTAGAGGTATCTTATTAAGATGGTGAAAGTGATAGGTGATAGTGGGGTGATATCTTATTGTAGAAAGATTTACAAACTACTAGAGGATCTAACAATTCTTCTATCACAGCTCATTACTCAACAACACCTGTCCAGGACTATAACAACTTACTAGCAGTCATAACAGAATATCAGAATATTTAACAAATGTATATAAAAAAGCTATCATCACCTTTTCATCCTCCATCTTGGGCTGGGCACCTGGGACTCGCTTGGTGGTTTCACGGCACAATATAAAAGCATCATTTCTTGATTAGATAGATACAAGAATAAGAAGTGATCATTAGGATGAATTTTTACTTTCATTTGTTTCTGTAGTATGATACCTTAATGGTTACTCGGAAGATAGTCGTCATATCTTCTTTCATGTAGGAAAGTGCTCGCTCTGCCCCAAAAAGATTTTCATCTCTTTTTCGGGATATAGTAATACAAATGAAACTGATGGGCCATTTTGTCGTTTTGTGGAAAAGGGGAATTGGTTCGAAATAGTGGGTAATATTTATTGAGAGAGAGACAAGTGGTTGTGATTCTATATTTATAACGATTTTCTGGTAAGGTGTAACCTTTGTCATCAATTAACATGAAGTTTGGATTGAGATTATTTTACTGAATTAGATATTTTTTGTGTGTTTCAGTTATTCCTTGGTAGTTTGTATGTAGATTTTGGCCAACAAAATAATTAATAGTTACTGAAATTTTACAGGATATAGAGGCCAATAATCGTGAAGTTAAGTTGTTTGATATTAAAAAGAAAGACATTGTTAAAACGAAGTGGAAAGAACTAAGGGTTGGTGATATTGTTAAAGTGTATAAAGATGAATATTTTCCAGCTGATTTGCTCTTGCTTTCATCATTCTATGGAGATGGGATCTGCTATGTGGAGACCTCAAATCTTGATGGAGAAACTAATCTGAAGCTGAAGCAGGCTTTGGAAGTCACATCTTGCTTCCAAGATGAAGGATCTTTTTCTCATTTCAAGGCTGTGACCAAATGTGAGGATCCTAATGAAAATTTGTACTCTTTTGTTGGAACCTTCCACTATAATGAAACACAGTATCCTCTTTCTGTGCACCAACTTCTGCTGAGAGGCTCTAAACTTCGGAATACTGATTTTGTTTTTGGTGTGGTGATTTTCACTGGGCATGACACAAAAGTGATGCAAAATGCTATCAACCCACCATCGAAGAGGAGTGGGATTGAAAAGCGGTTGGATAAAATCATTTATATTCTTTTTAGTTTTCTTATTTTGATTGGCTTTACTGGGTCAGTTTTCTTTGGCATTATGACTACAGAGGATATTGATGCTGGGAAGTTGACAAGATGGTATCTTCGACCAGATAACACAGCTGTGTTTTATGACCCAAAAAGAGCTTCTTTGGCTGCCTTTCTACATTTTCTAACTGACCTCATGCTCTATGGTTACTTGATTCCCATCTCATTGTATATTTCCATTGAAATTGTGAAGGTCCTACAGTGTGTTTTTATAAATCAGGATCGCCATATGTACTATGAGGAAACTGACAGGCCTGCTCATGCACGGACATCTAATCTGAATGAGGAACTCGGTCAAGTTCATACCATATTATCTGACAAGACAGGTACACTAACGTGCAACTCTATGGAATTTGTCAAATGTTCCATAGCTGGCACTTCTTATGGTAAAGGGATGACAGAAGTAGAGATTGCTCTAGCAAGAAGACAAGGTCAGCAAATTCCCACTAGTGAACTGGATGCAGTGGGCGACAGCATGACCTCGGACAGGCCAGTGAAAGGTTTTAATTTCAAGGATGAACGTCTCACAAATGGAAGATGGGTCAATGAACTTCATTTGGATATGATACAGAATTTTTTTAGAGTTCTGGCTATCTGCCATACAGTCATTCCTGATGTCCATGAGGAAACAGGTCAACTTTCCTATGAAGCTGAATCACCTGATGAAGCAGCCTTCGTTATAGCTGCTAAGGAACTTGGTTTTGAGTTTTTCAAAAGGACACAAACAAGCATATCTTTGCATGAATTAGATCATGTAGCAGGGCAAATGGTTGACAGGTTGGCGTTTAGATTTATTGCTTGCCCTTCGATTTTATTTTTCCATATAACATATTCTGAGTCAAATTGTACAGAGAAATAAGCCATTTTTTTCCGTATCTGTTTTTGATATTTGCACAAGTCATAACATATTTTAATTGTGACCTATTAACTTTGAGGCAATTCAGCTTGTCTACTGACCTTATGCTCCATAACAAGTTATTTTGTGAGTATGGAAGTCATCTAGATGATGTATATACACAAAATGTAATATTGCTCAAGTTCTATCCTAGAAAACTTGGAAATACTGAATCTTAGTTTACCTGCAATGAATACAAGATTGAAGGTCTTCGTTCTTATGGAATGTTATACTCTAGGTTTGACAAGTACTTTCATTTAGGTGCATGCTTCCTTGATGATTTCAGAATCCCTTCTGAACTTATCGACACAGTTCAAAAAACACTAAGACATTTTGAACTCTAATTAGATTGATGGTCAATTCAACATAGATCAACGCAATTTAGTTTGGATTTTACTCGTCCTTGACTATGAGCTTACTTGTTCTGACATATGCATCTTTGTGTGTCGTGGCTGCTTGTAGGATGGAACCTGAGCTAATCTAAGATTTGTAAATTTCTTTTTAGAAAGATTAATCCGTTTGCTTTCAGGGTTTATGAACTTCTTCATGTCATAGAATTCAGTAGCTCACGCAAAAGAATGTCTGTAATCATCCGAAATGAAGAAAATGAGCTTCTTCTTTTGTGCAAAGGAGCAGACAGGTTGGAAAGAACACTTTTTTTTTTGCAAAACATGAGGACGCAGGTTTTTTGCTGGAGGTTTCTAAATGTTTTAATTCTTTTGTACTGAGTGTAGTGTTATGTTTGAAAGATTGTCTGAAGATGACCGGCTATATGAAGCTGAGACCAAAGCTCATATCAAACAATATGCAGAGGCAGGTTTGAGAACCTTGTTACTAACATATCGAAGCCTTGATGAAGAAGAGTTTAGAGTATGGGAGGAGGAATTTCAGAATGCCAAATCATCTGTAAGTGCTGACCGAGATGCGCTGGTCAATGCAGCTGCTGAAAAGATTGAAAAGGAGTTGATTCTCCTTGGTGCTACGGCTGTTGAGGATAAACTGCAAAAGGGGGTATAAGATTTAAGCACACTCTAGATGCTGTTCTATTTTATTTTAGCTGTCATTTGCATTTCTTTTTATTTGATTATACTGTCTGCTATCATAATAATAGTGGAGAGCTGAACTTTTTTTTTTTTTGAATTCAAGAAAATTGACCTGTTATCTTATATCTGTGCAACAGGTGCCTGATTGCATCGAGAAACTTTCCCAGGCAGGGATCAGGATATGGGTCCTAACTGGTGATAAGATGGAAACTGCGATTAACATTGGGTATGATGATGTTTTTGATTGAATCTTTGTTTGCTATGTTTATAAAATTTTTTGACTCAGTCCATTGTTTGTTTCAAGCAATTTATGTGCCAATATTTGAACAATTGCAGCTATGCTTGTAGCCTATTGAGGCAAGGAATGAAGCAAGTTGTGATATCACTAGATTCATCCGAACTAATTGCAGAGGAAAGGCGTGGTGACAAGGAAGCTCTTGCAAAGGTCGATGGGTATAGAAAATGTGTAAAAATTAAGTAAACAAAATTTCTTATGAAATGCTTAATTTTTTTTACCATTTCAGGCCTCCTTGGAGAGTGTAAGAAAGCAAATAAATGATGCCAAGTCTCAAATTAAACCTGCTAAGGGAACTTCTACTGAATTTGGATTGATAATCGATGGAAAGTCACTATCTTTTGCTCTAGATAAAGAACTAGAGAGAGATTTTCTAGAGCTTGCAACTGGCTGTGATTCTGTTATATGCTGCCGCTCTTCACCCAAACAGAAAGCTCTTGTAAGCTTCTCTTTTGCTGGAAAGAACTGAATGCCCTTTAAATATAAGTGGATTGTCAGTTGCAATTGTTACTGACCCCAAAATAATCTGATAAAGATGTAATGCAGGTAGCAAGATTGGTCAAAACAGGAACAGGTAAAACAACGTTGGCGATTGGTGATGGGGCCAATGACGTTGGCATGATCCAGGAAGCTCATATTGGAGTTGGTATCAGTGGTGTTGAAGGAATGCAGGTAACTGTTCCTTGCCTATACTTGCCTTTTCCTTCAGTTTGGAGCGATGATAATACACATAACTTGTCAAAAAAATTTACTCGTAGATTAAGGGGTGGTCCATCAATTTATAAGGCAACTTCCAATGAGAAGTTGGGAGCTTTAGGGCTTGTTTACTTTAGCTGAATAGAGTTGTGCTGAACTGACCTATGCTGAACTGAACTGAATAGAGCTGAAAGTAATATTTTATAAGAGAAGGAAATTGAGAGTTGAACTGAACTGAGCTGAAGTAAACAGGTCCTTAGAGTTGCATAACCTTATAATATCAAAGAGTGAGTAATAGAAGAAGTGACATTATAGATGCCTAATATATTAAATATTCCTCCCATACCATTAAGAAGTTACTTCTTTTCATTATGAACCATTCCATTAACAACTTACCTCTTTTATTTTATTCCCTTTTTGGTAACTTTTTAATATTTTAATTTTTTTTGGGTGAACCATGAACTACCATATAGGGATCGCATACTACCAATTACTAATTATTAATTGTCAATTACTGAACGTTTGTTAAATCTCATTTGTATCCAATTGTCAATCATTTTTTTTTATCACAATCACAATTTGCAAGGATAAAAGTTAATATGGTCACACAGGCAAGCTTCCCTTTGACCTCTTCTCTAGCTGCAGAACAAATTGGATTCATTGATTATAATCTATATCTCAAGCATTTGATCCCCTCATATCACATAGTTGGAGTTCCTTTCTATAGTTGCCTTGGTAACATTGCCATCATCAGTGGATCTGTATCTGCATGGGATATTTACCTTTACAGTGGAACAATGATTGATTTACTTAGATTATTATTCACTTTTTTACTTGTCCAGGCTGCTATGTCAAGTGATGTCAACATTGCTCAATTTCGTTTTCTTGAGCGCTTATTGCTTCTGCATGGTCACTGGTGTTACAGACGTATATCAATGATGGTAATTACCCACTGTTTCTGTAATGATGAAGCTGAATTGAATTGATGTGTATGTGAATGTTATAACTTTTTTCTCCTTGCTTTTGTCTGTCTTGTTAAGTGCAGATATGCTACTACTTCTACAAGAACATTACATTTGGGCTAACACTTTTTTGGTTCGAAACACATTCATCTTTTTCTGCCCAGCCTGCTTATAATGATTGGTACATGTCAACCTATAATGTCTTTTTCACTGCACTTCCTGTTATTGCCCTTGGTGTATTTGACCAGGATGTTTCCGCGCGCTTTTGCCTCAAGGTAATACTGTAAAATTAAACTGCCAATAGCTTGACTACGCACTGAAGTGACATTAGTGTAAAGGAAAAATTGGCTAAAACAACACAACCTTTGGGTTGAATGCAATAAACAGCACTACCTAAAGCGGGTGTGAGGGGTAACAAAACTTTTAGAGTTGGGTGCAGCCTGTAACATAAAAGATGCCGGAGCACTGGAGATTACATTGGAAAGTTGTGTACACTGCTGTCCTTCAGCGGAATCTTTTGAGTTCGGTGCGACCTATTGCTCAACTTTTTGAGTTTACTGCACTTTCTGGTGAATCTCTGATGTTTGGGGATCTTTTATGCCACATGCTCCACCTTTCTTAAAAGGTTGTGCTACCCTTTGCAATCACTTTAGTTAGTGCTATTTCTTGCACCCAACCCGAAGGTTGTGTTGTTTGGACCAATTTTTCCAAGTATCAACGACTCACCGTAATTTTTTACCGGTTTTTGCAGTTTCCTTTTTTATATACTGAAGGTATCCAGAACAAGCTTTACAGTTGGCCCCGCATACTCGGATGGATGTTTAATGGTGTCATTAGCTCAATCATTATCTTCTTCATGACCACCAATTGCCTAAAGGATCAAGCATTTCGAAGTGATGGCCAAGTGGTTGACTTCTCATTATTTGCTGCTACAATGTACAGTTGCATAGTCTGGACAGTCAATTGTCAAATGGCACTCTTCATCACTTACTTCACATGGATGCAGCATTTTGTGATATGGGGTAGTATTCTTCTGTGGTACATTTTCTTGCTAATCTATGGCTCCCTAACGCCTACTTTTTCAAAGACGGCTTATATGACTTTACTAGAGGTCTGCGCTCCTAGTCCTATATATTGGATTGTTATTATCATTGTTGTTTTCTCTTCTCTTCTTCCTTATTTTGCCTACAGAGCTCTGCAGTCGTGGCTTCGGCCATTGCCTCATGAAGTCATCCAAGTTAAACGGTATGAAGGTACCATAGATGATGTAAGGAATGGAACTTAGGATTTAGATTAGAGCTTCAAAGAAAATTTGTAGTTCAGCATTTTATTTTGAAACCCTTCTATTTCTGTCATTTTTTTTATTGTTTTATGTGCCGAGTTGTTGTATATAGTAGAGATGTGTTCCTTGTGAAATGTTCATTTATTTTATAAATATATAAGGTGTACTTTGATTGTTTTTGGAAATTGTGATGATTGTTGAGTTGTTTGGACTATCTATAAGGAATTCTCTAACCATGTAACTGTGTCTCTGTTCATTTTAGTTGGAAAAGAAAATACTTCATCGGTTTTAAAATTTTTGCAACAATTTTGTTTTTGACACAATTTATAGTTTTCAATTTGACTGTAATTTATCACTTACACAAAAAGAAAAATAGTCATGTGGAGTCTCGTTGGATTCGTCTCAACATATAGTTTTTTATCATCTAGTGTTTATATTTTTTACAAATACATAATTAGAGATATTAATCTTCAAATTTTTGTCTCGACATGCATAAAAATGCATTTGTTGCAATAATTTGAAAACGAAGGAAGTAATAGATTTGGGTTGGGACTATATTGTTAGGGTATTCAGTATTCCCAATATATTTTACTCACCCATTTTTTTAGAGAAAAAAAATGTGTCATATATGATTCAAACTATATTTGAGGGGAGGTTTGTCAGTAAAATAAATCGTTAACCTCTCTATATTCAAACACAAAAAGCATGATATTTACTTCCCAAAAAAAAGTGTTGGCTAAAATATTGCAAGCCAAAACATGATTTATTGAATGTGAATTAACTCAATTTTGATATGAAAAAGTGTTTGAATGATGACATACATGTAGGAGATTTCTTAAGCAATATATTCGGCTATTTTTGTGCAGTGCATGAATTATAATCAATATTTATTACGATATATAATCTTATACAAAGTTAATTTCTTTGCATTATTAGTAAATAATTTCAAGTTAATCACAATTAAGCTCTACTATCATCAAATGTCATTAGCCAGGTTACTTTTTTTTTCTCTTGACCTAAACCAAATTATGAACAGCTCATTCCAAATTATTAACGATAAAAAAAACTCCAAAATCAAAACCTACAATTCACCTTTTTGTGCTTCCCCGCTCATTTTGAGGTCATGAAACAAAATTGGTGGAAACTTTTCTGAGGGTTTCCCTGGGTCGTCCTACGCGTCCAAATAAGTTTTCGACCACACCGGATGACGTTTATTCGGTATATTTGCGGTTATTCGCTTATAAGGGTTACACATTCTATGTTTTGGGCTCAAAGTACTCGAGAGTTCTCCTTTGGAAACCCCCGACATGTGGAGAGAAGTTGGGGCAAATTTAGGGACCTTTGATCCGATCACCAAAAATGGCGAAATCAAAGCATATAATTCACTGTTTTTTAGCTTACCAGGCTATATCGGTTCCCAGTAAGAAAAAAGGCCGAAAATCTTCAAGGCGTTTTCGTGGTTCATGATATTCGCCCACAGAAGTTTTCAGTCACAATGGGGACATGCGTGGGTTAAAATTCACATACAATACCAATACGAGATTCTACATTATTCGATGTTTTTACGATAAGACGATTGTAAGACTCCGCACTCTGTATTTTCGGCTCAAATTCAAGCTTTATAATTCAAGCTTTCAGGGTTCTCAAAGCTCTAGGAATGCATGCACCAAAATGAGCAATTATAAGTGCATAGTTGTTATACATGTAACAACTAAAGGACAAACACTTTTTATCATTTTTGATTGGAAAAGACAAAAAAAAAAAGTGTTTGTTAGTTGTTATACATATATAACAACTATGCATCAATAATTTCTCCACCAAAACAACCACTAGGAGTTGAAACCAAAATTAATAATCCATGTTTTCCACGATTCTCATGCTCATGAATGAAAATATCTCAGATATTGTGGTGATGTCCTTGGATGATGGAAAGCTAATAGCATGATTATCAGATGTTGAGTAATATGATGGACCCAAAAGAACCAAACTACAACACAACCCCAACGTGGTAAATGTTGATGCACATTTAAGGGAAGAAGGGGGAATCATGGTTGCCGCCGTAGGGGTGCTTATCAAGCGAGTCGATCTCGAGCTGGGGGTTGCTCGACTCGTGCTCGTTAGGTTTCGAGTCGAGCTCGAGTCAATAACGAGTTGCTCGTTTAATGTTTTGGCCCTATTGAATTTCAATTTTTTTTAAAGAAAAATTAATGATTATGTTGCTTTTTCTTTAGATAATTATTTATTCTTAAAGTGTATTAATATATTATATTAAGTGTCAAACAAATTTTTCTTTATTTATTATATTAAATTATTTTCAATGATTTCACATTGAAGATTTTTTATTAATCTGTAAATTTATCGAGTTTCGAGCTAATTCGAGCAAGCACGAACCATATCGAGTCGAGCTTTGACCAAACTTTGACCTAGTCGAGCTCGAGTAGTTCGCGAGCTGATCAGCTTAATAAGCAACCCCTAGTGGTTGGTGTTGTGGTTTGTGACGCTAGTGGCAGACTAGTAGGGGCTAGACAAAAGCGGCTAGAGGTTTGGTGGAGCGCGGAGTGGGCTGAAGGGGCTGCAGCGGTCTTCAACATCGAGCTGGTTCAGCAGTTAGGCTTCACGAAAGTGACCCTTGAAGGTAGACCTGTCAAACAGGTTGGGTCGGGTTTGTGTAAAATAGTTGCTGGTTCAGGTTGTACCGGGTTGGGTGTTAGCGGGTTCAGGTCAGTATTAGCTTTTTTATAACCCAAATTTTTCGAGTTCGGGTTGACCCAGCAGGTTGGGAAGTTTTATAACGCCCTTTAGTTTTTCATATTTAAATGTAATATATGTACTAAACTGTACCTTAAGCGTTCTAAAAAGTACAAATTAAAATAAATATCTTCATTAATAGCTAATTCATGGTAAATATTGATGTTGTGGTCCAATAAAAACAATTTTAAATTCAAAGTTTTAATGCTAAGAAGTGTTTTTGCTTACATTTTCCTATAATATCATAAGTTTAATACATTTTAAATCATTTTCGGGTCGGGTCGGGTTAAGAGCGGGTTGTGCTTAACGAGTTCAAAACGGGTTTGAGTTTTTTGTCAAAACCCACTATTTACGGATCGAGTTTACTGGGTTTATCAGGTCGGGTTGAAAATTAACAGTGCTACTTGAAGGTGATGCAGCTCTGGTGGTAGACACCATTAACAACAACAAGCAAGGCTTGGCTCCAAACTTTCTCTTTTATGATGCAGTTAGAAGTATGATAGTTAGTTTTGAGGAATTCAATTATATAAGCATGGTGGAAATTCCATAGCTCATTTTGTAGCTAGAATGTTTATGAAAAATTGCCTGGTAGCTTTTTTTTTGTGATAACTTTCCTTAGGATCTGACTCATTTGGCAGATGGTAATTTGATAATATAAAATTGCTTTTCCCTCAAAAAAAAAAAAAAAAAACAAACCAGTCCCAAAACAACTTCCAAAGAGTCAGAAAAAGAAAGTTATAGTAATTCACTTTTTTAAAGCTTGTTGAGGTTCTCATCATGGCTTATGAAAGAAAATATCCAAAAATAATGCAGTAGTCGTTAGGTGTAACACCCTTGTCCTTGGATGACCAGAAGCTTAATACTCCCTCCATAACATATTAATGACAACGATTTGACATAAAGTAGAGAGGAAAAATGTCAAATCGTTGCCATTAATATATTACGGAGGGAGTAGTAGATATTATATTTTCCCCAAGCCGATGCTTAGTTTTTTAAATAAAATACAAAATATTATTAATTAAATCAATTATTAAAAAAAATATAGGAATATCAATTAATAAATGTCAACTTAAAAAAAAAAACACTTTTATTAACATCCATTAATTTTTTTTTATGCAATTAATTAAAAAAGTAGAGTTGGAAGGAAAATTTGGGCATGGTTGTTGCTTTGTTAATAGTTATTATTACTATTCTAGATTATACTCTTTGGTGTCCTAGCCCGCAAGAATTTGCTTTAGTGTAATACTCACCCAAATTGCCTCTATTAACTTGAGGAATCCACCTCTATATAAACAAAGATTCATTCTCCTTGACTTTCGACGTGAAATAATCAAGATCTTAGGCACCCTCTCCCCTCCTTTAAGGAGTCTACTTTCCCATAGGCACTAATAAACACCGAAAACGACTCTAATATTATCCAGATATTTCATTGGAATTAGGCAAAATTTCCATGTCTTGGAATTAACACATACACCCAAATGTTTAATGGATGTTGCTTATGTAGTGATGAAACCAATAAAGAGTAAGTAGGAAAATAAGGATTTGAGCTGACTTTCTAGAGACTAGACCTCCAATCTCACATATTTTCCCAATTTCTAATATATGCAGATCACTTTAGGGTTTCTAATCAACACTACTAATTCCTACTTGTGAAAGTGTGAACTCTGAAACATGATAACTCATTTGACTAAATGAAAAGGCTCTAAGGCTTTATGCAAGCAAAAGACTATTGACAAATCCAACACATACCCTTCAAACCAAGGAAAATCCAACTCCTTTGAAGAAACCTCCAGAATCTTAAACTTCCTATCAAAATACCCCAAACCCTTTCCCTTTCCTCTCTTCTTGAGGTCTTGCCCCTTACCCCGCCACCCTTCAATAGTAAGGCATCACCAACTATAGAGTATAGATGTTCACATCTTCCCAAAGCAAAGTATTAGAATTTAGAATAGAACCAATTTGATCTGGAGCTTGAAGAGCATCTAAGAGATCCTTTACCACAGAGACAAACTTCCTAATACTACAACAAGCAAACAAGGAAAGAAGCTAGCAAGAAGCCAAGGACAAACAGAAGCCTCACTTCCTCGTTTAGAAGGCACAGAGAATAAAAGGCTCATAATGGTCCTAAGGTTTAAGGAGTATATTATTAATTTTGCAAAATCCATGGGATACAAAGGTATACATGCATGTAAATATCAAAACTTGGGGTACTAAATAGGACATGAAATTTTCCAGAAAAATAGCAGTATTCATTAGGGCACTAGATATATAACTAGATATATAACTCGAATCTGAAAATATCCAAGTAAAATAAGCACTCAAGTGTCATACTTGCAGAAGATATATATGACATAGATAGTCATCACATAATCCAAATCTATATATATACCTATACATACACGCATGTTTTCAATGTTCTTTTCTAAAGCAAATGAAATGAAATTCATACTTCATATATATATTTCGCGAATGGTGCACCCAGGTGCAACCATGCAACTAAATTTAAAAAAGAGCATTCATATTAATATATTATGGCATTTAGAAAATCTATATTGAACCTTTTGAACATTCGTGTTTTACATTTAGACCACTCAATTTTGTAAAACAAGTGTTTTGAAAGTAAAACATAAGTGTTCTAAATGCATAACATAAATGTTCTAAACATATGACATTAATGTTCTATTTTAGGAGCATGTACATGGTGATCACCCAACACCCGGGTGTAGAAAGAAATTTTCATCAAATATAAGTATGGCATTAATGCAATGTCCAGTTCTAGATCATTAAAAGTTTATGTTTTTAAAACCAAGGAATACATTGGGGCAAATGGGGTTGGAAATAAAAAAGGAATTTTTCATCACAGTTAAAAGGAAATTACTTTCCCACAAAGCATTATATTTAGAACAGAATACTCCTAGCTCAACTAGCCCTGATTTCCAAGTATAACAGAACACCCCATATACGATACCATTGATCTCATTCGCCATAGCTTCTCCCTTCATCTTATACAGAAAAGAAAATTACATACTCCATACAAACTAATTCTCAGTGATCACAAATGAGAAAGCTTTAACACATAGCAACTAAATACCAAACTATTTAACAACAAATTAATCTAATCACCCAATTTACTCACCCTGTTTCAATTTATTCTTTATGTTTGGTATTTTGGATATTCATTATACAGAAGACATAGCATATTCAAATGAAATCTTGTTAGTTTCGTCAAAATGTGTGGTTTGTTAATATGTATTTTTCACAATCTTTTATAGTTAGTACAATATATTAACATTTAAACCTGTGCATTGAAAACGGTGCAAAAATCACCATATTCAAATTATCATTAACCTAAACTTCATAACAGCAGAACAAGCAACAATATAAAACTAAAAACAAAAATGGTAATAAGAACAACAAAATTTAAGGCTGTTCGCAGGCAAAGCCCAATCTGTTTCTGTAATATTATTACCCACCTACACAAACAAAAGGTTTTACAGCGTACAACCAAACATATAACTTCAGCATGTACTTCCAATCATGCCCATTAATACTAGTAATAATCATATGAGATATGACACCATAAAAATAATTGAAGCAAACAAAATTCAACACCCCCCCATTTCATTTTTTATCAGCTAATTGATTCAAGGATACCAAAAATTTTTGAAATTTCAACAAATTGACAAAAAAAAACCTATTAAACAGGAACATATCTCTTCAAGGCGTGCTTCATACCAACAGTACAACCAACAAGTAACCCACCAACAGCACCAGCAACAGCTGCAGCACGGGGTCCTGATGCGGCCTTGTAGATAACACCAGTAGCAAGACCAGCTGCAACACTATTAGCAACATCATCGGTATCTCTCAACTTAACCATCCCACTTTCAAGAGCAGCATACATGAGCCCAACGACACCCGCACGGTTACCCCATTGACGGCCCGTGAGACCCGAAGAGTTTAAAACGCGATTAACACGGAGTTTGAGGGTGTCCCCGTGTTCAGAAGCACGGACTGCGTCAATGAGACCCTTGGAAGCGCCAGAAGATGCGCCGAGCAAGTAGCCACAGCCGGTGTAGTAGGTGAGGTTTTCGCCCCAAGATCTGCGTTGATGAACGGCTTCTTCATGGAAGAGATATTCAGGTTGCGTGGGAAGTTGGTAGAGTTTTTGTACTGGGGTTTCTAGGTCTTGGTAAGGGTTGTATAGACGATGTCGGTGATTTTCTTTGTTGTCATCTTGTTGATTGAACGACATTATTATTTAAGGTTTAATTGAATTAAAAGGGATTTTTAGGGTTAGGGTTAGGGTTTGCTGAGAGATGATCGATGGACAGAGATGAAGAAAATGTCTCTGGAATTTTCTCTCTCTACTTTGAGGGTGGGTTGATTGCGGAGAGAAGAAAGAGGAGGCGTCGAAATTAGGCAGTGAGATTTGGGAACATGAGGATGCCAACAAAGAGGTGATCATGGGCCGGATCGGGCCGGGCCAGGTGAGACCAGGCCCAATGCAATAAATGAAGTCCAATAGTGGGTCAGGTTGGGTCGGGCTTGGTTCGGGTCTAAATCTGTCGCTCAAAGTTCAAAAATTTAATGTGTTTGGCCGGTTTTGAGTTTTCCAGGCCGGATGAGAAAAAAAAAAACCTAAATTTAAGTGTCCAAAACATGCATAAAGAAATGAAAAAATCGAGTCGCGTTGGGCCAGGTTCGGACCTAATATGCATGTTTCCAGCCAGCAAAAAAATCGGGCCGGATCGGACCGAGCTAATTTTGATTATGTCTACGAGGAACGTAGCGGGTGTTGGGAGAGTTTCCCACCCAATAAGGGTCTGACCCGACTCGAATTTAGATAGTTGGATCCAAATTGAATTTTGGAAATCGAATAAAGTATTTTTTTATTAAAAAAAAGGAAAAATTACTTTTAAAGCTATGGATTATATGCGATCCAATTCTAAAAGTACAAACTTTGAATTATATCTGAACAGTGTCAACTATGAACTTTAGTTGCAACTGGAGGTATTAATGAGTAAGTTTGGAACTTGCGTTAATGCGTGTATCTTTAGTAATAGTTATTAGGATTTTTATTTTCAAAGGCATTGAAACGTCACCGCATTGACCATTAACAAAGTTAAAAATTTACTAATAACTCCCATTGCAAATAAATGTCATAGTTGGTACTGCTCATATATAATTGAAAGTTCATATATTTAGAATTGGACTGCCCATAGTTCATGCCTTTAAAAGTAATTTTTTTTGAAAAAAAAAAATCTCCATTAAGGGGTGCAAATTTAGTGTACAAATTAAGGGGTGCTTATGTGTATGAATAGAAATATAGAATTGTACCCATGTTATGTACATTAGTACAATTTGAACGAACATAATGAACATTAATTAATTGTGAGTTACTTTTATATAGGAAATACCTTTGTCTAGGTACTCATGAGTGTACATTTTAATTTGTACTTCGTAATTGTTGTTCATCTGTAAGTGTCGTGAACATTTATTGTTTAGTTGGTGAACATTGCATTTTTGGTGATCATTTGTGCTTTATGTGACGAATAATTATATTTAATTGGTAATTTGTAAGTGTTATGAACTTGGTTAAGATTTGTATAAGTTGGTCAACATTATAAAACATAAATTTAAAGGTGATATTATAGCAAATATATGTTGAATATTTGTGCACAATCGTGTGAACATTGCTCTTTTAGGGTCTTTTTACTTCAACTGAATTAAACTGAACTGAATACAATTGAAATTATTATTATAAGAGAAGGAAATTGAGAACTGAACAGAACATAACTGAATACAGCTTAAAGTAATATTTTATAAGGGAAGGAAATTGAGAGCTGGATTGAACTAAATTTAACCTGAAGTAAACAGACCCTTAGTGTGTGAACATTTATAAAATGAGATAAAACGTGTGATTTTTTTCAAGAATTGTGACGTGTGAGACCACAAACAGCTGACATATCCAAGTGCATATATTACATATCTCATTTGCTAAATACCGCCCGAATTTACTTAATACTGCCCGTATTTTAACCTTAACTTCCTAAAATACCCTTACTTATATTTATATACCCTTACTTATATTTATATAACCCAAAATAACTCTCATCCCCTCCCTTCACCCTCACCTACTGCTAACCCCTATCCCTTTAATTTATTTTTCCTTTAATTTTTAAAAAATCTTACCTTTTAAATATCCTATTTATAATTTATAAAAAAAAAAAAAAAATGGCATGCCTCATGTTTCACATGTATGGTGGACCACTTCCCCCCCTTCTTCCACTTGTCAAAATGGTGTGGTTGGTTTTTTTTATTTTTATTTTTTTTAAAAAAAAAAACCTCACTCATAGTAACACCATTCATTATAAAAAAAACTACTTCAACCTTCATTATTTCACCTCTTGCATAAAAAAAAAATTACAAAGAAGTTCACCTAAAAATATATAAGATTTACTATGTTTAATTTATAATTTTTATTTAGAACCAAAATGTCGGATGACAACAATGATTACGTGAATGCCGGAGAGGTAAATTTATTAATGTTAATTTTTTTTACTTGTTAATTATGTTTTTTTAGCTTAGTAAATAATTATATTTATAAATTTTTATGTTAATCATTTTTTGCCCATGTTTAATTACTTTGAATTATTCTTTAGGAATTTTTTCTTACATAAACAAAATTTCCATATTTGCTTGAATTATTCAATGCATTAAGTTAATTTTTTTTTTAAAGAATTGATTCACGTATTAAGTTAAATTTTTGTTCATGTAAGAAAAAACAAAATATATCGTTGTTGCAAAATAGAAGTAATGTGTTTTGAAACGTGTCCAGAGAGAACACGTTACTACCATTGGCAGTAACGTGTTCTGGACACGTTACTCCATTGGAAGTAACGTGTTCTGGACACGTTACTCCATTGGCAGTAACGTGTTCTGGACACGTTACTCCATTGGAAGTAACGTGTCCAGAACACGTTACCCCAATGGTAGTAACGTGTTCTGGACACGTTACTCCATTGGCAGTAACGTGTTCCGGACACGTTCCTCCATTGGCAGTAACGTGTTCCGGACACGTTCCTCCATTGGTGGTAACGTGTTCTGAACACGTTACCCCAATGGTAGTAACGTGTTCTAGACACGTTACCCCATTGGTAGTAACGTGTTCTGGACACGTTACCACCAATGGTAGTAACGTATTTAGGGTTTGTTGTTGTCATGTGGGCAACGCGATAAGGGCACGTTCGTTTGCATGGTTTTTTGCTTTTAAAAATACTAATTAACGTATTTAATGAAATTATTCAGGACAATAACGGCGGAGATGGCGTGGACTACAGTCAAAGTTTTACCACCGATCAGACGTTTTCCAGTCATCACGAGGCACGTGATTGGGCGAAACCGATAGCTCATGGGATTGGTTTTGAAATTGTCATTTCCAAAATCAATTATACCTCGGTATCTCGCCTGGTAACCTACCTACGCTGTAACAAGGGAGAGCGGTACCGAGGGGAAAACAGAAATATGAGAAACGCCCAAAGGAAAAAAAACGTCCACAAAAGCTTGTGGATGCCCGTTCCATATCAAAGTGATTGGCAATCCGCAAACCGGATTTGTGGTATATTGAGCCCCAACCGGGTGTATCCGGCACACATAACCATCGCTTCATTGAGTACCCGGAGGGACACCGTCAGGTTAGTGGGTTGAGCCCTGCAGCAAAGCAACACGTGCGTGAGCTTAGGGAATCTCAGTGCAAGCCGTCGAAGATTAAATTATCTTTGACACAAAAGTTTCCTGACGAAAAACCTACAATCAGGCATGTGTATAACAAAATCAGCAAGCAAAAGATGGATGATGCAGATGGGCGGAATGTTATGGAACAATTTATCCATCTTGCGGAAGAGTTGAACTACCAAATTCACACTAATCAAGAGAGAAATCAATGCACTCATGTGTTTATGGCTCATCCGATGTCGATCACCTTATTGCGCACTTATCCATGGGTGATAGGAATGGACTCCACATATAAGACTAACAGGTATGGAATGCCGTTATTCGAGATGATTGGGATGACGCCGACCAATCATAACTTTTTGATTGGGATGGCTTTGATGAGGGATGAGACGATGAGGAGTTATCGATGGGTGTTACAAATTCTCAATGACATTATTGGGCTACGTGTGCGTCCGGCTGTAATTTTTACAGACCGAGAGATGGGATTGTTACGCCCAATTCAGGAAATATTTCCTGGCACCCATCATTTGTTGTGCACGTGGCACATCAACAGGGATGTGGAGGCGAGAGTTGGGAAGATAACAGGCGACAAAAGCTTGGGAGACCGGTTTAGGCATGGTGCTTGGGCCCGGGTGATGTACGCGTCAACAGAGGCAGAATATGATGCACAGCTGGATCGGATGAGAGATGTTTGGGCAAGATTTAGAGGAGTCATTGAATATGTAGAAAACACTTGGCTTCCGCATAAAGAGAAATTTGTCGCTGCTTGGGCTAACAATGTCCTTCATTTGGGTAACAAGACAACTTGTCGGGTGGAGAGTGCCCATTCAGTGCTAAAAGGTTGGCTTGGCACCTCTACCAACTCAATTGAAAATCTGTTTACGCGAGCAAATGCAATGGTTGAGCAGCAGCATGATAAAATTAAGTATCATCTGGAAACATCAATGAACAGACAGGGCGCCAGGTTTAGGAATAAGTTGTTGTTCAGCATGCTTGTCAGTCGTGTTAGCTCCCATTGCATGGATCTACTGCTTAAAGAGCATACTCGGATGAGGGAGTTAGCCGACGAGGCCCATGATCGTTGTGGTTGTGTGTTGCGCTCCACCTGTGGGATCCCGTGTGCATGGGAGATTGCAGCGTTAGTACAACAACGCACAGGTATACATTTGAGAGAGATCCACGACTTTTGGAAAACACTAACTATTGGTCAAGGCAATGACATCCCGGAGTTTGCTAATGACGACGAGGAAGAAGCCGACCACCTGTCTTCATTGTTCGAAGAAGTTAGACGAAGAGGTTCTGACTATGTGAGGCGTGCAACCCGAGTTATGCAAGAAAATATCTTCCAAGATACAGACTCGCTGGAAGAGCCAGAGACCAACACCAATGTTAGGGGCAGGCCTCCGTACCAGGTGATTTAATTTAATTAGAGTTGATTTAAGTAGGTCAATTTAATTAGAGTTGATTTTGTTAACTATATTGTTAAATGGGTGTAATTGAAAAATTAGTTCAACTAATAAATAATAATTGCTATAATAATTAAATGGGTGTAATTGAAAATTACTAATTAAGTCGTACGTAATATGGTGTTTTTGCAGAGCTCGTCTACTCGACGAGATCGGAGTTTCTTTGAGCATGCTTCGACAAGCCATGGGCGTCGTTCGAGAAACACGGGCTCTTCTATGGGAGAAAACTCAGGATCCCATGCCGAAGGTAATGATCATATTTTATTTGAATTTAGTTATTAAGTAGTAGCTGCAATTATTTGCTAAATATGTTTTATTATTGTAGGTGGTAGCGGTAACATAACAAGGGAACGATTTCCTTACTACGACAGCGTTCCCCAATTGATATTGCCGTTTATGGAGGGTTGGACTGATGTAAGAGCAGACGAAAACTGTGGGTTTCGTTGTGTGGCTGATGCTTTTCATGGTGGACAGGACAACTATCTTATGGCTCGAAGAATCATCGCAAATGAACTTGGGGCAAACATTGCTGATTACGCAGCTATTTATGGAGGGCAGCAGCACGTCATTGAAGCCGTGACACGTATCTCTTGGGAAGGTGGCAGATGCGGTGCTAACCATTGGATGGAAGTCGTTTTCGACTTATTTCCGATTGCAAATCTATATCATTGCGCCATCATGTTGTACTCGTATGGGAATGATCGATCGATTGGACAATGTTGTACAGTATTGCTGACGAGAGTCCCGCAACTCATCACGGCTCCTACAAGTGAACTTCATATTGCCTACATGCAAAATTATGCGCACTACATACGATTACATGTCAGTCATGATTCCCCGATTCCGCCCGTTGCAAACTATTGGAACTTTGTGCATACACAAACCGTCGAAGGATGGGATGCATTATACACCAGGAGAGTAGCACACTGGATGAGACTTGTTGAAAATTTGCATTGAAAATTTGTAATTAGTTCAATTTGTGCATGTGTTTAATGTTGTAACTTTAGTTAGTTTATTATATGAATATATTTAATGCTATTACCTTCGATAAAACTCATTAAAAGAAAAATTCTTGATCTAATCAGAATATGACGAAAATGGGTAATGTGTTTAAATACAAATACAAAATTAAAAATATTTGTTTACATACAAATACCAAAAAGATTAATACCAAAAAAAAAATTACAAAAAAAAAATTACAAAAAGAAATTACAAATAAACATTAATAAATAAATAATAAAAAATGAAAACTACTGGGGATGATCACCCCAACTTGGTGGACGCTGTCTCGGGGCACGTCGTCGGATGCCAACGCGTGTCTCGTAGTCATCAAAGTCTTTTCTCAGTCTAATGAGACCCAACCTCAGTCTATCCATACGTTCTGGCAGCTCATCAATGAAAGGATCCCATAGCACTTCAGAATTTTCTAACATGGAGGACATCCACTGTAAAAAGAAAAAAAAAAGAAATTGTTAGCTTACGTATAAATTGTAACAAATTAAGACAAAAAGTAAATATGGTGTGTCAAATTACTTACATGCTCAGGTACAGTCATGTCCGGTCCCGTGTTCGGGATCAGATCGTTGTCGTTCACGATGTATGGGTGTGAATACGTCTCGAACCACGTGTCATACCCGTCCAGCGTCGCGTTTGTGAACTCCGAACATGCTAAGGCACAGGGATGAAGAGTGTTAGCAATGGGGAAAGTGTCCCAACTGTCCTTAACTGATGTAGGCGGCCACTGGACATAGTAGTGTCTCGGATCCTCCGGCCGATACGCCGAGATAGGTGTAGGGATGCGAGGGGGAATACCCTGCATGAAGCCGAGCTGCCGAAGACATCTGTATGGCATGTAGGGCTCAATGATGGACTGGTGCTGGATGAACCCAGTGAACAAAGTCCGAGGACAACGGGTGCTGATGTCATCCCCGAACGGTAACCAACACACCTGTTGAGTGCAAAAAACATTCAGTTTAATAACAACGAGGCAATTAGGAAAAAGTAAAGAAACATTAATTAAAATATTACCTGGTCAGCAGTCATGTTGTCAATCCTGTTACGAATGGCGACGAGGCGGGCGGGGTTGTTCGGCTCCAAACGAACATCCCACTGAGAACAACTAGGATCCCCGATACGACGAGGCAGACATCCTCGGTTAGGCCTAAAAGCTGGGAAGTACTCATAAATCCACGCCTGTAACAACGTTAGACACCCGGCCAACTGCTTGCATCGCCGTCGACTGCCTTGGCCAAGCTGGCGATACAAGTACGCTAATGTCGCAGATCCCCAAGAGTACTGACGAAGAGGTTTTTTCGTTCTCTAAGACAAATAAAACCCCGTTATAGTAAGAGTGGGGGTTATCGAACACAGGGAACATGGTTGACATCATCGAACATTTCATCTGTTTTTTGTTGAGCTAATGCTTTCATTTTATTCAACATGAAGAACAAAGAGAGGGGGTGGTTTGGTGAAACTAAGCTAAAACAGAAATTAAATAAGGAAAATTAAAATTGGTTCAGTGGAAATATGCTCAAAACAGGTTTACTTATTGAACCACTTCAACTCTACTCAACTACTTGACCAAATCTCGTTAAGGATCGCATCCTTAGTTTTCCTTTAGTTTAGTTAGACAAGATAAATCGTAAATTACCTAACCCTAATTGTTCAAAGAATACGCAGTGAACAAAAGCATTAAGAAATAGAAAACCGAAAAGAATTAACTGTTGTTTGGCCGAACTCCAGTTAACTTGTCTAATTTTTCAACTTCAATCAAACCAAGCTTTAGCTTTACTAAGTGAACCCCTCGGTAAAGTGTCAATTTTACTAAGTTGCAAATTGTCAATTTTGCTAAGTTCAAAAAGTGAAGACTAAGTTGAATTTAAGGGAACTTGGTTGCTTCATAGATTTAAGGTTACCAAGAATACGCTTGCATTTCCAAAAATCAGCTTTAGACCATCAACTTTCATTAACTAGGTGATCACCTAATTAAGGTAAGTTTAAGATCATAGAATTAGACCAAAATTAGACAATAATTAAGTAAAAGAGTGTGGAAGAAGTGATTCTTATTTAAACATTGTTAATAGCATTCTTCCACTTTCCCATAGAAGAAATACATCCTCAAGTGAAGATGTGAAAAACAAAAGAAAGAAGAACAAGAAGAAGAAAATGAGAAGAAATTAATATTATAGATGAATGATCTTAGTGATCAAGCATGTCTTTACATTTGCCTCATTTTCCTCTATTTCTAATACAAAGGTAGGAAGCAAAAGATGATACTCCTTGCTAAGATATTTTACAAAAATTATTAAAGGAGCATCATTACTATGTAAGAGGAAGCAAAGTTAAAGACAATAAGCTAGGAGCAAGTGGAAGAAAAAGCAATAAAGCTAAGGTTCAAGTGGATTGAAGTCGGCCAAATAGACACACAGGGCGCTGGCAGCGTCTTGGAGGGCGCTGGAATCGCCTTTTGAAAGGACTTCACTGCATCAAGGGCGCTGGCAGCGCCCTATAAGGCGCGGGGCGCGCCCCTCTAGACTGCACACACAGTTCGTACTAAAACGGCAATAACTCTCTCGTTCCTTGGCGAAAATAGGCATATGACCTACCTTTGGAAAGCTCTTGAAGAGATATACAACCACCAATTTGAATCACTTCAATATCATTTCTAGATCAGAAGATATTAGCGTTTGAATTTGGTCCTGCTGCATTTTGATGTACAAAAACCTTGCTTTCACTTGTTCTTTATTTAGGCCAAAAGTTGCAAGTTAATCTAGTTTAGAACATAAACTCTAAACTTCACCTAAAGCTCAAAGTAATGTAAACACTAAGGAGAATGACATAAATTACAAAAACAAAGCATTAAAAACAAACTAAAAACATGGTATAACTTGGGCTCATCAAGTACCTCCCAACAGAATCCTCATCCATAAGCTCTGTGATAAGGCCGGGACTGAGCCGGCTACCACTCTTATCCACAAAGAGCGTGGATCCAAGAGTGAGCAACATCCACCCTATGGCTCGTGTCGAAGCAACCCGTCCCTCTGCAGCTCGACACAGGTTGAAGATGCACTCCGTATAGACACCTCCATTCTTGAACTGCCCGTCCCTTTTCATGGCTTCTTGTGGCACGCCGAGGATCTCGGCCACGTCATGTATAGGTGCATAGCCCTGGCCGAGGCTATGAAATCGCATGCTCACACCATCGACAAGTCGACCCTCAGCAGGCAGGCCCATAATAAACTCGACATCATGGAGAAAGATAGACATCTCCCCCCACGGCATGTGGAAGCTGTTCATGTCCGGCTGCCACCTCTCGACGAATGCCGACACTAGCGGACCGTTGATATGTGTGTAACATAGCCTGGGCAATTCAAGCAACCCACTTGCAGATACAATCCGACCAACATCCACCTGCTCTCTGGTTCGAACCACTTGTTGTCTGGTTGGATCCACCTGCTCACGAAACTCATCCGCCCACTCAATCAACATCGAACATGCCTGATGTCGAGTGCGAACGTCCAACACGCCCCTATCATCACCATCCCATATATGTCGGGCAATGTGAGCTGCGTAGCTCGGGATGACGGAACCATCTGTCGGACCCCAGGCATAGCCTCCTTAACCACCCAAGAATCGTCTGTCTTCCTCTTCGGTTGTCCGCGAGTAGAAGAAGACGACCCCTTAGACCGAACAAATCGCCCGCCCTTGCCCTTGCGGACATTACGCACCCCGTGTACCTCCTCATCCCCGTCACCCTCCTCCTCGGTAGACGAATGATCATCGGGAATGAACTCATCGTCGAAGTGATCTGGCCCTGATTGTAACATTGCCTCAAGCTCATACGCCTCTAACTCAGACTCGTCCACATTTGAACCCCCGACCCTATCAGTTGAACGTCCTTCCTGAGTAGACGCATTATGGACCTGACATGGAGACGCTTTGCCCGCCCTCCTCCTAGCAGAGGCCAGGATGCGTCGTGTGTTAGGGTGCCGTGGGGAAGAGTCGTCCTCAGCACGCTAAGTGTAATTGAAAAATCAGTTCAACTAATTACGAATAATTATCGTAAAAGTCAATATTTTCTAATTAACAAGAATTACACCAATTTGTTATAATTACTAATAATTAATGTATATAAGTAATTACACCAGTTTTTTATATAAAAAAAATTTAGAATAATGTTGTTTATAATTTCTAATTAAAAATTAGTACGCTAGTTTATAGTTTAAAATTCCAATTAATTACCAATTAACAATAATTAATTCCTAAACATTCAAACATTTAAATTTGAGATTTTTCATCTCCATTCGGTGTATACATCAAATGTTCATCAGATTAAACACAACAAAATTGAAAAAATTCCCCTAAATTTAACACTAAATCATAAAAACATCTAAAATATATTAAAAATCAAAATTCAAAATTCTAATTAGATCTAAATATAAAAAAAAAGAAGAAAAATCAGAAATTACACCAAAAAAAAAAATCATAAACTCCCCCAAAAAAAATCAGAAAAAAATTGAAAATTCCAAAAAAAAAAAACAGAATTTTTTACGAATATTTTTGGAATTAAAAAAAATTTCCAAAAAAATCAGAATTTGTTGGGAATATTTTTGGAATTAAAAAATGAGAAATAAATTCAAAAATTAAAAAAAACAAAAATAAATTCAAAATTCCAAAAAAAATCATAAAAAATCAGAAATTCACCCAAAAAAATCACAAAAAATTGGAATTTTTTTTTTGAAAATTCCAAAAAAATCAAATTAAACACAACAAAATTGAAAAAATTCCCCTAAATTTAACATTAGTTCATCAAATTCCCAAAAAAAACATAAAAAATCAGAAAATAACAAAAAATGAAAAAAATCCGAAAATAAAAAAAAATGAAAAAATCAGAAATGCTAAATTAACATCTCCAATTGACATATATCAACACAAAAAATGCTAAATTCACATCTCCAATTCACAGCGACCTCTAATTCATCTCCAATTCACAGCAAAAAAAAAAAAAGAAAAATCAGCAAAAAATCCAAAATACAAAGGAGATCTGAAATTACCTTCGAAGCGCCGGCGACCTCCTTCCCTGGACGTTTTCGAGGAGGCATTGCTCGTGGTTGCTGGTCGTCGCTGCTGCTAGCCGTTGCTGGTCGTCGCTGCTGCCGGTGGTTGCTGCTGCTGCAGTCGTTGCTGGTCGTCGCTGCTGCTGGTGGTTGCTAGTGCTGGTCGTCGCCTGGTGTTGCTGATTTTCGAAGGGGTGGGGTGCTGCTGGTTGCTGGTGGTGGTGGTTTGCTTTCATGGAGGAAAGGCACCAAGAAGAACGGAGGAGAGGGTGAAAGAAACAAGCAGTTTTTTTTAAAATTTTTTTCAGATAAAATGGAGGATAGGAGGGTTTAATTAGGGTAAGGGTAGTATAGGAAGTTTAGGTGAAAATACGGGCGGTATTGAGTAATTTCGGGCGGTATTTAGTAACCCCCATTACATATTGGTTCATGTCACTTGTCACTCGTTAGCTCAAATTCAGCTCAGAAAAAATTCTACTCAATTCGTCCCAATTAAGTTGCTACATTCACTTTTTTACATTTCGATACACAGCTTTTAATAAAAATATCTTGAACAACACAAATAAAAAATTAAAAAGTACACGTTGAGATCTATAATGAATATATTTTTTCTTATGCTTGTAAAACTAGAATCACTCAAACACAAATCGTTCTACAAATCAAAATGTAGCAACTAAATATTGGATTAATATTTTTTTTTTTCCCAATATATCTTTGTCGGTATTCAAAACAAGCCAAAATTAGGATAACCATACAAAAACAAGAAATTTTGTGGGAAGATTGCGTCTGGGGTAGAATTTGCGGCACAGTTAGTTTCTTGAATTCTTCATAATATGATCTCTGTGTTTATTTAACACAGAAACCAAGATATGATTTTGTCTCATCTCTAGATTAGATTTCGAAAACCAAATTATGGGTAGAGCGTTTTTGTACGTCATACTTGGAGGTGGCGTTGCAGCTGGCTACGCAGCTCTTGAATTCGCCAACAATGGTGTTTCTCCTGGTGAACTTTGTATCATCTCTGAAGAATCGGTAACTCTTTCTCTCTCTCTCTTTTTTTGGGATTTTTGGTTCTTAGTTTTGTTTTGTTCATAATTCTTGAATTTTACTGATTTTTGTTTGTGTTCAACTTGTTATATTTGTGGTCTTCTATCTGGGTTTTTGTTTTTGATTATTAGGTGAATTGAATTTATGAGGGTTTTTTTATTTTTATTTTTTTAATGTCTTTCTTCATGGTTACTATTTTAGTAATTTTGGATTAGTTGAGCTCAAATTTAATCTTATCCATTGGTATCTTGGATTATTTATTTATAGAACAAATTCGGTTCAGATTAATTGAGGATGTCTTTCTTCATGGTTACTATTTTACTAATCTTGACTAGTTGAGCTCAAATGTGATCTTATCCATTGGTATCTTGGATTATTTATTTATGGATTTAGTTTAATTCAATTCAGTCTAGACAAATTTAGTTCAGATTAATTGAGGAACTCTTTCTGTATGGTCACTATTTTAGTAATCTTGGATTAGTTGAGTTCAAATTTAATATTATCTATTGGTATATTGGATTATTTATTTATGGATTTAGTTTAATTCAATTTAGTTCAGATTAATTGAGTCTATAAAAACAGTGCCATAAGGAGATGCATTTGAGCAACAATATAAGCGGGCAAAAAAATGTCATATGATTGAATACACCATTGGCAAAGTTTTATTTCTGCTCCTTCTAACAAAATCTGGTAAAATTCAACTTGAAATTTTAGAGTTCATTGTATACTCTTTCCTTATTTGACATAGGCTATAAAAAGTTGCTAAATAAATATTAGGATGAAACAAATAAAATCCGACATCACTGTGTTTTTCTTAACATGTATGTAACTAAAGAAAGTCAAAGTAGCTTGATACATAGTGGCATAGTCAAATTATTGCAAGAGAGGGAGAGGGAGGGGGAGGGGGAAGGGAGAGGGAGAGGGAGAACTGATCCTTTGTGGCTCTAGCAATTCTAATTTGAAATTGCCATCTTCAGAATTGTTTTGATACAGCAGCAAGCACATCAACTTGCCACAATCAATTAATTGGTTTCACTCCTTGACAAAAGATTTTCTTTTGTTTCATTCTGAAACTTTTTAATATATTTGAGGTAGACAGTTTTAGTTTTTGGACTGTATGAAATCCTCAATGTCTGTTGAAGTAACAGATGTTCAATGAATTTGCCGTGTCATGATTGTAAGTAAATCAAAGCAGGATCCGGGAGGGGGGAGTATGGAATTATGGATGCAATTTAATGAACGCAAATTATGTAGCTTCCATTATTCTTTTTCAGGTTGCCCCTTATGAAAGACCTGCATTAAGCAAAGGATATTTGCTTCCCGAAGGTAGGCTTTCTGCTCATCATCATACAAGACACTATCTAGTCATATCAGGATCTTCATTCTTTTAAGTTCCTAGACTTTTGAAGACTTTTAAGACAATAGATAGATCTTGAGATCTAGTGACAAAATTATCTTTGTATTTGAAAAGTGAAAATCCTTATCTAAACAACTTACTGTTTGATATAGTTGATATACCTCCCTTTACTTTTGTTGCTTTCATGGTTGGATGAAAAGTGCATATTTTTAATGTAGAGAAGAAAGTTTGGCTAATTTTAACCCACCCTCTTAGTTAATGTCTCTACTAGAATAATTTGTTACTCTCTAATTGATAACGGCAATTATAAAGACACTGCTGTTATGAATTTAAAAACCATGTGAAATAATCTGAGACAACAAAAAGGCATAAGAAGTTGAAAACGAGAGAGGTAAGGATTATTTATTTATTCTCTTATTGTTCTGTTTAAGGGAACTATGTTATTGTTTGATGGTAGAGAACAACCTAGGAAAGCTTTGGGTGGATATACAAAGGTTTGCAGAACTTTAAGATCTTTATGTATCTGTTAACAGGGCATGGATCCTTGAAAAGGTTTTATTTCATTGCTGATAATAGGAATTTCTGTAGAAGTAATGCCTCAAAGAAAAAAATGCAGCCTAAAACTGTTGTCAGTCTTAATTTACCATTGCTGAGTTTAGGAGTATGCATTTTGCCAGTTTGCCTAAAGCATATAATAACCAGGAAAACCTTTATTTTTCTGTTTGCCTCTATGATTTATGACATTAGCTGTTCTTATATTCATGCTTGCAGATCCTGCACGGCTTCCTTCATTTCATACATGTGTCGGTTTGAAAGAGGAGAGGTTGACAACAAAATGGTATAAAGAACATGGTAATGCCACTTCCTGCCCCAAATTTTCTTGATCTTACAAGGATTTGGCTGTTCTGCTGTTATGTTCTGTTGAATGCAGTATGCACCTTGTCTTGGTTATAAGAAAATGTTTAGTTCTCCATACTTTGGCTGATTTGACCCTCACTATTTTATGGAATATAAAGCTTGGTTGTTGCATTCTTTTAGTGATAGTATTTATCTCCTACAATATTTTCAACTTAACAGGTTCATAAATGGTTTTAAAAAAGAAGCATATGTGTCATTTACTCATAGAAGGTTGAAAGTTCAATTTGTAAATATAGTTATAATTTTCATATTCAATATATTTTGACAAGTTCCTACTTGATTTTTAATCCTTTGAAAAGTTAAGAAAAATGAGCTATAATGAGTTTGTGATTACAAATGCGGAGTGTTAGTAAACCTTTTGAGTGTGAATTAATATGTCTCATTAAGATGCATGTGCTTCGTATCTATTGTGAATTAGCATGCCCACTTGCTTATTTATAAAGAAGCAACGGAAGCAACCATGTTCTAGTTGCTTGATATATAAGTTGCATAGATGAGACCCCCTAAACCTTGCTGTGGACAGGAGAAGTTCAAGTTGTGTTGATGGTTTGATGCTAATTCTTAAGTAACCAAATTATCAAGTTTACCAATTATTGTGGAATTGTTAACTGATTTGCCAGGTCTTTGAAAGGTCGCTGGATCTTAACAAATGTTTATGCAAATAAATTTGTATCCTAGATTTATGAAAGAACAGTCTAATGGTAAGTACGGAATTGTTCCATGAGGAGTTTTTTTTTATAAAAAAAAAAAAAAAAACTGTTGTATACTTGTATTTATAAGCTAATTTGGAAGCATCCTTTTGTTTTAAAAGCTTTTTTTAAAACCAAAATTGAAATATAAGTGAAAGGTTTAAATCAAATGGTAAAAACACTATGGTAATGCGGTTTTCACTATGAATAATCAAGTTTGGGAATCTGGAATTCAGACCACTCTTGAATATGTAAACACTAATTGCAAAAGAAATTTGTCCTCTATTGCTTCTTAGGTACTCTTTCGATTTTGTTATTTCTAGGATTACTCAATTTCTAGAAGTCTGGTTTCCAACTTTCCACACCAATTCTAGGCTATAGGAGTGGATTTTTGTTTGAGAACTAGTTAAACAATATAATGCACAGCCCCTTACTCTATGATGAAAAACATGTGCAATACACTCCACTATTATGCAACTAATTGATCAGGTATTACTAAACAAGATATCAAGTACTAATTTAATTACAACATCAAGAGTAATGTTACCCAGAGTTTAAACTAAGCCATAATGTCACCATACTCCTAGCAAAACTACGAATTGCATCATTGGAGGAGGAATTGTAATTTTTGTAGTTGTTATTGGTTTACTAACTTGCAAAATTGATAGGCCTTCTCTGTGTGTGTGTGTTGTGGTGGTGGGGACTGGGGAGGGGGGGACCTCATGCTAGGAATGAGGTCGTGAGGATCAAAACCTTTACACGGGTGAAAGGAAGGCTCATCCACCACTAGGACAACCTTGATCCTTGGAGGAGGAATAAAAGACATGAATTAATGAGATGATTGAATAAGCATTAAGAAATCAATAATCACTAAATTGAAAGAGACTGAAAATTTCATCGAAGTCAATAATCAAATCTGAGATAATTAAAAGGAAATGACAATTTCTTGTTTGAATTCTTGCCACCAAGCATTTCCTTCTTCCACCTAAATTGACCTGACAAGGGTAAAAAATAAAACCAGGGCTTTATGGCTTATAAGAAGTGAAAAAGAAGGAAGAGTAAGGTTCAAAGGTCTAGCAAAACTGCAAAAGTGAAAATGCAAATAAAAACTACAAAAGAACTATATGATCCTAAAAATAGAAATCTAGAATAGTTGTTTGAAAATGGCGTTTTTCCTCTTCTACAGTGGCTCAGTCTTAATGAGACTCAAGTTCTCGATCTAAATATGCCATGTCAAATATTCAAAACGCCACTCAATCAAGAATTGATAAAAGGCTTGAATAATATAAGCTTACATATGGATAATAAGTACAACCTTTAGAGGTTAAAATCATTAGAAAGAGCAACATCAATCCTACCACAACATATTGACTGACTTGATTAAATTGATATTCATTTCAAGGTGTATTTTAAAATTTTCTACTTTTTATGATATATGCTAATATACTAATGTATAATTAATAACATTAACGGTCCAGGATATGCATAGAAGTTGAAATGTTGCATTGAAAAAAAAATTCTTAGCAAATGTAGAGTAAAGTTCCTACCTTTGCATTTGACATATACTGTAGACACAAAGAGATGCAAATTCTTGGATAGACATTGAAGAGCATGCATATGCTACACACCGAACAACTGCCAAGTTAATGTTTAGAAATTCTAAGAAAAGTCCAAGTTCATTTAATTCAATTAGAAGGAATGTTAGATAGGGATAGTAAGGTCATAATACGTTGGAATGAATTTGATATGTGTGTGTGTGCTATAATGGCTGAGCATTGGATCTTGGAGCAGTTATCTTTATTTTTTGTGCTAGTCACTGCCTTTTGATGATATTCCATGGAACTTTTTGGCAATGGGTAATCAAGTATGGTTGAAGTAAAAGACTGGTGGTTTATTATTGCAACATAATCTGAATTCAATGGCTTTGCATGTTTTAAGTGCTAGTATATTCTCTTTATCTATCTCAGTTATGTATGCCTTGGGATTCCATGCGCATAGTATGTTTATTATTTTGGTAGAAGTGTCATAAAGCAACATATCTGTCCCTTCTGAATTTTATGGCCTTGGAAGTTGAGGAACTTAATCTAAGAAGTATGTGTTGCAATCGAGAATTAAGTTGATGATGATCTTGTAGGGATCCAAGATGTTCATTTGGGACAATGTGTAGGTAAACTGCATAGTGGATGTGTTACTCATTGAAGTATAAAGTATAAAATTCAAATTGAGTAATGGATAAAACAGCCTTTAAGTATAGTTATAATCTATCAATTAGCAGCTTTGTATATATCTGGCTCCACAAGTGCGACACCACAAGATAATAATGTGCATTTTGACAGGGATTTGCCTTAAATTACTTCTATATTTCTGCTGAAATATTGCTTGAAGAAAGGTTGTCCATGCAGTTGTGTGCTTTAAATATCTTTCAGGTTGGAGCGGAATGTAAGACCACACAAGTGTGTCATGTTTCATATTAAGGCATAAGAGATGTTACTTACAGATTACAATTTGGACATTGAATCCAGGCATTGAACTTGTTCTTGGAACTCGTGTTAAGTCTGTTGATGTGAAGCGGAAAACACTGTTGACAGCAACTGGGGAGACTATAAGTTACAAGATTCTCTTGGTTGCTACTGGCGCTCGGGTATTGAAGCTCATTCTTCTTGGCTTATTGCATTTCATTATTGTGGCACTTGCAATAGATTGCTTATTGTAGTTCTATATGTTTGCATGTTTCCTAGTATACAAGATG
The DNA here is from genome assembly GCA_951394345.1 of Salicornia ramosissima. Lineage (NCBI taxonomy): Eukaryota > Viridiplantae > Streptophyta > Magnoliopsida > Caryophyllales > Amaranthaceae > Salicornia > Salicornia ramosissima. Next base: position 58,528,849 of record OX596235.1, on the reverse strand, counting down.
CCTATCCCTGGTCCTTAGTTTCATCCAATCTGCCTTCTACCTTCATCATTAATTTCACTATGTAAGATATAGATAAATTGTACTTCACTAGAAAACATTAGGGTGCGCTTGTTTTCTAAGAGCTTGAAATCGAACCACCAAGCTTTGAGGTTCAAGAATAATAATGGATGAATGGTGTTCATGCTTTTATATGCATCAGATGCAATGTAGTATCTAGTAAACTTAAGCATAGAGGCTCTAATATGTTTGTGTGTACTACTTTTAGGCTTTGAAACTTGAAGAATTCGGAGTGAATGTATCAGACGCTGAAAACGTGTGTTATTTGCGTGATCTTGCCAATGCCAACAAGCTTGTTAGCGTGATGGAATCTTGTGCTGGCGGAAATGCTGTTGTAATTGGGGGTGGCTATATAGGGATGGAATGTGCTGCATCTTTGGTCATAAATAAGATCAACGTAACCATGGTCTTTCCTGAGGGCCACTGCAGTAAGTGAACTTGTAGAGATCTTTCTTAAATTTTAGTTGTTCATTGTGGCAAATTTGGAATTGTATGAGCATGTTATGGTTACAAAAATAAGAACTTTAGAAGTAATGGTTGTATATGTTGATATCCTCATTAATACTTACATTTTCAAAAACCTTTACACTAAACTTAGAACATTGAATATGTAAAAATTCAATTTAATTGATTTGAATGGAAATTCATTGATACATGTGAAAACATGCCAATAAAGAAGAAAAGAAAACTATTCTGTTCTGTCATGGAATTATGTATTGTTTTCATATATATTGACAAAATATCACAAATGTCACTCGTAAAACTTGCTGAATTGAAAATTTGAAGCTCAGGCTTAACTGTCACAATTCAGTATTAATTTTGCTTAGCATTTTTGCTGGCTTGATAATAAAAGCAGATTAAATCTCATACGTTTGGAAATCATTTCCATGGTCTGTGTGTGTGTTTGTGTTCTCCCCCCAAAAGTAGGGAAAGGGGTGAAATTGTACTGTGACCTCTGGTATTTAGTAAATGCACCGTGCATCCCTTTTCCTTATTATTTTCAAAATTCAACTACATAACGTTAATGGCTTATGGATGTTAACAACCTCTAATTCAATTTGAACACCCTTCAGAATGACTGGATTTGTTGAATTCTAGAAAAAAATTAAATAAATAAAAGGCCAAATTAATGTGTTTAAGAGCATTAAGGTCTTTTTGGCACAAGGGTGCACAATGTGCATTTATAAAAATGAGGTTCTTGGTGCTTTATTAAAAAAAGGAATACGTCTATCATGCGATTAAAAGAAGAAGAAATGATGAGTTTAGCATTGTAACAACGTACAACTTGTTTGGTTGCTTGCTTGTTTTCCTCCTAAAATAGAGGGTTATATTTTACATTCTCTGAATCTATTTTATCTTTTAGTCTTCAGTCTTTCTTTTTTCTTGGTGCATTATCACAATTTGAAGTTTATCGTGCAACTTTTCAGTGCCACGCTTGTTCACAACCAAGATTGCAGATTATTATGAGGAATATTACAAGAGTAAAGGAATCAAGTTTGTGAAAGGGACAGTATTGACCTCTTTTGAATTTGATTCTAGCAAGAAGGTAAGTTCTGAAGTTTCACATTCTTTACTTTATTTAATTTTTTGGCGTTAGAATTTGGATTTGTCAGATGCAGTTAAAAAGATTCAGAATTAACAGTTAACTAGCTCTTAATGCCTCTTATGCATACACACACAGGTTACGGCTGTCAATCTCAAGGACGGTACTCGTGTACCTGCCGACTTGGTTGTGGTGGGAATTGGTATCCGCGCAAATACTAGTTTATTTGAAGGCCAACTCTCAATAGAGAAAGGTGGGATCAAGGTCAATGGTAAGATGCAAACTAGCAACAGCTCAGTTTATGCAGTTGGAGACGTAGCAGCATTCCCGGTCAAACTGTTTGGTGAAATTCGTCGACTTGAACATGTTGATTCTGCAAGGAGGACAGCCAGACATGCTGTCACTGCAATAATGAAACCCGAGAAGACCGATGACTTTGATTATCTTCCATTCTTTTATTCCCGAGTCTTCGGTCTTTCTTGGCAGTTCTATGGTGATAATGCAGGGGAAGTAGTTCATTTTGGTGATTATTCAGGAAAGAGCTTCGGAGCTTATTGGGTTAAAGACGGGCAGCTCGTTGGGTCATTCCTTGAAGGGGGAAACAAAGAAGAATATGACGTGTTAGCCAGGGCTACTCGGCGTAAGCCTTCAGTTGAAAATTTAGAAGAGCTTGAAAGTAAAGGTTTGAGCTTTGCCACAGAAATATGTGAGAAGTCACCATCACCACCACCAAGCGTCGTCGGTGTTGAAGATTCTGTCGCTCTAGTGCAGAAACCGATGCATGCTTGGCACGCTACTGCTGGGATAATATTTGCTGCATCAATAGCTGGCTTTGCTTACTGGTATGGAAGACGACGTAAAAGGTGGTGAAAACTAGGAAAGGAAAAAACTGTTGTTTATATATAGTAAGGCTTTACAATTACACTTGCATTGTAACACCATTGGTTACTGGATTGAAATACTTGAATCATATTAATTCTCTTGATTAATCAATAGTATGTAGTGTAGTCTCTACAGTTTATACCTTCTTTTAAGTGTCTTTGTGATCCAGGTATAGGGGCTAATGAAGCTTTTTGAGGTTTTCAGGAACACTAATATATACTTGAATTGGAGTCAAATTCAATGAACAAAACTGAGCATTTCAGCACTCACCTATAATGGCACTCATCAATCAACACATTGTAGAGCTTAATAGAGTATTTAAGGGGTTGTTTGGTTCATGATTCCCTCTCTTGGTGAGGTTTTTGTTTAGTACGAAGTAGTTTTTTTCTCTCTCTCACTCTCCCTCCCTCTTTCCTTTTTTTTTTTTTTTTTGGTTTCATCTTTTTAATTTTATTTTAGGAGTTCCACATATTTTATGCTTAGTCATTTCCAATTTGCCACCTAACATGAAATTGCACTCCCCATTTTCATTCTCATTCACTTTCTCTATGATAGTATGATATCATAACATTGACCATGAGGATGAGGATGACCTATTGTCTCGGTGGTAGAGGAAGGGGCTTCTGGTGTGACTTATTGTTTCGGTGGTAGAGCAAGGGGTCCCTGGTAATACGAGTTCAATCATCGTTCCACATCCTCCTGTATTTTTTTAGATAAGAATTTTGGATAGGGCCCGTACACCTTTCCATCTAAAAAAGGGAAAAAAATCAAAACATTGACCACCACAACAAGTACCATCCTAAGTCTTACACGTGTAAAAATGTGAAAACTCATCCAGTCATCTGACACGTAATTTGGTGTGTTTGACATCTAGGTAACGAAATATGTAGCACGTATACTTCGTTGAGGTAGTTGTACACTTATCGAATACCGATACGATATTGATACTTCTAGGATATCTGAAACTTTACCCAATTTTAACATAATAATTTTGACATGTTTTATGCTAATTCTACCCATTTTTTTAAAAAATGTTTTCATATGTTTTTTTAAGGGTTTTTTCTTATATTTTTATGCTAATTTAATCAAAACATACCAAATGATGTTAAAAAAATTGATAGAAATGTCTTAATTTTTAAAATATTCAATAATATCTATTTGTCGTACCGTACTTGTTTCGTATCCATATCCATGCAACTTAGAATAACATATATAGCATGAATGAGGGTGTGTTTTAATATAACAAAGTTGTAAAAGATTAATATCAACAAAAACAAATTGTGTTCAACATTGGGCATTTGGTCTAGTGGTATGATTCTCGCTTTGGGTGCGAGAGGTCCCGAGTTCGATTCTCGGAATGCCCCTCTTTTAAAACTCCCCAAACATTTTTTCCCCCAAACCCCAAAAACCTAAAATTCCCAATCAACCCTCACAAATTCCCTCCACAACCTCAAAATCTCATACCCATTTTGGTAATTTCACATCAAAATTCACCGTATAAAACCTTTCTTACAATCTTACACCCCACAAATTCTCCTAATCTCCTCACTTCACTCTTTCACTCACTCATTTCCCTTTTTCCTTCCCTTATCCTATCTATCTCTCTGTAATCAATCTCCTTCTTCTATATCTCATCAACCTTCAACAATGGCAGCAACCACAACCACCACCACCACCTTCTCAACCCTCTCACTAGCCTCAAAAACCCCATCTCCTTCATCATTCCCAAAACTCTCACCATCTCTTCAATTCCCTTTTCGCACCACCGTTACCCCCTCCTTAACCTCCTCCCGCACCACCCACCTTCGACCCATCGCCGCCGTTGAAGCACCCGAAAAGCTCACCGAATTAGGGACACAGCTCTCCTCACTCACCCTCGAAGAAGCGCGCACTCTCGTCGAGTGGCTTGAAGACAAGCTCGGTGTCAGCGCACAATCCTTCGCACCTGCTGCCGTTGTCGCCGCCCCTGGTGCAGGTGGCGCCGACGCTGCTGCCGCCGTCGAAGAGAAGACGGAGTTTGATGTTTCAATTGATGAAGTTCCAAGTAATGCTAGAATTGCTGTGATTAAGGCTGTGCGAGCATTGACTAATTTAGGGCTAAAAGAAGCAAAGGAATTAATTGAGGGTTTGCCTAAGAAATTGAAAGAAGGTGTTTCGAAAGATGATGCTGATGATGCTAAGAAACAACTTGAAGAAGCTGGTGCTAAGGTTACCATTGTTTAAGGTGTAATTTTTTTTTAATTTTTTTTTTTTTTTTGTTATTAATTTTGAGGTGAGGAATTTGGATTATGTAATTTGGTAAGTGTTGCAAAATTTTAGCTCTACTTTTTTTAATTAAAATGTAGTGAGATTGTGGATTTGTGGAGTAAAAGGATAAGTAATTGCAGATGTAAGATGATAAGTATACTTTGTTTTGGCTAGCAACAACAATCCCTAATTGGTAGTATATTGTGAATTTGTGATATTGCCCTGCTGCTGCTGCTGTTAATAATGTTGTTGTTGTTTATTGGGTCTGAGTTTGTGAATTTGTTGTTTATTAATCTAAATTTTTTAATCTTTGTTTGTTTATTAATTGTTGTGAATTGAAGAGCTTTTTTTTTTGTTATGAAAATACCATGATTTTTTAATTGATAAATAGTTCTCTTTCAATTAGCAGATATAGTGTCGGTTAAATATTGCTAAATACAAAGTATTAATATGGTGATGTTTAAAGTCGTATATTGTTATGCTTTTATATTTATTATGTTGATGTTTTATGAATATAGATGGTTTATGAAGAGATAACAAAGAAAGGGTCGCTATTAAAAATGGCAATGGGTCGGATTCAAAGTGGATTATACATAATTCGACATTATCTACCCCTCTCAATCAAATGGCAACTCAAACCTCAAATAATTCGCCATGGCTGCTATTAAACTTGACTTCCCGTTTCAACAAGTACCCTCTCTTCCAAACCCGCTCAACTCACTCGTAAAACTCTTTTCGTTCCACAAATCAACCCAAATCGTCGATTACATCCGATTTCAATTCCAGATAGATAGGAACCCTATTGAATGTCGAAGGGTGCTCTAAGTTTATGGTATCATGTACATAGTTCCGCCATTATAATTAAAAGAAATTGAGAATTTAAAATAGCAACCTAGATCAGAAAGATAAGGAAACGAGCTTAAACAAGTGTCAAAAATTCGATCGCAATATTGTCGGCAAATATCGCCATTTATTTACAACTGAAGAAATTTGGAGAAAAAATATTTGATTGCAACATTGTCGGCAAATATCGCCATTTACAACAGAAGAAATTTGTTACATCAAAGCATGAAACAATTAACTTCAAACTATTGAAATATAAGAAATTTATGTACTCCTCTCAAATGGCACTCAAAATTTATCAATGGAAGCAACTAAATAATAAATTCAATTGTCTAGCTAAGTTTTATCAGGTACGTTTTAGTTTTTTCCAGGCAAATTTTAAGTTTTGTCTAGGTCAGTTTGGAGTAGGTTATTCTATAAGCATATTATGAACTTATTCTTGAACTTATATTATATAATCGCAATGGGACTATGAGTATGAATATTCTATAAGCATATCATGAACTTTTTGTTTTAAAAATAAGAGCATATTGTTCATTTTAAACCCGGTTTCACAATACATATTACCCTTTCTAGGCTTGGTGACTTTGCAATCGACCCGTTTATTAATAACTTATCAGTCTTCTTTATCTCACTTGCAAATAATTTTATTTGGGTAAAAATATGACTAACCTAAATTACATCTTACGAACCAAATTGTTTTGATTAATTGTTCTGATTTAATTTGATTTTTTTTAATATAGAAAAGTGCTACATTAGTTCAAATGAAAAAAAAAATAATTTTGTAAAATTAAAGATAATTAATGTATTTTAAACCTAAAAAAGAAACAATTATTAATATATTGTGATTTGACACCTAATAAGTATCTAGTGTCTATAAGTCTATTATCTAAAGATGAGGATGTAATGGCTAAGTGGTAGAATAATTGCTCTTTGAGAGTAATGACTCATTATTAATTCCTTACCTATTTCAGCCCTAAATAAATATAAAGGATAATGCAACTTAATATTTTCGTGAAAGGAGTCTTGCATTGGGCCTAGTAGCCTTATTTTTGGAAGAAAAAAAAAAAACAACATCAAATTTATAAATAAATTCCTAGGTGCAACTCAAGCTCAACTTAATTTGGTCGATCAGATAAAACAAATTTATATGAAATTATTTCCATATTTTCATCTATAATCATATCTTTATTCATCAATATGACAACACACCCATTTAGGATACATTATACCATCCCTTTTGGTTGATTGCTTAGATTCCCTCATTTATTTTCCGCAACCAGAATATAATGACCACGCCATCACTTTTAATATATAAAAATTGATTTTGAAAATTTTACCATGAGAGCATTAGTATTCAAAATTATAAAATAGTGCAAAAACAATTTTTTAAAGTGTCAAAATCATTTTTCTCACAACAAATCATAATGCTTGCGGCCTACCAAACACGAAAGCATATTTCTTAATTAATGTCTCATTTGTTTTTTCTCTTCTAATCATATTTCTTAATTATTGCCTCCTTTGTTTTTTCCTCTTCTAATCTCATTGTTTAAATAAAAACAAATGAGAAATGTCTTCATATATAAACTAATAAAGTTAAGAATTTGGGTTCCTTACAAATGACAAACATAATAAAGCTTGAAAATGGAAAGTAAAGCAAAATTCAATGAGAAAAAGAGACAACAAAACTGGGTCCTCTTGTTGAAATCAATCACACTGATTTACACTTTGAGTGTGATTGAATCTGTGCATGTGGCACTTCACTAAAACTTTGCAACTACTCATTTGGTGCAATAAAAATCCAATCTTTTGATATGACTTCTTTGTTACACTTCAATTTCAACCCTCAATTTGGTACTAAAAGTTGGCTAAATCCTCAGATTTTCACTTGATCAACAATTTTGCTGTAATTTGGATCTGAGATTTGAAGCAGATGAAGAGAAGAACAAGTTTTCAGTATAGATCTCAGCAAAAATGGAAGCAAAGGGTGTTTTTTGGGCTTCTGCTATGTGTTTGTGTTGCTAGTTTTGTTCTTCTACTTGAAAGTAATTACCCCAGTATAAATTTGCTCATGCCGATGCCTATTCTTTTTGCACAAAAACCTAAGATTGCTTTTCTCTTCATTGCTCGTAATCGTCTTCCTCTTGATTTTGTTTGGGATGCGTTTTTTCGGGTGAGTTTTTCTTTCTAGGGTTTCTATTTTACAGTTTTCGATTTCAATTTTCAATTGCAAGATTGTTGTGGTGATGTAGTTCAATTATGTTATTTACTTATTAGGTGATTTGGTTCATTTTTGTTTGCGAATTGCAATTGTATAAGTAATCAAGCTTGAATTGAAACTTGGGATTGAAGTATAAAATTGAGGAAGGTTTGTACTTGATTTCAGACTCTGTAGCAGAGTATAATCATTGTATTTTTGAAGTGATAAACTGAGCATGGATTGAAAGTTTAATTTGGGGTAAGCATGTAATTGTAGAGGACTGATAATTATGATATTATACAATTAGAAATTTGTAAAATATTGACATTGTGGAACTATTTATCTTATATATTATTGGGAGTTTATAATAACAATGTTGCTCTTATATTGATAAATATTCTCTCTAAAAGATTAATAAGAAGGGAAATGGTGTCTTCGCCTTATTAAACTTGAACTTATCTGAATTTACTGAACATGATTAGACATGATTATTGAGAACCAATTGAAACAAAGACCTAATTGAAATTAATAACGGAGGCAGGAAGAAGAATATAGGGTAGTTCCACATTCGTTATAATAATCCTGGAGTGTTGTGGATTGATGGAAATAAATCTCCACACTGCATCGAACGATTATATGTATACCAACATGTCTGTTTAATCCTTCTTTTCATACCTCTCTTTGTACAAGTAACTGGACTGCTGTAGTGATAGACCGGATTAGTACTGTAATTTTAGCTTAACAATAACATGTTAATGAAAAGGCTTGTACTTTTTATGAAGGAAACTTGCTCAAAATAAGTCATTTGTTTTTATTAACCCAGAATATTTTAACCTTGTATCAAGTTCAGCTTTGTATAAGTTAAAGTACAATGTAATCTGTTTATAATGTTGCACTTATCGTTATTTAACCATGACTAACTCATTTTAAGCAGAAGTAGATAGGATGTCGGCTTATTCATAGTTAATAAAAAACTTCACTTATTTAGTTATTTTAAGCAAACCAGCCAAAGTTTGATTCATTTTGACAAGATTCCCTTCTATAAAAAATTATAAATACTTCAGGTGTGTTTGATTCAACTTACTCAGCTTATTTTAAGAAAATTTAGATCAGATCAGTTGAGAAAAATTCAGATCAGATCCCAAAAGTTAAGATCAGATTAAAAAATTATAACTATGATAATAATTACAATTAGAAAAAAATCTAATCAGAACAGAAAAATTCTAATCAGATCAGAAAAATTCATATTAGATCAGGTGAGAAAATTTCAAATGAAACAAACACACCCTTAGTTTGACATCGTAACTTGTTTACATCATTTAGAAAGAATTTTTTCATGCCAGAAATTTGAATAGATGATAAAATTGTCATTGTACAAAAATACATCTGGTCACAACAAGTATAGCAACTTATTTGCTTTTTGAAATTTGATGTAAGCTAACATAAGACGTGTCCTTCCAGATCTTTACACCTAGCCATAACTAGAATTTTATTTGGCGGCAGCCGATGCTAGTCTTTGTTATTCTTTTTTTTTTTTTTACTAAAAGTGTGAAAGAATCAATATTTGGAGTCTCAAAAGTCATTAGCCATATTTTATCACTCTGAGCTCTCCTGTCTAACACCAACGCTTCCACAAGCCCTATTAGCCATATCACCAGCAATCACCCTCATCCAAGTTTGCATTCATGTTACCTAGTCGGCTAGTCCCCTAAATTCCTTGCGAAATGCTAACCAAAATGCGAATTATGGCTGGTTTTGTGCTATTGATGCCCATTTTTGGCGAATCGTGAATTATAGAAGTGCACTAATAATGTAAATTATGTAAAACCTTTTGCGTTAGTCTTCCTCTACTTCATTCTCCCGTCCGTTTGCCAATCTTCAAGCTTGTCCAATCATCTTATTAATTCATCTGTGCTACTTGCTATAAACTTATGGATGTAATATTTTCCTAAAGCCTAGACCTGATAGGTTTTGGAAACCATACATGGGGTTTCATTTAGTGGCGAGTTCTTAACATATTTCCTTTGTTTTTCGTTGTAGCGTTTTTTCTTATTATGGATATTTTGAGTTAGCTGCAATACATCTTATCATACGAGTTCTTCTCTGTTTCCTCATTACATGGGCATATTTACCATCTTTTTGGCCTACATATATCTCTTTCCTATCACATCCAGAAATACTACCTCCCCTCCCCCTTACCCCCCTGCAATGTTCCAACTTAAAATGAGCTGAGTTTCTGTTTTTGGTAAATTTCTAAAATCTCCTCTGTTTTCTTCTTAAGTTTAGAACTTTTGATTTTGATGTGTATTAAGTGCATAATTTTTGTTACAATGTTTTTGAACAACTTTATGTACTTAACATCCAGGTAGTGAACTAGCTGTTGATTTTTGTAAATACAGTTTAATCATGTGTTTGTAATTTGTATATTGTTCTATTTGTAAAGTAACATTGATTGCTTGCTTAGAGTATTATTGTGTGCTTTTAATGTTTATCTTGTTGGCTTGCAGGAGGATAGGGACAAAAGGTTTACAGTCTTTGTTCATTCAAGACCTGGATTCTTGTTCAACAAGGCAACAACAAAGTCTCTTTATTTTTTAAACCGTCAAGTTAATGACAGTACACAGGTAGCTTATATCTTTAATTATTTGTTGAAGTTAGTGTCTTTTTTTAATGTTGGTATCCTTTCAAGGAAGTGTTGACATTTATTCTATGGCAATTTGAAGAGCTTTGGTTGGTTTGGCTAGATGATTTTGACTTTTGGTCTTCTGCAAATTACTTTGACTCATGGATTTGAGACACTACTCACAAACCTGTCATGTACCTTGTAAATGAAAGATTAAGGGCTTGACACTTGTTTTAAGGATTTTTTAGTGAGTAATCCAACCTTGTTAACGGTTTATTATGTTATTACAATTGTGGTGCCATGTTAGCTCTATAAAAGATGGAGTGATATGTGGTAGGATGATATTATATCGCTTTTGATATGTTAATATAATATAAATTGTATAGGTCTCCATTGCTTTTGTGTTATTCCTTTTCCCCCTTTTTTGAAAAGTTTATAATGTATGTCGCCTATTGAAAAGGTTGTAGTGGGCACATTTCCTTTGTAACTCTCTTTTGAAATGATATTTTTTTTCTTCACATAATTCTTATCATCTTTTGGTCTGATATGGTGTTTATCTTGACAGGTAGATTGGGGAGGATCTAGCATGATTCTGGCAGAGCAGATTTTGCTTAAAAATGCTCTTCTCGACCCTGCTAATGAACGCTTCGTTTTTCTGTCAGATAGGTGAGCATCGATTTATTCAAGATACATTTTGATTATCCTGCACATGTTTGTCTATTGATTTCAAGTTTTCACCCTAAGAATAAGTTTTTTGTTGTGGTCAAGAGATATCGTTGATTTAGTTAATGCAATATATTGCACTGCTTTATGTTAATTGTATCTTTCTAATAACATTTCAGCTATGTGATCTGATTTCAGCTGTGTACCTCTATACAACTTTAGCTATACATATGACTATATCATTTCAACACCTACCAGTTTCGTTGACAGGTAAGATATGTAGTTACATTTTTAGATTTTTTGTGATTATAGTGCATTATCAGGTTATCTTGTCTTTGTAAAGTTGTAACTATAGTTTGCATGTGACTCTATTCTATTATGGCCTTTATTTATGGGAGTAATTTAAGGAAAGAAATCTATTTATTCATTTCTGTTCCGCGGCTAAAATTGCTTGCTAGATTTGTGAACAGTTTTGAAGTTTTAGTTTCTTAAAAATCTTTGAATATCTAATAAGCAGTGTTTGATTGTGTTATAGTTTTGCTGACACAAAGGAGGGACGTTACAATCCAAAGATGCATCCAGTTATTCCTGTTAACAATTGGCGTAAAGGTTCTCAGGTATCAGCCGTAGGCACTTAATGATCTGAAGAGTTCTATGAGTAATTATGTTAACTGCATTCAGATGTCCTAATTTTTTTTTATTTGGCGGTGTGGAAATAGTGGGTTACACTAAACAGGAAACATGCGGAGACTGTTGTAAAAGATGAAACTGTTTTTCCAGTTTTCCAGCAGCATTGCAAGGTAAATACTGGTGCCATCTTTTTAGAAAGAAAAATTGATAATGTTGGTTTTCTAAAAACAGTTTCCCCTTTCAGCTAACTATGGGCACACACACCCCCAATGATGTAGGCTAGTGACCATCACATGGTTGTTTAAAAATATTTTCTCCCTTAATTTTTGGATCACATGACTTAAACAATTGCGCTTAGTTTTAATCTTTTCCTCTTTGTATTCAATGCTTCTTCCCCTCTTATTTCTTTCTTATTTTTTTGTTTTTCTTTCTTTCATTTGGAAATCAATGAAGAATTACGGTTCTCATTGCAAGTTATAACATTGTGGGTTACAGGGTTAGTATAATTTATAGATTAGTTTCTAAATTTTGGATTAGGTATAATCTAGGAATCAGTGGTTAGATTAAGGGTGTATTTTCTTCACCTAAAAAAATAGTTCTAATAAGTTCAGATAAGGAATAAGTACAGCCGTACAGGTCTAATAAGTTGAAGAGAACGCACCCTAAATTGAATATTTATTTTAATTTCTAATCTCTATTGCAATTTCTCCCTTGACTGCAGCAATTAATTTCTCCTGATTTTTAGTAGAGTACAAGTTGCGGTGAGGGAAAGTACTAAAAAGAATTGAGGTAAAATTAAAGCAGATGAAATTAGAGAAAGAAACTCTGGAAACATAAGTATATAGCAGTAAACTAGAGACATAAATATGAAAAAATTGTCCAGAAGTAAGTTAGAGACATTTTATAACTTTTAAATTACGTTTTGAAGTGATGAAAAGGGACTTAGAGTACTTTAGAACAAATGGAGAAAAGTAGACTAGGCAATAGCTCTTTTTTGTTAAAAAATTCATTTATTTTTTTCTTTTCTCTAATTTTGGGGGTTTGGTGTTTTTTTTTTTTCCCAACACAAGGTTTGTCATCTTACAAATGCTCCTTTCTATGGTGCAGAGAAAGTCACTCCCAGAATTTTGGCGTGATCAACCCTTTGTAAGTACAAAGAGAAATTTCTCTCTTCCCCCCGTTACTTATTAGTCTGTTCATTGTTTGTATATATTCTTCTCCCACTCTTCCCGAGGATGCATGATTCAGTGGATGGGTGTGTTTAGGCATTTGTACATGTGCGTTGGCAGCTGTATGTATGCATGCTGTCCTTTATTTGTTCATGATAACATTTTAAACTTAACTAAACTTCATGTTTAAGACAATTGTTATATCTTACTTCTCTGTTCGAACAAGTCCGATATCATAACCAACAAGCCTGGAATGAGCTATTGCTTTTAGGGCCTGATGGTAACAGTATGGTGATAAGTTTGTGTGGCCTGAAGTTTTGCTTGTGAAAGTTCATTCTGAATCTTCATAACCAAGTTATCTTGATTTAGTTTTTTACCACTTAGAATCCAGGATCTGAGTAGTACTTGGATCAATGAAAATACATTTTTTGTGGATTTATATTCATGGAGTTCATTTGAAGCATTCTCATGCAAACTTGTTGCTGTTTATTTTGATATTCAAGCTTGTACCAATCATGCAACTAAGCTCATTATGTGTTGTATTGCAGCCAGCTGATCCATCCAAAGAGCATAACTGTATACCAGATGAACATTATGTTCAAACACTACTTGCTGTAAGTAGTCAATATTAATATTAGCAAAAGCATTGATATTTGTAGCAGAACCTATGCTCTTTTGAAAATACGGCATGTTGTCGAATATGATTGTGTATAATATATATATATATATATATATATATAGGGTGAGGATCCGATGAGAACCACTATTTTGAAGGGAAAAAAAACAAGTTCTAAGGGTTCATTTTCAGATTCTAATTGTTATTTTTCAGATTTTAGAGCTCAATATTAAGATTCTAATCATTTGTTTTCAGACTTTAATATTTCTGAGAACAAATATCTGTTCCAGATTCTAAGCAAGCTGTGTCTATTACAGCATTCTAATCATCTGCATTATTCTGATGCTCCCGTCAAGTCATGAAGCATCAAAATAATTCTAAACAAGCTATGGCTTGTGATTCTAATGCTGCATATTAAAATAACCCTATGATTGGAATGCTAAGCATCAAAATATTAAAATAGAACAAATATTTGTTCCAGATTCTAAGCGCTTTTCTGATTGTAATATTATATTAAGGCTGTAAAGCGCTTTCCATGAGAACAAATCTCAGATTCAAATTTGAAGCCAAGCAGTGTCGTTGGTGGATGACAACATCGGTGTGCCAAGCAGAGGAGATTTCAGAGGAAAGAGAGTGGAGATATTGAGAAGATTGATGGTTGAAAGTTGAGGAGGTAGAAAAGAAGTCGGAGGTGGAAAGATTGTTGGAGAAGACACCATTGATGATATTTGCAGAAACAAAAAGCAATACAGGTGACTCAGATTCAAGTGAATGCTCAAATTGAATTGAATGTTCAAATTTGTTCAGATTGAAATTTCTCCGGATTGAAGTCATTTAGCTTTGCTTCAACTTTAACTGGGGATGGGAGGAGGAGAGAGATCGGGAGGGGGAAAATGGGCTGTTGATTTCAGATTCAATCTGATCGTTAAATCAGAATTTATTATTATTATTATTATTATTATTGAGAAATGAATGGTTGAGATCTTTTAGTTGTTAAATCAAAGGCTAAGATTGGAGTTCTCATGTTCCTCACCTAAGGAGGGGTTCTCATATGATCATTTTCTTGTATATATATATGACATGGTAAGGTAGAATGGTCCTAGTTCGTGGCTCCTCTCGCACAAATACCACGTTGGCATTGCCTGGGTTTTGGGGAGGGGGTTCATCATTGGTGAGAAACCTAACCTTCCACCTCAAGGATGCAAAGGTGACTCCAACGCCACTGTGAAGGAGCCCAATCCTCAATTTTTGGAAGTATATATATTCCCCAGTTTAAGTAGTATAATGTTATTATACTAGTATTGTGTTTTACTATATCAATCCTTAAGAAGGTGTATGGGCATGATTAGTAATCATTTGCAGTGGTGTAGGTTAGTAGGCCATGGTTCCTCACTTTTCTTTTGCAGGCATTTAGGTTAGTCATAGTTTGCCTTTCTTTACCTCTATGATGATTCTTCTTTATATGATTATTCATGACTATTGATTAGGCAACCAAATTGGTCCAAATATGTATTTTAGCTAGATGGAATGTTCTTCACATTATCATTTTTTTTTATCATATTAGCAAAATAACATAAAATTTCAACCTATTAAATTCGAAAAATGCACATATTATTTATGGAAGTTGTCTTCAAATGAGCAAAATCTCTTTGAAGCTTGATTTTCAATTAGGCACAACCTATATTATTATAAGATTGTATGTCTTAGGAGTTCCAATCCAGTCAAGTTATGTAGCCAAAATGTAATAGACTAACAGTGCAAGAGTTTTAACACTAGGAATGTGCTACATACCCTTTGTCTATTGGTGACGAGGATGCAAACCAAATGAGAGCCAGAGCTTAGGCACACTTAGCAAGAGTTGAGCAGCTGCCAGTGGGACTGAGTCGGGCAAGGAGCAGGATTATGGGAATGAGCATATTTTGGAAAACCTAGAATTTTACTCAACCTCAACAGCTATGTATGAAGCAAATTATGTTGTTACTTTATAATGAGGTTAAGTAAATAAATACAATTTCCACCAGCTTGTTGGTTTAATTACACATGCCTTCTCATGGATATAAATTGAGGAAAGTATAATCACTTGGTGAGGTGATTATACTTTTATATTTCCTAGGATTTAAGCTTCTTCCAATTTACCGACCAACCTTATTAAGGCTGTGGTTGCGGTGATGCTGAGAAATTTTCTTATTTAATATTTTGATAGGAAGGGCAATTGAAAAATGACATCAAAGAATTTTTATCTAGGTGTTATGGGTCATGGGTTTGAACCCTTTCTTTATGAATTTGAAGGTAACAAATTTAGTTGTGATTGCTGGTGTCTGCCGAACTCGATACTGTATAGGGATCTTACAGGTATCCATCCCCATGGGACTGCTTGGAGATGATGTTGATCAATCTGGGGAAATTTTAGGGGTGGTAGAAGATGACACCCGCATCCCCTAGTGATAAACTCTAGAAACAACGAAGAAAAGGGGAAAGAAGGAAAAGTTGGTTAAACATAAGGCTAGGTTTTACTAGTTACTACTACTCTCTTTCTTTTCTTAATTCTTTCTCATATCTTTTACTGTATCTTTGGCAAGGCAGCCATTAGGGCTGCCATGATATGTGGGTCTTGTGTGCTTTGTAGTCAGCTTGTTGGTTTAGGTTGGGTTAAGTTCAAGCAATTACTCTTGGAGCTAAAAATAGGAGAGCCGAAAATGGAAATCGTTGGAATTGTGCAAAATGCGATGTTTAGCCCATGATGCTGAATAAAAAAAAAAAGGATGGAGAGGATGACTTTGTGGCTGTCAAGAAAGATGAGAAAGTTGGAAGAGGATTAAGGAGACATTGCAGGCCTTGTGTTTAATTGGTATAGTAACCTTAGTTTGAGGACTTGAATGTAACTTTAGAGTTTCGTTAATTATATGTAGAAAATTTTATTTTTTTCTTAAGATTTTGTTTTCATGCCCAACATGTATTAAGATATTTCATATATGTTTTTTATACCTACACATAGAGTAGGCTTAAAAATCCAAAATGATGCGCTGTTAAATATGACAAATCAAATTTTAGTCCTTTTTTACCCAGCTGTGGCCAGAGCCTTGTAGATTGGGTACAAGTTTTATTCTCTTGGCTTATTATATCTGAACTAGTAGGCCGGCAAAGTCGCATTTGAAACTTTCTTGTATTTGCCATGTTAACTGCTTCTCATATTCATACATAATGAAAGTGTTGGAATTTGTCTTGGTATTTCAAATATTGATTCCCTCGGATCGGTTTATTTATTGACATTTTTATTAACAAAAATCAGCAAGAAGGTCTTGAAGGGGAGATAACAAGAAGAACTTTAACACATACTGCTTGGGATCTTCCGGCCACTAAAGAACATGAAAGACGTGGATGGCATCCCATAACCTACAAATTTACAGATGCAACCCCTCAACTGATACGCTCTATAAAGGTATGCTTACTCCATTCGTTCTGCTACATGACAGCCTACACTTTGTCGTGTTTAAAATCAACAATTTGTTTATATTGTTTATCAGTGTATTCAAGTAGTATGGAGTCTATGACCTCCCTAGCTAGTTGTTGAGTAAATATATTTTATTGTGAGGATGAACATTTTAGGATTCATTCAGATTGAGTTGAGCTCTTTTTTCTCAGTTCCTAATGATATCACAATTCACAATAACCATTGATATGGATAAAGCCGATTGTGTGCTACACTTGAAGTGCATGTTCAAATGGCTGATTGTACTCATCCATATACGATTATACGCCTGATTATGACATTTGCAACATTTGCAACATTAATCAGTTAATCCTATGAGCAAAGTAGCTGTTCCCTTAATAAGAAACTAAGAAAGCATGGAGTATGACTGAGTCTGTTCCTTTTAAACTTATTCTTGCTTATTTGAACTTCGGCCTTGTTCTTTTGAACTAAATTAATCTGAACAAAATTTGTCTTATTTGACTGAATTAAACCAAATCCTAGACTCAACATGAGCTAAACTGAACTAAAATTTCAAAATTTAAATCCTAGGCATTCTTTTATTTACCAAAATTTGAATAATCTATTTGTTATACTTTTTTCATTAGATTTCTGAGACAAATTGGATAAAAAACTGCAGGAAATAGATAATGTCTACTATGAAACTGAAAAACGAAGAGAATGGTGCAGTAGTAAGGGTAAACCTTCTCCATGCTTCCTCTTTGCAAGAAAGTTCGCCCGGCCTGCTGCTCTTCGGATTCTGAATTCGGTAAGTAATCAATTGCATTATATATATATATGGACTAAACTCCTTCATGCATCATAATTTTCTTTGGAATTTTATTTTTTTAGATGTTTGTAAGTCCACTCTCTAATTTGGTGTCTATTATCAAAACAGTCTCTGGTAGGTGCGTAGCCGAAAGAAGAAAAGGATCTTTTTTCAGTCTCTTTTGCTAGCTTTGATAGCTAGATCACGGGTCTCGTTCTAGTACAGGTTTATTGTAATGAAATAGCGATTTTCATTTTATCTTGAGCTTATGATTTATGAATGTTATATACGAAATATTTCAGTCCATATTGTTAGTTTTTTTAATTATATATATATGGCGCCATTGTCCCCGAGAAACCTCACTTGAGCTATTAATTCCTTCTATCTACACTTCAAAGTGGTTTCTTGTGTCTCGTTCCTTTTGTTTGTGGTTTGAACATTTTGGATGTGTGTATATATATAGTAATGTTGGGTAGTATTGGGCTTTGACATGGGGCGTACTTTAGGTTATCCGATTCAATGTCGCTGACATATGCAATTAAGAGGCGGAAGATCATGATTCCTCTCAATTGTGTTTGATGAGATTGGAATGTAGGATCTCATTCTCGATTCCGGGCCTAAATTAGGTTACATGACTCAATGTCGCTGATGCACCCATATGAGATTTGGAAGATAAAGAATTATCTCAAATAGTGCGATGAGATGTGAATATAGGATCCCACTCCTTCAGCTAGGCCTTACACTGTTTATTCTACTGAATGTTGCCCACACATGCACCTAAGAGGGACGAAGATAAAGAATCTTCTCAAATGCATATGATAAGGAGCTACACTGAGTTACTCGATTCAATGTAGCCAACACATATACTTGAGATGGGTTGGCAAAAAAATTCTTCCCAAATGTGTGTAATGTGATTCTAATTCAATTTTTCACTCCAACACTAATGTCACAACACAAACTTCAAACTAGTCTTTGGATGTATTTTGCTAAAAGATGCATTAATATTGTACATAATAATCTATTTGTTTTGTGTGGAAGTTACTTCAAACTTCAAACTACTCCCTTGTTATTTTGGATTTTATTTTTGAAATTTCAGTTCAACGCATCTCATTTCTTGATGAGTATATAATATGATTTAGTTTAATTTAATTCATTTTAAATTAATTCAATCCAAAAAAATATGACCTAAATGACTGCTATACAAGGCAAATTTAATGTTCGTAACAATAACATAAAAAGATATGCTAAAGGTTAGAAAGGCGTGGGAGAAAAATGCAAAGCAGGAAGGAGTAATTTTCCTATTTTTCACTCCATGTTGCAAAAAAAAAAAAAAAAAAAATTGTAATTTTACTTGCATGATTTCATGAATTTGGTTGATTTAAATGTTTATGCATTGGCGAATTTGTTTCATATTTCAATGATGATTCATTGGGTTGGGTAATGAATGTAGGTTTTACAGAATGATGGGTCACTATTAATTGTTGACTGACTATAATGATTCTAGTTTTTTTTTTTTTTTGTGATTATTTAAATCAAATTTTCATAAGAAGAAATCTCTTAAAAGCTTAGTTTTAGGAAGAATCATAGGCTGATAATAACTATTGGACAACTTTATCAAGCAATTAAGTAAAACAAAGTATGAGTCATAGCCTACTGGTTAAGTCTTGCAAATAGGAAATCTGGGGTCTTGAAGATAATAACCTGCAATAGGATCCAATTCAAGGTCTAATAACACCCACTTCATTACAAACAAAAATAAAAAAAATAAAAAAAAATGATTCCTTTTCCCTAATAATGCTCTCAAATCTTGCAATTCCCATTATACGACTCTTTTTTTCTCAATTCTCAGATTACCGTTCACGTCAACAAATTTTATTTTATTTTTTCCAGATTTTTCAGAAAACCGCTAACCCGCCACTAGGAGTAGCGGTTTTACTACTTTAACAGTTAAGTGTGAAAAATTACGCTTTTTATTTTTGATGCAAAACCGCTACTGGTAAGTGATAACATGGTAACCAAAACAGGATAGTAGCGGTTTTCCCTTTAACTATGCCTAAACAGGATAAATTGTAAGTGATAACATGGTAACCTAAAACCACCACTCCAAAGGCAAAACCGCTACTGGGAGTGGCGGTTTGGCGGTTTTGCCTGAAAAGTGGCGGTTTTCCTGTTAAAAAAAAAAAATTAAAAGATGACGTGGACAGTAATCTGAGAATTGATAAAATTGTAACCATAAAATGAGAATTGCAACTTTTGGGAGCATTATTAGGGGAAAGGATTCTAAATAATTCAGAGCCATGAAATTAACCCACTTGATTTTTTCCCCCTAAAAAAATCTAAAATGTTGAATGGGCTAGTCACAGTTGTGCTCAGAGTGTGGACCATTCTGTGCTGTAAACTTCGATTCTATAAAATGGCAGACTTAGTCGGGCATGACTACCTCTATCCGGTGGGTAATCTACCCACCACTAATAGAATCATTAAAAAATTATTAATCATGCAAGTTGCATCCCACTATTATTACTCTCTATTAGTGGTGGGTATATTACCCGGTGGGTCAACAAAGTTTTTTCCGGCTTAGCCCACTTACACCATTATTAATGGTGTTTTTAATATCATCTCATCAAGTTGCCACCTTTAGACTCATGCAAAAATAATATGCTCCCTAATTCTTTTCATATTAGATTATTAGTGCATCCACATTGGTTGCTTCCAGCCTCCAAGGACTAACTTATAAATATAGAAAATTACAAGCTATAGGCTCAACTTTTATGAAGAAAATAAGCTTATAGCTTGCACAATCTTTGTATCTCAACAAAACTATAAGGTTTTGGATTCCAATTTATTTGCCTTTTTTTGCATTAAATTTAATGTTACAAAGCTACAAGTTTTGTAAATTATACCATTGTACTTATTTGTAGCTTGAAAATGATGTAGCTTAGAAATCCGATGTGACAATCAAAATTAGAAGTTTTTTTTTTCCTGGCATAAAAAAATTAATCGGAAAGCACAACTCAATTAAAACAAAGAATGGATGCATAGACATAAAAGAAATGATAGAATAAGCGCTAACGTTAGGGGTTACTTTCACAAAGGACAAAATGAAGAAGAATCGAGTAAGATTATTTGGTCATGTAAAGCAAAGAGAGAACATACTGCATCGGTAAGGAGACTTGAAGAAAGTGACAAAGTGGAGATAAGAAATACTACCTTCGTATCACAATACTCGCAACTTTTACCATTTTAGGCTGTAACACAATACTTGCAAATATTTTTTACTATATTTAGTATAAAAGTTACCTATGTGTTGTTTTTTATTATATTTTTTTAACTTTACTTTTGATGTGGGCCTAATTAATTATTAATTTTTCACTATATCTCTCCCCTTAAATCTATTTTTTTGCCTAGCAGTCCGTGTCATCTACTTATATAACGAGTATTGCAATGCGAAGTAGTATGATAAAGGAAAACCAAAGCAAACATGAAGGAGTATGGTTGAGAATGATACGAAGTTGTTAGGATTGATAAAAATTTAACAACAAATAGGAAAGATTGAACGAGTAAGATATATTTAGATACCTTTCATGATTCATATATTTTATTCATAAAATTAGTTAACCCTTTTTTTGGTAACATGACTTCCATATTATTGGTGTTGTCTTGGAATTGTCAATGATATGGGATTTGATTAGAAATTTCTAAAGGGATTTGTAGTCATACTAGCTATCAATCTATCATATTTAATTCATATAACGCAAAATTTGGGATTTTTTTTTAATAAAAAAAAGGACAAAAAGGCTCATGAAATCATGAATCATGACTTATTCTAGTCCATGAGTTCATTCATCTATAAACTATCATATGTCAACGATGAAGAAAAAGACAAGCAAGTACTCCCACTGTAACATATTAATGACAACAATTCATTTTGTATGCATTTTAAGAAAGTGATTTAATTGTGCAAATGAACAAATTGATCAAAAATAACTTTGAAATTAGTAACTTATGATCTCAATCTTACTTGTATTAAAACCATTTTGATTAATTTGATCATCTACACCCTTAAATCATTACCTTAAAATGCATGCAAAATGACTTGTTGTCATTAATATGTTACGGATGGAGTAGTTATTATGGCTATTAAACTCACTCACCAACTTTCACTGGTGAATTTCCCATTTTTTATTATTACATATTTTCTCCGCTACTATACGATTGTAATATTATTTAAGCATTATTTATAATCACTCATATAATAATGTATATGTTATTGTGATCTCCCAACCTCTACTTCCGCGATGATGTCGCTGCATCGCCCTTCGTGGACAACACTTTCCCAGATTTGTATAATTTTTGGTAAAACGAAATTAAAGATATTACAAATATAAATTATACATTAGCAAGTGTGAAAAAAGAAACGTTGCAACTAGAGGTAGAAAACGTGTCGTGTCATTTAATTAAACGGGCTCACACCCCTCAACCCTAAACCGACCCGTTTAATAAACGAGTCGTGTCGTGTCAACCCGTTTATATTAAACGTGTCGAAATCATTGACCCTAACCCGTTTATTTTGTGTCGAGTTCGGGTCGTGTTGACGGGTTTGTCGGGTTATGTAGTTTTTTCACGCTAACGTTGAAAATCAAGTAAAATCGTGTCAGGTTGCCCTTTTAATTAAACGGGTTGAACTCCCTTGACCCTAACCCAACCCGTTTATTAAACGTGTCGTGTCGTGTCAATCCATTTAAACGGGTTGGCATCATCGACCCAAACCCGTTAATAACGGGTCGATTTCGTGTCGAGTTAGCGGGTTGTGTCAAGGTTTCCCACCTCTAATTGCAACTAATATGGAGCGGGGTACATATATTACATTAGATTTATTAATCCCCTAGTCCCCTATTGTTTATGATATACACCTGACCTTGGTGCATATTTTTTGTTGTTGGTTTTTTTTTTTTTTTGGTAGTGTCGGTGAAGATGATCTTGATATACATTTGAGACATGAAAGGAGGAATGGAGGATTAATTCACTATGAATTGGGTGGGGTTCAAAATATATATATATATATATATATATATATATATATTAATGGGAAGTGATATTGACACACCCAATTTTGATATTGACACGCTACTTTTTGAGAGATGAATATATATAGAAAAATGTGCTCTCACAAAGGTGTGTACCAATATTAATATTGGGTGTGTCTTTATGATTTCTCCGTGCTACTGCGATATAATAAGTCTCAATCTTTATAGTTTGGATACTTCAAACTTTTTTTTAATAAGATATGGAGCAGTGTTTCTTAACACAATGGATACTTCATTTAGACTACCCAGCTAGCATGATAAGTTAAACCAAGTCCCAACATGGCTCTTATCATATGAATACTCAGCTAATATTGCCCGTAGGTGGTGAATTGAACTCCTAACCTCTAGATTGTGGGTCTACTTCAATGTTGTTGTCTTAGAGCTCAATCCTTGATTTGGACTCATACATATACTCCCTCCGTAATATATTAATGGTAACAAATCATTTTGCACACACTTTAAGGTAATGATTTAAGGGTGTAGATGAACAAATTAATCAAAATGGTTTTAATACAAGTAAGATTGAGATCATAAGTTACTAATCTTAAAGTTATTTTTGATCAAATTGTTCGTTTGCACCCTTAAATCGTTTTCTTAAAGTGCGTGCAAAATGACTTGTTACCATTAATAATATGTTACAGTGGGAGTAGTATATTAAGAATGAATATGACGCTTGTATTTGATAAATACAAAGTCTTGGATACATTGAGGATCAATTTTTGGTCTTTGCATGGATATGACGGTTTTATGATTTAGACTCATACATTTGTATTAATTAGGCATGGATATGACAATTGTATGATTTGGACTTATACATTTGTATTAAGTAGGGATCAATCCTCACCCTTTGCATGGAAATTTTTCTTTTTACTTGACACCTGTTAATAGTGATCCTACAAGTTAGTAAGCTAGCAGGGGTTAGCTTATTGGTTAATTTTCTTACATTATATATATTAAAAAAAACTTGGATAAAGTATACATTTTTACTTTGATAAAGGTCAATATGAAATATCATTGTATAGTTGGTTAATTTTTATTGAATTATTTCCATTGGTATACCTGATAATTTGTATATTCCCAGTGGTATACTTGAGTTTTAAAACATCCCAGTGGTATACCTACATTTTTAATGGAATTCAATAACCACTTTTAAAGGTTGTTTTAATACATTAACAACCATAAATTCGGTTTTTTCTTTTTATTTAGTCAACGGTGGTTACCCGAAAAAACTAACTATAGTTAACCTAAGTATGTTTATGGTCGAATTAGTGGTATTTAATGGCCTGAAACAGCCTTTAAAAGTGGTTATTGAATTTCATTATTTATTTAGGTATACCACTGGGATTTTTTAAAACTTAGGTATACCAGTGGGAATACGCAAATTCTCAGGTATACCAATGGGAATAATCCATTTTTATTTTATTTATACAATAATTTTACAAGAAAGTTTTTTTTTTTTTTTATCGTAAAAGGGGGAATGCATTAAAACAAAATAAATATCTTAAGCTCGAAAGACTAAACGAGCTAACCATAAGCACAAAGCAACAAAATATAAAATGTTCCTGAAAATCCAAACAAAGTAGCGAAATAAAGAAAGAAGGAGCAAGGTACTACGTCCACTGGAATCTAATTCCAGCCATATCATGGTCTAGACACGGTTGGATCCAAATAGGAGGATCCTCATAGTTTCTGGCACAAAAGTTTGAAAGTTGGCCCTCTTTTGCCAGTGTGTGAGCTTCCACATTTGCTTCCTTTCTAGCATGAAGAATCTCCATATCCGGGAAATTTTACAAGAAAGTTACTTCATTTCTTTTCTAATAGAGTATTATACTGACTGTTTAACCAAATAAAAAAGCCAATAGTCGATCAACTAAAAAAGTAGACAAGAAGCCATTTTCAACTTTGTTTTTGTTAATAATAATATTCCTTCTTTCTTTATCAGATTTCTATTCAATGTTTGGGTCTGTTATCTTCTATAATGGAAGTAATTTGGAATTGAGTTTTCTTTTCTTCTTTTATGCGGATTAGATTTTGAAAGAATTAGTTTGTTAGTGGAGGCTTATGTGACATCGAATCAGATCTCAAATCTACATATACAATCGATTATGTTTGGTTGTATTCAATTCAAAAACTACAACAGATCACAAGAAACCCTTGTAGAAGGCTGCAAATGACAACGATGTGAAAGACGATGAAATTCATCAATGTCAGGTCTCAACAACGATCGTAGTTTTGTCAAAAATGAATTTTATTTGATTCAATTTGTTTTATATCTGTTGACTTTGATCTTTTTGTAGATGCCATACGAATCTTTTTATCGAAATCGGTTTCCTCTCCAAAAAAAAAAAAAACCAATTACATTTGAAGTTCAACTTTTTTCACAAGGTTGAATATCTATTAGTCTAACAGATTTTTGCCATTTTCAAATAACTTTTAACAGGTATACGTATTCGTATCCTTCTATTTAAATTTTTGATAACTTTTGCACAAGTTTTTCATATACTCCTTTTTTTACCAATTTTTTTCTTAATTTTTGAGTTTTTTAAATATGTTATAATAAAGATTGAATTTCCTAGTAATTATACTTCTAATGGCTAGACTTTCCATTTGTTAAGGATGGTTACAAAGAAAATGTAGCATAGGAAAATTAAAGATATCGTTGTTTTACGAACCTATAAGCTGTACACCTATCCCATTAGTATAAGATTTTTTTTTAGGTGAAGATTGTTCTATATTGACTTTTGCTACTGCTCATATGATTTGACTCTCTATAATTTTATACATGTAAGGAAAAATATAGTCAAATGAGATCTTGTTTGATTCGGCTCAATATGTAGTTTTTTAATATGTAATGCTTATAATTTTTTATTATATATATCTTAAGATATTTTCATTTAAAAATGTGTCTCGAGAAATGAGAAAAAATAAATAGAGCAATCTTTTAGTGAAAGATGGAGTAAGAGTTAGGCCGAAAACAGACAGTTACATACTAATGCTAGAGTCTGGTCAATTCAATGTTGTAGGGCCCAACATATCATTTTGTCAAGAAGTGGTTCGAGTGAATAAGAAAAGAAAAAAATTATGAATTTGAAGGTAGATAAGGAAATAAAAAATTATTTCTTGGCTTTTTTTTCTTCCTCAAAGCCTTAATTGTTTGAGATTTCCCATATGAATTGACTAAATCCATGTATTGTTCGACCTAGTTGCCAAGTTCAATGTCTCTCTTTGATCCAGCAGATTAGTATATATCGACCAATTTGCAATCTTGTTTCTTTGTGGGGACAATATATACAAAATATATACAACGATTTCAACCAATCAAAGGCTAACAAATATTGTCATAAACATATGGGTGAAAAAAAGTGGTCCATATATGAGTAAATCCGGAAAAATCTAAAAAATGTGTGGACTATAATTGTCATCTGATAAACTATGATTAGCATCTATAGGACAATAATTGTGTTGCACATGACTATATTTTACAAGTCCGTACAAAAGTGCGATTTTATTTAGCTGCTAAGAGTTTATCATCCCTCCTTTGGGTAGAGCTTGACCATCAATTAGGTCATCTCTATAAACTTGACCATTTCAACTAGCATTTATATATTTTATATAGGGGAGTTAGGGAGGTCTTCTTACCATAATGTATAACTAACTTATCAAGCATTAGAAAATAATAAAAGGTAGCATCTATAAAGGGATCAATAACCTTATGAAATGATGCTTAGTGGACGAGAAATGTGAGGTATTTTGCTTCCTGATTTGCCTCACAAAAGATATGTCTAGAATCTACAAACTCGAACTGGCTGAAGATTTGGTATATGTCCTGCATAATATGTTTGAATCTTCTATAAACATAAAAATTTATCTTGCAAAATACGAACAAGTTATATCCTATAATAAAGATTTTTTGAAATTTTAAGCTAGGATTATGCTAATTTTGAGGGCTAAAACTTCTGCAAATAAATGAAAACTATTACTCAAGAAATAGGTTCGGGGAGCCAAGAAAGTCTTCTAATGAACTATTTCATATTAAAACTCCTACTATTGTTGAGTTGTCCATAGTAGAGCCCTTAAAGTTATTCTTAACAATATTTGGAAGAGGTAAGACAATGTTTAGATGGTGTATCAAGAGAGTTAGGCGAACAAACCCATTCTAAATAGGATTTTAACGCTTGAAAAAAGGCTGAGTTTATAGAGAACATATCGTTATGAAAAATATTTTTCAAATACTCCAAAGAATGAACGTAGTTTTAGACAAGATAGGTAACGTAGGCGTATTTTTGGAATGTAGGTAAGTTTGAAATTGAGGAATTGAAGAAGGAGGAAAGGGAGCCAACCAATCTTCAGCCCTCGAAGATGACCAAAGATTTATAGTATATGGACAATACAATAAGAGTTGGTCTTATGTTTCCGTGAGTTGTTGATAAATGGGGGGCATTTGAATGAGATATTAAGATTTTGGTGATAGCTAGGGATCATCTCTTGTAGGTATGCTATTATGGGATTATGACTAAAGATGGCCACGGACCGTGCTGGGATGACCTGCTTATCTCGTGTCCTGGTGGGTTGTGTCTAGAAAGAGCCAGGAAAAAGCCGTGATGTGTCGGTTTCGTGCCAAGTTTTAAAAAAGAGAGTCAAATGCACAAACCATCCCACGGTTCGTGATGGGCTAACTCGTGCCGTGTCTTGTGCCATATAGTTATAATTTTTATGTTTGATGAATTTTTGCTCATAATAAGCGTATCACTTGGCGGGCTGGCCCGTTATGCTCATGCCAAATTGTTATTTTTCCAAGAAATAGGAGTAGAAGAAATCACCGGAACCATTTCGTATTTTTTTTCTAAGACCTATTATTATGTGTAAGTGGGTAATATACTCATTACTAATACGAACATTAAATTATTACTAAACTTATAAGTTTGATTGCACTACTAATATTAACCACAATACTTTATTAGTGATGGATAGTCAACTCGGTAAGTAGACCAAATTTTTCCCCATGTGTAATTAGTATGTTTCCAAATTATCATTAACTACACGGTTGATGGGTCATGGGTTTGATAGCAACTAGCAAGATTCAATAAATTAATATTATATAGCAATTTCATTTTTCAAGGTCGGGTCATTACTCATTAATATGGTTGGCAACTTGTCATCCGTAATAGTTTGTATCCTCTAGACAGTCTAGAGGGGGGATATATTCGAGACATCTCACGAATTACTCGAAATCGACTCGGTCAAAGTTTGATTCGAGTTAGTCAAAAGTCAACTTGTTTAAGCTCGACTCAACTTGAGGTCGACTCGATATCTTAACAAGTCGAGCCGAGAAGCCTCAGGTTCGAACTCAACTAGCATCATAATCATCCCTAAATGTAAGTAAGCTAAGAATTATTGGTTTGGTTGTTTAAATGTACATACTCGGATACGGTGAGTGATTGGATAACCCTAACGGCCCGTTTGGTAGCCGGTTATAAATCATGGTAATGGGAATGGATTTATAACTAAATTTGAAAGGGAAATCAAAATCCATTCTCATGATGGTGCTACCTTAATTAGCTACAATTTATCTAATTTTCTTCACAAATATTTATTCCCATCAAATACCACCCTCCCAAATGGTAATGGATGGGAATAAAAAATGAGAAGAAAATTGGAGTTTGGGAATGAAAATTTGTTTTCTATGGAGATTACAAGATTCATCCTTAACAAAATTACACTATAAATTCATTACCATTACTACAATTTATTACCAACAACCAAACGGGCTGTAAGGGTTATCAATCCTCCTATATTTGCATTCTTATTGGTCCAAATTGTATTGAAATATTAAATTTAGTCACTTCTCTCTCCAATTCAATTTAAATATATTAATATTTTAATTGTATGTGTTTAAAATGGTTGACAACCCTCAAAGTTGCTAAATCAATTTTCTTGGGATACTCCTATTTACTTGGATAAGTGCTTCCTTGACCTAGAGAAGATTTTTTCAAACATTGCATGTACAATAAGATAAATTGAACGGATTATAGTGGAAGAATACATATCTAACATTGCCTCTAATGGAGAATTGAATCTGCAACCTCTTGGCTTCAAATGTAGTTCATCCCCATTGCAACGGAGAAATTAGCTTTAACGCTAAAGAAACTTTATTATATATACAATAAGAAAAAACATATTAATTAATATATATATATATGTTGTTATTATATATGTCTAGATTCTAGATGCATAGTTTCTAAATATATATCATCTTGCATAAAAAATTATAAAGTACAACTAGAGGTGGTCATATATAGGTAAAAAAGGCTGGCACGAGGGCCAACTGGGGCACGACACAATTTAGGCCCGGCTTAACACGAACTCGCTAGCCCGACAACATTTTTCAAAACTTGGCACGAGGCCGACAAGAGCACGACGGGCCGGCCTGCTAAGTGTTACGCTCATTATGAGCAAAAATCCAAATATATATATAAACAAATCTAACTAAGACACGACATGAGTCGGCTCGACACGAACCGTTGGATGGGTTGGGCATGTGCTCACTTTTTTGAAACTTGGCACGACCCCGACCCAACACAACTTTGTCTTGATCCGTTCTAGACACGACACACCAAGGCACGAAGTACGCCGACCTAGTACGTAGGCCTTTCCGGCACGACCCTTGCCCACCTTTAAGTACAATACAGTGTGTTGAAAAATAGACCTTCAAAGTTCACCAAGTGTAAGTGTCCACACATTCAAATAATTAATATCAGTGAGATGATGACTATATATTGACTAATATATAAGCTTGTTGGGCTACTACTTACATTATCAATTGATTTTATAATGAACCCCACCAAGCTTTTGTATAGCGAGACTCTTTCTTTCTTAGTTGCAGGTATAGCCAGACCCGCATTTATTTAACACAGTCAAAGATATTAATGTTAGGGCAAATTGGGGCCTAGCACTGGCATAAGGCATAAATGAAGGGAATGATTTCAGCAAACGTTGACCAAAAAACATACTATAAAACCTAGCTAGTTTCTCCTAATAATGTTTCATTTGCATTGTTATGTTATAACAAAACAACTCAAATAAACACTTCATCTAGCTATCATATCATATTAAAAATGTCTCTAAAACCAGTACAAGAGTTAATAGAAAGTGGGTTAGTGCCTGAAATATACATCCAACAATTTCAAGATAATAACAATAATAGTAATGATAAAATTGGTGATGCACTTCCTTTGATGGATACTCCAACTCTTGATTTTGCCCTCCTTTCTTCATACAACCCTCATGAACTTGATAAACTTCTAATTGCTCTTTCCTCTTGGGGTTGTTTTCAGGTTTGATTTTTCATCATTATTGCAATTATTATATATTATTATTAAAGTTTAAACATTAATTTTAGTGATTTGACCTTAGCTTCATGATTGAATTTTTAATTCATTGGTCAACTATATATATTAGAAATTATGTATGTAATATAGAGGGGGCCAAATAAAGTTCTTCAAGGTACGGATCGTCGGACAATTTCGCTTTTCTTCAAGTTTTAATCTTTCTTTTAAGAACATTAGGTGTATCGAGTTGTTTTGGTGTTTTACGTACAAAATAATAAATCAACCTAGACTTTGTTGCATGTACGTGTGTATGGAACACTTAGATCGAAACTTTCTAAGTAATGCAAGAATAATTAATAACAACAGCAACAAAAACTCTCCGATTTTTCTCACTTCGTTCGTATATAAGCGTGTTCTATATTTATAGAAACTCATAGGGATAGGAAAGGATGCATCTTTTCAAATCCTCCGTCCTAATGAAAGGTTATTATTATCCTTTCATTTAATTTGGATTAAAATAAACGTCCCAAAACTATGTTAACTACAAGTACATAACATCACAATTTGTAATTTCAAAGAGTCTCAGGTACTCGACCGAGTAAAATAATTATACTCAATCGAATACACTTTCATGATTAAAAAAAACCATGTTTTTATCATGTTTGGCTCAGCTGAGTAAAAATCATACTTGATTAAGTACCTGGTCTAGTACTCAATTGAGTATTTCTTACCCTAAGAGATCTCCCAGATATAAAACGGTTATCAACCGATTTCTTAGACCATGTTTAACCGTCCTATTCGTCTATCTTTGTAATAGTGTCATCACTTATTAGGTCTTCTTCATCTCTAATTCTCTATTAAATTATATTATTACATATGTTCCATACATATGTAATGATATACGACGTTAAAACATTTTTTTTAATCAATTATACGTTAAAACATTAAGTTTAAAAAAAATATTTATCAATTACGGTGTACTACCTTCTCTTTTCACCTTTTCTTTCATTAGTATTTTTTTTTTTTTTTGTATTTTTAAAAATATTTTAGCACTTTTTGTTCCATGAAACACAATAAAGGATCAATGTCGTTGTTTTGTTATTTTTAAGCAGAAAACTCATATGAAACATTAGAATTTATTGCCCTTGAGAAATACTTGTATTAAGGTTGTATTCATTGAATCAATTGTTTGCTTCACATAAGATAAAAGTTGACATAAAACGTTAATTAAATGGTTTAAGGTATTTATTGGATTTTGGGAAACAAAAGGTGATGTGATAGAGTATATGTAGATGGTCCTTAGGGTTTATTTACTTCATATTATATTCAGTTCAGTTGAGTTCAGTTCAGTTAATCTCTATTCAGTTAATGTAAACGAGCCCTTACTCTTTTGACATGATGATTTTAGAAAAAGTGAAAAGAGGTGGTAATATGCAAAATATCTTTAATTTTATCTTATATATATATATATATATATATATATATATATATATATATATATATTTTACTAAAATAGGCAATGAATTATTATTTTCCTTTCAAATTTAAACAAAAAAATCCATTGATATTACCTTTATTTATGTCTTGGTACCAACTACCAAATGAGCTATATATTAATGTCACTCTTTAATACTTTGTCATTAATAGACTTTATTAATGGATGGGACAACTCAATGGGTGTTTGATAAGAATTAATGAAAGGAGCTTATTTCAGGAAAAACGACTACGTTAATCTCAAGTCAAAATTATGATCTTGTAATTAAATTTTGTAAAAGAAAAAAAAACTGCATATAAATTGAGGAAATGATTAAAATTAATATTTTATGTATTTTTTATCAATAAAAAAATAAAATTAGGAAGGTTGGCAAATTCTTGGGGTTAGTCAATCACTACCCTATAAATTGCCAAAAATAGAAACAAAAACTTATAAAATGATACATTAATTATTACACCAAATTGTGCTTGATTTTAATTCATAGGAGGTAACCTCATGAGTCATGAGCAATGTTCATTAAGTTGATAACTAATATTTATTTGGTTTAATTTGAAAATTTGAATAATGTTCATTAATCCTTATACTAATTAATGTTCATTTAATTGAACTAATGTAAATTGCGTGAGTATCATCAATCTATTAGTACTCATGACAGTCACGGGTGTACTATATATACCTTTGATTTATTTTGTTCTTGATTTTGAAATGTATTATTCCTATATTATTATCAATTTAGAAGGTACACTAGATAGATGCTTATCTACAACCCTTAGAACAATTGCATATTAATTACTGTTTATGACCCAATTTAGTTGCTACGTTCAATAAA
The DNA here is from genome assembly GCA_951394345.1 of Salicornia ramosissima. NCBI lineage: Eukaryota > Viridiplantae > Streptophyta > Magnoliopsida > Caryophyllales > Amaranthaceae > Salicornia > Salicornia ramosissima. The sequence continues at coordinate 58,496,399 of OX596235.1, read as the reverse complement.
AAAATTATTAAAAGTACATATTTGAAAAGTACATATTGAGACGAATTAAACTAGATTCATATATTGTGACTATTTTTACCTTGCATTTATAAAAAAACTAGAAACAATCAAAGATCACTACATATGAACAGTGCTAGAATTCAAAATGTAGCAACTAAATTGAGACAGATAGAGTTTACCCTATATTGAATTATCATGCAATGTATATTATCTTTCATCACTCTCTCATCATTTCTCATTATTTCTTTTTCCGGTGCTTGTTTATTGGCTCGACCACTATCGACCTGGTATTGTAACTCGGGAAATGTAGCTTGTGAATCATGGGATGACAAGTGAATACCTTGACAAGATAAGAGAAATGAGCAAAGAATTCTTTAGACAACCAATTGAAGAAAAGGAAAAATACTCTTCAAAAGGCAATAGTCTTGAAGGTTATGGCAATGACAATACAATTCGAGAGGGGAATTTCAATTGGAATGATAAGCTTCATCTTCAAGTTTTTCCTGAGTATAAGCGTCAATTTGAACATTGGCCAGAGAATCCTCAACATTTTAGGTAAGACAATTGATTAAAAATTATAGCAATATATATATGAACAAATTAATCAAATTACTAATGCATAATTGCATATGTTCCTCTTCATTTAACTAGATCAAAAAAGAAAATCCTTGAAAATTGAAATCAAATTACTAATGCATAATATGCACAAATTAATAAAATTAATAAAAAAATGCAAGTATTATTATACAATCAAAAAAGTAGATCATTGAAAAATCTCCATGATTCTGAAACGAATTTAACAAGATTCCAATTTACAAGTACTATTTAATTTTATTCTTCAAACATATTATTCATAGATAGTGCAAGATTTAAATATTGTCGAAATACAAAGCGTCTAAGCATTAAATACACTGTCTAAAATGGAAATAAGTTGTGATCTGAAATTAGGACAAAAGTGCGTATAGATCAACGTAATAAATGAGTATTATCTATCGCTTGCGTGTTCTTTCCAATTATAGCTTCTAGTAATCACGCATATAAACATTTAACATATATCTGTATCGGTAATCATTTAGAAATGTGGCCTAAAATCATGCTTCAATTCATTTGAAATAATTAATGTTTGATTTAAGTTGATATTGTCTCTGTTTAAAAAGGCAATTATTATATCATTTTTCATTTTATAAAAAATGTAGTAGATTGTAGCTAGATATTAATGAATGGATCATTGAATTAATCATAGGACAACTTTGGAAGAATACTCAAACAACATCAAGGAAATAGCCAAGAAGCTACTAAAAGCCATGTCAAGCTCATTGAAAATAGAAGAGAATAGGTTCTTAGAACTATGGGGTGATGATGAAGAAGATACAATTCATGCAAGGTTCAATTTTTATCCAAGATGTCCAAGTGCAACTAAAGTTGTTGGGTTAAAGCCACACACAGATGGAGCTGCCATCACCATTCTTTTGCAAGACAATGAGATTGAAGGTCTTCAAGTCTTGAAAGATGGTCAATGGTTTAGGGTTCCGATTATTCCCGGAGCCCTTATCATTCATGCTGCTGATCAGCTCGAGGTAAATTAAAATCTAGTTCTAAGCTCGTGCACTGCATGAATTTTTATTTATTTTATAGTATTATTAGATTTTAATTTGCGTAACACATATCTTGCAATTAAAAATAGGGTTTTTAAAAAATAAAGAATTTTATGAATTTATCATAACTTATTTAAACTCACGGTACGCTACATACCTTGTATGAACTTATATGAATTTATGTTGCGAGAAAGTCAAATATTATTTTTAGTAATGTTGATTAGAACCGACCATAAAGTTAATTAATTTTCGTCTATTTTTTACTATATATGTATTTATTATCGTAGATAGCAAGCAATGGCCTATTTGAGAGTCCAACGCACAAAGTAGTGATCAACCCACAGAATGATAGGATCTCTTTAGCCATGCTTCCTATTCCACATGCTGAAAAGGAGATTGGACCATTGAAGGAATTGATCACTGAGGAGAGACCCCAATTGTTCAAGAGGCTCAAGGATTATGGTCAATATTATTTTAAGTACATGGCTTCTGAAGAAAGGCAAATCAATTTTGTGAAGATCAATCACTAAATTAAAGTATATTTTTGTTCAAGAGTCATTTTTCAATTTTTGTCTTTCAAATAATTTTGGCTTTGTGTGTGAGCCTTTTTTCTGGGTTTGTTATGCTACATTTTGGTCTGTTCGAAAAAATAGAATCATTTTACCGCGTGTATGTTTTAATAATATAAGAAGTATGATTAATTGATATAATATCCTATTTAATATTATGGTTACGCATACGAAATATTATACCTGATAAAAAATATTTATTTGGGTACCATAAATAGTCTAGTCCATATTTATTAAATGACTTATTTGGCATGCTACAATCCACCCAGTACACCACAACACCAAGTCAGACACAAGGCCCACCTGGTATATATGACATGTAGGACACAACATCTACATGTTATGAGTTATGACAAAGGCCCAAGGACATACACTACTTGCGACTTTGACTAAAGCGTATTTGCTATAAATACAAGCCAATCAGCTATAATTACATACGTGTATTCAATTATAAAGCCTAGAGCTATTAATTGCTCTTATAATCATATTCACATATCATAAGACTTCTGACTTAGGCATTAGAGGAGTGTTTCTTGAACAGACACAAGAGCCAGTATATGTGTGCTTATTGTGCAGATATTCAGGCTCAATCTACGATTGGACCCAATACTGTAACACCCTGGAAATTGCCTACCTAAAAACGCTAAATTTTATTCAAGATTAGGACATAAAATATATTTAAAAAGAAATTTCCAAAGCATTACCGCCACGTGTGAAAACGTTTCGGCTTATTCAGAATTTTGCAGCAGAAGAAAACTTTAATTGGTAATTAAAATGAATAACATAAATGAAATAACAATTTAGGATAAACTCAAATCTAAGAATCGTAACTCTCGAACCACATCCATCCCATGTCAATGCATATGCCGAATTCTTGAACTTCACATCATCAAGCTAACCTGTGCAGTTCTGCTCCCCAATAATACAAGTGTATAAATTGGTTCATCACAGGATCTTTAAGGCGAGGGCCATGACCAAAGAAGACACACACAAAAGCACGTAATCAACAAAAGCTGAGTACATATATACAACAAGATATGAACATATAATATAACATAAATAGATAATGCAAAAGATAACCTGCTATACACTATATGACCAATCCCATACATTCCTAGATTCTATCAGTTTATAAGGAGATTTGGATTCAGCATCGAACGGGTTTCCAAAGATAAGTAACCATGCCCACTAGAGCCCCACTCGGTTGCAAGTCGAGTGGTAAAACGATGCCACATAAGAGTGGCGGGATCCTAGGCCAAAATAATAAAAATAAACAAGGGTGAACAACGTCTTGTACCCCTCGTAGGAAGCTATTTATTAGTTTCCCCATATGTTCATACTCAAGGTGTTTACGTTCCAAGAGTTTTGGTGTGAATCCTCTTTCGCTTTACGTGATTTATCATATTTAATTAGTAACTGTGAAAACTCACCCACACAAGACATCACACAGCATCAATGCAACACACAACACACTTTCCGTTTTTAAATCCTCTAGGTCTAGGTGACCACATAACCAATTATATTTAGCTGATCTTTCTACCGAGTCTCAATCTCCCAGAGGAAGAGAGTAAAAATACTACCGAGTTTCAATCTCCCAGAGGGAGAGAGTAAAAATACCTCTAGACTCAACAGGTGAGTAATAACAAATCCCTTGCCTAACTTGCAACATATATACCCTTTCTTTTCCATAATCATAATAATCAACCCACACTGGGGAATTCATAACACTTGACAAATTTTCACAAAGTGAAGAATAACCGAAATAATCAAATCTTTTTCTTTTTTTTCCACAGGCATCCATACATACATGAACATAACATTTCAATGCATTCATACAATTCCCTAATCATGCTGCTATTTCCGAAATTAAGTCTTCCCCTACAATCAAACATTGGGACTAATTAATTCCCTTGAACAAATAAACTATCCTAAGTACATATTACAAAATTCCAGCCTCTAAATAAATTTCAAAAATATTTTTAATCCTTTCATTTAATTCGAAAATTGCACTATTGTGCCCTCTAATTAAAATACTAGGCGAACACTAATTTAAATATTTGGAATATCGTTTTAGCGTGTTAAAACTAAAATTCCAGCCCTTATAAAAATCGTTTAAAAACTTTCTAACACTACCGAAAACCCTTATACGCAACTAACAATTAAAATCTTTGAATAATATAAACAATAAATCTGAAATTAAACCTATAAACCATAAAAATTAAGAGTTCAAAAATCAAGGATCTAAAACATGTGATTAACATATATAAAATTCAGATTTGAACTAAGATTGAATTAGAACCAAAAAGAAAATTAAAAGGGAAAGATTTTTTTTTTTTTAAATTACCAACGAGAAGCAGGCCAGGCACAACGGTCAGCAGCGGAACCCGGCAGAGAGGCAACGAGCGGCGGCGGCACCGGCAGCGACGGCAGTTCCCCGCAGGCGACACGACCCCACGACGGTGCTGGGCTGCTGTGCAGTTTCTGTTCGCTACAGCAGGGCAACCTCACTACTCCGGCTGCGACGACTAGTGCTGGAGATGGTGGCGAAACTCCGGGGGCCAGCAGCTCCGGCAGTGGTGGCTATGGTGCGTGAGGGAGAAAGGCTGAAGATTTTTTTTTCCTTCTTGATCTTGAGGTTATACGAGAGGGTGAGGCACTGAGGGTTTGTTTGTTTTTTATTTTTATTTTTTAATTTAGGGTTTTGACTTGTTTTGGGTTTAGGCTGCGGGTATTTATACAGTTTAGGTCCGATTTGAGTTTTCAGTTGGGTTGGAATTGTGAAAATTGTTATAAAAACTTTTACAAACCGGAATATTTTATTTTTATAAACGATGTCCAAAATACATATTTAAAACCTTTGGTATTATTTTCAAATATGATTTTATAAAATTCCTTTATAAATATACATAAGTTATTTGAATACCCAATAAATAATATTTTGTAAATATTTACTTTAAACCATTTTATTAATCCTAATCCGTAAGCATATAAAAATATTCTTTTATGCATATAAAATACGTGTATATGTTATAAAATACGTATAAAAATACATGTATAAATGTACAAAAATACGAAATATTACAAATACGCACATTTACAATCTTTCCACGAAATAATATATACAAAGATGTACTTCAAATCATATTCTTTTTAACGAAACAATTTGAGATTGGACCCGACACATTTACAGTCTACCTTTTCACGAAATATAAAGATCCACTTCAGATCAGATCATATTGTTTGTGACAAAACAATGGCATTCTAAAGAAAAGTAAGGCTTGATGTTATTCATTAAAATGTTGTCATGTTTTCCCATCGATTGGATTCTCAATCACACCCCAACATGTCTTTCATGATGCCATATCATATTAGAAGCTATCTTTTAGCACATGAATAATCACTAAAGTCTAGGTTTTAGTGGAAAATGTCTAAGCACCTCAAGGGGTATTCTCTTACCATTTTTCTTTGTTCTAGTTTCTCCACTATATATGTTTAACTTGATTGTTTCCAACTAGGAGCATTACAAATTTTGCAATGTTCTAATTATGCATCATTGATCTTTCCAAAACAACATAATTGACAGTTATGTTAAGCCTATGAATCTATGATTGACAAAATAATATAGGACTTTCCATAATTGACAATATATGTAACATCAAAAATTAATTAAATTAGGCATTAATTATTATTATTCTTGTTTCAATTGCCATTATTATTAGGATTATTTGCTTTTAATAATCCAACCTTTCGCATTTTAGCAACCAATGATCCAACCTTTGGATTATTAGCAAATAATCCAACCAATGAACCTAAACCTCTCATTTTAGAGTTTTAACAGTTGTATAGGTAAGTTAACGTTAGACTTTTAATGTGTAGTTGATTAAACAACCCAAGATAACAATAGATCAACATATAATTGATCTCTTATTTTCAAGTTTAGTTCATTGGTTGCTAGAAATCAAAAGGTTGGATTATTGTATGGATTTAGGGTGCAAAGGTTGGATTATTCCCTAATAATCCAAAGGTTGGATTATTGGTTACTAAAACTCGAAAGGTTGAATTATTAAAAACAAATTTTCCTTATTATTATTATATTTTTTTCTACAATTCTCACGTCATTGGTCCAAATTCTTAACTATCATAGAAATTGGGGGAAAATATTATTGATCTGATGAAGATAACTTGATGTTTTGCATCGAGAAATATCTGTTTTGCCCCCTTCGTGTGCCAACAAAAAATGCAAGACTGTTGTACAAGACTTAATGTAATAGTAATACTTAGACCTGTCAAACAAGTCGGGTCGGGCCGGGTTGATGTAAAATAGTTGAGGGTTCAGGTTGTATCGGGTTAGGTGTTAGCGGGTTCGGGTCAGTATTAGCTTTTTTATAACCCAAAATTCTTCGGGTTCGGGTTGACCCAGACTCCAGTGGGTTAGGAAGTTTTATAACGACCTTTAATTTTTCATATTTTAATGCAATATATATACTAAAATGTACCTTAAGCGTTCTAAAAAGTACAAATTATAAGAAATATCTTCATTAATAGCTAATTCATGGCAAAAAAATTGATGTTGTGGTCCAATAAAAATTATCTTAAATTCAAAGTTTTAATGGTAAGAAGTATTTTTGCTTACATTTTCCTATAATATCATAAGTTTAATACATTTTTAATGATTTTCGGGTCGGGTCGGGTTGAAAGCAGGTCGGATCGGGTTATGAGCGGGTTGTGTTGATGGGCATTAATTAATAAGTAATACAACACTTCCATAAATTTTCAATGTGTAAGATTGCAAACCCCAACAATCTAAAGCATATGGCAAATTCTATGAGAAATCAACAGTTTAATTAATACGATTACATGGAGTACAAGATACTAAAATTGACAAGAATAATTTGGAGTATGTCTATATTAATCATTCTTGCAAAGAAGATCAAATAAGCAAGAAACAAATTATATATTTAGCAAATACTAACATACATAACCACCACACTCTACTATCACTTGTTGGTTTCACACATGTGATTACAATAGCCTTTCTCTCATTATCTGTAAGGATAGATACAGTTGACGACTTGTAACGACCCGACTTTTTGAGACATGTCGATTGACAAAGGGAAATCGACAATCGGATCATTACCAACTTAAATAACATTAAATCAGGTTAATTGAGTAAATGAATTAACTTTTATTAAATAAACTACCAACTAACCATATCAATCCAATAGTCATTATTACATATAGGGTCTTAAAATACTGTCCCAACATGCTGGAAACATATAATAAACTAAACAAATGTCATAAATCAATAATCGTCTAATTAAACGGTTTAGCTATGTCTCTCGGCTACTCAACCCATCCACGATAGCCCGTTATTCAGCAGCGTCTTCACCTGAAACTGAGGGGGGGTCCACCGTCAGTGGCGAGTAACTAGGCTGTCCCATTTAATCGAGGGACCACCAAACACATAATAGCATAGAAATTCACATAAAAACTGTACAGAAACTTAATACATGCCTTTATATAAATGTACAAAAAAAATGCGTATAAAAGTACGTATAAATATACGTATAAATGTGCGTACAAACAACCCTGCAAATACGGTTAGAATACGTACAAAAATACACAAACCATCCATGTACATACATACGCATATATACTTACTTAAATACAGATTCATACACAGCGGAAGACTTAGATATTCAAATACTTATACTCGTCATATACTATACTTTCGTATTCCATGTTCATACTTAACATGTTCTCTTCATAAAAAATGTAACATGTCTTATCATCAATAATCATATCTTATCTTATACCATAACATCAAACTTATAATAAGAACATAATATCTTCTTAGCTTTACATATGCACTTATTATATCATCTTATCTTATCATCTTTGCGGACTGTCTTCTTCAGCTCGTAGCGAACCTTTGCGTTCGCAACTTTCCTAAAACATGTCGGGGTGAACCTTTGCGTCCCACCCGTAGCCCTCCTTTGCGAGAACTAAGCCTAAGCTATGGCCATAACTCCTAAATAGTCCTCCTTTGCGAGAACTACCTAGACGACTCCATATTCTAGAACCAAGAACTGCGCGGGGGAACCTTTGCGTTCGTCCCATGTGAGCAGTGGCATCGACTAAACCCAATTGACAACTTTTGCGTTATCGCAGGGGCGTCCTATCTTATTAACCCGATTGATGACCTTTGCGTCATCGCAGGGGCGATCTTAACTTATTATCTTTCAATTCTTTATATTATATCTTATATCTTTATTTAATCATATCATATCATATATTGGGAAATACTAGGTGGCCGTAATAGGAAATGAAATGTTCGGAGTCCCAGGAAAGAGAGGTGCGGCACGTATATTGGCCACCTTAAATACCAAGTCTTTCCTAGCCAGAGACCGAAACATAACATGTATAGCTATTACTCTGTTTCCTTTCTTATCCCTAGTAGTATCTTATGCAACTTTAAACCTTATCTTATACTGTCCTTGATATCTTATCATATACTTATAACCTATCCTTTCGGATACTAACCTTAATATCATATACTAACTTGTAGATGTTATTATTAATAATTGTAATAGCCGAATACTATTAGTAATAATAATAGTCATATTATCTATCCCTTTACTTTACAACTTATCCCTAATAATTATTTTATCGTAACTTTTATTATCAATTATTCCCTAAATTAACAATAATCAAATTTAATCAAAAATTGACTAATTCTAATTGTTCCACACGGCATTATAAAAAAAAAATACAACAATAATTAATTATTTTCTAGAATTAATTTAATTAATCAATATAATTACAAAAATTACCAAAATAAGATAAAAATCATATTTTCCTTATTTTTTTTTACCCACTCGACATCTTACCTCAAAATATCAATTTTATCAATTAATCTAATTAAATCCAACCAACAAGATTAATTAAATTAATTAAACAACATTAGTAAAAATCGTATTTTTTAGCATACAATTATCAAGATTAAATTAAAGAAACAAGATCAAAATTCATGCTTTAATTCTTTCATAATATACACGGCATTCATATATTAATCAAGAAATAAAATTTGCAAATTCAAGAATACAATACAACATGATACAATCTAAAGAACTAATTAGAGATTTAATCAAAGATTTACATAATTAACTCAAAGAGATCAAGATTAACATAAAAAAATTAGATTTTTAACCTTTCTTTACAATTTCCATCACTCGACAAACTTAGTCTAAAAATCAGAAATATAAATCATCAATTTCATAATATGTTTCGAACCTTACATAAATATTATGAATTAAATTATACAAATTTAATTATTAAAACATGCATAAATCATACATAGAAATCAAGAAAAGTCATGAAAATAAATCAAGAATAATATATCATCATGCTCGACAATTTCAACTAGAACAAGATCAAATTCCCTACAATTTTCATATTCAATTCCTAATTAACTATGTGTTTTTCTACCCATAGATTAAAGGAGATAGCGAAGTTACCTTAAACGCTAAATTAATCCAAGGTAGAAGAATGGTTCGACTTTTTGAAGGTAAGGGAGGAAGAAAGAGTTTTATTTAGGGTTTATGAAAATATTAGCAATTAGGAATCAAGTGAGTGCATTAGGTCCTATTTATAGAAAAAGAAGAGAAAACAATCCCCATAAAAACCACAAGGGCCGTGAGCCAAGAGAAAAGAGGGGGAGGTTGAGCAAAATATGGAAGACCTAGTTAATTAGTTAGACTAGGTTTAAATTAATGGGTCTTAATTAACCTAATCATACCTTACCAACTAGCTAACTAAAACAAATACCCATTGGCCCAAAAGAAGGAGGGAGGCCGGCCAAGGGCAATAAAAAGGAAAAGGTTGGGTCCTTGGCCCAATTTGAGAATTCAAGATGAAGCTGTCAGTTTAAAAGTAGGCTGCCAGTTTTGAAGATGAGGCTTCAAAGCTGCCGGTTTGAACTTCATAAACTGCCGGTCTTGGACTTCACAAGCTGCCGGTTCTATGCTGCCGGTTTTACTTCACAAGCTGCCGGTTTGAACTTCATAAACTGCCGGTCTTGGACTTCACAAGCTGCCGGTTCTATGCTCCCGGTTATGAGATAATATTCTAGGGAAATCACATTAATAACCGCGAAATTTTCTGGCCCAAAATTCCGGGTTATTACACGACTGCTCTTTTAAATAAAGATAATCGGATTTTTTTCCCTCATTAAAAAAAATAAAATAAATGAAGAGGCAATGATTTAATTTTGTCCCTTGTTGACCAAGCACACTACAAAATTAAAGCTAGACACTCATATCCTACGTTTCAAATGAATTATTATTATTACACCCTAAAATAATTCAAAACATAAGTCTATATATATAACAAGAATAATTTAGCTTCATCATATTGTAAGTTTGTAACACAAATATTTAACATGTCTAAAATTAGTGAAGCACTTCCTTTGATGGATACTCCAACTCTTGACTTGTCCCTCCTTTCTTCATCCAACCCTCATGAACTTCAAAAACTTCAAATTGCTCTTTCCTCTTGGGGTTCTTTTCAGGTAATTTAATTTAATTTAATTTAATTTATCATCATCATTGTAAAATAATCATATGCATATCGTTATTATTATCATCGTAGTTTTCATTATCATCCATTACTATATGAAATCATGGTATTGAATGAGCTGGTAGATCGAAAATCAAACAAGCCGTCTAGTGTCAATTTCACTGTTTAATAACAACATAATAACGTACTCGGGGAAAAATTAATGAATGGATGGAGCACATTTTATTTGGCAGGGTTAATATCGAGTCGAACTAATAACCTTATATTGGTTTTGTAAAAGATTGAATAAAATATTATTGATGGAAACAAAATGTTGTATATAGCTCTTAGGGATGAGTATAGATTGTTAAAAAAATACAAATAATAATAACTTAAATCAAACATTAATTACATTCAACTACGCTTGATTTAGACATGCATTTCTAAATTATTATTATTATTATTTCATCTGTTTCACAATGTTTGTTACGTACGGTTGTATATATTATTACCCTATATTGAATCATCATATATACACGTTAATTTCGTTAATTTTCACTCTCTCAAATCTCTTTATTTTTCGTGTTTATTATTTATTTATAGACTTGCTAATTGTAATTTAATTTGTTATATGGAAAATATATGTAGCTTGTGAATCATGGGATGACATGTGAATACCTTGATAAGGTAAGAGAAATGAGCAAAGATTTCTTCAATTTACCAATTGAAGAAAAGAAAATTTACTCCTCAAAAGATGATACCATCCAAGGTTATATCAATGACAATAAAATTCGAGAGGGGAATTTCTTCTATTCAATTGAGAAGTTTCGTCTTCAAATTTATCCTGAGTATAAGTGTCAACTTGAATTTTGGCCACAAATTCCTCAACATTTTAGGTAAAATATTGTTCCCAAATTTTTGTTTTAATTTGGTTCTTAATTAATAATGCAAATTTTATATTATTAATATACTACGTTGTACATTAATTATAATTAAATGGTCAATTGGTTGGAGCTTACTTTTCCCGAAAATTAAAATTTTCGTGGAATAGCTTTTCTCAGTTTTTTATTTGTAGAATTTAATTTTTAGATTTTTAACGTATCAATGCAGAACATTGACCATCAATATATATATTTGAAAAAAAATCTAAGTATTCTAAATAATGTTTAATTGAAAAACTCATGAATGAACCAAATTTAACAATATCTCGTTTAAATTTTCTACATCCTCACAAACAAATCATTGTAAAGCATGTAAATTAAATAGTGTCAAAATATAAAGCGTAGAGACATGAGTATTTAATATATTTCCTAGATTGATTTTAATTTAGGAATGCAGGTCAATATTGCGAAGCGTGTACATCCTCACAAAATTTTCTACATCCTCACAATTTTTTGGAATTATTGTGAAGCATGTAAATAGTGTCAAAATATAGAGTGTAGAGACATTAATAAAATAAGAATAAAAAAAGTATGCGCATAAGCATTTATTATACTTTCTAAATTGATTATTTTAATTTAGAAATGCAGGTCAATATTATATGTCGTTTGATATAATTGTTATTTGATTTAAGTTAATATTTTTATAATTTGATTTAGGACAACTTTGGAAGAATACTCAAACAACATCAAGGTAGTAGCCAAGATGCTACTAAAAGCCATGTCAAGCTCATTGAACATAGAAGATAATGGCTTCTTAGAACAACTATGGGGTAATGATGAAGAAGATGAACTTCATGCATGGTTTAATTTTTATCCTCCATGTCCAAATGCAACCAAAGCTGTTGGGTTGAAGCCACATACAGATGGAGCTGCCATCACAATTCTTTTGCAAGACAATAAAATTGAAGGTCTTCAAGTCTTGAAAGATGGTCAATGGTTTAGGGTTCCGGTTATTCCCGGAGCCCTTATCATTCTTGTTGCTGATCAGCTCGAGGTATACATAACTAGTTTTAACCTCGTATAATGCATAATTTTTTTTATCTTCTTTTTCTTCTAATTGCATATATATTCTTAAATTACTATAATTTGTATTAGTTTAAGATTTTACTTTTTAATTTGTAACGCATATCGTTCAATTTTTTTTTCCCGTAAATATATGTGTTTAAATAAAATCTAAGGTACATGTTAGATATATAGTCTTTTGTTGTTTTTCAAATAAATAATTATTTAAACTCACATTATCTTATGTGAGATCATATGAATTTATTATTTTGTGAGAAAATCAAATACTGGGTATTATTTTTACTGATATAAATTTATTTAAACTTATTATTAATTAAAATAATAGTTGAAAAAAACAAAATTAAAGCCAATTGATTTTTGTTTATTTTATGTTATATCACAGATTGTAAGTAATGGCATATTTAAGAGTCCGATCCACAAAGTAGTCATCAACGACCCACAAAATGAGAGGATCTCTTTAGCCATGCTTCTTGTTCCACACAAAGACAAGGAGATTGGACCATTGAAGGAGTTGATCACTAAAGAGAGGCCCCAACTATTCAAGAAACTCAAGGATTATGGTCAAGTTTATTTCAAATACATGGGTTGTGAGGAGAGGCAAATCAATTTTGTGAAGATCAATCACAATAATTTAGTATGAGCTAAATTGTTATACATTCGTATGATGATGTCTGTCATTGGTTTTTTTTTAAAATTTAATAATGTGGGTGGTATTAGATCTTGAATCGACCCTATTGTACGTTAGTCACTCGGTCCAATTTGACTAATACACAGTTCTGAAGGGCAAGATAAGAAATCCTTACGAATGTGTGAAGTGAGATTGGACTATATTATTATTGGTTTATCACTTAATTTGATAGAAGACGGGACGACGTTAAAATTCAATTTACCCTAAAATTACAATATCTACCCTCAACAAAACCCTATTTTTGCAAACAACTACTTGTATAAACATTCCAAAAAGAGAAAATACATAAATACCTTTGGTCTTGAATTTTAGGTACAATAAGTATCCTTTTTCTTTGAGTTGATGTAACATGGCAAGAGAAAATTAGTGTAAATGGAGAGTTGTTAAGAGGAGAGGAAGACATATGGTGTATTATCTTCATCGTAAAATAATAAGTTTTTGTTTTAAATAATTAGTTTAAAAAAGGTCTAATAAATTTTATAAGATTTGATTAGATCCAATCTGGTATATAAGATAAGATCTAATATTTCTTATAATTAAGGCTAATAAGGTTCAATAAGCTTAATAAGTTTTAGTCAAATTTAATAAGGTTAATAAGTTCAGACAAGCTCAAAATAGTTTAGATAAATTTAGATATAATAAATTAAAGAGTAAACACCCAATAAATTTAGATATAGTTGTGACTTTAAGAAAATTTACGCTGATTTGAAAAACATTTGTTGTAACTTGACAATAACCTGATATTATACATATTATCAGTAACTAATTAAACTCATTTTACATTATCAAGTACTCCGTAATCATCAAGTCACAACAAAAATGTTATTAAATTAAAATAGGGTTTTTTTTTTTCAAATCAAAATTACATTTTTGTCCACTTCTAAATCTAAGTGACTCTAGTCTAGTGTAAATGAGTTATTTTCCATGTGGGAAATGCAGAAAAATTAGCATAAAAAATTGATCCCCATGAGAATATAGTAGTTGTCAATCTTGTCAAATGTCATATTGATATACTCATTAAGTCATAAACTCATAAATCATAATCCACTATATATGGTACCTTTATCTTTACATCATATCACTCAACTTTGGTGTCCAGGAGCCTCAGCTTAGTGTTAGTGGAAGTGGGCTCACCTTCCACGGAGTTGAAATCCTCTAGAGTTGAAGAGTAATAGAGTTGGTAGAATTGTAAGAGTAGAGTTTTTTAATATTTTTTGTTTTACTTTTATAGAAATTATCTTAGCCATTGATTATTTTTGAAGGGTTCAGATTTTACAAATCTACCAAATCTACAAAAACAGAAATCTAGAGGATCTGATCCCCCTTCCACCCCACCGTATGAGCCTACGAGGGTTCCGATATGGACATGATTTTTTACTTCATAAAATGATATATGCAATGTTCATTTCACACACAAAAAAACAAAAAAAAAAAAAAAAAAAACAGGCGATTTTATTTTTAAAAAGAAAGAGTGATTGGAGTGCAGTTTTATTTTTGAAAGTTAGGAAATCATTTTTATTCGACATACCTTTCTTCCCTTTTTTTGTATCTAGAGGCAGGACAAATATGAGGCTTACTCATGTATTTTGTATTATAAATACTCACTCAATTTCGACATTTTTTACTTTTTTGTTTTTTCTTTATTTTGAAAAAAATTGTATTAGATATGTATATAATACTACAAGTGATTTCCACACAATATATATATAGATATTCAAACTTCAGGTTTTTATAGAGTAGTATTTAGATTTCATATAAAAGAGTGTGAATATATATCAATAGTGCGTAAATAATTGCCTATATACAGTACGTAGGGTTGGGGTAAAATAAAAACATGTGTATATATGATCAATTGCTTTTAATGAAAATATTTCGAGGCATACTAAAGATGAATAAATAGCAAATAAAATTTAGGGACGGATAAAGTAATCACTTAGGTTATGCTCACTTTCTAGGAATATTGGAAGGCTTTTGTAATGGGATTGATTGTAGGACAAACAATTTAATTTTGTCCTATGTGAATATATAGAATATTGAAAACTATGCGGTCATTGGTAGTTCCAAAATTAAATTTTGAAGTGCCAAAATCATTTTTCATTTGTAGTGGATACTAGATACAACTCACTCGTTTTTTTTTAATAATAAATATACTCATTTTGCAAAAAGGCTAACAATAAGTAAATGCAACTCAGTAAATTAATGTTCATTAAGTTGATGATAAATGTTTATTTGGTCTAATTTTAAAATTTAAATAATCTTCATTAAACCTGATACTAATAATGTTCATCAAATTGAACCAATGTTAAGATTAGATTAGATAATTTATTTTTAAACTTTAAATATCTTTAATTCAGTAGCAAAAAAAGTTCTCAAAATTACATATTAAAAAATACTCATGAATACAAATAAAATAAGGTCTTAATTGATATATTTTTTCTTTATGAATTAGTATATATATAAAAGTCAAAGTTTAGTCAAATAGGAAAATAAGTTCTCATACACTCCCTAGGAAGACTAGTGCATCTATCTATGGTTAGGTGGTTGAATAGTTTAGTTTGATTTTGGCTTTGTTGTTGGCTGTTAGGCCTTGTAATTAGTCTTGGTTTTCTGTGTAGTTTTGTTTGGGACTTTTTGTTGTAGGCCATAGGTGTCTAGGGGCATCGATGTATTTTTTCTTGATCAGATGATATAAAATTGCTTACCTTTTTTCAAAAAGAAAAAAAAAGAAAAAAAGTTTAGATCTGACAATTAGTATTTGTGTTGATTGTGTTTTAATTTTGGCAAAGATTTGCTTATATGTGTGTTTGGTCTGATTTGAAGTTTTGATTTATTTAGTGAAGCCAATGATTTGTTTAGTGGATAGCTTCACCCCTTCCTTACCTTATGTAATACAAATAAATTTTCTAGGATGAAGTCTTAGGGCTTGTTTACTTTAGCTTAAACTTAGTTCAATTCAGTTCAACTTTATTTCAATTTTCTTCTCTTATAAAATATTACTTAACAGGCCCTTAGCCTAATTTTTAAGGCTCATAATTCCAGAAACAAGATACTGAGTTCAATGTTCTTCTCTTATAAACTTAGTTCAATTTTCGCCGCATATATTTGTGAAAATTATTGCCTTAAAAATGTGTGGATTGACTAAATTGGACAGAATAACATGTAATAGAGCCATTCAAGCCTAGTATCCACACATTGTCATAAAAAAGTCAAAGTTTATTTAGGGGGTGTTTGGTGGAGAGAGTTTTAAAGAGTGTTTAGAGTTTTGGAGAGAATTTAGAGTTTTGACTAGTAAAAACTCTATTTAGGGTGTTTGGTGAGAGAGAGGATTAAAGAGAGTTTTGTACCAAAAACTCTGATCAAAACTCTCTTTTGAAAAAGCTGGGTAGAGGAGCTTTTTCAAGAGAGTTTTGGAGAGAGAAAAAATAAATGACTATTTTGTACATATTATTAAAACTTAAATTTGTTTTGGAAAAAAATATATGTTTATAAATGTAATTTTACATGATCTAAAAGTACAAAACTCTAAACAATCAGCTAAATGTTACCAAACATCTTTACACAACAATCAGCAGTCGAATCCTCTGAACAAAAAAGTATTCATCTAACCACAAACTCTAAACTCTAATTACCAAGGAGGGCCTTAAACTTATATATTCCAATTTTCAAAATTTTCAATTTTTTTAATAAAAATTGGTTGAAATCCACTCACTCCACTCACTGAGTGACAGTCACATTCATGTGTCATACTCTCATCTCTATCCTAATTCGTAATCTTCACATTCTGTTGTATCACTCTTCGTTGTGAAATCGAGGTAGTAATATTGTACAATTATATGCTTTAATTTGCTTTCCCTGCAATGTCTTTGTGCAGTAATCTAATTTCTTCTTCAATTTGGGGAAATGATTTGAGCTTATATGGCGGCATTGAGCTCAAATTTAGGCGCCATAAATTCAATCGACCAATCTCTAGGGTTTATGCTATGTCAAACGACAATCCAATTACTTACAAAATGAATTTGAATGAGTATATGGTCACCTTAGAGAAACCCCTTGGCATTCGATTTGCTCTTTCTATTGATGGCAAGATTTTTATACACTCTCTCCGAAAAGGGGTTAGTTATATTTGCCGCTGTTTAATCTTTTTTATTTATTTTTTATAATAATAATGTATTTACGTTTATTGGGGTTTTTAATTTTAGGGAAATGCAGAGAAATCAAGGATAATAATGGTGGGGGACACTTTGAAGAAGGCAGGTGATTCTTCTGATGGTCAATTTATTGAAGTCAAGGACATTGGTGATGCACAGTATACATTTCCGTTACTTCTGAACTCTAATTTTTTGGGTGTTTATTCATTTTTGAATAACTTGTTGGTTTTGTTTGCTAAAGATTTGTGATTCCAATTTTATTTAATGTTACCATGTTAGCACAATTGGATAGCTGACAATTTTTTCTCTGCATGTTGCATGTAAATAATCACAAATACTAGAGAAAACCAGAAGGCAATCCTGATTGTTTTGGGGGGTTTTGTGTGTGTGTTTTTTTTTGTTTTTTTTTCGGGGGGGGGGGGGTGTTGGGTGGGTGGGAATCCAATATAAAAATAAATAAACATAAAAACCTAATAAACTCAACAATTAAGGATCATATAAGTTACTACTCTTTGCATGCATGGATCATAAAGAATACATTGGATGTATCATATTCACATACATAATTTATTCTTACCCTATACTTTTTGAGCTGCGACTAGCTTCTACTGATTTAGCAAGAAAAGGGGATTTTTTTGGGTGGGTGGGGGGTGTTGGGGTTGAAAACAATGGAAAGATCTTAGTTTTATGAAAGCTGCGATTTTTTAGAGGAGGTGCTTTTATTTTTAAAATTATAAAAACTAAAAGGCCATATACATATGCTGTTTAAGGGTGTACACTAAAATTAGATTCTTTATTAGCAATAAAATATGAAAAATTTAAAGAAAGGGCGACTGATTACGCTCTAGTCACTACTCACTATCTGGGATATTAGTAGTTAGAAGTCTTAGAACTTAGAAGGTACAACTGTACAAGTGTTTTGATAGAAAGGGATGAGGTAAAAGGATAAATATATATATTTTGTATCATATCATCTGAAAAGTATTATCCAACTGTGATGTGCTAACTATAATTTGACTAACCATCATGCATATTTCCTAGAGTTTAATATTTGGTCACAATACATATCTTGTTGCGGACATTCATTATCCTCTCATTCAACAATAAAGTATCTTTCCATCGCTGATTGTTGTCATGGTTTTTCTCAGGAATATGCTCAAGGAGAAGAGCGGATCGTTTAGCCTAGTTCTTGAGCGACCATTTACACCCTTCCCTATTCAGGAGCTGCTTTCGACAAATGATCTTGACATTATGTTCAATAGAGGTCGTGTTCCTGTAGCCACATGGAGCAAGACTCTGCTGGTTCCAGATTTACAGGGGTCTTACGAGAGTAATGGCAAATCTGGATTTATAGTATTCTCTTCTAAGTTTCTTGTATCCCAGTGTTGGAAGATGCTCACTGGTCTGAATGGAAATGACCACCCACTTTTACAGCATAAATCTTCCACAGACACACTTACCCCACTTGTTTGCATTTTTACTGAAGAAGATTCCATTGATGCTGAATGGGCTCATGGAAGCTTCCCACTAGGTGTATACACTGAGGCAATTGATCGTGCAAAAGGAGAAATGTACTATAACCATTCTCTGGGTATGCAGTGCAGCAAGGTGTGATGTTCAGTTACCTTCCTCGGTGTTTTCTTTCAATCCCCCCTCCCTTTCCCTTGCTATGTACCTTTTTTTCATACTCAATAAACTGCCAGTGCTCTCGTAGAGAGAGGGTGGTTGGCAAGGTGTTAAAAACATGTTACTTTTAAGGGATCCGAACTTTGGCTCAACTTCATGAAATAATCTGAATAACGTAACAGTACCAATTGAGTGACTTAATTGCTAGTTGGCTCTGGATAAAAAATTATCGACTTATGCTCGACGTGATTTGGAACCTTGTCGAGGTCAAATTTTCCGAATTCTGCTTGAGCTCAGCTGCAAAATCAATACTTGTTGCGTGAGTGCTCGAGGTGAGCTCGAGAAATTCAACTTGCTCTGCGCACTAAATGTTAAGTAAAAGTTAGAGTTAATCATCATTTTTCTGTAAGAGAGGGCATATTGTTTTCTTCATAAACAATGTGTGAGACATTTTGCTGCGGATCCACAATATTAAGAATGGGATAGGTTTAAATAGTATACTAATACCTAAAAAACTGATATAGAATATTCTTTTCACTGAGTGGCAAAATTAAACATATAATTGAAGTCCTAAAAGAATATTATTAGATAAAACCTATCAACTATCTATTAACCCTCAACGACTTCTTCTCTCTCTCTCTTCTCTGCTCCTCATAAACCCTAATTTCCTTTGATAGATTTTGAGGTTACCACCAGCCTCTTGGTTGGTGGTAAGCCCCATTTTCCCTTTCATCAGTAGTCTTAAGCTTATAAATAAAATAAAACCTCATTATCTCTCTATTGCAAAGTTTTCTTCCTAGATATTGGGTTCTACGGTTGTACCGACCCATATAGTGGGTTTTATCTCTTCCCTTCTGGGAGTTTTGGGGCTTTGCTTTGGATTTTCACCACATCTAATTTATTAATGAATTCATGTGGTGTTATAGCAAATGTTAATTCTACATTTACAATCAATTGGGTTAAATTTTGTTTCATGTCAGAACTACAATAGATTGAAAGACGCCCTCAAAGAAGGCTGCATTGAACACCGTTGTGAGAGAGAGTATCCATTATCGTCAGATCTCATGCACAACGATCGTAGTTTTGTCAATTTAAAAAGTTATTTGATTCAGATGGTTTTGTATTTGATAGTTTTTAACTTTATTGTAGATATCGTATGACTTTTTATTAGTGAATTAATTTTATTTTAAAAAAAAATTATTATATGTTGGACTTGGTTCACAGTGTCATCCATACTAACTCCTTAAAATAAATATTTCACTAGACATGACAATCATTTAACAGTTATACTTCATCAATGCAAGTCAAACAACTCATTAATTTGATTAAGTTTTCATCATGACTATACATGAATTCACTTCTATTAGGACTTCTATAAAATGTCTTCCCTTTGAGAATCAAGTTTCACCTGTCACAAGTTTGACTAGCAGGCCTAATTGGTCTGGAACTTGAAAAAGTTGCATAGAATCTTTTCCCTAAGACAGAAGGGGGCTGTTTAATTTTTGGATTTGGTACATGCTGTTAAATGCAGACTCCCGACTTCTTTGGTATAAAGGCAATGGATTCATCCTCACCAGATAAATTATGTCCCTTTCAATTGCTCCACTTTGATGTTAACACCTGAAATATTGGTGCGATTGTTTCTCTTATAAACAAGTAAACTACACACTGGCAACCACAAGATTGCAACATCCTTTTATAGATTCACTGAAGATGGCCACCAAATCTGTTGTGTGTTTTGGTGAGACAACGGATACTTCATGTCCATGCTATGCGCCTTGCTTGATGTAAATGTAATAGAGAGGTTCATGATTTGTGCATTTACACGTTTGTGTTTTTGTCAGATTACTGAACAGTTGTATGTAGGTTCCTGCATGCAAACAGAAATGGATGTTCAGGCTCTAGCAAGTTTGGTGAGTGCTATTATAGTCATGAAAATATTTACTTTAATTTCTGTAGGCAAACCTTAATGCTGATACTGACTTCTGATGTGCGTGTAACAGGGAATCACTGCTGTCTTAAATTTCCAGAGTCCAGTTGAAGCAGAAAACTGGGGAATTAATTCTGATTCCATCAAGGAATATTGCCAAAGCTGTAATATTCTAATGGTCAATTACCCCATAAGGTGACTGGAGCTTCATATCATGTTTATTAATATGATGCTGTACGTTATACTGTCTTTAGCAAATGTAAAAACTTGCATGTCTTGTTTTAATTATCCCTTTTGCCAATTTGTTTATATTTTCTTCTACTCCTGCAGGGAAGGAGACTCTTATGATATGAGGAAGAAACTGCCTTTTTCTGTGGGACTCTTACTACGTTTGCTGAAAAAGAACCATCGGGTTTTTGTTACTTGTACTTCAGGCTTTGATCGCTCTCCTGCATGTGTCATTTCATATCTGCACTGGATAACAGACACCTCGCTGAATGCAGCTTATAATTTTGTTACTGGACTGCACTCTTGTAGGCCTGCCAGGTGCTTCTTGACGATATAAAGGCATCAATTATTAAGTCTGTAATATACCTGCCTTTTCAGTGAAATCGTTCAATATCATTTTCCCCTCTTTTTGACATCTAGTCAATAATACTTGTAGCTTCACATTCCTCTTTCTGTCAGGGGGAGAAAGGGTAATTTGAAATGGATATTGGAAAAATTGTGTAAGGTCTGCCACACAAAGCTGCTGTGACACATACATCAACTATTAACTCAAAAGAGGGTGTGTTGAGGGGGAGAGTAGGGGAGAGATTGGACCTAAGTTTGCTTGAGCTTTATGCTTGCTCTAGAATTCTATTGATCGGTGCATTAGAACTACTTTAAATAAAAACTTCTGTTTCTAACATATATTGCCAATTACCATAATATCTTGTTCTCTACTTCTATGTTCCCTTCATTTTTACTTAATATCTTAATGCAGGCCTGCAATAGCTTGGGCAACGTGGGATCTCATAGCCATGGTTGAAAAAGATAGGCATGATGGGCCAGCAACTCATGCTGTTACATTTGTCTGGAATGGACAAGAGGTTGTTGAGAAAATTTATTCAAGGGATATTCTTAGCTCTAATTTTGTGTTATTTACCTAGTTTCTTATGTATTAATTGACATACTTTTGCATTTATTTGCTATTTCTTAAATGGTAGGGTGAAGATGTGTGCTTGGTTGGGGATTTCACTGGGAATTGGAAAGATCCTATAAAAGCAATGCACAAAGGAGGTCCAAGATATGAAATCGAAGTTAGACTATCACATGGGAAGTAAGTATAAGATATATGCTTATCATATCAGCTTCTGAATTATGGTAATTTATGGCAGTAAAATTGATTTACATTTGTACATTCAAAGCCAAATAATAGGTTCTTCGAGAGAGAGAGATAGGGAGGTAGAGGGGAAGGATAGGGTTTTGATGCTCTACGAAGGACTTAGCAAAGCTAGAAGGCACTATTGGGGGTAGTTACAAACATCGAATAATTCTTGTGTTGGACTTCAAACTTTGTTGTATCAGCAGAAAATGGACATGAAGGTTACTTTTGTAACCTTGCGTCTATGGTGGAAAAACGGGGAGAAATGGCTTCATTGGAGCTGAAATTAAAAGCTATAATCCATGTGTTTCAGGATTCCCGATGATTGAAAATGTTCAAAAATATTATGGGTGGGTGATGTGGGTCTGTAGGCCCTATGAAGGCCTAGCAGCCTAGGAAAAGTTAATAGACGTTACAAAGGTTGATTGATGGCGTTAAAAAAAAAACACTGCGTAGTCTAAACATTTAAAAATCCACCACAATTGACATTGAGTTTCGGTGTGGCGTTCAAAAAGGAACTTGTAAATTGTGAGACCCTGTCCTAGAATGACCCCCTTGGTCAGTGAAGGCTGTAAAGACTGAAATCCACACATTTTAAGGGTGCTGATTACTTTAGATGGAAAATTTTAGATACAGTTGTGGTTATGTAATTGGGCCTTACATAGGCCTTGAGGCCCTTGACACAACTATCAATTGATAAAGAGGGTAGCAAGTAGTGGCAACAAAGCATTGAAAAATCCTAAGCTTGGAACATTTTTACCTTGTTATAACGCTCGAAAACGAGTGAGAAAGCTCTCGGTCTGGTGTGAACCTAGGTCCATGGTAGGAAATTAAGGAGAAAACTTGATTGGCTCGAAAACTGGACTACTGGGATTAAATTCAAAAGCTGTAATCCATTTTTTTGGGGGTTCCTAGGGCATGGAAATGGAAATGTCCAAAAGCATGATGGTAAGGTCCTTAGGCCTTACAAAAAGTTATTAGACAATAGTCACACGCTACAGAAGGCATATGATGGCGCCAAAAGACCCATATTACTTTGCATTTCACTCACTGGGAAGCCCTTGGTGCAGATGTGTGTTTTTGTTGTTGCATTAAAAAACATACAGAGAGGCTTTCAGTGATACCTGGCCTTCATGATTCCTCAGGAACTGAAATTGAAGGTTATAAGTACTTTTTTGGGGTTCTCGAGGCCCAAGGATAAAATTATTTAAAAGTAATTTGGCAGGGACCTTGGTCCTTATTGTGAAGCGCTGTAGAGAACAGCTAATGGTGTTGGAACACCAAGCTTAAACATAAAAAAAAAGCCTCCTTGAACACCATTTTTAGTCGTAGCATATGAAAATGAACTAGGAGGCTGCCGGTGGTATTGTGGTTCTGTTGAAGTTAAACGGGTTAAATACTAGAGCAACTCTGGAATGGCTGCCTGGAGATTAAACTGTAGGATTGGAGGATGACAATGTTTCATACCATTGTGGTAGGCCTTATGAATATTTTAGCACAGTTATCAGATGCTAAAGAAGGCAACACATAGTGCTTAAAGGTCACAGTACCACGCGATTCATTAGTTAAAAAGTTCTCTAAGTGGGAAACAGAATGTAATATTGTGTCAGTGTTCCTGGTCTTGGGAAGGACTTGGAAAAGTCACCTGCTGGAAGAACTGGTGAAAAATCCTCCACGAGTGATATTGTACATCGTTTTAGCATCTAAAAATGAACAACAATATTCAAAGTGATTTGCTGTCTACACTTCAAAAAATATTATGTGAGGGGCATCATGCAACATTGTAGAGTGAAAAATGGACTAGAGGGCTATATAGTAAATAGTTCAGGTCTCTCGAAGGTCCCAAGGCCTAAGAATGAAAATGTGCAAAAATATTGTGGTAGGATCCTTGGGCACATAAAGGCATGAACAAAGTTATCAAGCGCTAGAGTGGTTAGATGATGGCGTCGGAACGACTGCAGCACCATACGGTTCACACATCAAAAATTCTCCTTGAGGAACTTGTTGAAGTTGCATCCCTTCCATTAGATTTTATTCTCTTCCTATTATCTATGTTTTTTTGGTTTGCTTCCTATTGTAATATACAATCAAAACTAAATTCTGCACTATTTTGATTCCCATGTTTGGACATGGACATGACCATCTGAATCTGTTTTTAATTTGTTTATTGTATTTAGGTACTACTACAAGTATATTATTAATGGCCAGTGGAGACACTCTCCTGCCTCTCCAACTGAAAGAGATGAAAGGGGGAATGTTAATAATATCATTATAATTGGTGATACAGCCAGTTTGAGGCCTTCAGTTCGGCAACACAAAAAGGTTTTTTCTTCTTTGCTCATATCATCTTGAGTATAGATTTGATTTTGCCTAGGATTCTAAGACACATGTCACGATTGTGGTTCATCTGTTTAGTAGTGTTTTGAGTCTCAATGCTAGCTACTTCATGAATTATCTTATGTTGCCCACCTACAAGAGGTGGGTAGCTTTCTAAATTTCAATCAATGAATTATCTTATGTTGACCCTTCAAATTACATGTTGACCATATGAAGCAACACAATTAGCTTCAGTTTGATTTTGTGGGGGATAGGAGGCTTTTCAGCTCTAGAAGATATGCCACCTTCTTGGAGTTGATGGTTTATGTGAACCGATGACTTGAAGGAGTTTGATGCCTTGATGGTTTATGTGAACCGGTGACTTTTTAAGTGTTATTTTTTTTGGGTAGCCTAGCATCTTTTGTTTTCTCTTGTTCTATATATTTTTAAGTACTATATTTTCTTTCTCTTTATATCGGTTTAGTGACACATTTCATTTCATTTTGTATCGAGTGCAGAATATAATTTGGTGAAATATATCCAACTAAATTTCAAGTAAAACTGAATATTACTGAACTTCATTTTTATTCTTTAACATATCCATCTCATCTTGCTATTTTCTTTACTCTTTGCTGCTATCTTTTCCACTGTTATGATTGATATTATTTTATGATGTTACACTGTATAAATCGAGCAGTGTCTGTTTTATGATTTATATTATTTTTTAATATTACCCTGTCACCGTTTTCCCCGAAATTCAAATACGTGGTCCGGGTACCATCTGTGGGGTTTTATGTATGTTTTCACCTTCAAATCACCACCGTTGCACCCTACATGCCCGTTTTTCCGCCACCCGAACGAACGAGTCTTAGGTGTATTTTCGGCCCATCAAACGGTCTCGGTTACTCTTTTCTACTTGCGTAGAGTCGTTTTATGACCCAACAAACCTCCCATATGATTTTTGGCCACTCTCATTCCGGGACCGCGGAAGTCGGAACCCTAAAAAACCGTGAATTACAGCCTTCAGTCCTGGCCGTTTGTGATGCCGCTCCGGGCCCCATCACCGTTTTCCTCGAAATTCGAACATGTGGTCCGGGATACCATCTGGGTGACTTGTGTGTTTTTTCACCATCAAATCACCATCGTTGACTTGCACCCTATATGCCCGTTTTTCCGCCACCCGAAAGAACGGGTCTTATGTGCATTTTCGGCCCATCAAACGGTAACGGTTGCTCCTATCCACTTGCATAGGGTCGTTTTATTACCCAACATACCTCCCATACGATTTTCGGCTACTTTTATTTCGAGACCCTGGAACCCTCAAAAAGCGTGAATTATATAGCCTTCAGTTTTGGCCGTTCGAGATGCCTTTCCGAGCCCGTCACTGTTTTCCTCGAAATTCGAACACGTGCTCCGGGGTATCTAGGGGTTTTATGTCTATTTTCACCTTCAAATCACCATCATTACACCCTACACGCCCGTTTTTCCGCCACCCAAACGAACGGGTCTTAGGTGCATTTTCGGCCCATCAAACGACTTCGGTTGTTCCTTTCCACTTGTGTAGGGTCGTTTTATGACCCAACAAATCCCCCATATGATTTTCGGCCACTTTCATTCCGAGATCCCGAAACCCTAAAAAGCGTGAATGCCTTCAGTCATGGCGATTCGGGATACCGCTCCGGGCCCCGTCACCGTTTTCCCTAAAATTTGAACACGTGGTCCGGGGTACCATCTGGGTGACTTATGTGTTTTTTGACCATCAAATCACCACTGTTGCACCTTATACGCTCGTTTTTCCGCCACCCAAACGAACGAGTCCTATGTGCTTTTTTGGCCCATCAAACGGTCATGGTCGCTCCTATCCACTTGCGTAGGATTGTTTTATGACTCAACAAACCTCCCATACGATTTTTGACCACTTTCATTCCGGAACTCCGAAACCCTAAAAAACCGTGAATTATAGCCTTCAGTTCTGGCCATTCAGGATGCTTTTCCGGGCTCCGTCACCATTTTACCCGAAATCCGAACACGTGTTCCGGGGTACCATATGGGGGTTTTATGTCTGTTTTCACCTTCAAATCACCACTATTGCACCCTACACACCCGTTTTTCCGCCACTCGAACGAACGAGTCTTAGGTGCATTTTCGGCCCATCAAACGACCTCTGTTGCCTCTTTTACACTTGTGTAGGATTGTTTTATGACCCAACAAAGCTCCCATGTGATTTTTGACCACTTTCATTCCGGGACTCCGGAACCCTCAAAAACCGTGAATTACAGCCTTCAGTTCTTGCCGTTCAGGATGCTTTTCTGGGCTCCGTCACCATTTTACCTAAAATCCGAACACATGTTTCGGGGTACCATCTGGGGGGTTTTATGTCTGTTTTTACCTTCAAATCACCACTATTGCACCCTACACGCCCGTTTTTACGCCACTCAAACGAACGGGTCTTAGGTGCATTTTCGGCCCATCAAACGACCTCTGTTGCTCTTTTTCTCTTGTGTAGGATCGTTTTATGACCCAACAAACCTCCTATATGATTTTCGGCCACTTTCATTCCGGGACTCCGGAACCCTAAAAAGCCGTGAATTATAGCTTTCAGTTCTGACCGTTCAAGATGCCTTTCCGGGCCCCGTCACCTTTTTCCCCGAAATTCGAACACGTGGTCTGGGGTACCATGTGGGGGGTTTTATGTCTGTTTTTGGCTTGTACAAAGTTTAAATATTAGAGAATATCCCGCATTAGTATCTCATTATTCTCTATTTTGTTGCTTAGACAGTTAGACTATCATAATTATCCTCAAACAAATTGTTAAAGCAGCTAAATGTGCTGAAATTAACATGACTTCATATATACAGGATGCAAATGTCATGAAGGTCATTGAGAGACAGTTGACAGAAAATGAGCGTTTCATGCTGGCAAAAGCAGCTCGTTGCATTGCTTTCTCTATCTGTCCAATCAGATTAGTGCCCAAGTAATTCTATATGAACGCTTGTGCGCCTCTTAAACATGTTTCGGAACGAGTTTTTACAGGCTGAAATGCGATAAATGTTAGTGTTACATCAGCAATTTGATGAGTAGCTGGACTTTGTGGGAAGCAATGTTAATGTTTGTTGCATAAACTTGTAATTTTTGCGTTTTGTAAAGTTATAGCAAGCGGATTTTGTCCTTGTGTGAGCAAATACTACTTTAGTGTTGAGTATGAAGCAATCCTTGGGCCTCATTTGTGCTATTGTAGCCAAATTGTATTTAAAGAGTGTCCAAACACAAGGAATGTATTATAGTTAAATTTTAATAAAAAATTGTATCTTTTTAAAGAATTTTATTATGTTGTAAAAAGATGTTTATAGTTGATTTATTTTTGGCTGTCAAATATTCCCACACCCCTCAATGAGGTCTTGGTTGCTTTTTAAGTTGTGGAAATGAGAATAACACCCTAAATTGGATATTTTGTTTTTATTTTTTTGGCAACGAAAATGTCAATGCAATAAATGACAATTTTTTTGCAACAACATTTATTGTTGCGATACAAGCATATAGCTGCTTAGATACTCCCAATGACAAATTTCGTTGCAATAAATATGTAAAACAATAACAATGAAATTTATTTTTTGCAACGAAAATGTCGTTGCTGTAAAATGGGTCAAATTTTGAGAACCACAACTCCATATTGAAAAGGTGTAGAGAAATATTGGTGGTGGTTGTTGAGGTGGTGGTCTGATGGCGACATGGCGTGGTATTTGATGCCGTTGTCCAAATATGGCATGTTTGGTTAGACTTATTTTAATGTGAAAGTATTGGGTCAGACGGTCTGACCAAACAATCTGGTCAGACGGCTGACCCATATACCCAATTATAATAGTGAAAAACTTCGGAAGGCTATAACTTTGCGCTCGGGTGTCGGATTGGGGCATATGATATGTCGAAATTGATTAATTTTTCGAGATGAAATCAGCTGCAAATATCCGAAGGGGATTTGACCACTGGAAATCGCCAAACGAGGCCTCTAAAGGCCTCAAAATGCAAAAAAAACATATCCAAGTTATATTTTGTCCAAGTTAGTTACAAATTGTGTCCAGGTTTTACAATATGTGTCCATGTTTAAACAATATGTGTCCAGGTTTACAAATAGGTGTTTAGGTTTACAAATAGGTATCCAGGGCTAACAATATGTATCCAGGTTTGTCCAGGTGTGTTCAGATTTGTCCAGGTTTGTCAACATTAGTCCAGATTTGTCAGGTGTGTCCAGATTTATCCAGATTTGTCCATGTTTGTCTAGATTTGTCCACGTTTGTCCATATTTGTCCAGGTTTATCAACATTAGTCTAGGTTTGTCAACAATTGTCCAGGTTTGACCAGGTGTGTCCAGATTTGTCCATGTTTGTCTAGATTTGTCTAGGTTTGTCCATATTTGTCCATATTTGTCCAGGTTTGTCCACATCTGTCAGGTTTGTGTCCAGATTTGTCTAGATTTGTCCAGGTTTGTCTACATTTGTCCAGGTTTAACAACTTTTCATCAGGTTTACAAATTGTGTCCAGGTTTCAAATATGTTCAGTTCTGTTTCCAGGTTTACAAATGTGTCCAGGTCTACCAATACATGTCCAGGTTTAACAGCATGTGTCCAGGTTAAACACATATGTGTCCAGATTCAACAATATGTGTCCAGGTCCAGTGGACTGGTCTGACAGAAACGTTACTGTCAGACCGGTCTGACACAATACCTTCTCTATTTTAATAGATTAGAATGGAGTTAAAATTCATTCGATCCATTCTATTGTTTGGTTGAAATTTTTTAGTGTGAAACCTCATATTCAATGAATTCTAAATCAATTCCATCTCTCTGGAATCCCATACTCACCTTACCTCTAAAAATTCACAATCCATTCCATCCATGATACAACCTAATTTAAATAATACTAATAATAAAATAGTGAATCCATACCATTAAAAAATTGAACCAAACAAATTTGCTTAGGTATAGGGTTGTGAATCCATATCACCATAGATTCTATATTCATTTTATACCATTCCCATTCAATGAACCAAACGCCCCGTGAGTTAATGTGGTGTTGTTTTAAGTCAAGATCAATGTTGTTAATTCAATTAAAAAATGGGGTGATAGGAAGTAAAATAAACGGTGGTGATCTAAAACCAGCGGTGAGTTGGTGATTAATATTAATTAAAAAAAAAGAGAAAGCAAGTGCGGTGATTTCCGCACTCCACAAAGTGATTTACATTGTCTTCATTTGTCACAATTTTTTTTTAAATACTCTTCATTTCTTTTCTCACTATATATATATATATAAAAGCGCGTTTATATTAAAAACATAAATTTGCACATTTATTTTTTTTGCCAGAAAATCACTTTCCATTGAAGAGGGATATAGTCATATAGGCGCCTCCTATTGTTAAAGCAGTCACCTTTCTTGCACTAAACATTGAGTATTTGAGTCATTGAGTCTTCCAGTCTCTGCTCTTCTCTCCCTTTCTCTTCTTCCTTTTCTTCTACTACTATATTCTTCAGTTCCATTTTTACTCTTTGCTGTCTTCATTCTCTGCTAATTTATGTACGTACTATTTCACTGAAACATTCGTATCAAGTAAATTGAGTTTCTGAACCAAATTCTTTGCTCTTCAGGTTCGTTTTCATCTCTCTTGTTCATTTCTTTTACTGTGTTGTATTTCATAGTTTTTTTTCGTGACGTCTTTGGTTATGGACAAGGGAAGTTATTGAATTTGCAAATGCCTCCAAACATTGCAATCACTGGTTATAGGGTTTTATTTAGGTCAATTGGAAGTCCCATAAAATCTTCATTTTTATGCAACTATTTCACTGAATTCAATCATAGGTCAATTAGGGTTTCACTATTTCGATCATTTTCGGCGTTTTCTAACAATAGGAGAACGCCTGACCCAGATGACCCTTTAAGCTTAATGAAGGAAGATGGGGTAGCAGTTTGCTCACATATGTGGATTGAGAATTTTAGGGATTCTGAGAAGAGTGTTACTAATTTAACATCTTATCTTAGGAAGTTTGAGTTGTGGGTATTAGCATATCAGAAGGTATATGCTGATGATACTGGTTCTTATTTGCCTCGGCATTCGATACAGAGACCAGCAATGGATGATTTGTTGGCTCTTAGGAATGCTGTTCTTGACGATAGGTTTAAATGGGGTGCTAGGTTGAACTTTTATATCAAGTCACCAAGGGATAAAACTGAATACGAATCTTTATCTAAGAGGAAGATAAAGACAATATTAACCACCACTCAGCCAACTCCATTCCAAGATAGGATTGTTCAGGAAGTTTTGTTCATGCTTTTGGAGCCTATATATGAAGCCCGCTTTTCTCAGAAGTCGTATGCGTTCAGACCTGGTAGAACTGTTCACACTGTTTTGAGGGTCATTAGGAGGTCTTTTGCTGGGTATCTGTGGTATATAAAAGGTGATTTGAGTACCATTCTTGATGGTATGAAGGTAGGGTTTGTTGTAAATGCTTTGATGAGGGATGTGAGGGATAAGAAGGTGGTTGATTTAATAAGATCGGCACTAGTGATGCCAGTCATTGAGACAAAGATTGATGACGGTGAGAAGAAGAAGAAAAAAAAGCGAAAGTATCAGAAGAAAAGAGTTTTGGCAGATGATGAGCCGAAACCTGATCCTTATTGGTTGGATACCTTTTTCGGGTTTGCTCCTGAAGAAGCAGAAAAGGTTCCTTCTTGGGGTCATTGTGGTATTCTGAGCCCTCTGCTGGCAAACATATGCCTAGATGAGTTGGATCAATGGATGGAGGGTAAGATTAAGGAGTTTTATCGCCCTTCAAAAAGCGATGTCATATGGAATGCCCCAGAAGGTGAAACAGAGCAGGGAAACACTTCGTGGCCTGAGTTTGTTCCCACTAGTGGTCCAGATAAAACTCGCAAAATAGATTACATAAGATATGGAGGTCACATCTTGATTGGAATTCGAGGACCCAGAGCTGATGCAGCCATATTGAGAAAGCAGTTGATTGAGTTCTGCGATCAGAAATATCTCCTCAAGCTTGACAATGACAGCCTGCCAATTGAGCACATAACTAAGGGAATTATGTTTCTTGATCATGTATTATGCCGAAGGGTTGTTTATCCCACACTCCGCTACACAGCTTCTGGTGGAAAAATCATCAGCGAGAAGGGTGTGGGAACTCTTTTATCAGTAACAGCAAGTCTGAAGCAATGCATTAAGCAATTCAGGAAATTAAATATTTTGAAGGGGGATCGAGAACCTGATCCACAGCCGTGTTTCAGAATGTTTCATGCGACTCAAGCTCACACAAATTCCCAGATGAACAAGCTGCTCTGCACTATGGTTGAGTGGTACAGATATGCTGATAATCGAAAGAAAATCGTTAATTTCTGTTCATATATTATCCGTGGATCACTGGCAAAGCTTTATGCTGCAAAATATAAGCTTCGTTCACGTGCAAAGGTGTACAAGATTAGTGATAGAACCCTTAGTCGTCCATTAAAAGAGAAAAAAGGGCTTTCACCTGAGTATCAGAACATGCTGAGGATGGGTCTTGCAGAGTCTATTGAAGGGCTGAAGTATACAAGGATGTCCCTTGTTCCTGAGACTGATTACTCCCCCTTTCCCAATAACTGGAGGCCTGAACATGAAAAAGCATTGCTCGAATACTTGAGCCTTGATGATCCAAAGACCTTGGAGGACCAGAGAACCTGTATCAAAGAGCAAGGTCTCAATTCACCACAAGATTATATTTCTATGCTAGTTTGGAATTATAAAAGAAATGCTACTTTATCAGATCGACTGTCCCTGATTGATGGTGGGGGCAACAACATTGCAAATGGGGAAAAGTTTCAGTTGGAGAGCTTGCAGTCAAATAATAAAAATGTTAATGAAGACAGTGAAGATGAAGAGGAGAACAAAGAAAGAATTAACATGGCACGCATGTGAGGTATCTTGGTTCTGAGCTTTCCTTGAATTTGTATTTAAGATGTCTTTCTTGAAAGGTAAGGACATGTGAGTTTTGTACTGCGGCAATCTAACAGTCCATTGATCATTATTTCTCATGATAGATTGTAATATTTTTATGGCTTATTACAGCTATTTTGAAATATGATAACTATAATATTGTCTGTTTTACCCATTGAACTGATGAGCTTGTCATTATATATGCTTGCATTGTGAAGTCATCTTTTGAATCTTGTGTCGTTTGGCTGTTCTGGGCTACAAAAACTTCCCTACTTCCCTCTTCCACCAACTTGAAAAACTGAAGCTTCAAAGAACCCAAATAAGAAAAAAGATATAAACAAAGCTAAAATAGAGGGATTACAAGAGAAAGCAATGTGATTAGTTGATGCTTTTCTTATCCATTTCAATTCAGGGTCGCTCCTTTGAGATACACAAATTTGAACTAAGTAAATCGTTCTGCTGTGAAAGTAATGCCTGCTCAGTCAAATTTATGTCCTAGTGTCTGGATGGTTTTCTGGAAGTCTTGTTCATGTCACTTAATCACTTATGCTCATCAGAGAATTTATTAAAGTTTCTGGATCTATTAGTTAAGATGAGTAATTTTTAGATAGTTGACAAAGTAGTAGTACAGACAAACTGTTTGGCTATTTGTGTTTAATGTTGTGTTTTGATTGCTGCAATTTCATTTATTCTGTGAGAGAAGAGGGAAATAACCATATCATCTATTGCTCAAAAATATCAAACGCGTATGAGGAGTTGGTGGAAGAAAAAGTGAAATTAAAAACTTCTTGTACGAAGTTAAGAACCACCTTTCGAATGGTCAATTCAGCTACAAATGCTTTAATAGAGACTTTCTCGTCAGCTTCCACAGGGTATGGGTAAGCACCTTTTAGCCTTCTAGGATAATGTCAATTGTTATCTAGTATGAAGTTTAAAGCGATGCAAGCTTCTGTTTGCTGAGTCGCGAGTTTTTCTAATCTTAAATAGGCTTTCTCTGCCACTTTCTGCTTAGTGTATAAATAACCATAGTCCACTTGGGTGTATATATATATGTATGTATAACACCTAAAAGTCCTCTTTTAGATTGAGGAACAGTCTGAATTATGCTCCTCATAGCTGCCTAACTCGACTTATTATTTTGTGTTCCTTGGATTACTGTTCTCGAGTAGCTCTTAGGAAAAACGGCCTCTCATTGCTGAAGCTGAATCCTGAACTCATAGGTATTAGTTGTTCTAAAAGTACAAGCTTGCCATTTTAGGAAAAAAAATATTACTTTTATAGAGGTAAAAAGTTGGTACTTGGTAGTGTGATTGAATGGCCTAATCAAAATTTATGGATCGAAGCTGTTAAACATTGAAAATTTTGAATGACACTACCATGACTCATAAGTTTATATTACCCAGCATTGAGTGATTCTTCAGAACCCTCTTTCCCTAAGTATCATATTATTCACATGACTAGTCTATCATTTTGTAATGAATCAAATATTAGGATAAGGGTAATTTAGGAATTCTATAATAGTATAGATACTAGGAGATTCTAGAGTTTCTTAGGTCTATAAATAGAGCTAAAAGAGGTAGAGAAACGGATATGTTGATGAATGAAGATGAAAATTATGTTTTGTTTTGTAGATTAGTTTTTAGTGTAGTGGGAGTGTAAGCTACTCGAAAAGCTGTGTTTATCAATTATATATCATCTCATTTTCTGTCTACTCTTATATTACTTGTTCGTTGTTATTTTTCAGCATTTAAGTATTATTCCCAGATTATACTTGCTGCTTGGTGTGTTGTGTGGAGTGTTTCTGGGTGTGTGAGCAGGTTGTGGACAAAGCAGTCCATAACACATTTCTCAAGATAATTTAACAAGGATTTCTTTCTAGTGATTCGTTAGATACTTGCATATAGATGATCATGGGTGAAGATGTTTTGATGTAATACTATGGATTACAAGATATTGGTGATGATGTTTTGATGTTAAACATTACTACAGAGTATAAGATACTGGTGAAGATGTGCTATTTAAGTGAGAGGGTTGAGTGTAAAGCTTCTTGTCAGTTGACACATTGGTGGGCTTGATTTTATGATTATTAAGTGGAAGAAGTGCAACAACATTAAAAATTTGAGTGTGTCCTGCAATTTTGCTTGAAAGGTGAAATATTATCTTAGGCTAGATTAAGTTGCCCAGACTTTTGTTTATGGCACTACAAGGAAATTAGTTTTGGCCGGTGAAATTAACTATAATGGGCAACGAATTTTCTAGTCAAAGTATTACATTTATCTTGTGGACGTCTACTATAGCTTCGTAGTTAATGTAGATAGTTTGTGCAAAGAGTTTTATGCTAGTAGCCTAAAGGAGGCATTGGGCCACCGAACAATATTATATGGGCAATCAAAATGGTTAATTTTGCTCAAAATTTAATTTTCGTTGCCCAAATCCTAAAAAAATTGGGAAATTTTTTCCATGTTTCCTCTAGAATAGTATAATTCAATATTCAGTATTCCACTTCCCACACTCTCCACAATCTTTTCCCTCGACTCTTAAATTTCCTTATTCAATGGCGTTTTGCTTGGCTGCCATGCAAATTCTGCAAAATTTACACCAAATTGCTCTTGATCAATTTGGAAAAGAAAGTGGTTCAAGAACTTAGGTCTGGTTTCAAACAAATAATTAGCATTCATTCGATAAATTTGGAAAAGACTTGCAATACGTTCTCCTTTGTTCAATCGGCGTAGTTGCTGTGTGGAATTCTAGGTAATGTCTAGATTTTTCCCTAATTTTTTCACTTGATATACAATTTTTGATTTTTATCATTCGATTTTGTTCTCCATTGTTAGAATCGAATTTAATCTGTTCGATTTTGGTAGAATTAGTCCTTTGTTTAAATTAGTTATTTTTTTGAAAGCAATAGTTTTTTTCAATTTGTTCATTTTTTTTTTTCTTTCTGAATTCGGGTTTTTATTTTAAATTCTAGTTTAATTTTCCCAATTGAATTGTTTCACGATAGTTTCTTAGTTTATTGTTATAATCATGTTTGAATTGAAAAAAGGGGTTCGTGTTTTTAGAAGGTTTTTCATTCCAGGTCTGATGGATAATCTGTGCTTAATTTCTTCTACAATATATCCAATACTCATTTTCTTATGGAAAATTTATATATATCATCACTTCACTGTCTTGCAGTACAAAGTCACAAGAGACCATTGATGCTGGTCTGTCAGCGTGTGTTCTGCGGTTAGTGGAGGTTACAGACAGTGGATTGCACAGCAAGGTATAGCCAATGTGGTCATTTAAAGTTCTTTTTATGGAAATGTTGCAGTTAACTCTATTTTGTAGGCATTAGAGTCTTGTTACTACTTGCTAGGCAATGCAGTGTAATGTTTTTTTCCCCTAAATTGTTAGCGTCCATGGTTCAAGAATGCGATTTCGGTTGCGATTGCGGAAACGGTCGCGGTGATGCGGTAACGGAATCAATGCGTTAATCGCGGATTGTGTCGCAGTTGTCGCGTACGAATTTTTATTTTTAGCTAATTTATGTTTAATAATAATTTTAATTAGGTTTTAGAATTTTTTTTGTTATTAGTATGCAATTTTTGTTTGGTTATTATGACTATTACTAGTATTTTTTTAATGGAACTATAAGTACTACCGCTATTAATATATACAAGTAAAATAGATATTTTAAATATTAAAGATTTTTTTTAAAAAAAAATAAAAAAAATTAGCAATATGTTTACTGCAGTAATTTATTTAATAAAAAAGGAAAAACAAGACATCTATTAAAACAAAAGAAAGGAAAAAAAAAGAAAAGAAAAAGGAAAGACAATAAAGTGGGTTACGTGGGATTGTGGGATACCAGTGAAATAAAGAGAGAGAGAAAGAAAAAAGGAGTGATGCTTGCCTCAGAAATAAAAAGGAAAAACATAGAAGAAAGCCAGAAAGGGAGATGAAGAACGCGACACAAGAGTGCAATGAAACGCCGGAAAACTCATGTGAAACGCCGGTTGCAAGTCGATGTCGTCAGCGCCACCATCTTCTATGCAAATCGGCCATGCAAGCATTATCAACTCACAATATTAGTTTACTCATTTTGTAATTAGGGTTTTAATTTAGGGTTAAATTCAAAGTGATTGAAGTAATAAAATTAGGGCTTTTGATTGGATCTGCATTTTAAACACAAGGTAGGCTTTAAATTTAATTTTGATTGGTTCTCTGGTTTAAATATCATATTTACTTTCTCTCTTTCTCCTTCGTGCTTTATTTTTCTTTGCATTCACTGGAAATTTCGGGTGAATCGTGTTGATGCGGCCGTACCGGACGCATTCGTCAAAAAATGCGGTGTATTAAAATAACCCGCATCAAATCGCTAAATATCGGTGCGGTAGAAATGAAATCCGAGTCAACTCGGCCGCATCGAGACGACTCGGCCGCATTTTTACACCCTGTTAGCGTCTCAATGGATATGCTTGCAGAATCTGAATGTGACATAGAAATGATAGAAACAATCAGGTTGAAATGTTAAATGCTCCTTGGTGTCTAATGCTGTAGTAGCACCATGCTAACATGTGGGAAGGGTGAAAAGAATTTTCATTAGGGAAAGAAGTCAAACATGAAACTCTAAGCTCCTATACGCTGGGAGGAGACCTGTATGCTGGGAGGAGGCCTGCTGTGATCGTATGCTTTATAGTGAAAAGAGGTTATTGGTCATTCATCAAGTCTATTATTGAGCTGGTCCATGCTCTTCATTCTATGTAGCTTGGTTACTTCATATGTGTAGCCGCCCCCGAACCTGATTCGTCCTGTATTGGGGATGATTCCGATTCTTCATGTTATAATTGGCCTTACCCATTAACATTATTTTTTTAGATTTGCCGTTTTCAGTATCCGTATTTGTTTTTGAACCCGTTCCCAACTCAGTGAAACTAGTCTTCATCCCATAAGAGTCATAACATAAATTTTTTAGTGTTAAAGGTTTCAAAAACATTTTCTATGTGCAAACTATTGAAAAGAAACTTGTGTCCCCTTTGCAGTTGTGCTGTATTTACATTGAGGTCCAAATTTTAAGTACCCATGTTTTCATGTTTTAGTTATTTATTAGTAATGATTATTTATCACTTGAACAAGACACAAGTCAAATTAATTTGTTGTTATAATGTTGTGCCTCAATTCTTGCATTAGGCATAAAGGGAGTGGATGTCAAGGAATGCATTGATGGGCAAGCTTCAAAGCCCTTCTTCTTTCTCTACAGCAACTCATTGAAAGATGAATTTTCATCCAGTCTAAAAATATGCTACCTGTTACAAGGGGTTAGCATCACATGAATTTAGAAACCAGCTTCACCAAGGTATTTTTTAATTGGTTGGATACTTGGATTAGTTCCTTTTTAATTGTTTTGCAAATTTTCTCAGGAATACAAATATGAGAATTTAGTACCCATCTTTTGCACATAATAGCAGCTTATGATTGAAAACTTTATCCTGCACTCGGATGCATGGTGATCTCCATGCACCTAACATTTATGTTATACACTTTGAACATTTATGTTATATATTTAGAACATTCATGTTTATATTTAGAAAATTCATGTTTTACTGTTAGAATTTTTTTAAATAAAAAAGTGGTTTAAATCTAAATGACTATGCATTGCATGAATGTTCTTTTTTTAATGCAATTGCATGGTGTTTATTGTGCACCCTGGTATAGAATATACGGATTAGCTTATGGGCTGTGATTGTGAATACGCGTGTGCAGTTGTTTTATTTAATTGTTAAACATAAAAGCCAACAAATGCAACAATTCTCATAATCTGAAGGTCTGCTTAATTCACTTGTTTTATTTAATTGTTAAACATAAAAGCCAACAAATGCAACAATTCTCATAATCTGAAGGTCTGGTAAATTCAGAAGATTTGCATAATTTCTTGAAACGTGTTTGTTTTACCTCCAGGTAGGAAAAAGAAAACTACTATGAACTGCTAAAGTTGCCGAAAAAAAACAAACTATGAACTGCTAAATGTACATTTTCTTTTGTAATTGAAATTGACGTGCATTTTGACATAAGTATCTCACAACAACCTGACCACCCCCAATAACAACCATCTTTCCTCCATCATAAACCAACAAATCCTTGTCATCATTTATGCACCATTGACATCACCTCCACCATTTTATATCTGGTTTTGCGGGAGGGGTCTAAAATAAATTTTCAACTAAGCTCGTCATTGTGGAAGTGTTAGTGAGTATTGGAGGAAAATGGTTCTATGTTAAGGGCAATTTTGGAAGTCTAACTAACTAAATGACCTATTGAAAAGCTATTATGTGAAATTCTGGCCTTTTTGTTCTACATATTTTGCATCTATACAAACACAAGTTCCTAATTAGTATTCATGTCATTTATACTCTAGGTTGAGTTATAAAGAGTGTAAGTAATAATTATTTAATCTTCTGCAGGTGATATAGTTCCCTAGGATTTCATCCTTTGCTCCTTTTGGCCAAAGATGATGATGAAGAAATGCAATTCCTCATGATGTGTATGATCGCGACTGCTAAAAACAACACATCTTCTGCAAAACAAGAACTTGATAGTTCAGGAGCATTGATATCATATGGGAGGATTCCTGAGATGATGGATTGTATGTATCAGGAAAATGAAATAAATGGATGAGAATGAAATTAGCTGTTTGTAATGTTATCGTAGTTACGGTGGATGGCAATGTGATACTATAATATGGTATTAGGGTTTGTGTTCACTTTGTTGAGCTACCAATTTTGTTTGATTTTGCCAAGTTAGTTAATTTGACTAGATCAGTATGATAGATGATACTCCTTTTCTTGGGTTTATGTTTTGAAATTCACTAGGTTTAGGTTAGTTTAAGACTGAATAAATTTTCATGCTATATTGGCGATTTTATGTTTTGTTTTAATCAAATTGGAGTATAGTCGCATGAAATTTTTGATAGATTTTTTTTTTTGGCATATAGCAAGACCATGTTGATGTCAATCATTGTTGCATGTCAAACTCAAAAAAATTTCCTACAAAAAAATGATGATGTCACCTTTTTTTCATTAATTAATCCTCAAGTTTGAAAACCAAATAAATTATAAATGCTTCCCTAGGATTTAAATTAGTTATTACTTATAAGTATACTTTTTTTCCCAAAAAAATTAAAATTTCACATTTTTTATTCTAACAATAAATTGTTATATAAGAGAATGAAATGTTAAAAACGTTTGCGGGTTTGGCCGAAAATCTTAGTGGGCGTGTTGCACGATTAATAAAACCCACAGAATAGTTTTGAATTTTTATGCTCCCTGCTCCTGAGTAGGCCTAGAAACCTAAAAATTGTGAATTATAATATTTGAATTCGACATTTTGGGTGAACGGATCAGACTACAACCAAACTTTTTTCAATTGATCAACCAAATGTTAGGGGTGCCCTAAGGGGGTTTTCACAAGGATTTGGCCCAAAATATAGAATTAATTTACGTCAGCCTATTCAGGCCTATTAATATCGAGTTCATTTGAATTATATAACTATCGTACCATTGTAACGAAAAACATGTTTGGTTCGGTAATAAACGGTCGGTCAAAAATAATTTTGGTACAATACGTGTTCGGTCAAAACGATCGGCCAAAAATGGGTTTTAAGTGGATCGAAAACAGGTTTGGTGCCAGTCGATCTCGGTATAATAAAAATAGGTTGAATATGAGTTCGGTTTTAAACGGTTCGATAACGATCAATTTCTATATGTGTAAAACCTTTCCGAAAAGGTTTCAATCTAATTCGAATTTTATAGTGGTGAATATCAGGTCACTAAAAATTCGATCAAAACGGGCTTGATTATCGCTCACTAAAAATTGGTCAAACAGATTTCTAACCACATTTAGACCCAAATCATTTCTACCCATACCTGCCGAGCTTTCCTCGTGCTTTAGTTGCCATCACACACACACTCACGCTGAGTCACACTCTATAATTCATAGTTGTCGTACGTTATCAAGAATAATGACTTCATTAAAACAACACTATTTTATGAAATAAAAGAAAAACTTTTAAGGTCCGTTTGGTTGTTGGTAATAAATTGTGTTAATGGTAATGAATTTGTAGTGTAATTTTGTTAACGAATAACCTTATAATCCTTATGAAAAAACAAATTTTCATTTTCAAGATTCAGTTTTTTTCTCATTTTTTTATTCCCATCCATTACTATTGGACAAGATGTTATTTGATGAGAATGAATACTTATGAATATTTTTTTTTTTTAAGTATACTTATGAAGAAAATTAGGTATATTGAAGTTAAACTGGTTACCATTGAAAAGGGTGTTCTTTTAATTTTTCTTCTAAATTTAGTTATAAATTCATTCTCATTAGTATTTTTTATGACCGACTACCAAACGGGCCGTCAATATTTTATTTTATTTTTTAAAAAAAACTTTGGTACGGTGGTGGAGCAGTTAAGGTAGTCGGTTATGGGTCCCATCTGCCACTACAAAATTCTCATCACCAAAACAAACAAAAAATTTTAAAAAATACAGTAAAAAAAAAAAAAGAGGTTTTCAATTTCTGTTTTCTAGTTATTGTCTTCCATCTTTTTGCCTTTTTACCAAAATTGCTAACTTCATTGCTGTAATGATGCACTGAATTAGCTGATTTTGTGGCCCTTCTCTCTTCTCCAGTAGTTTTCTGGTACTATTAGTTTTTCTTATCTTTTTTCTGAATACTTTCTTCTTCTTTTAATTTTTTTTCTGGGATGTTAAAAAGACATTGATGTTAGTGATGCTTCCAATTCAAGCAAGGTTGATTCTTTTAAACACCCACTAAAAATAAAGAGAAGATTCGTCATATTCCTCATATTTCAGCTTTTAATTTAAGCTAAGCGAAATTTTTGATACCCAATTCTTCAAATCCAAGCTAAACTTAGCCCATACTCTAAAACCCACTTTCTAAAATTCATTAATTTTGGTACTTAAACACTTTTTGAAGCTTTTTGTTCAATGCAAAAATGGCGGATGTTGCAAGGTCTGGTTCATGGAGAGAAGAACTAGCTAGCTTAGTAGATGATGGGCTTAGGTATAGTGGAGATTCTTTTGTAGCAGAAACATCTTTAATGGATGATATTGATTCAAAAAGAAATACCCATTTCAATTTTGAAGCTCATTTTGAAGGAGAAAGTAGGGAACACGAGGAAGATTTGAAGGATCAGATCAAAGGGTTTGTTAAAGCTTGGGGTGAATTGTTGTTAGACCTTTCAAGAGGATGTAAAGATATTTTGCAACAAAGTTTAGTGGCTGAAGACTCTTATTTTGTCCAGAATTTTGGACCTCCTTTGGCTAAGGTTTCTAAGGGTTTGAGTTTTTTGAATGATTATTTGCCTGAGGATCGTGATCCTGTTCATGCTTGGCCCATCATCTTTTTCGTTTTCATCCTTGCTCTTTCAGGTCATTTCTGTTCCTTTTATTTCTTCTCAAAATCATTTCTTTTTTGATTGATTTTTAAGTTGTTGATTGGTATGATGATGGTGTCATATGTTGGGGTTTTGAGGTTGAATTTACAAATTCAAAGGTACACACGTGTACGATGATTTTGGCGCTCCCTTTTTTGATTGAAATTTTGAAATTTAAGTTGTTTTGTGGTTTTGAGATTGATTTAGGCACTCCCTTTTTACTTGGTACACCCCAATTTTGTCCATTTTTCTCAATTAAAAAATAAATAAAGTGGAGTGTACCAAGTAAAAAGGAGTGCCTAAATCAGCATCCAGAGGATAGATATGTATATTTAGTTCAATTTGGAGGAACATGGTTATAAGGTTATAATTTAATGAACATTCATCAAATTTCAAAATTAGACCAAATAACATTCATCAAATTTCAAAATTAGACCAAATGAACGTTCTTCGTCAATAATGAACATTAATTCATTGTGAGTTGTGGTTGTATGGTAGGATCTTTCTCTAGGTAACCTTCTCTGAAATGTTTGTATTTAGTGTCATGTTTTTCAGGTTTTTTTTTGCCTATTTTCTGTAATTTGGAACAGTATGAATGTAAAATCAATGATGGTAGGAAGAGCTGCTGCTTGTTTGTTATGAAGGGTGCTTTAGTGATGTTCACACACATCTTTGGATGATTGGAATGCTCTGTTATATTATTGAGTATCCTTCTTTCACGTCAAGTACTCATTTTTTATACTCGGTTTTTTGTGAGTGCGAGTGGACATTTAGGGTGTGTTTGTTATTAATTTAGGAATGCAAATGGAATGAGGACAAATTAGAAAGGGAAAGGACAATATTTAATTAAACTATTCTTTGTTGTTTGATGTAAGGAAATGGAATGGAAACAAATTAGAGGGGAAATGATTTTGTTTCCACAAGGTTGAGAAGGGTAACTAAATTGTGGAAATCCTTGCCATTAGGACAGGGAATGTGTTATAAATATCTCATATCAAACGAAAGGTAATGGAGATGATTATTTAATTCCATTTCCAACACTAAAAAAATAAAGATACCAAACATGCTCTAGAGGATTTTTTTTTTGGACTAGAAACCAGTGATATGTTTCATGTAATTGGTGAGTTTGACTCCTGAACACATCCCAACTCCAGCAATAATAATTGAGTTTGTCATTTTGTGTAACATCGATAAACTCAACTTTTTCCGAATTTAAAGTGTTGAATTTCGACTTTGTAAGTTTGTATGTTCAATGTCTTTCAGAGCATGTTATGAATGCTTTCCAATAAAAATAGTTGCCATATACAAGGGACATGCTAGTCTTAATAAGTAGTAAATATTGTTCTAGATTAGCCATTGGTATGTAAGTATGTTGTTATTAGTTTTTTTTTTTATGATCGATTCCTTTTTGTGATAATTCAGTAAGAATCATTTTTCAAACGAGCCTAGAGTTAGGCTTTTTCTTTCTCGCTCTCTCAACACTTTTGTTTCAAGTTTTACTCGATCAGATGCTTTTGTGGTTGGTAGTTGTTAGGAATTGATTTCCCTTAATCTTATTACTGTCAATTAAAGAGTATATATACAATCCTAAAGTGAGAAATATCAGGCCTTAAACATTGGCCCATTAGCTAAATACCCTAATTACAATATTTTGGGCTTAACACCCCCCCTCAAGTTGGAGCATGCAAGTCACAAATGCCCAACTTGGCAAGTAAATATAAAAATTGTCTCTGACCTAAAGCTTTCGTAAATATATCTGCAAGTTGTTCATCTGTCTTAACATGAGAAGTACGAAT
Source organism: Salicornia ramosissima (assembly GCA_951394345.1). Taxonomy (NCBI): domain Eukaryota; kingdom Viridiplantae; phylum Streptophyta; class Magnoliopsida; order Caryophyllales; family Amaranthaceae; genus Salicornia; species Salicornia ramosissima. The sequence continues at coordinate 58,452,434 of OX596235.1, read as the reverse complement.
AATTCCCTCTTGAATGGCATCATGAACATAATGACAATCGACTTCAATATGTTTAGTGCGCTCATGAAAAACCGGATTTTGGGCAATATGTAATGCCGACTGACTGTCACAAAAGAGATTCATCGCCCGAGGATGCGCCACACCCAAACTAGTTAACAAAGCCTTTAGCCACTTCATTTCTGTCGTGATCGCCGCCATAGAACGGAATTCCGCCTCCGCGGAAGATCGAGAAACTGTATGTTGTTTCTTGGTTTTCCAAGAGATCGGAGAACAACCAAGAAGCACTAACCAACCTGTCAAAGATCGTCTTGTCAGAGGACAACTCGCCCAGTCCGAATCACACCAGCCGTTCAATTGCAGATCACAATCCGCACTCAGTAAGATACCTTGACCCGGACACCCTTTCAAATATCTCACACAACGAAGAGCTGCGTCCCAATGTTGTTGCCTAGGATTTTGCATGAATTGGGCCAAAATATGTACAGTGTATGCCAAATCAGGTCTAGTAAAAGATAAGTAAATCAGCCTACCCACAAGTCTACGATATATCTCCGGATCCTCCAACAACTCGTCGTTAGAAGTGGCTAAGTTGTGATTCTGCTCAATCGGAAAACCTGTCGGACGAGATCCTAATAATCCAGTTTCTGCTGACACAAAAAAATCCCTTCGTTGCTCCGAGCAACCTCAATACCCAAAAAATACTTCAACAAGCCTAAATCTTTCATATGAAAGCACTCACTCAAATATTTCTTAAAAGCAGAAATAGCCGAAGAATCATTTCCAGAAATAATCAAGTCATCCACATACACCAAAATACTAAGTTGTGTACTACCACTAGTCAATGTAAAGAGCGAGTAGTCCGAATACGACTGGGAAAAACCATACCTCTTAAGAGCAGTAGCAAGCTTAGCAAACCAACATCTTGGAGCTTGACGTAAGCCGTACAATGATTTTTGTAGACGACAAACAAGCCCCGGCCTTGAACCATGAAAACCCGGAGGAGGTCTCATGTATACCTCTTCATCAAGATCACCATGTAGAAATGCATTGTGAACATCCATCTGATGAAGTTCCCAACTTTTCGCAGCAGCAACAGCTAGAAATGCACGAACGGTAACTATCTTAGCCACAGGAGCGAATGTCTCATTGTAATCAATACCCTCCACCTGATGATTACCAAATATCACAAGACGAGCTTTCAATCGTTCCACAGTACCATAAGAATTGTGCTTAATTTTATAGACCCATTTACACCCAAGTGCTTTCTTTCCTGGAGGTAATTCTTCCATTACCCAAGTTTTATTGTCTTCCAAAGCAGATATTTCTTTTCGAATTGCCTCTTTCCACCCTTCATGTCTCATAGCTTCTTTAAAATTACGAGGCTCAACCCCCGCATCTATAGCTGCAATAAATACACGATGGCGCATAGAAAAATTATCAAAATTCACGAAATGTGCTAAAGGATAAGGAGTACCTGAGGAGCTTGACAAAGACGGTGAACTCTGAGATGGACTAGATAAAGAAATATTATGTGCGACATAATCACGGTGCCACCCCGGAGGGCGACGAACACGAGGAACATTGTCAAGAGTGTTGGCAGCGCGTGGGGCAGCAGCTTTACAGTCAGCCGCAGAATCATCATCAGCAACCCGGGCAGCAGCGTTAGCAGTGGTTTCTGGTCTGGCAGCAGCCTCGTGTGGCCTGGCAGAGGTTGTGCGTGCTGACTGTGGGCTGGCAGCAGCATCCGCGGGTTGGCTGCAGGCAGGGGCATTGGCCGCAGGTGGGTTGCGGGGTTGACTGATCGAAATAGTCTCGTTGTGTGTAGCATGGGCATCATCCGTCACCTCCAAAACCCTCTCAAAATCATCCAAAAATTCACCATAAATCCCCACATTGTTGTGACTATCCTCTCTTGCATTTTCTTCAGAATTTTCTGATTTTTGTTGTGCAAATGGAAACTCATTCTCATGAAATTGCACATCACGCGACACAAAAATACTACCGGTCTCAAGATCATATAACTTCCACCCCTTTTTGCCATGAGGATAACCAATAAATACACACTTCCTACTTCTAGGAGCAAACTTATCTAGTCTCGATTTCTGATCATGAGCAAAACAAAGAGAGCCAAAAACCTTTAATTCATCAAAACTCGGTTCTTTACCAAATAATACCTCATAAGGAGTTTTGTTTTGAAGCAAGCGAGATGGTGTACGGTTAATTATATACACCGCCCCTAGAACACATTCACCCCAAAAACTAATAGGCAAGTTCCCTTGAAACCTCAAAGCACGAGCCACATTCAAGATATGTTGATGTTTTCGTTCAACCCGTCCATTTTGTTGAGGTGTCCCAACACACGATGATTGAAATAAAATACCATGTTCATTAAAATAGGGAAGCATGCATTTAAATTCTGTACCATTGTCACTTCGGACACATTTCACGATCTCACCAAATTGAGTCTTAATCATAGCAAAAAAAGAGCAAAAAGAAGAATAAACTTCAGTTTTGTCATTCAATAGATAAACCCAAACTCCACGTGAGTAATCATCAACAATAGTCAGAAAGTAATGAGCACCGCAAGTAGAGGGAGTTTTATACGACCCCCACAAATCACAATGTATCATCTCAAAAATTCGACTAGCACGACTATTACTCTTAGGAAAGCTATCGCGGGTTTGTTTAGCTAGAGGACATATATCACAAGCTTTATGCAAACATTTATTGCTAGAAGTACCTCAAATGGCAGGAAGTAATTTAACAATTCTCTCGGACGGATGTCCCATACGACGATGCCACAACTCAAATGTAGAAATTTTCGGACCCGTGATCGCACATACTTTTGGGATACATCGGAAATAATATAGTCCATCGATTCGTTCACCGCCACCAATCAAACTCCCTGAATGTCGATCCTGTATAGCACATAAAGAATTAGTGAATTGTACAAAACAATTAGAATCATCAATCAACTTTGACACCGATATTAAATTGCAATTCAATTTCGGAACAAATAAAACGTGTTCAAGAATAATCTCATCCGCCAAGAACACACGACCCGCTTTTGTAGCCATCGCTTTAGCACCATCGGGAAGACCAACCGGAAAAGGGGTAATTAATTGAACATTTATGAGAGAAGACTCATCGCCGGTAACATGATGGGAAGCACCCGTGTCAATAATCCATGACAAAGAAATATAATCACCAATAGAATGATGAGTAGAATTAATAAATACTCCACCCAAAATAGGAGAAGAATCGGTAGAATTAGGAACAAGACAATTGGAAATAACAGCAGCAGGGAGCAGCGGCACTGTCGGGGTGGTCATCGGCGCTGCAGTGGTGACCGGCGGCGCTGCAGTAGTGGTGGGTGGCAAATCCACAGTAGCAGGAGAAGAAATAGAGGAAGAAATAGTGGTCGTCGGTGCTGCACTTTGTGTTCCATATTTTTCAATCCACCATTTGGGTAATCCATGAACTAAAAAACAATTAGCATAATCATGACCCGAACGGTGACAATGGGTACATTGTAATTCCGACTTATCACGTCGCTTAGATAGAAAATAATCAGATGAGAAATTATCTTGTGAATCATAATAAATAGAGGAAGAAGCAGTATTGGTGTTGTTCACCATTATCGATCAAGTAGAAAAAAAAGAAGAAAAAAAATTAAAATTAGGGTTTAGAATTTTAGAGGCTCCGATACCATGTTAGGAATTGATTTCCCTTAATCGTATTACTGTCAATCAAAGAGTATATATACAATCCTAAAGTGAGAAATATCAGGCCTTAAACATTGGCCCATTAGCTAAATACCCTAATTACAATATTTTGGGCTTAACAGTAGTGCATCATATTTAATCTTTGAGAGCTTTTAAGTTACCAATGCTGTTCTTTTTTTTTTTTTTTAATATCATGCAGTTCTGAATGTAAATAATGCACATGATAATCCGGCTCCAATTGTTAAGAAAATGCTCATACATCCTCCAAGTGCTAGCACTATACTACTCCCAGATGGTCGGCATATAGCATACCATGAACAAGGTGTACCAGGAAATAGGGCTAGATATACACTGATTTCTCCACATGCTTTTCTTTCTTCCAGACTTTCAGGTATGTGAGAATTATATTTAAAGGTATTGCTAAACTAGGTGAACTTGTTGCCCTTGTTTCTTCACTCTTTTGTAATTTGAAGTTTTTATGTTGAAGGTATACCTGGAATCAAGACCTCCTTGCTTGAAGAGTTTGGTGTTCGTTTGATAACATATGATCTTCCTGGTTTTGGTGAGAGTGACCCTCATCCATCAAGGGACCTGAACTCATCAGCCATGGATGTGCAACAGCTGGCAAATGCTTTGGGTCTGAATGATAAATTTTGGTTGTTTGGATACTCTAGTGCAGCAATGCATGCATGGGCGACAATCAAGTATATCTCAAACAGAGTGGCAGGTATAATTAGTATATGATGAAGGTCAAGCAAAGAGTGGTTTAGCAATATGTTTTATCCTTATGCATCTAAACTGTTTGTGGTTCTTCTTTTATTTAAAAAATGGCAGGTGCTGCATTTGTTGCTCCTATGATCAATCCTTATGAATCAAGCATGACAAAGGAAGAGACAAGTAAGACATGGGAAAGCTGGGAGCAAAAGAGGAAGTTCATGTTCTCCACTGCCAGAAGATTCCCCAGTTTCCTGTCTTATTTTTATCGCAGAAGCTTCTTCTCTGGAAAGCATGGAAGACTTGAGAAGTGGTTCTCCTTAAAACTCGGTGAAAAAGTAAGTTTTCTTCCTGATATGATTACTTGTGAAATGTCATGTATGTGTAGGGAAAGAAGAGGTGAGAATGGAAATAGGAGATATCTATGTGGGTTAAAAAAAATTTGAACATCATCTTGACTGGCTTTTGTATTTTATAACATGAAGTGCAATGATCTTGCTAAATGATGTATTGCTATTCTCCAATCCTCCTCATAGGCCAATTGTTTCAGATTCTGTCTATTGACTAGTTACGACATCATAAACTGTATCCTTTCAATCTGTTGAGGCTGTTTCCTAGGTGGGGAAGGTGTGGGTCAGATTTACTCAACGATACCATACAGTTCATGTCTCATGAAGACGTAGAAGAAAGCATATGATGTCTTGGGGGCTAATAAGGAACGATTCAATGAACTTCGTTAAGACATGGCCATTGGTAGGATTTCATTGCAAGTTTTTTAGACTTGGGGTATATTTGGCATTGTTAGTTTTTGGTGTTGGAATTGAAATCAAATAACCACTTCCATTATTGTTTGATACGAGAGGTTGGTAATGCACTCCCTTCCTAAGGTAACCATTACCACCATCTTGTTACTCTTCTTAACCTTGTGGAAACAAAATCCTTACCCCTCTAATATGTGTCCATTCCATTTCCTTAATTACACCAAACAACAAATAATGGTGTCATTTAATATTTACCTTTCCTTTTTAAATTTGTTTTCAATCTGTCCGTTCCTTAATTTATACCCAACTCCCCCTTATGATAGATAACATGGTGTCGTTGTTTATGCTGCGATTCTGATAGTTTTATGACCTTGTTATTATACCGTATCCTCTTGTCAATTGTAAGTTTTTAACTATTGGTTCTTGTTCTCTCTTGTCATGTATTTTCCATCCTTTGCGGCCTATTTTTGTTAGTATTATTAGTTTAAGTGATACTACCTACTACTATTACTGCTGATATTATGTCAATTCTATTTGTTTGATATGAATTTAATGGCCACAATCCTTACTTTCATGCAGGATAAGGCTCTGATTGAAAAGGTGAGTTTTGAAGAATTTTGGCAAAGGGATGTGGAAGAGTCTATCAGACAAGGGCGTTTGAAATCATTCATTGAGGAAGCTGTGTTACAAGTTTCAGACTGGGGCTTTAGCTTAGCAGACTTACAGATAAGGAGGAGGTGCCCTGGTAAAGGCATCCTACCATGGCTCAAGTCTATGTACAGACAAGCAGAATGTGAATTGACTGGATTTTCGGGGCCAATACACATATGGCAGGTTTGTCTCTCCCATTTTCTGTAATTTGCTAACTGTAGTACTTATCTATATGCATTAAAGCTCTTGTTCCTTCAATTATTGGAGAAAAAGCTTTCTACTGAAGCACCTGTTTGGATCCTTGCATCTGTTTTAATGAAGGAAACATTAATTTTGTTGAGTCTTTATGGACTAGGAAGTTAATTATAGGAAATGAAAATTCATAGGAAGTTAACTATTCTATTTCTCATAAAATATAGGATAATTTTATACAATCTTAGGCAAAGTGTAATCTTACAAAAATCCTTAAAAACAACCAACAATGATGTCACACTTTGTTTTGAGTTTGCTTTAATTGGTTGGAAAAGTGGCCTTTGGTTGTGATATAATTACATAATAGAATTAAGTTGCTATAAAATGTAAAAATAAACACAAGTGGTTGTAAGTCTCACAATGACCTTTTTTTTTTGAAGGACTCAAAATGACCTATTTATTTAGCTGTAAGTGGCGATTTTTCCTACAATATAAATAAAGGAAATAACTTACCTAATACCTCTTAAATAAACATGGAAATTACATGTTTTAGTATCCAACCAAACGTAAATTTGACATTTTTTTAAATGGGTATTTAAAAATTCGTAGGAAGTTGTACTTCTAACTTGTAAAAAAAATGTGCACTTAATCCGCTACAATGAACAAACTAATGTTTACTTAATACGTAAACAATGTCCCGGAGGGAACTATTTTCATTTCAGCTAATTTGCTGCCTGCAATTTGACAAGTGAAGCCACTTATAAGCCCAATTGTCGTCCCACTTTAAACTGTTCAATCATGCACAATGTGCCTACTTGTACTAAATAGCTTTGCAATCATAACTAGTTGCACCAAAGGGGTATTTTTTGTGAAACAAAAAAAATCCTTCGTTGCAATTGGAAAGAAATAAAGTTAGTATTTGTTTGCATCTTATGTCCTTTTAGTAGAAACTTGCGGGGTTGCAAGTAAGGGCTTGTTCTTTTGACCCCAAAACTTGTCTAGTCCATTTCAGGTTAGTGTTTCAACTAAATTTTATGCAGTCAATCTGGTCCAGCAAAATTCAGTCCGTTTCATTCCAGTTTAGCTTAATTTAGATAAAATTCAGTCGAAGAGTAGAGCCTACTTGGTATAGCAAGGGGGAGCACATTAGGAAGTACGAAGTATATTATATATAGCCTTCAGTTCTGGCCGTTTGGGATGCCTTTCCGGGCCCCTTCACCGTTTTTCCCGAAATTCGAACACGTGGTCCGAGGTACCATTTGGGGGTTTATGTCTGTTTTCACCTTCAAATCACCACCATTGCACCCTACACGCTTGATTCTCCACCACCCGAATGAACGGGTTTTAGGTGCATTTTCGGCCCATCAAACGGTCTCGGTTGCTCCTTTCCACTTGCGTAGGGTCGTTTTATGACCCAACAAACCCCCCATATGATTTTCTGCCACTTTCATTATGGGACCCCGAAACCCTCAAAAAGCGTGAATCATAGCCTTCAGTTATGGCGTTTGGGATGCCGCTCTGGGCCCCGTCACCGTTTTCCCAGAAATTCGAACACGTGGTATGGGGTAACATCTGGGGGACTTAGTGTTTTTTCACCATCAAATCACCACCGTTGCACCCTACACGCCCGTTTTTCCGTCACCCGAATGAACGAGTCTTATGTGCATTTTCGACCCATCAAACGGTCACGGCTACTCCTATCCACTTGTGTAGGGTCGTTTTATGACCCAACAAACCTCCCTTATGATTTTCAGCCACTTTCGATCCGGGACCCCGGAACCCTCAAAAGCCATGAATAAGCGCCTTCAGTTCTGGCCGTTTGAGATGCTTTACGGAGCCCCGTCACCGTTTTCCTTGAAATTCGAACATGTGCTACGGGGTACCATCTGGTGGTTTCATGTCTGTTTTCACCTTCAAATCACCACCATTGCACCCTACACGCCCGTTTTTCCGCCACCCGAGTGAACGGTTCTTAGGTGCATTTTCAGCTCATCAAACGACCTCGATTGCTCCTTTCCACTTGCGTAGGGTCGTTTTATGACACAACAAACTCTCCATATAATTTTCGGCCACTTTCATTACGGGAACCCAGAACCCTAAAAAAGCGTGAACCATGTGGGGACTGATATATTTTTTCACCATCAAATCACCTTGCACCCTACACGCCCATTTTTCCGCCACCCGATCGAACGGATCTTATGTGCATTTTTGGCCCATCAAACGGTCATGGTAGTCCTATGCACTTGCATAGGGTTGTTTTATAGCCCCACAAACCTCCCATATGATTTTCGGCCACTTTCATTTCGAAACCCCAGAATCCTAAAAAACCGTGAATTATATATCCTTAAGTTTTGGCCGTTCGGGGTTTCTTTCCAAGCCCCGTCATCGTTTTCCCCGAAATTCGAACACGTGGTGCGGGGCACCATCTGGGGTACTTATGTGATTTTTTTCCATCAAGTCACAATCGTTGCATACTACGCGCCCGTTTTTCCGTCACCCAAACGAACGGGTCTTAGGTCCATATTCGGCCCATCAAACGGTCACGGTTGCTTCTATCTACTTGCGTAGGGTCGTTTTATGACCCAACAAATCTCCCATATGATTTCGGCCACTTTCATTCCGGGTCCCCGGAACCCTCAAAAATCGTGATTTAGCCTTTAGTATGGCCGTTCTGGATGCTTTTCGGGCCCCGTCACCGTCCTCCCCGAAATTCGAACACGTGGTCCGGGGTACCATCAGGGAGTGTTATGTCTGTTTTTACCTTCAAATCACCACCGTTGCACCCTACACACCGGTTTTTTCGCCACTCGAACGAATGGGTCTTACGTGCATTTTCGGCCCATCAAACGACCTCGGTTGCTCCTTTCCACTTGAGTAGGGTCGTTTTATGACCCAACAAACCTCCTATTTGATTTTCGGGCACTTTCATTTCGGGACCCCAGAACCCTAAAAAACCGTGTATTATAGCCTTCAGTTATGGCCGTTCAGGATGCCTTTACGGGCCCTGTCACCATTTTCCTCGAAATTCGAACATGTTGCGTGGTACCATATGGGGTTTTTATGTCTGTTTTCACCTTCAAATCACCACCGTTGCACTCTACACGCCCGTTTTTCCGCCACCGGAATGAACGGGTCTTATGTGCATTTTCGGCCCATCAAACGGTCGTGGTTTATCCTATCCACGTGCGCAGGGTCGTTTTATGACCCAACAAACCTCCCATATGATTTTCGGCCACTTTCATTCCGGGACCCCAGAACCTTAAAAACCCGTGGATTAAAGCCTTCAGTTCTGGCCGTTCGGGAGGCCTTTCTAGGCTCCGTCACTGTTTTCCCCGAAATTCAAACACGTTGTCTGGGGTACCATTTGGGGGACATGTGTGTTTTTTCACCTTTAAATCACCACCGTTGCACCTTGCACGTCCGTTTTTCCGTCAACCAAACGAATGAGTTTTAGGTGCATTTTCGGCCCATCAAACGCTCACGGTTGCTCCTATCCACTTGCGTAGGGTCGTTTTATGATCCAACAAACCCCCATATGATTTTCGGTCACTTTCATTTCGGGACCCCGGAACCCTAAAAAACCATGAATTATATATAGTCTTCAATTCTAGCCGTTCCTGATGCCTTTTCGACCCCGTCACCGTTTTCCCCGAAATTCGAACACTTGGTCCGGGATACCATCTGGGGGTGTTATATCTTTTTTCACTTTCATATCACCACCGTTGCACCCTTCATGCTCGTTTTTCCGCCACTGGAACGAACGGGTCTTAAGTGCATTTTCGGCCCATCAAATGGCCTCGGTTACTCATTTGCACTTGCGTAGGGTGGTTTTATGACCCAACAATCCTCCCATATGATTTTGCATTTTCAGCCAATCAAATGGCGTCGGTTACTCCTATCCACTTGTGTAGGGTCGTTTTATGACCCAACAAACCTCCCTTATGATTTTCGGCAACTTAGATTCCGAGACTCCGGAACCCTCAAAAGTCGTCAATTATAGCATTCAGTTCTGGTCGTTCGGGATACCTTTCCGGACCCCGTCACTGTAACACCCTGAAAATTTCCTACTTGAAAACTCTAAACATTATTTAAAATTATGACATAAAATATATTTGAAACGAAATTTCCAAAGCATTACCGCCACGTGTGAAAACGTTTCTGCTTATTCAAAATTTTGCAGCGGAAAAACTTTAACAATTAATTAAACCAAATAAATTAAATGAAATACATTTTAAAACAAACTCAAATACAATAATCGCAAACTCTCTTTTCACACCAATCCCAAGACCATGCGTATGCTGAAATGCTTGAACTTCACCCATCAAGCTAACCTGTGCAATTCTGCTCCCCAATAATACAAGTGTATAAATTGGTTCATCACAGGGTCATTAAGGCGAGGGCCATGACCAAAGAAGATACACACAAAAGCACGTAATCAACAAAAGCTGAGTACATATATACAACAAGATATGCACACATAATATAACATAAATAGATAATGCAAATGATAACCTGCTATACACTATATGACCAATTCCCATACATTCCTAAACTCTATCAGTTTATAAGGAGATTTGGATTCAACATCGAACGGGTTTCTAAAGATAAGTAACTATGCCCTCTAGGGCCCCACTCGGTTGCAAGTCGAGTGGTAAAACTGTGCCACTTTAAAGTGACGGGATCCCAGACCAAAATAAATAAAACTAAACAAGGATGTACAACGTCTTGTACCCCTTGGTAGAAGCTATTTAGCTCCCCCCATATGTTCATACTCAAGGTGTATACGTTCGAAGAGTTTTGGTGTGAATCCTCTTTCGCTTTACATGATTTATCATGTTTATTTAATAACCGTGAAGACTCACCCCATACCAGACATTACACAACCTGATAAATCAAACAACACATTTTCCGTTTTTAAGGTTTCCTATAACTAGGCGATCACATAACCAATTTTTAATTATCTGAGCTTGCCTATGCCCAATCCAACAATGTGGTTGGGTTAAACCTTTATCCTTGTCTCAATCTCCCAAAGGGAGTGAGTAAAAAATACTACCTAGACTCAACAGGTGAGTAACAACATCTTCCTTGCCTAAATTGCAACATACCTTTCCTTTTCCATAACTATAATAAACAACCCACACTGGGGAATTCACACTACTTGATAATATTTTTTTTCCTCACAACGTGAAGAATTATATAAATAAATAAATTTCCTTTTCCAAACTACATGCATCCATACATATATATGCACGACATTTCATCACAGTCCACACAATTTCCTAATCATGTTACTACTTTAGAAAATAAGTCTTACGTACACACGTACCTGGTATAATACACTCGACTAACCACAATTAACGGAATTCTCCGCACTCAAAGTGTCCTACAATAAGACATTGGGGCTAATTAATATTCCTTCAACACTACAACTAACCTAAATACATATTACAACATTCCAGCTTCTAAATAAATTTCAAAAATCATTTTCGACTCCTTCATTTGATTTAAAATTCTGAATTCGCACTCTCTAATTAAAATACCAAACAAACACTAACTTAAATATTTGGAATATCGTTTTAGCGTGTTAAAACTAAAATTCCAGCCTTTATAAAAATCGTTTAAAACCTTTCAAAACGTCCCGAACGCGAAATTTAAGGTTCCAACAACACCCGATAGGTACTAAATACTGTCGTTGACAATTATACACTACTAACAATTAAAATCCATTAAATTAGACTACTTTTACAAAAATCACAGCGTTATAAAAATTATAAAAACTTCATGAAAACCACACTTTAAATCCCAAAAATCACATATTTTCAAATAAAATCATATACCAAACTATAGACTACTAATGATTAAAAATAACCATTAAAACATCTTTTTAATAAAATTCCAGCAACTTTTAAATAGTTTAAACTCCTTTAAAACCTTTAAAAATCCATGTTTGATACTCTAAAAACTTATAAAATCAAGCCCTACTACATATAAACCAATCGTAGTACATAAAATTACAAAATACAACAATTTAACATGTTTTTTTAGGATTTAAACAACACTTTCCAAATCTGAAATTTATTCCTAAAAATTCATAAAATCAGAATTTTAATTACCCAAAACAAAATTAAAACTAGAACTAAAACATGTATAAACAACATATGCAAAATCAGAAATTAACCAAATATAACAATTTATAAACTTTAAATCAAGAAATAAAAAAAATAAAGAATGGTTTTTTTATAAAAAAAAAAAAACTCACGGACAGAAACAGGGGAGGCAGCAGCCAGCAGGGCGGCGGACGCGGCAACCGAGGCTGGCGACCGGGCTGCAGCGTCGTCGGACGTCAGCGTCAGTGGTGGCCTGCGTTGTCAAGGACGGCGGTGGTCCGGCGGTGCATGGCTGCTGTGTGCTGCTGCTGTTGTTCGCTGTAGTTGTTTTCCTCCCCTTTTTTGTTTCCTTCTTGTTTGAAGTTACACGGCTAAACTTGCTTGTTTTGTGTTTTTTTTTTTTTCTTTTCTGATTTAGGGGTTTGATCTGTTTTGGTTTACGCTATGGGTATATATACTACTAGGGTCCGATTTGGATTTCCCCCTGGGTTGGGCTTGTGACAGTGGAAATAAAGCTTTTTAACCTTTTTCGAATCAGATTATTTCATTTTTGTAAATGACGCCCAAAATACATAGTTAAAACCTTTAATATTATTTCCAAATATGATTTTATAAAATTCCTTTATAAATATACATAAGTTATTTAAATACCCAATAAATAATATTTTGTAAATATTGACTTTAAACCATTTTACTAATCCCAATTCGTAAGCATATAAAATATTCATATACACGTATAAAATACGTGTATAGGTTATAAAATATGTATAAAAATACATGTATAAATGTACAAAAATACGGGGTATTACAGTTACCGTTTTCCCCAAAATTCGAACACGTGGTCCGGGATACCATCTGGGGGTGTTATATCTGTTTTCACTTTCATATCACCACCGTTGCACCCTACACGCTTGTTTTTCCGCCACCCGAACGAACGTGTCTTAGGTGTATTTTCGGCCCATCAAATAGCCTCGGTTACTCATTTCCACTTGCATTGGGTGGTTTTATGACCCAACAAACCACCCATATGATTTTCGGTCACTTCCATTCCTGGACCGCGGAACTCCCAAAAAGCGTAAATTATAGCCTTCAGTCCTGGCCGTTCGGGATACCGCTCCGGGCCCCATCACCATTTTTTTCGAAATTCGAAAACATGATCCGGGGTACCATCTGGGGGACCTATGTGTTTTTTTACCATCAAATCACCATTTTTTTCGAAATTCAAACACATCCGTTTTTTTTGCCACCCGAATGAACGGGTCTGTTGTGCATTTTCGGCCCATCAAATGGTCGCGGTTGCTTCTATGCACGTGCGTAGGGTGATTTTATGACCCAACAATCTTCCAATATGATTTTCGGCCACTTTCATTTTGGGTCCCCGTAACCCTAAAAAACGCCTTCATTCAGGATGCCTTTGAAGACCCAAGGTCTGCGGTACCATTTGGGGGACTTATGTGTTTTTTCACATTCAAATCACCACTGTTGCACATACACGCCCGTTTTTCCGCAATCCGAACGAATGGGTCTTATGTGCATTTTCAGCCCATGAAACGGCCTCAGTTGCTCATTTCCACTTGCGTAGTGTCGTTTTATGACCCAACAAACCCCCGTATGATTTTCGGCCACTTTCATTACGAGACCCGGAACCCTCAAGAAGCGTGAATTATAAGGATTGCTTGGAGAATAGGAGTAGTAGTGAATAAGCAAGAGAGAGGTCTGATTGAGAGAGGGTTCTGACTTCTGAGTTTTATGAGACATGAATATAGGGTATTGGGAAGTTTAAACTCCTGTAGGAAATTATTGGTGTCTCAAGGAAGAGATTCAAATTTCTTGAATGCTTGAAGTTTGTCCCTGTTTGGAGTCTGTCACTGCAAATTCATCTATTCAATTATCTAGCATCATCATCATTATCTTCACCATTTCATTTTCTACTCAATTCTTGTGAGACTTTGTTTTCCAGAGTTGCTAAGCTACTGAATTTGCTTTCATTTATTTCCTCACCCTTGTGAATTTGCCATAAGAGTTACTGACCTAAACAACGGGTCTTAGGTACATTTTAGGCCCATCAAACGGCCTCGGTTGCTCATTTACACTTGCGTAGGGTTGTTTTATGACCCAACAAACCCCCCATATGATTTTTGGTCACATTCATTCCGGGACCGTGGAACTCTAAAAAAGCTTGAATTATAGCCTTCAGTCCTGACCGTTCAAGATGCCGCTCCGGGCCCCATCACCATTTTTCCCGCAATTCGAACACGTGGTCTGGGGTACTATCTGGGGGACTTGTGTGTTTTTTCACCATCAAATCACCACCGTTGCACCCTATACCCTCGTTTTTCCGCGACCCGAACGAACGGGTCTTATATGCATTTTCGGTCCATCAAACGGTCACGGTTGCTCCTATCCACTTGCGTAAGGTCGTTTTATGACCCAACGAAACTCCCATATGATTTTGGGCCACTTTATTTCCGGGACTCCGGAACCTTCAAAAACCGTGAATAATAGCCTTCAGTTCTGGCCTTTCGGGATGCCTTTCCGGGCCTCTTCACCGTTTTTCCCGAAATTTGAACACATGCTCCGAGGGACCATCTGGGGATTTTATGTCTGTTTTCACCTTCAAATCACCACAGTTGCACTCTATATGCCCATTTTTTCGCCACCGGAACGAACGGGCCTTAGGTGCATTTTCGGCCCATCAAACGGGCTCGTTTGCTCTTTTCCACTTGCGTAGGGTTGTTTTATAACCCAATAAACCCCTCATATGTTTTACGGCCACTTTCATTTCGGAACCCCAGAACCCTAAAAAAGCGTAAATTATAGCCTTCAGTCCTGGTCGTTCGGGATGCCGCTCCGGGCCCGGTCACCGTTTTTCTCGAAATTCGAACACATGGTTAGTGGTACCATTTGGGGGACTTATATATTTTTTCACCATCAAATCATCAGCAATGCACCCTACATGCCCATTTTTTCGCCACCCGAACGAACGGGTCTTATGTGCATTTTCGGTCCATCAAACGGTCACGGTTTGTCCTATCCACTTGCGTAGGGTCGTTTTATGATCCAACAAACCTCCCATATGATTTTCGGCCACTTTCATTCCGGTACCCCAGAACCCTAAAAAACTGTGGATTAGCCTTCAATTCTGACCGTTCGGATGCCTTTCCGGGCCCTGACACTGTTTTCCCTGAAATTCAAACATGTGGTCCGGGATACCATCTAGGGGTTTTATCTCTGATTTTCACCTTCAAATCACCACCGTTGCACCCTACACGCCCGTTTTTCCGCCACTTGAACGAACGGGTCTTAGGTACATTTTTGGCCCATCAGACGACCACGTTTGCTCATTTACACTTGCGTAGGGTTGTTTTATGACCCAACAAACCCCCCATATGATTTTCGGTCACATTCATTCCGGGACCGTGGAACTCTAAAAAGCGTGAATTATAGCCTTCAGTCCTGACCGTTCGGGATGCCGCTCCGGGCCCCATCACCAATTTTCTCGAAATTTGAACACGTGGTCCGGGTTCTATCTGGGGGATTTGTGTGTTTTTTCACCATCAAATCACCACCGTTGTACCCTATACCCTCGTTTTTCCGCGACCCGAACGAACGGGTCTTATATGCATTTTCGGTCTATCAAACGGTCACGGTTGCTCCTATCCACTTGCGTAAGGTCGTTTTATGATCCAACGAACTCCCATATGATTTTCGGCCACTTTCATTCCGGGACCCCGGAACCTTCAAAAACCGTGAATTATAGCCTTCAGTTCTGGCCTTTCGGGATGCCTTTTCGGTCCCCTTCACCGTTTTGCCTCGAAATTTGAACACGTGCTACGGGGTACCATCTGGGGGTTTCATGTTTGTTTTTCACCTTCAAATCACCACCGTTGCACCCTACACGTTTGATTTTCCGCCACCCGAACGAACGGGCCTTAGGTGCATTTTCGGCCTATCAAACGGTCTCGGTTTCTCCTTTCCACTTGCGACAAACCCCCGCATGATTTTCAGCCACTTTCATTCCGGGATCCGAAACCCTCAAGAAGCGTGAATTATAACGTTTGCTTGGAAAACAGTAGTAGTAGTAGTCAATAAGCAAGAGAGAAATCTGAGTGAGAGAGGGTTCTGACTTCTGAATTTTATGAGACATGATTAGAGGGTACTGGGAAGTCTAAACTCCTGTAGGAAATTATTGGTGTCTCAATTACTTTTTGGGAGAGATTCAAATTTCTTGAATGCTTGAAGTTTGTCCCCTTTTGGAGTCTATCATTGCAAACTAATCACCAGTTCATTTTCTACTCAATTCTTGTGAGGCTTTATTTTCCAGACTTGCAAAGCTACTGAATTCGCTTACAATGATTACTCGCTCTTGTGAATTTGCCATAGATTTACTGACCCAAACCTGAACTGCACTCAAAGTTACATGATTTGATCTTAACCAGTTATTAATTTGAGTATATATATTGATTGACTTGTAAAAACCAATTGGATAAAGACCTGAAAAGACCCCCCCCAAACTAACTAAAATAAACTGAATAGCTATGATAGAAAGACTTGAACCAAACTAATTCAGAAGATTCACTTACCAATTACCACCTCTAGATCTAGTCATATTGGCTTGATTTCACTCAACTAACTCATTGTTACATAGTTCTCTAAAGTGCCTCCAAACTGCGATCCGAAAAACGCGAACTACAGTAGATTTTGGGTTGGGCAATTCTTGGCCCGTGTTTGGGAGAACCATGAATTGTAGGAGCGAATTAAAAGGCGAATTATGTAACACTGAACTAACTATTTTAGCTTTCTCTCTCAAACATTACTTACTAACAAATTCAAATCGGTGAAGCAGGGTTTGGATGATCGCGTTGTACCACCATCAATGGCTCAGTACATTCACCGCATTCTACCAGGCGCTGCCATGCATCTGCTCCCAAGTGAAGGCCACTTCTCTTATATATACTTCTGTGATGAGTGTCACAGGGAAATACTCTCTAAACTTTTTGGGGACCCATTGGGTCCGTTCGAGTATACTACAGAAGATACCCATTTGTCTTCAGTTGACACACCTAAAGATGAAGCATTTGCTACTGATGGTTCCCAAGGATAAATTATTCATATATACCTTTTTTTCCTTTTTTCAATCTTTAGCTTTATGTTTCAATATTCAGAAAGAATTTTTGCTTTCAAAGAGTAAAAACATTGTAAATATGTCAACTTTTAGTCTCTTACTATTGTTACTAAGGTTCTATTGCTATCTTATTTAGAGATAAATCATATTGGTTTAGGCTGAAATTAACTGATCACTTTCTACTTGTCTATTGTCTCTTTACTGTTGGTCTTATGATCGTCAATCAAATCACCAGAATATGGCAAGAGGTAGCATCATTAAAGTAAAAGAAAGGTGCTCCTTTTGTGTTAATGACTTAACCCGGCTTATGTTTAGCAGTTCACTTCTATGCATATTATCTTTAATAATTGTGTACTGATAATTATACTTATCATATGACTATTTTTCTTGTGTATTTTCAAATATTTTAAACTTAACAAAATTGAAGGAGTTTATTAAAAAAAATGGAAGGGCCTTTAATGTATAATAGACTAAACAATTTTTCGGAACTAACGCTCATAATCAGATCCATTAGGTTTGAATTGAGTCCTTGGTTTTGAAATCGGACCTAATATTGGTTTCACTGATTTTCAATTTGGAACCCATTGGTCTGACTTCAAATTTAAAATTGGATACTCCATACTTTGCTCTCCCCTTGTTAATATAATAAATTTAGTCAAAGCTTACGTAGATATACATTAAGTTCGACTTGTCATATTTTCTTGTGATATATTCATTCCCATACAATTGGTTCTTTCACAAAAGATAGGTCACCTCAATTCATTTCCACTAGTCTATAGATGTGATTAAATTTTATGTTGGAAAATTTAGGGATATCCTCTTGGATGTCTTTGAAAAGGCTATAAATGTGATATATTCATTCCCATACAATTGGTTCTTTCATAAAAGATAACAGGTATAACACACCTCAATTCGTTCCCATTGATCTGTAGATGTGATTAAATGTTATGTTGTCAAATTTAGTGATATCCTCTTGGGTGTCTTTGATAAGACTATAGTTTTCCAAGGAACTTTCCATGCTTTATTAATATCATGAATTATTGTAAAATTATCACCCTCAACTACAGGGTTTTTGATCTCAAATTGATAGCACATTTTATCCCTTCACTAAGCGTATTTGCTTTTGCAGATAGAATAGATTTGGAATGGTGTAATAACCTCATTAATGCAGATGGAGTGGCAGAACCTGCGTGATCTCTAATAATAAAAACTGGGGTTGTACTAATATTTGAGATCCTAGAACTATCCAAGTTTAGTTTAAAGAAGTCCTTTAGAAGGAGGGAACAACTAATAATTTTGTTGGGAGTTGAGAGTAATGAGTCAAATGTAGAATTCTTACTTATAGGCTGATGGTCTTCTGAATGCTAAGAATAGCGACGATTTTTAATCATAACATGTAATTGCTGTAAAGAGAAAGATTTGTTCTTGAAAGTTAGAAAAAAAATCTAATATACCAAATGAACCACCAAAGGGTTGCTAGATGTGGCATCGACTCATTAATAATAAGTTGATTTAGATGACAATTATTTTGGACTAGGGTCTAAATATCATCATAGAATAAAATTTCCCATCCTTCAATTTTGTATTAAAAATATTTCCCCATTCACTTGTATAATAGAGATAAAAAGCCCAAAATTGGTCGACAAGTTTGTCATTATCAAATACACTAGTGAAACTAGTGATTAACTAAGAGATGAAAGGATAATTTGGAGTACAATTCAACAATATTAATATTAGTTGGATTGTGCAAACATTAACACTACAATTTTTATTTGTTCTTCTTCTTCCCAATTAGAATTAATATCAAATTGAGCGTACAAAAGGAAACACGAATACTTACGGAAAAACCAAGGTAGATTCACTTCAAACGTTATTTATAGCTTGAATAAGATAATTTCATACAATTAAAGTAAAATCACAAGGGCTTTGTATAAGGTTAGCTGAATTAAAATTAATTTCAAACTCAAAATCAATATATTAAGGATAACATGTGTAAAATTTACCCACAATAAATGTGTCAATTACTAGCATGTAATAGTGGAGAGTGATAGCCTGCATGTTATTAGTAGTATTTAGTCTAGAAAGTTAGAGCTTTCGTCTCTTTCCATTGTTATTAGAGATATTTTTCATTTACAATCTTTTTTTAATAGTGTTAGTTGGAGTCACCGTTAAAAGGGCGGTAATATTGTTGCTCATCTCTTAGCCAAATTCAATCTTGTTGAACTTGGTAATAGGATTTGGGTAGAAAATGTGACGGAAACCATTTTGGATGCTTTAGTCGCTAATATTTGTGAACTCTTTGTGATTTAATAATAATATTTTGCTTTTGCCCTCAAAAAAAATTTGTCAATTACAAGACAATAAAAACTTTAATGATCAATATTTCATGTATTTCTAAAATTACATTTTTTAAAAAAATAAATTTAAGTATTGTGACAAATCCAAAAAATCTCATATGGTTATGTTAATTTTCTTATATATAATAAATAAAAAATAATGATCAAAGTAGATTTCGTGAATAGTGATATGGATCAATCAATTGATTTTTTTTTTTTTAAATGGAGTAATCAGAATTTGTAACCAAAATTTAATTGCTAGACTAAAGATAGCATAATCACATTTAAGTGATTTAACTATATAGCGAAAGATTGAAAGGATCAATCCTTATACCTATATACTTCTTCTTCTTCATAATTCTTGCAACGTTTACAATTTGCCACACTATTCATGGTCACTCGCATAACTAGTTTTTTTGCTTTATACATGTATAAAAACACTGTCATGTGAGATGTCATTGGATTCGTCACAATGTGTACTTTATTAAAATATAATTTTTATATTTTTTGGTAAAACATAACAAAAGATATTAAAACTATAAATTACGTACGGTCAAGCGTAAAATTACAAACGTTGTAATAATTATGAAACTAAGTGAGAAAACTATCGACTTTTAGATTTCACATTCAACAAGTGAAGGCACAACTGTAATTCCACATCTAAAGTACAAAAATTCGAATGCTTCGATAAACAATTAGTAGCACATAGCATCTGCAAATTTATGATTTCTGGAATCTAATCTTGTTTAAGAGACAAGCCCATCCATATTCACATGTTCAAACAAAATAAGCGAAAGATCACTTTTGACAACGAAAGGTGATTTGGAATGGGTACCATTAAGTTATTCACTTTTTTATATTGTACTCTACACATTATATTTCTTAGGTTGTATTTGTATCACATGGTAGTATGATACCCCTTACATTTATTAGTACTCAATTACTCGCACCATCCTTCGTGATTTTGCTTCGATGTCTTCGTGTCACATCTTTCGGGAAGCCAACCATACAACAGATTACATAGCGTCACTAGAACATTGGACCCCTACTCATATTGATATAGATCCTTTTTTGAATGCTAAATTTAATTATTTTCTTTTTACTGATAAGTCAGGATGTTTACCTTCAAAAAAAATTACTCGCATAATACTCCTCACATTTATAACCTTTAGGCATTTGTTTTAAGAGATGAGAACTAGAGAGATCAATGAATAGGATAAAAATAGGGAATTGGTGAATGAAATTTCAATAATATAACCCGATCACTATTATTATGGTTGGATTAAAGGAGTTTTAATCTCTATCCCATTCCCCATAAAAAATCCCATTTGCTATATACAAACAAGGAATAATCCTTATCTCTATTGTTTATTCCTCAAAACAAACGCCCAGTTAAGATATTATGTGAAATATAATCAAATTTGAGTAGTACCATGTGAAATTTTATATTTAGACTCTAGAGAGACGCATCATAGAAACGCGGATATCCTAGGGGTACAGTGTAGAGTCCAACAATTGATTCAAAACCCAAAGTCAATGAGACAAATTATAACAATGCTCTGGACAAAGCAGTTGCCATAAAACAAATGATCGGTTTAACCTCAAAATCAATATCAATAATAGAAATTAATTAGCCTTTAATTGTGGCATGAACTAGGTAGTAATATAACAATAACATATGTTTGCTACAGTGCTGATCAAAGGAGGATCGTAGCCTCGAGAAATTAGGATGTAATACTAACATCTAAACTAGGATGAAAATCATTCAAGATTTAATTTTTAGAACAAACTAATACAATAAGAGGGAGAGAAGAAGAGGCATAACACAAGTTAGCCACTAAGTTCTTCACCTGCAATCAATTCCTGCATATATTCTTTGGTAACAATCATACAAGACTCATAACAGTGAGTTTAAAGTTTAAACCACACTGATGTGTCTCAGGTTAAATTCAAGAAACACAACTCCATAACTTCAACTTCAACCAAGATCAATTGAAAAATATTATAAAAGCTTATTATTATGATGATGCCAAACAACAAGTACAAAAATGTAATGAATCGGAGATTCCCTACAAAAATATCCTTAAGAGTAGATAAATAAATACGACATGTACCACACGCATTTTTACTTTATATATCATAATAAACGAGTGCTAAAACTAAAGTGAAACTAAGCTATGACAAAAAAAAAGGGGACTTGGATCCCTCAAGAGACACTTAGGTATGACAGTGGGCTAGTTCACTCAGAAAGACATGGCACAGGTAAACACTCAGCAGAAGACACTAGTAAATATATGGTCCATATGGAGTATCAACGTGGCTAATGCCTAAAATATCAATGTACTATGTGAAAAAACATAGCTCAGTGGCATACTAGTAACTAAAATCAAAACTTCAAAACATGTGGCACGCACGAGAAATGATATTGGCACTCAAATTGATATAGGCAATCCTCATGAGTAAATCATTGAGTATTGTGTTCTCACAATGAGTGCTAGGAAACTGATTTTGGCACACCTTAAATTGATTTTGGCACACCATTTTGTGAGTAAAACTTGGAAAATTTTACTCTCATTTTGGGGGTGCCAATATCAATATCCATCACACACTCATTGATGACTTTAGCATGCAAAATATTAAAATGTCCTTGTGCTATGTTTTTTCCACATAGATCATTGATATGTTTAGGCATCACTCTAAAACTGTTGACAAAAACAATCAAACCCACCTCATGTGAAAGCTTTAATGACATTGCAGTCAAGGACCAGAACAATTGCAAAATAATAATTTGCACAAAAATCTATCTAAATTACGACAAACTTAATCTCGCATCAAAAATCCATATCAGAAACTGAAACTAGAACAAGACAAGACATCAAATAATTTAGTCCGCTCTACATAGTTGTTTGACTAAACCACAATAAGATATTAATGAAAGTAGTTTTTGGTCTTCTAATGCTTTTAGCACTTGAGGAAGCATCTCTAACTCTCATCAGGAAGTACCTATCATCCAAGAGATATAATAGGCATGACAGCTCCTATCACGAACTTAACAACACTGATATTCTACCGTGCATATGGATGATATCGACTATTGCTATAGCCTCCCTTACCATAGAACCCACTACCTCTACCGTAACCAGCACTAGCACCGCTATCATAACCGCCACCATATCCTGAAGCTCCATAGCCAGCATAACCTTCATCTCCACCATATCCACCTAAGCTGCCACCAGCATAAGCACCACTAAATCCTGCAGCATAGGGACCGAATCGGCTAGAGTACCCAAGGGATGAATCTCCACCATAAGCCCCTAAACTACCACCGCCATAAGAACCATACCCTCTACCGTATTCCACTCCACTACCATAGCCTCCATACCCAGGCCTACCAGCAACACCTCCTGACATCCTATAGTTATTACCAGCACCATATCCATCGAAACCCCCATAGGAGCCTCCATAACCAGCATAATCATCCCCATAAGAACGATTCCTAGTATTGCTACCATAAGTAGGAGCTACAGGATAGTTTGAAGGTTTCTTTGGTTCAGCCTTCTTAATCTCCACCTACAACAAAGTAACTTAGTTAACCTAAAGCCTGCTCCAGTTAAACTAAGATGAGATGAGATTTCTCTTTGGGTGTATTCTATACCTGTGTAGACGTTATCCATGATTACAAACTAACAACCTTAAATTACAATACATACAACAATAAAAAAAAAAAAATTAGCGAGCATCATTGAATCATGATTTGTGGCTCAAAAGGTTCGCTAAACCTGCTAATGAAGATAAAAAAATAGACAAACCCACAAGGACAACAAAATAAAACATTTATAATCATGGAGTACTCCAAACACAACAATGAATTTAACTCACCTGAGTTCCCTCCATATCAATCATATTGCCTTTGGTGAGTAATTCATCCACCATTTCTTCACTGTCAAATACAACAAATCCAAACCCCCGAGAACGATTGGTCTCGTGATCACGTATAATCTGGTGTTCAGCCACCGTCCCAAATTGGGAGAAAAAACTTCTTAATTCATCTGATTCATCAAAAGTTATTCAAAGACAAGTTCCTTTAGCTTTGGCTGAAACTAAAGAATGATACAACATGCATACTTCTACATTAATACCGTTTACTATATGATGTGTACAAAAACTAATCACTCTTAAGCGATTACAACAAAACAACATAGTGAACATACCTTCTGTGACACTCGAAGGAATGCCTCCAACAAATATCTTTTTCGTCTTAAAATCCTTTGACTGAGCAGCACCTTTGGGTATAGTACGCTTGATCTCAACCTAATTACCAAAAGGAAGAAAGAGAAAACACACAAACACAAAGGTGAACAAATTCACATTAAAAAAGACATAGAAGCAACACAAATCCACATGAACCAAATAAACCAGAATACCTGCTTCCCATTAATAGTGTGAGTATCCTCCATAACTTTGTCAACAACAGATGGGTCATCATAAGTGATAAATCCAAAACCCCTTGGCTGCCCACTGTGACGATCTTTCATAATAACTGAGTCTGTTATCTCACCGTACTTCCCAAAGTGCTTGAGAAATGTAGCTGTTTAACACCAAAAAATAGTTGCAGATACAGACATGTAAGAACAACCAAATAAAAAAAAAAGCCACATGAACATAACGCAAAATTATAGAACTTGATAAACACATCATGGACACCCTGGACAGAAAAATTAGAACCCCAAACAAAAGATGAAGAAAAAAAATAGTATAAAGGACCTTAAAATAAGTATGAAAGTATATATAAATTAAAAGTTAAGGAATTTTAAAAAAGAATTTAAATATATTTAAGTTAAACTTGCATATGATATTATATAATCTATCTGATTCTTTAAAAAAAAAAAGGTGCAAAATTTAACCTAAACATCAATAACACTTGCAAACCAAAAAACAAAAAAAGAAAGATTCGCAAGAAAAAAATCAAATTATAAAGCATGAATAAAGAGGAAAGCGATTCAAACTTACTGCTGGTGGTATCTTTGGGAAGTCCACCGATAAATATCTTCCTGCAAGCACCAAAAACCACAAAAAAAAAAACAAAAAAAAAAAAGGTTAGAAGTAAAGATTACACATGAAAAAGAAAGGGCAACACAGGAAGAGAAAGAATCGAACCCAGGGCTGGCGCCATCGCCATGAGGACCGTCATTCTTAAACTTGGAAGCCATTGTTGTCGAAAAGTTGAAGCTCAGCTTCAGGATTTCTGCACTCTAGAGATGAAGATTGAATGAAACTGATTACAGAATTGAAGATTTGAACCGTATCTGCAATTCTTCTGCCAATCGGCGGAGCAGAGAAGTATATTTTTTCAAAGTAGGATAGATAAAGTGTGCCCTAAAAGTTCAATTCAATCAATAAAAGACGAGCTAAACCTAATTCTCCGTAGAATGAGCAAGGAAAATCTCTACTTGTGAAATACTCCGTAGAAGAGAAAGTCGATAAATTTATTTATTACTCCCTCTCTTTCTTTTTAAAAATAATTAGATTAATAGTAATAATTATTGCACTTTTTATTCACAAGTAGCACGAACTATTACATAAATTTGCAATAATAGATATATGACTTAAATATTGTTGCAACTAAAGTGCTTATTGAGCTGAGCAACTCGCGAGCTACTCAAGCTCGACTTGATATGGCTCGTGCTCGCTCGAATCAGCTCGAAACTCGATAATTTTACAGGTTAATCAATAATTATCTATCTGAAATCATTGAAAATAATTTAATATAATAAATAAAGAAAATTTTGTTTGACACTTAATATAATAAATTAATATACTTTAAGAATAAATAATTTATCTAAAGAAAAAAGAAGATAATCATTAATTTTTTTTAAAAAAATTGAAATTCAATAACGCCAAAACATTAAACGAGCAACTCGTTATCGACTCGAATCTTAACGAGCACGAGTCGAGCCACCCCAACTCGAGATCGACTCGCTCGATAAGCACCCCTACTGTTGCAACTTATAGGTCATCCATACCTATTTAGATCATATACCTATCATTGCAACTTTATGTAATAGTTTATGCTGCTTGTAAATAATCAAAAGTTGGTACCTATAAAATAAAAAGTGCAATAGTTAGTACATATTTTTTTAAATGCTACATAAACAAATTGGGTGATTTTTAAAGTTGTAGTTGGTATTGGTGGGCTATAATAAATTTATAAGTGAATCATAATATCAAAAGTAGTAAAAGTAGAATTAATTAATGTTATGTTAAGGGTATAAGTGTAATTTTATAGGTTAGTCATAATATCAAAAGTAAAAAGTAGAAATGAAACATTTATTTTGGGACCTACAAAAATGGAAAATAAAATATTTATTATGATACGAAGGGAGTATTTATTTTTATATATTTCTTCCGTTTTAATTGTACTTTTAAACTTATTCACAAAATTTATATTTGTGATTCACAAATATTAAAAAAAAAAATAGTCATGGGCACCTTGTTACATTCATTTCAATTTATATTTTTTCACAAGTTTTATCTCGACAGACACATGAATAGTCATTTGTTGCAAGAATTTGAAAAGGATTAATTATACTTATATAAGGAAAGTGGGAGCTACGGTGTCCTCGTAAAATGTTCAAATTACCCTCATTTGAAAATAAAAATTGCATTTAAATAAAATATGTACTACATCCGTATCGCAATACTCGCAACTTTTGTTATTCACAACCCACCCATGTAGCTAGACTTTTTACCAATAGTCTACTATATGTTGTCTTTATATTTAATAAACTTTTATTAATAATAATTTAAGTGACTATATCAATGACAAAAAAAAAATTTGCAACCTGCCGCAACGCCTGGGCCAGAATACTAGTTTACAATAAAAAAAAAAAAATTACTTGATGATGAGATTTTATCATAATAATTAAGGGTTTAGAATTCTAGGAACAATGTCTTTGGTTCAATTCTCAACCACACTCATTTATGAGGATTATCAGAAATACTCCATCCGTAACATAAAACTTTCAACAATTGGTTTTGCACGCATTTTGAGTAAGCGATTTGAGGGTGTAAACGAAAGAATTAGTCAAAATGATTTTAATACAAGCAAGAATGTAATTATAAGTTAATAATATTAAAATTATAGTGACTAATTATTTTATTTACGCCGTTAAATCGCTTCATCAAAATACGTGCAAAATCAATTATTGAAAATTTTATGTTACGGAAATAGTACATTTCTATTTAATTAAATTAAATTAATTATTTAAATTAAAATAGTGTAATACCAATGGACACTACTTGGAAGCAATTGAATTAAACTTCCTTGGAAATGGTAGTAGTGAGAAAGGCTCTCTAATTTCTACTGTACTATTTATTGACAGAAATTTTTGAAATTTGTTGGTAAAAAATAATGAACTTCACACAAATTGAGTAATTTCTTTGAAGAATATAATTAGGAATTCAGTCTAAATTAAATCATGGAAGCAAAGGAAAAGCAGCTTGCTATTGGAATCGATCTCGGGACTACTTACTCTTGCGTCGCTGTTTGGCGCCGCCATGGCACCGTCGAAATCATCACTAACGACCAAGGCAACCGTACGACGCCGTCTTACGTCGCTTTCAACCAATCGGAACGCCTTCTTGGTGAAGCTGCCAAGAGTCAAGCCACCATTAACTCCTCTAACACTATCTTTGGTATCTATGTATACATCTTTGTTTACAGTACTTTTTCATTCTCTTTTGATTTTTATTTATGAAATCATTCTGTTGTATGTTAGTATAATTCTGATTATGTTGCTAAGCTAGCTAGCTTTACAATTTTCTAATCATTGTTTTTGTTTTGTTTTGTTTTGTTTAGGAAATTTTGTTTTCAGTTTTAAATTTTGACAGGTTGTAATTTGCACCCTAATTTCACTTTTAACAAACATGGGTTTCCCCCAATTCTCCCAATGGTTCTTCAAAAATCGAAATTGGTGAATCTCATTCTTAATTTCAATTGTTGATGACGGTGTATATAACATATTTCTGTGTTCAGGTATTAGCTTAAGCTTTTGATTGTGATGGTAAAAAACCCCGAATTTAAGTTACAGTTGTTCTTTAGAAACTACAATAAGCCAAGTAATGTGTTAATTGTTTGATTATTAACTAGGAGGGAATTAGAGGTAAGAATGACAATTCACTCAAGTGAATTAGGAGGGAAATGAGAGAGATGTACCCACGACCGTTAGAAGTTAACTGAATTACCTATTTCTATGGAGATTTTGGTATTAAAAAAACAAGGGTTTCTCACAAAATATGTCAAATTTAAGGGGTATCTGATTATCTATGGAAAATCGTTTCAAAGTATTATGAAAAAGAAAGTATTATTAAGGGAAACAAAAGAGGGTCGGTTGAACTATGAATTGAATTCAGAATTGTTCATCATTTTGAATCCAACTTAAACGATTGAACTTAAATTATACTGTTAGGATGAATTTTGAAGCTTAATTTTCCTATTGTATTCTGTTAATCTTCTTTTTAACTTGATACATATGATCTGATAAGTCTGAAAAATGATCGATGACAGATGTGAAAAGACTTATAGGCAGGAGCATCAATGACAAGGTTGTACAGAGTGACATCAAAAACTGGCCATTTAGGGTTGTTCCTTCTGATGATGATGAAAAGCCTCTGATTATGGTGAATTTCAAGGGAGAAGAGAAGAAATTCACAGCCGAAGAAATATCAGCGATGATTCTAACAAAGATGAAAGAAATCGCAGAGGCTTATCTAGGTACGATTGTTAAGAACGTTGTTGTTACAGTTCCAGCTTACTTCAATAATTCACAGAGGCAAGCAACCAAGGATGCTGGAATTATAGCTGGGTTGAATGTGATGCGAATCATCAACGAGCCAACTGCTGCTGCCATTGCTTACGGCCTTAATGGCGTACACAGGAAGCAGGGTGCAATGATGAATGTGTTAGTGTTTGATCTTGGTGGCGGAACCCTAGATGTGTCGTTGTTCACGATAGAAAATGGTGTTTTTGAAGTGAAATCAGTTTGTGGTGATACTCATCTTGGGGGTGAAGATTTTGATGACAGAATGGTTAGTTACTTTGCCAAGGAGTTTAAGAGAAAACATGGCAAAGACATCACTGGAAACCCTAAGGCTCTCGGGAGGCTTAGATCGGCTTGTGAAAGGGCGAAAAGGACTCTTACTTCTGCAACTACGACAAATGTGGATATCGATTGCCTTTTCGATGGGATCGACTTTTCTTCAATGATCACTCGTACTCAGTTTGAGAAGATGAACAAGGATTTGTTTTTGAAGTGTTTAGGCCCTGTTGAGAAGTGTTTGAAAGATGCATGTGAAAAGAAAGGGGGATGTTCATGAGATTGTCTTGGTTGGTGGATCAACAAGGATCCCTAGGATTCAAGAATTGTTGAAGAGTTTCTTTGGAGGGAAGGAGCTTTGCAAGAGCATTAACCCTGAAGAGGCGGTGGCTCATGGCGCTGCTGCTCATGCTGCTGTATTGAGCTGTGCAGATGATGAGAATTATGTGTTGATTGATGTTACTCCTCAATCTCTCGGCATAGAGAACAATGCTGGGAAGATGTCGGTCTTAATACCAAGAAACACCCAAATCCCTATAACGGAAGAGAAGTTGCTTACCACAACTGAGGACAATCAAACGGAAATCAACTTTAGTGTGTATGAAGGGGAGAATAGTATCGCCACCAAGAATAACTTGTTGGGAAAGTTTGAGCTTTCGGGAATCACCCCGGCACCAAAAGGGTTGGCTAATATTAAGACGTGGTTTGAAATTGATGTTGATGGCATTATGCAGTGTTATGCCCAAGATATGAGTTCTGGGAACAAGAGCGGAATTACAATTTCGTACCACAGTGGGAAGTTGTCAAAGGAAGAGATTGATAATATGCTGCAGGAAGCCGAGAGATACAGGCAAGAAGACGAGCAAAGAAAAGTGAAAGCGAAGTTGATTAATGAGTTGGAAAAATCTGTTGAGAAAATGACCGACTTTTTGGAAGGAAAGAAAAGCATTCAACCGGAAGATAGGAGAAAGATAGAGGAAGCTATTGAGAAGACAGAACAATGGTTAGATTGGAATTTTCATCTTACTGAAGGATCAAAGTTTGAGAATAAGTTGAAAGAGTTTGAGAGTGTTTGTATGCCTATAATCAACAAGATGCATGGACAGATTGGTGTTGATGACACTGTCATGGAGAATTTTCTGTTTTTCGGAATTGATTAATTAGCTCTATTATGATATTATGATATGTATATATAATTTGGTAAGTATTATTGTTTTTTTAAGGCATGAAGGTTGCTAGGGCTCATTAGAGTATTTGATCTCTTTTAGTATGTACTAAGTACTGATGTATTAATACAAGGTGACAATCAGAATTCTAATGTATCTTTTCTTCCTTGGTAGTTGGTACAGTGTGTAAGATAAGGCACGTATTCTTCAAATGGTAAAAAGGCTCAATTACCTTCATTCCAAGGCAAAAAAATACTGTTATAACTTAGAAGTTATCATACTTTAGATCTCACAATCTGTTTGGTAAAGTAATACTGTAACAAACTGCAACAATTATGAACTTACGTATTTATATGTTCATAAAGGTTTGCTTACAAGTTTTTTCTATGGACTAATACCAAGTAAGTGAGTAGGAATGGTAACGGGTCGCACTCGGATCGGATTATCAACCTTTTTAATCCGACTCCGACCCGACAATAATTGTTGTCGGATTTTTTTTGGACGGAGTCAGATGTGGGCTTTATTTTTCAGATTCAAATTGATTTTTTTTCTTGCAATTCGAATTGGACTATGATCGGTTCAAGACTATATTGTCAACCCTAAATCAAACAATTGTTTAGTATTATATCATAACTACTTAATATTTTATTGCTAATACAAAATTAGATATTATATATTCATGAAATATATAATTATTACAAATTAATTAGTTTATATAGAACTATATAAATTTAGTTAAATGCAACTTTAGAAAAAAAAAAAAATCTAACTACATGTCGAAGCCGAAGTAATTTGTCTGGTTTTTTTCCAACAACCTGACTCCTGTCTGACTTTAGGTCGGAGACGGATATTTTTAGACAGAGTTGGATGTGGATTTTTATTTTTTCATATTTAAATCAATTTTTTCTCTTGCGGAATAGATAAAAATAGTGTTAAAATATGACTAAATTGTCATCCCAAATGCCGAGCTAGCATTTATCCTAGAAAACTGCAACAACAAACATACACACTTAATTTGATAAGAGAGAAAAACAGTTGACTAAGTTTGACAAGAGAGAAAAATAGTGGACCAATTAATTTGTTGTGAGAACAAATTGGCGATCTCCTATAATAATTTTAGTGTTGAAAGTAAAAGCCATTGGGTGAATATCCACCGCCCAAGACTTTACATACTAACATTAAATGCTAGTCAGATTGATCTTCCAAGCTATAATGTCGCTTTGCAGCATTTGATAACTTCGGGAGAAACCTATGGGTTTCACTCGCTTATATATATCTATTAATGGGCTGTTTGGTTTTAAAGTAAAGAAAGGAAAGGAATGAACAAAAGGTTAGAAAGGAAAAAAAAAAAAGAAAAACCCTTTGTTGATTGTTTGTGTTTGGTAATTAAATAAAAAAAATTCTCACTTATCCCTCATTTCTCTTGGACCTTTCTCTCTCCTCTCTCCACCATCAAAGCATCACAACCCTTACCCTAAAACCCAAACCACCACCACTTCGCCACCGATCTTTACTCTCTCTCTCTCTCTCTCTGTGTATGTGTCTCTCTCTCTCTTCTTAGGATTCTTCGTGGGTGTGGGTGTCTGGGCCCTTGTGAGCAGGTTAGGGTTTCTTGGGTGGGTTGTGGGGATGTCGTTGTTTTGTGGGTGGATTGTGGGGTGTCGGGGGTGGGTGAGGTTGTTCGTGGCTGGGTTGTGGGATTGAGTGGGTGGGCTTTGTGGGGTTGAGTGGGGTTTCATGTGGGTTACTTGGGTGTTTGGTGTTGTGGCGGTGGTTGGGTGTGGCTTTGTGGGGTTGAGTGGGGTTTTGTGGGTGGCTGGTGTTGTGGGGGTGGGTCTAGCTTCATGGTTGGCTGAGGCTTTGCAGGGTTGGGTGGTGTTTCGTGGGTGGCAAGGGTTTCGTGGGGGTGGGTGGAGGGGTGAGGTGGTCGGTTTAATTTCGTAGTTAGGGTGGTGGGTGCTCAAGGTGGCAAGGGTGGTGGGTGCTCAAAGTGGTGGTGGGCTGGATTGATCTTTTGGTTGTCAAGGTGAAGATGGAAATAGGGTAATGTCGTAATGATGGTTCTCTAGTTTAAGGCTGGGAATGGTGAAAGATAAAAATAGGAGAATTAAAAGATGAAAGGGAATTAATAGAGCTTAACAAATATGAAAAAGGGAATTAAAAAAAGGGAATTAAACCGGTTTATTATCTTTCCATTTGTTAAAACCCCTCAACCAAACAACCCCTAAATGTACTTGTAAAGTGCACCAATGAATACTAATATATATATTCTCAGTAAAATCTCTCTTTATTCTATATTTCTCACAACATTTTGGATATTTTTGGCACGTTACAAATTTTTTAGGATAAAACCGTTGCCAATTACCTTTCAAAAAAAAAATACTTCCTCCGTTTTTGAATTCTTGCAACAAATGAATTTTTTATCTCTTACAAATAATACCCATTTGTTGCAAGAATTAAAAAACGGAGGAAGTAATATATTGTTGCCAATTAAAAGGGCCGAAAGGAGCATGGATGACTTGGCCATGACAAGGACATCATTCCTTCTATTGCTCGGTTCAGCTCAAAAATTACTCAAACTGTATTTGTTATTACTTTCTTAGCCTTAAAATCGACAATTTTAAAATAAAAGATCAAATTCATACATACAGTTGTGGAATCTTGTTACCCATGAAGCAATATGTTACAAAACAATCATGTTGGCCAAAATAACCTGATTTTTCAGAGGTAAAAACGCCTTTAAATTACGGCATGAATCCAGGAGCACCTGTACTAGCAGTTTTGACAATTTAGCTTCACTTGGATCTATATCTAAACTAGTTGATTCACCACCATACTTTAGGGTCTTGTGCCAGTTGTAAAGGCGCAGAGTCAACTTCCATAGGTGTGAAACTGCAACATCAGCAACCAATTTCCACTTGGTACTTGAAAGAAGAGAGGGAAGAGTTACTGGGAGGTCAACTATCACATTTTGTGGATCGAGAACGAGGAATGGCATGCATTCACAGAAACACCCAGAAAGCAGACCAAGAAACTGCAGTGTCTGAGGAGGGAAAAGACTGTTTTGGATTAGTTAAGGTAAAAGAAAAATAATGAAGCAAATCAAGCCCATGAAACTTATCAGTCTTAAAAGTTTCTTCTTTTATTATGGTGGAGAATCATATATTCAGTCAGCAATATAGTACAAGTCATAAGAAAGAAAAACCTGTTATAAGAACTTTCAGGCAATTTCCTAAGAGATAAAAATTGTGTTTGTGCGTGCACGTGAGGTGGGGGTGCGGGGGGTGGGCAACACTATCTAATCTAACGAGGGAAGCATTCAAAAAGAGTTGTAAAATCTAGCAATTTTTTTTTTGAAAAAATCTAGCAAATCTTTTTAGGATGGAGTAGATCAATCCAAAAAATTGCTATATTGCATCATATAGAGAGGAAAAATTGCCAAGGATTTACGTAATAATGAAATTAATGATGAGCATCATATGAAAACATGGCGCATGTCCTAAATTATGTTGTGTCTGGTCAGAAATAAGATGACCATAGCTGATTTACACAGGTTGATCTACAATACACACAAACAACACTATAAAACGGAGAGCGTTTGCAAACAGAAGATCCAAAAGGCATTTTATTGGGTACTTATCACAAAATTACATGGACTTGAGCCTAAGATCTAGATTCTAGAAGGAAAAAAATAACTAAAGAAAAGGCAAATAATGAAAACAAAACATATGGTTAGCATGTGAGGGAAACTCTGGCATTTAAGGGACTTCAAATTTGAATAGCACTTAAGTTAGTCCATTGATGGAGAAGGAAATTTACAAGGGCTCCTTCAGCCATTTAGGAAGATCAAAGGATTCATTACTATTTTAGCTAAGGACAGACGTATATTTATTTTTAAGTAACTAAAAAGCCTCTAGACATTAATGTGGTCCGACATAATTGGTAGCTATGAATTAAAAATACAGCAAAACACATAGAAAATACATTTGAATAAGAATTATGAGTTTATGACTAGGAAGCAATATGTATATAGGTGAAGCCCTTGTGGATGAATCTCATCCAATGCTTTTTATATATGAGATGTTAAAGCTTACGCATGGAATTGAGAGATGACAAAACCCAAAAGCAACCAAAAAAAAAAACTCATGGCTTAGGAAGATACGTCTTGGCAATCAGACTTAGATGTGTATAAATACAAAGAGTATAGGGATTTTCTAGCTTCATTACAGGCACCATAATCCCATCATTTTATTCATCAATGTACTAATTTAAGTGAATCAGGCTCATAAGATAGAGGATCAAGGATATTATGATTGAAATAGAAAATATTTCAGATATGATTATTATGCTAATTGCTACATCAGCATAGCATTGTTATTAGAATAATCAATTAAAATAAGCATTTGGCATACCGTTGATGGAAACTTTGTTATACAACTAATTTCAAGAACATCAACAAGCCATTGTCTCTTCGTGCTTCCTTCTACAGCCTGTAGAGTCGTCATAACTTCAACAAACAACTCCCACAAGCCTGTGACCATGCAAATCAAAGTTAGCAATACTGTTGCAATTGTTCAAATCAATTCATTCATGAAGACAAATAAAAGAGTGCTCCTTCGCAGAGGATATATATATATATATATATATATATATATATCTAACCTTGTGATTGGGTGTTTAATATGTAAGATTTTAGATTCGCAAGTTCTGTCAGTGGAAGGGAACCAAGTTTCACGAGCTGGCTAGTTGCTACCATCTTTTTAAGGGTTACTCCAAATCGCTCATCCCTTGGGACTAGATCAACTGCTGAAACCTGAGAGATAATGAGCAGAAAAATCCTAATTCTATCGACTGGCAGTACTGAAAAAGTTCAACAGGTAGGAAAACATAAAAATGTAGTAATAAAAAAAAGGATCAAGCAGGAGAATTTACTTGCAAAAGATTCAACAACCAAGCTCTTCTAGCCTTTCCCAAGCATAGCACTAATTCATTCCATACTAATCTAGGCATCCATTCTTGCTTTGGAAAAGCACCAGGAGGCTGTGTTGGCAACAACGTAAAAAGAAACTCCATGCATTTCTCCATACCAGAAAGGTATTCAGAAGTATCAAGAGAAGCTTCAGTGAAACAATTTGAAAGTCCTTTCGAGAAAGAGAACTGTATAAACCTTTTCTGCCTTGGATTATAATTTTGGTAGGAAGAGATTGGAGACGACAAGAACTCAAACATGTCTTCGAACAAAATTTGAGTTCTTGAACTAGAAAATATTCTCGTAAGGTCTAACAGATAAAAGAGCAGACAAGACTGTGTAATGAGATCAAGCGACCTGAATCTGAACAAGCTGGTCAATTCATCAAGCAAAGAAAGGAGTTGATCAAATTTATTTGCATGAGCCAGTGAGAATACCAGACATTCTTTGAGCAATCTTCCCTTCTCGTAGGATGAATCTTGGGGTAAGAATTCAGTGATTTGTGACTCATATTTCATACAGCGCCTCATCACTGCCCCCCAGTCAAGCTGTGGCAATCTGGGGGCACTTGAGAGACACCTTACGACGGCAGCAACTGTGTTTACATGTGAGGGATTCTAGAGCAAAGAAAATATGGCAATAGTAAATAATCAGTCAAAGCATCACATATAAAGCTAAAAATGACATAGACATGAATATAGAAACTTGTTCAGTTGTTCTAGAAATGATCATTTCATAACGTTAGAGAAAAAAGAAACTTCATGAAACTGAAGACTTGCTCACTTGCAGCTCCTGGCTAAATCAGCCTTAAATTCATAATGGTCCAGCCCATAAAAAGTGGAAATTGAACTAACTAAATTATTCATTATATTACATCCCCAGACAATTCGAAAATCCGAAGTACATTCTATGGACCAAAAAACAGGATGAAAATGATAATTCACAGGTGCTTGTCATTATTTGCGTACATTTTGCTAATTCATTATTATGCAGCTAAAATTATCTTTTTCCATTTAAATATGGTTGATATTATTGAAGTCCAACAACGTGAATCAGATATATGCTGATCAACACAACACAGTAAAACACATATAAAAAGGTGAGCTCTAGAACTCCTGAAAATCCAATCAGGCAATTTTATAAACAAAACATAAAGCGACGTACCATGGAAAAGTCTAATTGCATCAGCCATGAAGAGAGTTTTAGAATAGTTGAATCCTTAGAAAAGCTTTGAGCAATAGGCATAGAGCTTGCTATTTCATCCTTGGCTTCATTTGACCAGAGATGATGATGAAGAAATGCAATTGCCCATGATGCGTATGATTGCAGCTGGCTGTCAGAAGAATCTTGTGCGACAAGAAAAATATCTTGAGCTAAGAACAACAGATCTTCTGCAAAACAAGAACTTGAGAGTAGAGGAGCATTGATATGGGAGGATTCCTGAGATGATGATTTGAGCAAGCATGGATCAGGAAAATAAAATCAATGAATGAGAATGAAATTAGATGTTTGTAGTGTCAAGCATACCCGTATCTCAAAAAGAGTTACTGGAACATGTTTTGGAGAACAATGAGGAAATGTAATCCCAGTATCAGCACCCATTGCATTTACCACTCCAATGAAAGCACCAAGATGAACAATGTGAGGATAAGCACCGGTGTATATTTCTTTGAATACGCCAAGCAAGCTTTTAACTCGCTGAACATCTAGAGAAACTAATCCTTCTTCCAGAATAAAAGCAAGTAGAGACCCTGCACCAACACATGATGCCAACAGCAGATTGGGAAGGAAGATGTTAGATGTTTTCTGCAATTGAAGCTTCAAAATAAGATCCTTGTAGGAAAAAAGTAAATCATTTAATTCGTTATCATGCATCTTTTCCACTCTCCGACAAAATGACAAAACACTTGGAAGAGCTAGGCATGCTCCAGTAGACAACATCATATTTGCACTTTGACAGCCAGGTGAAGATTCCATATGTAGAGAGTCCACTTGTTCAACCCAGGATGTGACCAGAAGTTTTATGTTGCACACAATATCATATGACCCAGCTCTCGTAAGTGCACTGACAGACATCCCCAAACCAAGGACAAGTCCAGTAACACCCCATACATCATCCTCCACATCCTCATCACTTTTCAGCATCAATTCAGAAGTCATCCTAGTATCATCCTCTAAACCAGGAACCTTAAATTCAGAAAGGCTCACCAAATAATCAGATGAAATCTTAGTAAGTTGCCTTATTGTCAAAGATAAAATCCTAACAATTTTTCCCAATAGAGATTTTTCCTGCATAATAAAGCTACCCTGATCCAATGCATTATCAGCAGAAACAGCCCTGGCAAGAAGATCTTGACAGGAATATCCCAATCCAATACCACAAGCCCCTTTAACAAAGATATTTCTGCTGTCTCGTGCCACCTAAAAGAAGAAGTACAAATCAGACACTGCAAATGCAAAATCACCATGCCAATGAATTGATACTGAAAATTTGATCCACCCATTTTTATAATGTCATGCAACGGCAAGTAGCAACATAGGTTTTTTGATAAAAACTTTCAACTCTATATAGCATAGCAACATGGAAAAAAATGAAATGAAATACGACAACACAAAAGATGAAATAAGTTATGAATGCAAAGTTATAGGTCAAGAAAGAATACTATTCTGATAAATTTAATTTTGTTGTCAAGAAAGAATACCCTTTTGATAAATTTGACTTTGTTATTTTGTCAAACATGGGTTGACATATTGTAGCCTTTCTAAGCATGTAAGAATCCTTGTAAGGCTCTGCTGTAGTGTTATGCCCTAAATTATGAGGTACAAACTAAATTATGTTGCACTTTCACTCTTCTCTGTCTTACCTCCTCTCAAAACACTAGTTTTCTTTGTCAAACCTAGGGGCTGCCACCAGCCTTTTCGATGGATGGCAAGCTATTCTTTTCCCTTGTCAAATTTAAGGTTTATCTCTCTTCTTGTGAGAGATTGAAAAAAATAGAGCAGTGACACGACATATGTCATTCATGTCAATTCAACGTTTACAATTAACAAGGACAAATTTTATTCAATCTCAAAACTACAATAGCTCAAAAGATCCCCTTGTGGAAGGGTGCACAAAACAATGACGTGACAGAGTGTATTCATCAATGTCAAAGCTTATCCAAAACAATCATAGTTTTGCCCAATTAAAATATATTATTTGATTCAAACTATTTTGTAATTGATAGCTTTGATCTCTATTGTACATGTCGTATGTCTTTTATCGATGAATTGATTTTATTTCCAGATAAAAGGGTAAATTTAGCTTAGCAAAAAATGAGTTCAGCAATAATACCATTATTTAGTAAATTTCCATGTGAAATAATATATATTTGGATAGATAGAATTGGGAACACATTCGTCTCATTAGGTAGAATGTAAGGGAAGAAAACACAATCCTTGAATATTACCCCCTCAATGAATAGAAATTAGGGATGTAAAATAATAAAAGGTTCTGAACAAGAATATAAATTAGGGACGTAAAGAAAAATGAGTATAGAACATAATTGAATAGTACCCCCTCAGTCCCATATTAAACTTCTCTTTTTCATCTTAATTCTTCCTTTGGCATGTCCAAATCATTATTATATTATTTCTACACTTGTTACTTTGGTGGTTCTTTGGCGGTTTAGCCAACCACTTTTTCCTTCTTCTTCACCATATCCTTTATTTCCAAAAAGATGGGATCAATTGCATGAAATCATGCATTAATGAAATCATGCATTAACAATATCTCACTAAGTCACTAACTCTATTCACACTTGAAAACCACTAATCTAGCCTAAAATAGCACGCAATCGGTACTTTATAATGTAGAGAATGCATCTCTAAAATGAAAACACTATTTTCAACACAAAGACAATGATGCTTGGCAATAAATCTTCAAATCTGAGACAATTCAAAAATGACTCGAAATAGGTATTATTCTGTGCAAACCAGCCAAAGTACAAATTAGAGCTTGGATGTTGAGTATGATTTACCTCAAGTGTTTTTAAGATGACCGCACTTATCATTATGACTATCTTTTCTGGTCATAAGAAAAAAGAAAACTAGGAAAAACTGAAGAAGCAAAAGGTGCAAGAACATAGACCTTTAAATCAAAGTGAACATAATAAACTTTCTGCCCAAAACACTTGAATATACTGTCGATTCTTATTGGAATAAGATACAACTATGCTATTTGGGAAAAAAAATCCAAGTATTTGGATGAGTATGAATCCAAGTATCTGATATTCTTTTTTTGGGGGAGGGTAAGTATCTGATATTCTGATAAAGCAGTTACAGTCTTACAGATGGTGACTTATCATTCATCTCAACCATCCAATGATTGTCCAATTACCCTTTTCGAGCATAAACCAAAAAGTAGAAACTGAAAAGACACTAAGAAGTTTTCACTCATTTTCTGTGTAGAGTTAACAGTTCATTCAATATACCCAAATTTTTGTAATTTGATTCCAATAGAAAATTTCCAGAATACAGGTTCAGCCTTATTCAACATTGACAATCGGAGAGTGAAATTTTTTTAATGTAGTCCCTTTAAAAGAATACACATCATGATTCAATTCCAAGTTCATTATATAGGTCTCAGGTTGTACTTATAACCAACACACAACATGACTAGACAAGGGAATGAAATGCATTGATCCTAAGAAATACCAAAACAAAAGGGCAATCATTCAAACAAGGAGCTGAAGATGTACATGGTGAAAAAAAAAGATGGTGTCAAAAGGTAGAAACTGAAAAGAAAAGGACACTAAGAAGTTTTCACTCATTTTCTGTTTTGAGTTAACAGTTCATTCAAAATACCCAAATTTTTATAATTTGATTCCAATAGAAAAATTCCGGAATACAGGATCAGCCTTATTCAACATTGACAATCGGAGAGTGAAATTTTCTTGATGTAGTTCCTTTAAAAGAATACACTTCATGATTCAATTCCAAGTTCATTATATAGGTCTCAGCTTGTACTTATAACCAACACACAACATGACTAGACAAGGGGAATGAAATGCATTGATCCTAAGAAATACTAAAACAAAAGGCAATCATTTAAACAAGGAGCTGAAGATGTACGGGTGAAAAAAAAAAAAGATGGTGTCAAAAGTATACCTCTAAAAGCGCATTTACACATTCGTGTTTTTGTTGCCGATCAGTTGAATGAAGGCAACTTGAAATCAGACCAACAGCAATTGCAGCTGACCACTGACGATGCTCGTGTTCATACTGGAAAAGCCAACTCAACAGGAACCTTGAAGCCATGACTTTAACAGGATGAGCGGACACTGGCAAGATCTACAAACATTCCCAACCGTTACATTAGAACAAATTCCAAGTAATCAACAATTCAACATCATAGATTTTTTTTATAATGAATACAAGGAAACCGTTGAAAGACTGCAGATGATGAAGTACTTGAGAACAAGCGCATGCAGTTTTCCAATTATTACTCTTTTTCCCTCGATCATCATTATTCATTAGTATTTTACCCATTTGGTGGTCGGTAACAAATGGAGGGAATGGATATGTAATTTATCAAGAAAATCAACATTGTAATCCTCAAGGTAATGCGAGCTCATCCTTAAGCTTGTGTTTTCTTCATGAATTTCATTAACATACATCATCGCATACGGTGGTATTGGGTTGGAATAAAAAATTTATGAAGAAAAAAAAGATAATTTGAAGTGAGTTAGAATAACCATGGGAATGAAAATTGATTATCCTCACAAATTTACATGCACATTCATTTCCATTACTCTCATAGTCTCATTTATGGCCGACTACCCATTTGGTGGCCCATAAGTCCATAACAAATGTGCAAGTGACTATGAAAACATGTCTTTCCACAATGACAACCAAGAAAAAAAACAATAAAAGCACTGGAAATTTTATAAAAATGAAGTGAAAAAAAATTGTGCGATCAAATAAGAATAAATCATTCATTAGTATTGAGCTAATAACAAAAGTAAAATAGAATAAAATAAACAAATTTGTCACTCGTTATATACGAAACATATACTAAATATTGCCACTGGTTCTTGTTAGTTGCAACCAATGGTGTTACACGGTTACACCTAGGTAGCACGGAGACGGATTCGAGATCAAAAACGAGGACGAGAACGGGACGAACCACGGCAAATTTAAAAATTCTAAAAATGGGTACAGCTTGGGGACGACAAAAAATATGTATATATAAATTAAAATAAATGCTAAAATTCAAAAAATTAAATAAGATACTAAATTACTAATTGAGAAATAACTACTACTAAGTAACAAATAACAAAATAAAGAGGCCTTTGCCAAAAAAAAATGAAGAGGCCCACTCAGTAAAGTGAAGCCTGAAGCCCATATACAGGTAAAGTAAGAAAAATACTTCGTAAAACTAAAAAAGTAGACCTAATACTAAACTCCTAAAAAGTCACAGGAGTAAAAAAAGGGGAGAAAAGAAAGAAAGAAATAGAAAAAAAGAAAAAGAAAGAGAGAGGCTCGAAGACTTCAAACACCATTCAAACAAAAGAAGGCAATGGCGGAAGGTAACAGAAGGCAATGGCGGAGATAGTTGACCGGTGGTGGTTAGCGCACTCGCAAACTCGGGGTGGTGGTGGTGGTGGTGGTGATGGAGTGAGAGGATAGATGCATGAGCTGTTCACAAAACCTAATCCCCAATTTATTTTTGAAGATCAGCAGCCTATGGGGCCGGCTACTTCACCCAATTCCCATCCCCAAAAGGTCCCCGACCCAACCCTACCATCCCCACATCTGAGAAGCCGTACCCGGTACGTTTTTTGCCATACCCGCACCGTCCCCGGTACGGAATCGGCAACCAAATAGCCGTCCCCATGTTTCCTAGTGTTACACATTTCCCTAGACATTTTTTTGTGAGTATGAAACTGTTAAAGATAAAATTCATGTGATAAGGAGAGAGATAGGAATAAATGATTATCAAATGTGGGGAAAAAACTGTTAGTAATGTGAACCTTCCCTTTTTAGAAAGTATTACAAATTTGCAACTTACATGAACCGGAGGTAGCAATTTTTTTTAATCCAATAGAATACGAGATGAGAAATACGTGAAAGATGGAGCCTTTTGAGAGCATGTTTATGTTCACTCTAGTTCTTAAATTATGGGTCACATTCACTTAGGACCTTTTCTTTTGGACTAGACTGGACTGAAAATAAGTCCAAAAGATACATATGTATACAAGTATTTCCAATAACATTAACCTAAGCCTTCTTGTTAAAGGTGGTCACATATAAACTTATCTCACTATCATCTAAGGTTAAAGATCATATTCTTTTGGACTAAAATGAACTGAAATACATCCAAAAGAACATAGTAGTGTCTTGGAATATTTCCTTGTTAGCTACAAAAATATGTCACCAATCAAATGTTATGGTCATTGTGAAAATGACACTATCAAGTGAATAATGAATCCTCCATTTTTTTTAAATAGTTTTCAAGAAGATTTCTCGTGTATATAAGAAGCTCAAACATTTATCTAGATTAAATTTCTTATAAACTAAACTTACCATACAAAATGCACCCATGGCAAGAGACATATTTTCAGCCACTCTCGGAATAGAATCTTCAGCAACCTTTATCATACACTGCAACACAAGACAGACCATCCCCCATACAAGCAAATTAGAATATTGTCAATTTAATTCACGGAATTTTCTTTTCATTTTCTATTTGGTAGAGGGGTAGGAAGGGGTTGTTCAGTTTGATGGTGCTATCACAATATCACCAAACAAAATAAAAAAACACTAAAATCAAACGCAAAGACCTTGCCTTCAATATATTAACGGCAGCCTTTGATGTTTTATCCACGGGAGTCATTGATGCATTTACATCAAGCACAGATGTATAATCATGTAGCCAATTTTGCATCATGGCTTTCCATGATTGCAATGAAAGAAGAGCAATAACAAGGTTTCTTGACAGATTAAGAGATGCAGCAACATCCTTCATCACACTGTGATATTCAGCAAATACATCTTCGGCAATCTGAAATGCAAAGTAAAATACTTAAGAATATAAATAACCTTGTGAAGATATTACATTAAAAAAAGGCTAAAGGGCTTACTTTTAATTTCCCCTTGTTATCTTTTGGGTTGGATTGAAAGAAAAAGAGAGAAATACCAGGCATTGTCGTTGCTGCGTTACATTTTCCTGACATAAGAATAAGATAAATTACACAGAATTTTCCAACCAAAGAAAAGGCAGATACTGAATTACGATTGTATTGTATAGAAAGACAACAGCACATTATAAAAAGAAAAATAAGGGGAAAAACTTATCCTAATACAGTAATTAATTAAATGCAGAGCAAGAGAATCAACTGAATCAGCATCACCCTTGGTTCTTTTTTTCTTTCCAAAGAACAAACAGAAGATTCTTGTGTATGTATAGAAAAATCGTTAAAAAATTTTTCCGCGTATATGCTCTCAGCCCTTTTAAGTCAAGCATCATTGTGCCATACCTGAAGAATAGTTACGAGGAACCACATGTAAAAGCTTCTCAAGTTTGCTTCTTGGGGCTCTAATTTTCTTGACAAACCTTTGCCTAGTACTTTGGTATTTCAAAAGGAGAATATTAGTAGATAGTATCAGTACGACACAAATTATTAAACTCAGGTTGATTCACAAACCTATGCTCATATGCTATAATCTTGGTCTCAAGTTCTTCAATCACCCGGAGAGCGTGAACATCAGTCTCATGAATCAGCAAGTTCATAGCCTTATCTCTATAATCTGGAATACTCCTTTCAATTTGTAACAACTGCTTTATCAGCAAGGGATTAAGTAGAGAAGAAATAGATCTCTCAAAATTAGCAACAAGGAGTACACTGGAAATGGGTGACTAAAAGACACTGGAATTCTGGAAATGAGAGAGGGGGAGGGGGGTTATGATCAAAGAAGTAATACTGACCTCAAAAAAATTTAAAGCCTCGAAAGCAGTTATCCGGGCTTTTCTCCAAAGCAGATTTTCAGTAGAAAAATTAGAACTTCCAATATTCCACAAAATTTGCAAGATGATAACTGAGGCTTCTGGATAGGCTTCAGCATCCATCGCACCACATCTCAAGAATAAACATAAGCTGCACAAAGAGAGACAAAATCATCAAAATGAAGC
The DNA here is from genome assembly GCA_951394345.1 of Salicornia ramosissima. Classification (NCBI taxonomy): domain Eukaryota; kingdom Viridiplantae; phylum Streptophyta; class Magnoliopsida; order Caryophyllales; family Amaranthaceae; genus Salicornia; species Salicornia ramosissima. Next base: position 58,408,421 of record OX596235.1, on the reverse strand, counting down.
TACGAAATGCATTGAAGTTCGCTCAGTCCACAGGCCAGCTGTCAGGTGTCAGCAAGTAAAAAGAATTTCTCAAACCTAAGTTACAACTTACAAGTCTTAAAAGACAAGGAAACTCTTCCATAATAACAACTACCGAGCAATGACTAATTGGTTTTCCTTACATTTTTCTGTCTTTGGTAATTTGATCTTCTAGTTAGTTGAATTCAGAAATTCTTTCAGCAACTTTAGGGAATTGGTTTTATTTTAACTTACAAAAATGCAAAATTTTAGCTCTAAACTTCTATTTGAACTACTAATTTAATAGCACCATTCAACTTTTCATGCATCTCTAGACCTTTAGCTCCCTGTTCAAGGTAAAGTAAGAAGAATTAATTAAGGGAGGGATGAGCTGATGGTTGAGCTAGGCACAATGTGGAAATAACTAAATAAAATGGCTTGATTACCAACAAATTTGGATCCCTTAGATAGTTAGAGAAGACATCCTCTATAGTTTGGGCTACACCAGAATAACTCATGGTTGGGAATGCTATGGAAAAGATTGCCTACAAGCAAGATTGTTCATGTGTTTCGGGTAGACAATGTGCATTGGACTAAGTTGACTTTGCTAGAAGGCCTCCGCGACATGTACTAACCTGGGCAAGAAGCACGACTAATTCCGAGGGGGTTAGGCCGAGACCCCCCCTGCTTATGTTTGGGTTGTCTTGGGTTATTCTTTACCTTGTAATCAATGTAAATTGACTGTGTTGTGAATACGAGAAAGAGCATGTACCTTTAATCAAGAGTTGAGCAAGCTATTTATAGAGGTGTGAGACTGCAAGTACCACAAGTGGGTCAAATTCGCCACTTGACGTCCCAGCCTCCTATATCACTTTATCATGCTAATACAGCCTGAATGTTATGGATGTTGTCCTAAGACCAGTCTGAAATTATACGTCATTTATATTGGATGGGGTAGATGGAGTTGAGCCATATCTATGTGTTGTATTCTACATTATGGATCTAAGGCTATCTTGTGCTTTATGTAGGGTATTAAGACTGGTCGAAAAACTAGATTCGTTTGTGGACGACTAGCTTTGATAGTGCTCAATTTTCGCCTAGTAGTCTGCAATTCTGCATGTACTTTGTCAACTAACGGTGATATGAAAAAAGTAAGGAAAAAATACTCAACCAAGTTTTGTGAAAAAATTGGAATGATCTATATTTTTACTGATAATTAATAAAAGCATGAAAAAATGACGGCATTTTGTACTATTAAATGGAAAAAAAGGTTTATTTTTTGGAAGGAATTCTTACAATACAATCTACTACTTTATTAACATCCGAAAAAGAAATAAAGAAGTATTCATATTCATGGAGGACACAACTTGATGGAACCAATCAATCTACCCAATCGATAGACTTTTATGCACGCATGTTTCTCCTTCCTTGCAATGAACCAACCTATTTGAATTAATTTTCAGAATTATGTCTTTTTTATTATTTTGTTTTATTTACTTTTACTCTTATCCTTTTTACTTGTATTTTGTCATTATTTGCTTTTGTATTTTCTTAGTGGGTGTACTAGCTGATTTGTTCAGTCCTTTTGGGTGATATGTAGTGGCTTATGGACAAATTAGAGGAGTATAAATAAGAAGTGGGGAGGGAAGAGAGAGGGCATCCAGAAATTATTTTGTAAGGCATTGGGCTTGAGAGTTGTGACCTTAAGTCACTTGGTATCAGAGCCAGCTCCGGTCATGGCCCCGGGAAGTACCACGCAGAGGTTGGACGCCCTAGAAGAGAGAATGGGTGAAGTTACCTCAAGGATGGAAGGTATGGCGAAAACCCAGGAGGAGAATCACCATCGAGTGGAGCTCTGGCTAACACAGCAAAATCAGCAGCTGGAAGCCCTAAAAAATTCTCAAGAGAGCTTCCTGGCAGACATGAGGGCACTAATGGAGAATCAAAAGAAAGATAGCGAAGTTTCCCAGAACAGGAATGGCTCGCATCCCCGGAACCATGGGGAGTTTAATGGATTCGTGAGAGGAGGAAACCACCGATATCGAAAGCTCGAGGCCCCAATATTCAACGGTGAGGACCCCGACAATTGGGTTGTGAGAATGGAGCAGTACTTCAACTTCCATGGACTGACGTAGTTCGAAAAGGTACAGGCGGCGGTGGTGGCTATGGAGGGCGTAGCCCTAAGATGGCAGAGGTGGGAGAATCGCCGGAGTCCGGTGGTCTCGTGGGAGGACTTGAAGGAGAGAGTGTGGTGCCAGTACCGGCCGGTTGACGAGGGCAGCCTACATGAGCAATGGCTCGCCGTTACTCAGACCACCACTGTGGTGGAATATCGTAAAAATTTCATTGATAAAGCATCTCCTCTTGAAGATCTTCCAGAGAGTGTATTAAAGGGGCAGTTTATTTTGGGCTTGAAGGAAAAGATTCGGGCCGAAGTTCGTATGCTCGACCCACCTACTTTGGAGCATGCAATGGACCTTGCAATCCGGGCTGAGGAGAAACAAAGGGTCAGTGGTAACTCAGGAAAAGAGGTTAGTAATAAAAAAAATGCTTCTGTTTCTTATTTTAGTAGAGGCCCAATTCCACCCTCACTTAAAGGCCCAACTGCCACCTCATCTAATAACCCTACCCCATTTATTCAACCTGGCCCAAATTCCCAATTACCCTCATTTAATTCACCCAGCCCTCACAAACACGTGACTTCGAGGACCCCCACCCAGAACTATCCAGCTTCCCAGAGCTCTGTCCAGTCAGCCAAAGGGTCGACCAACCAGCACCAATTTTCAGGGGCAGTTCGCCGGCTGTCCGAGAGAGAATTACAGGAGAGAAAGGCGAAAGGCTTGTGTTTTAAATGTGATAAGAGATGGAGCATGGGGCACGAATGCAAGGAGAAGGAGTTGAGTGTCTTGATGGTGGAGGATGAAGACGAGTATGAGCGCCAAGAACTCGCTGCCCTGGAGGCCGCGCAAGCTTCCTTGGCACCACCTTGAGGACAAGGTGGTTTTTAGGGGGGGTGTATTGCAATGAACCAACCTATTTGAATTAATTTTCAGAATTATGTCTTTTTTATTATTTTGTTTTATTTACTTTTACTCTTGTCCTTTTTACTTGTATTTTGTCATTATTTGCTTTTGTATTTTCTTAGTGGGTGTACTAGCTGATTTGTTCAGTCCTTTTGGGTGATATGTAGTGGCTTATGGACAAATTAGAGGAGTATAAATAAGAAGTGGGGAGGGAAGAGAGAGGGCATCCAGAAATTATTTTGAGAGCCTTGGCTTTGTGAGCTTGGTGACCTAAAGTCACTCATTAGAGAATTGCAACCTCAAGTTGCTAAACTATCCTTGTATTTCAATCTTTTGAGTTTATTATCCAATATTAATCAAATATCCTCCTTATTATTACTTGCATTTCATTGTTACTGCTATTGTGTTCTCGTCTTTGTGCTTGGTTGTGGAAATTGCTAGACTTTCTGATCGTGTCACTTCAGTTCATTGCACTTGGTATCTAATTTCAATTTTCTTTATCACTGATAAAACAGCGTCAAGCATAGGCGTAGTTAATTAGTTATACATTGTTTTAGTTGTCTTGAAGCATGAAACAAAAGCAGCCACAAAAATCCGAGATAATTTGCATAAAGGATTCAAAAATAATCCAAAAGACATGCATAGCAAGTTTACCTATAAGCAATTACGGGATCCGTAGAATACTCCTTTCCATGTTTTGCAACTACACTCCATGCAGTATAAAAATCTAGGAAGAGATTTACCCAATTAATTCATATTCAATGGCTTTTACAGAGATCTAAATAAACCTAGTAAAACAATTATAAAAACACCATAAACATCTCCACAACAGAAGAATACACTATTTTCACATGCTTCATATTTTTACAACGTCAATAATAAAACATAGTGGTTCCAGTGTTTTTCAGAACATATTGCACATAATTATGATCAAAGGCGAAGCCAAGGAGCTAACCTTATGCCCCCCCCCCAACACACACACACACAAAAAATCAGATTTTAGGCATAAAAATTAAATTTTTACTAGACTTCAATACTTCATTTAATAAATTGCCACGTCTCACAGTGGACACATGCAAATCAATCACACAAAAATTCAGGGAACAAAACTTAACATTTACCATATTGTCTACACTTTATTTTAACCACTTTTGGCGCTTCATTTGTCTCCCATTTGACTAATAACATCACATCATCCTTTTCTTTTTATAGGAAGGGAAGGTGAATGAAAGGGAGGGTTGATAAAGAGTTTTGTGTTCCCTCTAATTGAATTGATTTTCATTTAAATGTCTTTATTAAAATCAACACCTTTTTTTTCATTCTCTGTCTCATAGCTTATGAAGTTAGCAACACAACACGTCCACCATTCAGTTTGTTAAGTGATTTTTTTATTCAATGCAGTGATTTAGGATTGAAGTTACAGGCTTGCAGCTTATTCTTTATTCAGTTGAAAGATAAGGTGGTGCTAAACTCGATGATTCTTTTTATGACAAGGAATTGCACGTAAAAGAATTAAGTCAAAGCACACTGAAACGCCTTTCATGGGTCTATAAATAAAGTCTTCTATTTAGCAGCTAAAGGCCTGATACCATGAGCCATGACTAGAGTGTTAGGAAACTTTTGTTACACAACTCCTCCCTCCGTAACGTTGTAACTGCAATAATTCCAAATATGGGTGTAACAAAATAACTTCAACAATTTATTAACTTTCCATATTTAATATAAATTTGAACATGAAATGTCTATAATGACCATAACTTTAAAAAATACAAGAAAATTACCTACCCATGTGTTTTTCTCTCTCTTACTTTATGTCTAACTTTACATACCCATGTGATCTCCTCTCCCCTACTTTATCTTAACAACTATCCAAATCCATAACATATTCTTTCTAGGAGTCTGTTAACCCATTTGTTGTAGTTAAAGTGTTACGGAGGGAGTAGCATTTATTTGTAACATTACACACCATATACCGAAATCATTGACCAAAACCTTATGTCTCCAACAGTATAGTTTGCTTCAGAGAGAACTTATCAGTCACATTACCTCTTAAGGTTCACCAAGTATTCTAACATCATAAATTCATAATCCAAAGCACAATACATTGTGAACCTTCAGAGTAGACATGTCAAACAAGTTTCCTAGTTGATTTCATGTCAGATTGTCAGATAATATTCATATAAATTAGGTGACATAGGTCATTAAAACTTGAATCCATATCTACGACCCCTAATTACTGCATGAGAACAAGACATGATTTAATTCAGCGCAATTTGAAAGGTCCACTGTCCAATCTAAGAGATTTAGAATTACTTAATCCCATATACATTCAGGCTCAGTGTCTTTAGACCGGACAAATTCCGGGCGCTTGGCTGAATAACGTCGTGTAAGATTGAGGTGCTTCCGAGGAACAGGGGGACCTCGAGCACAGCTCTAATCAGATTTCCCTTTGATTCCCCAACTGAGACCAGATTCTATCTACGGCATGGAGATAGGACAGAGGGGAGGCATAAGCAAGAGAACAAATAGGAAAGAATGAAGTTATAAGCTACGGGGAGTGCTTTGCCAATCATTCTTTTTTTTTTATGTACGGCAATCAGCCTTGTGATATGCTCAGAAACGAGAGATTTAGAATTACTTAATCCCATATACATTCTTAAAAATAACAATAAGATTCACATTGTACAACCAAAAAATATAGACGAGGTGAGAACCCAAAACCAAGAAGTTACAATTTAATTCTGTGATATAGGAACATTATGCTCCACATGCATCAATGAATTGGCAGCAGACTTGGTCCTTGTTAGTGCAACACAATTTAAGTTCCAAATTTAGCCTGCTATTTAATATACACATTACAGAGTGATTAATTTAATGTGGCATGTAGACTTACCAACTTCATCAGCTTCACAAAGGTAGCCAAGGCTTTGAAATCCCAGGGCTTGAATTACAGAATTAGTGCTTTCAATGCACGCCTGTTGATTCGATAGTAGGAAATAAAGCATTAGTGAGGGAACCTAATGGGGAGGAAAGACTCAGGAAGAAGATAAAGTGAAATCGTGCAGAGAAAGCAAGCGGTATCCATACTGCTACTGACAAAATCAGTTGAACTCCCTTTCCTGGATTTCTTCTGCAGATGTCCCGAAGAGAAGCAGCCATACTTATAGCAATAGTTTGGTCAAATCTGAATTCAGCAAAACATTCCGGAAGCAGGAAGTTCTATACAACACAGAGAAGATAAAAAATAATGAAGAAATTACAGAAAGAAAAAGGCAAACAACTTTTGAAAAGACAAAATAAAGCAGAAAATTGAATACCATTCCAGCAGTCAAAATGATACATCATTTTAAATCATAATATATATTCTCTCCGTTCCATAAAGTCCTTCCCACTTTCTGCTTTAGGGTATTCTATAAAATTCTTCCTTAGATGGACCTCAACTTCTCTCCTTTCAAACCTCTCTTACTCCAATACTTGGACACACATATTATTACACTCTCTCATGACTAACTCCTCTCACCTTTTTAAATCTCGGCTCATTTTCTTTGTATGTGAATCAACATGAAGTGGGAAGAATTTTCTAGAAACAAAGAGAGATCCAAAGCACTTTCGGAGACAATGACCTTGAAATGTAGGAGTTTTCACCTTAAACTGCAAACTTAGGGCCTGTTTAGTCCTCCCTCCGTAACATAATAAGTGCAACGATTTGACATACAGTAGAGAGAAAAAATGTCAAATTGTTGCATTTAATATGTTACGGAGGGAGCATAATATATGATTTTATAATGACCTTGAAAGCAGTCACATGTACAGACGTACTAATCATATACTTTTTGCAAACTGACAGCAAAAGACTACAAATCACTTTTTGTGGCAAGCATATTTTCGTTTTTAGTTTTTTTTATTAAAAAAATAAAATAAAATAACAAACAATATTGAACGGGCCCTTAATTGATGGGTTATATTTGAAAACTAGTTAGTGGCTTTGGATTCGATAAATTTTTTTGCTCACCTGTTGGTTTTCAAAAAAAATTACGAAAAAAATAAATCTGATGTGAACGGTAGATTAGGAATTAGACAAAAAGATATATTCACGGAACTGAAATTTTTACCAACTTTATTGAGGGAAAGGATTTGGAAGAAAGGAGAAAAAAAAAATAAAAGCTAAAAGTCAGTTGTACAATTTACTTAAATGCTATGTTACTTGGACTCTTCGTTTTACTTCAAGTAACAATGTCGGACCCTCGACGCTCAGACATGGGTATGACACTTTGACACTTCATATTGGGCCAAAATCATTGAAATTTTTCACAAAATAGCCAAGTTGGATACTTGGACACATACCCGTGTCGGACATGGTAATTGTGTCCGAGTAACATAGCTTAAATGTCACTTGCCTATGTATAAGGGAAAGAGAACCACCAGTCCTCAATATCTTCATAGACAGCTTTTTTTTTATCCTTTTTCTTTAAATGATAAGCAAACTACTCAACTAAATGTGCCATATCATACAATATAGATCGAAATCAGTGCAATATTTTGGATACTAATTTATTTATTTTTTAAAAAATATTTTTCTTTAATTTTTTTTTTAAAAAAAATTAACTACGCCTTAGTCTTTCTCTTGTTCAAGAAGTGGTGAATAATAATGGTGATTGAATCAAATTTCCTGTTTTTCCATCCTTTGCCACATCTCCATATATGTTTTCATACATGTCCTTACGCAAACTGGTTCAAAATAGCTTCAAAGCCTAGTAATTCTAAGTAATATTTTTCCACTAAACTAGAGCAAAGGAAGCATATTATTTTACATAAAAAAAAAAAAAAACTTACGAGCAAAGGAAGCAAAGGAAGCATAAAACTAAGTAATTCTAAGTAATATTTTTCCACTAAAAAAAAAAAAACTTACATACCAAACAATAAGGGCAAAGGAAGCATATTATTTTACATAAAAGGTAGATTTGATACAACTTACGAGCGTATAATTTTTTTAAATGCGTGAGAAAGAAAGTGAACAGGTTGGGAAATATAGATGTATTATAACAATTATGGGGAGTGTCAAAAGAAAATAAGTGTGACCAGTATTCTTGACAGATAATAAAGGACAGTGTATTAGAGAAAGTTATCAAATGAACGAAGATAGATAAATTTCATACATGCAAACTCCCAAAAATCCTATCATTCTTCTCCCAAACCTTGCAAAGCAAGCGAAGTGCAGTTGCAAACAAAACCCTGCAAATAAAATCAACTGTCAGAACAGGTGTGGTGTATATTGACTTATTGAGCTTTCTGAAAACAAGAACATAGTGCTTCAAAAGTGCTAGCACTAGCAACAAAATACACAAAAAGCTCTAACTAGATAATCATGGTTAAGATTCCAACAATAGAAACAAAATGAAGAGGCATTTATAACAGCCTAAAATATCCAGAATTTGAGTGCAGCAAGGAAATCTGAGATGTTCTTCCTTTTCACTGGTTTATGTTTTCAATCTTTTTTTTTCTATTATTATACCTGAGGGTTTCATTGTTTCAATGTCGTTATAGACCCTTATATCTTTGATAAAGAAATGAAGTTAGACAAATAAACACGAAGGACATTAACAAGTTATTATTTTACAAGAGAACTACATGAATGACATATATAAATAAAATTTTCTAGCGACAATTCATGCATGACAGTGATAATAATGTCATCTATCTTGGAAGACATCCATAAGCATGAACAAATTACATAAAATGCATCCAGTCAGACAATACACACAGTGAAACAGCCTGTGCACTTACGGATTTGAATTTTTGTGAAGCATTGGTAGGATGCTTTGTAATATCAACGGAAGCATTGCAGAGTTTGAAGCAAGTGCAGACAGCATTTTCAAAAGGCTCAACTGCAGGAGTTCAAACATTTAGTTCTGTACCTACCCAAAACATCCTAAAAGCTGAGAAATAACCAAAAGCTGATGAGCTAAAAAATAAAAACATACTAGGTAAGCTATAAATACAAAGCAAGACCCTCACCAACAAATCATTACAATATTTGATGTTACTCTTTGATAAGTTGCAGTAGTACAAAACAGATAACAGGAGTGCAACACCAATTTTGGGCTCCATATCGCTTAGGGCAGTCAATGTTTCTATAGCATATTCTCCCAAAGATTGATGTACAACTAGACTTCCGACAAGTGCACCCAATAGAAAAGGTATCTCTTTATGAACAAAAAAAAAGGAAAAGTTCAATACTTACAAAGTAGCCACAAATTTACACTCTCAACTTCAATCTAAGTACTTTACCCGTGGATATGACTTCTTGAGATGATAAGATTGAGTCGTAGGACTTCAGTTTCTGAGCAACCAATAAAGCATATTTCCCTAGTTGAAATATCCAAGATTGTGATCCACTGATTCCACTCACCATAACATTATCATTTACACTGGCAGAATAGATGTTCAAAAAGAAAGAATATGGAGATAAATCCTGCAAGAAGAGACAGAAATGGTATCAGATACTTTAAAAATGGCATGTCATATGGAATAAAGTGAAAACAACAGTCTTTTCACCCACATCACGCCATAATTTTAAAAATATATTGCTGTGAACTAGCAACATACCTCACTAAAACTAAAAAGGTGTGAATTGGACAATGGCAAACCGAGCAACAATGTTACAAGTATAAAAACAAATGGAAAAGGCAGACCCACTAAACAATGCACCCTATCTCAAACAATGACTATTTCTATGTTATATCACACCAAGGTAAAAAAAAGCAACAAAATCAATGAAATAATGTTCAATAGGCTGTAGTAGAAAGATTGAAACTATGGCAAAGCCTTCTAATCTTTATGCCAAATAAAGTTTCAGACTTTGGGTTCAAACGTTGGTGCTACTGACATGTCTCACAAAATAAATTTCACTTGCAACAATTCGAAAATCCATGTAATGTAACCCTCCTACTTGGGTTCACATGCAAACCCCCAAATAAATGAACTAGCCCCTCATGTCCTACAGAATTTTAGCCCATGAACAAAACAAAATTAATTATTGTTCATGTTGCCACCAAAAAAGATAGTAATAACAAAACATAAATTCTGTTAACAAGTTCAAATGTATGCCTTTAAATTCAATAAAAAATAAAATCAATAAATAAATAAATCTACTCCCTAAAATATTTTACACTTTCCTTTTGCACCTGTTCCAAAATACTCTTTACACTTCCATTCTTGGAGATATTCGACCAATAATTCAATACATATTTCTCTCCACTACTCAAAAAGTTTGGGTGCCACACTCTTTCACACCTTAATAAAAGATATCTTGTTATCATTGCATCAATTTTTTTTATAATATAAACCCACTAATTTCTACACATCTACTTTTATATAAGATAGAAATTGATAACCAAAATTATGTGCCAAACTTAAAATTATGCGTCATGAATTCATGATAAGTGCCAAGTGTAAATTGGTATGTAGAAGGTACTGAGGTAGTAAAAGCACAGATTATTTTAGATGAAAGCTACACATACCATTCAGAACTAAGATAAGTTGTAGATAATAAAATCAATAAGTCCAAATTCATTTACACTAGTTTAGACAATTTCTAGATAAGGAACAACAAGTTCAAAAAAACCCAAATATGTTATATCCAAGGAATATTAAGGTTAAAAAAACAAAGCTTTGCGTTTTTCGCTTTGCAAATTCAACTCAAAGGTTTAAGTTGCATAAGGATTTAATTGACAACTCCGAATATTAAGCTCAGTAATGAGGATATCCATTTTCCATAATAAAACTTTAACACCGAAATTTATAGCTTATAAGGGCCTCCTAAGGATTCCTAATGATGAGAAGATACGGGCTACCAAAATTACCCGAATTGTTTTTCCTCTGCTTTGGTTTTTTGGCTAACTCTTCTAGAGGAATAGGATATTAAAAAATGAGGCTGACAATATATCCTCATAGTTTAACCATGAATACAACAACAAAGCCCTGGCCAAGCGATTATTACTAATGAATAACTTGCATTTCACATCTGCTCTTAAAGTTAATGCTAATCCTTACACCCGAATTAGTTTGTGCTATTTGGTACACCCAGTCTCATAATAGGTGTTAATGTGTTATCCTAACCAATTTTCCCTATGTTATATTGTTCTTCACATCCACTTATACATAGGTGAGATCTTCATCAACAACTACAAGAGAAAAGCGTCAATGTTTTGCAAGGACTTGTACAGCCCACAATTTCAATTTCAATTTTTAACAGCTCCAGCACATCTAAAGAAGATATTAAAGTATTCAAGTCTATCCGGTTATAAACTAACTATCCATTCTTATATGTCCTCATGCAGCTAAAGTCAAGCAAAGATCCAGCTAATATAGTTTTCATTTCCTGGTGTGTATTTATGGTTTTCTTGAGAGTCGTGTTGTGAGCTTGAATTGGCAAAAGAGAGCTTGTGTGATATCCTCAATTAGCTCTTTTTTTGTTCTTATTGCACCTTGACCTTTCCGACGAGTCCATTGCCAAAGATTCCCATTCTACTTTTCTTATTAAAGATAAAAGATGGCTGCCAATTACCTTCACCCCTCAAGCCCCCACCCCACTCCAAAAGAGGATAATATCACTAGCTCCCCTTCAAAACTTACATAGAAAGCTTGCAAAGTTGCAAACTTCTTATATGTGTCCTTATCTTCCCTACCTTCACTTTTATACATCCTTCACTTTTATACATGTAAAAACTTTTAATCTCATGCAAAAAGGTAAAAAGTTCACCTCGTGGTACAAGAGCATATATATTGGAGAAAATTTTGGCTACTACCAAATGGGATTCAGCAAAGCATGCCTGATAACAGTTTAATTACATAGTGCCAAGGAAAAACAATGAAATGAATCAAACTTAACATGTGTTTTGGGAATCCATCAAAAAAAAAAAAAGATATCCATAAATAAATACTTCCTCTATCCCTTAAAAATTGCTACATTTGCTTTTTCACGCCTCCCAAAACACAACTTTAAATGAATATATCTTTAGATGCATATAATAAAAAATTATAAAAATAACATATTAAAAAACTACATATTGAGCCGAATCAAACGATATTCCACTTGACTATATTTTTTTCTTATACGTATAAAATTAGAGAGAGCCAAAGTTACACAATGAATAGTGCTAAAAGTTCTTATGTAGCAAACAAATAGGGACGGAGGAAGTAGATAAAGCATACCTCAAGCCATAAATGTTGCAAAAGCCTATAAATTATCATCTCGTGCTTGCTAGCAAACATAGATTCCCTTCGATCAAATCGATCATCTGTCAATGTGGTCGAATGACTTACAAGGAGCTTTTCTAACATCAAAAGAAACTGAGATGCAGCTCGTTTTACAGCTTTTGAAGGAGATGCCATCAAGCTGATGACAGGAAAAAAGAACATAGACACTTCACTTAGACTGCATGCCACACGACCCTCAACAGTGTCTGCAAATGAGGATGGCCATTAAAAAAAAAGGCATTTTGTTAGTACTACCAGGTAAATATAACAAGAGAACAGAAACCTCATGCAACGGGACATCAAGCACCAAACTTCAAGTTTACCAAATATAAATTTGGCATACCAAAGAACGGACTCAGTTGAGTTTTTAAGTCATGGAAATCAAAAAAGGCAATAAATTTACTCCTAATAGGAGCTGATGCTTCTTATTAATAATACAAGGAATGAGTAGCAATCTTCAGATTTGTTCCAACTCCTTGCCATGGTACTCAACACAATAACCTTGGTATCTCAACTAAACAACAGTAAATAAGATTAAAATATATTGATAAATGCATCATGGTCATCTTATTGGTAAGCAATAATTTAAATTTTTAAATCCCTCTTGGCTAGGACCTGAATACCTGATGGAAAAACTAAAGGTGTTTGTGTTAGGCGTTGGTTTTTGTGGTTGCCTTTACAGTCTAGGCGGAGCGGTGTTGCAAGTTGGGAGGGATTGTCTTAAGAAATGGAATGGTCTTTACAGGTTGTATGGGACGGCTATGCGAGATAAGGTGGTTTTAAAGGTTGTGGGGTGGTTCACTAGTTTTCGGCAAATTGATGGGGTTTTATAGGTTGGGTGGGGTGATTAATGAAAGGGACAAAGGAGGGGGAAAATTACCGGATAAAAAGGTGTGTGGTTACCTGGGATCAATTTCGGAAATTAACATTTATAATTTGGATTATAATAGAATAAACCTTAGTTGGGATTAATGATACGAATTTTTACTATTTCAAAAAAGTAAAACATGTGGCAAATGGTGTGGTAAGTGATAAGTCCACCATTTAAAAATTTTTAAAAAAAATATTTCACATAAATAATCCCATAAATTTAAACACATAATGAACCATCTCACATGGATTATATAAATAGATAAATGAAATAAAAAAAAATGGCCAAAATTTCACAAGTAGAAGCACAAACATTGGTGTGCAAAATCGTCCAAAGAGACAGCTCATTCTTTCACCGAGATCTAACAGACTAAATCCTTTACTATTCTAGGAAGAAAGTGGAGAGAAAACATGAACTCACCATCTTGGATTCGCCACCTAAGCAAAAAGGTTAGGAGATCAAGGACACGTAACTTTTCATCTTCAAGTTCCAATTGAGCAAGAAGAACAACAAGGGATAACATAGGAGAGGAAATTTGAGGGGCATAATGCAGTTCAAGCTCTTTCTGAAAGATCAAAAGTCTCTTTGACAGTTCAAGGACAGGCTTGCTCTCAATACTACGCTTTTCAAACTCCAAACATAGTGTAAGAAGAGCATCCAATAGTTTCACCCCAATTGATTGAACTTCACTAACCATCTATCACAAAAAAAAAATAAAAAAAAATAATAATAATATCAGCCCGTCAAAAAAAAAAATTGAATATCAGAATAAATAAATATAATAACACTTCTTTCTCTTGACAATATTACAAGAAAAGGTAAATCACGCATTACCAATATTACTCCTTCAATGTATTCTTTTTATAAAAAATAAAAAAAAAAACTATCATAGAACAATACTAAAGTTGGACTCTCTGAGCCTAAAAGAGATTTGGAGACATAGGTTATATATACAACATACAAGTCTGCATTGATGCAACTCTTCTCTTTCCCATGAAAAAAAAAAAGAAAAAAAAATATATATATATATGCAGCAACGGTCGAGTTGTCAAAAATTCTGACTTGTAACGGCAGAATAAAAAGGATAGTTGTCTTCTCCGACATGAATATTTTGCAAAATCCACATAAGCCCAAATTCAAGCGTGTATATTCTTTTCTTACCCGTTTTTAGCTACATTCGACAACTAATTGACAAATTTACAAGTGTGAAACCAAATAAGTGTGAGATCAAAGCAACCAATATTTACAAAAATGCCAATAATAATCACACATATACCCCTTTAAGTGTCTAATGTAGGGTTTTCATACTGAAAACATTTTTAATCCTATTCCGCACAAAATAAAATAGAAAATATAGCAATCTTTTAGGGAAGAGGGAGTACTTAAACAGATTGTAAGATTATTAATAACAAGCTTTTAAAAGAAGATAACTACTTAATAATACTATACAAAGAAGGTAGTAATTTAGCAAATGTGCAAATGCCATGTGAATTGTAAAGGGTACTCCACTCAACTCACCCCTCCCTTTCAAAAAATGAAAAGACGGTACCCAATCAAGTGCCCACTGCCCACCATCAGATTTTTTTGTCATTTACAAATTACAATCTTTTGAAAATTATTTTTTATCGATTATCACCTTTAGAAAAATTTATTCTATTTTCCACCTTTTATGACATAAAATTTGCAAAATCAGCACCAACTAACAATTTTCGTCATAAGCTCCATAGAGTTGGCACAACCTTTAGGTTTCTTAATTTTATGATTACATCTACCCCTCTTTTGTCCACTCTCTTTTAATATCCTTCTCCCTTTCTTCTTTAGCAGTTCCTTTCTTTTTCCTTATTTTAACTCTTTTTCCACCATTTTTAACCCATACCTCCTTTCCCACTTTCTCACTAACAACGCTAAAACCTTAAGCTAGGGTTCTCATTGGTGATTGGTCCAATGTTTTTGCCTAACAGTAGAGAATATAAGATTACATTGGTTAATCCTAATCATAATATAAATCAAATATCAGTTCAAAGGAGAAAATGTGTTCATTGTGTACTTATTATTTGTACATCACTAATTTGCGACAATTACTCAACCGTGCTTCTTGTTTATCACTAACCAACTTTAATAAGTACAATTGAGGTTTAAACATATCACTAAATTTTAAAAAGATCCAATTTAAGTAAACCTAATTGCATGCTTCATGAATTCAAAATACATTGCTTCCTTGAAGTCCAAAAGTCCTTACTTTATACTATCCTCAATTCCTCACTCAAAATCACCATAACAATAAAAGCCCTAAATTTAATTCCTTGTACTTCCCATTTTCTCTGAACATAAGTTCTTATAAATAAAATAAGCAATATACAAAGTGTGCAAATTGAAGAAGCATATCTTTTTCACCATTATCTTTCATTTTCTTCTTTTTCAAATTCTTAATTTTGGTTCTTGGAATTTAAAACATCATGAACATAAGTGGTTAGTTGTTCACACTGAAAGTAGGAAGGAAAAAATCTATGGAGTGTGTGCTTTTTCTAAGATTAGAATGCTAAACAAATGATATGTTCCAAAGAAGTAATGCACTATACTCACAAGGGGGGGGGGGGGGAATTGAACTATACTAAGATAGATGAAAGGAATGAGGAAGGAGCAGAAAAGAAATATACCAATCTCATCTTCACTGAGTGCCCCAAAACTACAGTGTAAGCATCCACAAGATACTCAGTGAAAATGACAACTTTCCCAACTTCCTGCAAAAATCAAACATACAAATTAACAAAGTTGAATCATGTTCTTTTAGCCTGAATTAATCTAAATTGAAGTGAACTAAATAAAAATAAAAATAAAAAATATATATATATCCTAGACTCAGCAGGAGTTGGGCTCAATTGAACTGAATTTTAGTCCAAAAGAACTGGCCTTGCATTATTTCAAGAAGACAAATATCACGAATCCAAAGACACGACAGCTCATGAATCCTCACAAATCTTTATTATTTATTAGGTAAGATAACTAGCACAAACTCCAAAGATTAATTCATGCTAGGCTACAGATGTGCAAGACACAACAACTCATTGGATTGGTACAATGGTACAGGTCATAACAACCCACAAATTTTAAGGATGAAGATTCGAACCCAAAGCAATCACTGGAATTTAAAGTGATACTCTAGTAACCCCACTGAGCTATCACCACTTCCTCAAAAAAAATTAATGATGATAGCAAATTCATATACTATCAATCCACTTACCTCGGCACCTTTAACGTTAAACCAGCTTAAACAACCAATCAGCATCTCCAAAAGGGGGGTTGCCTCGTGAAGTAAGGAGCAACAGATTGACATCAAAGAATGTATCACAAGGCTCAGGAATGACGACAATGACGAACCCGAAGAGCATGCTTGCACAACTGAAAAGGTCAGCATAGGCCTTAAGAAGTCACAGACTTCACCAATCCCACATTGCTTACAATGCACCAAAAACAATACAACTTGTTGCACTAGCTCATTGTGCACCTCTGACCTACATGTTAAAACCTGGAAAAGGAATTTGATTTAAACAACATGACCTTGAAAATTTCTATACAATGATGCAGTTCCAGACTTAAAGGAGTACAAGTTCACGGCAAGTAGAATTCTGTACATCAGAATATGAGGAACCTCCAAGAAATAACACACATTCACCAAAAAAAGCACCAATTTTAAAAAATAATTCAATTTGTACATTCCCTCATGCTTGTATTCTTGCTAAAAAAATTTATTTGAGCTGCACATGTAATGTTAACATGCCTTATAAGGAAGCTCTAAAGCCCAAGTGAATGACCTCATTACCATGTAACTTTCATATCAGAAATAATATTGACATGAATTCTAGTCCATATTGTCCTTAAACATGACAAATTATACAATCGTGAACAAAAGAGGAATTCTTGAATGTTTCTTAAACCTAGTGATAAACCTCTATCTCTAATTGTTTGCCTCCTTTTCCATAGATTTCATTATCGAATGTTTCTTGGACCCAAAGAAACTCAACCAGGATGGAAGTATGGAACAATAGATCAACCACTCTAAGATGAACTAATTGATTGTTGAATCCCTAAGAGTACTCCTGTATTACGTCCTTCACTCAATAACACTTGACTCATTCTTGGAATGAAAGTTAAATTTTGTATGTAAATGAACAGTCGAAAATATTAGGTTACATTTAGTTATGCGGACGGGCAATTGTAAGAGAACTAACCCAATTTTGATGAAGACATGCCTCTAAGTAAAGACATAGCCTTGAATAAGACGGGCTTACATTAATTTATTGTAACACAAGTTCAAGTTACTCTAAAAATGTTATAATGTACCCTAATATTGATATAAGTTCCCTTTTGTTTGTTTTGGAATGGAATTTAACCATCAAGAATAGTCATAATGTATAAAGGTAATAATATGATACTTTATAAAACTCACCCATTAAAAAATAATGTTTAATGTATAATAAAAAATCATTACAAGTTAAAAGTAACTTAAAAGTGGTTAAATTTACATTCATTTTAATATAAGCCCTTCTTTACACTGTTTTTTCTTAACTCAAATTGGACTAGGAGTAGACTTAGTCAATGCTTACACACTTCTCCTATCCTTGATTTCTGTAACGATTTGTCAATGATTGAAACTGAATTATGCTGAACTGTTTTCACAGAATTGTAATCTTTTTAACTTAATTTTACTGATCTGAAATTCTATAGAGAACTAAACTTATTTCCTTACTAAAAATAATTAGAATAAGCCGAGAAACAAAGCCTTAATCTTGTTAGAATTTCTTACGATAACCAGATTAAACTACAATTAATCAACTAAACAAACTAATTACAACAGACAATACAAACAAAACCCTAATGCTTGAACGAAGTAACCCCCACTCCAATTTATACAACAACAAATTTGCAAAATTAAAATAATGAATACTACTATCAAAATCAAATTGGCAGTCAATAATTAAAGAGAAAAAAGGGAAGGAAAAAAAGGGTAATCAATGAAGAAGATACCTTAACAAAAGGGTGGTTTTCGGGAGCATGAACAAAATTGTCCGACACAAAAGTGCAATTACGGAACCCAAAACGAACAAGAAACCCAATTCCTTTAACAAAGACATTAACAAAACGAGGGTTACAACCTTCAAGAGCAGATTGAAGATCGAGAAGTGCAGAAGAAATGTCGAATTTAGAGTCTTTAACAAGTCGACATAACTCACGCACGGATTGATCAACGACAGCAATGGAAGAAGAATGGAGACATTGTGTAATGGCTTCTCGTTCTGCGAGTGATTCAGAGTGCAAATTGGAAGGAGATGAACTAAGTTTATGGAAAATTTGGATAACAGCAAATCGTTGAAGTGAAGGTTGGGGTACTCGAGTTCGTGCTAGTAGAGGAGTGAATGCATCCATTGAAGGAGAGTGACAATGAAGGATGACAGGGCTACCGCTTGGAGGGAGTTAAAAAAAGATGGTTTTTTTTTTCCTAATTTGCTATTTCAAACTTCTAATTTATGTCCTTCAATTTAAAGTTTTTTATACAGTTGATCAAGAGTAGTCTAGTTCGGCCCTTTTTTTTTGGGTTTTGGACATGAAATTTAGGCCTGAACTTGGACCTGGCCTAGCCTGGCCCGATATTTTATTTTTTCACGCGGGCTTTGGACATTTAAAATTAGATTTTTTAGTTATTTTTTAGGCCCGGTACGAAAAAACCAGCCAAGCTCGCACTAAATTTTCGGACTTTGGCTAAGAAAATTGGGCCTGAACTAAACCCGGCCCGATCCCAGCCCACTTTACGTGCTTGATTTTTTTTCATCGGCCCGGCCCATAATCAATTAATCACCTCTACTTTTTTTAATTAACATTGCTCACTCCATTAATCCAGCGTTAATGGATCTGTTAAAATGAGTTGCATTTCAAGTGAAGGAAATTTTCCCTCAAAAAATCTAGGAGTTTTAACTAATTATCAGTTTATCACCATTTATAAATGGTGCATTGCCTTAAAATAAATGATTAACAATGCGTTTTCCATACAACCTGCCCGCATGGTTAATAAACCATGCAATCACATGCATTGAATTGAAAACAACATCTTCCAAACATCTTGTATTTTTAATATTTTTCCATCAATCATAGTAAGATAGAGGAAAAACATTTGTTATTTTTCTCAAAAGTACTTTTTTAAAAAAAAAATAATACAATTCTAAAAAATAAAATCTAAACACAAAAAATCTATTTTTTAATACTCTATAAATAGAAACCCATATAGTTTTTTGACATTAAAATTTTAAATTGTTGTCACTTTGTAACCCCAAAAAAATCAACACAATTGAACACTTTTTAACCCCAATACTACACTTTTGTAATCCTAATAAAACATTTTGTAACCGCAATAAAATCGAAGTGAGAAAAAGAGAGAAAGAAGTGAGAAAAGAAAAAAATGGCGTTTGAGTGATAATAGAAGAGAGAGAAATAAATAGCCATACATTAATGACATTTTTTTACTAAAAAAACAAAAACAAAAAAAAATGCATTTTTACAAAAATTTCCCATAAAATGGTTGTATGTTTGCAAACCATACAACATGTTGTATATAAGAATTTATGTTTATAAATGGGCATTGCCTTAAAATAAATGATCGATGCATTGTCCTACAAATCATGCAAGACCCTTAAATAAATGATGAAAATTAGTTAAGAACCCTATACTTTTAGAGAGAAATTTTCCCTCCCATAAAATACACATCCTTTTAACGAATTCATTGACGATAGGTTGACGGAGTGGGCACTATTAATTAAAAAAAATAAGTTTGGGGGCATAGCTTAAAATTTGGAAAACCATGTGTACAGCTTAGAAATTTTTTTAAAAAAAACTCAAGGTAATAACTTAAAAAAAAAACTTTTTTTTTATATTTAAGATTTAAGGGTGCGTTTGGATTGGGTAGTAATATAATTATATAGAGGAAAGAGTTTCAGTTGGGGCCATTTCCTTTCATATTGTTTATTTGTTTATTTAGTCGTTCTCTTTCCCCACTTTTCATAATCCCTTACCCCTCCTCCTAACACTTTAACAAACCTTCCGTCTTCACTTTGGCATTCTCATTCCTTACTACTGGACTGCTGCCAATTCCATCACCGCGCCTAAACTCCATCTGTACTTTCGTCACCAGCAACGCCATTAAAAAAGTTCTAAATATTAGAACTTTTTGCATACATGAGAAATTTAATGTGAAATAAAACTACAATGCTTGAGATGGACTGATTATGAAACTGACTAATTAAGAAACATGATACATTATTCGAATCCAAACAACTGAACTCGTAACACGTTTCAATTTATATTGCTTGAAACCCTATTTAATAAGCATTGGGAGATATGAAACAACATGGTCTGAACTACAATTTAAATTAGAGTACTTGCTATTTAAAATAAATTTCACACCAAAAATAGTGCAAAATACTAACCAACAAGACCAATCATTCAGTTTATTGCATAAAAAAATCAATCAGTTAAAGGATGGATCAACGTCTTCTTCCGACATTTCTTCTGCCATCATATATATTGAGGTCAACATGCTACAATGATTTATTCCGGCACGTGATCGCCCCTTTAAGAATTCATTTGCTCCAAGGACGATCTAGCACCATCACTCAAAAAATTATAGTGCATTGGTACTACCGATCTCAAAAAATGTAGTGTCATGGTACTACCTCTTTTTTTCGTTCAGTGGCACCATGTTACTACAATTTTATGAGTTTGGTAGTACCATGATATTATATATACATCTCATTACGTTTTTTTATGTTAATATTAAGTATTTTTTTATTACCTTTCTTTTTTTAACTACTCCATCACACTAATTTATATCTTTGATGGACACACTAGATTAATTTTCAATTCTCATTGTTATATATTCTTTCGATAATATTATATACTTCTTCCGCTCCATAATAGTTGCAACACTTTGATCAAATATGTGAGAGTTTTTTGGTTACAATGTTGTAATTAATATGGAGCGGATGAAGTACAACTTTAGGAGGTAATAGACACTAGACTCATTTATATCAATTATATTGTCAATGGTTTTTATTTTTTTTGGGTTTTATAGTACATTGTCAATGTTTTGTGCAACCAAAAAAACATCTATCTATAATAACTAATACTAAAATAAGACATTGTTGTTGTCATTAATAGTCAATTGTCAAATGCTCATGAAGTATTTCCCTCCAAAACTCAAAATGACATCATTTTTATTCAATTTTTTATTTTTCAAAGTTTTAAAATGAAATAATAAATGCTTCATTGAGAAGTTAATGTGGTAAGGTAAAAACTATTATATCTTTATACTTATTATTTATATAACTTAATGAATATTTTTATATTAACCGTGCATTGCACGGACAACTAATCTAGTTTATAGTACGTACTATGGATTATATTATAGAATGGTTGAAAACTTGAAATAATGATTTATGAACCTACAAGAAGAGGGTGAAATCAAGACCACAAAATGAGCAAACACACACACACTTGAGCATACCCCAGAAAACAATCTCCAGAAGGCACCTGTCTAGATCTTCCAAAGAAATGGCTGCTGCAACTGCCTTTTCCTCCTCTTTTGTATTTTCCCTCTCATCTTCTTCTACTTTCCCAAGAAAACTCACTACCAAAACCTCTCTCTTTGCTCACAAAATCCCATCTTTAAACCCCACCAATCGAACTACTCCTATCACTGCTTCCCTATTATCATTTCTAACTGCTAAGAATGATTCTTTATCTTCTTCAATTACCCAGAAAAATTCCTCCATTAAAACCCCATTTGCTTCATCTGTTGATTCTCTATTTGTAGTTTGCACTTCATTGGCGTTGTCTTTCTCTCTTTTCATCACTGATGTGGGCTCTGCATCTGCATTTGTTGTTAGCACACCCAGGAAATTGCAAACTGAGGAGCTTGCTACTGTTCGCCTTTTTCAGGAGAACACTCCTTCTGTTGTTTATATCACCAATCTTGCTGCCAAGTATGCTCTAATTCTATGCTTGTCTTGAAATTTCTTTTTAATTTGATCATTTTTGTGTTTTGATGCATTGGTAATTAGGTATTAATTTGAGGGAAACCCCTAATTTATCTGTGAAATCAAAACCAAATTGGGGATTTCTTGATACATGATAGGATACAGAGGAAGAGTCCCTGACTCACTTGTTTACCTTTCCTTATATATATGGAAAAAAAATCCCACATTTTTCGTGAAGCCAACCGTACTGCGGACTATGTGGCGTCTCTTGAGCATTGGACCCCTACGCACGTTGATATTGATCCGTTTATGGATGCCAAATTTTCTTTCTATTTGGCTACTGATAGAGTGGTAATTTTCTTCAAGAGGAAGAGTTCTTGACTCACCGGCATGGTATTAAATCAAGGCCGCATCGCGACCGCATTGTAAAGCTTTTTGAGCTTACCGCAACCGAGATATAAGGCCGCAACGGCCGCGAATCATCTGCATTGCCCGCGAATGTGGTTCTAGACTGTTAACACGATCGCCACCGAAACCGAGATTTAAAACCATGCTCACCTGTACCTTTCCTTATTAAAAATATAAAATCATATAGGATATAAACATGAACAATGCAATTGCCAATATGTATCATGCCTTATTGTTGTGTACCTCAGTTATGAATCAGGAACATTTCTGATTTTTTGTGCCTCACATTTGGAATAAATAGCTTGATACTGGTACTTGATTGAGGATAGTGTATATATTCTTTTTATGCTGAAATGTGGGTGCATCTCCCTTGGTTATCAGTTGAGCTTGTGAGAGGTCCGGTACTATGTTTGGATAGCAAGTTAGAAAGGAGTTCTAGCAATCTTGCTAATTGTTTGACTTTGCAAGAGTTTCGTTTTAGGTCCCGTAGTAAGCTTGCTTCCATGGTAGGCTCTATGTGCAATCCTAGCAACCCTCATGTCTTGTATGTTTAGTATTTGTCTTTTTATCCTTCTTTTTTTTAGTTGTCAGATGTGTTTGCTAGGATGAGAGATCAAATTATTAGTGTCTTTCTTTTGTTAGGGCTGATGAGGAAAGGGTGTAGGTCTTGCAGAGGATAGTTGATGATTTTCAATAATTCAAGCCTGTACTTAACACATTGTTTGAATAAGTAAGAGTTGGAGGGAAGGGAATCAAAGGAAAGGGAAAGGGAAAGGGAAAGGGAAAGGGAAAGGGATGGGAGTAAGTTTCCTTGTTTGGATAAGGTTTGGGAGGAAGGAGGGGGAACTGAATCACTGATCCATTTTCCATCCCTCAAAATCGGAGAGACTTGGAGGGAAAATAGAGCTCTACCTTTCCCCTTCCCTTCCTCCCATTTCCTCCTTTCTTTCTCTTTTTTCTCTTTGTATAAACAAAGTGTAAGTTATTAGTGTAAGCAATTAATCTTGTGAATTTGTGATATAAATGATTGTTATGGACTGACTTGACCACAACCAACACTCACGGCACAAACAACAGCAGGACAGCAGCAGTAACACAGTCACAGCAAGAAATAAACCAACAACAGGAAGTAAAATCAGAATAATAAGAACAGTAGGCTATGGACTGGATGATGGATAGAACATTAAACTGCTAGAGATAAAATAAAGGCTGGAAATAGCAAGATAACCCACATTCGAGAGGTGGAGGCTCTCCCTAATCAAGCTTTCGAGTGGCTTGAACACTCCTAAGAAAACAAGTAATCTCTCAATAATATTCAACATATCCTCTTCCTCCTAATACCCTCTATATATAGACAAAGTTATTTTTCTAAGACCTCTCTAGATCCTTCCTTTAACTACTAGTAAAAAATTATTATGGATTGACTAAAATGCCCTCACTCTAATTTTGGTTCTTAACAATGATTTGAATAAAAAATAAATTAAAGTTTAAGTTATTAGATTGAGTTGTTGTCCTTATTTAATTCATTTATATCACAATATTAATCAAATTTGATTGATTCAAAGGTCTTTTTTTTTTTTTGTATTGTAATTATTTGAAGGTTTTGAGATTTGTGATGGTTTGTGATTACAGACAGGATGCATTTACATTAGATATATTTGAGGTGCCACAGGGATCTGGATCCGGTTTTATTTGGGATTCGCAAGGTCACATTGTCACCAATTATCATGTTATTCGTGGTGCTTCTGATCTCAGGTTCGGTTGTTTGATTACCACTCATGCAATGTTGCCCCTAATGTCAGCCTTCTTGCTCTATTTGTACTCGTTTGTTTTGTATTTGTTGGAACTACTTTGTAATGTCATTCTTGCTAAATTCATCCATTTTTAAGAGTTCCAGTTGATTCTTTTTTTTTTTTTTTTCATTTTTGAATCTCAAATGATCCCATATACTTGATAATTTTACTAGACATTTTGTGTCTTTTCTTTAAAGTTTCTGCAAGTTCGTTTAAGTCCTCCAAAAGTAAGACAAAAGGAAGCAAACGGAATACTTGTGAAAGCTGTTTATTCTTGAAGGGATAATTGAAAATTTGAAAGATTACTATTCAATTGTTGCAACAAACAATCTTGTGCTCTGTGTATTTATAGCTATTTAATACTGTGCATTGTAACACTGTGGAGCTATGAAACTTTCTGTATGTCATACTTTGTAGAACACTCAATTTGGTAATGTATACTCTACCTTGACTTCATAACCTTTACCAAGTTTACCCTTTTCTTAATACTATTCTTGTGTTTTTTTACTATTTTACCTTGTAAATGAAGAAAGCTGAAATACCAACGGAATCTTTTATCTAAAGCAGCTAGCATGTTATAACATGTGTCAATTTTCTGTTCATTTAGTACTTAAACGATTATGAAGCTCGCCTCTCAAGTATTTATTTATTGAATGGTAATAATTAATGAAAAGTTGACAACGGTGCCCTTGCCTTCTTTTTACACTTCCATTTCCATCCAAACATTCTTCCTTCTTACCTACCAGTCTACCACCATAATTTTGATGGTGTTTTATGTCTCCCTATCTGAAATAATTTTTGTAAATATACTCCCAAATTGAGAAAGGTGGGAGACGAGGATGACAAACAAGGTAAAATTAATCTACAGATTTTATGCTCACTTTGTGTGTGTGTAATAATATTTCTCCTTTATTGGCATTCGCGGGCATCATGCTGCATGATGTAGGCGCACTTCGAGATCATTTGTCTTTTATAAAGGATTTTTAATCACGCATTGGAGTGTTTCCATATGTTTAATTACCTGATGCTAGGAAGTTGAGGATTTAGCCCATGCGTATCCACTAGATGCATATTTAGTTGTGGCATGACAATAATGCCCACATAGTCCTCCAAATTTGTGTAAGTTTAAAAGTTGTTTTTCATGTGCTATGAGGGTATAGAATTAAAATGATGTTAGTGATATGCAGGGTCACTCTTGCTGATCAATCTACTTTCGAGGCCAAAGTTGTGGGTTTTGACCAAGACAAAGATGTTGCTGTTTTGCACGTTGACGCACCTAATGAAAAACTGAGACCTGTACCTATTGGTAGTTCTGCAGACTTGCTTGTTGGTCAGAATGTCTTTGCTATTGGGAACCCAGTAAGTTGTATGACTTGTTACGCATTCATATCATGATAATTGATAATTGATAATCTGCAGATCTTGCCTTTTCTGCTGCTGAGAATTCCTTTTTCTTGTTGTTGAGAGCTTTTTTAAAAGACTATTTATTTCTGGTTTATTACTATCTTGCAATCATAACCTGCAAGCCATGTGACCATGGTTTCATTACAGATGCCAGTATGCTACAATAGTAACTTAATTGGTGACTTGACCCATTTAAATGAAACATATATAAAAGTTAAGCCAACTATAGTTAAATAACAATGGACTGTTTTTTTTATCAATTTTTCCTTTTATACTTTAGGGTAAGACCGTAAGATCAAGATTTACTGATATTGTGCATTTAAAGCTGATCACTAATTTTGCAATCACTGCTCCAAATAAACTAAAATTTCCCTAATCATTCTCCACCCCTACCATTCCCAAAGATTCCTAAAATAAGCTCATGATGAGCATATCATGACTAAATAGGCAGGGCAAACCTCAGAGTGTTTCTTTCATACGACCATACCTGAAATTATCTAAGCTGATTTATCTATAATGATGTGGTATTGTATATATTATATGTTTCCGTACAAAATGCATTTCTTGTTCACTTATTTATGCAATTCTGATCTTTATGTGCAGTTTGGGCTTGACCATACGCTAACAACAGGTGTTATCAGGTAAAATTATGCTTCATAAAAATTTCTTGGGCTAGGGCTTAGGTGTGAGCAAGGTAGATTAGTGAGTAATGATTTACTTTTCTGGATTAAATTCCAGGTATGGTATAACTCATCTTCATTACTATAATGTTTGAAAAGATACTTTTCGTATACTTATCATACTGCTGTATTGGCTCCTCTAAAGGATTTTTCAAGATGTTGTGAAAAGTTATTCTTTAAAATAATTATGTCCTGTAACATGCATTCTCAAATGTTTACCATGTCGTGTTTTATGAAACATTTTGTTGTTGCATCTGCCTCTCTAGTCCGTTTTTGAAGCTGCTATGTTATCAATATTGTAATTTGCTTTTAAGAAAAAGTGTACAGTTCATTTTTTTCACTTTAAATAAATTCATTAGCCTTCGAGAATTCGAATTTCGAAAGCTAACCAACTAACCAATGTTATTTTGGCTAAGCACTAACCACTTTTGATGTTTCATGTAGTGGGCTCAGGAGGGAAATCAGTTCTGCTGCAACTGGTCGCCCAATTCAAGATGTTATACAGACTGATGCTGCTATCAATCCTGGTAACAGTGGGGGCCCACTTCTAGATAGTAATGGCTATCTTATTGGGATAAACACTGCTATATACTCACCTTCTGGTGCATCCTCCGGTGTTGGGTTTTCAATACCTGTTGATACTGTAAGTTATCATCTATGCCTTTTTCAATTATAGGTATCTGAAAGTTGAGAAAGATGACATATATCTGAATTCTTTGATTTTAGGTTGCTGGCATCGTGGACCAAATTGTGAAATTCGGGAAAGTTACAAGACCAATTTTGGGAATAAAGTTTGCTCCAGATCAATCTGTGGAGCAGCTTGGAGTTAGTGGAGTGCTTGTGCTAGATGCCCCACCAAATGGTCCTGCTGGCAAAGCGGTAAATTTTCTGATATTCCCGAATAGTTGCTTTGGCTGCATTTCGTTTGGGTTACACAAGACAATATCTATCTGCACTAGTACTAGATATTAAAAGGTGTTCCAAAGTAAGCTTATGTGTCACGTGGCACTTGCTTCAAGCATCACTGTTCTCCTCAAGCCTTAATGCATATGTTTTGGATCTCCATTAAAAAAATATAACCATTGTCTAGAATGGGAATCGAACAAATAACCTTTGAAATGAAATGTAAGATCTTAATTATTAACCCACTTTAATATGTTAGTTTAATGTTTGTAAGCATAATATGATAAAGCCTTATAAGTTAATATTGCTAAAAAAAATTTACATCTCAAAAACTTTTGCGATGTTAATTACTAACAAAAAACTATTCTTACATATTCTCCTATCTCAATTCTTTTGATTCTGTTCTCTTCTTGTTCCAAATACTAGTGTATGTTAACCGACCTGAGGCATTGTCTGGCCAGAATACTAGTGTATGTTTAAAAGCCGAAACTTGACTGTCATTGTGCTTAATTTGCTGCAGGGCCTACTGTCCACAAAACGTGATTCCTATGGGCGACTTATACTAGGCGATATCATAACATCAGTCAATGGCAAAAAGGTTACAAATGGTAGTGATTTGTACAGAATTCTTGACACTTGCAAAGTAGGAGATAAGGTATGCCTTCAATTTTGTTGTGTTTGGTTGAACTTTTATCCATGCCAAGCTATCAGGTATTGATTTCGCTTTTCAGGTGATTGTGGAGGTTTTACGAGGTGATCACCAGGAGAAAGTACCTGTTATCCTCGAACCAAAACCAGACGAGTCATAGTGAATCTTAGGATTGCAATGTATAATGTAAATTGGGAAATGTTTGTTGATTTTTCGGGTGGCTATAAGCCCTTATAATAGCTGTATTTATGCTTGGCCCCTGTATAACAGATATTGTCAAAGTTCCATTGTGGAGCATGAATGGAAAATCAATTGGCTTAGTTAAGCAGTTCTTTAGTTCAAAAGCATTTTGTAAAGTTTAAACATTTCCTCTACCTTAAAGCAAATGTCATTACTAAAGCAGAGGAATTTTGTGAAACTAGGCATCAAGAAGTTGATTTTTACATGAATCCGTGCATCACACGAGTTTAACACTAGTTTTATGCTCAAAAAGAGTGAAATACAAATCTATCTATCTATCTTACGTCATTGCTTACATCATCAAGGGACGCATGTCAAATCCTCAATGAAAATCTTCCATCCAAAATTAAATACTCTGTATGACATAATCCTTATTTTTGAAAAACTAAAAAACAAAACTAACTATTACAAGTCTAGAAAATGCCAACTATTACAATAAACTTTGAGTATTGAACTAAAGCCTACCTCCGATTCTTGTTAGATGCAACACTCTACTTTTTATGCATGCCGAGATAAAACTTTAAATATTAATATCTTTAATTACGTGTTTGTAAAAATTATAACTATATATTTAAAAAACTACATGTTGCAACGAATCTAACGAGTACCCGACCGGGTGTCTGCACCTGAGCATCACTCGTCTTGTGGAAAATCAGCTTCTGTCCCCCCCACCAAGGACCTCGGTACTGGGGAACATGTACCCCGTACTAGGGTTGGTGTTCGAAGATGTTTTTAGGCCCCATTTTGCATTTGAATACCTAGTTTTCTAAGTTGTAAAGACATTCATTCTAATCAATCCAAGCTTTAATCGTTTTACTTCAATTTTGGTAATTCCTTTTCACTCGCTTCTTTGAATTTACTCTTTTGATCATGTTTGACCATGTTTTTCATGGATAAAGCTCAAATTTTGCTCAAAGTACATCACATGAATAGTGTAAATTTTTTGACGATTCCAGTTTGCACCTAACTAGTCCGTAACATATTAATTACAACGATTTGACATAAATGTACTTTTATGTTGGTACACATTTGTACCTTTGAATTTGTGTTGTTTGGTTGAAAATAGATTGTAGGGAACTTAAATTCATTCAAAATGAATATATTGGCTAATTGTTTTCAAAAAAAAAAAAATTATTGTAAAAAAAAAAATCACAACCCAACAACCACTTACATTAGTTCATTCAGTCATCAACAGAAGAATAACCTTAGAATCTCCGGCACAGAGATGAAAAGGCAGGAAAGATTCGAGCTTTCACATCTACTTTCTGAATTCATCCTTCATCTTCCAACTGTTCTCTATCACGATCGCAACATCTTTTACAATTTCGGCGCTTCTTGTTTAATCTTCAATTACTAAGGTACAATTATTTGCCATTTGCAAGTTTTTTCCTTTTTTGAGGCAATTTTTTT
The DNA here is from genome assembly GCA_951394345.1 of Salicornia ramosissima. NCBI lineage: Eukaryota > Viridiplantae > Streptophyta > Magnoliopsida > Caryophyllales > Amaranthaceae > Salicornia > Salicornia ramosissima. The sequence continues at coordinate 58,378,762 of OX596235.1, read as the reverse complement.
TTAGTAATTTGGGGTACTCTCATCTCTCAATTCTTAGATCCTTCACTGGTAACAAGGGATTGGATTTATTTCACTGTCGAACTAACTAACTGTGACTAGGTTGGGCGTGGTTTTTGTGGTGCCTTTCCTCCATTAAAACAAGCAGATTTCCTCCATTAACGCAAGCAGAGTTTTTGCGGTAAGATTGTTTTTTCCCGTAAAAACAATTATACAATGAAGTTCATGCTTTGCTGGGTAATTTTATTTTATTGCCAGAAGGAAAATGAATTTCCAATCGAATATTGTTGATAGATTATGTATGTGCTGTTCTGTGCTGTAGACTACAAAAATGGAGGATTTCTTATTGGGCCCAGGGTGGCCGCCCCTTTTGCCCTGGTTCAGGGACGGGCCTGGTATTATGTTATAATTGGGTGAACTTTTGAAAACACCCAGAAAGATTGTTACTGCATTTTCCGAGTTATTTCATGTGTAGCAAAATAACAGTAAAAATCTATGCAATAATTATTTGGGTATAGGTTCAATTTTTGAACTGATTAGTAGTTGTTGTACTGGTAGTTGTAGTAATAAGTAGAAGAAGCAGTAGTCAATGTTACATAGTTGATAGTTCCTAAAGTGCTTGCGAATTGTGATCCGGAAAAAACAAACTAAGTCGGTTTTGGGGTATTTTAGGCCCATTTTAGGCAAACCACAAAGTATAGAAGTGAACAAAAAGGTGAATTATGTAACACTGGCAGTGGTAGTAGTAGTAGTACTTTGAAGGATGCTATGAGATGAAAATTGTAATTAGCTAGTTTCTTGTTATATTGATTGATGAGTTACATTTACATTTAATGCCTGCTTTACTTTTGCAGTGATTGCTCCAAAAAAAAGTTCCTTTAGTTCTATCATTTGTTGCTGAATTGGGCATTTATCATTTGGTCCATGGCAGGCAATGGCCTACCAACATTGGGTCGCGTAAATCTTGCTGATCTTGTAGCCAAAGAAGGGCTTCCTTCTGATTCTTATAAAGTTTCAGTCTCTACTTTATGTCAGTCATTACACCAGTATTCTGCAGCCATTGTTCAACTTCCTGTTGGGGATGGAGCTCTTTTACGGTCTTGTCTGGAATCTGCACGCCTCTACTTTCATCATAGAGCGTCATATCCGTCTGAAGATATGATTCATACCAACGAGTCACGTGATTGGTGCAAAACATCTGGTTATTATGCAGATCCTCAACTCTGGCAGGAAAATTATGATTTTAGACCTGGTTTGACTGCACCTGAATTAGGGGATGGAATTGACTGTTCTCCAGCTGGGTTGGTTGATATATTTGGACTGTTAGGGAAAGCAGCTAGGGACATTCTAGATGCTATAAGCTTTAATTTGAGCCTCCGCAGCTCCCCTTTTACTGAGATTCTTGATAATTTACCTTTGAGAGGTAGAGAAATATCGTCTTCTGTGCTGTCTGTCTGCTGTCAAGCTAGGCCTACGTTCCACGGATCACAACATCATAGCTTGACAAGCCAAGAGGATGGTAGTTTGATAATGTTCTCCGAGCATGAAAATCAAGCGGATAAGAGTTTAATATCTATTGTGAAGTCAGATAAAGCAGGTTTGCATGTAAGAGATTTCCAGGGTCACTGGGTTCTTGTGGATGGAGATCTTGGTCCACAAGAAGCAGTTGTTTATCCTGGACTAGCATTGTATCAGGCAACTGCTGGTTACATTAATCCTGCACTTCATAGAGTTGAGATCAACACTCCTCAGAGTAACATTTATGGTCGATGTTCTGTAACATTTAAACTCATGCCCAAATCAACGACCAATCTAAGTTGTTCAGAAATGAGAGCTGCTGGTCATGGAGTTGAAGCTCAATTCCAGCTTCCGGTACCAATAGACGACTCTATGCAAAGGCCACATCCTACTGATAATCATTTGAATCGACAGAGTGTTCCTAGTTCTAATTTCCCGACCTTGCATGATGGTAAAATTTCTGATTTAATGCTCACTGCTCAGATTGTGGTTTGCATGATTTTCCAGTATAATTTTGTATATATATGTAATGTACAGATTATTTTCATGTGCCATAGTATAAAACTATAAATTCTTATATTCGTAAACAAACAAGTAAAAATATATGATTGATCTTTGTCATCTTTGGTTTATCCCACTCAAAACTATAAATTCTTATACCCCCTGTAGTTGGGATGCTGTGTGTGTGCGGCGCTCGCGCCCCCCTATGTCCTTCCAATATTATCTCTCTTTTTCTCTGGTATTTCAACTTGTGTCTGCGTCTATAAATCATTGTCTGATCTGCTGTGAAAATCATAACTATTTTAGTTAAGGTATAGGATATTAACGGTATGGCTCCTTAATATTTGAGTGTCACATGAGATCGACGTTATTATAAACTGACTTCAATTGTTTGGGGAAATGTGGAATATTATGTGGTTATATCAGCATCTTTATCCATCTTTTCTGTAATGTGACTGCTTTTTTATTGCTTCTTCCTCAAATTTACCTCTTAGAGTCTTAGTGAGCAGTTTATAACAGCAGGTTCTTGGATCGGTGACATGCTGGTACAGGGTCAATGAAACCTTTAATTAAGAGAAGGAAGACCAACTCAAGATGTAAACCATTGCCACCTTCAAAGAGGTTACGCCTTGAGGCACAAAGAGTTCTCAAAGAGAGAGTTCAGGATATTGCAGACAAGAAGGGAATCAAGCTGCGATTCTGTAGCCTCAAGGAGTGTGAGACTCATTTTCATTCACTTGACAGTCCTTGCGCTAATATAAGAATGGAGATTGGGTGGCCACCAGGGGTCCCTTTTGTTCATCCACATGATCTACCTAACAAGGCAAAGATTGGTTTTCTTGAAGCTTATGAACCTGGTTGGACCATAACTCATGACATGGAGTTGAGTCTCATAGATCCCGGGCAGTCTACTCAACACTCTGGTCATTGTAAGTGTATCGAATATCTCAACTTGATGAGTTCATTGCCTGTGAACGTCCTTGATAATGTTTGAAATTTTTTGCAAGTAAAAAAAAATATAATAACAACTCAGTTTGTTTTCTCCATAAATAAGTCTGTGTTTTTATGCTGAATTGAGGCTTGTTTTGTTAGGACCAGTAACAAGTTGTGTATTGCTGGTTTGCCATCTCTCTTCTCGATAAATGACTAAAATGAACCCTTTTGGCTGGCATTCATCATTCCCTTTATGCACGCTAGGAGTGCAATTAATTTCAGTATGATGTCTTTCTAGTCTAGGGAAAAGCACCGTGCAAGCAATATGATTGGATTGTGAGAATTGGCACTTCATAAAAAACCTTGCTTGTTAAGTTACTATAAAACTATCCTAAATTCTCACTGACTCTCAAATTAAGGGGGGCCGTACACTAGGCATTGGTTGCTTTGCCTAGTCTGTTGGAAGTAGTTATTTCGGATGGTGGGATGGCTGCTTAGAGGTCTCATGTTGTAAGACAGTCCCTTCTGGACTCTGGGAATTTGTCTTGAAAGAGAATGCATACGTTCATTACGTTGCCTGTTCAACTTTGAGCACTTCTAGGCTGTATAGTTTCATAGTACTGGTATGTGTCCTTTGTTGGGAATTTTCTTATATGTGAAGGAAGAATGCGCCATATTCAATTAATAGGATGGTGACAAGCATATACGGGTAGTAGGCTACTTTACTGTCATATGATTTACTGGTAGAAGGAACCTCACTTGGCTTATGTGCAGATCGCCCTTTCCTCTGGTCGTACGCCTTTATCCTTGGGGCCCAACAACTAGTATTAGAGTCCGCCTAATCGCCTATAGGAAAGAATGTAATCACGATGAACCTCATTTATAGATTAGCTTTTAACACACCCGTGTAAAGTTGATGGAAACTCAATGGCATGGATGCAAGTCTTTTGTGGTATATGTACAGTCTTTGAAGGATTGGTGATCCTGATTGATGCATTAATTATGATGTGGTAGCCATGTTGATAGGCTCTTTGGAAAGTTATCTGAGGTGTTGAGTAGTGTAATTGACTTGAGGGCAGCACAGATGAGGGATAGCTAAGTTGAAGAACAACCATGTCAAGGAGGAGATTGTTGGGGATTTCCCATTTGTGTAAAGGAGAATATCATGAATTGGATGTTAAATGAGTCTTGGTTGTACATGAATCAATTTGATGTCAATGTCAAGTTCAATCTCACCCTTGCTTATTTAGGTCTTGTTCTTCTGGATTGAATTAATCTAAACTGAACTGAACTAAACAAATCAAAATCCTAGACCCATCAGTAGCTGAGTCAATGTTTCCGAGTCCGGAAGAACAGGGCCTAATGACAATGAAATCTGAACAAGATTTCCTGGTTATTTATCAATGAAAACATTCTTTTTCATTGTGTTCTACTAAGACTTTTTTTAGGGCTTCATTCATGTGTAAAATACTAAACCTTGTCTTGAGGTGAGCTATGGCTGCCTTTATGACATTGAAAAATTCTGGAACATTTTAAGGTTGTTGGTTTAAATTAAAGAGTACTTGTATATTTTGCAGGAAACATAAAATGATTGTCTGGTTTGGTCATAGTTTGCCTATGATGATGATCTGGTCGCTGATCTTTTTGGCCGCCGGTGAGTTCCTGTTCTGCATCTTTTTTGAATCTCTGGTACACTGTAGTGACCACTTGTAATTCCTTTTCAGAAACTGAATGCAGTATTCCTCACAATTGGGTGGCCTTGAGGTTCACGGGGTGTTCCGTTCTCTAGGCATGTAATGGCAAACTTCAAACCCGAGCAGATGTCAATAAAAAAAAAACTCTCATCGAAGTTAAGAAATGGAGGAAGTTGGTTATTGCTATCTTTCTCTTTTTTTTTGATACAGTACATATGATGTACTGATGATGCCCTTTCTCATAAATTTATTTGGTCTCACTTGGTATCAAAATGTCAGTTATAGTTGAATGTAAGCTGTAGTTGTGTATTGAATAATTTAGAAGCTATATTGGAGAACATTTTGTACTGAGTAAATTCTTAACTAGTAATATATTGTGTGTGTATTTTGAATACCATTCTTAATCATCATATCTTTTGACGAATGCACCTAATATCATTCTATTACAAGTTGAAATCTTTAAGGAACATCAAAGCAGACCTTTTAGGTTACTCCTTCCATTTCAATTTGTTGGTTACATTTCAATTTTTTTTTTGAGGGGGAAAATCAAAGTAAAACTTGCAAATTGAAACAGATGGAATATAGTCATCAGTCTCCATTTTTCTTATTGAAGATGTTCAGGAAATGATTTTTTTATAAGGAAAGGAAAACCGGTCAGTAACTTTCATAGGACTAGCGACAAATGTTTAGGAAATGAAAATGATACTCCGTATTGCTTTAGGGAATTTTTATTCTTTTGTTGATTATTATTTTTTTTTTTTTCAAATTTAATGTGACACTAGATTATTTATAAAATAAAAAACTGTAGAAAATGAATTCTGAAACAATTTGGAACTGGAGGTTTTGAACAGATGATCACGTCAAAACTTCAAAAAGTGCTTGAAAAAATTAAATCATTACCCTTTCATTTCTATCATCAACAAAATTTCATCAGTAGTTAAAAATGTTCTTGACAATCATGAAATGTGACAAAACTGTGACCTTGTTCTTCTTGTACTACAGTTAAGGACATTCTCTTGAGAGAAGACATTTCCAACTTCAAAACATCCTATCTTTACCAAAATTTCTATACACAAAAAAAGCTATTACATAATGGAGAAATACACCCGAAAACCTAAACTTACTCAGTCTGTCATTACAGTAAATGGCATTCACAAATCCAGTAGATTTTCAGCTCTCCATATTTGAGATTTTGAGCTGGAATAGGTGTGAACTGAAAAGGGGAAAAAAACATAGGACTACAAAATTTTTCCAAGAGGCCTCAGCTCTTTGGGCAAGCCATCAAAATTTCCAGCACTAATATCTGATTGATAAAACGGGCTTTTCCGATCTTGCCAAAGCAAACTTTCTGCTACGTGCTCCTTACTGGGAGTCAGCATGACAAAATTCGGATCAGCCCGTTCATAGCTGTAAAAACACCAAGGTTCAGTCAGTAATTTCAGAATATGAATTCTTACTAAGCTCTGAAAGTACAGTAGAAGTTCAGGCAACACCACTTTCACTAAACAAGTTAAACTTATTAAGGGGTTCTTTGGTTCAAAAGATTGGAATGGAATGGTATGGAGATAGCAACCCCAAGGGTATGGATTGATAATCCATTGTTTTTTAAAAGTTGTTTGGTTCATCAAAGGTATGGATTTTGATAGTATTAATGACGAGGTATGGAATTTCAATCTTTAGGGGGATGGTGGGTATGAGATTGAAGGGGATGAGAATCCATTGGGTATGACATTCCATACCAAATAACCCCAAACAACTTTCACATCATTAATAGTATCATACCCATACCACTCCATTGTAAAAGCTTCAACCAAACATCCCATAAGATACAGGGGCCGATGCTTGGCCGGCGTCAGGTGCACGACCGCTCAGGGCCTCATCGATCAATGGGTCCCAAGTTACTATATTTATACGTTTTCTTTCTGAAATATAAACAAGAAATTTGTATAGACTATTAGTTAGGGCTATAGGCTTCTATTCAAGAGGTCTAGGGTTCGAATCTAGGTATAGTTGTTTTTGGCAATTTTTTTTTACTACCTTCCAAATTCCATGTTCGATATTAATGCTTGTTAGTTTTCAAATTACATTAATTTTGTGTTAGTCTGCCAAAACTATAATAATGTTGTGTTAGTCTTCCAAAACTAAAATAATGTTGTGTTAGTCTTCAATAATTACATTAATTTATAATAATAATTAATTAGTGTCTATAATTTAAATTTTATTTATATTTTTTCACAACTATTTTTAGGTGATATTGTATATATATGTACTAGTTAATCCCCGTGCGATGCACCGTTTAAATTTTTTATAACATGTGAGAGCAAATAAGATGATAATTAATTAATTAAATATTGAATTTGCATGAATACAAAGTATATTAAGTATTCTTTTTTTTTTTTTTTTAATAAAAAAAGGCATTTTATAAAAACCCACATTGTTTTATTATATTGAAATTTTTTTAAAAAAATATTCACCACAATGCAAATTAAAATAGTTTGGTGTGAAATTAAAATAACGTTGTCTCTCGTCTCAGTATAGCATAGTAAAATTCAATTGTTTTACATTCTGTAAATAACTAAATATTCTAATAATAGTTTGAACTCTAAAACCTTAGATTCGTATTTAATTAATAAAATTCCGTAAAAAATAGTATGTATACTATAAGTGGATTATATCGATCAAATTAGTCCTTTGGTCTGTATTTAAACATTTGATTTTTATGAAAATCACTATTATGAATAAATAGTTAGTGCGTGTTTAGATTTTTTCCCCTTCAAATTAAGATTGCTTTATACCATCCTTAATGCTATAAAATCAATTTTGACCTTTTTTTAAAAAAATGCACTCCATTTTATCAACAAAAAAAATAATTGAGTTTTACTCTTTTTTTTTTTTATGATATACCTACTCCTTTTTCACTTCATGAGAAATACAAGAAGTGCATTTATTAATGTCCTTTTTGTTTTTTTTTTTTGTTAGGAGGGAAAATTCAAAATTGGTAGTAGTTTGGGAGGGAAAGGGGATATATTTTAGTGGTAAGAGTTTTAGTAATGAATAATAGATAATAGATAATAGATAGATAATAGATAGATAGAGAGATAATAGATAATAGATAGATGGGCCCGTCTTCAATAAAATGTACATTGCCCAACAAAATCGTAATGCCGGCCCTGATAATCATTTTTGGAAAAAAAAAGTGACTTAAGGGTCTCATTTTTATGAATTCGAACAGGGCCCCTAAAATCCTAGCCCCGGCCCTGCTAAAATACTTCAGGTAACCTTTGCCAAAATGCAAGGGAATGACAAGATGCCAGTTATTGCAACAATGAGTTGGTACTCTTAATAGAAAGGTGCAAGAAATTTCCAAGCACAATGATGACAATGTGAATATATAATATACCTGGCTTCTCTAAGATTTTCCACCCGAAGGCCAAACCCAAAAGATGTATCTCCAACAGTATGGTCCCTGGTTGCTGCAGAACCAATGAGGTCATATTAGACACAATAAGCAACTTGTCATTCTAGGGCCCTAAGCATCACCAGAATATAGCATTCTAATTCGAAAAAAAGGCAAAGTATAAAAAGAAAATTTGGTGACATGCAGAAGAACCAACTTCGCTGGACATGAAAATGTATAACCACTACCAAGAATATAGCATTCTAATTCGAAAAAAAGGGGAAGTATGAAAAAGAAAATTTGGTGACATGCAGAAGAACCAACTTTGCTAGACATGAAAATATATAACTACTACCAAGACCCATGAATTTCTAGAATTCTAATTCCTTTTTCTTCTAACACAATGAGGAACTCATACAAATTTACTTCTCAAATTGGCTACATTAAACACTGTTATAAATTTGAATTTGTCAGTCGACCTAGGATAACTAGTAAACTACTGCATATTTAATTACCTGATCTAAAGAGTCCTTAAAGATCCAAATAGTACTCCATCCGCTTCTTAATGTCATTCCCATATTCCATTTTGGGTGTTTCAAAAAGTTGTATGAAATATTTCTATTTTTGCCTATACAATTATTTGCTAAAATACCCTTGGTTGTATTAATTATTGTGCCAACTTCAACTCTTTTATTCAATTTTTAAAACCATAGAAACATTGGAATATGAATTTATATTGATTTCCAATGTCATTTAATGCTCCAGCCTTTTTTTTTTAAATATTGTGTTCCCGAGGCTAAATTTACACATAAAACTAGTACTACAAGCTCTTCATTTACTATTGCCTTGAGAGCATCCACAATGGTTTACTAGAAAGACTAGCTTGCAAATAAATAAACTTTCAAGTTACAAGCTCAACCATTGTGGGATAAAAGAGAATATAGCTTTGTTAAGCTACAAAATTTTGGGCCCGACTTTATTTTTATATTTTTCCATTATGACATTAATTATAAAGCTACCAGGTTTGTAGCACGTTACGGTAGATAGTTGTAGCTTGTAAATGAAGTAGCTCAAAAAAGTAATATGGCAAACAAAGTTATAAGGTTTGTAGCTTACCATTGTGGATGCTCTAACCCTCACAAAAAATACCAATAGGGAATAACATTAAGAAACGGAAGCACTCAGAAAAGAAACTCAAATATAACCCGCTTGAGTTGAACCCATTCTATATACTAAGGGTAAAGGACTCAGATTTTCTACAACTTGTAAATTTGTAATGACTTACTAGGCTAATTGACCAAACTTTCGAATATGACACAAATCATATACCCACATGATCCAAAACCAAATGCTCTGAGAAGAGGAAACTGTAATAGCGCACGCACGCACATATGTAAGAGATCTATCATTAAAAGGTACCTGAAATACTAAAAGTAAAAGCAGGTTTCCACCATGACTTGAATGCCAGCGCCAAAGTAGAACCTAGAGGCCCTGCCTTCCCCTGCATGGTAGACACATTATACAAGCATAGAGCCATGTATTTATGTAAAAACCGTGAGTATAAAAGATTTAAATTGTTTTTTTTTTCAATCAAAAGAATTATTTGAGTTTAAAAATGTACCTTCAACAAGAAATTTTTGTTTGCTTGCCAAGACGCTGCTATTTGAAATGCAGCATCCGGAGATTTGTCAGATGTGTTGTTATCTTCCAAACTGCAAGAGAAATAAAAAGAGATTAAGAACTTGTATCTAATAACAAAATCCAAAAAGAACTGTTCACGGAACTCCAAAATAGTTACACAGGTTACCTAGTTTTAAGCTCAAGACCAATCTCAAGATAATTTGTAATTCCGATTATTTCATTTTCTTCGAATGGATTATTTACCTGCTCAATTGAGGCACTACAAAGCTTAGTGCATAAATTAAAAGATAATTTTAAAAAATACGGGCTCAGAAAAATGCCCCAGAGAAGATGGCACCCTGGATAAGCTGGATGAAGCACACCTTTCTTTGAACAACAACATGTTGGTAGAACGAGGCAACAAACTGAAATAAAAATATCATAATAAGTCATTAGGAATACCATAAAACTTAAAAGAAGTCATGAATCACTAGCAGTCTGAATCATGTAAGAATAACGGAAGCATAGACCAAAAACCTTGGTTTAGATTATCAAATACTTCTTATAGTTCAATATAACAAGAAAATGAAATTTGGCCACAAAAAATCTAGAAGATTGTAGCTTCCATTCCGAGGACCATTTTCCTGTTATATAAATCAAAAGACCTAAACACTAGAGATTCTTTTCAGCTGATGTCTGGGGAAAGGTCCTGAGCTCAATGCATATATAGAGGCAGGCTGATTCTTTTGGCGGTGAATCAAGGCATGGTAGCAGATTGTGCAGGAAGTTGAGTGCTAGGGCTAAACTGCATTTAATGAAGTCTTATAAATCTGTGTATTAATTACAGCTTTGTAGAAATGGTTGTATTTTTAAGAAGCTAATTCCCAGTGTATTAATTCCTTTATTGCTCTTCTTATTCTGTAATGCAGATAAAAAGTTCAGAATTACCCTTCCCTTCCTAGAAAGAGGGGAGTCTGAATACCCCGATGCTTTATCAGGCTTTTGTGTTTGAGAGTATTAGAGGTTTGTACTTCATTTGCTCTGGTTAATAAAATTCATCTATTATTGGCCAAATAAAAAAGCATATGCATAATATAAGATAAAACCTATTTGCAGGTAAAACATAACCCCTTTGCTGAAGTGAGAAAACAAGAAGCAATTCTGAGGCTTCTAAGAAATGCAGAAAAGGACAAAAAAAAGATATGATCACCCTGATGATAAATTGATAGAACTTTTGATACCTGAGAACTATTTGCAAGTTCAAGACCAAAGTTAAAAGAAGGGCTTAATGGGCTGCCTGACCCCAATCCATAGCCAAGTGCAAAGCTCCAGTTCTTTAGATTTCTAAATTTTGAATCATCTTCTGTTCTATCTGATTATAATATACACATGCTACTCATCAATAATTTTTTATTAATCAGCTTGTCAGTATTTCATAATTGGGATAAAAACTGAACCAAACCAAAGTTACTGACATTCAATTAAGCATAATGAAACTGATGATGTACTAAAATGGCATTTAAACATCTATGTATATAACAGCCTAAACAGACTGAAAACCAAGATTCTTGGCAAATCAGCAAATAATATGCTCATGCATGTTAGGCACTATGTTATGTACAAACCCAGTGGTTAAAGAATCAAAACTTCCCACACATTACAAAAATTTAGCGGATTTTCCACGGGGCACCCTTAAGGTTTCCAAAAATTCACAAGGTACCCCCTAAACCCATTGTTACAAGAATTTCTAAATATCCCGAAGCAAATGTACCTAATACCCTTTTACGACTAAAAAATGTTAGTTATTCAATGTTATTTTAATGTTTTCAAATAAGAAGAGACATCGAAATGAGGGTATAAGGGAGAAAGAATACAACATGATTACAAATAATTGAAAAAAATTTCAATGTTTATTAGCTATAAAAGGGTAAGTTGTACAACTTCTTAAAACCTAAAGGGTACATGGTGAATTCCTAAAACCCATATTAAATTTCATTTATTTCCTATCTCCCTAATGTACTCAGTTATAACATTTCTTTGCTAACTCAGTCACTTATCTTCCTCAAGAAACTAGTCATACTGCGTATCTATAGTGTCCCTCTGAAATCCCTATAATTATTTTGTTGGGAGACCAAAAACATATACAACATTATCATTAACTAGTCGATAATCCATAGCAGATAACTCTCGAAATCACTGCTAATACAATCTCAATAACAAGCTTACAACATCACGGTGGGATATTATAATAATCCTATACTCTTTCCATCTCTATTTAGTTACTGTATTTGCTTTATGAAGGATAGAGTTTATAATTTTGACTAACTAGCTAAACCTTTTTATAAATAAAAATATACTCGTGTACTCGTGTCTGATCATGTTGTCTTCTTCTTAATGTATAGATTCATACTATCAAATTTTTATATAACTTACCATTTTATAGCTAATTAACGTCAAAAGTACGTCTTCGAGACCGTACAAAGCAGATGTTGCAAAGAAATAGAGATATATAGATTAGCCTAGATAGTGTTGTATACTTGCATCTCTTATATGGAAGTATACTAAGTCTAAATTTGGCCCTTCAATCTCTGATAATCAAGGCACTCTTAAGAATAGATCTATAAAAAAAAAAGATTAAATAATGCAAAAATGGATTTGCAAGAAATTTCATATTATAAGAACCTCAGCACTTCTGCAACATCGCAAGCTGCAATCACAAATCCACAGCTTGCCTCATTCAGAAACACTAGCATGGAGTTGAACCTCAAACCCTAGCGTTTTTATTTTCACCAAAAATCTACAATTTATTCTCTTGCCCCCACAATCTGAATATGTCTTAACTCTTAAGCCCAATGCCAAAAAAAGCCTTCTCCTTCAGTCTGTATTTTATAAATAAGACTAGTTTATACAGTATCTCTAACTGGTTAGATTGATGAAATTAGGATCAGCCAACATCGTACACACATTCAAAAGCCAGCTCTAAATCCATAACAAAAGATCAAAAGAAATTATTTATTAAAAAAAACCAGAGGTTTACTTGCACTGTTTAAGACTAAAATTGGCTATGTAAATTACACAGATGATTGTGAAAAGGATGTTTGAAGCAACAAAAATGTATAAACTGTAAAAGTCCAAGCTCAAACATAAAGATTAAAATAAAAATGTATAAACTGTGACAGTAATTGATTGTGTCTCGCAAGATTGAGACCTATATGATACTTACCTAGTGGTTCATATTGCAGACCAGCAGTAAGTCTACCCATCTTGCTGACCAACCAAGCACTTCTAGGAAAATTATCAGATTCTGCAGAGAAAGGCATAATGGAGTGGCTAAGTGAATTTATGTAATTGAAAGCAAATATGGAGGGAAAATAAAAGGGAATGGGAGCGAATGAAAAGTTAACATTTCTCCGTTAACCAACTGTTAGTTTTTTAAAAAAGAAAAAAAAAAAAGCTTACATGGTGTGTATTTTGAAAAAGTGATACAGTACTTATTTGATGATTATTTCCAATTTTTCCTAAATTGAATTGATGAGCTACAAACCATAGTGAATTAATTGGCAATTTGACATTGTAGGTCATGTACAAGCAAAAGGCAAAATTGTTAGTCCAAATGAAAGATTTTTGACCCATCAGTGACTCTAATTCAACAAATTAATTGCCAAAGTACACATACTAGGGAAAGGCGTAACGGTCAACCCTAATGAAAGATTTCCTGAGCCATATCTCAATCCCATCACGCCATAATCATCCGCTGAAATCCTGCACAAGCACCAAGTTCTTACAAAGCATATAATAAATATAATTTCAAAGCCAAATCCTATCCTGCTACATACCTTCTCTTTGATATTAGCGGGATGATTCCAAAAGCCCCGACTCCATATTTAGGATAATATGCACATGACCGTATCCGTAAAACCCTAAATTGTATCACATATTCCATTGATAAATTAATATTCTAGAACGTCCCAAAGAATTTGCCAACTTTGTATTGAAAAATATAAGAAATAACAAAAACAGTATACATGTAATGTTTTCCTATCTACTAGTAGTTGTGGTTTAGAAGAATAGATTGACATTAAATTAACCATAAATGACCATATTGTTACACAATCAAAAAGGAATGCGCAACAAGTTCTGAAGGAGAAAAAATGCTTTAAATTAAAATTTAGCAAAAATGGTGTTCCTTACGGATCTGTGTTTGCAACAAATATGTCAGCAAATGTATGAGGATCATCAACGTCACTGTTTGCAAGAGGAAGAAGCAAAAATAATCAGGTACCTTCCTTTTGTTATAAAAAATAGCATCACATACAACAAAAATGGGTCATCACAGTAGAGATATTATACCTTTGCCAGCGGAACTGCGCATTACATCCAACATTTCCCCGAGACTTGTGATCCAGAGGACCACAAACCTATTGATAGTTAAGAAATTAACTATTATAGCTTCCCTTTTGACAACTCTAGAATTAATATCCAAAAAGTAGCTCAAAAGAACAGCAATCAACTCTAGATAAAAAGTCAGCCTCTATTTTTAAGCCAATATATACTACAAAAGTTGATAAAACAACCATAGATGTTAATATTTGATCAAATAATCTAGGAAGACACAAGAAAACAATCCATGAGAATAGACATTACAGATTTACAGCTGATAATTATCGTTGACCCTTTTCCATAAACTGAATCAAGTTTCACATCAATCACATGTTGGAAGCTATTCTGAATTTCCGATATAATCAGATTACTCTGAATCACCACAAAGCACATTTAGAGCAACAGGCATTCCCAAGCAAGATGAACCCCAATGATCATCACAATCTTCAATGTTACAAATCCAAAATTGGCAGTTTTAATCAATACAAAGAAAGACAGTATAGAATTCAGAATTGTGCTCTCTACTTGAAAATAATCCACATATACAATTATTCATATAATATACCACTACTTTTTTCAAATAGAAAAATTGTGCCTTAACTTTAACAAAACTGGAATGATAGGAAATAATAAAATAAACAATAATTGTAACCACCATCTTTTGAAGTGATTGCACAACTTACACTATTTATCAGAAGGATACAGTTGCAATTAAATCTACATGAGGGTCATCCAAGGGCTTTAGTAAGATTCTTGTGCTATATTGCCTCGCTTCATCAAAGTAATCTTCAAACAAACATTTCAAAGCAAGCTTTCCAAATAACAAATCATAGGAGGATTCCAACATCCTGCAACATGATAAAGGAAAAAACTAAAAACTCAATTAAATCCAATTTAAGCAATTAAAATGTTGACTCATAAAAACGATCCACATAAATCATAGTAGCATATGCATTCACTCTCCATGTCAGGACCTATAATGCACGAAAACTCTAATAAAATTTACCATTTCAAACTTTGAAATTTATAAAACTTAAACTCTGGGAAACTCTCATGAATCAGTACAACCCCCATTACTTGCATAGTATAAAATAAACAAAAGAACCCTAGAATTATAGCAGGAAATTTTCTTGCCTCATGATTTCATAATTCTTAGACACAAAAAAATAAGGGATTTTCTAAGGTATGCCCCTGAGGTATTGGGTTTTCCAAGCTGTGCCCATGCCTTTCTAAACTTCTAAAGTATACCCCCAAGCTACTAATCATTTAATATACAATACCCTTAGTAAAGTGGTATTAACTTCTTTGGTTAACTATGGTTAGCATTAAAGGCAAAAAAATAAAAAAATAAAAACCTAAAGAGAAACTAAAACACTTTGTCCTCAAAACTCTTCAACTTACTCTGATCACTTCCTCCACGTTCCATTTTTTTCATCTTACTCTGTTCTCTTTCACTCACCTTCTCTCAAAACTATCTCTCAAAACATTCTGCAGAATTACATTCATTTGAGCAAAGGATTTCTGGGTTTATCATAAATGAAGGGTCGTGGGTATTGGCGGATTTTCGTCCATTTGTGCAAAGGTTTCAAGGATTCTCGAAAACGAAAGCTTCTGGGTTTTCGTCCATTTGAGGTGCGGATGTTTTCTTGATTTAGGGTCGAATTTTCGTCTTTTTTGTTGCTGAATTTCGCATAAGATTGATGTGGATGTGTTTGCATTATGTTTTATTGATTTAGGGTTTATTTATTGGTTTAATGTGAACTGTAAACTGTAAATTGAAATAGTTTCTGAAATGATAGAGTTTATATGTTGTTTTAATGTATAATTGTATTTCATATATTTTATGGGTTTTTGTTTTCTTGTTTTCTGTCATTTTTGTACTTATGGGTTATTTGCATTTTGTGTTGCACAGATTTGTATTTTTTTTTTTTTTGAAATGGGTTCTAGAGTGTTGAAGTTGCATAGTAGTAATGGTGAGGGTGATTTTGTGGTTGAAATGCTTATTGATGATATTGATGAGTGTTTAATGATTGATGTGTTAAATGACATGTATGATGAGTTTGAGAAGAGAGGGTATGAACTCCCCACTTACCCAGCATTGTCATATTATTCAAATGAGAAGAGTGTTGATCTCACTGATGATGGAACTTTGATGAGGATGTTTGATGTTATTGAGAGTAGGGAGATTGATGTTTGGATTGCATCTTTGGAGGAGCCCAATTTTATTTGGAACTTGGCTAAGATGACCAAATCACAAGCTGCCCAAAACAAATCACAAGCTGCCTAAAACAAATTGACAAGTCCTACCAAACCCAACAAAGTGAGACCAGACAAACTCTAAGCAAGAAGACCTCTTAAAAGCCCAATTGGTAGCCCAAGAAGAAGCCCAAGGACCATGGAATTAAAACTCGGCCGTTCCGTTACGTAACGGCCGTTCTGTAACCTGTTTCTGAGTTGCCGATACGCGAAATGCCGTTATAACACTGAGAGTTGGAATTCACACAAAAATCGCCGCGAAGGCGTTCCGTAACGGTAAAACGCCCGTTCCATAACGCGTTTTTGCAAGAAATGCCCGTTTTTTTTTATAAAAAAAATAAATATTAAAGAAGAAAAGGCTAAGAGAAGCCATACTTGTACTTTGCAATAGTTAAATTTTTAATAAATAAGCTGGATTATTAATAAATTTTAATAATAATAACTAATAATATTTTTTTAACATAATGTGATACAAAAACAAATAAGAATGAATGAAGATTGATAAAGCTTAATATTGAGCTTATGTGAATTTTTTGATAAAATTCACGCCGCGATAGCCACGAAACGTTCTTTTTTGCCGTTACAAGCGATTCCCGCGACAACGCAACCGTTTCCGCGAACGTGACCGCAACCGCTATTTTTTTCCATGCCAAGGACCATGGAAAAAAATAGCGGTCGCGGTCACGTTCGCGGAAACGGTCGCGTTGTCGCGGGAATCGCTTGTAACGGCAAAAAAGAACGTTTCGCGGCTGGCGCGTCTTGAATTTTATCAAAAAAATCACATAAGCTCAATATTAAGCTTTTTCAATCTTCATTCATTCTTATTTGTTTTCGTATTACATTATGTAAAAAAAAATAGTATTAGTTATTATTACTAAATTTAAATAATAATCCAGCTTATTTATTAAAAATTTAACTATTGCAAAGTACAAGTATGGCTTCTCTTAGCCTTTTCTTCTTTAATATTTATTTTATTTTATAAAAAACGGGCAATTCTAGCAAAAATGGGTTATAGAACGGGCGTTTTACCGTTACGGAACGCCATCGCGGCGATTTTTGTGTGAATTCCAACTCTCAGTGTTATAACGGCATTTCGCGTATCGGCAACTCAGAAACAGGTTACAAAACGACCGTTACGTAACGGAACGGCCGAGTTTTAATTCCATGCCAAGGACTGCCCAAGATGTCATTCTTATTGAGTCTGAACCCATAGTTACCCCATCCCCTATTTCATTTGAACCCTTTTCAAGTGGGCATGTTAATTCACAACCTACAGCCCAACCTAAGCCCAAACCCCCTAAGCCAGTGAACCCAGCCCAAACCAAATCAATTGCTCACCCCACCCAAACCAAACCCTCTAAGGCAAAACCACCCACACCACAGCCCTCTGCCACATTTTCTAACCCTGTCCTTAGCCCAAGAAGAAGTCCCAGATTTGAATCCCCTACTTCACCTCCAAAAAATATCAATCTTCCAAATGACCAGCCATCTGACCAAGCTCCTACAAATACAAATCTTGTGAAACCTAATCCTTTCCCCCATGGTAAGAAAATGTTCAAATCAACTTTGAAGTTTAAAGGCTTATGGACACCTCCTGCCCAAAATACACCAACATCCCCTGTTGACAATTCCATTGAGCATGTGCAAAGACCTAGGAGAAGAACTAGGGCACTTGGTGAGTCTGACCAGGGTGAGGAACATGCCATTCAGGTGACCCAAATTGAAAGTGAAAGTGACAGTGACAGTGAGTCTGACCAGGGTGAGGAACATGTCTTGAGGGATTACTGCATTCAAGAAGGATTTGCCTTAATGGTCAACAAGGCTGATAATAGGAGATACACAGTTGAATGTGCTGACCAGAGATGCTCATGGAGGATACATGCTGCTCAATTGGTTGATGGACACACATGAGCTATAAAAAAACTGAAAAAGGGGCATCAATGTGATTTGAATCTTGTGAATAATCCTATGTGCAATTGTGACTGGGCTGCAAGCAAGTTACTTGAGGATATAAGAGCTAACCCTGACATTAAGGGGAGTGCTATCAATGCTCTGTTATGGGAAAGATATGGACTGACCATGTGCACTAGCACTATCTATAGGATGAAGGGGATTGCCAATAAGATCATCCAAGGAGGTCATGATGAATTTTACATTCACCTACCTCAGTATTGTGAGCTTCTAAAAGCTTCTAATCCTGGATCTGCAACATTTTGTGGATGGATTGATATTCTAGGACCTGAGAGGACCTTGCAATTTGCTTCTATTTTTATCAGTTTTGCAGCACAATTTAGGGGAGTCATTGCTGGTTGTAGGGGTTTAGTGGGTGTGAATGGATGTCATCTGAAGGGCAACTGTGGTGGAGTGTTGTTGTCAGCAGTTTCCTTAGATGGAAACAATGAGATTTTCCCTGTTGCAGTTGCCGTTGTAGATTCTGAGAACAAAACCAGCTGGATTTGGTTTTTCCACCACTTGAAAGAGCTGCTAACAACTGATGGCAGACAAGATTGGAAGGTGATGTCTTGTGCTTCAATTACTTTCATTTGTTTCTTCATACCTCATAACACACTAACTTTGTTATATTGTTGCAGGGTGTTGATCCATCATTGGATCAAATATGGCCAAAAGTTCCTAGAAAGTATTGTGCAAGACATCTGTGCAAAAATTTCAAGAAGGACTACCCAGGATTACTTATGCACAAGCTATTCTGGGGTGTCACAAATGCTTATTCAGCATACTCCTTCAGGAAAGTATTGAAGCAAGTGCAACAACATGGAGGGCTTGGAGCTGTCAAATGGTTCAAAGATATTGGACCACTTGAAAGATGGACAAGATGGAGATTTGATCCCACTCTCTACAATGATGAAAATACAAACAACTTCGAAGAAAGCTTCAACAGCACAATTGGAGTTGATAGGACTTACCCTGTCATGACACTATTAGAAGGTAATGTTATATGTTATTAGATTCTGATTTTTGTAATTTAATTAGTTACATGCATTGTAAATGACAAATCAATGGTGGTGCAGGAGTTAGAAGGATTGCAATGGTTAGACATGCAATCAGACAATCACTCTCAAAGCAATGGCAAGATGAGGGCATCTGTCCCAACATCAGGCAAAGGTTGAGGGTGCTCACAAAAGATTCAAGGACTTGTCATCCTTACCCATCAGGTAGGGGAAACTTTGAAATCCATGATGGCAGAGCTAGACTTCCTGTTTCAACAACTGCAAAGACTTGTGCATGTGGATTGTGGCAAATTAGTGCAAAGACTTCCTGCTTCACCAATTTAATTGAGCTTATGATTAATGGAACTTGTGATGGACATGTTGACCCTACTACTACCCAGAAGTCCAACAAGCAGAAGTCCAACAAGAAGAAGTCCAAGAAGATAGTGGCACAAGCAAGTCAGGCATCTGAGCATGATGCAGAACACCTTGTTGACTCATTTGATGCTAAGAGTCGGATTTCTTCAATGATTGAATCTCAACCAACATTGAGCCAAATCAACATCAATCAAGCATCAACAAGCTCATCTGCTTTAGGGCTCACTAAGCCATGAATTTAGGGCATTTTCTTAGCAAGACATCATTTTGTGGAAACTTCATTGTCTAAACTTTGTCTAAACATATGTTTTAGGTTGTATGTTTTTTGGATGTATGTTTTTGGATGGGTTTTATGAAACCTTTTGGATTAGGTGATTTAGGCACTTGTTAGTACAAATGCTTTTGAATTGGGTCTTATGAAACCTTTTGCTACTAATTAATGACAATGAATTATGCATTACTTTATATCATTGTTATCCTTGATTTACTTCAGTTGATATAGTTTAATTATAAGCAAAATAATTAAGCAAAAATAAATCAACTTAACCAAATTATACCAAAATATTCATTGCATAAATTGCATTTGGGTTACATAAAGCATTACATCTACACAACTATTGATAACAACTTAAACCCCAATTCTTGAAATACAAACCCTAAAATTATACTACAGGAAACAACTTCACCAAATTGAAATCCTAAAATCATAGTAATTGATTACAATTTCAGAATAAAAACTAGCAAAACAAACCCTAAAATCAAAATTTTGTTAAAATCCCTTTGTGAAAGAGCCAATTCGCCCATCTTCTCTTTCACCGCAGCTAGTTGAAGCTTAAATTCCATCGAATTGCCACCAATATCTTCATTCTGTGCACCACCAGTCCACACCATACTACTAGGACCCACCCAGTCGAAAAATTTGCAGCTCTCACACTTCCAATAGGCCTTTCTAGGGTTCAAATTTGAATGAGAGACATGTAATTTGCAATCCAAAGAAGGGTTGCATTTGCACTTGGGACTGACGAAGTCCCACTTACAGTTGGAGATAGAAGATGAACGAGAAGATGATGCTGAGTAGTTGCTCATTTCAAATGAAGAGAAAAAAGGAAGAAGATGAAGATGATGAAGAGAACAGAGAGAGGAGGAAGAAGATGAAGAGAATAGAGAGGAGGAAGAAGATGAACAAGGAAAATGAAAAAAAAATGAAAAACACGACCTTAAATAAGCCATGACCCACGAAATGAGGGGTGAAGTAAACATTAGTTAAGAAATTAACCCAATGTGGTATTGTATATTAAATGATTAGTAGCTTGGGGGTATACTTTAGAAGTTTAGAAAGGCATGGGCACAGCTTGGAAAACCCAAGACCTCAGGGGCATACCTTAAAAAAATCCCAAAAAATAATTAAGGTTCCTGGAATCTTAGCGAGTGATGTACATCGAATTAAAAACATGATATAGTAGTATTTTCCCCAAACTACCTCTGATAACCCTAAAAAATTTCCCAATCTGTCGCAGGATCATATATCAGTGCTTGCTAGCAGATTGTAACTGGAAGAGAAAGGAGAAGTTGATCAACGCTTTTCTTAATTGTCAATCCAACATACAAAATGTATCTCCTCATTAACATCCATTACATGTAACAGCCATTACTCGAGCTAAACATTACATCAACTAATCACACAAACTAGACTCTGTTGTAACAGAATAATAAACTCTACGCATTGTTCAGTTTTGGCGTCAAATCCCAAATTAATAACAAGAATCTACTTAAATAAAAGCACAAACGCATACAATTGAGAGAAAAACAATGGATTTGAAACGTAAAATATATTATGGAAGCAAAATCAAAAGAAGCAGAAATTAAAAACAAAAAAAAAAGCCGCAAAATGAAAATAAAGAGAAAAAGAACCTGGTTCGAGCACCAAGAGGAGGAAAATCGAAAAGGGGTGGCACCAACACCATTGGAGGAGGAGGTTCTTTGCTTGCCCAATTCCCCATTGTTGAGTTTGTGTGTTAACTGTAATGACACAGTTTTTTAGCAGAAAGAAAAAGCAATGGAAATGGAATTTGAAATTATGTCAATTTTAGCAGAAAGAAAAAGCAATGGAAATGAAATTTGGAATTATGTAAGTAAATTATGGATAGTTTTGGGCTAATCCGGATTCGGAGCGCGTCACGGGTTATGGTTTTAAACTCCTCCCAACGTGCTTGTGCGGATCGAACCGTGATTCTCCCTACCAAGTCTAGCCTTTGGCACCACTGGACCAAGACAACGTTGGTATCAATAGGTAATGGATGGACCCGGACCACACAAGTTTCTGTGGTCATCCAATATTCACAATAAAATTATCAAATGTTCACAACAGAATTATCAAATGTTCATCAACATCACACTATCAAATGTTCACAACAAAATTATTAAATGTTCATAATAAAATTATCAAATATTTATCAACATCAAACTATCAAATGTTCACAACAAAATTATCAAATATTCGTCAACATCAAATGATCAAATTTTCACAACAAAATTATCACTTGTTCATCAACATCAAATTATCAGATGTTTATAACAAAATATCAAATGTTTATCAGCATTAAACTATCAAATGTTCACAACAAAATTATCAAATGTTCACAACAAAAATACCAAATGTTCACAAAAAAGTACTAAATGTTCACAACAAAATTACCAAATGTTGACAACCTCATTTGGACCGAGACCACCCAGCTAAATGGTCCCGGGTCCATACAATAATTTAGGTGTTGGTATGAATAGTGATTTAGGCCTTGTTTGATTTAGGCCATTATTTGAAACACAATCACAAAAAATAAGTTTAGATTGGATAATTTCTGGTTCTCGTTTTTTAAACGTAGTTGGTATTAGATTTTGATCTAGCCCTACGACACGTCATCTGACAACTTGGCCAACGCACTATGCCATATTTGAGAGGTAGAATAATCACAAATGTGTACGGTGATTTTCAAACCCGATATCTCTATCTTGACATTCACAAGAATTAAACCGTAGATATTTAATTAGGCATATCTAATTCATGTCCAATATAAATATCACGATGGATTAATTTGTAAATAAAATAAAACAACGGGCATATGTGCAATTTTTAAAAATACTCTGTATATCGAAGGACATATGTACAAATATTAATAAAATTGGTATAAAATATACCACGAGGGTGATTGTTAATCAACTTAACTTAAATAATACTAGCCTTGTGTGCACGCTTTGCGTGCGACGATATTTTTAATGTATCTTAAAAAATCGAAGGTTTTTGTTCAAGAAATTGATTTTTTTTTTTAAATTCACACTCATTCACATAATCATAAACAAACATTCCCCTTTCATACAGCCATTCCACAACAATGAACAAAATCGGTTATCAAATTTCTACGATAATAAAAAGGTAAAATTTTTATGTAACAAACTATATTAAAATGGGTGTCTATTTATAGAGAATTCAAAAATATGAATTTTGATTATTTTATTTTATTTTTCCGAATTGTATATTTTGTAATATTTTAATTTTAAAAAATTCAAAAATTTTAATAACTTTCCTTAATAAATAAGAGTGATGTTATTTGATTTTTAATAAATTTTTAAGGGGCATTATGGACTTTTTGAGGGGGACACCATGGCTCTCCCCTTGGCTTATATAATAGAGATTCAACTTTAATCTTTAATGTACAACCGTATAACATATTTATTTAAATTTTCATTTATTTAAACTTTTTCCTATTTTAAAAAGTCATCATTTAATTTGTTTTTTTTTTTTTTTGACAAATTAGTATTTGATATAAAATATATAAGGTATGAAATAGATGGTGCTCTCTACAACATATTTAGTCAATTACACTAAATTTGTTAGAGGCACTCGATTAATATAAGTAGAGCTCTCAATTGGGTCGTTTGGATCGGGTAGGTTATGTCGTTAAGGCAAGAATAACAATGCAAATAAATAGCGGGTCATCATGCATTATGGCCTTGGGCATGAATGAATATTTTGGGTTGTAGTGATGATATATTGATATGCATAAATGGTTTGTAAAATTATTATTTTTGATTCTAAACTTTTTAAAGGTTGGTCATAATAATTATTACGACCAATCAAAACGAATGGAATATAAATGAGACACGATTTGCTGGATAGAGGATTTGAGTTCGCTTGGGTGACCCTCAAGGTTACCAACCTCTAGACACATAACAATAAAATATTTATAAGTTTGGCATAAATGAAAGAGATGTAATAAAATTAATATTCTAATACATTTTCAACCAATAAAAAATCACATATGAAAGGGTTAGCAATCCTCAGGGTTGCTCAATCATTCCCATCTTTTGCCTTTTGTTAAACCAAAACTACATGTTTTGGCACAAGTTCTACGCGTTATGGTCGAATTAATAGTCAAATTTCAAATCATCATGAAATATTTTCCTTCTAAAGCTCAAAATGACATCTTTTCAATTTTTAATCTTCGAAAGTTTCAAAATGAAATAACAAATGATTATTTCAGAATTTAATGTGATGGGATATAAATTACCATAACTTATTTAAAACAAACTATATAAATCGTGCTCAATTTTTTTTTTATTTGAAAGAGAAACATGTCTACTCTAATGAGCAAACCAAGAACTAACTGTTACACAATGAAAATGCTGAAATAAAAAGGGTACTACAACTCAACTATTAGTATGATATTGTCCACTTTGGGCCAAGTCCGTACGAATTTGTTTTTGCGCACTTACCCAAAAATTCTCATACGGAGTACTAATTAATGGGTGCTTGGTAATACTAATAAAGAGCTCTCCTACTCTTTATTCTTCCGATGTGGGACTTGGGATGGACCACTTCCCAACAGGTACTTTAGCAGGATTTCCATTACTACTACAATCTTTTTTTCTTTTTGAAAGGGAAAAGTAGATAGGGAAAATTAGGTTGTCTTCCTCTCGAATAAACAACCCGACTTGTCAGCAATAAAAAAATAAAAACTTGGCATCCATAAACAGGTCAATATCAATGTGCGTAGGGGTCCAGTGTCCGAGAGACGCGATGTAGTCAGCGGATTTCATGCTAGGCCACATTACTACTAGAATCTTATAGCTTTGATCCATATGTGGTTTATAATTCTAATGACTAATTTGACAATTTCTTAGTTGTAAAGTATATTTTGTTGATTAAGTTTATTACTCTATCTGTCACACATTAATATCAACAATTGAATATTTCTATCTTCCATAAATAATACGGAGTACCAAATATTCCTATTAATGTGTAACGAAGGGAGTACTTGTCACCACTAAACTATGTCCTTTGTCTTGGCTCTATTTCTTCAATTTCCCTCAAGCATAGATGTGATGATTCTATATTTATCATTGAATTTATATACTTCTCCGTAAATAAATTCTTGCAATATTTGCTATTTTGCGATGTTTTTGAATTCTTGCAACAAAATACCAACTTTCCCCTATTTGGTAAACTTTTTTAACTTATTTCTCTCTCCTACTTCTACTAATCTACCAATAAAATATCAACTTTCTTTAAGGGGACCACTTCATCTTATTTCTTTCTCCTACTTTTAATAATCTATCAACTTAAACATACTTGTAAAAAAAATTAGAGTTTGTGCCAAGCCCCTTTGTTGCAAGAATATATTTACGGAGGAAGTATATTTTTCAATTATTCCAATCTCGCTTTCGTCAACATTCATAGATAAGATACGACATTCGGTGTTCATGGTTACCCTGCTCAAAACATACATTTGCAATTAATTTAAGGAACAAATATTAGAAATTCATTCGATATGTAAAAAGATATGAGTCTCATTATCAGGTCTAATTAATTCAAAAATTGAAGAGAAAGCATCCTATACATCCTTTCAAATATTTTACATTTTATTATAGTGACAAAAATTATGTCAAGCAAGTCTCACTATACAAAACCATTATATTGCTTACCAAGCAATTCCACATCATTATCATCTAAGAAATTGATTGACAAAACCAAAAACCGCTTTGTGGACTTTTGAATCTGCTGCAAGCTTTACATTTCAGTAATTCTATGTAATAAAGATACTTCAAGTGAAAGAATACAATGGGTTAAGTGACACCCTAATTTAGTAATTTCCTTGAGCAAACCAAACCAGGCAAAAAGAATACACTTTTAGTCTTTTATTTACATATATTTTATCATTATTATTTTAACAGTAAGGTCAACAGGACCCGCACACAAGGCTCCTATCATAGGATAATACCTTGGTATGGGGGAGGGGGTGTGGACTTGTGGTACCAGGTTCGAACCTGGGGCATGATTTCCGGGGAGCATGGCCCTTACCCATTAGCCTTTACCCAACAGGCCAATTCAACAAGAATACACATATATAACTTAACTTGAAGCAAAAAGCTTTTAGATATTCCATTGATTCTGCAAATTTTGGCCAGGACTCAAAAGAATATGTTCACTTCATAACCAGTTAGAGAAAAGAAGGAAAAAAGTTGATTAATTTATATTTACACCCCAGAAAAGTGCTTTTTGGTGACTATCAGATCAGTTAGTGAGAATTTATCAAGGAGGGTTTCAAGTGACCTTGATCCTCTTCTTCTCACCTTCCCTGCTTCATTGAGTAGTTCTGCTAACCTCTTCTTTTCATCATCTACAACAGGATCAGCTGTTCCGAGCTTCTCTTCTCGAACTAACACCACAAATTCAAGTAGCTCGATCGCATCATCCCATCTGTTATGTATCCAAAAAAATGTCACACACATTACAGATTGAAGAAACAGTTGAATTTATCCTAGTAAAATCAATGTTTTAGATGAATCTGAATGAATGCTTTTGCACTCATATTTTATTAGCTTTTAGAGATGAGAATCCAATAATGAGCTCAACATAGTCTTCTGGGGTGATATATATATATAAGTCTTGATTTTTTTGATACAAGAATAATATGAAAAGGTTTAGCCTCAAGCAAATGGAGAATTTGTATAAAAAATATAAGTCAAACCTTTAGCCGGTCTTTTCAAAATAAGTCATCCTTTCAATTAACATAAAATAAGTCATTGACTTAATATGTTGTTGTTTATATGGTTTTTCATTGAAAATGTTAATTTAATCAACAAGTAAATAGTTGAAAAAACTTAATTTGGGAAGACATCGATATTAGGTTGACTTCTTTTGAGTTAATCAAGAGGTTGACTTAATTTGAGAAAATCGGATAAAGATTGAATTTTTATTTTACAAATTTTCCTAAGCAAATTAGCCCTACTTTTGACATACAACAGTATAAATTACACTAGGACAGCATGTAAGAGCATGATGTATAATGGTCAATTATGATGCTTTATTGTTGATATATGGTGTCTTACTACTGATAAACTCGAATAACATTCAATCGCCGGTCAGCATCAAAATTACAACTTTCTGAAAGGATTTTTACATGTCAAACCCTTTTTACATACCATTAGGCTTGTTCCTTTGGAGTTTAAATTCAGTTCAGTTCATCTCAATTCGACTCCTGATGAGTCTAGGACTTTGTCTAATTCAGTTCAGATTAATTCAGTTCAGTCTAGTGTTTGATCGCCAAATTACAACCACTTTAATCAAATTGGAATAATACCCAAAAACTGAAAGAAGTATTATCAATATATCATATTATAGAACAAAGGGATGGAGGATGGGATACAGACCTTCCAAGGGCATCATAGGTGCCTGCAAGATTGCTGTAAACCGCAAGAGTGTCAGGGTGAAACAATCCATATTCTCTTTCCAAAATACTCCGTGCTTGATCGAAGAGCTCAGCAGCATCACTGATTGCATACAGCTGAACACAGGCAAGGCCTAGTTGATTCAAAGTGATAGCATAAAGGGAGGACTTTTTTTCCTCTAAAGCCTCAAACCTCATAACAGAACTTTTAAGGAAGTTATAAGAACTGGTGTAATTCCCTAGCATGAAATATAACACCCCCATTTGAGCTTCAATTCCTGCAATCTTGCTTTTCTGAGCTGCCACATCACTGTGCAGTTCAAGTGCCCTATGCAATAGATTTAGGGCTTGATCAAGCTCGTTCAACGACTCATAGATGGCAGCAAGATCACTCAAACCATTTGCAATATCCTCGACATTCGTATCATTAGGTGGTGGTTTATTGTATATTTCAAGGGCACTTTCACAGTATGATTTGGACTCACCAAATTTTCCAACCTTATTGTATAGTTCCCCCAAACGAACAAAGACCAAAGCAACAGTTGGATGGTTCTTGCCCTTGCTAGAGGTGAAAGAAGCAAGTGCTTTTTTGTAAGAGACGATGGCTTCATCGTATCTAGCCAAGGCTAAATAGGCATCCCCGACATTACAATCAACAACTGCAACATCTGAATCCTGTCCATTGCAATGCATGGCCAAGCTTGCTGACACATAATGTTCAAGGGCAGCTTCATAATTGCCCTTCGAATCACATATAAGGCCCATTAACCTCCTATCGGAAGCTTCCTCAATCGAAGGAGGGCAACCACTTACTTTATGGATATCCAAAGCCATCTTACAAAGCTTCTCGGCCTCATCAAATTCGAATATTTGAACATAGGCCTCTGCTACATACCGACAAGTATCTCCAAAACGTGTGTCTTTATCTCCGAGAACTTCTTTTTGAATCTCTAAACCGGCTTTATAGAAAGGAGTCGCCTTCTCCAATTGACCCATCATAGCATGAATGTCACCCAATTTCATGCACCCCACAAATTTCGCAAGGGCATGCTTTTGCCCTAGATCTATCCTCGGAATTTCAATCGAATGTTCTAGAAGAGGAATGGCTTCCTCGTGTTTGCCTGCATCACAACGCATCGAAGCCAACATATGCAAACACATTACATATTCCAAGTTTGGCTTATCGAAAACACAACTCTCAAATGATTTCTTTGCTCGAACCACAAACTCAAGCGCCCTTTTCGGGTTATCCCCGGATGCAATTACATCCCGGGCTTTTTTAAGTAGGTACGGGCCTAAGTCCGGGTTTTCTAATCCTTTCAAACCACCTCTTCCACCACCACTAGCATTATTATTACAATTTTTAGAATTCCTATTTTCATATGGAGAACCTAAAATTGACCTTCTTGGAGTACTATTCCTCTTACCAATTGGAGGTTTTTGGGCAACACTTTCAACATCATTAACCTTTGCCTCTACTTTTGATTCCTTCCTAACAAACTTCCCTACATTCTTCTTCTTCTTTTTCTTCTTCTTACTTTGTGGTGTTTTTTCCTCTTCTTTTTCCTCAACAACCCCCTTTACACTCCCCTCAGCATCAACAACATCAACTCCTACAAGATTTTGGAGCTCGAAATCGATTCTCGATTCGTTACCATAAGTTGTGCAACTATCTTGATTTGATTGTGATTCATCTGAGCATTCCATATCACAAATACTTTGGTATAATTGTTGATGTGAGTTGTCAACAACATCATGAAATGCAAAATCAATTGACCCATAGCTAGGTGTCCCTGGGCTCAGGGGACTTATTGGTGATGCATTTTGATTTAGGGTTCTTCTTTTCATATTGATTAAACTCCCACTACAACTTGATGAATTAATCTCTAGATTTTCTCCATTTATATCACCTCCATGCATTTCTTATTCAAAATCAATCTACATTCATAAAATAACATGTTTGCAATTAGAAAATTGAATTTCAACCAATATTATTATTATTATTATTATTATTATTATCACATAAAACAACAATGAAATAATTGACTTTTTTTTTTCTCTACCTCATTGTCAAATTTTTGCAATTAATATGTTACAGCAGTACAATATAAATTATTGCCAAAAAATTAATAATTTCAACCAATATTATTATCATTTTCTCATAAAACAACAATATTACCATATTCTTATTACAACATGAAATGAAATAATAGGGAAAAAAAAAAAATTGCTATTACAATATAAAAAAGATTACCAAAAATCATATTAAAATCCTTTCATGCATATGATAAACAAAACAAAATATATTGCAATATGTCAAAATAACAATAAAAAAAAAAGGAAATTAATATACCTGAAAAACTCTGAAGAAAGCTTTTCTGGAACACAAAGATGAATATATTTTCTGGGTATTTAATTTTCTGAGTTTTATGTATTTATAAAATGCAAATAAAAAAAAAGTAATTGGGAATTTGGGAAAAAATAATGGAGAAGAAAGAACAACAACAAAATAAAAATGAATAAAAGTTCTTGGAAAATGAAGAAAAATGGAGAAATTTAACAATGTTCAAAGCAATAGGGAAGGAAGGAAGGTGACTTCTCTCCTACCAATAAGATTTGCCACCCTCTGTTATTCTCTCTTCTCAAGGGAAAAAGAAAAGAAAAAAGCTGAAAAAATTTTATGGGGGTATTTATTAATTTATTAATTAATTAATTAGTTTAATTAATTAATTTGTTTAATTAATTCCTAGATTGGCGTATTTAACGGATTTTATCATTTTACAAATCTGAAAAAAGAAAAAAAAAAAAGAAAACTACAAATGGTGGGAGGACATTTATGCTTGTTGAGTGTGTGTGAGTTTCAAGGTCTAAATGTGCGCTTGTGAACACGTGAAGGTGAAATGTATATATTGTTGAATTGTGAATCTAATCTTCAACATGAAAAATAAAAAGAAAAAAAAACCCATGTTTTATTTTTATATACCATATCCCATATGTTATCCACAATCCAACTAAGTTTTGCTTTGTAAGTCTTGAGAGGTGAGAGCCATTCAATGTGAATATTATTATGTTTTTGGTTTTTTTTTAATATGATAATGTCGGTGGTATCAGGTCTTGAGTAGGATTCTACTGCTGGTTATCTGATCTAATTTAGATAACATACGCATCTGCAAGGGTATGGTACGTGCAAGGGTGTGATAAGTAATTCTCACAAATACGTGCAATGAGGTTCGAGACGTGGTGAATAGTACGGAAGATTGAAGCCTCCACCATCATGCCACACACTATTACTCAATGTGAATATCAATGTATATGGTTTGCTACTTTGCATAACATTTTTAGAGACTTTGACACTACCCATATACTCATGAAAAAAGTACTAGGAGTTTGAATTACGTATATTGTCTCTGTTTCATAATATGTGCAACAAAGACTTTGACACGAATTTTAGTGTTGAGATTAGAGGGTGTAATGTGTAAATGAAGTCATTAGATAGAATGATTTAAGCACCAATAGGAGTGAAACTATAATTTATTGGTGTTAAGGTTATATTAACTAATTCGTTCGTCTAGATCCTCTAATCTCAATTTTTTGTAACAACCATTTGGTCATTGGTACTAAATGACACTTCAATTGAATTTGTTAAGAAAAAGGCATGCTAATCTATCACCAAGCATCACTATTGCTTATTTGATTTATCATTACAATCAATAATTAACATTTTGTAAAGGAAAAATGTTGTACCTATACATAGCTATTATACATGGCAAATTGGTCGGTCTGATCGGTTTTAGTCGGTCAAAAAAGGTTTCTGTCATAATGGATTTCCAGTTCTTGATCTAATCTTAGGCTAT
The DNA here is from genome assembly GCA_951394345.1 of Salicornia ramosissima. NCBI lineage: Eukaryota > Viridiplantae > Streptophyta > Magnoliopsida > Caryophyllales > Amaranthaceae > Salicornia > Salicornia ramosissima. Next base: position 58,347,565 of record OX596235.1, on the reverse strand, counting down.
TTAACGGGTTTTAGGTTGGTTTTTCTTGTTCATGACCCATTTTTTCGGGTCGGTTTTCAGGTGGCCAACAGGTAGGGTTTATTTTTGTCAGGTCTAGCTAATAGTCATTTAACGTTCTAAAAATGATACTTTTTAGTTAAATTATTCATTTATTATATTAGTTTATGCATTATTTTACCATGCATTATCAAATTTTTACTTTTTAGAAAGTATATTGAATACTTACAAGAAGATGAAAATTCAGATAATAAATCATATAGTTAGGGGTGGGGGTATGTTCCTATGGACATTGGTATTATTTGTTCCTTGTAAAATAACACATAAATTGATTCCCAATATTGATAGCAAAATTGGCCGTACTATCATGGACAATCGGACATTGTGCTAGAAAAAAAAAAAAAAAGACAATTGAGAACAAAACTAAATTGAATTGTAATTAACGAAATCTAATTAAAGAACTTAATTAAAATAGACTAAATAAATTAAATTGGTCTCATTTAAATTGAATTCAATTTGTTTGAATTAAATTTAAGTTCAAAATAAGAGGTCTTGTGTTGCTTGTGTTTTAGAGATTGTAAACATTTAAGAAGCATGTCAAAACTCAAAAGCTTCTCTTAAAAAAAAAAAATTAGGAAATATTGTAATACATAGCTAAGAACTTCATCAAGTCATCATTGCATAGAAAGGTTTCATGTGTAAAAGTTGCCATCATTGCTTAGAAAGGTTTCATGTTTAAAAGTTGTACTCGTACCGTACATAGTAAGTGACATTTACCAAACTTATACTCCATAATTAGGATGTTTGATGCCTTAACTCTTTTGTTTTTATAAGATGTTTTTTACTACGCTTTCAGCCGAGTTCTACTGACAACTAATTCATTCAGCTTAATTTTAGTCAATACACGTATTAAAAAAGAGAAAAATCCATTCAAATATGTAAAGTAAGATTCGATTTTAAAATATGAAGTGTGGCATTTGGAAGCCTTTGACCATTGGGGCTAAGACTTCAACAACACTTTTGAATTTATTACTTGTATATCGGAGTATTCATTTATATCCAACGCCGCCCTAAGTCCACGATAAAGTTGAATATTTCGTGGTTCATATAATTTAAAACATATACTTCTTCTGTATCGTAAAATTCATGTAACTTTCAATCTTGACATTATTCACAATTGAAAAAAACTCTAGCACCATAAAAAGTTGTGGAGTCTTATTTAATCCGTATTAGAAAGTACTTTGTTTAGCATATTAGCATCTCATATTTGGCGTAAAACTTACATCTTTGAGGATGATATACGGAGGTTAACCAATTTTTCTTTTCTAATAATTAAAAAAAAAGTTGTACCCAACAAATGGAGAAGGATCTAGTAAGGAATTCCATGCCAATATCATCAAAGTACAGAAACAACATTTACACAATGCAAAGAGAAGCAAATTTCCATTGGCATAAAATCCTTAACATATTGCATGAACGCAGAATTTGCAAGTACATTTGGTCAAGTTAACTTGTGGGTACAAAGTAAATAGCCAGAGATGAGAGAGCTTAGAGCAAAGGTAATGAAAGCAAGGAAAGACACTCCAACTGATGCACTTGCCATCGCGGGGAACTTATCGTTACCCCAGTTAGAAATCCAATCGTCTACCCGTGTAAAAGCCGATGAAGAGGCCGATAATAGAAGATATGCCAATATCTGTGTCATTTAGAATATCGACAAAAAAAAAAAAAAAACATATCAGATACTTCAACAGAATTGAATACTTCATTTGCTCCATATTAATTGCAACATACATTTCAATGAAGAGATTTGATGATTTATAGTTTCACTTTTGTTGGTACTTAAGTTATTATAAGTTGATTAGTTCGTTTACACCCTCTAATCTCTTTCTCCACAAGCGTGCCACAAGAAGATATTTCAACTAATATATTTTGAATTTTCTTCTGCTAATACTATATTAAAGAACTCAGAAAAAGGTCTCAAATGCCAAAGCTGCTCTGATTGTTTTTAATTTTATTTTTGGATAGGATGCTCTGATCATTTTAGTCTAACCAATGTCCGCGACAAGGATTCTTAGCTTTACAGAATTATAAATTATATTTCTTTATATGATTACATATAAATAATAGGAATCTTGGATACTACTGTATGAAACAAAAAGATGCATTTCCGAATTCCAATGACAGAAGACAGAAGTTTGGTGTAAAGGAGGAAAATTAAGAATCCAAAGTATTGTGCTGACTACTAATCTCACTCTCTTGGTGAACTTCAATTTCTTTTGTAAAATTTGTGTAGAGGAATGGGTTTCATCTTTTGAATACTTTTGTATCAACTATTCATTCATTCGGCACATCGCATACATATTGTGAAAAGGGAAAAGAGGATGTCCCCTTGCCTCAGTGTTAGAGTAGGGGGGTCCCCGGGGTAATGACACAGGTTCGATCCTCGTCCCCCCTCCCCCCCCCCCCGCCCCCTCTTTTTCCGGTATTTTGAGATAGGAACCTTGGGTGGGCCCATACACCTTTCCATCTATTAAAAAAATGTGAAAAGGGGAAAAAACATATGCTCCAAAAGTAACTGGTAATTGTAATGAGCTATAGTGATGGCTAGATTACCACATAGTTACTGGCTTACTGCAAAAGTAACTACTTGCAAAAAGAAAGAGGCCAAAGTATTGCTAGATTCAATGAGTTGGGCTACTAATTTGGTATCAAGATCAGATAGATAGTTAAGACATATCTTCTACCTGTAGATTACCATTATGCACCACCAATCAGTAGGAGCCCTATAAAAGGGATGTTATTCTATACTTCAAAAAAGTAGCTACTTTTAACAATGACAACGATAGTATGGCTTTACATAAGACGAGTAAAGTAGGGAAAGGCATAATAAAAGGTGTTTTCAGCAAGCATTAAGAACTCTTCAAAACCAAGTAATCCTCTTGATTAAGTTGAATATCGTAACTTATCATCCGAGGATTAAGGTTTCATTATTTTAAACACTTCAGTCTGACACTCTGACCTTTTTACTCTAGTTACACAGAAAAAGGAAGTACTGTTTCAAAAAAATCGTCTTGCATTTTGTACATTGTTCTAGTTTCAGAATAAATCCACTTGAAGTCGTTAAATTTAACCATCATTACGCGTAGAAAACTTGAGCTTAGATTCTGAATTACACCCTTCAAATATTGTCTTTCAAAAAATATTATAACTTTCTAGTTAAAAACAAGAAATCACTAAAACCGGGGGGGGAAGAAAGATCACAAGTTCATGGGTTGTCTTCATCTAAAGTGAAGTTGAATGACCATAAATTCGTAGTAAGTGGATTTGGATGACAAAGTAATCACTAAAAGCCTCCAAATACATGAAAAATTATCATCAACAAAAAAGGCATGTATTTTATAACCGCTTAATCAAAGCATCTTACATTTTTTGCAACTTCCACAGTTCCAAGTCAAAAACTTCGTGAATATAGTGATAACAGAAAAAAGGACTTGCAGCAAATGGAAAAGACCTACTGCTCGTTACAGCAGCTAACAAAAGAAAAGTTAAAATTATGTTTCGAGACACATAAGCAAAATCCGTATATGTAATAAATTAGGACAGAACACACTGAAACTGATTGAATCCAAATTGTATTTTACCTAAAGTTCACTTCATTTTACAAAAACAGAGTCATAGACTCGTCATTATATGTGCTTTGCCAATGAACAGACTCAAAGTTCACTTGATTGATCACCTTTTTTTTCCCTTCTTTCTTTCTACTTTTTTGTTCTTTTTTTCAAAAAACCAATTTAAACCCCATTTTTTAAAGAATAACTCTTAGGCTGTGTTCATTTGGACTGGATTAATTCAAACTGAACTGAATTTGACTGAAGTGAATTAAATTAAACTAAATCCTAAAATCAGCGGGAGCTGAACTAAACTGAAATTAAATTTCAGAAATTAAGTCCAAAAGAAAAAGGCCTATGACAAGTTGACAACTCAGTAGTTGTTCTAGTATTGCAGTAGGATAGTGCTTCTTTGTTTAATGTCAGAACTAGTTCTATAACTCAGTTCTGAATTCTTAAGCTTCAGCAGATAATTCAGGTACAAAGCTCCATTACTAAAGACAATCCAAAATTATAATACAGACAGTCAGCATGGGATAATGAACATATTATAGTTCAATCAAGAATCATATATCCAGAAACTGATACTTCGTAGCTTTTAACCCTCAGAACTCAACAAACAACTACTCCGTACAATTCAATTTTTGGCCAAAAGCACAATAATTGACTACTATGAAGACTTCAATACATCAGCACAAAAGAAAGTTCATTTTTGCATAGAATTATAGAGCATTACTAACCTGATCAACCGCGAAATCAAAAGCATAACGAAGATGGCTCCCAAATTCCTTTCCTGTAGTCAATTGGTGAATTAGATCAAGTCCTTGCAGACCGGAGTAAGCGAAACCTACTACATTCACTGACATTGAGTACCTGTCCACAACCAAATACAAATATTTTCAAATTCATAATTTTTATAGTTCAAACCAGAATTTCACAGTGACAAAGAAATAATAACATGTACCAGTGTACTTATATCACCCCCCAAAAAAACCTAGCATTGTAATTAAGATAAGTCAGTTCAACCAACAATGAACAAGTTGACATTCATGTTCAATGCAGTCTCATAATAATGATACCATATGTTTTTATATTTTCCGAAAAAAAGTAAACAAAAATCATTGCACAATAATAAGTAAAAATACCCATTTTAGATTGGGATTGCTAATGATTCTTTGGATTTGAAATGGAAATAGAGAAAGTCCATTTGTTACCCCCTTGTCTAATAAGGGTCCGTTTGGTAGCCGGTAATAAATTGCAGTAATATAAATGAGCTTTTAAGTGTAATTTAGTAAGATAAACAACATTATAATCTCCATTCCAAACACAATATCATGCTTTGTTCATCAATCTTCATTACCATCCGGGGAGGTAAATTTATGAAGAAAAAATAGTGTTACATAGTTCCCTAGAGTGGTTGCAAATTGTGATTGGAAAAAAGCAAACTATGATCGGTTTTGGGTATTTTAGGCGAAGTGTAAATCATAGAAGTGAACTAAAAGGTGAATTATGTAACACTAACAAAAAATATACAGATTGGAGGTAAAATAGCATCATGGCCTCATGGGGATGAACATTAGTTTAAACTTCCAAATTTACATAATAATTAAAACATCATCACCATTGTTAGTGAATCCATTTCTTCACCCAACCCATTTGTTTCATTTCCATTCCATTTCAAAAATTCATAGCCAAAGTTTCTCAGTATGAACTTTGCCCAATCATCTCCATTCTCCAATACAAAACTTAAAAATTAACCTACTACAAAACATTGTCCATATATCATCAAAAATACGACCATATTGTCCATATGTCATCAAAAACAAACAAGCAAGAATTCATAGGAAAGAAAGAAGAAGACCTGAACTCAGTGTAACGGTCAAAGGAGTCAAGAGCCCAACCACGATTCTTATCAGCAGCCATAACCGAGAAAGAAACCAAACACGCCACAAATTCACAAAACCTCAACACCAAACCCACCCTCCTCACTACCTTCCCTGTCCTCGCCCGGCTCAAAACCCGTCTACCGGAATAACCGGTCTCGCCAGCTGGCTCAGTCTTCGTAACCACCTCAGGTTGCTCCCGGACCAGCCGGTTGACTGAAACAAGAGCCTGACTCGGCGGCGGAGGAGTCGGAGCTAGAGAGGGGTTTTCCGGCGGCTGAGGTGGCGGAGACGTCGGAGAAGGGTTTTCGTTGATAGGGGAGAAGCCATGGAAGGTGTGATCGGAGGAAATTGAAGAAGGAGAAGAGTGAGGTGAGTCAGTGGCAGTGGTAGTGGAAAGTGCAGGGTGAGAAGAGGAAGAGTGATTGTTCATGGTGGTATGATTGTGATTTAGTTGAGAAGAGGTTGAAGGTGGATGATTGGAGGTTGAAGATGAGTGGAATACTGTATCGTCTTCTTCTTCTTCATCTTGTTGTTGTATTTGAACCATTTGAGTGATTCTGAGAAAGGAAAGGAAAAAGGTTGACGATGGAATTGGAAAGCTTAGTGTCTTGGTTTTTTGTGTAAACATAGAAACACTAATCAGGAGTTACTACGTGATTTTCGCACCTCATAAATTGATTTCTGCAACCCATAAATTGATTTCCGCATTCCTCAACTTTCACATAAAAGCAATATAAACGCGTTTTTATATTGAAAACATGAAGTGCGGAAATCAATTGGTAAAATGTGGAAATCAGTTTTTCAGGATTTACCCGTATCGATACTTTACTTTTAGATACTGAATAGCACGAAACTTAATTGGACACACCTGAAGTTGATTTTAGTACTCCCTCCGTAACTTAAAGATGTCAACATTTGTTTTTTCACGCATTTTGAGAAAGCGATTTAAGGGTCTAAACGACGAAATTAATCAAAATGGTTTTAATACAATCAAGAATATGATTATAAGTTACTAATATCAAAATTATTTTGATTAATTTGGTCGTTTACACCCTCAAATCGCTTCCTCAAAATGCGTGAAAAAACAAATGTTGAAATCATTATGTTACGGATGGAGTAGTTTATTTTGTGAGTAAAACATATAAAATTTCACCCTCTTAATTAGAAACATAGACTGTGCCCAAATTGTATGAGTGATTATAGATTGTGCCCAAATTATATGAGTGATTAGACTGTGCCCAAATTATATGAGTGATTATAGATTGTGCCCAAATTGTAAACGTAGCAATGCTATAAGAGCGGAGGAAGTATAATCTATACTCTTGGAGAACATTCTTTGTTCCGAGAGTTTCGATTTAATATATTATACATCTAATTTCGATGAGAATCAAAGGAGATAAGAGCATTTGAAAAACAAATGCACAATCAGGAAGGAGGGGCGCATGATTCATGGTTTGTTTCGAGGTTTCAACTTTTTATAATTTTTAATTATTCATAATTATAGTTATTAAGGGTCAAATTAATGTCTCAACATACATAAAACGTCGATTGTTGCATTTTTTTTGAAACGGACAAAGTATTAGATTGTGTACTAATTACAGTTTTAGGTTTTGGTTTGTTATTGGCTAGTACTCCCTCTGTAACGAATTAGTAGCAATATTTGGACTAGCTAAGAGAGCGAAAAATAAGAAAGAGAAAAGTAAGTGTGGTATTGTATTATTTTTTTTGCAAAAAAATAAATAAAATAAAATTAGAAAAAATTGTTGGTATTATTTTATTACACCTAAAAATGAAAATTGTCGGTAGTAATTGGATAAGGAGGGAGTATATAAATTTTCTTTACTTGAGCAAATCCCTGCACATTGTCACTTCTGAATTCTGTTACAAATAGAGAGAGAGAGAGAGAGAGAATAGATGGCGATGAGGCGTGCAATCGTATCTGCTTTCAAAAATGTGAAATCTAATTCTGCAAATTCTACTCCATTTTCTTCTCAATTCACCAGGAATCTTCATGTAAGTACCTCCTCTTATTACACTACATCTTCATTTGATCAATTTCTTTTACAATTCTATTTTTGATCTTTTAAAAAAAAAGGCGTTTCTGTCTTTTTCACAAAAGGTAAAGTTGTATTGATTTTTTTAATAAAAAAAATATTACTTAATATCATTAGATAGATGATGCTTGATCATGATACATGGCTTAAGATTGGTTTTATTATCCACTTCTAATTTTTTTTTTAATTTATTTAAATAAGCGATTGCATGTTTAAGGTCTATTTTGATATACACTGACAATAGTTTTCCCTGTTTTTTTTTTTATTAATTTTTTTAAGGAAAAAAAAATGATTTAGGACATTAGATAAATACTGGATACTATGCTAATTTTAGATGCAACACTTTTTCAGGCACAGCAACAAAGTGATTTAACCGTTGTAAACGTGCAAATTAATCAAATGTCATATGTAATCTCATATTTGCATGTATTAAAATTTCGTCGAAAGATTTAATCATTTACACACCTAAATCGCTCTTTTGATACGCGTGAAAAAAGTGTTAGCAATTTAAAAAAAATGGAGGAAGTATATACTTGATCATGATTTAAGTTTTTGTTTTTGTTTTTTTTTTAATAATAAATTTATCCGCTTAATGTTATTCATTTGAATATTAATTTTCTATCTAATAAATACAGTAGAAAGGAACTTTTGCTGAAAACAAAAAGAAGAAAGGAACTCTTTAGTCTTCAAATCGTCTTCTTCGATGCATATAAAATCACCTCATGATCTAGACAGCCAGACAGGGGTGCCTAAAAGAGGCGCCCTGCCCTAGGCAATGAGGTGAAATTTTGTGATTGTCGAAGTAAGTCCAATAAGGTCTGAGTGTCTCTAAAGTCCAAATTAGCAAGAGAGATGAAAAGTTAGAGAGTAAGATCAAAAGCGGATGATATTGAGTAAAATGTGGGCTAGGTTTAAAGTTTCAATTATTTTTACTTAATGTATAATAAAATTCTACAAAAATTATATATGTGAAAATGGACCCAGTGAGACTAATAAAAAAGTGGGTTGCTAAACGTCGCCCGCATATTACTTAAAATCGCCCACAACCAAAAGTAAAAAGACAAAATTGCCTTTGATTTAAAATTACACCACAACAACTTAGATTAAATATACAACGACGTCGGACACCACGCCATGACCTCGACCACCACCGCCGCCAACCACCACCACCATGGTGGTGGTGGTTAATTTTTTTTTAATAAGGGAAGGGGCGTCCAGATCAGACGCCCCAACCATGGTAGGGGCGTCTGGACTCCCCAACAATATACAACGACGTCGGACACCACGCCATGACCTCGACCACCACCGCCGCCACCACCATGGTAGGGGCGTCCAAATCAGACACCCCAACCATGGTAGGGGCGTCTGATCTGGACGCCCCTCCCCTTATTAAAAAAAAAAAAATTTAACCACCACCATGGTGGTGGTGGTGGTGGTCGAGGTCATGGTGTGGTGTCCGACGTCGTTGTATATTTAATCTAAGTTGTTGCGGTGTAATTTTAAATTTAGGGCAATTTTGTCTTTTTACTTTTTATCGTGAGCGATTTTAAGTAATATGTGGGCGACGTTTAACAAGTCCCTAAAAAAATATATTGACTATGTTTTTTATTAGAATATAAAACTAGAAGTATGCTGAAGCACATGGGACAAAGGGAAATTACTACAATAAGAAACATATCACAAGAACTAAAACCTTAGAAAAATAATAAGAAAAGATTTGCACCCCCTTCTCCCCATAGACAACAAGGAGCAACTAGTGTCTATAGGGGAAAATTTTGCTAATAAAATTGGGGGATAAGAGTATGCATTTTCTTCAAGTAATGCAGCTGGTTAATTTTATTGCATATAACATGTTGAAGCACCTGGTCATTTGTCAAACAGGGATCTGGTAGCAAGAAAATTGTTGGAGTTTTTTACAAAGCAAATGAATATGCAACGATGAATCCCAATTTTGTGGGGAGTGTGGAAGGCTCCTTGGGGATAAGAGATTGGTTGGAGTCACAGGGCCACAAGTATATTGTTACAGATGACAAAGATGGACCAGATTCTGGTTAGTTTTCTGATGTATGAGGCTTAACAAACTGTTCATAATTCTTTGACTGTGTGATAGACTGATAGCGGAGCATTATTCAGAACTTCTAATATAGTAGTTCCTGCAGGTAGCACAATGAAGCCATGCAATGTCGAAGCCGTTTCTTTTAACTTGCTTTCCTATTAGGCTAAGTATTGAAAACAAGGGTTCACTTGACAAGTTTTACTATTTCCGTCCTAGGATGCACCAAGCAAACTAAAAATATGATGCTAATTCAGCCTGCATGCCCTTTTTATTTATAGGCACTTCTAGATGATGCTACTTTAGTACAAGATCATAATGACCTCATAAGAGACTCCTAGTTTAATAACAACCCAACAGAAAATAAAAGAGTAAAATAATATCATTATTCACTAGTAATTTTTCTACTCCCTTCTCGAACCATTTCACATATGGTGGTCATTGAGGCGTAGCATAAGTTTCCAATTCAATTATATCTCCATTCTCCATATTAAAAGATTATTAGAAAAAAGCCTATAAGGCCAACATACTTTCATGAAGGTCTCAAATTTTTACCATAATATACCTGAAACAGGTTGTCCTCATACTATTACAGAATAATTAAAATTATACTTTATGATATACAAGTAGCTTCTTTTGTTCATCCTATATACTATTATAACAGTGACACACCTAATTTCAAATCCTGGATCCCCGCCCCCATGCTTATTGCAGAGCTTGAGAAGCATATTTCTGATCTCCACGTCCTCATAACAACACCGTTCCATCCTGCTTATGTAACGGCTGAAAGGATCAAAAGAGCCAAGAACTTGGAGCTTCTTCTGACAGCTGGAATTGGATCTGACCACATTGACCTGACTGCTGCAGCTGCTGCTGGCTTAACAGTAGCAGAAGTTACTGGAAGCAATGTCGTCTCTGTTGCAGAAGACGAGTTAATGAGAATCCTCATTCTAGTCAGGAACTTCATTCCTGGATACCATCAAGCAATCAGTGGAGAGTGGAATGTTGCTGGTATTGCGTACAAATCTTATGATCTTGAGGGCAAGACCATTGGAACTGTTGGTGCGGGACGGATTGGTAAGCTTTTACTTCAACGGTTAAAGCCATTCAATTGTAATCTTCTATATCATGATCGTCTTAGGATGGATCCTGAGATGGAAAATCAGACTGGCGCAAAGTACGAGGAGGATCTTGTGAAGATGCTTGGTAAATGTGATGTGATTGTCATCAACACTCCTCTCACTGAGAAAACCAAGTATGTGGATTCTCTTATATCAATATATGGTTATGATATTTGTAGCTCCTAGGATTGCATATAAATTTCGATTACATTTTCTAAAATGGCGTGGACTATGGAGTATTAATTTATGAATTTATAATTAAATCACAATTTGGTCAATATTGTTAATAAATAGTTGTTATCAAACATTTCCACTTTTTGCTTGTTGCCTGTTGTCCGGGCTCTGGATGGCTGCATAAGTCATTTTCCATTGATTTATGGTGCAGTTTTATTGTATAGTATAACCTTTTATTTTTAAAATTGCTTCATGAATTATCTGATTTCTTCCAAAAGAAGTTATTTAGCAATCTTTGAACTTTGATACAGAGGAATGTTTGACAAGGAATTGATTGGAAAGATGAAGAAGGGTGTTTTAATTGTTAACAATGCTCGAGGAGCAATCATGGATACCCAAGCTGTTGTTGATGCTTGCTCAAGTGGTCATATTGGAGGTAAAGATGCTGCTCTGGGGTTTGTTTCTTATAAAATTGTGTTCCTTTGTTTTGGTAACCTTTTCAATTCTGTTTATGTTGTGTACTTGTGTTTTAAGTTTTAACCTATATGTCACCTAACATTACCTTTAACCTGGAAATGGCTAAAGTAATTTAAGATGTTACACCCTCCAATCCAAGAACTTGTGCACACATACACGGCCTTTAAGAGCACAAATTTGGGAGTAAAGTGGACTAAGGCCTTCCCTTGTAATATCATGTTCTTTTGGTCATATCTTAATGAGTGTGTCATCTATGATACCTGTGCATTTGCGCCAAGAGAAAATGACTCATAATGGTTGAGATAGAACTGTCATATTTGGCTGAGCTGCTAATATAATGATAGCCTATTGGCAGTGCGGTACATGACATGGTACCTCTACACTTGTTTAGGTCATGCTATCATTTGCTTTGTTTGTACTTATACGTAATTAGGTCAATATTGAATTTGTAAAGCTCGCAGAATGGATTTTCTTTTCTTTTTTTTTTTTTATAATGCGGGTGGTACAAGACTACTAGGTCTTGAGCCGGACTCTATTATAGATCATCCTGCCCAATTTAGCCAACACATACATTTGAATAGGGAACTGAATGGGCCGGGGAACTCAATACCTGATCCCTGGAGTTCGAAGACGCTAACCATTGGGGCAGTGTCCAACTTCATGGATCATTATTTAGCCCTTGAGTTTTACTCACTTTGTTGTTCCCTTTAAGTGGCCACAATTACTTTAAATAGTTTTCAAAACACAACTTTGACTATAATAGTATATTTAATCGTAATGCTAATATTTATAAATAAAATACATATATACGAATCAAACAAGATCCCATATGACTAGATTTTTCCTTGTATATAACGGAATAGAGTCAAAACAGTTAAAGTTAATGAACAGTGTAGGAGAGCTCAAAGCAACAATTTTGGTAGAGGGTGTAATGAGTTTGTAACATTCTGAATTCTGATGGCAGGCTATAGTGGAGATGTTTGGTATCCGCAACCGGCTCCAAAGGATCATCCTTGGAGATACATGCCAAACCAAGCCATGACCCCCCATATTTCTGGAACAACTATTGATGCTCAGGTAATCTCATTCAGTCATTCCTATTATGAAATCTCCCTCTGAAAGTGTTTTTTTTTAGGAAATTTTGTCAGAAAAGACCTTTTAAAACAATCATTTTGTGAGAAAAGACCTTTTAAAACAATCATTTTGTGAGAAAAGACCTTATAAAAAATTTGTTGTGAGCAGGGACCTAAAACAAAAAAAAAGTTGCAAAGGGGGACCTTACCTCTATTTTTCGACGTTGACTGTGAATTTCCGGCGTTGACTCACTATTTCCCACCAATTTTGCACGAATCCTTTCGTATTTAAGGGGTAAGAGATGAGGAAAGCCAAATTCAGAAGAAGAGAATTTTAGATGCTAGAAGGAAGTGTTAATGTAGGGTTTGTGTAGATGAATTTAGGAGAGAAAATGGAGGGGGAGTGGAGGAAAAATGAATTTATAGTGAACAAAAAGAAAAGGTTAAATAGAGAAGAAAATATTCGTCGAAAATTGGAGGGAAATAGCGAGTCAACGCCGGAAATTCACAGTCTAACGTCGGAAAATAGAGGTAAGGTCTCTCCTTGCAACTTTTTTTTTGTTTTAGGTCCATGTTCACAACAAATTTTTTATAAGGTCTTTTCTTACAAAAATAATATTTTATAAGGTCTTTTATGACAAATTAATCTTTTTTTTATAATAATTTTTTATACTGGGGGTGTTTGGCAAAGAGCTTTTTGCTCAGAGGTTGGAGTTTTGACTAAGTTTTAGAGTTTTTGACCCATTGAAACTCTTAACTCTTGTTTGGTGGGGAGAGTTTCATAATTTTGAAAAAGCTCCTCCTAGGAGCTTTTTCATCAGAGTTTTGCAATTGTTAAAGTTTTTGGACAAAATTACCCACATTGATTTATGATTTCCTAAAAAGATATATTACAAAAACAAATGTCTATAAATGTCATTTTACACAAACAGGTTTTAGCAATCAGCTAAGTGTTACCAAACACAATTATTAAAACAACAGTCAAATCAGCAGTCAAATACTCTAAACAAAAAAGTAAAAAACTCTAACAGCTGTTTGCCAAACAGGGTCAGTACTGTCTTTTTATGGTTCATGGAATACGGATTAATTACTTGAGTCGAAATGCTGCAGTTACGCTATGCTGCTGGTGTTAAGGAAATGCTGGACAGTTACTTCAAAGGAGAAGACTTTACTCCTCAAAACTACATTGTGAAGGCTGGTGAATTGGCACCCCAATATCGGTAATTAGATGGTTTGGTTTAGAATAGTGTTTCTGTTATGAAGCTTATAATAAAAATTCATATCCAAATGATATGTGTGTTAATTCATCATCTTGGAAGAATTCAGATCCAATGTGTGTTAATTCATCATGTTGTAATCAATTGTAACATTAACTTCTGATCTGTATGTTTACATGAATTTTTATCTTCATGATGAAAACTACTCTCTGAATTGAGTGGAAAATATCATCATTTATCAGTCATAGGGATAACTAAAGATCCTTGTTTATGAGCCCACTTGATTAAGTTAGAGCCAAAAATATTTGGGTGATCATGCACCCTCTATTTGTATTGGGGTTGTCTATTTCTTTTAGTGATATGCATCCTCTCCATTTTTTGAATGCCAAAGCAAAAAAAGAGCCATGCAAAGTAACGCACAAGTTGAGTTAGCATCAACTCAGCTCTTGATGGGTCTAAAATCTGAGTTAGCATTCTCTCCATTTTTTAGAGAAATGGAAAGTATTCCATTTTTTCAAGTGGATTGTTAAACGTCGCCCGCATATTACTTAAAATCGCCCACAACCAAAAGTAAAAAGATAAAATTGCCCTTGATTTAAAATTACACCACAACGACTTAGATTAAATATACAACAACGTTGGTGGTTAATTTTTTTTTTTAATAAGGGAAGGGGCGTCCAGATCAGACACCCCAACCATGGTAGGGGCGTCCAGATCAGACGCCCCAACAATATACAACGACGTCAGACACCACGCCATGACCTCGACCACCGCTGCCGCCACTACCACCATGGTGGTGGTGGTTAAATTTATTTATTTTTAATAAGGGAAGGGGTGTCCAGATCAGACGCCCCAACTATGGTTGGGGCTTCTGATTTGGACGCCCCTACCATGGTCGGGGCGTCTGATCTGGACGCCCCTTCCCTTATAAAAAAAAATTTAACCACCACCATGGTGGTGGTGGTGGTGGTCGAGGTCATGGTGTGGTGTCTGACGTTGTTGTATATTTAATCTAAGTTGTTGTGGTGTAATTTTAAATCAAGGGCAATTTTGTCTTTTTACTTTTTATCGTGGGCGATTTTAAGTAATATGTAGACGACGTTTAACAAGTCCATTTTTTAATCATCAGTTGGAAATGCATTAAGGGTAAAATAGGGGGATATTTAAAAATTACACTAGAATTCTTATTCATGCTAGATTAGGGGTGTGTTCTATTCAACTCTTTTTTTATCTGGTCTCAGAAATTATCAGGTTTGAACATGTCAGGTTAGGTCAAGTCACATTTAAATCAAGTCAGGTCAGACCAGGTTTAATCAGGTCAAGTCAGGGCAAATAAATTGAAGACAAGGCACCCTAGGTGTCAAAATTCTAAAGTTAGAAAATGGAGAAAAGAATTTAGCTTAATTTGATTAAGTTCAATTTAATTGAGTATAAAATGTCATATTCATATTAATGCAAGGGTTACATATTATATAAAATGAAATTTGCTGCAGGTTTTTGATTTTGGCAGCGTGTAGGATTTCAGTTGGATGATGCCCATGATGGTGCTCGTTCGATTCTTTAACAAGTATAGAATTTGATTGTCCATTCGATACCACTATAGTTTTTAGTTTTATCAAAGTCATATCATATACTCCCTCCGTAACATAATTCTGACAACAAGTTTTTTTCCACGCATTTCAAGGAAGCGATTTAAGGGTGTAAACGAATAAATTGATAAAAAAAAATTTAAGATTAGTAATTTATGATCTCAATCTTACTTGTATTAAAACCATTTTGATTAATTTGTTCGTTTACGCCCTTAAATTGCTTCCTTGAAATGCGTGAAAAATAACTTGTTGCCAGAATTATGTTACGGGGGATTATATATATATATATATATAAAAGGAAACAATTGGTCATTTGCTTGCATGTGTTTTGTCACTTCATTTTAGGACATTGGATTAATCCATATTTCACTTGAAAATTTGTGGAAAGAATTTAATTCCATGCACTAACAAGCTAAGTTACATGCATGATGGATGGGAAGGAACTCTTGTTATTAATAAAGTTCTAATTTTAATAATCAATAGATTTTTAGTTTCCAATAACTACATAACATTATTAACATAGATGTAGTAAGATGTTATAGTACTAAGGCCTAAGGGTGTGTTCTCTTCGTCTTATTTTTTTTATCCGATCCTATCTGATTTGATCTTATTTTATAAAATTTCAAAATATATGAAAATTTGAACTTATTTTATGAGATCTGATCTGATCTGATATAAGTTGAATAGAACACACCCCACCTAGTATGACTGCAAACATAAGACGTTGGTTCAAATATCAATGTGATTATCTTTTGCGAATTTCCTCATCCCCCATCTACAAGGACACAAGGTGGATGTATTGTTCGGCATATTGGATTAAGATTAGAGGTATCCGAAAAGTGAGGTATTTGATTAGGCTCAATATTATTATAAACAATTTTAAAAAAAATAATGCCAAGTATTAACCTGCAAATATTAAAAAAAAAAAAAATGTGTATACATTTATAATCAGGTCAAGTCAGGTATAATAAGTTATGATCAAGTCGAGTCTAAAAAGTTATAATAAAGTAGGTCAGGTCCAATAAGTTATAATCAGGTCAGATTTAATAAGTTTCAATTAGGTTAAGTCAGGTCAAATCAAGTCAGATTATATAAGTTGAAGAGAACGCAACCATATGTGTTGATAAATGCATGGTAAATTTGTGTGCACACACCATTCCATTCACTTTCGATGGCCAACAAAACAATGTAGAAGTATTTATATTAGTGAAAGTATTGTGTGGGACGGTCCGACTGTCGGACCGTCCAACACTTGTATTTTTTTTTATACCCACACTCAACAACACGTGTCCAAGTTCAATAATATGTGTTCAGGTTTAACAATATATGTCAAGATTTAACAATATGTGTCCAGATCCATGTGTCCATGGTAAACAATATGTTTCCAGGTTCAATAAGTTTCACCAGGTTTACAAATTTATGTCCAGGTTCAACAATATGTGTCCAGGTTCAATACTATGTGTCCAGATTTAATATTATGTGTCCAGGTTCAGCAACATGTGTTCAGGGTTACAAATATATTTTCAGGTTTACAAATTTGTGTTCAGGTTTACAAATATGTGTCCAGGTCTAACAATACTTGTCCAGGTTTAACAACATGTGTCCAGATTCAACAATATATGTCCAGATTTTACGATATGTGTCCAGGTCCATGTGTCCAGGGTAAACAATATGTTTCCAGGTTCAATAAGTTTCATCGGGTTTACAAATTTATGTCCAGGTTCAACAATATGTGTCCAAGTTCAGTATTATGTGTCCAGATTTAATACTATGTGTCCAGGTTCAACAACATGTGTCCAGGTTTACAAATATATTTTCAAGTTTACAAATTTGTGTTCAGGTTTACAAATATGTGTCCAAGTCTACCAATACATGTCCAGGTTTACCAACATGTGTCCAGGTTCAACAAAACTTGTTCATGTTTGACAATATGTGTCCAGGTCCAATTGAACTGGTCTGACAGTAACCTTATGTCGGACTGTTCTGACACAATACCTTCTCTTTGTATTATAACCAAAATACTATCAAATTCAAAAGTTATTAATTAATGCAAGATTGCATTGTTATATATCTACCCATTCAATTATTTACCCACTACTAATAAAGACTATATGATGGAACTCGATGTACGGCCAAAAACACCGCTTTGCCATAGCACCAAAAAGTCAATCGAGATTTCTAATATTCCCCTTTCAGGTGATTTCTAATCTAGCATAGCACCAAAAAGCTAAATCACTAGGGTTCGAAACTCATCACAAGCATTATTTACGATAATTTCTGATCTTCTCATTTCAGATGTGGGTAAATTCACCATTTTTACCCGCAAAGTTGCTTTCTAGCTAGGTTAAGAACTATGTCATACACACATATAAACATATGCATAAACTAGTAAATGTATATTATACTCAACAATTATTGATGCTAAAATATAAATATCGAAATACATCACCACAATAAATTAGATAGACTTTAAAATATTAAGATAATTGGGTCATTTTATATCCATTTATGATGAGTAGTTGGAATGTGACAAAGGAATCTTAATTCTTTATCACCAAACCACCATTACCTCCTACTATTTTTGCTTAATATAAGGTAATGTATTTAATTTTATAACAGCTAATCTGATAATTCATTTATTTTACACTACCTTCGTTTTTTTTAGTTTACTCAGTTTGACTTTTGTACTGTTAACAAAGTATACTTTGATTATTGTTTGTGATTTATGCCTAAGAAAAAACATAGTCATATGGGGGTCTAGTTGCATTCGTTTCAATATTCAGTTTTTTAATATTTAGTTTTTATAAATTTTACAAACATACAATTAGAGATATTAATTTTCAAAATTTTGTCTTGGCAAGTGTAAAATGGTGGAGTGAGTAAATTAAAAAAATGAAGGGAGTATATATTTTTTTTGGTAGCAAGTTTTTTGTCAGCGGTCTAACATGATGATTTTTCATTCAAAAATTTTAACATTTCACTTATAAACTAAAAACATTATCTCTTTATACTTCGTATAAAGTTTAAATTTTTTAAAAATTATGTCAGACCATCAAACATTCTTGTAAGAGAATTGACATTGTGGTGATTTTTCGTCATTATTAGATAACTAATTAAGGAGGAGTTGAATCTCCTAGCATGATTAATGATGGTTTAATTAAAGATAAAATTTAAAATATATATTCCTGCAATGACTTTACAATTCCTTTTTTTATTTTAAAAAAATTGACTTTTATATCGGTGACTTTATAAGAGTCAATTTTTTATTATTTTATTTTAAATAAATAAATAAATAAGGTGATCATGAGTACATGCTAATTCATCCATTACAAATAACAGAACAAATTTTCTTCTTGCTTTCCAAAAAAAAAAGAAGAAGAAAAAGAAAAAAAAAAGAATTTCTCATCCACAAATCGTGTGTATCAATTAATATGGTTTTCAACGATGATGAGTTGATCGTCCCAACCCCATATGACTCAGGTAACTTCATAATATTTTTGTTGTTATTGTTGATAATAAAATGTGTTAGCAAGAATTTAGTATTTTATTTTGTTGCTCTTGTTTTTGTGTACGATCAATAAATACCATTTAATTATATATTAGTTAAAATTGTAACAAAAATTATATTTATGAAATACTCCTCAGATCAAGACGAATCGATCAAAGAATATAATACAAGACCTTATATGAACATATTTTCTTTTCTAAAGAAGAGAGGAACAAAGGAGAGAGGAACGAAACAAAGGAAAAATAACTCAAAAGAAATACTTCGTAATTATGTTTGGTTTAAAATTTCTCTTTCTGCCCGAATACCTCTGCTTTTGTGAGGAGACAAAAGTTAATATTTGGTAAAAAAGATTTACCTTTCACTTTTTGAACTTATCACTTTCCTATCAATTATTATTTTAAAAAGTTAATTGCTAGAAACTATTGCTTTATTTTCCTTTCAAATCTCTCCTACTAGACAGGATGTTAGGAAAAATTTAATTGTGAGTTTTTAACGTATAAAGTAGAAAAAAAAACATGGGATGAGAAGTGAGAAAAATAGAAATGACTTCAAAAAAAAATTAAAAAATTTGTTGTAACTAATTTGTTTCATTCTTTTTGGCAAATACTATAATGATTGTATTACAAGTGTGGTAAAAAGTCAAAAACCACATATATATAAACACGACTAATTTAATTTTTTTTTTTTTTTATAAAAAAAATATACATATGTATGGATTCCTAAATCCTACTAGTGGATTAATGTACATAGAAGGTTAAAATTGTGTCAAACCAAACAAAAAGTTCGAATTATGTCCCAAAAAATAAATTTAAATCAAAATAAATCAAAATATTAGAAAGAAAAAAAGGTATAGATCAACAAAAATCGTAGTCTTAGTTATTACATTATTCATTTATTTCATTTATTATGCGCTATCGATAGATAGAAGGTTGTAGATTCAATTTTCAAGACTTAGACTATAATGTTTACTTTTGTTTGATTTGTTACAAATGTTTAATTTCTAATTTGATCTGATTTTTTGACTGAAATTTGATCGATCTGTATTATTGATGAGTATTTTTCAAATACGTAATCTACATCATCTATCTAAAGCAGAGTTAAAGACATTTAACTATAAATAAACACAAAAAAAGAATACATACAGTTTGATTTTGTTATATCTTATCTGCCCTAAAGCAAATAATAATTTAAATAAGTTGAAGTGAACATACCTTTACCTTGTTTCGAAAAACAGGGTCAACGCAAGAGACATTCATTCAAGAAAAAACAAAGCTAACAATAACAAAGAAGGAGAAAGTACCCTTGGAGGAAACCAACTTAACAGTGTTCTTGGAGCTCACAGGCAATAATGGTTTCAAAAGTCAACGCAAAGGCGTTGACATTGTGGCAGTTGTTGACCTTAGTCAAAGTCAAAACTTGAAGAAAGTCAAGAATGCAATCCACTTCTTGATAAGCAAACTCAGTTCTACTGATCGCTTATCAGTCATTTGGTTGTTAGATTTGAGCACTAGATTATGCCCTTTGACTCAGATGACTAAGATTTCAGCATCTGAGATTGCAAAAATGGTGGATGAAGTTGATAATTTGGGTGCATTTGATGGGACTAAAGTTGTTGATGGGCTTGAAATGGCGGCTAAAGTGCTAGCTGATAGGAGGCATTGTCACGGCCGTGTGGGTGTTATCATGGTTATGTCTGATCACTCAGATGGTGTGGCTAATTGGGGTTCGGATCGTGTGGGGCACGTTTACACGTTTGGTTTTGGGGATGACTGTGATCATAAGGTGAGTAGAACCGACCCACGCACTCTGTCGTGTTTCCGGTTTACTAATCTGAGTAGTATGTAGTAGTGTGGTTGAACCTATCAGTTTGCTATGTTTTGTGTTTTTTGATTGATTTGAGGACCAACGTTACTTCAGTGGTATTAGGAGTAATGTACCCCGGGAGTGATGACCCGGGTTTGAGTCCTCATGCTCCACTCCCCCCTCCTCCACCCTTGGTGCTTTTATGAGATAGGAGTCTTGATTGGAGACCGTATACCTTATCTGTTAAAAACAAATGTTGCGTTTTTTGTATGATATGATATGATGACTTCAACTAACCTTGTAGTTTGAATTCCTAAAAAAAAAAGTAGGGTAGAAGTTTGACAATAATCATCTATGGCGTTAATTAATATACTCCCTCGCTCTGTAACATATTAATGACAACGATTTGACATTTTTTTTCTCTACTTTATGTCAAATCGTTGTCATTAATATGTTATGGAGAGAGTAGTAAACAAAAAGGGTATTGAAAAATGTTGCACTAATTAAGTAGAGCTGATAATCGTATCTTGTGGTGTGGTTTTCATGTTTATCACATATATAAACGAGTTAATTGAATTCCCTGAATTGCATATTTTTTATTTTCGGATATCGATCCGAATATATAAATTTGCCCCATTGCCTCTTTTAGGGACTAGAGGCGATTTCGGAAAACACGGGAGGATTGTTCACAAACGCAAACGTGGAAAACACCCCGTTGAGCAACCTAAGCACTATGTTTTCCAACTCTTTGAGTAGAATTCTCAAAGAAGATGTCAAAAATCTGGAGTTGACAATTGAACAACACAATAATAATTCTAGCATTAAGAAGGTGAATGCAGGAAGTTATCCACGTTCAAACAACGTTGATGATGTTGAGTCAACAACCATTATATTTGGGAATCTTTACAAACAAGAGATCATTAATCTCTCAGTGGACCTCCTTCTTCCTGCTGTTAGTGTTGACAACAAGATGGAGGATGTTTTCCAAATCACTATATCCTATAGGTATGTAGGTGTTTCAATCATAAACTATAATAATTTAACTTTATTTTATAAGATCGTTAAAAGTGTCGGACCGCTGATATCATGCTGAAATTAAGTGGTTGTTTGGTTGAGTGTAGGAAGTGAAAGTTCTTTCGAACTTTATTTTCTTCTGTAATTGTAAACATTAAGAATTTTCACTTATCTAGGCCGTGTTCTTTTGGACTAAATTGATCTGAGTTCAGTTGAGATGAGTTTGTCTGAAATTTTAGTAATCGAGTCCAAAAGAACAGGGCCTATAGTACAATATACTCCCACCGTTTTTTTTTATGTAATACTTTGACTTTGGTACTATTCATCTAACCCACTTTGACTATTAATATATACATTTAATTAATTATATTGTGTATCTGGTTATGTTGTTTTGATATTATAATTTCATGGTTTGATGTGTTTTTATAATTTATATTATATGCACACATTTTATAGTGTTGGGGAGAATCGATTGGATACTAGTCCTATACTTGTTAGTATGACTCGCAAGAGCCAAGTTTTTCATCAAGATACGGATGAAGAGCTAAGTGATCTTGAAGAGGAAGTCTCTCGTCTGACCGTCTCATCAAACACAAATGATCAAACTAGTAATTTAGCCTTTTACTTATTTTTCTTTAACTTTTTTTCGTACAATTTTAAGTTATTTATTTATTCTGTCGTATTAATTTTTTTCACCTCTTTTTCCCCGTTTTGGGTGATTTTTGACTAACTGATGTTCGATCCAATTATTGAACAGAAGAATTAGTTGTTGAAAAGATGAACCAATTTGTTGGTTTTGGGGTGAAGGTCAAGGAGGCCGGAGTCAACTACTTTGGCACAAAGATGTATGGATTTAATGATATCTTAGGGCGTAAACAAGAGATGACGAAGGAGGAAGATCCAGGTGATGCTGAAAACAAATTTATGAAGTATTTTTTTTTTTGGCGTACTTTTTTTAATGTCGATCACATTAATTTTGTACACGTTTCTTTCTTTTTGATGGTTTTTGCCTAACTGATATTCATTATTATCGTTTGACAGAAGAATTCGTTGATGCGGATATGAACGAACCTAATGATAACTTGGGGCATAAACAAGAAATAATAGTGGAGGAGATACACAAAGGTAATGCCCAAAAAAGAAATTTAAGTTTTTGGCATAATGCCTTTTGTCAAAGTAAGGCCTTAGCTTATTCATTTGGATTTAATTCTAAAACTTCAGCTCAGTTTAGTTTCAATCAAATTCAATTCAACTTGCTGAATTTAGGAATGGACTAGGATTGACTTCAATTAAATCAATTTAATATAGTTTTTGTTGAATCTACGATTTACTTTAGTTTAGTTCATTTCAATTCAATTCAATTTTCAGTTCAAAACAACATGGCTAACTATACTCAGATCACCGGCCTTACCCGCTTTGTTGTTGATTTTTAACTAATTGATGTTTGGTCTAATTGTTTGGACAATAGAAGTATTAGTTGCCCCGGAGAAGACTAAATACATTGGCTTTGGGGAGAGGTTCAAGGGCATGGGATTTCAAAATTTTGGCACGAAGATGCAAGAAGTTGTTGATATCTCGGGGCTTAAACAACAAACAATGGAAGAAGAAAACAAATTTAGCTCAAACATACAAGAAGAATTAGTTGACGCCAATAAGCATGAACCTAACGATAACAAACAAGAAATAAAAGTGGAAGAGATAAACCAAGGTAAAGCTCAAAACCAATTTAAGTTTTTGCATAAGCCTTTTTTTTGTCACATTAAGGCCTTGTTTATTTGGACTTAATTTCGGAAATTTTAGTTTAGTTCAGTTCAGTTTAATTTAGACAAACTCAGTTCAGTTAATCTTAGAGCTGATCAACATTGACCCGGCCCGCTAGCCTGGCCTGATTGGTCTGAGTTGTTTTACGGGCACACTTTAAAAAAATATGTTTTTCGTTGAAAGGTCCAGCCCGAAAAACCCGCAAATGGCCCGCCTAAACAAATCGGACTTTGGACACACTTGCTTAGTTCAGGTCTGGCCTGTCCCAAACTTTTGATCACCTATAGTTCAAAATATCTTGCTAAGTTTAGTACTTCAACTCAATTCAGTTCAACTCCTGTCGAGTCTAGGAATTAATTTTAATTGAGCTCAAAAAAAAAAGTTCAGTTCAATCCAGATTAATTCTGTCAAAAAAACAAAAAACAAGCCTACCTATATTCACCTTTCTTTCTTTAATTTGTTGTTCATTTTTTATTAACTAATGTTTGGTCTCACGAATTATTAGTTACCCTAGAGAAGACTAAATACATTGGCTTTGGGGAGGGGTTCAAGGGCATCGGATTTCAAAATTTTGGCGCAAATAAGATGCAAGAACTTGTTGATATCTCGAGGCTTAAACAAGAAACAATGGAAGATGAAAACAAATTTGGCTTTGATGATAAACTTGTTAGCCAATCTCCAAATGTAATGAATTTAGCAAAGCAATCTAATTCAATTACTACCATCATCAATTGTGAAATGCCAACTTCAATGGACCTCTTACACAAGCATCTCATGGAGGCCATTCAATCTATTCAAACTATGCAAGATGAACTCAATAAATTCCTTTGATGTTTCTTTTTGAAACAACAAGGGGAGATCGATCGATGATATACATGAAAGAGTTTTCATGATTCGTCATATTGATTCATGTTTTCGGCCCAATTTTTGGGGACTAGTTGTTTTATGTTGCTTTGAGTTTTGAGCAACGAACACGGGTGGAAAAAATAATATCTACTACATAATATTTGCTTGCTTTCTATGTTTTGGGGCAAACACGGAGCTGATAATGCTAAAAATAGCGGAACATATAGTCTTTTTTCCGCTAGTGGGAGTATTCATTGATCATGCTAGTGTTGTATTTCAAGTTTTATGTGTGTTGAGTTATACTGTGTTTGTTTGAGTTCTAATTGAAAAATACTATGAATAAAGTGTTCAAGATTGAATTTAAAATCACTATGTTGCTTTCTTTTTCCCATTTTTAATGTAAGCTATGGAAATTTGTTTGAAGAAAAGTCAACAAAGTTATCATTTATTTACATAATTTGTTCGTATGAGACAGTGAGTTCATAATTCATTGTTGAATTTAGTGCTGTTAGATTGGGTCAGAACTGATTTAACTGAACTGAATTCACTGAAACTGAACTGTTTTGGGTCGATCTGAAATTACCTGAAACTGAAACTGAAAGTGAACTGAACTGAATGAACTGAAAGTCAACTGAAAAATATCAAACTGAACTAAACTGAACTGAATCTGAAACCAACTGAAACTGAAGTTAACTGCTAAATATCTGAAAATAACTGAACTGAACTGAAACTGAACTGAAAATCGGGTATCTGAAAATAACTTAACTGAACTGAAACTGAACTGAAAATCGGGTAATTGAAGCTAACTGAAACTGAACAGAAAAGATGATAACTGGATCTAACTGAAACTAAAAATGACTTGAAACTAATTTAATTTGAATATTACTAAACTGAATAAAAAATGATACAATATTATCCGAACTGTTTTGAACACTAAAAGAAAATGCTAAATTACCTACCGCTGTAAGCGGTTCCGACCGATTTTCTGTCGGTATTGAGCGGTAGGAAATACGTTGGTCGCTAATTGTATATTTCCGTCCGATTTTCGGTCGGAAAAATTACCTACCGCATTTTACAGTATTTCCTACCGACTTTTAGCGGTAGGTAATTTCCTACCGAAAAATAAAAAATATTGGTAGGTGATTTTCTACCGCAATTCTCAACATTTCCAACCGAAAATGCGGTAGGTAATTTCCTATTGGAAATATGGGTAGGTGATTTGCGACCGATTTTACACATTTGCATGCGACCGAATAGCGGTATGAAATTTCCTACTGAATGTCTATCTTAAGACTGGTTTGGAGTTACAAAATTATAATCTCAAATGACCTGAACTGAAGCTATCCGAACCAAAAAAACTGTAACCAAAACTGAACTGAACTGTCGACATTTTGAACTAAACTGAATTGCACCCGTTCGAATTTTTAACTGATTGGTTAAACTGAACAATTAACTGGAACTGAACTGAACTGAAATATGTCCGTACAAAACCTGAACTGAACTGAAATCAAAATTAACTGAACTGAACTGAACTGAACTGAACTGGAAAAAAAATTATCTGAAATTAACTGAACTGAAACGACCCAAACCGATTGATTAAACCCAAAACTGAACTATTGACCTGAATTGACAGTGATAGTTGAATTGGAATTTTTTTTAACAATATGAGTTTATACTTTATAATAATTCAATGCACAAAATGGTGATTATTATAATTATTATGATTCTTAGATAGTTAGTTTAGGCGTCTTTCACTCTTTCCGGTACAAACATCTGATATTAATCCAAGAAACTTCGTTATAGGTGTCTACTCTTGCTACCTCAACTTAAAAAAAGAAGTCATAATTGGTGGCTAGCTAGGAATAGCAACGGATCAGACTCCAATCGGGTTAATGTTGTGCATAATCCAACTCCGACCTGACAGTTGCGAGTCGGATTTTTAAAACAGAGTTGTATTTTTTTCTTAAAGACCAGATCGGAATAGGGTCGGATCCAGACTAAATTGTCATCCCTAAATAAAAAAAGTGTAATATTTTGTATGTATTACATTAAAATTACTTTATATTTTATTGCTAATATAAATTAGATATTATATCTTAATAAAATATATAATTATTTCCATAAATTTATATAAAACTACTATATAAATTTAATTAAATATAACTTTAAAAAATATATATATAAGTACATGTCAAAATCAGACTTATTTGTCGGATTTTTTCCAACAATTAACTGTCTCGAAGTCGGATATTTATAGACAGAATGAAATACCGATTTTTATTTTTTTTGAATCGGAAAATTTCTTGCAGATCAGATCAAATTAAACCGGACTATGATCGAATCTGGGCTAAATTATCGCCCCTATTGATGGCAAAAAAAAGGTGCGGAACATGTTTTCAGGACGGTAACGGTGGTAGCAACTAGTTGTAGGGTGATTGATAGGGTGCACATAGAGGGTTGGCAAAGAGAACGAAGTAAGAGAGGTGCAATTAGAAAAATTATGTAATATTATTAAGAATTTATTCTGTCCACTTTATTTATTTATTTTTTGGTTAAAATAATTATAGATAAGGTGAGATAAATTTAAATAAGTTCGTTCAAATTAAATAAGGCAATTAAGATAAGTTTTGATAAGTAAAATAAAGGTTTTCATCTCTCACAAAATAAGCACTAATTAATTAAAATAAGTTCTAATAAGTTCCTATAAGATAAGTTTAAATTCAGATAAGTTCAGAGTTGCCGTTTTTTTTAGTGTTTCCCGAATATTTTGCACAACCCTAGCTACTTAATGGCGCGGGTTACGTTGCTAAAATTAAAATTTGTGTTTTTTTCTTTAATTTGTCAATATTTTAAACATGTTTTCTTTTTTGGGCATTAAACTTCAAATCATGATTACAAATTTACTTATTATAGCTAAAATGTTTAATTTTCCATCCATTAATCCAAGCAAAAAAACAAGATTATTTCCAATGATTGCCAAGTGCCCAAAAAACCTAAAATGTAGGAGATGATCATGCTCTATCACATCTTAAAATTCCATTTATTAACCATGAAAATCATATAAATATTTCCACAAATTTATCAATAACATAAATTTCAATACTAATTACACAAAACCAAAAAAAAAAAAAACCAAAAAAAAAATTACAAATAAAAAAATGGAAGGAATCAAATTGGGTGCAATTTTGATTATTGGTGTGCTATTTATTGCCACAAACATAAATGCAAAACAAGAAGTATCATTTGTAGGAACTGATAATAAGATTGAAGGTGAAACTTTGCATGAATTGAAGAAGCTTGAGAGTTGTGCAAGCAAATGTAAACCTGAAGAAAAATCATGTGCAATTGAATGTGTTAAGAAATCATTAGCTGGTGCAAGTAATTTCAAGCTCTCTGAGGCTAAGTATGAAATGATTGAAATTTATCAAAGCATCTTTTGTTTGGCTGGTTGTGGCCAATCTATGACTGAAATTTGTGACAAAAAAGGTACTCATCAATATATATATATATATATATACTCTATCTGTTCCAGGTTCGATCTGTTCCAGGTTGTTTTTAGCTTTTTGATAGGTTAACTTGACATGTAAAACATATTCCAAATCTTATAAGAATAGGTTAACTTTTAATAGAATTTACAAAAAATAATAGCATTGGAAAAAATAGATTTAAACTAATCCGGCTTTTGAAATGTTTAAAAATAATTCTAGCTAAATCTATGAATGAATTCCATACAAATTAAAATCTTTACTCATCAATTGAATAACAACTAACTAGTATATTAGTAGGATTTTAAAAAGTTGAAGAAAATAGATTTGATTCCAATCAATAGGGTTTTATTTTTATAAAAAAATTAACGATTTTATTATGAAAATAGAGAAATATTTTGAAAGAAAATCATTTAATTATAAAGTGACACGTGTCTCTCACTAGTTTTACTTGTACTTTTGTGGAATAACATTTAATTATTGATATTGATGATTATGTTTCCAACATAGAAACATTCTAAGGATTATTCATGAATCATGTACCATACATTGAGTCATTGAATCCAAAAATAAAGTATTTTTTTCCCCATTTTATGAATTAGGGTGCGTCTGATTCAACTTAAATAAGCACTTAGTGCTTATTTTCAGAAAATTTAGATCAGATTAGACATATCAAATCAGAAAATTTCAGATCAGAAAAATTATAATTATAATAATAACTACAATCTGAAAAATTCAGATCAAATCAAACCAGATCAAAAAATTTCAGATCAGATCAGAAAATTTCAAATGAATCAAACACGCTATCAATTTCTTTCTTTCTTTATTTATTTTTGTAATATCCTAATTCTATATGTGTTGACATTCAAACAGATGCAGAAAATTGTAAGAAAGTATGCAAAGAGATGTGCATCACACAACCCGATCCTCTCGCAGCACCCGCCACCGCACCCACTAAAGCTTAAAATGGGTTTATTTTGTTGATAATTTGATATAATTATTCAAGAGGAAGAGTTTTTTTTTGTTAATTGTACTATTAGACTTTATATGAAGAAAAACACTTGCATGTGTTTTAGGTTTAGATTTTTATTTTTATTTATTTTTTTGTATTTTTTCCCTTTTGGTGAATGCAATTTGGCATTAAGATTAACCAATATAATATAATGTAAAATAAACTAGTTATTGGGCAAAGTCCTAAATTATTACCTATAATAATATAATGTAATATTCAATACAAGAAAATTATTGAATATTTAAGTTCTTTTAACAAATTAATAATTACTTGCTTTAATTTCTCTCTCTCTCTCTTTTTTACTTTAATAGGACAAAGGCGCTACTGCGCTACTTGATATCGGAAAAAACTTAATCTATCTACCGAGTTGACTACCCACCACTAATAAAGTGTTGTAGTTAATGTTAATAGTGAAATCTAACTCATAATTTTAATAATATTTTAATGTCCCTATTAGTAATGGGTAGACTACGCAGCGGATAGGTATAACAATGTCCCTTGACATTTCATTTCAGCCACCTTAAATGAGAAAGTGCTAAAAATTTAAGAATCGCTTAAATGAATTGAGGTAGTCCTCCACCGTGTGTTAAAAAAACACATAGAGAAAAAAAAATTACTTTCAAAGAAAATGGAACAAAGATTTTGAAATCAAAAAGGGAAATAAGGCAGGAATTTGGGGACGGAGAGAGTATTAAATAAGAAATCTTAGCCCCAAATCGAACAAAATTTTGCAAAGGTCTAGACAAAGTGTATGTCTAAATTATCCAAACTACTTTATAAACTTTGATGAATACTTTGATGAATACTTAATGTTCACACTTTTAAATGTCTTATAGGCTTATAGCTATACTCCATTTATTGTTCATCTCCTCCTTTCCAGCCTTCACATAGTTTTGGGTAGATTTCTATGTAATTTTTCTTCCTAGATCCTCCAAAGAAATCTTCGTGGTAAGAAAACACGAATAAGTCGATATAAAACCACCATTGGAGGTTAGATCCCAAGCAAATATTGCTGTTGTATAGTTGTACTAACTTCCGGACAAGCAGCGATCACAGGAGCACTTGAAACCAAACCCTCCTAAAAGGATATCTTGGCGAGAATTATAATCCAAACTAGCATCAATATAACATATTCGAAGCTCTTCATCTGGATCATAACAATAATGCAACCATTTCAGCATATCAGTTTCAGTACTAAATCAGCAAATATGGAGAACAATTTTTTTAAACATTGCAATGTTATCTAGCATGTCTCAATTGGTGCATAAATGTATGTCGTACGTCTAAGGTAGTAGAGTAGATAACAAGCATGGTGCTGGACTAGTCCAAAATGGTACAGACTTAGTCTTAAGCTAGTAGCAGGATTGAGATTTCTAACTTCCTTTGAATTAAAGCATAATGTAACAATAGATGCAACATGTAATGATGCATATAAATATATAATGTGCCAAATGAACAAAATGCATAAAATCCACTTCTCTTTTCATCCTAGACTACAATTAGCTAACCTTCACTATATGATGATGAAATTTGGTCACCACAACTTTGATATTTAAGTAAAAAATATACATAGTATTTAAAAATTAAATTGAAAAAAAGGGCCAGTATCAGATTCCAAGGAACCAGAGCCTAACACCAAAGACTCAAATTCTAACATGCCAAAAATAGAAATCAAACACCTGAATTTTCTAGCAGATAATATAGCTAAATTAAAACCTTTTTGTGAGTTGTTAAACACATTGGATGCCTAAACTATTTTCTACTAAAATTCATCTCTCTCAAATCCCCTAGCCTCAAGCACCCAAGGCCTAATCCCTAGTGCCAACAGGCAAGGATGTGTCAATGCCACAATGTCAAAACTCGCATAAATTGGTATCAAAGGTGTTGTTTGGTTGGCCAAAAAAAGCATGGGAAGTGGAACCTCCTAGGAATTTAAATTCACATGTGTTATTTGTTTGACAAATTCATGGGAAATAGAAATTCCTAGGAAGTTTCATTTCCCACAAAATGGGGGAATTTACTTACCTTAGGGGGCCTAAGTAAGTGGAACTTCCCATGGGAATTTTCATTTCCCATGGTTAACCAAACATAATATTGCACTTCATAGGAATTCTAATTGCATGGGAATATAAATTTCCAAGGAATTTGCAATTCCTACGTTCAACCAAACGACACCAAAGTCTAATTTAACATGGGAAATTCTCAGTTCCTCAAAAGTATATCAAATGGCAATTTTTGTGATTTTGTTGAAAATATATTCCGAAAACACCACATATTTAGTTGGTTCCCTAAATCTCTTTCCCTAAAGTTGCTCAAAATTACGTTAAAATGCCATTTGATATACTTGTTAGATATAATGTGTGAGGAACTCGAATGTCCTTATTTAACACCAAGCACAACTAAAATTTGAAATGCGTGTGTATCTGACATGATTAGTGGACCCGACATTGAAGAGAGACTAGCCTGGCTGGAAGGTAGGCAAGCGCGAAGAATGAAGAGTGGACACAGCTCGAAATTTTTTTATCGACATTTGGAAAAGCCAAGCTTCAAAATTCACTCTAAGAGTTGTTAGATGTAAGCCAATAGTTTAGAAGGAGATGAATTGAAAAGAACCTGATTAACTAAGGACAGCAAACCTTTTATTCACATAAGACTATGGTAGAGAATAATAGAATATGGTTGAACCAGATGTACAATTTAGAAAAAAAAAATCTGGTTCACCATCAAGACAAGTTTAAACCACAAATGCATACTAAGGATTTCCCAGACATGATTAAATTTTCATCTATCTATTATATTGATTATGAAATTAATATACGATATCCAAAAATAATAAATATTTTCGAAAATTTCTGAGCAGCCATAAAACAACACACATTATATATGAAACACTGAAGCAAACCTTCTTCTATGTCACGGAGCGCTCTCAGTCTTGCGTGAACAGAGTCCACCCATATGATATGCACATTGGGATCTGAAAGAAACGTCTTATAATCAGATCAAGAACAAAAAAAAATCTTATATTGGTTTAGCAATATAAAACTCACCACAATCATGATTGTAGAATGAGGGAAGAATGTAAACAGCATTTCCAACTCCAGCCTCAGCTTCTATTGATGCTGCTGCCAAAGTGTGAAGATCCTCATAACATCCAGAAACCATTTCAATTCGAAATGCATTGATACGTATTCGAGCCAACACATCAGCATACCATTGCTCCGTTAAAACTTGTGAAGTCAAAAGATCACAGAGAATCGAGGAATTTTCATTGCATGTTAAATGGGCCGCAGATGGTATGCAAGTAACTCAAATAAAATAGGATACACTTCAAGCTGTCCTTCGGCATATTTATTTCATCAAATGCTCTTCTTAGCATGCCATATTCAACTTCAATCTGAATAAATAAATATCAATCAGCAACATACAATTGTTACACAATACAAAGCCCTACTAGAGTGCAGGCTTTCAATGTTATCAGCTTTTGTTACCATTAAGAATAGACAAGTCCAAATGATGCATAGCCCATCAAAAACTAGAAATGTAGAGCTTCTCACAAAGTTGGAACAAAATTCCTTTGGAAACTGCTCACATAAGATATTAATCCTATGTGCTTTTATTCTAATCTAACAAGTTTCAAATATGTGTAGACATGGAATCATGGAAATTACCTCAGGCAGTATATGCGCAGGTTGAAGTATACTAATGCAGTCTGCAGACGCTGCTCCACTTGTAACCATACATGCCAACCGCTTAACCAAAAGTGGATACTTCAAACCCATAGTTCTTCATAAACAATGGAACACAACTGATTCAGTGTTGGTCAATCGTAAAGAAATCTTTGGCATGGCAGCATTGTTTTCAATAAATGTAAAGGGAAAATTGACATAACACAAAATGTATCCAGTTTAAAAAATGTCATGAAAAAGAAAATACATCCCATGCAAATTTATTGATGAAAGAAGTGAAAAATCTCAGACCTGCAGTATTTATGGTAAGCAGACCAATCTGCTTTATTCTCTAGTTCATAAAAGGCCTGCAAATAATTAAACATATTACCTCAAACTTAAGTGAATCTAACCCTTAATGATCAACCAAAAACAATAAAGGGTAGACAACATGCTTCACTAAAGCAATACAATCACGATCAATAAAATGTCCATCATTGACCATACAAAAGAAGGAAACAAAAATCTGCTATAAACTCAACCAAATGCCAATTGCCAACTAGCTCAGCAAAACAAACAATCAAAAAAATAAAAAAATTAGGCTGACTAGTTCTATGTTTGTGTCAAGTAGGTTATCCTAATACAACAAGTTTAAACGCAACGACTATTGGCAATACAACTGCTTATGTGTTCATTGCTCCATGAGAGTTATTCTAATATCAAAGTTAAGGAGCTTGGAGTTTAAGAGTTACAGGTTAAGTTGTTTGGTTTGAGAAGAACATTGCAATTTAGGTAATATATCAAACATCTAAATCCAAATACAAATCTTCATGATGTTGAGATAGAAATTCTCTTAAAGTATTCGCCAACAGCCAATCGACATAGCGAGGCTTGAAAAAGGTGACTGATAGTTTAATTTATGTTCATGTGAATTAGATCAAGCTTGTCATTTCATAATTATTAGTTCAGTCACAAAGATTTAAGTTACAGAAAAACTGAAAATTATGAAGCATGAGATCAAGAGTTAAACAAAAAAATTTGAACCAGTTCTTAAACCTCACAGACCCAATATATCAAACACTTGGAGTACATACCCTATTCATAAATCATAATCATAATCTCAACGAACCAGCATTCCACTTCAATCTACCATCCCATATACGATTATTTCGTAGGAAATTTTCCATCATTTAGCGGAAAATGACGATTCGATTCACCCCATATCCCCTCCCCCCAATAAAAAGGACCAAAATTAAAACATAACATTCATATTAAGGAAATCAAATGTGAGCTCATTGCAAAGAAAACAAACTCAAAAATTGAAAATCAAAAGTGTTTTACCTTAGCTTGATGACGGCATTCATCACTGCAAAAAGGTTCAACTTCAACTTGTACAAGAGAATCAATTCTGGGTTTTAATCGTGAAAGACAAAGATAACAAACAGTACCAAGTTGGGACAAAAAGGGGTGCGAAATCACAGGTTTTGCAGTGTGAAGAAGCTCAGCAGCTCCAATTCTTCGAGTGGCGAAAACTCCTCGACCTGCTGAGTTAGTGAACCCAACTCGAATTGGAGGAGGTCCTGGTTGAATGGGCTGCTGGTCTTCGACATTGGAGGTAGTTGAGAAGGGGAATTTGAGATGTGGGGTTTTAGGGGAAAGTAGTTGTTTCAACGGAGAAGAAAGGTAACGGGTAGTTCGTAGTAATGGTGACATACTGAGTTTCTAACATGAGAGTAGTTATTGTGCTCTTTCAAAAATGATCTACTCATTGACAAAAAAAAAATCATTAATTTAGGATAAATTTGACCTTAAGGGTAAAAGTTTATCCCAAAATGTTAATTGGACAACTTTTCCGTTACAAAATGGAGATTAATGTTGATGCGCATTCAGGGCAGGGTGGGCCTAGACCCTACTGGTTTGGGTGTAGTGGTTCGAAGAGAAGACGGGGTGGTCGTCATGACTGTTATCAAATACTCCTACTTCCATGACCCTGAGATGGCTTAAGTAGCGGCGGTAAGGCATAGATTCACTGGGCAAGACAATTTGATTATGATAATGTTGTGATCGAGAGTGATGCTTCTAATGTGGTGATGGCTCTAAAAATTGAAGCGCCGAATTTAACGCCGTGTGGTTTGATTTATGCTTTTATATTAATTATGATTGTATGTGTTTTAATTTCATTGTTTTTTCTCATATTAAGAGGGCCTGTAATACCGTTGCTCATCTTGTTGCACTATGGGAAACGAATGGTACCGTTGAGGTTGTTTGGCTTGGTCCTTT
Source organism: Salicornia ramosissima (assembly GCA_951394345.1). Taxonomy (NCBI): domain Eukaryota; kingdom Viridiplantae; phylum Streptophyta; class Magnoliopsida; order Caryophyllales; family Amaranthaceae; genus Salicornia; species Salicornia ramosissima. The sequence goes on along the minus strand of OX596235.1, from coordinate 58,312,939 downwards.
TCCCCAAAGCTTTATAACTTTGGCGGAGTTGGATATTACTTACAAAGTTACCAGCGTTACTTAATAAAATTTCACCCTCACTTTTCCCTAAAAAAACGCTTTCTAACATACAAATGGATGTGTTTTGGTCATATTGTGCTGATTTTAACTGCAGATTTGAACCTTGATTGGTCTCAAAATTACTTCAAGATCCTCATTGCTCAACACAAACAGGGATACATCAGCATAAAGCTAAAAGCAAAGTGAGAAAGCATGTGGAAAAGCGAGGTACCACTGTGCTTCAGCTCCACTCCTTGAGCAAAGCATCAGTATCTTCAAAAAGAGCAACACCCTTCTCCAAACTCAAATTTTGCCCTAGCTTTTTCTCTTTCTATGTGATTCCATTCCTTCTTTGTGTTTTACAATGCCCAAATTCCCTCTTTTTCTCACTTTCTTAACCCTCTTTATTATTCCTTTTCTTTCTCATTTTCCACCTGCTCTTGCTGTTTCTTCTCCTGCTGGTTCTCTCTCTCTCTCTAACCCCACTTCAATTTATGTTTAATGAAATTGAAATTAATATCTCTGTTTCAATTTGTGTTTGGAATTTGTTTTTTGAACTGGGTTTTGATTTTTTGCAGGGCCATTGATCAAACACTTGTCTTCAATTCTCAAATGGACCAAGAATTCCCCAAAAGCTACACAATCTGGTAAAAATACAAATTTAGTTTTGTTTAATTTAGTGAGTGTAGTGATTTTGATTGATGAGTTCATATGTTAGACACTAAATTGTTTGATGGGTAACAGATGGACCAGTAGTTCAGTTTGAAAATGGGTATTTAGTTGAGACTGTGGTGGAAGGAAATGCAATTGGTGTTGTGCCTTACTCAATTAGAGTTTCTCAGGATGGAGAGCTGTTTGCTGTTGATTCTGAGAATAGCAACCTTTTTCGAATTACTCCTCCACTTTCACAGTGTATGTTTTCTTCTATAATTGCTTATGTATTCTGGGTTTTCTTTAATTTGTTTAGTTTTTCTGATTTATGAAATATAGTATACTTGATTTATGAAGGATTTCAACGCCGTTCTTTTGGATTTAATTTCTGAAATTCAGTTCAGTTGCCGATGAGTCTAGAATTTCATATTAATTCAGTCCAAAACATAGTATCATGGGGATTCCATTTTCTATGTGACACCATCCACTTGCTCTCACATATATAAATAGATACTTGGATACTTTAGTTTATGCTTAGATTATTCGGAATGTAGGACTATGCCGTAATAGGTTAACACAACGTTTATTTAGGAATGATACTTCAGTTTATGTTGTGATTATTTTGGCTTCTGGATGCCACCAAAAGTGTACAAGTGTACAACTATTGGTGTTGTTGTGAGCAATTGAGTGATATCAGGGAAAACAATGTTTATAAACACTTCAGCTGGACTATGTCAATATTGTTGCAATATAATTCCATGACATATTCGTTGATTTTTGTTTAAGGTAATGTTGGGTGTATGTTGAGGCAATTTTGCTGAAGAGGGCAAGCACTTTTGAGTTATATATCAAGATTACTTTGGTTGTATGTGTGTGTGTGTATGCGTATATCTGTTGTATTGGTGGTGTTTATCTAGACCAATATTAAATGCAAAAGAGTGGTGAAGAATTGATATATTTGTTACATTTTATGTTATTGGTGCCATTAAATTTTCTTCCTGTAGATAGTAGAGGAAGGCTAGTAGCTGGATCATTTCAGGGTAAAACAGGGCATGTGGATGGAAAACCAACTGAAGCTCGCTTTAGTCATCCAAAAGGCGTGGCCATGGATGATAAAGGAAATGTGTATATCGCTGACTCTGAGAATCTTGCTATCAGAAAAGTTGGAGAAGGGGGTATGTAAATTGACAATGATACTAGATAATAATAATCACTTCTTTTCTGTTTTACTGGAAGTATCAATTCAAATGACTTATGTTACTCAGACTCATATCATGTGATGTTCTTTGGAAATTCTCGGCAGGAGTGACAACAATTGCTGGAGGGAAGTCAAATATTGCAGGGTACAGAGATGGGCCGAGTGAGGACGCAAAGTTCTCCACAGATTTTGACTTGGTGTATGTTCCATCTACTTGTTCTTTGTTAGTTATTGATAGAGGAAATGCTGCACTTCGTCAAATCTCTCTCAGTCAAGAAGATTGTGATGTTGATCACAGTTCCATTTCAACATCAGGTGAAGTTCATGTCATCTGTTTTTTTTTAATCTGTTGTCTTTTCATTAGTATGATTACATGTGTATGGCTGATTTAGAGGTTCCTAGGAATTCTACGCGAGAGATGTTTATATTTTGAGAAGGTAGGTTGTTGAACATTTATGTATATCAACAAACAAAATTCCCAAGCAATATTTTAGAAGCATATAAACCTTGCACTCTTTAATTCATAACATAAGCTGCTTTTAGGCTTTTAGCTACGACCCACGGTAAAAATTCTGTTTAATATAGCAAAGATGGCAATATGCTATGAACCATCTAATTATAATAATAATGGCATTTTTGATATTTTGTTGTATTTTAGTAGTAATGGTAGAATAGTCTTTTAATAATTGTTTGTAGGTGGATTTGTCAATTTGTAGTTGTAATTAGTCTATAAATAAGGGATTAGTGTGTGTAATGTTTTTTATGTTGGAATTAAATAATTAATAATAAGCAGTAGTATCTTGGAGTGCCTTGACCACTCGAAGGGTCAGATTTGGGAGAGAACTTGGCCTCTCGAAAGCCAAGAAACACCAGCATCGCGGTGGTTCATAGTGCAATACTATAGTATGATGTGTAATATTATACTCATGTGTTAACCGTGCGAGAAAGATAAAGTAAAGATTAACAAGAACACACAAAATTTGCGTGGTTTGCTGAAAATGTGTCGATTATGTCCACAAGCATAGACATTTTATTGATTATGAGGGTATGGAGAATACAAAATAATAATTTGGTTAATTTACCGAGAAATAAGGAGTTTATATACCACTCCTTATAAATTCACCTCATAATGGGTTATACGAAGGGGGTACGGTAAGATTCAAGGCATAAACTAACATCATATTACTTAGATTATACAAAGCAACATTCATTGTTATTTTATATCATAGAATGATTTATTTTTAGAAGAAAGCTAACCAGCTATAAGGTGGGAGGGAGTATGTAAGTAGTTATGCTGCTCTGGCTGATGATATTGATCAAGCACCAGGATGGCATACTTTGGGATATTTTTATTTTTAATGTCATATAATCAGATTGTTTGAATAGAATGTTGAGCCGCATCTCATTCATGTAGGTGCATTGTTTTATGTCTGAACACTGAAGTATGAATTGCTGACAAATGGAGTTGTCTTGTTCTGTGCCTTTGTTTCAGTTACACAAACAATGTCTAGGTATATAAAAAATGGTTTTGTGTTGTTCAAAGTGATACCTTTGTTAAGTGTAGTATGTGTTGGAAGGAGGACAAGTCAGAAACATAGCTAGTTAGGTGCAGTTTCAGTGAAACAGCTCCTTAGGTTCTTATGTGTTAACAGAGTTTGGCAGTCAAAATTGCCGATAATACGAAAATTGCTGCTTTTCATATATAAGTCCCCTCCCCCAAAAAAGTCCTTTATATATGTGGTTGATCCCCATTCTGATTCCTATTTCGTGTGTACTGGCAGATATTATCATGGTCATTGGTGCTATCTTTGTTGGATATGCCTCGTGCTTACTTCATCAGGGGCTCGGAACCGATCTCTTCTCAAAATATGTGAGTCCATCCGAAACTACTATTTCTGTGTAAACCCAGTTCATTGGTTCACCTCAATTTTCGTAGCACTTTCTGCCCTTCTTTACAATCTGAACTGTATATACCGAAACCATAGTCCATTTTTGTCGCTTTGTAATGAAAGCTCCCTTCAAAAGTTTAAATCACACAATCTTTTACGGAGTAGCTAGAATTCAGCTTCTCCACTGGAAAACTGGTGGAAAAGCTCTTCAAGTTGTCCAAGTTATTTATGCTTAGGTGTACCTGTTAACTCCTGCAGTCCTGCCCTCTATAACTAGTAGCTTTTCTACAACGAAACATTTTTGTGTAAAAAAGTTTATTTGTTAATTTCAATTCATTCTGGTTAACTTGGATTCAAGCGATATTTTTTCATATTTGCAAGTGTCCCCTACATATGAACGCTCCCAACAAGGCAACAACGTTTCATTCACAATATATTCTGCCCATCCTTCAAGACTTGCCCATTGTTTAAAGTTTAGTGGAAAAAATCAGATTCGAATAATTCCTGATTTGGGTGATCTTCATTTAAGAATTCCACCTATCACTTTATCATTTTTTATTGGACCCATTTTTAAAATGAGCTAAAATCATTCAAATTTTAGCTCCTAAGGCTTCTTATTAAAAATTTCTTCCTACACACGGGTGCATGGTGATCAACATGCACCCGCTGTTAAAATTTAACATTAAAGCCATATGTTTAGAACATTTATGTTTTACTTTCAGTGCACATATATGTTCTAGATGTTCAATGCAAATGTTCTAATTGCATAATGTGGATGTTATGTTTTAAATGTAGGTGCATGATATTCATTGTGCACCTACTGTATTGACCTCATACTACCCAAAAAAAAAGAAACTTTGAAAAAACTCATTCGAACTAATTTTAGTAGGCCATTTTTTACGTAGGTCCAATAAAAGAGGATCAGGTTTTAAGGTGGGATTATTATATAGGAATATAGGATTACTGGGTGGGATTGTTAAACAATGATCACCGGAGGGATTCCATTTTTTTTCTTTTGAGACATCCAAACTTATTAACTTAAGAAGTATCACAAGAAACCTGGTTAATTACCATCAAAGCTTATATGTTCAGAATTGTTGTCTAATCTTTTTATGTCCTGCTGCAGCTTCAACCTTCAGCATCAGATATTCCCCAAAAACCATTCGAGGAGAAGCAACATTCAATTCTGGCTAGTGCAAAGGAGGAACAAATAGCTGTATCTAGTTCGCCTTCATTTACACAGATGGCAATCGATCTTTCAAAGCTTGCCCTTGAATCGCTGAGAGTTGCTGTCGTTCCCTTCATTCCCTCTCGTTTAACCTCAAAGAAAGGACTCACTCCTTTGAAAGACAGTCTTAAGATGCCAGAAGATGAAGTTAAGGTCAATCCACAATTAGTCCAAAAGCAGAGGGCGCCTGCCCCGCTTTCTGAATCCCGGAAAACATACACCCCGAATACTACCGATAAATATCCCGAATCCAAGGCTCCGAAGCTGAGGTCAGCAACTACCAAGGATGCTTCTTCTTCAAAACACCGATCTTCCAAACGACAAGAATACTCTGAGTTTTATGGTTCCAGTGAAGTCCCTCATCATAGTGGACAGACAAGAGCTAAACCCCACAAAGAGAGAAAGCATCGACACCGAGATAAGAGCGGAGAAGTAAGTTCGGGGCCTCATTCATCTGAACCGAAACCCGAATTCCGACCCGTTAATTATGGTGATCCTAGGTTCAACCCTTACAATGTTGGAAACCGATACACACAAATGCAAGACGGCCCCTACCGCTTTTAAATGGACCAACTTGTGAGTGATATTGGCATGTTATGGTTAGCTTATACGATTCAGCGACAATGTATAACAAGCTTTGGTTATTAATCTTAGAGTATGTGGAATAGCCGAGACCGCCGAGGAACTCAAGATGAGGTTCATTTGATAGGGAGTCATTTTTGTGGGTGCTCTGTTAGAGCCTTAGAGGTGAGAACTTCCTAGGGGCATGTATGTAGGCTCTAAGAATTTATTGGGTTAGTTTATAGCTTGCTGTCTCAAATGTTTTGTATTATTCTATGGTTCGGTTTGTTAAGGAATGCCTTTATGTTATAGTTGGCATATTTCATAAATATATACATTCTGATTTCCTAGATGGCTCACATCTAGGGGTGCTTATCGAGCGAGTCGATCGCGAGCTGGGGGTTGCTCGACTCGTGCTCATTAGGTTTCGAGCCGATCACGAGCTGCTCGTTTAATGTTTTAGTCCTCTTGAATCTTAATTTTTTCAAAAGAAAATCATTGATTATATTTTCTTTTCTTTATGAAAATTATATATTGTTAAAGTTTATTAATTTATTATATTAAATATCAAGGTTAATTTTATTTTTCAAATATTTAACGTAGAAAATTATTGATTTTTTGTAAAATTATCGAGTCACGAGTTGTTTCGAGCGAGCTCGAGCCAACTCGAGTCGAGCTTTGACCGAGTTGAACTCGAGCTTCTCGCGAGCTACCCAGCTCAATAAGCACCCCTACTCACATCTATTGTATGGACTACGGAGTACTAATGCGAAAGCTACTAAAATAGATTTTCTTTCTGAATATCCCTTCTAAATTACATTAATTATCAAGTTATTAATACTACGATGCTTTGAAAATGTAAACGAGATTATGGTGCTTTTGATTCCTCTCAAATTTTTTGACTTGATTTGATCTTAAATTTTCTAATCTGATTTTATCTGAAATTTTCTGAATTATTTTGATCTAATTTTTTTTTATATGATCTGAATTTTTCTGAACTAATCTGATCTGATCTGAATTTTCCTTTCGTAAAATATGCATTGGAGTGCTTATTTAAGTTGAATTAAATTAAACAAAAATAGAAAGTTTTATGAAATGTATTTAATGCTTATATGCATCGGTAGCATTCCTCTTCTTTTAATGCTTAATTTAAATTCATATATACACATTTATTTGGACATTAGAGTTTAATTTATTTTTCTAATTCTTCGTACGGAGTACATTGGTTTACAAAATTGAGCATTGCTTGGATATCATCTTATGCTAAAATAAAGAAATAAAGATTCTAGACAACATTAAGATATATAAATTAAAGAGTAGCAATGCCAATGATGTGGATGATCATGGAAGATTAGGGTGAGTTCGCTTCAACTCATTAGACCTAAACTGAACTTATTGAACTTGATTAAAACTTATTAAACTTATAGAACATGATTATATAAACAATGTGACCTTATCACACCCTAATTGGACCTGATCAAACTAACCTTATTGAATGATTAGACCGAACTTATCTGAAAGTATATGAGCTTATTAAAACTATTAATTATATTTTAAAAGTATAGATAAGGTAACCTTATTAAATTTAAGTTGGATAAATTAATTCCGTTTATTCAGAAACATTGGACCACAAATCTATTTCATCTTCATCATGCAATTGCAAGCCCTTGAGTTCCATAACATGCGTTGAGGTACATTTATTCTTCTAACAATTTAAAAAATTTGTTTCAATCAATGTGTATTTAGTTTTGCGTTTTATTCTTTCGTGACATGTCCCATGAAACGTTACTATAGGCTATTGAATGAAGGATGGACCATTGAACCCTCTCATAGTCTCATTGGTACATTCTTAAAAGACATATCTACCCCTCCGTAGTACAAATATCCAATGTGTTTTTCCCCTCCTAATATACAAGGGTGATCGTCTTTGGTACAGTATGCGCTGCCACACAAGACAACTATCATTATGCTGGAATACAAAGAAAGTTTTTGTGAATAGTGATAAGATTTGGGGACTTAGAATATGGAAATCAATCGTTCGAATCAATAGCGAATCTAGGAATTTTACTTAGCACAGGCCGTAATCATTTAATGAATTAAACTAATATGTAAAACCAACTAAGCTAACACAGTTTCAATAATCCTAATTATATTGTAAAATATATATTCATTTAAATTTTTTTAACATGGGATAGGCCATGGCCTAGGTAGGCCTAGGCATAGGCATAGATCATCGATCTCCTGGTTCAAATTTTGTATTTACTGAAATTTTTTTAAGTAATTATTGTCTAAATATTGTATAATTTTTTTTCTTTTTCCTTTTTTTGTGTACAAATGGCCCTCCATCTTATAAGAATCGCAGAACAATTCATCCTCCTCACTCACTAAAGTCTCTCAAATTTAAATTCTTCCCATTCACTCATTAATTTTTACCATCTTTCCACCAAACTTAATTTTTTTACCTTCACTTAAACTCTTCAAAAACTAAACAAATTTAACTAATTAATGTCATTGACGTTCCAATTTCAAACAATTTATTTATCACGCTTTGTTTTTTAGCATGTCGATTTTAAAAATTATGCATAGGGTATCCAACATTTTAGCCTCCGCCTTGCACATATACACATATACGTAGTATATATGTGTGTGTGTGTATATATATATATATATATTTGTCAACCAAATCCTTAGATTTTAGTTGAAATACTTTGATCATTTATCAAACAAAAATATACTCACATCATACAATAGAAATAAGATGAAGAAAGGATTCAAAGCACTTCACCTAGTAAGACCATTTCTTCCATATGTACCTCAAGTTGAAGGGCCAAAAAAGATGATACCTTTCAAACAAAAGCTCATATACACTTTGATATCTCTCTTTATATTTCTAGTTTGTAGCCAACTTCCTTTGTATGGCATTCATTCCAACTCCGGCTCTGATCCTTTTTACTTTATGAGGCTCGTTCTAGCCTCAAATCGCGGTAGTGTAATGGAGCTTGGCATTAGCCCCATGGTCACCTCAGGCATGGTGGTGCAACTCTTGGTTGCTTCAAACATCTTTCAAGTTGATTACTATTTGAGGGAAGATCAAGAGCTTTTGTAAGTTGTTGATACTATTATTTTCTCGAAATAATATGCGTTCGTTAAGGTCATTTGATAGCGAGTTGATTTTAATGGTGGTAACGGATTGGAAAAAAGATGAGTTTAAGTGTAATTTAGAGTTTATTTGGTAAGACGGAAAATATATTTTCTAAAATATGTTTTCCCCTTTTACATAGATTGGTTTAGGCCGGAGAATCAAATAAAAATTTGAGCTATGGAAAAAATATTTTACACCTTGTTAAAAATCTTTTTCTCCAAAACTTAAAAGAAAATGTTCTCATTCACGTGCACTTGCCTTCTTCTAGGCATATTATTTTCTTTATAGGAATATAGAAGTAAGTGATTTTCAATTCAACCAAACATCGGAAAATATTTTAAATAAAAAATAATTTTTCTTACAATCAAACAATAAAAAAAATTCCATAAAAATGAGGTTTTTATTGTAAAATTTTCTCCATGAAAAATCATTTTCAATTTAAGTGATCTTGCACTATAATGAGAATAAGCATTGCTTTTTTCTTTCTCACCCAAATTAATTAACATGCAAATTCGTTCAAACTCACTTATAATCAACAACTATACGTCTAGATGTACCGTTAGTATTTTTATATTTTATTTTTAAAGGATAAGTTCCAATCGTGTGTAGTAAATTTCAATTGTTTCTATAATAAGGTTAATCGGTAATATATATAATCAGATGCAATAAGTTCAATAATTTCAATCGGGTTTAATAATTAAGTTCATATTAGTTGATAAGTTTAGGTCTATTAAATTGAAGAGAACACATCCTAAGGGTTCGTTCTCTTCAACTTATTTGACCTGACCTAATTAACCTGATTAAACCTATTAAATCTGGTTTGATTATAACTTATTAAACCCGATCTGACCTGTTTAAACCTAATAAGTTTTAAGATCTGATAAAATAAGTTGAAGAAAACTACCCTAAATGCACATAAGACATCTATGTATAACATTGTTATGCTAATATATATATATACTAACCCTAGCTAGTAGTACATGCATAAATAATATTATTATTGTTGTAGAAATGGGGCACAAAAGTTGCTAGCGTTTCTTATAACAATGGGAGAGGCTACTACTTATGTGCTATCTGGAATGTATGGAAGTGTTAGCCAACTTGGAGTTACAAATTCAACACTTGTTATTATTCAACTTACTTTTGCTGGTATCATTATCTTATGCCTTGATGAAATGCTCAACAATGGATATGGTTTAGGCTCTGGAATTTCCTTTTTTATGGCTTCCAATATTTGGTAAGTTTTTTTTTTCCTAATCTTAAACTTAATTTGTTTCTCCGTTCCTATATAATTGCAACGTTTGCAATCTGGGCTCTATTATCTACAATCACTCATATAACTAGCTTTTGTGTTTTATACATGTAAACAAATATAGTCATGTGGCCGGGATCTCTTTGAAATCGTCTCAATGTGTAATTTATTGTGATATAACTTTTATAATTTTTGGGAATACGTAACTAAAAATATTACGAATATAAATTATACATTGACAAGCGTGAAAAAGCAAACGCTGCGATTAATATGGAACGGATGTATAAAGTATGTATTATGTAAACACCTTGCAAATTTACCCAAATAGTTATGCTTATTTCAAAATTGTTCTTTGATTCAATTCTCTCTAATTTGTAAGGTATTGCAAGTTTTTTTGCAACACTCAAAGTGAAACCGTCGTTAGGATCCGTTCAGCATCATTTTAGTTTTCTATTTTTTGAGTTTTTGTATTTCAATGTCATGTGATGTATCTCACATAAAAAATTAAAAATCTATAAAAGTCATTATAATTTTGAAAACAAACAACAGAAAAATGCATAAAAAATATTTTTGTTTTTTTGTTTTAAAAACAAATCGAAAACTAAAAACAATATCGAACAGACCCATGCATCAGCATAATTGCTCTTTTTCTTAATTATTAAATAGTTCCAGTTAATATATATATATGTGTGTGTGTGTGTTAATTTAATACTCTAGCTTAACATTGAAATAAATGATAAAATATGTATTTTTTTTTTTGTGTTTATACAATGAAAATGTGATATGGATGACATTGAGTCCAGCCACAATAAACACATGAAGAGGGCCAGAGTTCCAAGGAGCAGCAATTGCCCTAATCCATTTGTTTGTAACTCAAAAAGACAAATTAGGAGCTTTAAAAGAGGCTTTTTATAGACAAAATCTACCCAACATTACCAATTTGTTGGGCACTCTTTTGGTATTTCTCATCATCATTTATTTCCAACAATTTCAAGTGAATGTGCCACTAAAATCAAAGAATGTTAGAGGACAACAAGGGTTTTACCCCATCAAGTTGTTTTACACCTCCAATATGCCTATTATTTTGCAATCTGCCTTTCTCACCAATTTTTACTTTTTTTCCCAGGTAAGCTCCTCCGATCCGATCTCATATATAGACTAGTCGAGCGATTATAGATCAATTTGACCGGAATGAAAGCCGGTCAAACTGAACTGATTTTTAGTCTAACTGGAAAAAAAAAATTGATATTTTAATTGAGCCCATTAATGATTAGCCTAACTCAATGTCTATGTTCAACTCACCTAGGGCAAACTCTAACCAATGAATCTCTGGCTAATCTGCATTTTATGTCTTCCTCATACGCTATTAAAAAGTAGATACAAATGAATTGTGAAATGATTTTGGCACAACAAAAATTGATTTTAGCACTTCAATTGTGAGACCACAGTATTCAATGATTCTCTCACATACAGGAGTGCAAAAATTACTTTTCGTTGTGGCAAAATTATTTCCCAAATAAATCCTATCAGAGTTACTTTTGACAAATGTTTTGTGTTTGTTTCTGTTCATACACAGCTCCTTTACAGAAAATTCAGAGGGAATTTTATAGTAGACTTTCTTGGCAAATGGAAGCAATCTGACATTTCTGGCTTATTAGTTCCAATTGGTGGTCTAGCCTACTACATTACTCCTCCACCAAGGTACATGACATATATAATATAATATAGATAGATAGATAGATAGATATATTATATATGATAATCAACCTCTTCATTGTATTAATAATTAATAGTTTTCTTAGTGGACAGAGAGGTCTAGTAATTTTATTATTAATTTTTTTTTAGAATTGATGAACTCTTACTTTGAGTTTGATGAAAATCGAACCCAGGTCTCTCATCTGCAATTCATAGAAGTTGACCAGCTTAGCCAAGCCCCCTCTAATAGGGATTATGATTTATCTAATTTGTAAATAAATGTGTGATGTGTAGTATTGTTGGAGTGGTGGAAGATCCTTTGCAAGCATTATTCTACATCATATTCATGTTGTCAGCATGTGCAATATTCTCAAAGATTTGGGCTGAAGGATCTGGATCCTCTGCTCAAGATGTGGCCCTACTTATAAAGGTGCATCTTTCTTTAATTTCTTTTACTTATCTTTTTTATTTTTTAAACTTTAATTGATAACAGTTTTCAAGTTGATGTTGACATTCCTCATTATAAGCAAAGCATTGATGGTTATGCTCTGATCTCACAATGAGAAGTGCTTTGGGTAGAAGTGTCGATATCATTATTCAGTTCAGTTCAATTCAATAGAAATGAATTCAGTTTAGATAAATTCAGCTCCTAATGAATCTAAAATCTAGGCCTTGTTTGGTTCACAATATTTCAACACTTTATTACTTATTTCAGATCAGATCATAAAAAAAATAAGTTCAGATGAGATAATTTGGTTTGACGTTTTTATACTTTAAATATCTTTAATTTCATGACAAAAAAATATATTTAATAAAAAATTACAAATTAAAATTACTCATTACTACGAATAAAATAAGATCTCAAAGTAAAATTTTTTCCCTTATGGATTAGCATATATATAAGGTCCAATTTAGTCAAATTTGACAATAAGTTCAGATCATATCAGAAAAAATAAGTTCATACCAAATCGGATAAGCAAACTCTAGGTGAATCAAACAAAGTTTTAGTTCAGTCCATACAAATTCAATTCAGTTCAGTCCATACAAATTCAATTCAGTTCAGTCCATACAAATTCAATTCAATTAAGTTCAGATTAATGCAGTCTAAAAGAATAGTGCCCTAATCAACTAGTCAAACAAACTCTTTGCCAATATGACTAGTTATATTATAGTTGGATATATAAATCTAATAATTAAGTAGTTTTTATATGATTAATTCTTGAATTTGCAGGAACAAAATTTACTAATTGCAGGACATAGACAATCAAACATAAGCAAAGAATTGAACAGATACATACCCATTGCAGCTGCATTTGGTGGAATTTGTTTAGGAGCTCTCACAATTTTGGCAGATTTCTTGGGTGTCATTGGTTCTGGCACTGAAATTTTGTTAGCAATTACCATAATTCATCAATATTGTGAGACTTTTGAGAGGGAAAAGAGCAATTACCATGATTTCTTTAGGGTTGAAAATTATTTCTAAATAATTATAAATATTTCTTTCTTGCTCTTTTTCCCTTTAAAACATATTGCAAAGTCTTATACCTAGATTTTTAATCAATAAGATAATTCAGTTCAGGGTGTGTTTGATTCAACTTAATTTAAACATTCTAATGTTTATTTCAGAAAAGTTCAAATTAAATCACAGTGTTTAACTCTTTATAATACATTAATACGAGTACATAATACTGCCGGCCTCTGATCCTTACTTTAAAAATCTTACGATTTTTTTAATAAATTTTACAAATATAAAATCGTAATTATTAATAATCAATTAAAAGATACAAATTAAAAACCGCATAATATGCAAAATGTAAGATATTTGAGGTACATATTGCCGGACTACTTGAGCATATTCTATTATTTGACTGATTAAATATTTAATTAAAGTGGTGTACACGTCAATTAGGACAATATAAATAACTAATTCACTTTAATTTCATTGTTTATTTATTTAATTTGATCATATCTTCTTACGCCATTCATTCTAGGAATTTCATATGATGTGACTCATTCTAGGCTACATAGAACATCTATATTCTATTCTAATTTACAAGCTGGTCCATATATTTGCTTTTTGTCATAATTTTGCAGAAATAGTTTTAATAATAACACCTTTATTTAAGTGTAAGAAGAAATAATCCATCTGATCCGTATTTTAGTGCTTTCATGGGGATTGTAAATTCCTAGGAAATAAAAATATGAAAACTTGTTTGGTTAGCAAAAATGGAGGAAATAAAACTCCCTAAGAAGTGTAATTTCCTACAAAATGGGGGAAGTAACTCACCTAGATCCCCTAGGTAAGTTGAACTTCCAAGAGAAATTTTATTTTCCATGCTCATCCAAACAACTTAATAAATTTTCTAGGATGTAGAAAATCATGGGAAAATAAATTGCCTTGGAAATTCTATTACCCATTTGCAACCAAACAAACACTTAATAATGCTTATATATGTCATGATAATCGAAGTGGTGACCACCTGGTTTTCTCAGAAACCAGGGATCGACAGTCACACAAACTCCCTTGGCAATATCAGCTCGATTATCCTGAGATAAAAGTAAGTTGTGTGCTGGAACAAAGTCTTCTAGGTTGAGGTATCCGGCTCGGGAGTTGAGAAGAACGAAGTCTTCTAGTGGATACCTGACACTAGTAGTAGTGTGAAGATTTATTCTAATGTTAGTAGTGTGTGTAGTAACTCTTAAAAAAATGACTTTGTGACTGATGAATGATACTTATTTGTAATAGTCCGAATAAAATAGGGTTACTTGTTTTAATTAATTAACTAGTTTGTTGGTCTGTGCGTTGCTTCATTCGGTGTTTTTTTTTTCACTTGATATATTGTATCTATTTCTCACCCTTGGAAAAAAGTAAAAAAAAAAAATCCAATTTCTAATTAACTTAATAAGTGAAATAAATATATAATATTATGGGGACATTCGTTCGTCATTCACTAATAAAAGTTGGATGAGATGCTAAGTGCATGATCTTGAACTATAAGAGATGATATGTTCGAATCTAGTTCTAAGCGAGCATAATTTAATTTGTTAAAATGATGGGACATGCGCTGCTTAGATGACACATGTAATGAATTGTCGTAGTCATTGTTGATATATTGTACATAAAGTAGTCATTGTTGATACATAAAGTAAGGTTATTGTTAATTTTTTTTTAATAAAATCAACTCATTAATAAAAATCATACGAAGTACGGCAATTACAATAAAAAATCAAAACTATCAAATATAAAACAATTTGAATTAAATAACATTCTAATTTGACAAAACTACATATGATTGTTGTGCATAAGTTCTATTTTAAATTATGTCATCGAACAAAATTCAATTCAATTCAATTGATTGTAAATGTAGAATTGACATTTGTGGAAACCAAAACAAAGCCCCAAACCTTTAACAAAGAGAGAGATAGAGCTTAATATATAGATACAACTAGGGGTGCTTATTGAGCTGGGTAGCTCGTGAGCAGCTCAAGTTCGACTCGGTTAAAGCTCGGTCAAAGCTCGACTCGAGTTGGCTCGTGCTCGCTCGAAACAGCTCGTGACTCGATAATTTTAATAAAAATCAATAATTTTATACGTTAAATATTTGAAAAACAAAATTAACCTTGATATTAAATATAATAAATTAACAAACTTTAACAATATATAATTTTCATAAAGAAAAGAAAATATAATCAATAATTTTCTTTTGAAAAAATTAAGATTCAAGAGGACTAAAATTAAACATTAAACGAGCAGCTCGTGAACGGCTCGGCTCGAAACCTAATGAGCACGAGTCGAGCAACCCCCAGCTCGCGATCGACTCGCTCGATAAGCACCCCTAGATACAACCCCATATCTAAGTAGTAAAAGTCTCCAATAAGCACCCCTACATACAACCCCATATCTAAGTAGTAAAAGTCTCCAATAAGCACCCCTACATACAACCCCATATCTAAGTAGTAAAAGTCTCCAATAGAGAGTTAATGGAGTTTTATTATGGTTGTAAACTAAAACTAGCAAGCTTAGTAATGAAAGGAAAAAATGGGCTTACTATACCATCGACCGAGAGACTGATGGTAGTACCTAGATCTAAAAAAGGAAACTAGGGTTTATGAGAGATTGAGAGGATAGGGTAGAGAGAAAACTAGGGTTATTTTTATAACACAAAACAGTTAATTCTTATTTAATTGGTCTCGTTCTCTTAGCGCTTGTTTGGTATCATTGCGGTTTCTTTTTTTTGTGTTTTTAAGTATGTCATCATAAAAGGATTCAAAAACTAATTGAACATTTTAAAATCATTATAATTTTGAAAACTGAAAAGCTTAAATCACTTTTTCTGATTTTCGTTTTTAGAAAATTGGAAGAAAAAAAAAACCCCAAAGGAGCTCTTATTATTAAGTTTTTTTTTAATATGCTTTACGAATATATATATATATATATATATATATATATATATATATCTTTATTTTTTGGATATATATTTTTGTAAACAATTATAGGTTTCACTTAGACTTTGTGCATCACACAAGTTAGATACTAGTCTAGTTATTAGTTTCTAATTCATTCTTTCAATAAATTTAAACATTGTTTTATTAGCTTTTTTCCTTTTTCTTAACTTTCATTTCCATATCCCCTAAAAAATATCCATTTTCATATCCTTAAATCCTTAATGGATATTTGTATTTTGAAATATAATTTAAAAAGGACATTTTTTTCCCAATTTATTCATAATCATGATTCGTTGGGCCTATACGGTATTCCTTATTGGCAACAAGCGGTGAAATTTGTAGGGCCTAAAAGGTTGCTCGTGGCAAGCATAACTTTTTGTGTAACAAATAACAAGTAAGAACCAAAAAAAATTATTATTTTAGGGTTCGATATTTTGCTCCAAGCAGATTTAACCGGGGATTGATATTGACAAAAACTAAAATTGATATATGTTCAGTGTTCTCACAATAGGGTGTGCACATATTAATTTTAGTTGTGTCTTTTATCATTTTCCAGATTTAACGGATCAACCAATTGAATTATCCAAACTCTATTATTGACCTTAGTAAGTTCGATAACGTCTAGTGGGAAGCTAATTTCATAGCAGATTCTGGTCAAAAAAGACAAATACTGTCAACGAATGACATATTGGTATCAACCCTTTGATCAATATCTTTCCCTTATTGTACGAAAGGATGCATGTGGTTGGCTCTATCCGTGAGACTGATCGGTTTTCCTTGCCTTGTAAAAAAAAATCGTAGAATTTATATATACGTCCGGGTGTATGTGCATCCATAATCCATGTTTATAGTTTGCTCACTTAATATTCAATTTGCTAATTTAATATTAAATTTTAGAAAAAATGAGTAATATAGAAAATTAATTGAGCAATCCAAAAAAAATTGATAAGCAAAACTATATATAAACTATCAAACTATTATTCAAACTCCTTTTTGACTATTCTATAGTAATATAAATTTTATACCTCAATTTCTTTGACTAAAATAAACATATATTCTAACTATTAAAAAAATGATTTTTTTGTTGTGTAAAGGAAAAACAATTATTATGTGCAATAGCAATGTCTTTGGATATACTAAACAAAAAAAAACAAAAAAAATTAATTTGCTTAAGAAAATGGGGGTATAAAAGTTGAATTACTACAGAATAATCAAAATGTTTATTATTAGAAGTCAGCCGTTAAAAAATTAATTTTTAGAAATATTTTTTCCTAAAATTAATTAATTTATATGACACTTAGTAGAGATTCAAATAAGTTAAAATAAAGTGAAAATGACAATAATAAATTAATAATAATAGTAATAAGTGGAAAAAAAGAACTCAATCTTAGCTTGAACCTAGGTGCATTATACTAGTAGAAGTGGTCAAGTTTGATTTTGCTTCTATATTTGGTCAAACCTTATATGGTGGCAACTGGCACAAGGAGAAAAGGTTTTTTCCTCCTTTTTTTATTTTTATTTTTTTGGCTCACAACAAGAGAAGGATAAGAATAATACTGATTCTTTAAGTACACAGGCTATGTTCTTAATCATTATATGATCTGATCTGCATTTTTTTTAAAAAAAAAATATCGTAATTTGTGAGAACAACAAAATATCAAATGGAGTATTATTATATCCATATTGATGAGTAGTTTTAAATTATGTATATAAACCTTATTATTTATTTTGTTAGTACGAAATCAATGATATTTGTTAATAAATAAAAACAAATAAGAAGCTTTGATTTTTTTATATTTTTTGTTCAAATAAGGAAAAGGGTTAAGTTGAGGCAAACATAGCATGAGTCTTACACTCTTACTTAATGCCTTCTCCTTTGGGAACACCACGCTCGCATTGCCTGATGGATTTGCAAATGAAATTAGTCGTTGATAAGAATCAAACCTCATATCTCAACAAGGATGCGAGAGTCACTCCAACGTTATTGCGTTGGAGTTCAAACATTGACTATGATTTCATTTGTTTGTAATAGTTTGTTATGTAAATGCTATTTTAAGTTGTTCAAAATATATATTTGGTCATTATTATCTTTAATTTTACTCTGTATATTGTAGAATCATTATATTATTATAAAAAGTTAGTACTGGAAAATATGCTCTTATTTTTATTTATTTAAAATTATACTACTAACACAACTAGAAACACTACAAAATACTGGTTCATTAACGACGGGTACACATTAATAACGGATCTAAATCCCGTCACAAATGTAGATCTTTTGCGACGGGGTGGTACACATTAATTACTCACAAATGAACGAATGAAGATTATACTATGGAGTACATGATTGAGGTAGCAAATAATATATGAAGCTTATATGTTGCATTGGCATAAGTCTTCTGAACACAAGAGGTGATGTGTCTTGTACTTTAACCTCACTAGCTACATGCATCCGGAAAAATTATCTACCTCAAAGCCTGAGTACACTTGGTAGGGGCGATTATCGTGCGAGTCGGGTTCGAGTATTGGGTTAGTTTGCACGACTCAAATAGTTAACATCTTGAGTCGAGCTCGAATCAATCTGAACACAAACGAGTCGAGTGTTGATCGAGCTTTGAACGAGTATTATTTGAGTCGGATTTCGGAGTCAAGCTTTAACCAAGTTTTGATGGGTAATTTTTTGATAACATACAAATTATTCCATCTTTGTGTCATTTTACTTTCAACTGCTCCGTATTATTTTATGTGAGATCACTAATGATCGAGATGTGATTTTATTGAATGGAATAAAATTTAATATATCAAGCCTTTCGCGAGTTTCCGACTCGAGTCGAGTTTTAATCAAGTATTGACCGAGTCATACACGAATAGCTCACAAGTTAGTGTATCGTGACATAAGGGGACATTTTATTCTGTCCCGTAATAAGCTCCACCTACTACTAGTCACCAAAATTGGTAATTAGTCTACTATATATCCGGATGTATGTAGAGTTATGTACATTCAATCTATTTTAAAATGAGCAAAAAACTATAAAATAAGCAAAAAAAAACTATAAAAAGAATAAAATTACTTTTAAATGTACCATAAATTTGGATTTATATAAAAATTTGTAAAAAAAAAATTAATAAGTACGAGTACGTGATTATGTTGCACAAGTTTATGGTATATACGTAAAAGAAGGTGACGTCAAAAAGTGGAAATGAATCAGAGATGCCATTGGCCGGGGATAATTCACGGTTCTTTTTTTTATATTTTATTTTTT
The DNA here is from genome assembly GCA_951394345.1 of Salicornia ramosissima. Taxonomy (NCBI): domain Eukaryota; kingdom Viridiplantae; phylum Streptophyta; class Magnoliopsida; order Caryophyllales; family Amaranthaceae; genus Salicornia; species Salicornia ramosissima. The sequence continues at coordinate 58,293,575 of OX596235.1, read as the reverse complement.
ATATGATAATGTGTGGGATACTAGGCCTTGAAATCGGACCCTACTGCAGATCATCTGACCCAATTTTAGCTAACACGCGCATCTGTAAGGGGATAATAAAGAATCCTCGCAAATGCGTCCGGTGAGAATCGAACCCAGATCTAGTACCTAGAATTTTGAAACCCTAACCACTGGGCTATGACTTCATCCTCAGATAATTCACGGTTCTGAAAACGCGGTTGAATTGTGTTGTGAATTTGTCATTGTTTACAACCAAGTTGTCCAAGTACAAAGTATTTTTTTTTTATAATGTACTCAATTATAATGTGAAAGATTGCATAGGTTAAGTATGCTTTTAAGTTTTAATGATATGATACTTACGGTCTGTTTGATAGTCGATCATAAATGGAGGTAATGGAAATGAATTTATAACTAGATTTGGAAGGAAAATCAAAATTCATTTCCATGGTGGTGCTAGCTTTACTCCAATTTATCAAATTTTCTTCACAAATATCCATTCCCATCAAATACCACCCTTCCACATGGTAATGGATGATAATAAAAATAAGAAGAAATTTCACGTTTGCAAATGAAAATTATGTTTTTCATGAGGATTTTGAAGTTTTCCTTTAACAAATTACACTTTAAATCTATTACCATTACCACAATTCATTATCAACAACGAAACGGACCGTTAGGGTCTGTTTACTTCAATTGAATACAGCTGAACTAAACTAAACTGAACTATAAAATATTAAAGATAAAAATAATTAAAGCAATAGATAAAACGCGTTCGTCCTCGTTATTACTTAGTAATAAATAAATTATATATGTTATAAAATTTTAAAAATATTTTTGGCCATTTAATATTGAAATTTTGGCTTCACCCCTACCCATTTACTAAGAGTATCTTTACCACTTTTTTAGTCACCTAAAGAAATTACGAGATGAGTTTAGATGAATCTCTTTTGACAACTATTCTAATTTTTTCAACAATCTTTCCTTGTTACTTTGACAAGGGACAATTAAAGTATTGGAATTGATGTAGCCCACATGCCATGTAAGTAATCAATGATTAAAAAAAAAGGCTAAAACTATCCGTCTCGCGTTGGATAGGAAAATTAAAACTGAAAATAATAAATTATAACATACATTATTTATACGGTTTGACCCGTGATTTTGTCATGCATTTAAAAATATTTTACATTAAAAAAAATGTATACATGTTTATCCGAATGTTGGGTTTGAAAGCGCTCGTTAGCATTATCCTTAAAAAATAAAAAAATAATAAAGTAAAAATAGCACATTAGCGAGTTCTAGTCGGACCATCCCACAATTCAAGTCTTCGCATGAAAAGATATGAAAAAATCGGTAAAAATTAATGAAAATATATAAAAAAAAGTTATCAAGTAATTTTATACATATAGGATATATCCCTCGTCCCAAATTAACTACTTCATCAGGGTGTGGGGTGTGATTTAAGTTGGGACCCATTTTTCGTGAAAAGTAAGGGTAAAAGTATGTAAAAAGTAGTGGATAGACTATTTTTTTTCGTATTAAGTGGTACGTAAGGGTATAAATGTAAAGTTGTATGTTGGCTATTTGCTAAAAAAATGGAGCAGTAATTTTGATACGGATAAAAAAGGAAGTGAAGTAGTTATTTTTGGGCAGAGGGAGTATAACTATTTATATGCTAGGTTTCTTTGCACGTGATGCGTGACAATTTTGAAAATATTGTATTATAAATTAGGAAAAATTGCCAAGAATAAGCCAACCTTTGGGAGATCTTCCACAAATAAGTCAACCTTTTGAAAATCCAGAAATAAGCTAACCTTGTTATCATTTAAGCCAAAAATAAGTCAAATGATTATTTAACATGCTCTTTTCTATTGTTTTTTATCACTATTTTACAATCATTCAACCTATTTTTTGCTTTAAATGATAACAATAAATTGAAACAACAAATAGCTAATACTCCGTAGATTAAATAGTCGTTAAACCTATTTTTGGCTTAAATGATAACAAAGTTAGCTTATTTCTGGATTTTCAAAAGGTTGGCTTAATTGTGGAAGATCGGCCAAAGGTTGGCTTATTCTTGACAATTTTTCCTATAAAATGTTGTCAATATACATAATATTTTTTTAGTGATTGAATCTGTTCAAAACTAAAAATTCTTGGGTTTGAATCGAAACTTTTTAATGTATGTACAGATAAGTGGATTATATATGGATTTATAAAACAATGATTGTTGTTGGCTTATTTTGTATTGATTAAAGGTTTATTTTAGGCAAAGATTTTGTGTGTATTGATTTTGATTTGTTACTCAGTATAACCTCTGTCCTTATATGTTTGCTGCATAAGCACTTTTGTCACTATTTATTGTGTAACTTTGAGTATCTCTAATTTTATACATATAAGAAAAAAATATATTCAAGTGTGATCTCGTTTGATTCGGCTCAATGTGTACTTTTTAATATATTATTTTTTATAATATTTATTATATATTATATTTTAAGAAGTATGAAAAAAAGTAAATGTAACAAACTTAAAATACATATAAATTATAATTAAAGGAAGGAATAAAAGTGTAATTCACACCGACACCGTATAATCGAGAAAACCTTTTCAAACTTTTTCTAATGATAATTTGTTTTACACAAAGAGGATAAAGTCATAGCCCAGAAGGCACAAGTTAGGGCTTCAGAATTCCAGGCACTGGGTTCGATTCTCACCACACACATTTGCGAGGATCCCTTATTATCCCCTTACATATGCGTGTGTTGGCTAAAAATTAGGCCAGATGACCTACAATAGGTCCGATTTCAGGTCCTAATATCCGACACATTATCCTATAAAAAAACCCCCAAATAATCCAACAATTTTTATGGGAGATAATAATTGAGATCATCTCCCACTAAACCAACCGTACTACTACTATAAGACTGCCACATACCCACCTGCTTTTCTCCTCTGCTTCTGTTTTAGCCATTAAACTTCCTTTTCATCTTCATCATCTATTATTTCTTATCAAAGGTTAGATTTTTACCTCATTTTTGCTTCTAATTCTTGTTTTTTCCTTTCATTAATTCACACCTCGCCTTCTTTGTTTTCCAATTTTATCAATTTAATTCGATGATCAGACCTAATCATCTTTATCTGTTACTCGTATTAGTTAATGCTCGCTGAATTAATTGTCTGTAAAATTTGCGAATTCTAGGTTTTTGTTGTTTGTGTACTAATTTCGTTGACTTTAATTGTGTTTGTTATGTTTGTTTGTGTGATTAATTGAAGTTTTTTGGATATTGGCTTAAAATCGGAAACTGCTGAAAAAAAAATACGGAGTAAATTGTTTTGATTACTTGGATTGATTGATAGATTAATTAATTTAACACTATACTGAGAAATCGATTAATAATTATTGCGGAATTGCAGGAAATTCAATGTTTTTGAGGAGGTTTAATGCATGTCTTTTCCCGAATGGGTAATTTACTTCTGTCACAAATGCTTATGGATCTTTAATGGTGCTGTGCTGTGCTGTGCTGTGCTTGCTTGTATGATGAGAAATTAAATTATTTTTCTGAGAGAAAGATGAAGAATTAAGTTAATCGTGTACTACCAATGATCGAAACTTTAACACTAAATCAATAATTGACCTAATTAATGAATCGATGCCAGCAAATTTCTAGTTTGATCTTTTAATGTAATCTGCCCTTTTCGTGCAAAGCTCAACTTACTTGATAATTCGGGGATAGGTTGGACTTTTTTCCTTCGTCTTATTGTTGACTTCTTTGTGCATCAATCAGAGTGATTGATTATCCTTCTTTTTGCCAGTTCAGTTTTGCTGGTAAAGACTTTTTTTTTTTTTAAAAAAGAAAACATTCTTTCTCTGTTCCATATTACGTGCAGTTGTTGATGCACAATTTAAACTATACATATATTAAATTTTGTTTCTGTTAATAGTATAAAAAGTGGATTTTAATGAAGTACTTGTTTAGACGAATCTAATAAGATCCAATAAGACCATATTTCTTCTGTAAATCACAAAATGCAATAAAAAACAAGACTGTGAATGGTGTAAAACACTCCAACGTTGGAGTAAATCACAACAGAGGAAGTATATAATTTGTTTGGTTCATTGCCCTTTATCTAACCTTGATATGCATTCTATGTACTGTATAAATTTTTGGTAACTTTGTTATCGTTTTTGATATTGCTTATAGTAGAACGCTCCTAATAATTACATCCATGAGTCCATGACTTGGTTTGTTTGTTTGGAGAGGGAATTCTCAATTTTAGTTGGAAAATTGGTCAATATTAAGTCAATCTTTGGCCGGTTTGCTCTAAGTTATTAAAAATAAGTCGATCGTGTATCTACTTCTGGTGTAATTTAGATAATCACGGAGTTGTAATTTTCCTTTTTACTTTAGAACATATGTCAATGCAGTGATGTTTGGTTTTAGTGTTGATGCAATTTTAGTGATTGCTTTAGAACAATGGTGTACTTATTTTTCATTTAGATATTAATGAAATCAGGCACAAATTCTTATTATGTGTGCATCAAACCTTCAATGACTTCAATCAATGATGGGAATTTTGGTCGATTTATATGGAATTTTTTTCCTATGTTTTCTTCATGAATTTTTCCTACCATTTTGGAGGGACGTTCGATGAGAATGGAGATTTACGAAGGGGTGAGCTAGTATTTGCATGAAAATGAACATCGTTTTTCCTTATAAATTTTCATGCCAATTATTTTTATCACAATCGTTTATGGTTGGTTACCAAATGTGTTGTAAATGAAACTTGATTACCAGGCTAGTAACTTTGACAATGATAATGGGTATTAGGAAATACAATATAATGCATAGTTGCTGACTTGCAGTTACTGAGGAAGCTTACTGCATTTTTAAATTGACTTTAGCTATGTTATCTTCTGCTTACTTGTAGATGGCGGATCGAGCCGAAATTTATAGCATGGATGATGGTCTTCTGAGCTTAGGGTTTGGGAAGTTCCAGACCCTGGTTCTTCTTTATGCTGGACTAGGATGGATTTCAGAAGCAATGGAAGTGATGATTCTTTCTTTCGTTGGACCAGCAGTACAGACAGAATGGAATCTTACTTCAGAACAAGAAAGTTTTATCACCACTATGGTGTTTGTGGGCATGCTTTTTGGAGCATATACATGGGGACTAGTTTCAGATAGATTTGGAAGAAGGTACTTTATATTGCGAATTTCTTCCTTCGTTGTCATACTTCACCTTTTTTTTTTTGGAAACTTTTCAATGCTAGAAACCTCATAATGCATATCAACATGGTGGTAAGCAAACCACGCCCGAATGCAATGATAAACTGATGCTCTTAATTCCTGACAGATGCATTTGAATCAATTTTTTTCTTCATAAATGAGAAATTCATAAAAGATAGCCTAGACCTAACAGGGAATGAATGTTTTTGATTGAGAACAGGCTTATTGCAAAGAAATAGGAAGTAATTTTCTAAATTGTTAAATCTATTTCATGTGTCACACTTCTAGAGGCAATGTACTTGCAAACTTGCTCTTAGTTGTTAGGTTACTAATTGGAAAGTATACCATGATCTCTCCTTTGGGTCGGTTGTCAATGCACGGTAAATTCCTCTGCCCTTGGGTAATTTGTTTATTCATGGATCTTTTGTAGTTTCTTTATACTATAGTAGAGCACATATTAGAATAGAAATTCAGAAAGAAGTTTTGTAAAGCAGCTAATGAAACCAAAGTCTGCAAATGCTTACTCCTCCATGCTGCTGTGAGTCTGCAACATAGCAACTTCCTTGTCAGGTTGCTATCAAGTGAAGTATTGAACTATTAAGCAGCATGAAAACAGAAAAATACGAGAGAAGAAGGCTGGGATATGATTGTGTTAGCTAATCAAGGTGAAAACTAATCCAAACTAGCTCACTTTCGAGAGATGAGAGCCCTCCTATAGCAGAATACAAAATATGATGTTACTATGCTGATACCATCTAGCTGATATTGACATTCTCTAACAACGAACCAGATTTCCTTGCTAAAGCAGTACTCCCAACTATACAGCTTACACAACTACTTCTGGAATTGCCTTAAATACCCTTCTCTTTTCTTCTTGCATCTGTAGCTATTATAAGGTGCCTGCTAATTCTTTGTATTACTCATTTATTCCCCTCACAAAGAGCCATCTTGTCTCAAGTGAAAGTCCGGAAAACAAGTAGACAGAGCTGTGAAATCTTTCCAGGTAGACTAAGTTCAGGGCATTATTTTTTACTTGAGATAAGGACTTTCAAAATGTTCTGGTAGCTGTTTGTCAACTGGGATGTGAGGAACCCAAGATGTCCTCTGGCTCAGTTTGCTATTCCAAATCAGAATTAAACAGCACAGAGAAAGTGGTTGAAGCTGGTATGTTCCCACCAACCTTTTTAAGTTTGGAGATATGGAACACTGGATGAATCTCTTGAGAAAGATCCAACTTGTAGGCCACCTCATCAATGCATTAAATAAGTTGCAAAAAAAGCGATAGAGGCAACCTGCCAGCTTCTTATACAGCTGTTTTGCAAAAGATTGTTGCAGGTAGGGCTGCAGTTTTAGGTGAACATATTCTTCTACCCCTAGAGTAATCCCTCCACTTCTGATTTTTATGAAATCACATACTCTGCTGTGCTTTGAATTGTTGAAACTCATGGTCCTCCATTACGACCAACACTATGTTCAACCCTGAAGAATTGGGAATACCTCCAACAAAATCTATTGCAATGCCTTACCAAACTTGATTGGGTATAAATAGAGGCTGGAATAATCTTGTTGGACTGAGGTTAGGTTTCTTTTGTTATTGACAAATTGCGTCACTTTGCAATGTCTTTCCGCATACCATAAAACCGTTCTTGAGGTATAGCATTAGCCATCAGATATATTCTCAAGGTATTGTGTTGGTTACTCTATTGGATAACCTGATGTGATACCGAATATCAAAGTGGTACCTCATCAACTTACAAACCCATTTCTGATAGTCTGGGCCCATTTTACTTTGTTCTAGGAGGTATTTGAGACTTTGTTGATCAACACATATCATAAAGTGTCACCCATCAAATAATGCCTTCCATATTCGTCGCCAACACAATAGCCATGTGTTCCTTTTCACATACTGACCTTCCTCATGCAATGGGAATCTGGGACACCTTGCTGAAGTACACAATGCGATGTCCCTTCTGAGCAACACAATGACTGTCTGTCCTGAATAGCACAATGCCTAGACAATGCCCAGAGTTATCCATCTCAAGCACAAAAGGTTTTGTAAATTTTGTATAGCCAACGGCGAGGCAATTGCCATAGCATGTTTTAGTGAGTCAAGAACGTGAGGTCGTGAGGTGCTCTTCATTCAAAGTAAAACTATCCTCCTTGAATTGGTCTGTTAGTGGGGTAGCGAGTAACCAAAATTATGAGTAATGTACTTAATGCATGGGCTTTGGCTAGTAGATGTAAGAACAGATGCTTGCAATTTGGAAATAGAAGCTCATTGATTTTTGTATAGCATTCCTAATTCCCTTTCATATAGATGCTCCAATCTGGTTTTCTAGTATTCTATATACTGCCATCTAAAGTTCTTCAACATACTCAATGACCTTTCTTTTTGTATACTTGTTTATTCTTTCAGGAAAGGATTTCTTGCTACAGCATTGATTACTTCTGCAGCTGGTCTGCTGAGTGCAATTGCTCCTAACTACATTACACTGATAACATGCCGTTGTTTGGTTGGTGTTGGTGTCGGAGGTGGTCCTGTGCTATTGTCTTGGTTTTTAGAGTTTGTTCCTGCACCAAGAAGGGGCACTTGGTTGATTATTTTCCAAGGATTTTGGACTGTTGGTACAGTTGTAGAGGCTGGCATAGCATGGGTATGTTATTGGCTTTTTCTATGGCTCTTATTGCTTTGATTTATGAAAATAAGTTCTCTTCATATTTCTTGGTCCCTAAATTTCAATGTATGCCATTCACCGGGTGGATACAAATGACTAGGTCTCCACCAGCAGGTATACAAGTATATAACCATAATGTTTTAACAACAGCAACAATACCATCTACACGAAACCATTTTCTTCTAACACTAGTATTAATATAGCGTAGTTCATAAGTTTGCTTGATTAAACAGCTTTGATTTTATAACTTCCTATTATGATGCTATTTAATTGTCTTTTCCTAAGAGGTGTAAAGAACTCTTATTGGTGACGTTAGATTTGTAATCCTCTGAAGACAGTAGTGAATATGTGAATTTTTTTTCTGGATTTTAGGGATAATGATTCTAAACCAAAGTACCTAATCATGTAGCTACAAGTCCTTGTGAACCTTCTTGGAATCCGTTTGTTTTCTTGTTTGTGTTCTGTGGTTGGTTGTTTTATTAAGAACTGCAAGGATAGCCCTGATTGCAATTTTGGTTTTTGATTATTATTTAGTTATTTGTGTATCCTGCTACCTACTATTGCCATGAAGTACGAGACTCTCATTTATGAATTAGGACCAAATACTTTGGCCAGGCAAATCATTTGAGGGGCCAGGATTAAAAAATGGCAAACTGATACATAGTTTACTATCATGAGTTTTAAGGCGTATTATTCACTTACCTTGGCAATTGAAACTATTATTTGTACACACTACTTTCGCTCGACTTTCTAACTATAAAAATACAGTGGCTTGATTACTATTTGATTGTGTAAACCCTAAGTAATTTGCTTGTTTGGAAAGCACATTCACATGTAAAGCTGTGTTGACATATATTTCTTTTGACAGATTATCTTGATATTTTTATGTTCCGGGTTTTATATTCCTTCATATATCACCTCTCTATATATTGTTATTGCAGATTGTTATGCCAAGATGGGGATGGAGGTGGCTACTTGGTTTTTCTGCAGCCCCCGCATTTCTTTTGCTCGTCTTTTACCTCGTGGTGCCTGAATCTCCAAGATACTTGTCTTTGAAAGGTGATAGAGATGGCGCCATGAAAATTTTGGAGAGCATTGCTAAATTTAATGGCAGCCAGTTGCCACCCGGTATTCTTTGCACTGATGTTGAAATTGACCAGTACAGTGGTGTTCCTCCTGAGCGCAAACCCTTGTTACCAAGTGCACAAGCAGGTGTCTCACAACCTCCAAAGACCAATGAAAATGACATGGGAGTTTTTGAAACATTGTCAATGCTTGTTTCACCAAAATTAATTAGGTCAACCTTGCTCTTGTGGGTGGTTTTCTTTGGAAATGCGTTTACATACTATGGTCTTGTGCTATTAACCACCGAGTTAAACAAAAATGATAGTACATGTTATTTAAGACAAATTGGTGCAGCAGAAACTGCCGATGTCAATTACAGGAATGTGTTTATCACTAGTTTTGCTGGTAAGTAATTAGTTTTTGTCATTAACACCCTTTTTCTTACACAGTAAACCTACCTTATGTTATATATATCACGGAACTGACTATGTGTTGCTTTTGATTGATTTAGAACTTCCGGGGGTTGTTCTTGCTGCTATCATTGTTGATAAACTTGGCCGTAAAATTTCAATGGCGGGTTTGCTCTTTGTATGTTTCCTCTTTATGACGCCACTGATGATTCATCAGTCAGATGCTATAACAACAACTCTTCTCTTTGGAGCTCGAGCATGCATTATGGGATCCTTCACACTCATGTTTTTATATGCTCCAGAGGTAAGTCGTATGCCTTTTTTTTTTGTATCATGGGAGGATGGATATTACTTGTATAGTCAACAAAATGATTATAAAGTTCCTTGTACTGAAAGTGAGTACTTGCAAAATAATCATGCATAAATTGTGAGGCAAATAGTGTTTGTTGAGGTAGAGTTTGTGATTCTGGATAATGTGAGGGTGGTTAAAAGAAGAAAGTTAGAGTTGAGACTAAGGGCGCATCATCTTCAACTTATTAGACCCGAATTTATTTGAACGATTAGCTCTGATCGGTTCTGATTGAAGTTATTGCATCCGATTAACTCTGATCCTCAGAAACAAATAGAACTTTATTAGACCTGATTAAAATTTGTTGAACTTGTTAGACCTAATTCTACTTAATTCCAATTCCTCCAAAACTTATTTTTCTGAGGTGATGAGAGCGCGCCCTAGCATCTTAAGTCTTAACTAGGAAGAATGCCCCTATACCTCTCCTCAACAGGGGCATATCTACTTTCTACAATGCAGGTTAACCGAATCCACAAAAATGTTGGCATTGATTGAACTTTTAACTACAAAACTGTAACCTTTTACCATAAATCTATAACTTTTTACATAGCTAGCTAAGCTTTGTATAAAAAGTCATGGTATTATGCCAAAAAAGTAACAATTTTTTAAATAAAAAGTTATTCCGTCAGACCTTCTCACCCTAACCTTGCTAGAAATTGTGACTTGTTAATGACCCAAATGTGAATTTGAAAGTTAACAGATTTCAGCATTAGTACGAGTAAAAACAACTGAAAAAACGCGCGTTTCCTGTAATGTGAATGCAGATATACCCAACAATTGTAAGGAGTACTGGAGTAGGACTCGGAAGTTCAATGGCGAGAATAGGCGGAATGATCGCTCCTATCGTGGCTATCAGCTTGGTACATGGATGTCATCAAACTATTTCCATTCTCCTATTTCTAGGAGTGGTACTACTTTCTGGAATCTGTGTTATGTTGTTTCCTATCGAAACCATGGGTCGGGAATTGACTGATAGCTTTTTCGATAGCAGTACCTATGAACGCCTCGTAGCCTAAAATGTATTCGTGATCAAATGTCTTTTATTCATCCATCATCACCTTGTTAAAAGCCGATTAGGTCACGAGCTGGTGTTCGTACGGCTGAGGTCTTGGGCGTATTATGTCCCGGATTTCAGTCGGTTGTGTCATAGTATTATTTTTTATATGGATATCTTGTACTACTAGCTTTCTTCATCTCATATGAACCCACAAGTAAAAAGGATGTCAAATTTCTTGTGCTTGTAAAAACCCTCTATGCATTAATGAGCTTGTCATTGTTTGATTTATATAATAAGACCAATTTTTCTCCATCCACGTTGTTGGATGCACAACCATGGAACAGGTTGTACCATAAGTTCACTTTTTGTGAGAGCTTTTGAGATCAAATTTTTTTTTTTTTAGCATGCCCATCCGGTTTACCCGGGGTTACTAACACCCTGACTACATCCGGATCTAACCTGGATTGCGCATTGGTATGTGGTGGGTAAATCTCCCAATAAAGGTTTTTGCATACGGTAGGACTCAAATACGAAACCATCCTTTAGCAGTATCAAGCCACTTACCACTTGAACCAACATTCATTGATGACCTCAAAAGTTTCAATAAAAGTTGAATTGGGGTATAGAGAGGGCGGTTGGGGTTTATTATTATTGCCTAGATTTACTCAACCTCATATCTTGCACACTGCACACCTAGGTGAACGTAGAGCAATGTCCATCTAGGTTTACATTATGGTCATTTTATTTGTATTTCTGCTTATGAAATTATTTCAGATTACTCGTTTTGATTTCTATATTGTTTAATTTCTAAAGTTGAATATTAAATGAGTAAAATATAAACGTGGGTTTACATAAACCAGTGCGTATAAGATAAATTCTAAATTTACTCGGAGTTTTTCGGTTTTATCTAATTCTATCATTTTAAAATCTAGAGGACCCAAACTCTGAATGTTTTAAGTGTGTTATGATCTTTATCATTTATAAACTTGATAACATATCAACGGAAGACATTAGAACAAGTTTCAACTGATGTTGATTGATTCTTAAATTTAATTAAGATACGTCTCTTAATCTGAAATGAATCTTTTTTATATTTTTTGAGTAGTGTTTTAAACTTTGATTAAATAATATAAACTTTGGGCTATTTGTAACCATTGACAATGACATGAACTTGGTAGTATAACCAAAAACATCATATCAAAAATTTGTCTGTTGTAGTTTTTAATAATCTAATAGCAAGATAATTATCCAAACCTTTTATATGTTTAATGCAGAAAATACAACTTTATATTGTTATTCGTAAAAAGGATTTAAGTAGGTATTACGATGAAAATGAGTGTTGGATCATGCATTATCTGTTCAACTTGGTTTTTTTATTTAAATGGATGGAAAGCAGGTGACGGGTGAGACTTTTTTCACATATCATCTGATCCATCACCCGCTTAAGCTCAAGCCCAAAACTCATTTATTAAGTACTTCCTTTGTAACGTAAAAATAGCAACAATTACTATTTTTGGGTGTAACAAAAAAATGGCAACAAATACCCAACTTCCATTTATGGTAAAAAAAAGTCATAAAATTTACCAAATTGCCATTACTTATTATTAATGATTTTTCATTATGTATTAACACTAGGTTAGCACCCGTGCGGATGCACGGCTTTTTTAAAAAATAATTGATAAAATTATGTTTCAGTAATGATATATTGTGTAAGTAAAAGCTAAGTCGAAATAAATGAAAAAAATAATAGTTTTTTTTCTTATTCTATTATTTCATATAATGTTTGTTTGATAAAAATAAAGAAATGCAAATTTGTAAATAAGCACAATGTTGTTATGATATTAAAAAACTAATGCAAATATGCAACAACTTTATGTTGTGAAAATTTTAGTAAGATTGAATATTAACAAATAAGGCGCAACAAATACCTTAACAAATTATTTGCCGCAGTTATTAGGATAACCCCTAATAAATGTCGCAAATAAGGCACATTAAAATGTATGTTTTATACTATTATAAGTTGTAACTAAAAGCAAATATTTATATTTAAACACCAATAAGGGTGCGTTTGATTCAACTTATTTAGCATTATAATACTTTAAAAAAATCATATCAGATAAAAAAATTCAGATAAGATCATACCAGACTAAAAAAAATTAGATCAGATCAGAAAAGTTTTTTAAGTACAATAAAAAAATTAGCTCATATCAGAAAAAATTCAGATAATTGACCAAATCAAAAAAGATCAGATCAGAAAAGTTCTAATACGATCCGAAAAATATTAGAAATGTTTAGTTCATATTAGATTAGATTAAAAAAAATTTAAAGGAAAATATTAAAGGAAAAAAACAATAAATAGAGAGAGTTTTTAAAAAGAAAAAAAAAGTCAAATAAAAGTTTGGAGGGAAAATTTTTAATGAGAATGTGACATGTGGCAGTTGATGATGTCAGCGGTTTTTATTTTAGTAATAGTTATAGATAGATTACATCATTACAATTTAACACTACATTATTAACCCACCACCTCTCACCCACACCAACACCACAAGCACCCATTAACCACCACACCCACCAACCTAGTAAGTCAGCAACACCAACCCAAAACCCAACCACCCGAACCCAGCCACACCAACCCCAGCCATCAGCCACCCGAACCCAGCCACACCAATCCCAGCCACCCAAACCCAGCCACACCAACCCCAACCACCACCACGACCACACTAAACCCTAGCCCACAGCCACACCAAGTTGAACAGCACCCACCAGTAGAACCCTAGCCCTACCCACCCGAACCCTAGCCCACAACCACAACCAATTCGAACCCTAATACCCAATCAAATTGCAACCATTGGTCGAACCCAACCCAATCTATCAAACCGCAACCACCAATCGAACCGCAACTACCAGTCGACCCACAAAATCGAACCAACAGTCGAACCCACCAGCCACCGCATCACCTGCATGGCTGCACCCTACCCACCAAATCGAATCGCAACTGCATCAAATCGAACCGCCGTCACCTATCGCACCCAATCGAACCGCCGGCAAAAGAGTAGAGAGAACAATGGGATGGATTGGGATCTAGGGTTTTGGGGGAGGGGTGGTTCGATTGGTTCGACGGAAGAGGAGAGAGAAGATGGTTGATTGGTGAGCAGTAGTGGCGGTGGTGGTGTTGGTGAGTTGGGGTGGTGAATGGTGATTAGTGGGGGTGGTGGTGTTGGTGAGCAGTGGCAGTGGGGGTGGTGGTAAATGGTGAGAAGATGTTTGATTTGTATTGTTGGATTAGGGCTTGATTAATGTATTAAACTCATATTAAGAAATTTTGCCTAGGAGTCCGCACACACCCCCTTTGTTGCCATTTTTCCGTTACGGAGGGAGTATTACATTTAAATTTACCTATTTTTTAAATATATTTTTGGTGAAAATATTTTATATCAAGTGTATTATATCAAAATTTTCATTAGAAAATATGCTAAAATTTTCACCCATTTACCACTCGACTCACCCGGTGGATAATGAATGGATGGATATTGGTGCTGCTCCACCCGCATTGAATGTCATTTTTGTTCCAATGCCAAATTTGTATCAAATGGTTGGTGTTGGTCCAAAGTTAATTTTAATAACACCATAGAAACAGAACAGAATCACAGTAATGAGTTATGAGTATACTTTCATTATCTTGCAAATTAAACACAATCAAATTAATTAGGGTTTAAAGAAGATGCCTAATTTCGTTCATGGTCCCATCATAGCTACAAAGATAAGTACACCTTTATTCCAAGATTAGATAACCAATATCATGAATTCCTAAGGCTTGAAAATTACTTGGGTTAATCTACTTTTGGAGCAATATGGAGCTTATATGCTATGCACTCGGGTGCACGTAAAACTATATATTAAATACGATAGAATTCTTGTTGGATAAAATAAAATTTGTGTCAGATACATCAAATATTATGTCAGATACAAAGTGGTAAAATAATGATTTCTCAGTTCTCACATTGAACAAAAGTGAGATACATTTAGAATTCTTTTTGGATACTATATGCAAAAACTTTGTTGATAGTAGCAAAGTGTATGAAAATAGTATTGCATCCAAATTTTAAAACAAAAAACACCTTGGTATGGATCATTACGTGTAGAAGACTAGACGACACTGAGAAGTGTCTCCGCTTTTAGGATCAATGACGAACACAAAACTTTGTCATAAGCTTGGTCCGAAACATGAGCAAGAAAATAATAAGCAAATAATAAGTAATGAAGTGATGAGTCGAATTCTAGTAACCTTTTCAAACATCATAAAAATATCACAAAAAAAGAAAAACAAAAAAAAAAACAAAAACAACCCAAGAAGCGTTTTTCAAAAGCTAATAACATGTGGATCAGCCCAAAAGATAACCTTAATTTGAGGCCCTAACAAAATTTCAAACATCATGTTTATATCGACTTGCATTTTAATTTTCCTTATATCATGCATCATATATATTATAACCTTTATTTTTACAGACTTACTATAGCAATTTTTTTCATGCATTAGATTAAAACATTTTTGCAGGTTTTTAGCACATTATTTGTTTTTGAATCTTTGCTTTTTAATAAAGACCTATTATGTGGATTCATGCTTAAGAAGGTAACTAATAAATCCGATTTTAGTACAAATGGATTAAAATTTGAAGTGGACACTTTAATTAGCCTTATATTTTGCACTAATTAAACCCACTAAGGAAGTTAATTTCATATGCATTTAACTGGAAATACATTTGTTTTCTCGTTCAAGAAGAGTTTATGAAAGTAATCCAAGTCGAGGCAGCTATATGTGGGCAAATGCCGTTCTTGATCAGTTTCGTATCCTCTTCCTCGAATCCAACATAATATATGGTTCATGATTAAGTCTCTTAGATCCATCTTTATGACGACGGGGTCTGTGAGCTCGTCCCCTAAATGACTCACTGATGACTCTAACTTTAACAAGAAGTGTTATTTATTCCACCAAAATGTACTCAAATTGCACACATTCTTGAGTGCCTGTAGACTGTAATCGGGCCCTCCAAAAGCTACACGCGCCTGCGCGGGGCCCACGCCCTACAATATTGGATAATGGTATAGTAGAATCATTTTCCTTTTTCTCTTTGAGGGAAAGTTTGGGCCTCTTACACCTTGCCAAATTCCCTCAAATGACTTGTTTTCCTTGTACAAGTGTATAAGTAATACAACCACATCAAAACTAGTCTCATTCAAAGACCTAAGGTTTCCTAAAATGACTTTATTTTACAAAAAATAATAAAAAAAAAAATAGAGCCTAAGAAAATGACCTCAATGCATTGCATTGCCTAAAATTATACTCCCTCTGTCTCAAATTACTTGCTATATTCTCTTTTTCACATCTCCTAATACACAACTTTAAATTAAAATATCTTAAACTACACATAATAAAAAATTATAAAAATTATATGTTTGAAAAGTAATATTGAGACGAATCAAACTAGATCCATCATGACTATATTTTTCTTTATGTCCATAAAACTATAAGCAGTCAAATATTACAAATAAATAGTGTCATTGTTCTGAATGTAGCAACTAATTTGGTACGGAGGGAGTATAAGCATTCTAGATTTCAGTGCACAAATATATACTTCCGTAAGAGGACTAAAGTGTATTATCATAGTCTAAACTCTAAATGGTCATATATTAACTGATTTTAGAACTTCAATGACATAAAAATTGCCTAAAATCAGAAATGGTTTCAAACTGGTGAAAATGATCTAATAATATTACATCATCTTACCTATTTTTCTATTCAACATCAATTTTCTACATGTTGCACAAGTGTTCATAATACATTATTATTTACTCTTCTAGCACTTATTGATCAATATTGTTGATAAAAAATATACAACTCAACATATACAGCTATTTTGTGTGGCTTGACGGACTACATGGTGATTGGTGTGTCTACATAGTACATATAAATAAATCCGGCTAGATCAGGTCATGTCAGATCAGGTCAGACCAAACAAGTTGAAGAGAACGCACTCTTAATGTAGATACAACGATCAAAGAAAAAGGATATGCTTCCTCTGTTAAAAAAAAAAACGCAACAAACTTATTTGCACACATTTTAAGGAAGAGGTTTAAAGGTCTAAACGATCAAATTAATATATGTAATTTTAAGACAAGTAATCTATAATATCATTCTTACTTGTGTTAAAATTATCTTGATTAATTTGTTCATTTACACTCGTAAATCACTTCCTTAAAATGCGTGCAAAATGGTTTGTTGCGTTATTTTTGGGAACGGAGGAAGTATAAAATATATAAAATGGGTCCATTTGGTGAATTAAATAAGGATGTGAGAGAATTCTATTAGGATTTAGGAGTGATGAATCATGTTGAATAAAAAATATTAAAAAGGTTTTATAAAGTAGAATAAAGTAAAATGTTAAAGAAATTTATGGGGCTGATTAAAAACTTTGTTTATGGAACGGAGGAAGTATGATTAATTAACCTAATTTATTTATAAGTTTAAATTTATTTTGTGCATAAGATTTTAAGACTATAATTATACAAGTAAAATAAATTGATCCAAATAATTGATGCTATTTATTTGTTCATTTGAGTGACCTTTTTAATGCTACTACAAGAGTAGCTATCTAAATTGCTATTTTTTTGGACTTAATTTCTTAAGTTTCATTTCAATTTAGTTTTTAGAATTCCGCATTTAATTCAGTATAGTTTAGATTAATTCAGTCCAAGAGAATAGGATCAAACTCTACTTTTTTCATTCGAATAATAACTTTCACCTTGATAAATCCCGCAAATTATTATATGATCCCAGGACCACGTAGCTCTATGTGGTCCCTTGCCAAAACGACGTAGTTTTGGAGTTAAAAAAAAAATCTGTTTTAGGTTTTTACGTAAAAACAGTTTCTAAATTCATGGAAAAATCAGTTTTTTTTTTTTTGTAAAATCTCTTATTATAGAATTCCTACTTTCAAGGAATTATAAGCAGTTTCTTAATTCATAAAAAAAATCAGTTTTTTTATACGTAAAAATTAATTTAGATTTATGTTACATTCATTAGTTCTTTATTTAGATTTATGTATATTGTTTTAAAAAAAATGAATATTTTATTGGTAGGAAATGAATATTGTGTATTATTTGTTCAACATATTATGATTTTGCATGGGATGAAGATTTTGGTTTCATTGTTATTGAAAAATGATTGTTATGCTTTTGAATATGAAGATTTTCTTATGTTTTTATGAAGTTTGTTTTGTACTTTGTGAATGGTGTTAATTTTGCGTATAATATGTTACATTCATTACTTCTTTATTTAGATTTATGAATATTGTTTAAAAAAAAATGAATATTGTATTGGTAGGAAATGAATATTGTGTATTATTTGTTCAACATATTATGATTTTGCATGGGATGAAGATTTTGTTGCAAAATGAATATTCAGTTATCGCAAAAGTGAATGTAAATTCAGGTTCTTTGTGGTAAAATGAATATTTAGTATAACAAAATGAATATTCAGTATTAGAAAATGAATATTAAGTTTAGTTGGTACAAAGTTGATTGTTGGTTCAGGTTCTTTGTGATAAAATGAATCAACATTAAAAAAATGAATATTCAGTATTAAATAATGAATATTCGATATACAATAATTAATATTCATTTTAGTTGTTGCCAACGTGAATGTAAGCTTGGATTTTTTGCGGTAAAAAATGAATATTCAGTATTAAAAAATGTGAATATTTAATATAAAAAAATGAATATTCAGTATTAAAAAATGAATATTCATTTTAGTTGTTAAAACTGACTCGCTGACGTGCGAGACCACAATTGTTCTATGTGCTCTTGGGAGCATTGTATATTGTAGTTTAAAAAATTAGTTTTAAAAAAAATGAAGCTTTTATTTATTTATTTTTTTTATTAAAAATTGTGGTTAAAAAATAATAATATTCAAGTGTACAAAAATGAATATTAAAGATTAAAAAAAATGAAGATAGTAGAGTAAAAAAATGAAGATTCCCAGGACCACAAAAAGCTACGTGGTCCTGGAACCACCATATAACAATTGGATAAATCCCATTCTTCCATGAAAATAATCACTATACTTTTTTTTTTATTATTTAATGAAGAGGATTAACTAATAGTGTGAATGAAGTGCCTCAACAAAAACTCAATGTGAATGAAGACATGAAATTTGTCCATAACATAATTAATGTACATCGAGAAACATGAATGGCTCCGTTTTTTACAAAACTCATGTTAAGGCAATGTTTTTTTGAAAGTTGAAAACTAGACGAAATCTAGCATAAGAATGTCTAACCAATGACATAAAAATTTTTGCAAAAAAGTAAAACAAAAATGTAACAACCAAATTGTTGGTTTTTTTTTTTTTTTTTTTTTGACAAGAACCACTTGTATAATTGACTTTTTTTAAGAATTAAGGGCAGCGCCGTTTCAGGTCTGTTGCTCAGGTTCCAACACCAAAAGGGGCCTATTTTATGTGAACAAATTATATATATTCTATTTTTTCGGTCAAACTTTTTAATTATTTAACAAAATATTTAACTAGAAATATTATAACTTTTTAGTATTTTATATAAGAAGTTAAACATACATATAAAAAGTTATTGTTATATGGTAAAAAGGTTACCTCGTTAAATGTCCTGATGCAAGACCTACTGTATTTATATGGTTTTACACAAATCATAACTTTGCTATTTTAATTTGCTACAACTCAACAGAGGAAAATTGCTTCATATTTTTATTGGTCTTTCAACTAATTTTTTCTCCATCTTATTATATTATTATTTCCATTTTCCGACTAAACACATCGTTAATTAAAAATGTAAACACAATTTTAAAAAAAATGCAACAATCAATTACAAAATTTGTTTAATTTCTAAATTCAAAGCAACAAAAAATAAAAAAGAAAATTTTAGGAATATTGACTAGGTGATAGAGGTTGAACAAGAAATATTCTATTTTTTGTAAAAAAAAAAAAAAATGGTTATTTTTATAATAAAATACTAGCTAGGAATGCGCCCACACTAGTACATTTTTTTAATAATTTCTATGCAAGTATATTTTAGAGGTATGGCTCCATTTTATAATTTTACATAGGTCCCATATAATGCTAGGAACAACAGTTATTAGGGATTTAAATATAGTCATTAGAATATCAAATTAATTACTACCAATGATAATTAGTGTCCAAAATATCAATTTTTGAGTAATAATTATCTAATATTATCACAAATTTCATTTTGATATTAAAGTTTCTAAAGTTTTAAAATTTGATTGATTGATACTTTAATGTAAATCATGTTGGGGATGTTTAAGGTTATATATATAATTTTGTAGGGGACACCATTGCACCTCATTCACTTATATAATAGTGATACTTGTAACTTAAACTAATAATATTTTTTCCCATCTCTCATAATATCTTTATATACATATACACATAGCAATCTAAGCAATATTTCATATGGACATCTACGTTTCAATTAGCTTTCTAGAGTATTTGATTTGTAAGACTTCAAGATCTAAAAAAGAAAAACATTGCAACAATATACTTTCTCCTCTCCATATTAGTTGCAACATATCTTTTTAGTACACATATTAATAAAAATATTTGAGTATATAAATGAAAGAATTAATTAAAATAATATTAACACAAACAAGAACAAAACTATGCGCAACTAATGTTAAAATTCTTTTATTAAATTTGCACATTTGCATGCTCAAATATTTTTCTAAAAATAAGTGCCAAAATGGTATGTTGTTACGATTGATATGGATTAGAAGAAGTATGTCGGTGCAATTAATTCGTTACTGCCCTACCAAGTGCTAAACCGCATTCAAACTACGAAAACAATAACTTTTGTCGTCAGCATAAATATTTGCAAATTATAATAACAAATGATTGGTATCGCGCAAAATCTTTTAATGCAAGAATATTTCTTATTTTTTTGTTGTATTCGATGTGTATTTATGCTGACAATCATTGTCGCCGCCACAAATCTATTGGACAATAATGATTTTGCAGCGCGTTATGAGCACCAGACTAGGGGCGATTGAGCGACTCAAGCGAATTGTATCTACGATAACGATAAATCGTTTCAAAAGTTTCATTCTTTTCACTTTTAATATATCATCCAACTATACCATAAGATTAAATTAATTCTTAATGTTCAATATCAGATTTCTAATATTCAGGGCCTGTTTACTTTAGCTTAATTTCAGTTCAGTTCAGTTCAATTCAGTTCAGGATAATTCAGTTCAGTTTAGTTGTTTTCAGTTGAAGTAAATAGACCCTCAATCTCATATTTCTAACATTCAATCTCAGAATTCTAATATGCACTTAGTTACATCTTGAAGTGAAAGTTTCTGATTTCTCAATTTCACCACTAATTCTCTACATTTTACATTTGCTCTTTATGTTGCAATCATTGGGTTATTCTTCGCACATACAAACGAATGATTGAACGTTTTTGGTGATAATTTCTTATCGTGAGAAAGACTGGTGTACATTAACTATGTCCTAAATGTATATTCATTAACAACTATACGTACGATGGGTATCGATACATTGACTTTAAAGTATAAATATGTTGTATGCAAACTTAAAGTAGAATGTAAAGGAATCAATTTAATTTAGTCTTGACCCTTCTTTTGTCGATTCAAGGGTCATTGTTCTGAATCATATTTCTTACCAAAATTAGCCTTCTTAAATGAGCCTATATATATTAAATCGCTGATGAAAACTACGAAAAATCAAATAAAAGGGGTACATATTACATTTGAAGGGAGTACATATTAAGATAAAGGGTATATCCTTACAAATATGTCATTTAATCACACTTGTACGCCAACCATAAGGGGTACGATACCCCTTTAAATGTCTAATTTATCTTTTTAATCTCAAATTGTGCAAAGTGGTGTAATGTCTATATGCTCTAATTAATTTTATTGATGCACAAACAATTGTGGTTAATTGATTATAAAACGAGAAAAAAATACAAGATAAATCAAACGATTGTGGTTCACATAATTTAGTCAAAAATACAATTTATCATAAACCCCTTGTGACTTATTCCAATGAACATAAAACAAATACTCCGTATGATACTTGCAAGATCACATATACTTGATGAATACATCGAACATAATAATAAATACTTTTATCTATAAATTAAAATATTTTTTTGGATGCCAATTATAGTTTAGTTGCTTAAATTCATGTAATACGAAATTAAGACCTGATATCGAATCGTGTCCATATCAAATACCTCTATAAGGCGTGACTCCTTATATGCACCAAAATAAAATTAGAAGATTTTTGTAAAGTCGAATTAAATTATATTCTAATCTAATAATAAAGTGGCCACTAAGTTAAAAATCTTGACGTAGAAAATAAAATAAATACACTTAAAAAACTATATTTGTTGCAGTTTAAGATGTTGAGATCGAAGATATTAGCTTAAATAAAATGAAATTACGCTGATCAGCACAATTCTTACTTACAAGCATTTTATTTTAAACTTGCATTATATTAAAAAAATATTTAATGTTTATATAGTTACCTAAATTAACCAAACAAGATTATGTCACATTTTTTTTTAATTCTAGGTAATAATAATGTAAAAGGAAAGAAATGATTTTGTTAGAAAACCTATACAAATTCAAAAAAGAGTCCCTAAAAAATAGGAAGCAAGGTAAGTGTTTTATAAGGTCAAAATACCTCTAACAAAAAGAGTCCTATTCCTACTACACTCCTACAATTTCTACTAGGTTTTAATTAAGTTAGCATTTGATGTGATTTCTCCACTTTGTAACCTCCTATATATACTACACATGTATCATCAATTTATTGGTTTCTCTTAGACTTTCACTAGTTGATAAAAAACCCAAAAGTCCTCATCACTCTCACCACACTCTTAGTTCTACTTCTAAGAAAAAAAATAAAAAAAAATCCCTTAGAAGCTAGAACTACTTCTCATTAATTTTAACGGTAAATGCTTCAAATTTTCTTCCTAAATTCATTTTAATTAAACATACAACATTTTATTATTAACATCACTAGAATCTAATGCATTACTTGTGTTTTTTCATAAATTTTTTTAGGTACGAAACATCTCAGTCACCGATCAGCATCCCTTGAAAGAAACATCGTTGCAAAACTATTGGTACGTAATGGTTAATGAATTCTCCTAGCAACTCAATTTGAATTTTGTATTCACACATCATTCTGGGATCAAGGCTTTGTTGTTGTTTTCGTTTTCGCTGTTTATAAATTATCACTAATCAAAATCGAAAACGTACAAGCTAAGGCCATAACCCATTTAACGTTTGTTGATTTTTCTTGCCGAATTCAATCACTAACACGAAAAAGATCTGTTATATATTTCGATACCTTTTTCGGAATTTTAATCAAGACTTTGAAATCGTTGTTTGTTATCGTTACTTATATAACAAATTTGTCGTGACGTACGTACGTACACACGTCGTGATTGATTTGATTGAAACGTAATTTTTTTAATTTTTTTTGCCGGAATTGGATTGAATTGGATTGGATTGTTTTTGTCAGATTAGGAAAAATGGTGGATCAAAGATCAACAACAACAACAAGAGCACCATTCTATACAGTAGATGATGCATTGGTGAAAATGGGATTTGGAAAAATGCAATATTTGGTGTTAGCATATGCAGGAATGGGGTGGATAGCAGAAGCAATGGAAATGATGATATTGTCATTTGTGGGACCAGCTTTGAAATCAGCTTGGAAAATTACTTCTGCTCAAGAGTCTTTTATCTCTATCATTGTCTTTGTTGGTATGCTTATTGGTTCTTACACTTGGGGTATGGTTTCTGATAAATTTGGAAGAAGGTATGTTTTTTTTTTTCCTTTTAATCTAATTTTGTTACATTTTTTTTGGGTACAAAAAAACTTTAATTTATATAAATATATAAATCTTAATTTTTTGGTGTTTAGAGAGCCATAGGGGCGCAGATCAGAATCTTCTGAAATCGTAAGAGTAGCTCTAATACCTGAGCTAATTTTTCACTCTCATATATAAAGCTTAATTAATTAGGTGAAGTGTTATGTTACTACGCTATACCCGTAACCGGTTATATGCAGCGATCTGACATAAAATAAATTAGAGATGAAAAAAATGTTAAATGACTGCAAATAGGAGGCTGTGTTCATGGTAAAAAAAAATATTACATAACTTTTTTAGATAAAAGTCGTGTCCCATCTTCTGACATCAATTTTATGATACAAAATCTTTATTTAATTTAACTTATAGGATATAAAATTGAGAGATCCTGAAAATTTTAACATTGCCTCTAAGTCTTTAACTTTTTTTTTTAGCCCTATTTGGTTAAGATAAATTGTCCTTTTTTAATAACATTTTTAGTATTTTGCCAATGAGCACCATATGACCTTGTTTTGCACAACTCTCTTGTATAGTTGTATCACATGTGTAATGCAAAAAATGATGAATACACGACATAAATTGTTTCATCTAAGAAAATTCATTACTTTAAAAGGTTTTTTTTTTAAAGGAAAATGATATATTAATTCCTCAAAAAAAAAAAATCATTCCTTAAATATATAATCCTAATAGACTATATTAAAGGTATTAAAAATAGTAAAAAAAAAAAGTTCAATCAACCATTGATTACACAAATTGACACTTAAATTGTGGCATTTTTTCAAAATTAGTATCAATTTTTTTAAAAAAGTTACATGTTTATCTTTGTTTTACAATAAGATTTGGATATATGATTACTTTAAAAAGGGTAAATTGATCTAATGACTTATTTTATGGGATTAAAAGATAGAAAATTTTCTAGTGAAAGTTGTTGTTAATTTTTTTTTATTTTAAAAATCAAGACTATACATAAATTTGATACATTTGTGGTATAAAATCACCACTCTTTATTTGTTTGACCAAGTAATTAATTAGAGTATATATCGTAAGAAGTTTGTTTGAACAATAAATAGTAGGTGAAAAAAGCCAAATTACATTACTTTTCTATATTAATTACTCACTTGTTTCTCCTTATTCTTCGGTTCTGTTACCTCGATTTGGTCTTTCTCTAACTGATTAAAAATAAAATAAAAATAAAAATGTAGCGGTTATTAATTTTTCAAAAAAAAAAAATTCTAAGAAAACCCGGCGTAAATTTATTGGCTGGTAAGAGAATTCGAACCTTTTTATTTGATGGATCGGAGATGGAGGTTGGAACATCCGAACATGTGGTTAGTTGAAAATTAAAGGATTGTTTATTTGTCGTGATTAGTATTCATGCGGTTGTTTTTAATTAACGGATTGTTTATTTGTCACAACTAGTATTTATGAAAAAAAAATCTACGATTGGAAAATTGCTATAAGCAGCGTTCAGATGCGGGTAAAAAAGGTCGTCAATTAAAAGCACATGGATATTATAAGGTGGAAGGAAAGAAATGATTTAATTTAATTTTGAATTCCAGACTTATTTGCACCCTTATCGTCAACACAATGAATTCGAATTTCAAAAATAAAAATAAAAATAAAAATTGATCGACAATATCAGATGATGTTAGACCTTGAGTCAGGCCTTACTCTAGGTCAACCGATTCAATCTAACCGACACACTGATGCATACAATTATGTCAGTTCGAACTTCGAACCTATAACACTTTACCTCTAATGTTCGATCGAAAGACTTATGCCACTGCAACACAAGCCTCAACCTCAGCTCAATCGAATCACCAATATATCAATTTGAGATTTTTTTTTTTTTTAATTATTTAATCAAATGAATAATTTTTTTTTATAATTTTTTTTTGTGGGTGGGGTGTTGCTAATTTATTTTATGAATGGATAATTAATTAATTAATTAATGTTATTGTTGTTGTTGTACAATCAAGCAGGAAAGGGTATATGTTTTCAGCAGTATTAACAGCAATAGCAGGGGTAGCAAGTGCAATAGCACCAAATTACGCAAGCCTTTTAGTGGCCCGTTGTGTAGTGGGTATTGGGCTTGGAGCAGGCCCAGTTTTATTAACTTGGTTTCTTGAGTTTGTTCCTGCACCCAGCAGGGGTACTTGGTTGGTCCTTTTTCAAGCCTTTTGGACCGTTGGATCCATTAGTGAAGCTGCCTTGGCTTGGGTCCGTACCTTTCTCTCCCTTACTATTCTTGCATTTATTTATTATTGTACTGCCTCTGTAACATTTTAACTGCAACGATTTGACATAAATTAGAGTGGAAAAACGTCAAATCGTTGCAGTTGTTTTGTTACAGAGAAAGTATTGTTTTTGTCAAAGAGTCGGGCTTGTCTATTTTATACTCGTACACATGTCTATGTTGCTTATAAGAATATAAATTAAACATGGATATCGGTAATCTGAAAGCTAATTAGTCTATCAGTGTTCAGCTTAAGCTGATAGTTGTGGCCCAGGAATAAGTCTGCACATGTACTGTTTTTACAACACAATAAAATGTTTCCTTACTAGCACATTAACAAAGAACAACAACTATATAAGAGTACAAGACCTAAAGATGACAGCGAGTCCAAGACCCGACCTAGACCCGTCGGGTCTAACTGTTTTAGACCCAATGAGTCTAGTCTAAGTCGGGTCTGAGTCTCATTGATCATGGGTCGGATCTGGATCAGGTTATGAGTGATAAAAATGTTTATTCAGACCCTTTTTGATTTTTGAATTGATAACAATATAATGTTTATGAATGAAAACAGGTAGTGATGCCAAGATTAGGATGGAGGTGGCTAGTAGGTCTATCAGTTCTACCCTCATTTATCCTACTATTATTTTACCTAATTACCCCTGAGTCACCAAGGTACCTTTGCCTAAAAGGTAGAAAAGATGATGCCTTTAATGTCCTAAAAACAATTGCCAAATTAAATGGCAAAGAACTTCCACCTGGCAACCTAATTACTGACATGGAACTTGAAGAGCAAAATAGATCTACTTTAGAAGCACAAAGCAAATGGAATGATGATTCAAACTTAGGGATTATTAAGACATTTCTCACTTTACTATCACCTAAACTCATCCGGACAACGTTGCTACTGTGGCTCGTGTTTTTCGGCAACGCGTTCGCTTACTATGGTCTAGTGTTGTTGACAACACAATTGAACAACGAGAACAACGATTGTGGTGGGACTAGTAAACAAAGTGAGCAACCAAAGAATGATAAAGCAGCTGGGATTAATTACATGGAAGTCTTCATCACTAGTCTTGCTGGTACGTACCTAATATAATGTAATGTAATGTAACGTTGTTCACTTTTTTTTTTTTTTTTTGACTAGTAAGTTGTTTTTTTTAGTAACTCTTTTAGGTAAAGTATGCATATAAATGACATAATAATAACATGGGTTTGTAATGTTGTTTATGCAATTATGCTAGGCATGTCTATGTTAGTATACACATGGAAAATGACCCTTGCATGTCCAATTTTAGCATAACATGTAAAATACTGAGTACTGACGTTGCTCCAGAGTGGTAGGAGCAACGTTTCCTGTAAATTATTGAGTAACGACGTTGCTCCAGTGGTAGGAGCAACGGTCTCTGTAAATTATTGAGTAACGACGTTGCTCCAGTGGTAGGAGCAACGTTCCCGGTAAATTATTGAGTAACGACGTTGCTCTAGTGGTAGGAGCAACGTTTCCTGGAAGTGATGACTCGGGTTCGAATCCTCATACCCTAGACCCTTTTTGTGCTTTTCTGATATAGGAGCTTTAATTTGGGTGCAGACTGTACGTACACCTTACCTGTTTAGATCAGATAAATCTCTTATCATGTAAAATACTTCTAATACCATTAAGGAGCTTTCTTGTAATGTTATAATGTACATTTTCCTATTCAAAATATACATTGGTGATTTGGTGATAAATTGATATATATATAATGAATAATTTGTTTGTTTTGTTGTAGAACTTCCTGGGCTTGTCATGGTTGGCTTCCTAATTGATCGTCTTGGACGTAAGATGTCAATGGCAGCACTGTTTGTAGCATGTGCTGCATTCTTGCTTCCTTTGGTGGTCCCACAATCTGGGAAAATCACAACCATTCTTATGTTTGGCTCCCGAGCTTGTATTATGGGCACCTTTAGTATCGCCTTCATATTCGCTCCTGAGGTAATCTACTTTAAAATCCATCACTATTTCGCAATTTTTCGTAAAAAATATTTGGTTGATTGATGACAAGCGACATGAAACAATATTTAAATATGCTGCTGATCAATTATAATGAATTGAAATGAAATATGTTGTTGGTTAGAATTCTTGAAAGACAGTATCAAAGACTTGGAATTATAAAAAAAGTATAATAATGAATGTAATGGATTGCTTCATGACATGTTCGGTATCATTGTGGTTTTCAGATTTATTATTACAATTTTGAAAATCGACAGCTGAAAATTGCTAAATAAATTTTTCTGTTTTCTTGTTATGGCTTTTATGTTTTGAGAAAAAACTGAAAGCAAAAAAATATCGAATGAGCTATAAATAATTGGGTTTTTTTTTAATTAATTATTGCGTTTTTTAATTTTTGTTGTTGTTGTTATTTATGTAGATATATCCAACATCGGTGAGAAACACCGGATTTGGAACGGCGAGTGCAATGGGAAGAGTGGGAGGAATGGTGAGTCCTATGGTGGCGGTGGCCTTGGTGCAACTATGCCACCAAATGGCGGCAATATTGTTTTTCGTCGGAGTAGTGGTCGCAGCAGCGGTCGCAGTTTTGCTCATTCCGTACGAAACCAAAGGTAAAGAACTAGCTGATAGTGTTGGAAGTAGTAAGATGAACAGAGTTGATAAACAAGACAATGATGTGCAAAGGCCAACCAATTCAAGTCATGCCTAGCTAGGGTTTTTTTTAAGAACTATGAGAATAATAAATTTAGCTCTTTAGATGATTTTTAAACACCTCGTCCTTTTAATTTGGTGTTTAATTGTGTGTTTTATATTGTGTAACAACTTTGTTAGGTATTGCAATTCGGATTTTCAGTTAATTAATTAACAATTGTTGGTCTAATTTTAATGTTTTTTTTTTGGTACGGGATTCCTACATTTGATTTTAACAAAAAATTTTATTGATAATGCTTGTGAGAATGCTTCTTTATCCAGGTGTAACTCTAAATTTTCAAACTTTTCCAATACTACCTTTTACAGGCTGAGTAATAGATAGTATTGAAAATTAAAGAAATAGAGATGTTCTGGGATATATTACCATTCTTGTGGGTAATGGGCCATTGGATCGTGAATTTCTTAATAAATTCTATTGCAAATTCATTTTCATTGACGCTATTTAGTAGTGATAATCAAATGGGCCACAAAGCCCACATGTAGTACTTATTCCATACCTCACTCCTTAATATCATGATTTCAATACTCCTTTTTTAAACTTTCTTTTTTGAGAAATCTTTATCTTAGCTTTTTTTTTTTTTTTTTTTTTTCACATAACAAACCTTATAATATTGAATAAGGCTCAATACAACCTTAAAATAAAAAGTTTTTTTGAAAAACAAGCATTAATCATATTGGTCAATATGTATTTTTGACATAAATTTCTATAACTATACTAACTTAGAAATTATATTAAGGCCCTGTTCTTTTGGACTTAAAAGCTACAGTAATCAGATCAGTTCAGATCAGATTAGATCATTCCTAAAAAACAGGGCCTAAATGTTTCTTTAATTTGTAACTCTAAGGGTTACATATAACATTGAACTGATGAAGTAATATCAAGCATAGTTGTACATAAAATAAAAGTCAATGATGACAACAACAAAAATGACAACCACAAAAATTGACCGGTAAGAAGCTAAGTTGGACCATGGAGAGTGAAAGTTGGCAACACAACATGGTGTATCGAACAAAGCCAGCAAATATCTTTTGATTAATAATAACTCAATTATCTATTTCGTCGTTTCATGACTATATATTATACAAGAACCATTGTTTTTAATTTAATGAATTATTAACTACTCCCTCTGTCTCTCATTGTTTGCCCCATATTGACTTTTGACACTGTTCATTTGATAACTTTGACTCTCTATAATTTTATACATATAAGAAAAAATATAGTCAAATGAGATCTCGTTTGATTCAGCTTAATGTGTACTTTTTTAATATGCAGTTTGTATAATTTTTTATTGCAATGTATTTAAAGATATTTTCGTTTAAAGTTGTGTCTCGGGAGATGAGAAAAAGTAAATGGGGCAAACAAAAAAGGATAGAGGGAGTACTTATGACTTATCTACTCATCAGAAATTCCGCAATCCAATTTCTATTTCGATACCTTTTTTTTTTGGTGTACCCACCGGATACATCCTTTTTGGGCTAATCCGGATTCGGAGCACGTTTCGGGTTTAAGGTTTTAAAGTCCTCCCAATGTGCTTGTGGGGGATTGAACCGTGGTTCTTCCTACCAAGTCTAGCCCCTGACAATTGCTGGCACCACTAAACCAAGACAACGTTGGTTCCGTACCTTTTATATATATAAAAAAAAAATAGATGGAGTAGTTAGGTAGTATGTAAGTTAGGAGTAAAAAGTAGAGAGAGTGTGTGTGGGACCGTTTACTTTAAACAAAAATGTAGCAATTTTTTGGGGACATCCAAAGAGGAATATGTAGCAAACATTTAGAGACAAATGACGTAATTAGTAATGTTAGTGTCAATATTTAGGTCTGAATTGGCCATGGTTTTAGCATAGTGATGTTCTCATTCTTAAAGTGTGAGGTTCAATTCTCATTATTGGGGCATCACCTCATCAACCCCAATTTCAGGACAATTATATACATGTTTTAATTTTAAACAATTCATCCCGCTTATATATGGAGTGTGATTGTATATATAAAAACAAGTTGGTGTGGAAAACTGGAAATTAACGGATGTCTTGATAAATCATTTTCATCTATACTTGCTCACCTCATACCCAATTTTTTTTCAGAATTGTAGACTTAATTCATTTTATTTTGTTGTTTATGTTTTCATTTTGGATGTTTCTTTTTGTTGGTTACGTGTAGAATGATTTTATTTTTGTTATAAGTTTGGAGTTTTTTTTTTTTTACTTTTTTTATCGTTTTTTATCGGTTGGTTTTATTAATAATTCTATATTATTGATTGTAAAGGAATGACATGGATTTTTTTTTTTTTTAGTAACTGAAATAAATAGAAGGGGCAAAATAGTTTTTTTTCTTCCTAAAGATAAAGAATCTAGCTCAAATATCAATTTGTCTTAATTCGATCTTGTGCAACAACAACAAAAAAAAAGGAACGGAAGGGGTGTGCTTTTAAGATAGAGAAGACTACAAAGAACAAGTAAGGCTCTGTTCTTTAGGACTGATCTGAACTTATTTGATCTGATCTGAACTGATCTGATCTGATTAGGTGAGGGTATTATTTTGTGAGAGTATAAAATTAAAACAAAGCTGAACTGATCTAATTACTGTAACTTTTAAGTTCAAAAGAACAGGGCCTTAATACAATGAGAGTATTATCTTGTTATTTCAATATTCACAAATTATTTGATAAGACGGTATTATCATGAGACCAAGTGTCACCAGAAATAATTATTACAGAAAATCTTGTAAAAGTTATAGAAAATATATAAGTATGTAGTTATATATGTATAAAAGTAGTTGATAATCTTTTATATATTTTAAATAATTATTACAGATTTTTTTCGTAAATTTTTCTGACCAGACCCAATCTCACTATCGTGAGAGGGTGTCACAAGAGACCTACTATTTTAGTATTAGCAAATTATTATCTCCACTCTTTGAATTGAAAAGTCTAGAGGGGCTTTCCACGAAGTCAATAAACTATTGCTTATTGCTTGACCAATTTTAAATTGTGAAAGGCTCATGTCACACTCACCGTAAATGTGTAATTTATACTTCAATAGTGTATCATTCTCTCATCTAATGAAAGAGCAATAATTACTCAAAAAACTAATACAAATATTAAAGAAGACTAGAGTAGTTGACATCTCTTAAGAAGTATGGACACACCTCAATATTGTCGTATCTTGTGTCTGGTACCGACACAATACAAACACACATTGGATACACTTACTCAATTGATTAAAATTACAGTACCCCAAATCTTTTGAATTGTTTTTTTTCTCAATTTAATTGTTTGTATCTTTTAGATTTTGAATAATTTATATAGTAATAACCATATTGTCATCAACAAATTTGATATTTATCTCAGTGTTCAATTGAAATTATGTTGAAATTTATATATTCTCTTATTGTTTTTTTTTTTCACGTACACATGTCCGAAATTTTTTCAGCAACGTTTTTCCGTACCCGTTTTGTGTTCGCACCCGTATCGATATTCGTTTTTGTGCAACCTACTGTAAACAATATACAAGAAGATCATACAATATGTGGCGGATCACGAGGAGGCGATTTAGAGAACAACTGTCGACATGTCAGTCAGACGATACATGAATTTATTACATGACGCGCATCTACATAGAAATTTAAATTTTAAATATATCAGGTTGTTCTCAATCAAGACTTGTTGTTGCTGCTGTTGTTGTTGTTCTTCTTCTTCTCAATCAAGACTATTACTAATCTTGTACTTCGTCTTATATACATCAACTAGTATTTTGGCCCGGGCAATGCCCCAGGTAGATTATTATCATAAATTATATTTCGTTTTTTTCATAAACTTCGTAATTGTTTTTTTTTGTCTAATACGAATTGATATAGATGACAATGATGGTGTGATAAATAATAATAATAATTTTAAAAAACTATTAAAGATTTGGAATTAAAAGAGAACAACATTAAAAAAAATTGAGATAAGATGATGGAACAATAGTTTTTGTTGTTAACTTAGTAGATTTATTTGAAATATGTTGTTTTAGTTACACTAATTTGCAAGGCTTTTATCATAGTTTAATGTTAAATGTTAAACCAACAAATTAAAGTGGTTTGATGGTTGATAGCTTGCATTTATGACATTTTAATGATAAATGTTAAACTAACAAATTAAAATGGTTTGATGGTTAATAGGATACATTTCACTATGAGGGTTGTGGGTTCAATTCTTAACCAAAGCAAAATTTAATTGAGACTTAATAAATATATTTTTTCCTAGGTGTCATAATATGGTGTAAATAACATATGTGGACAATCTTACACGTGGCAGTTAAAACTTCCTGTTTTAAATATTTGATTATAGATAAGATCTCATTGATGAATATAAAGTCAACTATACCATTAAATTAATAGTAGTAAATCATCAATAATATGAACAAGGATCCTCGTATACATACAGCAATGCCTTACAAGGTGCAACGTGTATATATTCTTTCATTAGTCTTTGTACTCATCATCCCCTCCTAACCCTATTTCCATATATATTTATATCCGAGAATGAAGTCATAGCCCAGTGGTATTCTGGGTTCTATTCTCACCGCACGCTTTTTTGAAGGATTTATTATTATCCCCCTTACAAATGCGTGTGTTGGCTAAAATTGGGCCGGATAACCTATAGTAGGGCCCAGTTTCAAGGCCTAGTTTTTTGTCAAAAATAACATTTTAAATACGAAGTATTTTTTTTAGAAAACTACCTTATTTAAAAAAAAAAAAAATAACTTTGTACAGAACCACCTTTGGTCGAATTTCGGTGATTAAATCAAACCCCCTCCGCCGTTCTACGAACCCACTTCGTACCTCTCCAAGTCGTCTTTGCCCTTTTTCCTCCCCTAAACCATCACCCCGAAAAAACCCTAAAATCAAAATCCAAAATTTAGCCAAATTAAAGGTGGCTTCTTAAAAAAAAATATTTTAAAGTGATTTTTAACAAAAAAAAAAAAAACCTTATTTTATAAGGTGGTTTCTAACAATTTTTTTTTAAAATAAAAATTAAATGATCAAAATATAAAATCTGGGTGCATATAAAACTACGTGTACCTGAGTGCATATATATAGTATATATGAGTTGTGTGTATGTGTTGTTTTTCCCCTCATATTCGTTTGATTATTAATTGTAATTAGTTGGTCCTCCATCAACTCATTAGGAAAAAAACAATTCATCATTCACTAAAAACAAAACCAATTATTTTATAAAATTAAAGTTTAATTAAGTACGACTATTCTACTATGAGAATACGCTAGTAATTTCTTGAAACATTAACCCTATTGTATTATAATGCAAAGGGGGTGGGGGTTGTAATATAAGTTTGATACTTTGATGCTTGTACAAGTTAAGTACAACATAATCTCTGTTATTTAGTCCAAATTTATAGGTTTTTTTAAGCAAATCCTCAATAACTTTGGTTCCCCCTTCTTTAAAAAAGTTATACTATCAAATTATACAACCTCTACACAAAAAAATATTGCCTTGGGATTATAAGCTAAGGTTAGTTTATTTCCTTCCTAAATTTAAGTCAATTCTGATTACCACGATTTACGTACTACAAAAAACCAAATAAACTACTCCCTCTGTTCCAGTTTGTTCCTAAATTAAGTAGAGGAGGTCAGAAGTTTGGACGAAACCGGGCTTTAACTAAGCAAGCATGTCCTAAGCCTTTTTTTTAACTGACGAGATTGGCTAAGGATTTTTTGAGCTAGGCCAGGCTTTTAAACTAAAAACGTATATCTTAATTAAGTGTGCCAAAGGCTGTAAAATTATCGGACCGATCGGGCCGTACTAATGGGCCAAGCCAATCATGATCAGCTCTAAATTAAGTACATCCATATGATTGGAGAAAATTAGAGGCCCGTTACTATCAAACTCTGGCTTCCTCGTTGTTGACTGAAATATCCCCCACTTCTTGTCTTGTTTGACCAAAAACATAAAAATCCCTTAAACCTAAGCTCATGCATGTAGACATACATAAGACTATTCGTAGCATTTAATTTATGTATTTTCATGGATAACAATTCAATACTTGCTTGTATGACATTATTATTATAATTATTATTGTAACTATCTACACCAAATTGACTCAAAATAAATCAACTAGATATCTAGTCGTCAAGGCTTTGAACATGATTTTTCATCATCTTAAATTAATTATCACCCAATGTTGCAACATTTATAGGTTATAGTTCCGACTAGATTAGTCCCGTGCTATGCACGGTTTTATCAAATAATATCTGATAAATTTGAAATTTTATTAGTCTATAAGTTAATTGAAAACAAATACAAAGTATGTAATACATAATTATTACAACAATAAAAAGATTTATGTATAAATTCTAAATGATTTGAAAGTTGACAAAATAAAGAAAATATTATGATATTAAAAACATTATATTGGTAATTAATTGCATATGGAAAATGGTAGAATGAAGTTAATGATATTTAAATTTTCAAAGTATATTAAATGTTAAGAAAAGAAAAGAAATAAAGTGAAGTTGATGTCATAACCATTTTTGGAGGGAAAATTTTGAATGAGAAATTGACATGTGTACATTTTTAGGTGAGGATGATGTCAGCAATATTTTATTTTAGTATATAGTATAGTATAGATAAGTAGTTTACAATTCACCAATTCTAACACCTTATTTTAAATTCACTAATAATTCACAAAGCTAATACAAAACTATTGTTCATAATTTTTTCCCGAATATTTAAAAAATTGTCAGTGTCATTTTGCTGTATGGATAATTTATTGCTTCCTTTGTTCCATATTAATTGTAACAGTTTAATGAAAAAAATCCCAACTTTTTGGTCAAATTAATTATTATGAAGCAAATTAAAGGAACTATTTTTGTACTATGAAATGGATCGTTCTGCTCACCTTTCTGATTCTTAGTTCGTGTTAATACGTTTTATTTGTTTTCAGACATGCATCTCCCGCCATTACAACTTAGTAATAATAGAATGAATATCTTATACGTACGTTGTTTGTGATCTGCATAAATTTTGTGATTTGACATGTATCAGATCCAGGCCAAGACCTAATTAGTGCTCCACATTTTGGCTATGTGCATCCTTATCCACAAAAGAAATTGTCTATGTGAATCTAGGTTAGCATGTAGTGTGTTATATATGATGATTATTATGGTGTTTCTCTTTGTATCCATGATAAGAATGGTTTTTTTTTTTTAGTATATTGGTGTCAATTCATTTTACAAAGTGTGCTATTATATTTTATGTTTTGAAAGTGCATATATAATTTGCATGGTCTATATAAGCACACAAGAATTGTGTATGTTGTAATTGGTGTCAATTCAGTTATCTAACTTATCCTTAATTGAGGACATATGACAACTAACAACAAATGTAATTTGAAGTGTCTCCATTTTATATGTTTCCAAATGATTGTAATATATACTAATTAGTAATTTTCTTTTGGAAATTTGTTAGAAAAAGACCTTATAAAACATTAATTTTGGAAAGATTTGAATCTTATTACATTTTGGAAAGTAACATCTTAGAAAAAAAAAATATATATATATTCTATGAAAGGTTTTGGAATAACTAAATATTTTTATTGATATTGTTATGTCACTTTGAGGGATTAAGGAAACAAGGAATTTTGGAAAGTTTCAATCAAGAGTGTATTTTCTTATTACTCAACTCTTATTATATTAAAAATATTTTGGTGACCCCACAAACTTTATAAGCTTATTATTATTTTGTAATCCCACTATGCGGATTTGGTTGATAAGACTATGGACTTTGTATGATCTAGTCTTTCCTCAAGGATAGCCTTTATACAGAAAGATACTAACTTGGGGGGTGTGCACACTTAGAGGAGGAGTTTGGGGTATAGGAAAATTTTATTTTCAATTTTTGAATTTTTATATTCAATATTATTGGTTTGGAATATCTTTGGAAATGATCATCTTGGATAAATAATTAATATGACTTGAGTATTTCAAAAGCATGTTTATTAAATAAAGTTTATTTTTACATATCTTGCACTTAAATATACTTAGCATATTTTTGCTAACCCGTACATTGTTTTGTTTTTGGCTTGGCCCTACTTATCATTACGATGAGTAGTTAGGTGATGATATCTGAGGACTACTATACGTGGCATCAAGGGGAACAAGGGCATCATCCACCTAGCTTAGGATTTAATTACTTTTAATGCATTAATTTTGAAAGTACAATTTATTTAAAGATTATTTTGTATTAATAAAGTAGTTTTAATTTCCACTGCAAGTTAGTATGAAAGTATTTTAGTATAGCCTTACGTTATCACGTGGCGGTAATACACCCAAGTCTATCTCTACGGTATTTTGTATGTATTATTCTGGTATTTCCGTAGAGGGAGATTTTGGGGTGTTACACATACCTATTTTAAAGTGGTCGTTATCAGAGAGGCTCAACACATCTCAGCCGGCCGAGCCCCCATTTATACCATAAGTACTACTATTACCACAAAGATGTGGGGCATGACACCAACTATTGTTTTAATCTCAAAAGTTGTTGGAAAAATTGGCTGCCAAGGGCAAGCTTAAGCCTTATGTGGTGAATATTTCCGAGGAAAACCATTCAAAAGTTTGGCGAGGACAAAGACATTGACCCTAAAGGAGTAGCATTGATCTCAGGAGGACTCGCCTCGGAAGGGCCAACCACCAAAAGGACTAAGGACCATCTCCAAAGTCCCTCTAAGTTATGGTCTCTGAGAAGAAAGATGAAAGATTCCCTAATGAGTTGTTTGGGAAAGAACATATAAGTAGTCGAGGTTGTCCATGATGGTGCATACCGACTAAAAACTATGGAAGGAGTTTTCCTTCCTAAGTCCTGAAATATGGACAACTTGAGGTATACTTTTAATTTGTAAACTGTAAATTCTTGTTTTTATAAGTTCTAAGCTATATACCCAAATCAATAGTAAAATATAAAAAGGGCAGGACATAGTCCCAAAAGGCCCCATCTATAGTAAAATATAAAAAGGGCAGGACATAGTCCCAAAAGGCCCCATCTATAGTAAAATATAAAAAGGGCAGGACATAGTCCCAAAAGACCCCATCTATAGTAAAATATAAAAAGGGCAAGACATAGTCCCAAAAGGCCCCATCTATAGTAAAATATAAAAAGGGCAGGACATAGTCCCAAAAGGCCCCATCTATAGTAAAATATAAAAAGGGCAGGACATAGTCCCAAAAGGCCCCATCTATCGTAGAATAGAAAAGGGCAGGACGTAGTCCCAAAAGGCCCCTTCACTTATTAAAGTGAATATTCTAAGGCTAGCGTCCTATATATGGTCCATAGACATAGACCGAATGCCCTTGGTGCTAAACCAGGCACCAAGTTCCAATTCCCCAATGATTGGTCCCAAAACAGGGCCAATAGCGACGAAGCTCACGAGGAAAAGGTGGCCACCCATGCCCCTTTATATATAATATTCAAAGTGACTCATTAAAAGGTGCTTCGTCTGTAATTGGCCAAGTAACTTAAAATGTTTTACTAAGGGTTGCCTCGGCTGTAATTGGCCGAGATAGTAAAAAATTAAAAAAGGTTCATTGAAGGGTGTCTTGGCCTTAAGTGATCGAGTCATCTAAAATTTGAAAGTGGTTCACTAATGGGTACCTTGACCATGATGCATCGGCCATAAGTGACCGAGTCATCCAATAGAACAACTTTGAGCAATCCACTCGGTTTAAGGGCAATCAGATATCTGATTGATTGCCCTCTTAAATCTTTGGCAAAGAACCATTGCTAAGAAATTTAAGTGGGCAATCACCTAGATTATCTAAACCGACTGGATTGCTCAGGGGCATACACCACTAATAAGTTATATAAAAATAAGCTAAGTATAATGTAAAAGGACATTTTCATAGTAAAAAAAAAAACAAAAAAAAAAACTAACTAAAAATAATAATAATAAATAAACATTGCTTGCAAAAACCCTCCGACTTTGATAAAGGCCGAGGCATGGGGTTGCAAGCAACCTTCCACTAATGCCTCACGCGACCTTGATCAGGCCCTTTTTTGGACCGACTTTCCCGGCTCTTTTAGTTCGTTTTCAATGCTTTTTAGGCTTAGTTATAGGCTTTTTTAGCTTAGTTTAGGTTTATGTTGTGTTTTTGTCGAATAATGTGTTTTCTTGTTGTTTTTGATAATAATTGAGCATTTTTGTGTTGCTTATGCCTTGCGTTCTTTCATGCAGGTGTTTTCGTGTTACCGAACGATTCTCGATAGCCGACAAGGATCGTGAGAGGTCCCGAAAAGCTTCGAGAAGCATGACACAAAGCTAAGACCACAAAACAATGCTTAAGTACCCCCGAAAGACATGAACATTCTATGATGGCCTAGGAAGCCAAGGAAAGAAACAAGAGCATCCAAGGACCCATGATCCAAGCCAAAGCAAGGAAACGACTCTAAAACTGGGTGAATCATTGAAGGAAAATCAAGTATGGAAGCATTGGGTGTAAAAGAAGAGGAGAAAGATGGGTCGAAGCCGGTTTTGACCACCCTCCACTATTTTGGGCATAAATTCTTTTTTAGAAATCTTTTGAATGCGGGGATGATTGCGTTGGAAACTAGAGTTCAAGATCTTTCCAACGGTATATTACACGCTCCAATCAAAGGTCTACATCAAAATTTATGAGCCTTACAAGATTAGCTCTTTGCGCAGTCTTCTCAGAGCGGACGCTCTAAATATGAGAGCGGCCGCTCTGACATGTCAGAGCGGACGCTCTAAATTCCCTTGCTTTTGGCCTATTTTTGCCGAGACTTCAGAGCGGACGCTCTAAAATTCAGAGCGGACGCTCCGATATTGCCCAGTAAACTTTAGTTTAGTGCCGAAATGTTAGAGCGGGCACTCTAAAATTTAGAGCGCCCGCTCTGAGTTATCAGGACAACTTTTCCACGGGCTTTCAACTTTACTTAGGGTTAATTTTCCTTGGGGTATAAATACCCATTCTTTTTCTCTTGATAGGGGGCATACTTTAGCTTAGTTTGAGTCCCAAAAATCATATTTTAGTTAGGGTTTGAGGAGAGAGAAAACCTCTCTACCTCTTTATTTTAGGGTTTATGTTTGATTTATTTGTTCTATGGCTTTAGATCTAGTTTTAGCTTTTGATTCTGAGAGTTTATTGATGAAGATGAATGATTTTGAAGGATTGTTCAAGTGAAAAGGCCAATCCAACGAATTTGCTCACCAATTCAATAAGTTTTCAATCTCTCATTTACTTTTGCTTGTTCTTGTTTTTCATTGCTTTCAATCTTGTTTATTTCATGTTTTTCAAGTAGTATAGTGTTTAAATTATGCAATTTCATGTTTGCTTAGTTTATTTCATTCATTTTGTTGCAATTATTGTTAGTTTAGCTATGTTTTTCTCCTTCTTAGGTTAGATTAGTAGTTAGGGAAGGAGGATAATTGGGTTTTGTGATTGAAATTGGATGATTGTTGGATTTTCATAGTAGTTGGGTTATGAATGTTGCTTAGTCTAGGTTTTGATGAGTAAAGTTTGAAGAGTAGCTAACTTCATGCTTGAATATTGAGCTATTCATGAGTTGTGCGGGAGAAAGCTCGTGTGTAGTGGATAACTAGATTAGGATTGACCATGACCACCGTGGCGGGGTTGGGTAGTCGGACTATAGGAGTGCGCGAGAGCGACTTCTTGATGTTCGATGACTTGGATGAATTTAGGGAGTGCACGAGAGTGGCTTCCTAATGTCGTTCAAATCACCCCATTCATGAGCCAACAATTTGATTACATGATTATTTGATTGAAATCACATTAATCCAAGTTTCCCCCTCTCCCTAGCGCTCGTTTTAATGCTTTATTATAGTTTTTAGTGACTTTACTTGTTTTTAGTAAAGTTAGTTTTATTTTATTTATTTATTAATTGAATTTCTTAACTTTTCAATCTTAAAAAAAAAATCCCAAAAAAAAAAATAGAACCTCATTAGGTGAATATAATTTTAAAGACAATTCTCATTCACATACCTCCCTGTGGATTCGACCCCTTACTCCATTATACTACCCTTTTAGGTTAGTTAGGAATTTGGGTTTTTATTCTTGATTCCGGATCCTTAGGAATTAACGACGCCTAAGGGACCGATCAGGCATACACCACTAATAAGTTATATATAAAAATAAGCTAAGTATAATGTAAAAGGACATTTTCATAGTAAAAAAAAAACTAAAAATAATAATAAAAAATAAACATTGCTTGCAATAACCCTCCGACCTTGATAAAGGCCGAGGCATGGGGTTGCAAGCAACCTTCCACTAATGCCTCACGCGACCTTAATAAAGGCCGAGTGAGGCAAAATATAAATGTTGCTTGCAACAACCCCCTCGACCTTGATCAAGGCCGAGGCATGGGGTTACAAGCAACTTTCCAATAACACCTCACTCGACCTTGATAAAGGCCGAGTGAGGCAAAAAATAAATGTTGATTACAACAACCCCCCTCAACCTTGATAAAGACCGAGGCATAGGGTTGCAAACAACTTTCCAATAACATATCACTCGACCTTGATAAAAGGCCGAGTGAGACAAAAAATAAATGTTGCTTGCAACAACCCCCCTCGACCTTGGTAAAGGCCGAGGCAGGGAGTTGCAAGCAACTTTCCAATAATACCCCACTCGACCTTGATAAAGGCCGAGTGAGGTAAAAAACAAATTTTGATTGCAACAACCCCTCTCGACCTTGATAAAGGCCGAGTGAGGCCAAAAATAAACGTTGCTTGCAACAACCCCCCTCAAACTTGATAAAGGCCGAGGCATGGGGTTGCAAGCAACTTTCCAATAACACCGCACTCGACCTTGATAAAGGCCGAGTGAGGTAAAAAATAAATATTGCTTGCAACAACCCCCCGACCTTGATAAAGGCCGAGGCAGGGGGTTGCAAGCAATCTTCCACTAATGCCTCACTCGTCCTTAATAAAGGCCGAGTGAGGCCAAAAATAAACGTTGCTTGCAACAACCCCCCTCAACCTTGATAAAGGCCGAGGCATGGGGTTGCAAGCCACTTTCCAATAACACCGCACTCGACCTTGATAAAGGCCGAGTGAGGTAAAAAATAAATATTGCTTGCAACAACCCCCCGACCTTGATAAAGGCCGAGGCAGGGGGTTGCAAGCAACTTTCCAATAACACCTCACTCGGCCTCGATAAAGGCCGAGTGAGGCAAAAAATAAATATTGTTTGCAACAACCCCCTTCGATCTTAACAAAGACTGAGTGAGGTGCATAAAGGAACAAGTTTCTCAACACCCTAGTTCAGCCTACAATGACCGACTAATAAAAGAACAAGTTTCTCGACACCCTTGTTCAACCTACAAAGACCGAGTGAGCAAAGATCGATTGGGGGCATGAAGGAACAAGTTCCTAAACATCCTAGTTCGACCCACAAAGTCCAACAAGGGGTATAAAGAAACAAGCCTTGCATTACCCTCACTCGATTGGGGTTAGCCAATA
Source organism: Salicornia ramosissima (assembly GCA_951394345.1). NCBI lineage: Eukaryota > Viridiplantae > Streptophyta > Magnoliopsida > Caryophyllales > Amaranthaceae > Salicornia > Salicornia ramosissima. The sequence goes on along the minus strand of OX596235.1, from coordinate 58,251,470 downwards.
AGGGCTAATAAATTAAAAAAAAATTGGTGTAGGAGGAATCTAATCCTTAGGTCTACCATGGCCTTGTACACCAGAATGGGGTTGTTATTAGGGAGGACCCTAACATTAAAGCTTATTGTAGGTTCTCCCTCATTGTAGTCCTTGGAATGGGTTACCCTTGGTTCATTTCATCATCCTACACATTCTCGGATCATAATATTTTTCGGCATTCTTTGAAGAAGACCTTAGCCTCTTAGTGTCAGAAGGACCTAGACCAACGGCCTGGTCATCATCCTCAGCTTTGGTGTCCTCATGAATCTCTGGCCTCATGAAACCTGAATATCTGGGTTGGTCTCATAATTCTCATTCTCCTTTGCCAACCTTCAAATATCTTCAAAGATGTCCTTGACATAGTGTTGTTTTGTAGCCGAGTCTTCAGGCGAAAATTTGGATCTTTAAAGATGTCCATGGTACACTGCACAGGTACAAAAAGTGGAGCTATTTATGGAGAGAAATGAGTTCTAAGGTCGGACCAAGAGGGACATATAGGGATGGATACCCTAAGAATCCTTATTTTTGGTGGGCTTGGCCATTTTAACTTGATCAGGGCCAGCAAAATAACCGGCTAATTGATTACTAGCATTAATTACTGCTTCACTCATTCAAAAGGGAGGAAATTACCTAATTTCACCCCCTTTTGAGGGGCAAATGTTATGGGCCAAAATATGGTTCAGCAAGAAAAGTACATGAGGCCCAATCAAGCACAAAAGCCCAAGGATGAGCATCAGCCCAATCACAAGAAGCCCATCAGTGTCCACCACCAGAGGACACGTGGCGTCATCCTATAAGTACACATGGCAGCATCTTACTGGTACACATGGCAACTAATTGAAGCAGCAACATATTGGATGACATTGAACAAAGACAACATCAAAGAATCCCACATTGATAGAATGAGCTCGTACAAGGAGATATCCTGATATAAATGTATTCATGACTGATTGAAGGAAAAAAAGGGAAGTTGATTGGACAAGACAGCACAAAAAGTGTATAAATCCATTAATTGTCATTAAAGCTTAATCATATTTGATTAATAAGTAATCAATAAATTATTAATAATATTATGGTATTCCTCTATTTTCTTGTTTTATTACATTAATTTGCTTTATTATGTCATTTATTTTCATATTTGTACTAGGTAGAGTTTGTAGCATAGTTTCGGTTAGCCCTCACCTAATATCACAAAATCACCCGAAACACCTACCTAGATCGAGGATGGTTTTTCTATGTGTCATACCTAGGTTAAGGGTGATTTTTTCATGCATGCGCACCTCAAATTTTTCAGCGCAACAAAATAAAAATCGCAAAAGTGATCATAATTGTTGTCATTGTTCTAGGTCATCATCATCCGACGCCATCCTTGCGGGTCTGCATCATAGTGGTCAAGAAGAATCAATTCAAACTTGTCTATTTATTTTAACATATGGTTGTGTAAATTATGTCTCAGTTTGTGACTACTCACTAGCTCTTACAAAAGAATCAAACCTTGCACCTTGAGATTGCGAAAATGACTTCAACAACAATATAATGCGTTGGAGCTCGATCCTCTAAACCAGTCCATCTTATATATTAATAATTGTGACGAAATTACAAGAAAGTGTCATTTCGTGGAGCTAAGTCATTTTTTGGAGGTTAATTTCTTTTGTTACATTGTTCTCATTAGTTGATGACTTTTCTAAGGGTGTGAATTTATTTATCAATTATCACACAATAATATCGAAGTGGAACCAATGCATCTTATATTTTTTGCAATATATATATATACACCCCCATTTCAAAATCTTTGTTTTTTTGACGTAATTTCCAATGCACTTGTTGAAGCAAACATATCTTTCACTATACTCTATAAAAAAATTTATAAAAGTTACTCTTTTTGTTTCGATTTGTTCTTTACGTTTGCTTTTTAGGATATAAGAAGATCGAAAAATAAAAAAATCTTCATCATATACAAGAAAAACCATATTCATATATATGGGATCCTGTTAAATTCTTCGTCTAATTGTGTAGTTTTTTAATATGTATTTTTTACATAAAATGTAGTATAAAATATTAACATTTAAATATGTACATTGAAAAATGTGCAAAAAGTAAACGTAAAAAATAAATTGGAACTGATGGAGTAATAATTAATGAACTATGCATCTAGACAAATCTAAAAAGATTTCATATGAACATGTTTTTTCTTATATAATGAAGATTGTTTATATTTTAAAATTTTGTTTGCTTATATCTAAAAATTCAAATATAATCAAATAATTAATATTCTGAATCCAAAGGTGTATGATCAGATCAGTATCTAATAACTACATGTCAAAGTATGATTGGTCATATTAAAATGGTAGAAATTAATTAGTTTTTGCATGCTTCTTTTTATTGGTGGAGGAAAATTGGAGCCAAAAGTTAAATTAATGTGTCTTTTTACCCAACAAATGCATACCAAGCACTTGCAATCTTTTCAAATGGTTTACTAATAATCATATTGCAATTGTATGGTCAAATGTTATTGTCATCTGTAAAACTTATAGCGCCAAATTTGTAGACCTTTTAATTTTTATTTACATTTATTTATTTATGGGTTATGATATATACAACCCGGCCCTAAGGGCTAAGGCCTGTATATAATAAGCTAAATAAAGAATTTTTTAAAAATTTAAGTAGTTATTACGTTAAATTTTGTGTAGTTTTATTATAAATTTATAAATACATATCATTTTAAGAAAGAATTTAATGTTTATATACAACCCTAACGGGTTGTATATATCATTTTCCTTTATTTATTTACAAACAATTTGATATTCTTCATTATCAAGTTTTTGATATTTCTTCATCATTCTCCGCAATATATAATTCATATATCCACTACAAAAAACTTACACAACGAGGACAACTTATCATGATTAAAGAGGGCAATATGAGTATTGTTATACTTAATGATGCCTACAAGGGCAATTATTTTTGCACTCATTGATATTAACAATAAAGACAATATGATTATTGTGCCCCCTTAGACTTTTGAAACTTTGCCCTATTTGACAATAAATAAAGTGTTTAAATCAAGGAAAGCAAAATGTATTGCCTTTGTTGATGATCAATAAATTAAAGGCAATTTTGTTTGCCCTTTTTGAATTGAATCAAAGAGGGCAAAACATCTAAAATTTGCTTTGAAACCTAATACAACGGGGTTACAAGGGCAACATGAGGGCAATACTAAAATTGTCATTATAACCTAAGAAGACAAATTTTGTATCAAATAGGGCAATTTTAATTGTTCTTCTTGAACACATTTTTTGTAGTAATCTTTAGCTAATCATGAAGCTCCCCCTTTCCTAGAATATGGGAAGAAGGTCCTAAATCAATTAAAAGGAAGAGAGCAACTCACAACAATAAAAGAAGAAAAATACTATTCTACTACTTGATTATTTAATTAGTTACCCCCTCTGACATCGACATCATCGGTCCCTTTTTGGATGTTAAATTCTCTTATTTCTTAAAAATCGACAAATCAAGATATTACTTCGAGAGAAAGATATATATTTTGATTTTTTCCATGTTCACCTTTTCTATTAAAAAAAAAAAAACTCACAACAATAAAAGAAGAAAAATACTATTCTACTAAATGATTATTTAATTATTTTGTTGATACCTTAATCAAGATATAAATAAAGTTGATAAACACCCATGGAATTATCATCATCTTGATAAGATATAAAAAAAACGCATTGGTTTCACAATTGATAGTCCCAAATTAGTGGCCCACTTTCTCATCACATTAGAAAGTGCTCTAAATATTATCACAAGGTTTCCTCTACTTTCTCAACTTTTTATATAAAAAAATTTGAATATTTTCATTTATATGATATCAACAACAATTACAACATAGTTTTATACTTTTATATAGGTGCACTTTGTAGCAAAAAACTCACGCAATACACATTTTCATACATATTAAACGGGGTGTCTTCTCTTAATATTATACTTTGTACCTTGTTGATCTAAAAACAATCAATTAAGAAAATTTAACATTCATAAAATGGTCGATATCTTGATTAATTTAAATCCGATAACCTACTGAAACAATCTAATTTGTAATCTTGTTAGTTTCACGGTACAAGTGATGAAGGTAGACTTGAGAAAATGAGGAAATGATATGGTCTGAATATCATCCGTTAGCAGCCGAATTTTCCATGGAGTCGATTATTAGCCCTACAAAACCGTTAGATTGTTAGATTATCAAATCTCCTTCTTTATAAATACTCCCTCCGTAATATAATTCTGGCAACAAGTTTTTTTCCACGAATTTCAAGGAAGCGATGTAAGGGTGTAAACGAATAAATTGATAAAAAAAAAAATTTAAGATTAGTAATTTATGATCTCAATCTTACTTGTATTAAAACAATTTTGATTAATTTGTTCGTTTACACCCTTAAATTGCTTCCTTGAAATGCGTGAAAAATAACTTGTTGCCAGAATTATGTTACGGAGGGAGTAATAGTATTTCGTATGATCGTGCTAGAGGCAGTTCGTTACAAAGGTTTGTTGCTTCCTCTATAATTAAGAGGGGAAGTATGGCCTAAGAAAAAAAGTATGTGCCGCTAAACATTCTCCTAGATGATTATGCCTGCAAAAAGTAGTGGAGTTGGAAGAAGAACCATTAAAATTCAGTTTAACAATCCCTCATTGTATGTGTGTGTGAGGGGGGGGGGGGGGGGGGGAGTCCAAGATACCCTCCTAATAATAGGAGCCTTAGCCCTTATTAGGATGGACCTCATTAATACCATGATCCCCAAAGATATAGTTGCATTGAGTTCATCCATTATACATATAGTTATGCCGTAAAACATGTCAAGAACTTAAAAAGGCTCTTGTTTCAAGTAAATGTTTTAGCTAACTAGGTGGTCGTCACTTTGACAAAGAAATAACTAAAACTAGTAGCTAGATTGATCTAGTCATAGCTCATCGGGAATTATATTAGATACCTAAAAATCGTGGATTATAACCGTTTTGGTTTTGGCCAAAGGGCCATCATCGTAGGGGGCCTTTTTTTGTCCCGAAATTTTTTCAGTTTCCAGGTTGAAGGTCGAATCGGGAGGCTCTTTGTTTGTTTCCAAAAATTAGAAAGAAGCATTGTGTCCTCTCAAATCTCAATGGAGTTTTTACGATGTTTGGGTTGTATGGTATTTTCTACCTTCTCGCTCCATCACACAACTCTGATATCCATTGTAAGAGTTCCCTGTTTGTTTTGTAGTCCGATTTCTTTTTCACCTTGTTTTTATTTTTATTTTTATCCTAAGTTAGGGATCCCAACAAAAGGCTTCTTTCCCAATTTAAGTCGCTAAAACAAAGCACTATGTATGCCTCCTTGACCGGCTTTTAAGTGTTAGTTTAAGTTGAACATTGTTTTGTGCATCCCTAGTCCATCATAAGACTCCAACACGTCTAATATTTATTCTAGGGGATCTTGATCACCAACATGACCTACATACTCTGATATATATTTCAATAATATACTTTTATTTTTTTGGGCCCTAAAATCCTGAAAATCATGGATTATAGCCTTTGGTTTTGCCCCACAGGCTATCTTTCTATCACGAGTTAAGGGTTATACAAGAGGCCTTCTTATCAGTTTTTGATTGCCAGAATAATGTATTGTATCTTTCTGATGGTCTTTTTGGTGTGTGAGCGATACAATGTTTTGTACCTTTAGATTTCATCAAGAGCCTGATGCACCTTGCTGGTATCTATTTTAGGGATTCCTCGTAAACCAGGAACTTTGCTATAATATTTTCAAATTTTTTTCCCAGGCCTTATGAACCTCAAAAGAGGTGGATACCCTCTGGTTTTTATTTGGCTCCCAAGCAACCATTCTGTGGGCTAATGTTTTTTCACCATTGCTTGGGCAACACTTTATTTTGTGCGACCTAGTTTCATCATACGACTCTGGTCGAATGTATAGTAGGTTCCCAACTCACCCAAAACATTTTTATTACTGAGATTCGGGGAGCCCGTAAATCATGTACAATGTTTGGTTTTAGCACCCTAGAAATTGATTCGAGGGTCAATATTTATTGCACTAAATTTTTATTACAAGTTAAGGGGTCACACTGAAAGGCTCTTTTCGTTTTCGACCGCTTAAATGAAGTAGCGTATACTCCTGGTGAACATTTTGACGTCTTGGGCTTTTGGGTATACAATGGTTTATAACTTATGTCTTTACCATACGACTTTAATGATTTCTTGGTCAGATCTAATGGTTACCCGTTAGTCAAAGACTTTTCCCTAGTGTTTATAGACATGAACATTTTTGTTCTCGGGCAACAAAAAACCTCAAAAATCGTGGATTGTATATCCTTTGATGTAGGTCTTTAAGTGGTCATTCGATGGGCCTTTTTTCCCAATTTTTTATCCTGAGTTAGTGGTCGCAAAAGCCACCCAAAGGCGCGCTCCTTGTCCATTTTCATCCACTAAAATAAATTATTTAAATATCAGGTCATGCAATAATGTTTTGTACATCTTAGATTCCCAGGGCTATACTACGACCCTAATGTGTCCGGAATCCATTTTGGGGCTCCCAATTACTCACGAAACATGCTTCAACGATTGAGGGTTTATTTTTTTGCTGCTCAAGAATCTTTAAGTCGTGGATTATAGCTAATGGTTTTTTTGTCTCTGAAGGGCCTTTCCACGGGTTGTTTTGTTCAGCCCATATTTCTAAGAGTTAAGGGTCACATAGAGAGGCTCGAATCTTACCTAGGGACTTTTAATGTTTAGGACTTTGGGTCGTACGATGTTTTGTGTCTTCTAACTCCATCATACTACTTCGACACATCCTATATATGTTCTTGGTGTTTTTAAATACATGTTAATAACCGATTTCGAGGGGAGGGTCATTTCGTAGGTCGATTTGGTCTTTCTCTTGTTTTTTCTTCTTGGTCTTAGGTTAAAATAGTGTTACTTGTACATTTTAGGCTCTATGATAAAATATTATTTCATCATATGTATCTGTAGAATTTGACATGTGTCATGTTTGATCCCTACCACAAAAATAACCTCAGTGCAATTTTTCTTGATATTTTTGTTCCTCATCACCGAGAATAGCAAAAACCATGGATTACAACCAGAGGTGTTCGAAAACACCTGAACCGACTACCACACGCCCGAACATTCGGGATACCTAATGACCTGGTGAACAGCGTAATCATAGGACATTATATAAAGATTCAATAAAATTTTAAATATATCGGGTGTATAAAAACAAATTCTACGAAAAAATTTGAAATTATCTCAAAAACATTTGTTACCCCTAATAAAATCGTTGTTTTTATCATTTATTAATTTTAGGGTTCTTTTAGACTATTATACACTTTGTATCACATAACTTTTATCACAATGAATATGTGAATACGGCATGCTATCTGTTATGACCGGCCATGCGGTAACGACGGAGACTGCAAGCGTGGAAGGAGACCAAAAATTAACAATGCAACTAAACTACGGTTTTTACACTTTAAAAAGGCTTAAACAATTTATTATTATAATGTTTAAATGAATTCATTACTTTTAATTTTTGTTAGTTTTTATTAAATAAAATAATGTTTCATACAAAATTTGTCCACAAACGAAATAAAAAAAGGCTACATTATTGTTACAACAGTACATTTGGAATGGCTCCTTATCCTCTCCCTTTAGTACTTTTGTCGGCTAAATTGGATTATTGAGCTCTATCGCATTGACGTTCGTTGTAGTGAACCTTATAACTGAGAGATTATGAGTTCGATTCTCACTCGACAATTCCTGTGAAATGAATTGTGCACTGATGATGCCTAATAATCTTACCTAACGTACATATCAATTTCTTCATATAATGTTTTTTTTATAGGCACGCAATGAGCCAATGATGATGAGAGGTACAATTCTTGGTCTATTGGTTAAAAATTTAAACGTCAAAAGTCTAAATTAAAGTATTATTGGGTTCGCATGAACCTCATCACAAACATTTGGAATGGCTCCTTATCCTTCCCCTTTAGTACTTTTGTCGGCTAAATTGGATTGGCTGATTTGCAGTAAGACCCGACTCATGACCTATTTACCAGCCATGTAGTCACAATATTAGGAATGAAATAACGAGCCAATGATGACGACAAATTATTCTTATATATAAGGTATTGTTTAATGAAAAATACAGGATAATGCAGAATATATGCGTGCAATTTTAAAAGTTGTATATACAAATATAAGAAGTTGGAAATACTAGTAATAATAATAATTTAAAACGAACATAAATTATTCCGATTGATATACTCCGTATAATTTTAATATGAATTCCTAAATATATTTTTTAATAATTAAAAAAATATTTACAATATTAAATTCAATTTCATACCCCCTATTTTTTGTATATAAAAAATAAATAAAAAAAGAGGCCATGACCCATGACCCAAATTGGCAGCAAGTTGCAAATCAATTTAAACATTGATATTGTCATCCACAATATTATTAATCCATTAATAATGCATACAAAAACCCATTATTAGTCAACCAGTAAGTCAGTAACACCATTGTACAACTCAATAATTTGTCCCCAATCCATGAAATGATGTCAGACTAAGAGCTGTCATGGAATCCACCAACCATTTTTTAAACTCATCAGATTTTTTTTTTTTTATAATTTTTTTTAATTTCCTCCTAATTTTATTAAATTATTACAATTTTTAAAACTATTTTTAACAATAACATTGACTAATTTTTTAAAATCAATTGTGATTTTGCATGTTGTTTTTTGGTTATGAATTTTCAAATTGCTTACATGTTCACTCCACAATGTTTATTAGCCCATAATTGATGTAATTTACTGTCATCATTGTCCCATTTTGTGTAATCTTAACACGAAAAACTTTCTGATATATAAGAAAAAATATAGGCATATATGATCTTATTATAATTTTTTAAAAGTACAACTATTATTAATTAATATCTATGTTTAAATATGTGCATTATTAGAAATATGAAAAACAAAATGTAATCAATTAATTATAGGAACGAAGGGGGTAAGAAGCAACACCTTGTAGTATACTACGGAGTAGTATATAAGAATATAGATCATAGATTACAAATAAGGGTTCGTTTACATTAGCTGAATAGAGATGAACTGAACTGAACTTAACAAAGATGTATAATTGAACTGAACTGAATTTAATAGAGATGAACTGAACTGAATTTAGTCGGAAGTAAACAAGCCCTAAGTCCTTATTTAGATTTACCACATATTTTGTGACATTATTTTATTGAAAGCTATAGGACCAATTAGCAATTTTAATTTATGAAAGTGTAATATACAATGTCATTATTGTTCTCTAAGTTTCAGCCTCTACACTATAAAACCACAATCGATAGTCAAAGTGTGTTTTGTGAACAATAATAAAATCAAACCGGACAAGATAATAAACGTAGGTAGTAATTTTTATTATAAAATCATAACCTTTTACATAACAATCTCAACTAGTCATTTTAAAAGTTAATTTTACAATATAAAATTATAATTGTTTTATTTAATTATACTTCTTATATGTTTCGAAATATTATCTCCATTTAGAATCTTTTTATGAGACAAAAAATAGTTAAAGTGGGGATCGGAGAGACGTTTTGAAACGTGGAATGTAGTTATATCAACCGCAAACAAAATTTAAAGCCTAAATGTTACATTTTTTCATCACAAGGTAGACCAAGCGCCGATTCACTGATCTTCTCATAGAATTGAACCTTGTGCCTTCATGATAGAAGGCTGACTCAAAAGTAAAACTCCAAATAATACCGTTTTTTTTCTTCATAATAAGGTAAATTGAATCTTAATTCATGATTCATCTAACAAGATCACCACGCTAACATTACCCAGGATTTTGGGAAAGAAAATCGTTGTCGGTGGAAATCAAATCTTACATCTGAAGATGCGAAATTGACTCTAGTACCACTGCGCTATAGGCCTCTAGTTCATTCTATTACAATTATTATGAATATTGAAGGGAAGAATTTTCTTAAAAAAACAAAATAGTCATAATTTGGCTAATACATTACATAACAGTGATAATACACAAACAAGTCAAACTTTTACTCATCAGCAGTATCACACAAAACAAGTACCCAACCATTAAGACTTGAGATTGCAATTGCTTTTGTTTTTTTTTTTTTTTTTGTTGGGAAAAACAAAACTTATCTTTCTTTTGATCAACTAGTCTTTACTATTTTGACGATTACAATTTCTATTAAATCGCTAGGCGATTTGACGTAACTTTTAGTTAATCAATTATAACTTTTTCTTATAAATCAATAATTTTTACATAACTACTTAAGTTCTTATATAAACATGTATTCCACAGGGTAATCTTGGGGTTTTATGAAATTCACGAGGTACCTTTATTATTTCAAAAAATGCAAAAAAATAAAAATAAAACAATAATACCTTGAAGTAATTAAACAAATGTACCATACGCCCTTTTATACTAAAAATTGTTGTGTTTTTTTATGTTACTATAAATTATTTTTAACCAGATCATACTTTTTCTCTTTTATACCTTAATTCTGATGTTGAATCTCATTTGAAATGTTAAAATAATATAAAGAAGCTAACATGTTTTTATTCATAATGGGTACCCCATGAAAAATCTTTTGGGGCATTTGGTAAATTCTTGAAACAAAAAGAGTGCCTGGTGAAAAAACCATTGTATAAAAAGTTATGATTTTATGCTTAAAAGTTACAATTTCGATCTAAGCGAAAAAGTATCATCTCAGACTGTCAAACATCATAAAGCAAGGAGACTTGTTGTTAGCCGGACAATTTGATGGAAACGAAAAACGCCTATTTAACTTTTAAAAATCACAACTTTATTACAACATTGTCACATTCAAAATTATTGTTTCTAAGATAAAAAGTTATCATTTTTTTTAGTTAGAAGTTCTTGACAGTGTCAGATGATCTCACACGAGAAATGATCATCTTGGTCTTTTGATCCCACTTGGATATATATGAAAATGAACTTTTTTACTATAAAATTTAAGATTTTAAAATTCACCCCTCCCCCCCCCCAAAAAAAAATTTATTTACTCAACCCCAATTAGTTTATAAAACACATTTTGATACCATTATATATTACGGAGTATATTATTACTGGATCCGTTACTGGTCGAATGAAAATGAAATTTCCTTTTTCTTTTTAAAAAACAAATTCACAATATACACGGACTTCTTGACTTTGCCTACCTAGCTAGTTGCCTATAAATACACACACTCCACATCTAATTTTACACCAAAATCCAAACAAAGGTTGGCAATTTCTCACTAGCTATATGCTAACTCAAAACTTATAATAATAATAATAATAATATATCAATTCAACGTCTTAATTTCACAAATTTAATTTGTCGCTGTTTACTGGTGGGGATCAACCATCAATTCGTAAGTGGTCTCTCTTTTATTTTCTTTCTTTCATTTTTTGTCTTTGATTTTTTTTATTACTTTTCTTCTTCTAAATAAACGTTAATTTATCCACTTGATATTTAACTTCTAATTAGATGCATACATAGCATATCACCTTCAAACTATGAGGTGATATATATATATGCTTTTTAAAAAACTTGGATGATGAAAAAATATTGTAAATACAAATACCTTTTTAATATAAGGAAAAATGATATTTACATAATTACAGCAAGAGGCCAGGAGGATTGATGTATATAAGAAGCTGAAAATAGAAACAACAGACAATAATTATCCAATTATTATGAAAATTTGTGCGTGTTTTTGTCATAAATTCACAATTTTATTCCATTTGGACTGATACAACATCTAACCTACTTAAGGGCTGCATACTATATTACCCGTAATTAATTTGTTACTGAATGAGCAAGTATTTTGGAATACATGCATGTATTTTTTTACCCTTAATATATATTTTTAATTAATATTTCTATATTTTTTTAAAATAAAAATCGCTTGAATTAATAATATGATTTGAAAATATAATAGTAAAATAATACTATTTAAGAAACTAATGTTGACTATATAATTATTTGATGAGGAGAAAAAAAGGAGTGTTGACTATCTTATGAAACACTTTCGTGATAAATTTTGTTCTCTTTTCCCCTTCATTTTTAGGGAAAAAAAGTACGTATATAGTTTAATGTAAATTTTTACCATTGTACAACAAGAGGAAATAAAGAAAGAAAAAAAAAAATCTGAATTTTAATTTACAGAAGTCAAAGTTACAGATCATATAGTCAAAGATGAACTGCTATAAATTTTTAACAAAAATCTAAAATTAATTACAATACATGCCAAAAAAAAAAAAACCTATGGAGTACATAATTCCTGTGTACCATGGGTACTTCATACGGGTAGGCCAGTTATGGATCTGAATTCTGAAGAATGAATTTTGACTTATAAAATTTATCTTTTAACATATTAACTGCAACAACGATAATAACTGCAGATTTATGTTACGAATTGAAGGGTGTATAAAATTTATCTCTTCATTTTTTTTTTCACTTGACTAGATATTATTCTTGGATCCGACACTGTATTTAGGACAATTCTAATTTTTCATTTTATAATTATTGGCCAGTACATACCCATTAACATTATTTTATTTATTTTTTTTGAAATTGACTGTTTTCATTCACTGTATCATTAATTTATTCGTTTCCGACCCAGTTTCCACCTCAATACAACATGTCAACATAATATAATTTTCAACACTATACTACAACACCCCAAACAAACAAACCCCTTATAAATAATAATCTAGTGATTTCATATTTTCATTATAGTCCACTTAAATAATCATTCATTCATTGAAAATCATATATTATATTAATTAACTAATTGTTGTATTGAAGGATAGGGTGGTGCAAAAAATAAAAAAAAATTTAAAAAAATGGGATCAATAGAGAAGAAAGAAGCAGCATATACAGTAGATGATGCACTGGTAACAGTAGGGTTTGGAAAGATGCAATATTTGGTATTAGCATATGCAGGAATGGCTTGGGTATCAGAAGCCATGGAAATGATGATATTATCATTTGTGGGGCCAGCTGTTACATTTGCATGGGACCTTAGTTCTGCTCAAGAGAGTTTGATTACAACTGTTGTTTTTGCTGGCATGCTTGTTGGTGCTTACTCCTGGGGTCTTGTTTCTGATAAGTATGGTAGAAGGTTTGTGTTTCTCGATCTTTCTCCCTCTGTCTCATTTTACTTGCTCTGTTTTTTTTTTTTTGATTTCGGTACTGTTTGTTTGACCGATTTGATATTTAATTGTGTGAGAAAATACATATATAGGGTGTGTTATTCTGTTCAACTTTTGTTTATCAGGTTTCATAATTTATTATCAGGTTTGAACAAGTCAGGTGTTAAGTTATAATCATGTCAGATTTAATAAGTTTAATCAGGCCATGTCAGATTAAGTCAAATATGTTGAATAGAACACAACCGTAGTCTATCAGGAGGGATTTTATAAAAGGAAGATGCTAAAGCAAGGCAGCCCTAAGACTACCTGTAAGAAGCGAAAAGGGAAAAATTATTTGAAAAAAAAATGTTAATTACAATGGTTAACGTGTGTTTTTGTCATTAATTCACAAAATAATACGAAGTAACATTTTTAATTAGCAGAAGGGTATTTAATGCTTAGATATAGCTTTTAGGATTGCATATAGTATTATCCTTTATAAAATATGCATTTATTATCTTGAATAATGTATGATTTTGTCACAAAGTTCGCAACAAATACTAATTTTGTAGAAAAATGAATTTAATTCTTGTTTAGCATAATCCTATATATACTAATATAAATTTTGTTGTTTTTATTAATTAGTTCTTTCAATTCATTTTTTTTTTTTAATCACACTATCTAGGCATTTACTTAGAAGATTATGTGTTGTTTTAAAAAATACGTGTGAGAATTTAATATTATGAAATTTCATGGTGGCACGAATCCTATAAGATCATATACAACGTGCATCGCTGTAGTTTTCTCTTAAATATTGGTGAAGGTGTAAAATTTATATCTATTAAAGAAACAAGTGGACCATTTAAAAAGAAGGAAGAGTATTATATTTGTTTATTTTTTTTTGGAAAAATTATTATTCCATAACTGATATATACATATAAGCTACAGGATAAAAGGCTTATCAAGAAAGTTGTCACTTTTTTCCAACATTTTTTTTTGTCCGGTAGCTGATATGTATGAAATTTCTCAATTTTCATGTTAGATGGGTGTGTGTGTTTTTAAATAATTGTATTGGTATTACAATGGATTTTGATTTGGATGGTTTGTACAAACTTTTTAGTCCTTTTTTTTTTTTTGTTCTTCATGCTTGATTTTTTTTTTTTTTTTTTGGTACAAGCATATGTTGAAAAGAAACTAAGAAGATTTTATAATTAGTTTATATCAAAATTTTAATTCATTATGATTACGGATCTCGAGATGCTAAAAAAAGCTCTCGAAATAAGTTTTTCATCATTTCGACCCAAAAATCAAAATTTATGAACTCAAATGAGGATAAATATGTTATAATTACATGAAACTCTTTCCTTGTGATAAATTCATTATCTCTATTCAATTGTATATTCAAAAGTTCTGTTTATTGTTTTAATTACTAAATCTATAACGTGTTAGGTATGTAGAAACACATAAACACGCACTAAATATTTTGTATCTCACAAGTAATAATTTTTGTTGCCTCTAACAAGAGCTAGTATATAAAAGATAAGTGGGTATATATTATGGGTGCGTTCTCTTTTAACTTATTCGACCTGACCTGATCTAACATGTTTTAACCTATTAAAAAACTTACTTGATTATAACTTATTCGACCTGGCCTGCCATGATCTGATTAAACCTGATAAATTCTGAGACCTGATAAAATATGTTATAAAACCACACACCCTATATTGTTTGTTCAATGTATTATGAACATTAAAGTAAAGTGAATAATTTTGGAAAAAGGGGATGAACTTTTTCTAGTACAGTGCATTAATAAAAAGGCTTTTTTTGGGTAGATAGTGTTTGGGCGGATTTGTAGTGTGTTGACGTTTATGAGCTTTTTCCAGGTTAATTGGGGAGGTCCAATTATTAAATTATTTTTATTTTTTTTATTTCTTTTGAAATTGCTTTTTTTTTAAACTTTATTCTTTCTCATATTACATGTGAATTGAACCGTCCAAAACTTTCTTTTTTTTAATAAAATTATTATTTCCCTTTTCAATACAACTTACGTTTGGGAACCTCTGATTTGATTATGGACTGTGTATTTTGCATGTCACATCCTCCAACCACCTAAAGTATGCGTTTTTGGGAAAATATAATATTTTCATGAAAAAAAAATAAATTACCCAATTTCTCAAAACACCCATAAATAAAATAATCTTTTCTTCAATTTCAACTCCTTCTTTAATATTGAATACAAGCAAAAGATTAGCTTGTGCGGGTAGGTAATCATAGAATGTATTTGTAGATTGTTATTAGGGAAGTGGAAGAGAATATTTTAGTTGTTACCTACTAATTAGTTTTTTTAATACGTAATTAAAAGCAGTTACTTTTCACTCTATTTGCAGAATAGAATCCTTGAAAGTAATAAGTCTGTTATTTTTATTTTTTTAGTCCTAAACTACGTCGTTTTGGTCAGGGACCACAAAAACCTACGTGGTCCTGGGACCATATAATAATCTGCGCTTCTCACGTATGTAACTAATTTAATATTTACAAATAATGAAAATATGAAAATACAATGAAGCTTAATTTGTAATTAAAAAGATAAAAAAAAAATAATTATAAATTATTAATAGTAAGATTCGCATAGGATTCTTGTTTGACATTAAATCATACGGCATCTAAATCACAGATTTTAAGGACTTTCGATTTAGAGCATTAATTACATGACCTTTATTTGTTTTTGAAATACATAAATTAGTACATGAAGTTAAGTAAATTACCCTGAAAAATGATAAATATATACACTCTATTATGGAAAAAATTTAGTTTACCCACCACTAATAAAGAGTTGCTGATGACATTGATAATAGAGTCTCACTTAATATAAATAATATTATTTTATTGCTCTATTAGTAGTGAATTGTCAACCCGGTGGATTGGTGTAGCAATATCCTTCTATTATTAGTCAAAATACACTCCAATTTATTTATTTTTTCAATTGAAAAAAAAATGGAAAAAAGTGGAGTGTAATAAGTAATAAGGGAGTGCCGATATCACAATCCTACTAAATTAACATGGAAAATCCCTTGGTAAATCCATAAGCTAGTACAAGACAGTTGTTTTGACCTCACTAAATTTGACCTGTTTACTGTAGATCACATCTATATAGAAGCAAATTGTATATGTACTGTAGGTCTGTAGCAGATTATTTAGCTAATAAGGACATAATTATCAAATAATGACTTTCTGGTACTACCCGTGCGATCACAATCTCTCCTCGCTTGTTCGAAAGTACGCATGTGGTTGGCATTTCCCAAAAAGCTAGCCGGTTTTTCTTTACTCATAAAAAAAAAATGTCCCAAGGATGCAAACAATTAAGCATTAAACATATATCCTAATTGAACAGTAAATTTGAAAATGAACGACAAAATCAGACGCCGTTCGACATAATATATATCAATATGAATGCTTAATTTGAATCAACGTTTTCTCTTTTGACACGTTAAAAAGAACCCTTAGGACTGTATTTAGCATTTTTTCGAGAAATCAAATTAAAAGGATCATACATTAATTTATAATTTGTTTTGTGGTTTTTTTTTCTTTTCAGAAATGGGTTTTTGTTCTCAGCAATAGTCACGTGCGGAGCAGGTGTACTAAGTGCAGCATCACCAAACTATGCAGTGTTGTTAGTATCACGTTGTTTAGTGGGAGTTGGGCTTGGAGCAGGCCCAGTTCTATTGACTTGGTTTCTTGAGTTTGTACCTGCCCCAAGTAGGGGTACTTGGATGGTCCTTTTCCAGGCCTTTTGGACCGTCGGGTCCATTAGCGAGGCCGCTCTTGCTTGGGTACGTTACCTTCTTCTTTATATATATATACTCTCTCTGTAACTTTTACTCGTATGTGTAAATCAACATACTCGAGCAAAATAAGAATGTGAGCACTGAAAAAGATAACATGTGCTGCAATTAATTTGGAATAGAAGAACTTTGTATTTCAAACTTCCTCGGGGTTATTAGTCAGCATCACAACATAGCATGTGTAATTTACAGTTCAGTTCATTTCAAAAAATAAAAATAAAGGAAAATAAGCTTGAATAAATTCAAGGATAAGTTTAGATGACCGAGAAAGATTAAGCTGAATCAAATACACTCTAAGGTACGGAGTAGTTCAATTCAATTATTAAAATTGATAAGGATCGAAGGTTTGACATCTAAAACCAAATAGTCTCTAGGAATGAGTTTTTATTTTTGTGCTTGATTGTTATACACATGAGTTTTGTACCAAATGTTAGATAAAATTAGTTCAAATAAGTGCTAATAATTAATTAGGACTTTAATTTGTACAAACTTACTTGTTACACCCATTTGAATAAGGCAGTCAATTAATCTAAACTGAACAAAATTTGTCTAAACCCTAATTCAGCAGGAGCAGAATCCGGCCAACTGAATTTGTTTGAACTGAACTGAACTGAAATTTTTTACGATGACAGGTAATTATGCCAAGATTGGGTTGGAGATGGCTACTAGGTCTATCAGTTCTACCCTCATTCATCCTCTTAGTATTCTACTTCTTCACCCCAGAATCACCAAGATACCTATGCTTAAAAGGTAGAAAGAAAGAAGCTCTTCAAGTACTTGAAAAAGTAGCAAGAATCAACAACAAAGAACTCCCTCTTGGTGTTCTTGTAACTGATATGGAACTTGAAACCATGAACAATAACACTACTAATAATGTTTCAACCAAACAAGGTAATGCCAATAATACTACTAGAGATGAAGAACAAATTGAAGCTCCAAAGTGGAAAGATTCAGAAATGACAATCATCAAATCAATTACAACATTGCTTTCGCGTAAATTGGCTCGAACAACATTGCTTCTTTGGCTAGTGTTCTTTGGAAATGCATTTGCATATTATGGAATGGTGTTGCTTACTACTCAACTTAATAATGAAGATCATGTTTGCAAGGCTGGGAAACCTGACAAAAAGTCTGGCAAATCTTCTGTTAATATTGATTATAAGGATGTCTTCATCACTAGTTTGGCTGGTATGTTATTACAAAAACTAACCTAATTTATTAACCTTGGATAAATTTGTTTTTAACAAGTTAGTACATAGTTTTTGAGTGACTTGTGAATAAGTTAATCTTGTGTCTGCTTTTGCTGTACGTGAATGAGCTGTATCACCACGTCGTCGTGTTAAAGCGTGACACGTGTGATGATCTCTACATCATGATGACTGATGAGGTTGTTTATAGTAGAAACAGATACAGGGTTAACTTGCTCTCTGATATGTAGTCGAAATTAAGATTGACTTATTTTTTGAAGATCAATCGAACAAGTTAACTTCGTATCTAATTTTGCTCTGAATGAATTGTATCGCCACATCGTCGTGTTAATTAAAACGTGACATGTGTTGTGATTTCAACTCGTTTAGAGTAGAAGCAAATACAGGGTTTAAATGATGGACTAGAATAAGGTAATTAACCTTGTGTCTGCTTTTGCTGTACGTGAGTGAGCTGTATCACCACGTTTTGATTTCAGTGTCATGGTGAACTCGTTTACAGTAGAAGCAAATAAATGCATGGTTAACTTGTTCTCTGATATGTAGTCAAAAGGTTGACTTGTTTTGAGAGATCGGTCGAATAATTAAGTTAACCTCGTATCTACTTTTGTTGTGAATGAGTTGTATCACCACGTCGTCCATTTACGTGTGATGGTTTTAGCGTTATGATGAACTCATTTATAGTAAAAGCAAATACAGGGCTAAACTTTACTCAGCAGTCGAAAGATTGACTTGTTTTGAGAAGACCGTCTGAATGATAGACTTATTAAAAATAAATTTTCCCCTTTTAATTTATTTATTTAATTAGTGATTGATGGTTTTAAATGATTGACATGTTTTTTGTTTTGGTTTTTGTGTTTGTGAAGAATTTCCCGGGCTAGTAATTGCTGGTTTGTTGATTGATCGACTTGGTAGAAAGTATTCAATGGCACTTTTGTTTGGTGTGTGTGCCATCTTCTTGATACCTCTAGTCAAACATCAGTCTAATACTGTTACAACTGTTCTTATGTTTGGTGCTCGAGCTAGTATCATGGGAACTTTCACCATTGCCTTCATTTTCGCTCCTGAGGTATATATACTTCTTTCATGTTTTTATCCTTTGATTATATATAATAATGTAGTGGTATGTACATATTGGAGTCACCGTCACATTCTCAAATTGCTGAGATTCAATTGGTACCACAAACTGAGACCTAGTCTACCTTATTATTGTCTTTCATTGGTTGATTTCAGTATTGTGATATACTCCCTCCGTTCACAAATAAGTGCTCCATTTTGACCAAAATTGTGAGAGTTTTTTGTTCAAAATGGAGCACTTATTTGTGGACAGAGGGAGTATATGTTGATATCAACCAATAAGAAAAAAGTGATACACGTACATCGGTACATGTAGTGCATACGTCAATCGTGTTTGTGATTTGTTTTTAATAGATGAAACTAGGAGTTTGTTTGGTTCAGCATAGGAAGCTACTTCCCATAGGAAGTCTACATTTCATGAGTTATAAAAGTCCTTTGTCAGATTTCTAGGAACTAGCTATATAGGTTTGATTGAGCATAAAAAAATCAAATTAACATGAAAATTGATTGGCACTCACTAAGGGGCCGGGATAGGCAGATAGTCGGATTGGTGAATTTATATTTTCTTTGGAAGCGGTATTTCCTATTACATGTATTATTTCTTGCTAACCAACCAAAAAGATATTTAGCTACTTCTTAGGAATTCAATTTCAAGGAAATAGTGGAACACAGTCCAACCAAACAACCCTAGGAACAAATTTGGTCTAGTAAGAAAAAAAAAAAAAAAAGTGGTATGAGTTTTGAAGGCTTAGTAATAACATTTATAATTTGTGTATTATGATGCAGTCATACCCTACATCGGTAAGGAATACCGGGTTCGGAGCAGCGAGCTCAATGGCAAGGTTTGGAGGAATGGTGAGCCCAATAGTGGCGGTTGCCTTAATTCAAAGTTGTCATCAAATGTTAGCCATCCTGCTTTTCGCAGGAGTCGTGGTAGCGGGTGCAGTAGCCGTGTTGTTGATCCCAATTGAAACAAAGGGTCGAGAGTTAACAGACAGCATTGCGAGCAACAAACACGAACTTAAGGCCATGTCTAATCATGTCAAGCCTAACAGCTTCACTTCAATTATTGCATGAGAGTGTCATCAATGAAATTAAATTAAAATGTTGTTCAAATGATGTTATTAGTTGTTTATATATGTCTCTTATATAGTAATATAGAATTTAATTTGGTGTAGCTATTGCACTATAATTAAACCTATAAACCACCCCAAGGAAGAACTAATTCATTGTTCACTTGGTTGAAATTGAGTAGGGTTCATAAGTATGGTGTTACTCCTATTAGGTTATTGTGTATTGCTTTAGTATGCTTGAATTTTTTTCTTCTTCATACTTTAGCTAGTTTTTATTTGTATTTGTAACTACTTTTATTTTGTATCAAATTTAAGAGAAATATCATGTGCTAGATTTTTCTGGCTTTAATGAGTTCTTTGTGCTTTTGCATATATATATTGGCATCATTGATTTAATTTGTTTCTCTCTCTCTATATATATATAGAGTAAATCTCCAATTAACTAATATGTTATATACAAACAATATAATAAAATCATTGAAAAACTTGTTTGATTCATCTCATAGTATTTCCAGGCCAAATGTTCTGTTTATATTTTTTTTTTTAAAATTCGATACACTACTAAATAAGATATAACAAAATTAAATTTGTCCTCGAAACTAGAAAAACAAAGCAAATAAATTGTGATGGTGAGAGTAATTGTAATTTCAATCTTGTATAGAAGTTTTCAACAAGAGAAGTTGACTTTTTTTTTTTAGTTAAGTAGCCAATAAGAATAGGGCTATGGGCCTTTGTCTTAAAATCAACCATATATTTTTTTTTTGTTTTTTTTTTTTTTTTTGCTGTGTTAACCCGGTTCACCTTTTGGGCTAATTCGCATTCGAAGCGCGTACCGGGGTTAAGGTTTTAAATCACCCATAATAAAGTGGCCAGAATGGTATACCAAAAAATATGGCAATAGCTAAGCCAGATATGTTATTGTTACACATTTACACCCCCTTAAAAAAATAATTGACAATGACATAGTACTACTACTTCAATACATTAAAAAAATAAAAATTAAGTTGAATGTACAAGTTTCACCAAACAAGGTATACTTATTTCAGTTATTTGTACAAACTTGAAGTCATTTAAGTACTCCATATGTCACTCAACCAAACAAATTTTTAATAATTTTATGAAGGATACCTAACATTTTATCATTCATTGAGGATCTATTTTAGTACAATGTTACTTGATGGTCACCTTGCATTCTTGAAGTGCAAGGTTTAAATATTATTTACGACAATTTTCCTTCCCTAACATCACCAATCGAGCAGCGTCAGCCTAATATTCTTTATTCTTGAAATAGGAGTCTCATCGGGAATCCTAGGTTGGCATTGCTCAGCCAAAAGGAGAGGGGATGTGATGAGAATCGAACTCTACACTTGTAGTTGAGTGATGAATTTCAGTTCCTTCTGAACTAAAGTTGATGACGATCATGCCATATATAATCTATTGATATAGATAAATTATTCCTCTATAATACTTGCATGAGAAGATCAGACCAGATAGATTGAGGAAAAAAAAAAGGTATTACATGAGAAGATGACAAAAATATATTTGTTTATAAATGTTTGTTATATCTTATTTATAAATTAAACTAAAGTCATGTTTTGATAGAGACCATCGAAATACTAAATAGATTGAAAAAAAGTTAGGTATTACACGAGAAGATGGCAAAAAAGGTAGAAAAACTATAAGAGTAAGAAAAAAACTTTTACGATAATCAATCTGAAGTAAAAGTTATCATTCTTATGAATAAAAATGACAAACTATTTTCATAAGTTGCTATATTAATATAAAAGTTATCATTCTTATAAATAAAAATGTTTGTAATAATTATATAGTACGTACGTAATCGTTTTCATAACAATGATGTTATTATTCATCGAATATATCGTGTATATAAGTTGTTGTTGTTTTTTTTTTTTTTTTGGTTGCAAACATCAATACTGAATAATGACCTAATTAAAAAAATTAGGGGTCAAAATCAATTTGATTTCTAATTCACTATCATTATAATGTCCTCTAGTTTTAGATTGATTTTTTTTTTTGTCCCCACCCAGTTCACCCTTTTTGGGCTAATCCGGATTCGGAGCGCGTCCCGGAGTTAAGGTTTTAAACTCCTCCCAACGTGCTTGCGGGGGATCGAACCGTGGTTCTCCCTATCAAGTCTAGCTCCTGGCACCACTAGATCAAGACAACGTTGGTTATCTTTAGATTGATGACACAATATAATTGCAATATTATTGCATAAATAAAAATTCAAAGAGAGTCCAATAATTCCATATATACATTGATAGCAACTTTTCAACAGAAATTAAGTTTTAAATTCAAAACAATGACTATCTAAGGTTTGAATATACTAGATTCAAAGAATTAAATAACCTAATTAGCTCATCATTAGTCCTAACTCCTAAGTATTATCCATTGAATTGTTGTGACATACGTTACTACGTACACAAAAATTTAATTTGTCGTTCGATATGTACTTCTAATTTTTTATTTTATTTTACATGAATTGTTGATTTATTTAATATAAGATTGCAATTTATATAATAAGTATATATAGTTACTAGCCGATATCAATAAAGGCCAACGTTACTTACTTACTCCAGTCGCAGGAGTAACGTTCCCAGGAGTGATACTCCCTTTAATTTCATGTTGTGGGAAACTATAAGTCATTTTTTTTTCTTTTTACATACAACTAGTATATTTTCGAGTCTTGATAAACATTTTTCCGTATGTGGAAAGAGGTATATATATATATATAGTGGTTTATAAAAGGTCTCACATAGAAACTCACCTAGGAAAGTGTTTCTTTTCTAAAATATTTTGCGTAGTTCATTTACTTCAATTAAGGTAACGTATTTTTTTAGTATTACAAAATAATATTTTTTTGAACAATTTTTTCATCAATAGTTATTATTATCGGTATTATTGTTATTGTCGTTTTTGTTAATTTTGTTACTTTCCGCGTTCGTATTATTTTTTATAACTCATAATTTAATTTATCTATTTGTATTAAATTAAATATTTACAAATTCTTAGGTACTCTCGTGAGTACGTACGCTAGGCACAAAATAACAATTGCATTTTGAGTAGATAAAGTTTTCTCCACCAATATTTGATATAGACAATAGTATGTGTCGTCCAATGTAAGTGATAATTTTGATATAGATAAACTAAAATATATACAAGTTCATTTTACACTCTTCGGTGGGTCTTTTGATATTTATATAGCTTTTCATATTAAATTTATATCTTTTAAATACAGTGAAAATTTGGTCAGATATAGTGTAGTTGATGAAATTAAATTCTATTCAATTAAACAATCATAATCTTTCAACAAACTCATAAATAATGTACAAATATTACATAAAATACTAATTTAATACATTGAAGCACGCATAGGGTGCATATAAGACTAGTTATTATTGAGTCAACTCTAGATCCTCTACATTTTAAATTGGTAGAGTTATATACTCCCTCCGTCCCATTTTAATTGCTACATTCCATTTTGGAACAAATTTTTATGCAAACCAATTTTCATGTGAGCCCACTATTGGTAAAGGTAAATGGAAGAAAAAGATTGGCCTGACTTAAATAGGATAAAAATGACAAAAAAGAGGGTAAAAATGGAAAATATATGTGGGGCCCATAGACTATAAAAGGGAATGTAGCAAGTATTTTGGGACATCCAAATAAAGAAATTGTAGCAAATAATTTGGGACAGAGGGAGTAATATATTTGTACAAATAATAAGAGTTGAATTTTGAAAAGGGAAAAAGTAACACTATTGATCTGAGTCACCTACTCCCATTTGAATAATCGGTAAATGATATATATGTAGGCTAATTTATTTTTGTTAGTATTTGTAAAAAAAAATTGCGAATTGAAAGTCATTTTATAATTCTTTTTGGATACCAAACTTAAATTATTCTTTCGGTTAATATTTTATAATTTTTGTAGGCTAATTAATTTTTGTTAATATTTTAAAAAATTATGAAAGTCATTCTCATAAGTCTTTTTTGTATAAAAAAATTATTTTAAATTCGGTTAATACATATTTTATATTTTTTTCCATTAAAATATCCAAAACACGTGAATATCTTGTTATTATTATGCCTTTTCTATCGAAATATTCAACGCATTAATCTTTGGCTTATCCATGACTTATATATCATCTCGTTAAGTTGTCCTCATACATATATAAAGAGAGCTTAGAAGCGTTGTTGCATGCCTCTTGCAGGAAATACAAATAATAACAAAGTTTGAACCTCGTATCCTAGAGATATAAGGTGGAGTAGGTACGGTGTCTCTAAGTCACTTCTCGATCTTGACCTTTATACAAAACAAAATCTAAATGGATGACATACATTGTGCGAATAAAATTTCCTCTCTAAAATGTTGATATTCTTTTGATTGAAAACAAATCTTAACAATTCATTCTACAATTTTGAATTTTTTAAACACAAAAATCTAAATATTATTTCTCCATATGTATGAATTACATTTTAAAAAAACCCAAGTTGAACAAAAATGAGGGACCAACAACTAGTGAGTGCAACAAAACCCTAGTTGAACAAAAATGAGGGACGAACAACCCCATTGTCGATATATTCATATATACATTTGCTCTTCGAGCTCTTTAAACATTTTCCAAATCTAAAAGACAAATAAATACACTTCATAAATACTCCATTTGTTATTTTTATTAATTTGCATATATCGAGGTAAAACTTAAGTTATTAATATCTTCACATTTTTTAAAACTTATAAAAACTACGGAGTATATATTAGAAATTACATGTTGTCGTCTGAAACGAATGACCCACATAACTATGATTTTCTTTATAAATCACAAGCATTGGTCTAAGTAATTTTGTGAATAATGTCAATAGTTAAATTGTGTAAACTAAATAAAGGCGGGAGTATAAAATGGATTCAAAAATATACAGGCGCAAAAGAGTGAGGTATGGTGCACCGTTGTTCCACTTACAAAGTCAGAGGTTCAAGTACTTATCTACTTATCTTGGCTAATGATGTTGGAGCTTCTTATCTTACCAAATCAAAACTGTATATTATATATTATACTCAACAAAACTAATAAAAGCATGCGATGAGAAGAGAGATGGAAGAATTGAGTACATATTAATTAAAGGGAAAAAAACGTTGCAACTAATGTGTAATATTCTTTCTAGGTAGATTTTGCAAATATATATTGTAGCGGAAATAGTATGTATACTCAATCTAAATGGTTCAAATATAGTCTGATGATTTTTTTTTTGTTTTATTCAATTCGCTCTAGATGTTCGAAATTGTTTCTTGTAAAATGTGAGAAAAAAAAATGTAACAGGTAAATTGAAACAAATAAAATAAAGTATAGCCTAAGTATTAAGATATGGACCATATGGTGATGGGCAAGGGGTTAATAGCTAAGAGCCTAAGTATTAAACCAGTAATGGACTGATGGATAATGTTTGGGCCCATAATAATATAATATAGCTAGCCCAACTACGAAGTATGATGCTGCCATTATGGATCTTAATAAATCTAGTACATTATTCATCATAGTCCAAGTCCATAGAGTTAGATAACCAATTTTTAGTAATATGAAAACTTCAGTTATGTTAAGAGAGATATGGGAGAAAAGAAAAAAAAGGATTTTATATTGTTGGAGTGTACTGTATTCAGATGTATGCATGTGTTTTACAACCGTGGATCCATCGGCATCGGTATTTATAGACAAAGCATACCGATGGATCCAATGCACTGACATTCGGCATTTCAATGTTTTTGTAACCCTCATACTGTACATGAACAGTAAGGAGATTTAGTAGTAGTAATGTGTGTGTAGTGTGAATAGTATGTTACCGTTCATAACAATTTACTATTTTCTCCCCTCTCTATGTCCATCGTTTTATTGACTTAATCATCTGAAGGGCTTTTCTTGAGTTGTGATCCTCTAAGGTTGAAAATTTGTAGAGTTGTGCTTGCTTTTTTTTAAAAAAAATAAATTGTATTTGTTTTTAAATTTAGTTTTTTAGGTAAATTTATTATAATCCAATATCACACATTGATTTTTTTTAATGGTCTGGATTTGTTGGTATCTATCCTCTAGAGTTCAACTGAAATCCAGATGATCCAGATTGAAGAGAGATATAGAGAGAACTAGCATCCTAATAGACTAATACAAATCTTTTAAAAAGTACTCTCTATGTCTTTTATATACTTGCACACGTCGACCCAAAAAGCACACATATACGAATACAAGTAAATAAAGACGAAGAGCTTAAAAAAAATCCAAATGTATGAAATATTAAGGCCCTGTTTGGCTATCGGTTGTTGGCTTTTGGCTGGTTTAATTGGCTTGTTTGACTGGCTGGAAGTAGTAGTTGTATGTGTTGACTTTTTAAGTTGGATGTTTAAACCAGCTGTTTGGAATAGTGTTTACTAAAATTAATTGTGGATGTTGGCTATTTATTAGAGGGTTTGTGGGCCAACAAGCCAAAAGCCAACCAAAAAAGCTGCTCCAAGCAGCTTTTTTATTTTGGCTTAAAAACCAGCTTTTCAGCCAATCAAAAAGCCAAAAACCAAACATATTTTTTTGACTGTTTGACCATATTGAAAAGCCAAAGGTCAGAAGCCAGCTAAAAAACTGATTTCCAAATAGGGCCTAACAAAACAAAAATAGTACTCCCAAGATTTTTCGTGTCAAAACGTCTCTCTACTCGTAATAAAGATTCCAAACGTAACCAACTCACACCAACGAGAAACGAATACTCCCTACAACAAATTTTAAAAAAGGAAAGCAAAGCACACGCGTAGAAAGACAGCGAGTGTGTGCAGCAGAGCAATAAGAAAGGGGGGAATTTCTTGCTTTTAAACCCCCCACAATCCCACATCATTCATCTTCCCCTCTCTGACATTTCCCATCTTCTTCATTGTCTTTCCTGTTTATGTGGTGCCCCCCCTCCCTTCACTCACTCACTCACTCACTCACATTCTACTAACAACAACAATACAACTCTTAAATTTCATATAAGTTCTCATCAACAAATCAAAATCACAATCACCCCACCCCATTAAAAAAAAAAAAAAAAAAACTCTTGAAATGAATCATAATCGTCTAGCTCCATTATCCGAAGCACCCATTGATGAAGAAGACACCAAAAAAATCACCAAGAAAAGCAATGCATGGAAAAATTGGGTTAAAAATCTCTTTTTTAATAAAAAGTCTGATCTTAAACTCCTTTTAAGTGTTCTTGCTTGCCCTCTTTTCCCTGTTTCTCTTCTTCATTCTCACTCTTTTCTCCAGGTTCTTTTTCTTCTTACTCTCTCTATCTCTCTCTTTTTTCCCCACAATTTTTGGGGTTTTTTTTGGTTTCTTTTTCTGGGGTTTGTTTAATTTGTTGATTGTGAGTTTGTGACAATTGGGGTTTAATTTTTTACATTTTGCAAAAATGTACTCTCATGTTTGTATTACATCCCAAATTAGTGAATTACATCCCAAATTTGTTTACATTTTCTAGGGTTCAAACCTTCAAATTGTGCAAATAAGATCAAATCAATCACCAATTAGGGTCCGTTTGTTTAGCTGTAAAACTTTTTCCTATTTTTCATTGTTTGGTTTGCCGTAAAATATTAAAATGTATAGGGAAATCATTTTTTTTTGTTATTGAAAACATTTTCACTCCAAATTGCGAGAAAAACATTTTTACATTATTTTTGGAGCCAAAACATTTTCCCGGTAATTAATTTTAAATTCAACCAAACAATGAAAAATGCTGGGAGTCAAGGATAAAGCTTTTATTTCGATTGGAGATGATTATTGTATTGATTCTCATCCAGTCCTTGTGGCTCATTCGGAAAAAAAAAAATGCTTAAAATACAAAATTATTTTACATAAACCAGGATTTTTTCAATGTAAAAAGTTTTTCTGAATAAACAGTTTTATATCCTGCGAAGCGGACCCTTAATCAAACAAGTGGAATTGCTAAAACATTGTGAATTATACACAGAAAAAGAATTGATTGATGGATGAATGAATGGCAGGTATCATCATCATCACAATACATAATAGAGCACTTTAAAGCAGCAACAGGGTGCAAGAAGCTGGAAAAAGGGGTGGTGAAGAACATATTTGCAACAGGGAAATTGAGCATGACTATGCTTGAAGAACCCGGCTCTAACGGCGGCGCTCCGGCGGTTGTAGCGGCGGCTTCCAGCAGCCATAAAGGGTGCTTTGTTATGTGGGAGATGTTGCCTAACAAGTGGTCTGTTGAGTTGGTTGTTGGTGGCCATAAAGTTGTTGCTGGCAGTGATGGTAATGTGGCTTGGCGATACACTCCTTGGCTTGGGTCCCACCCGGCCAAAGGCGGGGTCCGCCCCCTCCGCCGAACCCTTCAGGTTTGTATTGCCTCACACTTTGTTCTTTTCAACTTATTTTTGTTTAGCCTGACGAACATTGTAAGGGTTCGTTGTGTTCAGCTTACATTACGATAAGTTCAGGTTAGTTCGGATAAATTGAAATTAGTTCAATCATGTTCAATCTAGGCTGATAAAGTCCAATTGTTTTCTTAAGATTAGAGTTGATTAAGTTTAGTCAACTTTGATAAGTTTAGTTTTAATAATTTGAAGAGAACGTACTTAAATACCTAAACCGAATGCAAACGAGGAAATTACTTCCATTAACCATTTAAAAATAAATGAACAAAATAATGCATAATAGAATGGATTATGTTTTTTTTTTTTTTAAAGATAATTTCAGATAATTTAAAAAGAAAAGGTAGCTCTTGTAATCAAAATGCATAAACAAGATTGAACTAGATGCCCTATATTGCTATATTGGCAACTCGTTCAGTCGCAATGTTTGGATTATATTTCTATCAACATGTGATTTTGGCTTGTATTTCAAAGCTAATACACAATCCATTTCAGAAAAGAATAATTGACTCTTATAGGATGTCCTAAAGTGCTTATTAGCAAGATGGATTGTATGTTTGTATTTGAAAACACAAAGTTGGGGATATTCCATGATTATCAAAATGGATGCAGATCAAAAAATTCCGTTTACGTTTTTGTAATTTTCTTGAAAATATAATTTTAAAATACTTTTCTTATACATTGTCATACATTATTCCCCAAATTATCGCTTAAAATTACAGCATATAGGGTGTCAAAACGGGTTAACGGTACAGGTTAGGGTTGACCCAAACGGGTTCAGTTCAATTTCGGTTCAGGTTAAATCAGGTTATTAGCCCAACGGTTCAGTTCAATTCAGTTCAGGTCATTTCGGTAACAAGTCATAACAAGTTGTCATTTTCTCGGTGACAGTTCAGTTCAGGTTCAGGTCATTAACGGTCAGGCTAGTATCAGTTCAGTCTAAAACGGTTCAGGTTAATACAGTTCAACGATAATAAACTGTATGTTTCAGGTTGGCATCAGTTTACATCGGGTCATTTAGGTGCGTCCATTACGATAAAAATTGATCATAAAACACAAAAAGTTTCTTAATATGTTAATTGTGATATGAAGTTACTTTCAAGTTGAATAAGATTTTAGTTCAGTTCAGGTCAGGTCAAATAATGTAACGGGTTGATTTCAGTTCAGTCCAGTTTAATAAATCTCCGGGTTTGGGACATGTTATCCTCAGTTCAGGTTACTTTCAGTTAAGTTCAGTTCAATTCAGGTCATTAATTCACGGGCCAATAACAGTTCAAGTCACTTCAGTTCAGGTCAATTTCAAGTTACGGGTTACTTTCGGTTCAGATCACGGTCAATTCAGTTAACCCAACGGGTCCCAACCCAAACTGACATCCCTAACAGCAGATGCCATTGTGAGAAATAATATACTCCTATAATCATAGTTTATCTTTCTAAGAAAATAATTGTCACAAATTCATAATATCTTATCTTTTGGGGGCATTGAGAATTTCCATGTTTTCTAGGGAATACCGTTTGTAGATTTTTCCCAACTATTTTGTTTCACACCCTACACTTGGTAGTTTGGTATATTCAATTGCATGGGAAGTTCATATACATGCATAAATGCATATTTCTTTGGGACTTTGGGTAGCATTAATAGAGGAAGTTGATCTTTCTTATAAATTTTATTATTGACAATATTAATATTTATATTTTATTAAATTGGAGTATTAATTATGTATAGTTAATTTTCTTTTTGTCCCATAATTTTTGCAACATTTACCTTTTTTTAGTTGTCTTAAAATAATTGCGAAACCCTTTTTACGTCACAATTTGCTAACTACATTTTCTTTTCTTTGTTTTGTCTCTGTCCCATATAAGTAAAAATGAAAATATTTAGAATCCAATAAATGTTAATGACCCCATCAACATGGAATTCGATCTGTAGTAAATTCTTAAATTTGTGTCATTTTTAAAAAATAATATTTATGTATACCTTTTCTTTTGAGCTACAATTTCCTTACTTAAATGTCAAAGTTTAACAACAAAAAAAAGAGAGTATACTTTGATACTTTGAGCTTTATGTAAAGATGATCACTTTAATATACAAAAGATGGAATTACGTGCCTATTAATTTGTGTAGAAGTGCTTTGACAATTAGTTATCCTTCCATTGCATCTTTTTTAATGTAAACTTGTTACATCATTTTCTTTGGCATGATTTTATTTTAAGGAAAAACATGTAAAGTGATACGAGCGTTTAAAAATAGAGATTTTTCTATTAATTAAGAAGACGACAAAAATAAAGATAGAATATATAAAATTTATATGAACCCCTTTTACCTTAAAAAAAAAAGAGTAAACTGAGACATTTAAATAGACAATTATGTTGCATTTTGATATTTTTTTCTCTTATAAAAAGATTTTAAACGTTACTAACAAAAAAAGAAACAGAGTGAGTAATTAATAATCAACCACAAAATGCTTCCATCAAAGTTTGGCAAAAATAATGTTGAAAAATTAGGAGCGAAGATACTAAGAACAAAGACTTTTTAAGAAGTGAAAGACATCCAAAATGAGGTGTGATAGTTCAATCAACTCAAATGTGCACTTCACTTTGGATGTAAAAGGTTTAACTAAAATTTGAATTTTTTAAGCTATTTGTTGATTCTTTATGAGTTTTTTTTTTTTTTTAAATTTTTAATTTTTTTAATTTTTTATGTAAATTAAAAATGATCAAACTAATAACTAAGAACCAATACATTTTTTTGCATATGATTGCATTAAGGGAGAATGTGGCTCTCATCATCATGGGATTCATGGGCTTACAATTACACAACATGGGTTCTCAATTTTCAACATGTCACGCCTAATATATTAGTAGTTTAGTAGTTTTGTATCATGTGCTTGGCTTTTTGGGATTTTGGCTTTAGAAAAAAAAAAACCATATTTATAAAATTTCTCTCCGTTTGACTTTGGCACATTTTTTAATGTGTATTTTATATTATTAATACTTTTATTATAAATTAATAAAAAATATAAAAAAAATGATATTATTGAGAAAAATTAAATAGGACTTTGAATGACTCTTTTTTTTCATAAAAATATCGAGTTAATTTACAAATTTTTTTGTTATGTTTAAATAATGTGAAGATTCTAATTAATAATATATAAAGTGCTAAAGTTGAAAATATTAACTTAAACCAAACATTAATTGCAGTGAACGACGCATGATTTTGATATACATTCCTGAAATTTTAATACTTTAGAAATTACAAGCTTTTTGCCCGAGCCCGATCATACTAACCAACGGTTTGATTATACAACTTTTTATTAATATAAATTGTAACTTTCTATATAATATCAGAATTATTTTTATATATGAAAAACTTAATTAGTTATGCAGAAAACTTAAAAGTCCATATGTGAACAGTGTTACAAAACAAAATGTAGCAACTAAAATAAGACAGGAAAATATACGAAGTATGTATTTATTATTTTGTTTTTTTTTTTGGGGGGGGGGGTGTTATATGAGAAGTTGAAGTGTAGAAGTGAGTGCCAATTCAGTTAGGATACCAAACAAAAACATTCGCATTGCTTATACTCCAAAAAGGTCCCACAAAGTCATGTGTCAAAAGATGACATCATCAACCCCCAAATTTTGAATAAATTTTTAACAAATTGCTGTTAGATCAAGTTAAGTTCTTCCAAATTAACCTAATCTTGAAAGTTATGTTTGTGTTAACCTCAACTAGCCGTTATCTTATCACTCCCCTGTTTTAGAGAATGTATGTTTCTACGTTTTGCCCTTTACTCTTTTTTTTTTTTTTCCAGTAGTTATTTATTAGACCTTGTCAATCATATAATAGCCCAAAAAATGAAGACGAAGGGTCTAATCTGTTCACCTTATTTTTATCAGTATAAGAAAGAAAAAATTTGGATCGATTTAAATCAGAAAAAATAAGTAGACTTATTCCCGACAAAACACTTGTCTAGATTAAAAAACAAAGATGAAGGGTATATATGTTCACCTAATTTTTATTTGTATGAATAAGAATAGATTCAAATTAGCAAAAATAATCAAAGTTAAGGCCCACTTCCTCCCCACAAAATAAGGTCGAGTAAGTTTTGATAAGATAAGTAAAATAAGTAGCTTTCGTAAGATTATTCCTTTTGTATCTTTATATGTTCATATCATTTTGACTATTTTGAATAAGATAACAATGACCTGCTCTTTTGGACTTAATTTCCAAAATTTCAATTTAATTGAATTCCTGCTGAGTGTATGATTTAGTTTATTTCAGTTTAGATTAATTCAGTCCAAGTCCAAAATAATAAGGCTTAAGAGGCATTAATTACTTGGCAATTTCAAAATGTTGGCAACACATCGCTAGTATACGTTGAATCCGAGCTTTTAAAGTCAAGAAAATTATTAGTGATGATTTGATTATACTCTATAATCAAAAGTTAGACAATTAAATTTGGAATCAATTTGACTAGGCAACAAGTCTAATTAATCTTTAACTTTTGTATGATATACAACAAAAAGTTTAAATTTTAAAATAATTTTAGATCGGCTAGACATAAATCATAATATGGAATTGCAAAAGTCATTTCCCCATACTTTCTCCCTCAATGTTACCCTATCTAATTCTAGCTCATCCTCCAACCCCAAAATAATTTGTGATATACACTGTAATTTTTAAATACTTCGTATTTTTATTTATTGTTACTGTAATTTTTAAATTGCATTTTAAAAAAAAAAAATTTAGTTTGCAAAATGGGATTTTGTGATGAAAATAGTTGCCACACAAGCTATTGAGTGCTCTTTAACTAGTTTGGTGATCCACATTGAATAAGTTGGGACCTGGGTAGGCAATGCACTTAGTTTGATTGGATGAACATAACCATCTTGATATAATATTGATATTTTGAAAAATTGGCGTATTGAAGAAAGTCAATATGATGGTGGTTAAATCTTTTTTATTTTTCTGATAGATATAAATGCTGTTTATTTCATGATCTCTCATATATTAGGTATACTAGTATTGGTACCAAACTAGAAGCTATCCTTCAAAGTTTACTATTGCATCTACCCTAACACTTTATCGATTTCTTTTTTGTCAGTTACGTTTGGAATCTTTTTGTAATAAGAAAAAAAAAAATCAAAACATAGCTAACGAAAAGAAACAGTGAGAGTAGATTTTTTCGGAGTAGATTTTTTCGGTTTTAATTTTCACCATTTTCCTCTCACACTTGTTTTTAGTAGAAAGTTGAATCACAACCAACTACAACCAATCTTGGTTCATTTTTGGTTATATATACCCTTTTGGCAAATATCTCTTTAAATTCGCGCCTCCGGAAGTTAATTTATAGGCGTACACATACTGATTCACTTTTTTCTTTATTTTTTGCTTCTTCGAAATTATAATACTCCATCCGTAACACAAAAATTTCAAGAATTGTTTTTGCACGTATTTTAGGGAAATAATTTGAGTGTGTAAATGACCAAAGTAATCAAAATAATTTTGATATTAGTAACTTATAATCACATTTTTGCTTGTATTAAAACCATTTTGATCAATTTCTTTGTTTACATCCTCAAATCGCTTCCTCAAAATGCGTGAAAAAATAATTGTTGAAAATTTTATGTTACAGAGAGGGTACTATATTACTTGCAACATATATTTAGTGAAATATATATAACATCACAAGCTTGTAATCTCTCTCCTGTCTAACTGTCTATGTTAATATTATGCAATTAATTTGTTTATTTACATCTTCATTTCTTTCATAAAATGTGTCCGAAAGAAGTAGTTTGTGAGTAATGTGAAGCAGATGACGTAAAAATTATATATGTATGTGTAATTTGGAACAAAGGGGTTATCAAAATATGTGGAAGAGGTTAGAGATTTGATCTCCTAAAAAGCTATACACATTACTTTATGCAAAGGTATCTTTATTGGGGTTTTTTTTTTTTTTTTTTTTTTCATTTTCATTGCCTTTTCATTGGTTGTGACTTGTGAATGTACTTAGTAAGTAGGATATGGATATCACATTTCCTAGTAAGAGTAGTCATGGTATGGATTGGTATCTTACAGAAAATATACTGTCAGTTATGGTTGTTTTTATTGGAATCTAAAGTATCCTCCTTTACTTGATAAAATTAGCTGTTTCCCATTACCAAAACATCCACTTTCTGAGATTGATGTCAGTGGCCTTGTTGTAAAGTATCTTTCTCATATCATGTTATACCCAAGCCCTAATTACCATTGTTTATTTAGTCTTTTAGACTTTATCTTAAGTCTTTTTCCCCCTTTCTATTTTGATTTGTTTTTCTCACAAAAAATATTTTAAGTGGGCAGAACTTTTAGAAATACTCTATATTTAAACATAAGAATTATTTTTTTTTAAATGTATCTCTTCTATTTTGAATTGCTATATATGAATAAGTAGCTCTAAAGATTTTTTTTTCCTATCTTTTTTTATTGGATAATGCCATAATGATAAATATAACTCTAAGGATTGCATAAATTGGTAATAACTTATAAATGCATTCCAAAATTATATGTAGTTTAGTGTTATTAATGTTTGATTTTAAGAGTATATTTTCATTTCTAGCGTTTTTAGGCGGGATTGTCTGTCTTACAATTGTAAGAGTTGTACTACGTACTTAGTTCCATCCTTTTTTTACTCCGTATTTGCTATGTGTCTGTTTGTTACTATTGTAAGAGTTGTATTTAGTGATATCAAATACGAAGTACGTAATTTTATCTTTTAGCATTCAAAAAGGACGAATAGTCGAATACTAGTGAGAAAGTGTAGGAACAACATACCGAGTGACTTATAGAATATCCGTAACATTTGCAACATTTGTCAAAAAAAAAAGGAACAAATTAGTTATAGCAAATGTTTTCCTTTTTTTGATGTCATTTTTTCTCTCTCTCTTCATCACATGTCTCTTTATCTCTCTTTATGCTTTAAACACACAACCAATTTTTTCTTCCGTATCGAGTACTTTCCTTACAAATAACTTGTTGTGAAAGTACACACATAAAAGGTAGAAAGTTGTTTAGAAACAAACTGCTATATCCATATCACAATACTCATAATTTTTGTCATTTTAAGATGTAACACATTACTTGCAACAATTATTTTTTTACTATATTTAGTAAAAAAAATACCTATGTGTAGTTTATTTTAACTTTATTTTGTTGTGGACCCAATTAATTATTCATTATTCATTTTCTCTCTCTTAAAAACAATTTTTTTTCCTAAAAATTTGTATCGCATACTTATGTAGCGAGTGTTGTGATACGTTAGTAAAAAGAAAAATGTAGCAATCTTTTATCTTTTATGGACCCATAAAATATCATTTTGAGCCACCAAACCTCTAAGAAAACTAGGGAGCCCCTTGAGAGTTAAGAAGGGTTTCAACCAATGTTACAAGGGACGAGAATCGATTCGAAACGCAGTACGAAAACGGATACGCGGTACACTACCCTTAGGTGAATCGGGAACGATGAGCCTTTTTTTAATAGATGACAATAAAAGTATATAATTAAATGAACCCAACAAATTTTTTATTTTTTTTGAATGGGAACCCAACAAAATTTTAATGACTTTAATATTGATAAAACTCTTTGTATTTTGATTAGTAAAATAATACTTGTACAATAATATTTTGTAATCCGTATGACTGAACGAACCGGGTCGTCGCCTGCAGCGTTTTGGGTCGTGTTCGTTTCGCGATTCGGTACGGACGATCCAGATCGCAGTTCGGGCGTACGTTCCACGTTACTTGTAACAGTGGTTTCAACACTAGTCCCCACACCTTTAAGAATAAGATACTCAGTTTTCCTTACTTTCAAAAGTCAAACATTGGCATGCATGTTCTTGGACTCTGTTAATGAAACTTGCTTGCATCTTTCCTTGGATGCATTCTTATTGGACACATCCCATTATTACACCCACAAAGATTCTCATTTTAATTTATATTTTCTTTATTTACTAAACTAATTTTCTCATATTTATTTTCATTTTCTTAAATAATACTATCCTCTTCTGGCCTTCTTATTATTCCAGAACAACTCCACGTTTTAGGGGACTATAGAAAAATTCTTTATGTCTTGTTTGTTGTTTCACATAATTGATTTTAAATTGTGTGAAATTGCAGAAACAAGCAAAATTTTGATTGCTATTAAAACATGTGAATGTCATTGCTAATATAGTAGCTTAGCCTTTTAATTAGACCTATACTTCAATCGATTGATTTTTCGAGCGAGGAATGAGGTATGAAGCAATGACTCTACCTCTGTATGTGATCTTTGAGATTAGACGTTTGAATCCTCTTGCCAGTCAATTAGCTGGTGACTTTTTTACCTGATTCAAAAAAAAAAAATTGTTTTTTACTCTTCTTTTTTCGAAGCCTCCTACCAATTATTGAGTTGGTGGCTTTCTTTTTTATTTTAGATAATGTCGATCATATTAGGCCTTGAACCAAGAATCCGGGATCCAATTTAATGAACAATGAATCCTTGCAAACGTGTGTGATGAGATTCGAACCCAAGATTTCATGTCTGGTGTTTGCAAGACTTAATCACTAAGTTAAGACTTATACCTCAAGCTGGCGTCTTTATTGCCTTATTTGAAAAAAAAAAAAACTCGTTAATTTTTCGCGCTATGTATATCTTGATTAGACAAATTTGTGTTTATACATGTTTTGTGTAATTCCTAATATAGGGTTTGGATCCAATGGCGATATCGGAAGCATTCTCTTCAGCTTCATACATGGGGGAGAAGGAGGTGATGGGCACTGATTGTTTTGTGCTGAAACTATCTGCTGAACAAAATGATCTTGCTGATAGGAGTGATAACACAGCTGAAACCATAAAACATGTAACTTTTGGCTACTTTAGCCAAAAGAGTGGATTGCTAGTTTACTTAGAAGACTCTTACTTAACAAGAATACAGTCCCCCGGTGCGTGCCCTCGCTACTGGGAGACCACTATGGGCTCGAAAGTCGAGGACTATCGAGCCGTGGAAGGTGTAATGGTGGCTCACTCGGGTCAAACCCACGCCATCATCACTCGGTTTGGAGACAATCTCAAATCGGGCCCCACGATCCTACGAATGGAAGAGGCTTGGGTGATAGATGACTTTGCATTCAATGTGCAAGGGCTTTCTATGGACTACTTCATCCCCCCACAAGAAGTGAAGAGTAATTGTCTTGAGGAAAAGCTTAAACATGGTCCATTTTTCCCACTTGATAAATGATTGCTGATTAAGGGTCCGTTTAGTAGGGCGTAAAATAATTTCCCTAAAAACTATTTTCTTCATTTTAAACTGTCTGATTGGACTGAAAATTGAAATGGAAAAGTTAGAGTGTAAAATAATTTTACACCATAGTTGAAGACGTTTTCCTCCCAAAATTAAAACAAAATTGTTTTCTATTTTCTATTCGCATAAATCATTTTCATTCAACCAAACAACGGAAAACTCTTTTGAAAATGAGTTTTTCGTTGTAAAATGTTTTTCATGGAAAACCATTTTATATTGAAAATCTTTTCTGCCCTACCAAATGGACTCTGATTTCGGCAATTCGAAATTACTAACAAAGCTTCATTAAGGAAATGTTACATATAATTAACAATGGTTGAATTAGGTTTATTAAATTACTGATTTTCTTATTCTCTTTTTTTAATCAAATGTCTTGGCATATGTAATTTTGCCTTTTGTTATTTTACTTTTGGTGGGTTT
Source organism: Salicornia ramosissima (assembly GCA_951394345.1). NCBI lineage: Eukaryota > Viridiplantae > Streptophyta > Magnoliopsida > Caryophyllales > Amaranthaceae > Salicornia > Salicornia ramosissima. The sequence continues at coordinate 58,212,853 of OX596235.1, read as the reverse complement.
CTGTATATAATTACCTACTATATATAAGCCACCACCAGTGAAGAAACTACTTGTAACAAGAACTATATGGGTAATGGTGACCCATGTAAGCCATGCTCTTTTGCAAGCAATGGAGGCATATAATATTTGCTTCTTTTGCACTCTTTATTTGGGATTTGGATACTTCAGTTGTCTCATAGCCTCATACTATGTTTTTTTTTTTTTTTAATGCAACAGTTTTAACTTTGATATTATTCATTAATCATACTTTGATGAGTAGTTTTTTTTATTACGAGGTATATAATATATATAATTTCTAAATGTATATATATAGATATGAATAAATATATATATGTTAACTAATTAGTATAAGATGAAAAGTGTTGCATCCATTTGGTCAGTTTTATTAAAAGTATACCCCGTATCTTAAGCTTCTGGACCCAAATTTGAAGTGTTGTGACAACGTAAAATTAGGATACCTAGAATGTGTTAAATGCGAAAGTAGAACCATGCGAAGCTAAGGTACATGCTTACATCCCATCTAAGACTTGGCAATATAAAATTATATAAAATTAATTACTCCTCTATCTTCTAAAATTTGCAACATTTCACTTTATCTACAATTTTTTAAACTTCGTTTTAAAGATGTACATAGAACTTCGTCCTTTTGTATATTTCATTAAAAAAAAATAATAATAATTTTATATTACCATAAAAAGTAATGCACTGTAACAAATTTTAAGGATCGACTAAAAAGGAAAATGTAGCAAAATAAAAGAACGAAGGAGTAGCCGGTTAATGTTCTAACAACCAAGAAACTTTGGTTTGTAAATTTTATCCCAAGCCACAAGATAAATGCCACTTTTTATTTGGTTATTTGCAAAAGAAATTACAATGAACAAATTCGATATTTTTGGCTAGATCCTTTGGTAAAAGACAAGATGTACTCATGTACATACGTATGCAAGAGAACTTTTAAGTTAATTTTATATTAGAGTAAGACATCCCATCTTTGGAAGATAGTTAGCCTACAAGTGAAGCATTTGTGATTTTGTTTTTTAGGAAGTGATGCTTAAAATCTATTTGGGAATTGGGAGATAAAGAAAGCTCCAAAATGGTTGATTTCCACTCTTCACCTTGAGTTGGGTATTGCTTTAGTCTAGTCGTTTTGGCAAATAAGTTTTGCCAAAGTAATTAAACTTTCAGGTAAAGTTTGATCTTCAAAACTTCCCGAACCATGTTCTTTTAGATTGAACTGGACTAAAAATAAACCCAAAAGAATAGAGCCTTAAATATCAATAACTAATGAAAAAAGATACTTTTCAAAAACATTATCCTAAGACTACACGTTAAAAGGTGATCACATATAAACTTATTAGATTATCATCCAAGACATTGATTTTTAAACTGAAAATAAATCCAAAAAATCAGAGCCTACAGTATTCAATTTAGCACTTGGAATGTTTACGTTCTTGCAAACATATACTTGTAACTTGTCAAAACAAAAACCAAATTAGCCAAAAATTTGTTACAGCAAAAAGGTGTTGACTCCTAAGCAAAATTTGATTTTGAATGTGAAATGTCTAGTAGGGATTAATGTCTACTTTACTTTTTGGATAAAAGTTTTACCTAAAATAGGAGATAGTATATTGATTTTGGACACAAATCTTAACATAGAACCTATTTTAACTAAAACTTCGACCAAACACATGATTGATTATGTTCGTTCTTAATGTCAAACATTATTCAGTACTCATTTGTCAGTTTGGTTTCAACTTGTTATCTTAAAAGTTGAAGCCATGTGTGATATTTTGACTTAGTGAGATAACAAAAAGGGTGTTTCATGCTTTCCCACCAAAGAGCATATATCCAATCAATGGACCAAACTTAGGTCTTGAAGAAGAGACAAGTGATGGTATTAAAATAATAGAAATTATAGGAGAGAGTAACAAAATTTGTTTTTTTTTTTTTTTTGGAAAAACTAATCCAACAGCCTACTATTGTGCATCCTCTAAAACACAAATGCAATATAAATTTCAAATTCATTTGTAAGAACATGCAAAGAATCCAATCGCACATGATCCAAAATTTCAATTTTTTAATTAAAATTGTTCCTTTGTCATTGCTTTTTAAAAAATAGCATTTCAAAATATTTACTTATTTAAATTGTATATTATTCTCTAAAATATACAGCCTGTATTATCTTTAATAATATAAGGGCCTAAATTTTAGTTTTAGACCAAGGCTCCAAAAATTTTCAAGACGGCTCCATCTTTCTACATATCCCTTGTTTGGTAAAAAAACACATTTGTTAAATTTGAACTATATCGAGTCATGTAGGCGCCACACAAGATTGAGCCTATTTAGGCTAAAAACAAAACTAAAAGGTGAAAATGAGCTTGCAGTAACTAGTAAGGTTCAGCCTTAACATCACAACTTTATTGCTGTTACACATTTTCTAACAATTGGGTTATCACAAATTTTCTCAACGAACAAAATAATTTATTAACAAATTATGAAACGCAAGAGGATAAGTAGAGTGACTCGGAGCAATTGTATGAATAAGCAAATTAGAAAAAGAATTATGTGACTTAGGACAACGCTCGAGCCAATCAATGGTTCTATTTCTTATAAAGTGGTTGAATTAGCTTAACAATGGGGGAACCTTTCCATGAAATCCCATTAGATATATTAGATATTAATTCATGTCTGAACCAAACGAGCTCCAAGTCCTAAGAATATGCCTCAATAAAATAAGCTCACTGTTGCAAAAAAAAATACCTTTTCACAATTTATAGATTTCACAAGTTGGGACAGTTTTGAGAGGGGAAAAGAAGGCTATCCTCACAATACAACAGTATAAGCTGCTATTTGGTAAATGTTCTTCAATGAATTCTGCGCTTAATGTTCATGAGATTACAGCAAAGCATAATTACAGAACTAAACCTAGTGACAAAACAACATATTCTGCCAAGGCAAGAAATGTTTCCAATATAACAAAAGAATGAAAAAAAAGGGAAAGAGGAAAAGAAAACACACTATATATCATGTCAAAGAACTAGTCATACCTTCTTCTTAAAGAAGGATAATATATTTCCTTGTTTTGGATCCTTTGAATTTGCTCCTTTCTTACCGCCAGCTTTTCCTGCAGTATGAGAAGGCGCAGTGCTTCCCACTGCGGGAGACTTCTTAATAGTCGCAGCCCTGAGGCAAAAAAATAGAATTTAGCATTATAGATAAAATTGAAAGTTGCAATTGAAGCAGAATGAAAACAATACACATAGTATTGCTACATGTTATTAGCCAAAAAAGAAGGGGCAACAATTATCAAGATAAGAAATCTACTGAAGGCATACAAGAATGGTACCTGTTTACAGTATTTGCTGGACCTTTCTCTTCAACATTCTTGGTGATGCCATTAGAATTATTGAGAATGTCGCTGTTATTTTTTGTTGGATTTGTATCTTTCACGTTCGTCTCTTCACCTTCCCATACGACCTCAGTAACTATAAAAAGCAAGATAACATAAACCAACTACACAAAAATGTCCAAACGCTATATTTTGGAGGTTACAGCTACACTAGAAAATTCAAGTGCTTATCCTGGCATTGCTTCATAAGCATCATTAAAGCAAATGATAAAAGCTGCAAGCCATGATGACAAAATATAAAAAGAAAGGCAAGACGGCAGTACCTTCTCTCCCACGTTCATCGATTCGTGTCTTCAATACCTTTCTTCTTTTAGGTGGACTTGGAGCAGCATCTTCTGCCTTGGGCTTACTACTCGTATCAGAATGAGGTGTTTTACCATGGATTCCTTCAGAATTACCAATCCTTGCTTTCTTCCCCATGTAGAGAGCTGCAAATTCTTCTTTAGCATAATGGCCTGAGTCATCTACTGAAATATTTTCCTTCACTCCTGGTTTACATTCTTCCTGCTCATCAAACTTCAGTACACTTTTCTCTAAGTCAGCTATTTTAATCTTTTCTTTTGGATCTTGATTTGATTTCCCAATAGGAACATCAGGCGATCCTAAATTAACAGCAATTTCCTCATCTTCTTCATCTGAGTCATCAAATACTACCCTTCTCTTCTTGCCGTTGTCATTGGAAGCTCTCTTGAAGTTAACATCTGATTCATCATCGTCACTAGTTGCAGCCTCTGAATTTTCGCGTGCACTAATTTGAGCATCTGCACTATCTGAAACACCTGTTCCAAGCATGTCAGTTCAAACAACTTAAAAGCTCACTATGAGAGATTGAGAAATAAAATTCAGTTACGCCTCAATGCCAAAGGTCTCCATTGACTTCACAATCAAATGAATTCAAAAACACCGTCACGATACAAATGAGATCAAACGTAAAGAGACTACAAATTGAAGTTTATTGCTAAACTCTCATCATATTTCACTATATCGTTTTGAAAGACCAAGGCTCTATTCTTTTGGACTTAATTTCTAAACTTTCAGTCAATACAGTTTAGTCAAATTCAGTTCTGTTTGGTTCGGTTCAGCTCCTACTCAATCTAGGATTTTATTTAATTCATTTCAGTTTAGAAAAATTCTATTCATTTTCAGATTAATTCAGTCAAAAACAGGCCCCAACTTAGAATCAACTCTAAATCAACAGGTTACCACAAATTTTCAAACTTAAATAACATGTAGCAATGTATTCGGCAGGGGATGAAAAATAAAACTAGGGTCCAGAGCAGGGAAAAACATAAAAAATCTGAAATTTCACTCACCAACTGTCTTTGGAGCAGACAATTTTTCCTCGGGAGCAGATTTAGTGGGTTTGGGCTTTGAAGATGCACGACCCCACAAGTTTGCTAAAGAGCTTCCAGTTCCTGCTGAGCTCTTATCGCTCTGACCTTTCTTCTTAATTGTAAGAGAAGCTTTAGCCTTATCTGACTCCTTGGTTTGCACGTCACTAGTACCAGAGCTGTTGGCGTTAGTTCTGGAAGTAGTCACACTGGAAGACTGTAAAGCTGGTTTTGAGCTTGCTTGCTCCAATTTTTTTTGCTGAGGTTGTACAATCGATCCCGTTTGGTTAGCAGAATTACCTACAGCCTTACCTGGAATTCCTACACCTTTAGTCTCTGGCACTGTAATGGCTACAGGCACTCCATCAGCATTGCGCTTAACAAAAGAATTTGAAATCCCACAGAACCTGAATAATTAACACCGGCAATGAGAATATGTATGGACATTAAAGAGATAACTGAAGCACGTAACAGGGAAAGATGTTAGGCAGAGAATTACAAGTATTATAGATCTAGTTGGGTGTGACAGCTGGTAGCTTCTACTATGGAAATGTCTTCAGGAAAAGTGCAAAATACAAGCAGGTTGAAAGTGCTTAGCTCTTTAATGAATGAATTACACTATATTCTCTCACTGAGGGCTCCAATCAGCCTCATCAGGGAAATTAAACTGCTATTTAGTATTTACCATCCACATTACGTGTAAATATTTACATCCTCTCTCCTTTGCTTTCCCTATACTTTTTTTTATATCTTTTTGCAGTTGGCCATATATACTATGATTTTCCAAGCTCTAACTGCAATTTTGCTCTCCATTCAGTTAATATAGAGCTAAAACTAGGTTCTTCATTCTATCATTCTCTTTATACAGAGCTACTAAAATATAAAGAGATAAACAGTATTTATTGAAAACAAAATATGATTTAAAGCATTTAAGAGTTTTGCCCCAAGTTTACAACTCAAGGGGTTCCCTTGTAGTTTTAGGTAGCACCATACCCCTTTAATTAAAAAATAAACATAAATTCCAAATGCTACTGTGTAATGCATATAAATCATTCTTCATTCTTCCCTCATTAGTGTCACTTCTCTTACCTCCTTTTTCTTTCTTCTTCCTTCACTAACTCCTTTAGTTTCCTCTTTCAACCACAAATCCCACTCTTCCCTTTAACTTCAAACAACGCTTTCAACAAATCTTCCCCATAACTTCAAACAGATTTTTCTACCTAGCTATAACTTCATCTAACATTCCCAACTCCTATTCTTCTCTTCAAAACCAAGCCAAATTCAAACCTTTCATCATGTCAATCCATCTTCCCCATCATATCTCAAGATTCTCAACCCCATTGAATTTTCCATCAGCTGCCACAATTTTGTTGTTGTGGAAAAATGACTCTTAGCGATCAAGGACAACTATGTTTAGAGCTTCGATGGCAAAATTTGAACACCATATGAGTTATGCTTAATTTAAAAAGGCGTAAGGCAGACTGAGGCACAAATGGTCCACGGAGCCTTGGCGCGTGCCTCAGGTTGACAAGATGCACTTTTATTTTTATCTATTTATACGTTTAGCTTTTATGGTATATAATGTTACATAAGCCCTATATACAGATCAATTACATTTACCCGACGCTTATTGAGGGCTTTATAAAAAGAAAAAAAAATCATGTGATAGCTATGTAATCGGGGTAGTACAAGAAGAGGCTTCTAAAAACGAAAGATGAAGTAAATTTATATTGTAAGGTTAATGAAAAAAGAGAACCACCCCACAATCAACAACCACCAAAGAGATGAACCCAGGGTGACTAGATATGGCTCACCGACCTTTATCACAGCTGGTAAGTTGACGACAGTTAATAGTTGCCACATCGTGAGTTCTGATATTCCAAATTAGGATTTTCTTAATTGGGGTTTGACTTTGTGAAGTTAAATGCAATTAAATTAGAGCTTTCAGTGGAAATTAATCTATAAGGTCTAGGTAAGTTTTAATTTGAAGAAATTTTGACAGTTTTTTTTAAAATCTTTTTAACATAGATTCATGCATTTACCCTTAAAGCGGCCAAGGCGCACCTTGCTTAAAGCGTCAAGAGGCGAACACCTCCATGTGCCTTTCGTACGTTGCTTAGCATCTCAAGTCAAAGCAAAAATGCCAGCACCTTGGGCTGTTGAGCACGTTTTATAAAACTAATATATTGAAGCTTCTCATGACTGGATACTTAAAGACTCTCCATCTCTCCTTAGTTTTATCTCTTAAGATCTGGGGCACATAACCACATACAATAGTGCGGACTAGGGTGGATGTTTTGTGGTGTTTGGTGGTGGTGGTGGACATGATAGGTGGACATGTGATGGATGTTTTACTGGGTGTGGTGGGTTTCAAGACAATTAGTAGTGGTGGTTTTGCTCTTTTCAACCTCTGGCTTGATATGTGGTTTTCAAAATTAATATGGTGCTAATGTTTGTTTGTGATCATTTTCTTCAGTGGGACTGTGGTTATGGGTTTTATAGGTGGTTGCAAATCCCTTTTTTTATACATTTAAACATTTTGACGGTTTGAACGGGGTTGTTAGTGGAAGTGAGCCTAGTCTAGTGGTGGTTAAGGTGTGGATAGTGGTGATGTCAATAATATGGTTAGAATGTAAACAATGGTGGTTCCCGTGGTGGCAATGATAATTAGGTTGTAACCAATAGTCATGCTAGTGGCATGAGCATTGTAGTGGAGCAATACATTGGGGATTTTGACATATAGGTTGATGGGGTACAAGAAAAGAGAAAGGAAAAAAGCAAAACAAAAAAAAGGATAAAAATGTAATGCATGGTTAACATTCATCATAAAGCAGCCTAATCATCACAGTTTACATACAATATCCAGATCACGAGTAAACCAATCAAAAAAGCCACTGGAGACCACACACTTAAGCTTTTTCAGGTGAGGTGGCAATGCTGGCAAGGTACATAAAGTGTCATATCGGTAGAATGTTACAGTATATTTGTTGCATAAAAAAATGAAGTTTTCTAGTTTACCTATTATCTCTCAGACAGTTATCTTCTGTGATAGGTTGTTTGAAAAGCTCTTCAGCTTGAATAAACTCTGCATTCCAGATAGCAGCTGGATCTTTGGGTATACATGCTTGTACGCTATAAACTTGGACAGAGCAATTACCATCAAAATCATGCTTGGCATCTGCATAGATATTCATTCATATATTTAAACAGTATACTTAACACTGTTGAAGAACACAACTGCCAATGAACTTTCCAGTAAATTTTAGTTGTGTAATCAGCTAATCAATGACCCTCAGTCCTCACCCTCCAATCACAGATGTGAAGGAAACTGCCTCTTGGTAATAGGCAGAAAGGTTGTGACCTTCATCTACTATAGAGAAGGAGAAGCCCCATATGAGGCACAGGGTTAATAATATAATATTAGGTCTAGGATATTAAAACTCATGCCAATCTCATTCCTATTGGCCAAATTGGAAGCAAACGTGCAGAAAAGGGGGGAAAAAGCAAACAGCATTATTAGAGACGGCAGCAGATATTAGTCTCTTCTGGAGACAAGTTTCAGGATTGAGTTACAGAGGCCCATCAAGTGATTTTTTATCAGTTGTCAACATGTAAGATTCATTGCTGATTAGTGACCACTGAGATTTAATGCAAGCTACTTGCAGATTTTTTTAAAGCATCGAAGCATAACAATATAAAGAGGAGTCGAGATACGGAATGTCCAAGACATATTACAAACTAAACCAGGTAGCTCCCATACTCATTAGCCCTATATCAATTCCAAAGAATCCAGTATTCCAGCATCAACAATAATAAACAAAGAAGGCTGAAAAGGCTATCAAAAAAACTTTTTTTAAAACTTCAACCTGGAAGTTTTGGTCCTGGAACAAGTCTTATGTGGTAAGTTGGTGGAGCCTTTTTCAACCATCCTGCTACAATGTACACAACTTCTAAATCATCTTTCTGCTTATCCACAAACTCCTGCAGCAGCCTAGACAGGTTCAAGTTGTAAGCATTAAGACAACCAAAGATGGAGTAAAAACATGCAAAACATATCTCTTCAATGAAAAAGTTGCAGCATACTTTTTTGCAGCATTCGACGACACGAAAAAGTTGCGACTAAGCCACTTATATGAAACCTGAAAGAATTTAAAAAACAAACGAAAAGAAGAAAAGAATCAGTCACACCAGAAATAGAGTTCAGGATTATTTTTACAACTACATAAATAAATATAGAAAATTGATGGAGAAAAACAAACGAGGCAACCAGGCAAGATAGGTTTTTGTAGGCACTCAAGGTGATTAAGCGTAAATCTTACAGCCAAATTAGAAAGGTAGATTCTCTCCCAAGCTAAAAGTTAAATTCTCAAAGTTTTACATACATTACCTTCTTTCACTCCATAAATTGTATCACAGTGATTTTCTTCTCCTTTAGTCTAAGTAGATAATTCTTTCCAATTTCACTAGATTATTTCATGGCATTTTCATTCCTGACCCAAAAATCCCAAAAAGCATGGATTATAGCTTTTGGTTTTGTCTTCCAAGAGACCATTTTGGGACGGGTTTTATTTCACCTTGTCTTTTTATCTTGAGTTAAGGGTAGCATTGAGAAACTCCTCGTCCGTTTTCATTAAATAAAAAGAAGTGTTGCGTCCTCCCAATGGATTTTTCGATGTTTAAGTCGTGCGGTGTTTTGTGTCTTCTGGCTCCATCGTACAACTCCGACATCTCTAGAAATCTGCCTTGGAACTTTCCATCACCCAAGGACCCTACATGGGTGCTTCAGGACATTTTCGTTAGAATCTCGAAAAGCATGGATTATATAGCCTTTGATTTTGGCTTCCAAAAGTCATCCAGATGGTTGTTTTTTTCACCCAACCATTTTATCTTGAGTTAAGAATAGCACAGAGGGTCTTCTCGTCTGTTTTCAACAGCTAAAACTAAGTAGTGTGTCCTCACGAGGGACTTTTCAGCGTTTGGGTTATGCTTTGTTTGGTGCCTTTTCGCTCCAACGTACGACTCTGACTTCTCTAGAAATCCACCCCAAGGGCTCCACATCATCCAAGGATCCTACCCTGTTGCTTTGGGACATTTTTGTACAGACCTCAAGAATCCCGAAAAACGTAGATTTAAACCATTGGTTTTTTGCTTCCGAGAGACCGTTTTGGGTATCACCAAGAAGCTCTTCATCTGTTTTCTGTCGTTAAAACAAGGTATTGTGTCCTATCAAGAGATTATTCAGTGTTTGTGTCGTGTGTTCGTGCGGTGAGTTGTGAGTTCCGGTTCCATCGTACAACTCTGACTCCTTTAGGACTACAACTCTAATTATTTACCTCAACATTTGCTCTTAATTGAAACTTATATCATCACAACACCCATATCATGGGCCATTAGGCTAAATCATCGAAATTAATTCTATTTTCTATGTTGGAAATATGTTACATGGACTCTGCTGGAAGTATCGGACAAGGATATGTGTCCAAGTGTCGGACACAGCAATTTTATGAAAAATATGAATGTTTTTGGTTCAAAATGAAGTATCCAAGTGTCATACCAATGTCCAAGGATCGAGTGTCCGACACTGGTACTTGGGGTGAAACAAAGTGTCCGGATAACATAGGTTGGAATAAGGTTTAACAAAAGTACAAAACCATAACTATAAGTTTAGGTATAGAATTGTACATCCAAAGAGGAAAACTAAAAATGAAAAAATTAATTTTAGGTTTTGTGGCTTTGTGCTAAACAAGAGAATCCTTGCAAAAAGTTTGAACAGGTTGTTAAGTTGGATTTCAAATGTCATTGCAGTTATACTCCAAACAAAATTTTTTAGCTTCATGAGAATATCCTTCAATTTTACATTCTAAAAATCACTTAATTTTTCCTTTTGGGGTTGCCTAGATAATCATCTGTAGCCCAACAAACAACCTAGATGCATTCCATCTATAGTCAAACAAACTACTTTTTACACTTCCTAAGGAAATAGGACTTTTTGGAATAATCTAGGGGTTCAACCAAATAAACACTACATAAACAAGATGATATGAAACTTCTTGCCCTAAATTTGATGTATATAAACCATTGTGTCAACATGAGCTTTCTGGATTTCTGGAGCTAGAAGTTCAAAATCATAACTAATGATAAATCAATAAGTAGAATGTGCATCTAAGGTTGACGCATAGTTCAACGCTCCAAGTGGTAAATACTCCATCTATAAATCGGGTGATCTAGCACTGCAAAACAAAAAAAAGGATGATTTTTGCATGACTCAATCCATATCATAGTGAACTACTAAAAACCATAAGATCGAATGATGCATTGTTCCTCAATAGCTAAATGGTACGGCGATCAACTGATTTGTTCTTCATTCCTTAATATAGAAAAGGCCCAATGGCCACTCACGCTATCTCTTTCCTTCAGGGAATTATTATATACACGACAATTCCTATTGTCAAAATTCAGCTCAAAGTCACATTGTGACTATCTCAAAATCCCAATACTAGTTGAAAATGAATTTTGTAAGCACAACACTAAATTCCAACGAACCCTCACTCCCTCAGACTATATTACATCTAATATTAAGAAGATATGCAGCAGCGGTGCCCTTTCAGTCTTTCACTCTTCCACAAACTTACATGTATTGAACGCTCATACGTGAAAGTTGACTCATGGGACGGGAAACAAAGGGGTTGCTCCAAAAAACAACCTTTTTTTCTCGTCAACTAAGGGGGTTCAATCACACCTGTGCTTCAGCAAATACTCCAGCCAAATCATAAACTACTAACTTGAACACACCCAGCCTTGTGAATAACAACTACTACTGGCACCTTAGTTTTAAAAGGCGCAAGGCGCACCAAGGCGCAAATAGTCGTTGGAGCCTAGGCGCAAGGCGAAGGCGCGCGCCTTTTGTAGGCAAGGCGCATGTGTTTATATACTTATTTCAAATTAATTTTTTCTTTGATTATCATTAATATTTATTAAAAAGATCCTAAATCATTTACATGGTGACATTTGTAAGCCTAAGGTAGTCTTAATTTGAAAAAAATCAATCATTCTTCAACTTGTAATATTTAAGCTATTTTACATAAGGCGCAAAGGCGCGCCTTACCAAAAGGCGCTCAAAGGCGCAAAAGGCGCGCGCCTTTCGGATGTGGTTGAGCCTCGCTTAGCTAAAGCACAAATCCCAGAGCTTGGGAGTGAGGCGCGCTTTTTAAAACTAAGACTGGCACAACAGCATAATCCTCGAAACAAAGGCTAACCCATCTCTCTATTTCATACAAAATAGTATGTCTCCTATATATGGTACTACCAATTCCGTGAGAAACAGAACAAAACATAGTCTCATTCATCAATTAAGTAAAACTGACAACAAAAACAAATATCAGTAAAAACACTAAAGTAGTCAATAAGAATATACCCAAAAAAAAATTTGTACAATTCTTCAAATGAGAAAGCATAAACATGATCATGCAGAATTAATTCCTCGAAAAACAAGGTCGATCAGAAGGCAAGAAATTCATTAGAAAGATAGAGAGATTACCACTTGAAGTCGATCTGAAACAAGAGACGATATCTCGTCGAGAATTCCTAGGGTTTCAAGTTCCGACATTGTTTGTGAATTGTGATGTTTGTAGTGAAGAAAGAGAGAGGATTTTGGGGTAATGAGAGAAGTCAGAAGGTGAGAAATGTTTGCGTAGGGCAAAGTGATTTTCCCGCCATTATCTGAGTTTTAGGGGGGGAACAATAAACCGAGTTTGGAATAACGATGACTCGGAATAACACCCATCCGACTCGCCATAGGTTTTCTTTTAGGAAAAAAAAAGGTGGAAAAAACAAGGGTTGTTAATGTTAATAATAATACAATTATCCGTTTCATATTAATTGCAATATTTTGACAAAAAAAGTAAAACTCTCACATAAAAGGAACGAGCTGCAATGAAGTCTCTGTTATGATCGTGAAGCTTGAACACATCGGCTAAAGCGAAATTAGCACATAAAGAATTGTTGAAAGAGCAGGAGGGGACCAGTTTACAAGGAAACAAACTACATTACAAGCTATGAAACAAAGAAATGTTAAGTGCTAAGCCATATTTATTTTATTAAAAATATGTAGAATGAATGTTTATGAATCAAAATTTTGGTCGGAAAAAAAAAGGAGATTCATCAATATCCATTATCCAAGGTTAAAATATTGTTCATCTGTTGTGTTGCTATCTTTGTGGCTCATTTTAAACACCAAATTAAAATTATACAAGGCCTTTTGACTCCATTTCAATTATCCTCATTTATAGTTTCCATGTGTGATATGTACACCGTATTATTTTATACAAATAAATATCATATATCCTATTTCCCAATTGCTCATACATTTTATATTTTATATAAAGTCAGTTTAAAGTCCGGTTTCCATACACGTACAAACATGTTACTTTTTAAAAATAAAAAAAAATCTCTTATCAAATTTTATGAAGAGCTTTAAACAAAGCATATGCTAATATAAAATTGGTGAGAAAGATGAGAAAGTTGAGTGATTATGATGGTTACAAGTGAACGCTTCAACTTTCAAAGAAAAAAGAGAGTTTATGAAAAGATTTTATTAAAAGAAAATTGGTGAATAGGTCAAATGATAAGTATGCCAACAAGTATCGATATACACAAGAACTTTCCTATTATAAATCCATCTTTAATCCTCATTTCATCATTATAAAAAAGATCAAATAAACCATCATTAAATTCAATCACATTTGCATTTCACAAAAAGAAGACATTTGTATTACTTTGGGTTGACACAAACTCTAATGTAAAATGAAAATGAAGTGAGAAATTTGAGCAATTATAATAGTTAGTATTGAATGGCTAAACTTTTAAAGAAAACAAAAGGTTTTAAAAATGATATTATAAAATAAAATTTGGTGAATCACGCCAAATGCAAGGATCTCATTCATCTCAACACACACTGATCTACACAAGAAATTCTTTCATCCCCATGTCACCATTATATAAAAAGGGAGAAACCGCCATTGCTTTCCCTTACATTTTCCTTTCACCAAAGAAAAAACATTTCTATTACTTTAAATTGACACAAACTCATACTTAAGCTTTCAAAATGTTGAATTTGTTATAGAAAATTCTAGGGTTTGACTTGTTAAATATTAAGAAGTATCTATAGTTTTATTTAGTGTGAAGAGGGCAAGAATTTTATTGTCAATGACAACCATCAATACTCCATAAGACATACATATCCTCCTGGCATCCACCTGCCAACTGAAAAACAACTAACACTCGAACCATAAAACAAACTATTACAAGCCATGAAATAAGAAATATCACTAGTGCTCAACAATTTTATTTGATGAAACCAAGTAGAATTATAAAACAAAGCTTTGATCGATAAAAAAAGGATCATAAATATCCATTATCCAAAGCTGAAATTTTGTCCATCTACTGCTATCTTTGTGGCTCATTTAGTTTTCCATGCGTGATTAATCTCTTATATTTCTAATATTCTTGTCTTATGCACACCTTAAAGTAGCATATTTGTATATGCTATGCCTTAATTGCTCATACAAACTTTAAGGAAAAGAAATGAAATTATTTATATATATGCCTCAAATCAAAACATGTGAAGAGCTTTTAAAAAAAAATTGAAATAATGTTATGTGCCCAACAATTTTAAGTGCACTTTAATGTATAATAAAAATGATGCGAGAAATCGGAGCGATTATGACGGTTACAACTGAACGAATAAACTTTAAAAGAAAAGGAAAAGGTTTTTGAAAAAAGAAAATTACTGAACGACTCCAAATATAAGGGTCTCAACAAAAATTAATCTACCCCAGAAATTCTCTATTAGGGATTCATACCCCATTCACCATTATAAAATGGGATAAAACCGCCATTGCGTTCACTCACATCTATGGAATTATGGTTAATGTGTTTTAATTCACTGACAACTCCCTAACACTCGCAAATATAAATTGGATAGTGTACAATTCCTCAAACATATATATTGGATAGTATACTTGAGGATCATAATTGTATTAATACAGCAAATCCAATGCATTTACACTTCAAGGGGAAAGGATATTTGCATTACTATTGCACAAAAGTATCTCAAGAATGCTACTTTTTATAATGCAAATATCAAGTGCACAAATAGTTTACTTGTGGGACAGTGGGAAGGGATTTTGCATTCATTCATATGAACCAATTGAATTTCACATAATTTAAATTACATTTGGAGCAATTGCCTGAATAATATATATATACACACACAGCTACACTTGCGCTAAACCAATAGTTGATCACGCGAAGATATAGACCTCATCATATCCTCTCCTGTTATCAAACAGAAGGATTAGTAAATGCTTTTGTGCTAATTCAAAGTCAAGGTATATACTATCTCTGTAACTTTTTATTTGCAACGATTTGGCATAAAATAGAGCCTACAAATGTCTAATAGTTGCAAATAAAAAGTTATGGAGGTACGGAGTAGTATAAATTGATTTCAGGAGCTCACCCTTGCTGGCCACAATATGTGGGACTGTAATTGTAAATGAGATTTTCAAGCACATCCTGCGCAGGTGGCCTATTAGGAGACTTCCTGGCCTCACTGCAAAGAAATTAGGTCATTTATGTATGAAATGCAGCCAATTGGTGAGAAAGAATGCACGACCAGACTAATTCTTATGATTGCAAAGGATGAGTGAATCTAAATGAGAGCATCCTTTCAACCGAGTCATGGCAAATACTGTTGTGGCTTATACTGTCAAGAATGAGTGAACCAAATACTGCAACAAATCCTACTAATCATCATTTCTTTGTAGAACTTCTATGCTTTATAATCTTAATGACTGAAAAATTGTCTCCCTTAGGAGTTGGGACTCGTTTATACTTAAGGGCAAAGAGGTGGATGCAAACGAATTCATATAGGGTAGTAGTGTTAGCAAATAGTGAACAATACAAGTTAAACATGCAAGATGTAGTATTTAGGCTCCGTTTATTTGGGTGTAAAACATTTTCAATTAAAAATGATTTTCATGGAAAACAATATACAATAAAATATACAATTGCAAAATAAGTTTTTCATTGTTTACTATCGGGTAAGAATAATGATGGAAAATAAGGAAAATGAATGGAAAGCAAGGAGGGTAATGAAAAGAAAGGAAAGTAGTTTTCCATCATTGCAAGAGATATTTACTCTCAGGGAAAATAATTGTACACTACTTTACAAAGTAAACAATGTAAAATTGAAAATAGTTTTACAGAAAAAAGCTTTACGCCCTAGTAAACGGAGCCTTAGTGCAGGAAGAATGATGGGGAAAAGATCAAGAATTTGCATACTTCATATCATGGAAACAGATTCTGTCCCTAGAATGTTAGTCTTCAATAGATAAACAAAAAACTAGGAGTAGAATGACTAGGAGACAAACAGTAAAAATAAAGGATGACAGGTGAATCAGTATGTACCTGATTAAAAAATTTGCAACATGCTGAGTTACTTGAATTGCATCTTCTGAATGCGGAATCATTGCATAGCCCCACTCAAAAGCATTTTTCTGTGACGCACGAAGAACTGTTCCTTTGAGTACTGTTTTGCTAACAGGACTAACACGACTAACCAATAACCAAAACTATTTAATAGCAATAATAAGAACCCCTCAACTAACCAATCAAACTCCATCCATATCACCTTTGCCCGAAAACCATCAATGCAAAAAAGAGGCGGAGTTGAGGAAAGGGAGTTGGCATTGGTTGATGGAGAGAAAAGAGATCAATAAAGGGGAAGGGAGGGGTGGATTCAGAGAAAGGAGAGGAAGGAACTGCAAAGAAAGAAGAATAGTTTTAACAAAAAAAAAATCTGGAAACACTATGGAGGTCTAGTTATAATGTGCAGCGAAATATTTTACCAACTTGGCTAAACTTATACTGAGGTCCATCTTGTGAAGAAACCCCCAAATTTTAGGATTTTCTAGTAAAGTCAAAACTTGAGAATTTGGGAGTTATCTTAACATTTTTCAAGCAAAGGATAAAACGTAATTTATCCTATTCATTTTCCGTATATTTTATCCTGAAGATTTAAAATATGCAGAAGGCAGAACAATTCTGCACCATCGATAAGGCTAGATAGATATTCATTGTGGATACATTTAACCAGCTCTCAATTTTCTTCAAGCGTCTCTTTCAACGCTTAACAAAAATGACTGACTTCATAATTTGCAAGCATAAATTTGTGTCTCAGTTCCGGTCTTTATATATTTTGTACAATTGCATTGATTCCTATGAATAAGGATTTATTCATAGATCTCAACTGAGAGGAACGGTTTGTTCAGGGGCATGGAACCAGAGAAAGTAATAAAAGAATTACCTCCGGATGCCACTGAAAAGCAGTGACAGGATAGTTCTGAGCTTGTGCTGTTGATACATATACCTAAACATTACAGAAGCCAATTAACTTCTATACATACATGAAAAAATACAAGAAGACACAGTAGCCAATGATGAACAGATGAATACTAAAGAATGAGGCTCATTACACCACCTTATCATCTTTGTCTGTGCTAGTTGTAATGATGTTAAAAAAAGTTGACAAGCGTTCATTCCCTTGAAGTGTTTCAGGCGATATACCATACTGTTGCATGGACAAAACAGATCATTGGATTTGTAATTTGAAAATCTAGACCAAAGCAAGTGCTTAAAAGATCAGCATCACAAGGTAAGAAGGAAGATAGAGATGCAACCAAAATCTGTCACCAACATGTTGAAATGCATATTGACAGCAATTATAGGTATGTATGGACTCAAGGGGTATCAGTTACCATAAGCATGCATGAACTCAAGAGATTGTTAGTGTCAGCTAATCCTTAAACTGTTCCCACATACCACCTTATGTTCGAAATCATCAATGATTCAGCTTATCTCTATCTAACTTCTCAAATTAAGCAAAGCCAAGCTAAATATAGCCACTGCAGACAACCGGAGTAATAAATTTTACATGACAAGTGCTATTTAACTTGAGGAAGTCCACAGCATGCCACAAGACAAAAATACATTGGTTTACGGCTCCAAGCACAACAAATGCTTCTGCCCCGTGTAACCGAATACAAAGGAATAAAGTTACCCAGATACTCCACTCTTTCAATCAAAGATATTGCTTTCAATCATAAGATGAAATGTTACAGAATATGAGCCCATTAGAGATGGTGAAACTCACTTTATGGTTTTGCATTACAAGGCAATCTGTGCTCAACTTTTTCAGCAAATCAGGAGGAAATCTGCAGAACAAAAGAAGTTACTGAGCATTATTGTTCGAGTTTTAAGGTTAGATTATAAAGAAACTCTTCGCAAAACTTACCAACATAGCCCTTTAAATGCATAAGACTATATATTGTTTTCCCGAAGTAGTCACTTACTCACTTGTCTATGTATGCAAGAAGCAAAATGTAATGTGCGAAAAAAAAGCTACAGAACTGAAAGTAAACTGTCCCTATTCTTTACCTTTGTTGCAAAAGGATGATGAAGAACCCTAAAAAAAGCTACAGAATTGAAAGCAAAGTGTCCCTATTCTTTACCTTTGTTGCAAAAGGATGATAAACTCTACAATTATATCCAAAGATAAAGTTTAAAGGAACAAGTGTAAAAATAATACGAAGTATGGGGCATCTTCCACCATTAATCCCAAGTTTTTTTTCCCCCAAAATAATCCGAAGTTGGTATTATTTCTTCCAATATTGGTCCCAATTAGAACATGACCTACCTAGAAGGTAAAACTTGAGGGGAATTAGCTAGGTAAATGTTGTTGGGGTTATTTCAGTCCTTAATGATTAAGATTGAGGTCGAAATTGATAAAAATAGAAAAAAATGTCCCAAATTATGTGCTTAAAATTCACTTTTAGACCAATATGGGAAGAAGTCAAACCAACTTCGGATTATTTTAGAAACAGCAAAACTTGGGATTAATAATGGGAGATGCTCCAAACTTCGGATTATTCTTGACAATTTTTCCAAGTTTAAAACTTTAAATTCTAAAAAAAATAGTTCAAATTGCATTAGGTTTATACTTCGCATGATTTGTGAAAGAGAAGTGATGCATTATACTATTTTTCCCATCCCTGAAGTCTGGAACAGTTTAACCCGGAGAACTTGGAAACAAAAGTAAAGAACATGCATATAAATTCAACCATTAGAATGGGAAACATAGTCAAACACACACAGAGATTATGTTCCCATGATTATTAGAGTTGAGATGTTCACAGAATTTCAAAATAAAAGGATAAAAAAAGGTGAAAAGTCTTGCTCTACCAATATCATAGTTAAATACCAATGGGTTGTTGGTGCAGTTGGTGACAAGCCTACCTCATAACCCTGAGGTTAAGAGTTTGACTCTCACTAAGTGCAAGTGCTTGGGGTTCGGGGTTCTCTTAACATGCCCCTCGTGCCCTCGTACTTTCAAGCACTAGAATTCTAACTGGATTAAGAAATATCCTGGATATTAGGGCATTAATACATTCCCATGTTCATTACAAAATAAAAAATATCATAGTTAACCGGTGTGATATGAACTTCTGGAATACCTCTGGAAGACAGTTGCTTTTATGTTAATATCGCCAACAAACTGAAGAGCAGATGCCTGATAACTTGCACTGAAACTTTCAAGGATATTTTTATCCTATAACCAAGAAGTATAAAATGTTAAAGAGGTAAACTGACGCAGTTTTTTCAGCACATTTTAGTTGATGCTTCATACATAAAAAGGAACAGTTTGATTTCAGCATAAGATAATAGCAATACTCTATGCTACTAGCACTGTAGCAGCATGATTGGCCAGTAGAGATAATACCATTTGAAATATTCATATCATAATTATGGACTAAAATTTTTTAATCTTGTTATCCGAACATTTCGGACAATGGAAAGAACGATTTATAAATTATAATCCAAAGTAGAGGAAGTAATCCCTGGAACTCTGGAAGGAAATGATGAACTTGAAAACAAAAATACTACGTATAATTTTAGCTAGTTTGAGATAGTGAAGACCATGATTATTCAAATCATGTTCAAAATTCAAACACAGCTTTACAAGCCTAACAGTTTCTGCTGGACAGATTAAGTAGTAAATGCCCAAATGGTCCAACAAGGAGAATTGGTGCCTCAACGGTGGAACTAAGGTGCCATGGCCTACTCTACAATGAAAAATATTTATAAGCCTTGTTTTATATTTTAAAGTTGTCAGAGCGTAGTAGAACGTTATATTTCTCAAAAGAAGTGAAAAGTCTATGTAGTGGTTTTGAGATAGAAAACTTACTAAGGCATCATCTAATATTTTACTTCTTTTTTACTTTCTATTTGCACTGGTAGGCTTGGTATCACTGTTTGTAATAACCTGAAATTTTGGGCCAAATTTGCTCTTGCTTGTTTATGTGATTACTTTAGTAACTACTTATTAAGGCCCAAAATTTAATCTAAAAAAACCATAATTTGGTTTTAAGCTCAAACCCAGTTTGCAAAGCAAGCCCAAAACCCCCAAAACCAACCTAACCCATCCGGCCCCTTATCCCCTTTCCTTTGGTTTTATTTTGCTTTGGATAATTAATCTAGAACATAAAATATTTGGGTTATTCTAGAATGAACCCATAAATATTTTATTGCCTATTTTTACTCCAATTAGTTGGGGTTTAACCTCTTTAATCTTGGAATGAAAAAAAAAACAAAAAAAGTATTACTCTCCTTCCTCCCTCTTCCACGGCCCTCTCACTCTCTTCTCCCTCTCTTTAATTTTCTACTTCAATTCTTCAATTCAAAGTTAAGAACTTAATCATCAAGATCTTTAACTAGTTTTTCCACAAAATTCAATCAAGAAAGTTGGTGTTTGGTGGTCTTTGGTGTTCGGTTTAGGCGTACAATTAAGAGGAATTTTCTTGGCTTTTTGTTCATCAACTTAAGGTAACTGGTTGATCCCATTTAATTTGGAAATTAGACCTGCATACAGTAATTTAGGTTAAAAGACAATAGAATAATAATTAGGTAAAAATTGTTCATGATTATATATGTTATTTTCTTTAATGTTGTTTGCAATTATTCTTGTTAATCTATATTTATTTTGATGATAAAGATTATTATTGTTGAATTATAACTTAAAATCATGATCATATGCATTAGGGTTTAAATTAGGTTGTCATCATTTCTTGTTGTGGCCGAATGCTTCCATGTAACCAAGATTCAATCTTTAAGATTGATTGATCAATTATCTTGCATACTATATGATGATTGTTGTTTAATTAATTTAATTAGGTAATTAGGTAATTTATATGAAAATTTTGAATTTGCTAATGAAATAGCCGAATGGAATTTTAAGTTCAAACACTCAGTTTTGGCCGTTCGTGATGTTGTTCCGGGTCCCATCACCATTTCCTCGAAATTTGAACACGTGGCCTGGGGTACCATCTGGGGGTTTTATGTCTTTTTTCACCTTTAACTTACCACTGTTGCATCCCACACGCCCGTTTTTCCGCCACACGAACGAATGGGGCTTATGTGCATTTTCAGACCATCAAACACCCTTGGTTGCTCGTTCCCACTTGCTTAGGGTCGTTTTATGACCCAACCAAACCCCCATATGATTTTCGGAAACTTTCATTCCGGGAGCCCGTAACCCTCAAAACGCGAAAGCCTTCAGTTCTAGCCATTCGAGATGTCGTTCTAGGCCCGTCACCGTTTTTCCCCAAAATTCGAATACGTAGTGCGGGGTACCATTTGGGGATTTTGCGTCAGTTTTCACCTTGAAATCAACATCATTGCACCCTACACGCACGTTTTTCCGCCAACTTGAAAAAAAGGGGTCTTATGTGCAATTTCGGCATATCAAACGACCTCGGTTGCTGGTTTCCACTTGCTTAGGGTCGTTTTATGACCCACAAAAACCCCCGTATAATTTTCGTCAACTTTCTTTCTAGGATCGCGGAACCCTCAAAACGAGTGAATTATAGCCTTCAATTCTGGACGTTTGGGATACCGTTTCGGGCTCCGTCACCTTTTTCCCCGAAATTCGAACACGTGGTCCAGGCTATCATATGGTGGTTTATGTCTATTTTCAACTTGAAATCACCACCGTTGCACCCTACACGCCCGTTTTTCTGCCACCCGAACGAACGGGTCTTATGTGCATTTTTTGCCCATCAAACGGCCTCGGTTGCTGGTTTCCACTTGTGTAGGGTCGCTTTATGACCAAACAAACCCCGCATACGATTTTCGGCCACTTTGTCTCCAAGACCCCGGAACCCTAAAAAATGCGTCAATTATAGCCTTCAGCTCTGATTGTTCGGGATTTCGTTCGGGGCCCCGTCACCGTATTCCCCGAAATTCAAACACATGGTTCGGAGTACCATCTGGGGGGTTTTAAGGCTGTTTTCACCTTGAGATCACCATCGTTGCATCTCACACACCCGTTTTTCCGCCACCCGATCGAACGGGCCTTATGTGCATTTTTCACCCATCAAACGGCCTCGGTTGCTCGTTCCCACTTGCACAGGGTCGTTTTATGACCCAACAAAACCCCCATATGATTTTCGCCAACTTTCATTCCGAGACCCCAGAACCCTCAAAAAGTGTGAATTATAGCTTTCAGTTCTGGTCGTTCGGAATGTCGTTCTGGGCCCCTTCATCGTTTTCCCCAGAATTTGAACACGTGGTCTGGGGTACCATATGGAGGTTTTATGTCTGTTTCACCTTGAAATCACCACGGTTACACCCTACACGTCCGTTTTTCCGCCACCTAAACGAACGGGTCTTATGTGCATTTTCGGCAAATCAAACGACCTCGGTTGCTAGTTTCCACTTGCTTAGGGTAGTTTTACGACCAAACAAACCTCCCATATGATTTTCGGCCACTTTGGCTCCGGGACCCAGAACACTCAAAAAGCATGAATTATAGCCTTCAATTCTGGTCGGTCCGAGCCCATCACTGTTTTTCCCAAAATTCGAATACTTGGTCTAGGGGTATCATTTGGGGGTTTTATGTTTGTTTTTACCTTAAAATCACCACTCTTGCATCCTACACGCCCGTGTTTCCGCCACCCGAACGAACGAGTCTTATGTGCATTTTCAGCCGATTAAGCTTCCTCGGTTTCTGGTTTCCACGTGCGTAGGGTCCTTTTATGACTGATCGGTCCATTTTTGGACCTATTTCCCTGCTTCTTTTCGCTTGTTTTTAGGCCTTATTTTTATTGGCTTTTGGTATTTTAGAATAGAATTATCTTATTTTATGTTCTCTTTCAATAATGTTTTGTTCTAGGTGTTTTCTTGAATAATTGGGGTAGAATTGAATGTTTTACAATTGTTTTGGCATATTGGTCTGATTCAAACACTTATAACTTTTTACATATAACTCCTTTTCAGGCGATTCAAATTGGAAAAGATTCCTTGTTCCAAGAGCTTCAATTTGATATATTATACGTCCAATTTCGCTAAGAAACGAAGGAGATATGAACGTTTTAAGACCAAGTGCGTTGTCAGGGACGTCAGCTCGACCGAGCCAACACTTAGCTCGGTCGAGCCAATACTCATCTCGACCGAGTCATGTCTGGCTCAGTCAAGCCAACTAAGCCTCTTTCTTGATTTTGCTTCTGTCCGAGCCCTTGAACACAGCTCGGTCGAGCTAAGGCTTGGCTCGGTCGAGCAAGTCCTTAGCTTGGTCGAGCTGATGGTCATATTTTTGCTTGACTTAAGATATAACTTTTACTCGGTCGAGCCAGAGTCCGCTCGGTCGAGTCAGACCCCTCTGACGTGTACAAAGCACGACTTTTTACCCCATTTTTCCTTATTTCCTTTTTGTTTTCATTTTAATCTAGGCCATTTATTTTCAATAAGAAGCCTTTTTAGAGGTTGGATGCAAACATTAAGCTTACTATCACTTAGAATAAAATAATTTTAGGTTTTACTCTCTCTCTAAGCTTTTCTCCATTGCTATGGTGGTTTCCTCCATTAATGAAGATAACTTCCTTTTTCTTATTGGGTAATCTCTTTCTTTACTTGTTTTCTTTTATGCTTTCTTTGTTTAATCTTCAATCTATGTTTGTAATTACCTTCAATCTCCTTTTGAATTTATTTTTGGATTTTCTTTATTTTCTCCTTCAATCTAGTGTTTTTAGTGTTGATTGTTGCTAGATCTTTCTTTTGATCATGTTTTTACTTAGTGAGTAGTTCTTTCTCACCAAGGTTGGGTGAAACCCAATCATTTATGCTTATGCATATGAATTTTATTGCTAGTGTTAATGGTCTTGAGGATTGATGTTGGTTGTTAGATCAAAACTTTAATTTATTTAAACACCTTGAAAAATAGGTTTTTACATGAATTGGGGCTCCATGACCTTCTAACCAAAGTTCATGGAGTATTGATTAGATTACCTCCATCAAACCTCTTGATTTTCTTAGGTGATTGGTATTTTAGTTTGATCGATTCTTGAATCTATATAAACACCTCGAGATATAGGTTTTTATATAAATTCGGGACTTCATAACCTTCTAACCAAAGTTTGTGAAGTTATGATAGGATTAATTTCATCAATCGCTTAAATTTTCAATATTAGTGTATAAAGTTCATGTTCATATGTATAGTTTGGTTGCGGAGGATCCTAACCTTGGTGATTTTCCCATTTTATTTTTCTCATTTTTTATCTACTTTCTCCATTATTTTCTCCTTCGAACTAACTTAATTATATTGTGTCATCTCGGTGATTACCACCGGTCCCTGAGGATTCGACCCTTGCTTACCTTATACTTGTGTAAGGATTTAGCTAGGTTCTAACGACGTAAAATTCCCACTATCAATGACCCAACAAAACCCCATAAGATTTTCGATAACTTTCATTCCGGGACCTCGGAACCCTAAAAAAGCGCGAATTATAGCCTTAAGTTATGGCCGTTTAGGATATTTTCGACAACTTTCGTTCCGGGACCCCAGAACACTCAAAACACGTGAATTATAGCCTTCAGTTCTAGTCGTTCTAGGCCCCGTCATCGTTTTCCCCGAAATTAGAACACGTGATCCGGGGTACCATCTGGGGGTTTTATGTCTGTTTTCACCTTAAAATCACCACCGTTGCAACCCACATGCGCGTTTCTCCGCCACCCGAACGAACGGGGCTTATGTGCATTTTCGGTCCATCAAACGATCTCGGTTGCTTGTTCCCACTTGCATAGGGTCGTTTTATGACCCAACAAAACCCCATATGATTTTCGGCAACTTTCATTCCGGGACTCCGGAACCCTCAAAACGCGTGAATTATAGCATTCAGTTTTGGCCGTTCGGGATGCTGTTCTAGGCCCCATCACCGTTTTCCTCGAAATTCGAACACGTGGTACAAGGTATCATCTAGGGGTTTTATGTCAATTTTCACCTTGAAATTACCACCATTGCACACTATATAGCCGCTTTTCCGCCAACCAAACGAACTGGTCTTATGTGCATTTTCAGCACATCAAACGACCTCAGTTGCCAGTTCCCACTTGCTTTGGGTCGTTTTATGACCAATAAAACCCCTATACAATTATCGGCCAATTTGCCTCCGGGACCCCGGTACCATAAAAAAGCATCAATTACATGCCTTCAGTTCTGCGTGTTCGGGATGCCGTTCCAGGCCCCGCCATCGTTTTCCCCGAAATTCGCACACGTGGTTCAGGTTATCATTTGGGGGTTTTATGTTTGTTTTTACCCTGAACTCACCACCATTGCACCCAACATGCCAGTGTTATCCTTCACTCGAACAAACAGGTCTTATATGTATTTTCAACCAATCAAACGGCCTCGGTTGCTCGTTTCCACTTGCGTAGGGTTCTTTTATGACCCAACAAAATCCCCACATGATTTTCGGCAACTTTCATTAGGAGATCCCGGAATCTTCAAAAAGCCTGAATTATATAGCCTTAAGTTATGGCTGTTTTGGATGTCGTTGCGCGCCCTGTCACCGTTTTCCCCGAAATTCGAACATGTGGTCCGCGGTATCATTTGGGGGTTTTATGTATGTTTTCACCTTGAAATCACCACCGTTGCACCCTACACACTTGTTTTTCCGCTACCCAAACGAAAGGTTCTTATTCTTATGTGCATTTTTGACCCATCAAACGGCGTCAGCTGCTCGTTTCCACTTGCGTAGGGCCGTTTTATTACCCAACGAAATCCCCATATGATTTTCGGCAACTTTCACTCCTGCACCCCGGAACCCTCAAAAAGCGTGAACTATTGCCTTCAGTTCTGGCTGTTCGGGATGATGTTCCAGGCCCCGTCACCGTTTTCCACGAAATTCAAACACGTGGTTCGGGGTACCATTTTGGGTTTTTATGTCTGTTTTTACTTTGAAATGACCACCGTTGCACACTACACGCCCATTTTTCCGCCACCCGAGCGAACGGGTCTTATGTGCATTTTTGGCCAATCAAACAGCCTCGATTACTCGTTTCCACTTGCGTAGGGTCGTTTTATGAACCAACAAAACCCCAATATGCTTTTTTCAAACTTTCATTCCGGGACCCCGGAACCCTCAAAAAGCGTGAATTATAGCCTTCAGTTTTGGTCGTTCGGGATGCCGTTCCGGGCCCTTCACCGTTTTCCTCGAAATTCGAACATGTGGTCTAGGGTGCCATTTGGGGGTTGTATGTCTGTTGTCACCTCAAAATCACCACCGTTGCATCCCGCACGCGAACACACCCATTTTTCCTCCACCTGAACAAAACGAGTCTTATGTGCATTTTTGGCCCATCAAACGACCTCAGTTGCTGGTTTTCACTTTCTTAGGGTAGTTCTATGACCCAAATAAACCCCCATATGATTTTCGGCAACTTTCATTCTGGGAACCTCAAAACGCGTGAATTATAGTCTTCGGTTCTAGCCGTTCGGGATGTCGTTCTAGGTATCATTACCGTTTTCCCCGAAATTCAAACACATGGTCTGGGGTAATATATGGGGGTTTTATGTGTTTTTTACCTTGAAACCACCATCGTTGCACCCTACACGCCCATTTTTCCGCCACTCGAACAAACAGGTCTAATGTGCATTTTCGGCCGATCAAACGGCCTCGGTTGTTGGTTTCCACTTGCGTAGGGTCATTTTATGACCAAACAAACACGGGGGCTGGGGTATCATTTGGGGGTTTTATGTCTGTTTTCACCTTGATCACCACCGTTGCACCCTACACGCCCGTTTTTCTGCTACCCGGATGAACTAATCTTATGTGCATTTTTGACCCATTAAACGGCCTCAATTGCTCGTTTCCACTTACGTAGGTTCGTTTTATTAAAGGATGATTGAATCATGATATAATCTTGATCTAATTAGATTAATAGGTAAAATGATAACATATTATAAGGTGAATTAATTATAAAATAAACAAGATTAATCTTTGTACTATTATGGTGATGGCCGAATGTTCATATAGGAATTAATTATAAAATAAACAAGATTAATCTTTGTACTATGACTAAATGGCTTAAAAGGTTAAATTATAAGAATTGTGAAATAAATTAATTGAAGGACACAAATTGGACTTTGAACTCGTGATTGGCGTATGACATAGTACAAAATTTAGGTATTGATAAATTGAATTAATTTGATTAAAGATAATAATTTGGTTAAGAAAAAGATTAGAGCTTTAATTAAATTATGTGATCTTTAAATTAAGAAATTAATTGGAAAAATAGTTGACATGGTAGAATAGTTTAAAGGCAATAAAGAATGAATTTTTGTTTCGAAATTTAGTTAATTTGACTCATTAAAGTTAATTGGGTATTTATTGATTAATTATGAAATAAGGTAATAAAGATTAAAAGTGGATTTGACAAATTAAAAAAAAGATTAATTGTTCATATTGTCCTCATGATGGCCGAATAAAAAAAAGTGTTGTAACGGAAGCCCGAAAACAGACAAACTACAATAACAAACAATGAAAAACACTCAAATCACACAAAGATTTAATGAGGTTCACTATCGATGTGATAGCTACGTCCTCCTGACCGGTACGAAAACGTTTCACTATGGAAATCAAACAAACGGAATACAATCGAAAGACTGGTAATTCTCCCAAGAATTCACTCACTAAAACTCTCAATATGTTTTCCTCTCAAATATGTGGCTTGAAACAATTAGCATAAAAAGAAACAAAACCCGAAAGTCCTATTTATACTAATTACAAAGTTATTCGATAAATAGACGAACAAAACCCTAGAAATTGAACGGACCCGGGCGGGTATGAAGAAACCCGCCCGGATTTACGAGTGAACTAAAAAACGAAGGCCCATGACCCACCCGGGTCTCCAGAAACCCACCCGGGTCCATATGGGGCAGACAATTCCACAAACACCCATGACCCACCCGGGTCTCCAGAAACCCACTCGGGGCTGAGGGGCAGACAATTCCACAAACACCCATGACCCACCCGGGTCTCCAGAAACCCACCCGGGGCTGAGGGCTTCAACCACAGGAAACATCCCAGACCCGCCCGGGGCCATGAAGGCTTCTCTTCCACTCGTCAACGAATACGCCCGGGGCTCCCCATACCTGCCCGGGTGCGCGACCTCATTGCTTCAACACTTCCAAAATTCGTCTTTCTTCATCGAACTACTCCGTAACCCAAATGTATGACTTGGTAATACAAGTCACACCCAAAAACACCACAGGAAGATTTAAAGATTGGTATTTGTGCATGATTTGAATGTATTATTGTATGGTATTATTGTTATGATATTGGCCTAATGATTATTTGTTATATTGTTGATGAATGTCTATTTTGATTTATCAAGCAAAGTTATATGATACTATCGTGCCTAGAATATATGATACGTGTTGTATTAATAAAAGTTAGTTAAGGATATCAGTTGGAATAAGCAAAGATAAGTAATTTAGTTAATTGGATTTAAGAACTTAAATGATGATTGATAAGGAACTTGTTATTGAACTCAAGATGATCATGTCGATACGAATTTGATGTTAATTTAGTTAAAGTTAAAATATAGAAATAATATGGTATTAGGAAGTGGTCGCCTTGTTAGTGATACACGAGTCACTAATTCAAGTTAAGTCGAGGCCACTGCCCTACTGTGGTATCTGGGCAGTTCTAGATCCTAAAATGTGTTATCGTCTAGGTTAGTAGTACACAAGCCGCTAACTTAGGAGTTATGGCCATGCTTAGATATATTCCCTTGCAAAGGAGGGGTTACGGGAAGAATACAGTCAATACACACGGGTTCAACCCGGCATGTTTTAGGAAAGTTGAGATGTACACGGGCTTCCTTACGAGCATAATGACCGGTCCATGGACTAAAAGAAGTAAAATTGGATTAGAGATAGATTTACTTATAAGATAAAGCGGACATATGTATAGGAGTTATGAAGTGTCATATATATTGAGGTTGTAATATGTTTTCCGCTGCGAAAGACGCCAGGTACGCAAATTTGTGATTGAATTATATGTTTTGACTGTTTAATGCTTAATTAATATTCTGTTGTTGATTGACTTAAATTACTATATGTTTGTTTGAGTTCCACAATTCAAGTGGGACAATCTAGTTACTCGCCACTGACGGTGGACCCTAACTTTTCAGGTGAGTCCGATGATTAGATGGCGTAAGAGATGGGCAACTGTGAGCGAGGCTAGGGTTGTCTTCTCCTGCTTAGTTTTAATTTCAGTTTAATAAGATAATTTACATTATTTTATTGTCAAGATTGTTTAATATTTCTAGTCTTGGGTTGACAGTATTTTTCATTAAACACTTTTAAGTTTTGAAGTATATAATAAAAGACCATTATTAGTTGTTTATTTTCCGTTTGAAATTTTATAGTACCCATTTATGATTTAAGTGACGCTCCGACTTGTCGTTATACAAAATCGACGTTGCATTAAGTCGGGTCGTTACTCTGTTCACCTGCCACAATACTTTTTCGTTTCTATTGCAATGATGCATTTTACCGCTGAAATAATGCATTTTCTTTGTGCTTTACTTATTTCTATCATTCTTAAATCAGAGTTTTTTGTTTTAATATACTTTATTTTAGTTAACAATATGAAAACGAAATGCACACAAAGGCAGTATCCCTCGGTCCCCTTTTAATTTTCTCACTGAGAATGCTTGAATTAAAGAAAAAAATATTGACTACAAATTCTCACATTCTCACTAGTATATATGAGAGAATAGTAAAGTGAAATATCATTCGACTTGTTTTAGCATGTAGTTTTAGAATTTTAATTTTCTAAATTTTGAATTGTATTGAATTAAGATATTTATGTCCTAAAATGTCTTGATTGTACTCCCTCTGTTTCAATTTGTTAGTTGCGTATTCCATTTTGGGTGTTCCCTTTTGCTGGTACGTTTGGAATCTTTCCATTTATATATAGCAATCTCATTGGTCCCCAATTTATAGCGTTTATGATTGTAATATCATAGTCAAAATTTACCTTGACTGATTATGATTAGCTTAAATAAATAAAAAGTTGAAATAAATTATCACAAGCATTGGTCGAGCTTTGGAATTAGCTTTTTCCAATTAAAATATTATATACCAACCCCACTATCTATTTGCCTAAATAAACGTGCAAGATTCCCGACGTAACTAACAAATGGGAACATGGAATACATATTAGGATGTGAAAAGGCACACGGGAAGGGGAAAAAAGGAATGGAGGGAGTGAGTGTGAGTGAGTGTAAAGCAAAGACTGCAGACTATAGCTAAATCACCTTACTAATGATCATTGTAAGAAGCTCAAAACCCAAACAGATTGCATAACAAGGAAAGAACAGCCCAGCATCGTTCTTCTCCAACACTTTCTGTAAAAGATAGATAACAGAACATGAAGATACAACTCATGTAGAAAAAATGAAATCAATTCAAAAGCGAAGTGAATAGATTAGAAAGTAGAAATCCAGAAAATTTAACAAATCCCATGGAGCAAGCAACAATTCACGTCATTGACTCTTAGAAAAAGATGATGCATGTTTGTTACTTACATTAAGTATCACACTCAAGGGCTAATTAGAAAGTAAAGATTTAAAAAAAAAACACTTACACTTGAATAATAAATCCAACAACAATAACAGTATCACATACTCAATCCCAAAAGAAGGGTCAGCCAAACGAACCATCTGATATCTCCTAATCTCCAGCCCTAATTGTCATCCACAAAGATCCTCTCTCTCCAATCCCCTATATCTAATGCTGCATGCATTTCTAAACCCAATTTCTTCCTATCATTTTTAAGTCCTTCCATCAAGGTCATTTGTTTCCCTCATTTTTTCTAAGTACAAATTCTTCTTAGAAGGTAAAAAATAGTCTTACACTCTTCAGTAACTATCATTCCCAATTTCCCATTGGCCATTGCTGCGAACTGGGAATTTTGTCGACTGGCTAAAATAAGTAACAGAAAAATATGGAGTATATGAATATACTAGGGAAATCAGATTTTTTTATAGCCGAGAAGAAAATAAGTGACTAGCATAGCCTATGGTGTGCTAATATCACACACACACACACACACTTAAACATATTGAACTACTAACAAGTTATTTACCTTCTATGTTGACTATATATTCAAAACTCAAAATACCAACATGCAGAAATGCCATGGATCAGTGATAGCCCATTAGTCTACATTCTACAATTAGCACCATCATTAAATCTGTACCTTCTCATACCGGCAATATAATAAATTTAAAAAAAAAAAAAAAAAAAAAAAAAAAACTTAAAGGGTTTATAAGCAGTTCATAACTTCATATTTCATACCTTGAATATCTTCTGCACAACCTCATAGTACAAACCACTTTTAGCCCACCCACCAGTGAAAAGAACCCCATTCACTAGCTCCAGTTTCTGCAGCAACACAAAAATCAGCATCAAATAACAATATAACATCATCATTTATCTCAGAATAGCAACAAAGCAATTGATCAACAACAAAGATGGTTTCAAACTTCACCAAATGGTAGAAGCACAAGTACAAATTTCTTTTTAATGTGGAGCAACACTTTTTAAATAAATCCCAGAACATGGCATATCACAATTCATATCCTCATGTTTCAACTTTGTTCTTCCTCAAATACATATCAATCCAAAAATAATGTTACAGCTTTAGATTTCAACCCTTCTTACGGTAATTCATAGAATGTATTCTGGTGAATAGCTAGAAGGAGGTACCCTTCAAGGCCTCCATACAAATGCAACCTACAATGAATAGATGTCTATTCATTAAGTTGATGACGAATGTTCATTAAGTTGATTAAGGAATGTTCATTTGTTCTAATTTTGAAATTTGAATAATCTTCATTAATTCTTATACCGATGTTCATTGGGTTTGAACTAATGTACATCACGTGAGTATCATTCTATAGGTTCTCTCACGTGTAACTTCGAATTTGTTTCAAATATTAAATATTAATTTATGTAAATAATTTGGAAAATATTATGGTACCCTATTATTTAGGAGAGTTAGGTATGCAAATCCTAGTCTTGTATTTTATATATTGGAATGATGAATGGAGAACAGGGCCAAGGGGTTTACCACAATTTAACACCAATTCATATAAAGTCTCACCCATACTCTTTTATCTCAAATCAAATTTTCCACTAACATATCAAATACTGTATAACATTGTTTACTGAAATATTCTTTAGTTCATCCCAAATTGTATTTACAAAATACTTAATTTTATTGAAACACAAGTAAAACAAAAGAAACAAAGTGAAATTCAACATTAAACAAACTCAAATCATTCACAAATTACAACATTTTTTTTTTTGCAATATTCAAAACAAAAGCAAACAACTTACACTGAAAAGAACATCAATAGGTTCAGTATAAACAAGAGGAATAACCCTAGCACCAGCAGATTCAACAAATTTGACATAAGAAGCAGCAATGTAAGAAACATGGGTGCCATTTTTAAGCCTACCAGAAGCTCCATCACCAGGGTGACTAACAATTCCAATAACGGGTCGAGAATTGAGTTGAGGATCAGGAGCAGAGCATCGTTGAGATGATACAAAGTATTTATGATTGTTATGATTGTATGAAGAAGTTGATGAGAAATCAAAATCAGGATCAGTCGGAAGAATTATGGTATTGTGTGCTTCGGCTGAAGAAATTTCGTTGGAAACTGAAGAAGTTAGTAATGGAAGCCATAGATAAAACCACAAGCTTGAGTGAAGAGAAGATGAAGATGAAGGAGAGTTGTTTGGGAGCATGGTGATTGGTTTTGGTGGTTGAGTATTGGATGGAAGAGTGATGATGAATGATTGACTTTGGTGGGTATTCTTTGCAAAGTTTAAATTAATGGCTACAATTTGAATTAGGATGGAAATTTAGTCCGGATCTGATATAGTCTGGTCTGATTCAAGAGATAAAAAAAATATCAAATTAAAATAAAACACATTGATTATGCTTAACGAAATCCGACCCTAAGTTAAAGTTTGATCCGGGTGATATTGAAAAAAAATCGACAAATTAATCGACGTAACATGGAATCGAATTTTATTTGCTAAAGTTGTATTTAATTAATTTATATTATATTTTGAAAATATTAATAAACGGGATTAAGAGTATGATCTACCATTGAAAAACTCTTTAATTCTAGTTTCCAACTTAATTAGAATCACAATAATCCGACTTGTTTATAAAAAATTATGAATAAAATAGTGAGTGGGGTAGTCTCCATTTTCTTTTAAAATACACATGAACTATTTTTGTTTTTACTCCAACAAAACACGAATCAACCCTCCTCATAAATGGGATGAGCCTTAAATACGGCTTAATATAAACAGACTTGGATGTGTAATAATAAGATAATGACTTTTTTCCCCATTCCAAATATACCTTCTCTTGTTGATTTTTCCATAATTGTATCATGGTCTATGGTATAAACATATTTGTATCATGGTGATTTTTTCTATTTATTTCATTGTTAATTGTAATTTTATTCTATCATCATGAATTATATTGTATTTTTTATCGTTAACCCTAAGAGAGAGGAGCATTTTCTAACAATTAGGTATCTAACAAGGATATAATATGACTTTTTTAACGTAATTTTGAGCAACTTCAGGAGTAGAATTCAAGTCAACAACTAAATACGGGGCGTTATGGGAATAAAATAATAAATGTCATGTTATATAGTATATACTCCCCGTAACATAATACTAGTAACAATTGGTTTTGCAAGTATTTTGAAGAAGCAATTTAAAGGTGTAAACGAAGGAATTAGTCAAAATGGTTTTAACACAAACAAGAATGTGATTATAAGTTGCTAATATTAAAATTATTTTGACTAATTCATTCATTTACATCCCTAAATACTTGTTAGATATCTAATTGTTAGAACTACGATTTTTTTGGAAAGTCAAAATTGGCCGATAAATAGTACTCCGTTGTAAAAATGATAATGTTCCAAAAAAGAATGACCAGAGTAGTATTTAATTGAGTTGTTCAATTCACACAAATTAGTGATCACATTAATTTTAAAATCAAATAATAAATGTTTCATATAAATTATAACTGCATTTTTTTCTTTAAAAAAAATTAGAAAAATGATATTAAAGGGAAAAGTGCTTAATTTCAAATTATAAACATTTTTTTTTCCCAATTTGCTATCATTTCAAGTTTCACATCAATTAAATTGCGAATATATTAATGTTTTTCAATGCTTTAATAAATTTGCAATGTTTCTTTAGAAAACTATTTGAAAACATATAGAGCTCATTCTATTCATTTATTATATGGATTAATAGAAAATAAAGTATTGAAAATTAGAATCCAACTCTCGACTTTTTAGGAGTATACAACTCATATAATACGTATTAACCCAATTAGGCGGTTTCCAATGTTTTCGTGATTATTGTCTCAATATGGATAAAATTTGAATAAAATTATTCTAACAAAAAAACTATTGACTAACGGCCCATTTGGTTGTTGGTAATAAATTGTGGTAATGGTAATGAATTTATAGTGTAATTTTGTTAAGGATGAACCTTATAATCTCCATGGAAAACAAATTTTCATTTCCAAGCTTCAATTTTCTTCTCATTTTTCATTCCCATCTATTACCATTGGGGAGAGTGGTATTTGATGGGAATGGATATTTGTGAAGAAAATTACATAAATTGGAGCTAACGTTGCACCACCATGGGAATGAATTTTAATTTTCCTTCCAAATTTACTTATAAATTCATTCTCATTACCATGATTTTATAACCGGCTACCAAACGGGTCGTAGGGTATATGATTATTTTTTGATAGAATTCAAAAACTTTAAATCAAAATTTCAATTTTTTTTAGTTTAACAAAAAAATCATTATATAAAAAAATAGAATAATAAAAATTTTAAATTAAATTACGATACATTTAAATATTAACAAAAAATTACCAATATAAACTAAATTTTTATTTATTACTGTGTTAAATTATGATACATCTATACAATATATTAAAAGGTGCGCGAAGCACTAGTTATACGACACGTAAGCTGACACACAAGCATCATCTCTCGCCTGAGTTCCGCCACATATGCAATATTTCCATGTAGGATTTTAGTTTGGGTGTTTAATTATTAAAAAGATGTTTATAGTGAGGTTCGAACTCCAGACTATAACACATTAATAGTATACACTTACCAACCCACCCAACATTCATTATTATCTCAAATTCCACTATTTTAAAATTTATTATTTTATTGCTCGAGTACACTTAATGTTAGTTTATTATCTAACAATAAATTTAATAAATTTCCAGATCCCTTATTTTTTTTAGGCGCAAACAAAAGAGACAATATTACTATTAATAAGGCAAAAACTGGGCGTTGGATAAGATTTAATAATAATACTTACCTTCCATGATAACTATTTGACAAAAAAGTTAAATTTAAATCACTAATCCATACTAATTTTTCATATTATTTTTCCTATAAAAAAAATATTAATATTATTGTTACAAGTTTTACCATCATTATGAAATATCTTTTGTCATATTTAAATCAAGAGAAACAATGATAATAAAAACAATCACACCAATAACAAAAAAAAAATAAATTTACAAATAAATTTTAAATTCAAAAGACTCGCACAAATTTTTTTCAAAAGAAAAAATGATGTGCATTTTTTTATTTCAAATATTATGTAATTACTCGCCACAACATAACGTTACAATTATTAATTATGCCATGTAATCTATACTCTTATTCTAAAACGCATCTTCTAAGCATACTTGAACCCATAATCCCTTAAGTACAAAAGTCACAACTTAAGCACTAATCCATATTAATTTCATTATCAATTATTCCATAAAGAAGTATTATAAATTTCATTGTTAAAATTTTTTGTTGCCTTTGTTTTATGGACTTGAGTCTCAAAATAAAAAACGTAGTGTATCATTCAATCAAATTAATGATGATAATACTTCATTTGTTTCATTTTAAACGCATGAAATGGGTATTTTTTGTGAAATATAAAATATTCGTTTGTTCTGTTGAAAACGAAACGGAGGAAGCCATGATGATGATGATGATAACCAATTTTCAATACGTTAGTGAAAGTATCAAGTCGATATTGTACTATCTTTCAAAATCTCGTTCGGTATTTTATAACCCTCATTATACTATATTACCTTTCAAATCATAAAAAAATATTGAAGATGATGAAAAAGTGTATGACCGGGGCAACACCCGGACCTAAATACTAGTTTAAAATTAAATTACGATACATCTATAATTAAAACCGTGCATTCCATGAGTTCTAACATAGTCTAACCCTAAACCAATATGGCGCGTTTATCTAACCCAAGAAAAGAGGCGGGAAAATCATCAATGTATAGAACACAGCATTACAACATTTCTGGGTAGTACATGAACAGTTGAACACCAAACAGTGTTAAACACTCAATTTTTTCTGCAACTTACAAGCTGAATCCTTCAGTTTTTCCCTCTCGATCACCATTAAACCCTCATCGATTATTCTAATGGATTATGCTCTTAAAGTAAGTACTTCGTCCATTTTTCTCCTTTAATTTCGACCTTAGGTTTTTTTGCATTGTAACACTTTAGTTACACTTTTTTTTTTTTTTTTTTTTTTTTTTCTGGGTTTAATGTGTTTTATACATTTATTCTACTGTCTATTTATTTTAATTTTTTTGGGGGTTGCAGACATATTTTGGGTATTCTACTTTTCGGCCATACCAGAGAGAAGTGATTGAGAAAATTGTGGAGGGAAGAGATTGCTTGGTTGTCATGGCTACTGGTAGTGGCAAGTCTCTTTGGTGAGCCTACTATACTTTCTTGTTCTTCATCAATTCCTTGCATTGCACAAATTTGATATAATTTTTTTAAAAAATTTTGAATACAAATGAGATTACTGCCTTACTGGGGTTTTATTGAAGACCCTAGATTGAAAATTTGAAACCTGTTTTATGTTAATAGAAATCTGAAAAAAGCAGGTTTTTGTTGGGGATTGCAATTCTGAACTCATTTTTTTATATATCTAACTAGTATTTAGGCCCGGGCGTTGCCCCGGTCATACACTTTTTCATCATCTTCAATATTTTTTTATGATTTGAAAGTAATATAGTTTAATGAGGGTTGTAAAATACCAAACGAAATTTTGAAAGATAGTACAATATGGAACTTGATACTTTCACTAACGTATTGAAAATTGGTTATCATCATCATCATGGCTTGCTCCGTTTCGTTTTCAACACAACAAACGAATATTTTATATTTCACAAAAAATACCCCTTTCATGCGTTTAAAATGAAACAGATGAAGTATCATCATCATTAATTTAATCGAATGATACACTATGTTTTTTATTTTGAGACTCAAGTCCAGAAAACAAAGGCAACAAAAACTTTTAACAATGAAATTTATAATACTTCTTTATGGAATAATTGATAATGAAATTAATATGGATTAGTGCTTAAGTTGTGACTTTTGTACTTAAGGCTTTTGTACTTAAGGGATTATGGGTTCAAGTATGCTTAGAAGATGCGTTTTAGAAGAAGAGTATAGATTACATGGCATAATTAATAATTGTAACGTTATGT
Source organism: Salicornia ramosissima (assembly GCA_951394345.1). Taxonomy (NCBI): domain Eukaryota; kingdom Viridiplantae; phylum Streptophyta; class Magnoliopsida; order Caryophyllales; family Amaranthaceae; genus Salicornia; species Salicornia ramosissima. The sequence goes on along the minus strand of OX596235.1, from coordinate 58,175,057 downwards.
TGTGGCAAGTAATTACATAATATTTGAAATGAAAAAAATGCACATCATTTTTCCTTTTGAAGAAAATTTGTGCGAGTCTTTTGAATTTAAAAAATATTTGTAAAATAAAAAAAGTATTGTTATTGATGTTGTTGTTCTTACTACCATTGTTTCCCTTGATTTAAATATGACAAAAGATATTTCATAATGATGGTAAAACTTGTAACAATAATACTAATATTTTTTTATAGGAACAATAATATGAATAATTAGTATGGATTAGTGATTTAAATTTAACTTTTTTGTCAAATAGTTATCAAGGAAGGTAAGTATTATTATTAAATCTTATCCAACGCCCAGCTTTTGCCTTATTAATAGTAATATTGTCTTTTTTGTTTGTGCCTAAAAAAATAAGGGATCTAGAAATTTATTAAATTTATTGTTAGATAATAAACTAACATTAAGTGTACTCGAACAATAAAACAATAAGTTTTAAAATAGTGGAATTTGAGATAATAATGAATGTTGGGTGAGTTGTTAAGTGTATACTATTAATGTGTTATAGTCTCGAGTTCGAACCTCACTATGAATATTTTTTTAATAATTAAACACCCAAACTAAAATCCTACATGGAAATATTGCATATGTGGCGGAACTCAGGCGAGAGATGATGCTTGTGTGTCGGCTATGTGTCGCATAACTGTTGCTTCGCGCACCTTTTCATATATTGTATAGATAGATAGATAGATTACTCCCCTGCCTAAATTTTTCTGGAATTTTCATGTTTTATCATACAGTAATAGTGCATACTTCGAGTGCTATTGTGCATACACTTATTGTATGTGGTCCCTATAGATATAAGATGGTAGGATTTGAAAAAAGTATTGAGACGGAGAAAAATAAGGGGGGATTTTTGGGAGCCAATAAAAAAATACAACACACATTTTATGTATGTGTAATTGTGTAATCTTTCCCGCATATTTCCTTATATAGTATCCTTGCATTCCTAAAAAATCCGTCTCATTCCCTTTAACATGTTTGCCAATGCCCTTTTCCTAAATTTAATATATTTAACTATACATTAGAAAAAAAATTCAAAATTTGATATTCTTATAGTACTCGTTGATATAAATCCAAAGACACCCACATGGGTATATCTTTTCTTATATATTAGCACTAATTTAGAAGATTTTCTCTTATTATGAATGGTGTCAAGATGACAAATGGAGAGAACTTTTAGAGATGGAGAGACTAATAGTGTATATTTGTTTATTGTTGACCATTAGTTTCACAACTTATGTAGTAATAACATGCAATTAAAATTTCTAATATTTCACAACTGAAATCCAGTGCTTGAATAACATAGAAGCTAGAAGACTAGAAATGACACAGTCAAGGATTTAAGGGAGCAATCATCACAGCGCCCTATGCTAATGTTGATAGCTGGACACATAAAATGAAAAATAATAGTCCATGTTCAATAAGATATATTCATATTTGGTGCTACTTATATAATTGATGTCAATTGTCTATATAGATACTAAATGAGCGTTGAGCAAACCTTCTGAGAACTGAAATATTTTTTGGTCCCATAAACTTTTGGAGGCGTTGTCCACAGCATAGTACCTTTACAAACCCTCTCAGGTCCTAGATTTTGAGACTAATGAGTAGTGGACTAGTGGGTGGTGAGTATAAGATCTATGGAGAATGAAAAAATAACCACGGTTTTTTTTTTGTAACCTTTAATAGGCAGTCTTAGGAAGGACCAAGGATTGTAAATGTTGAAAATTATACAATGCACCCGGGTTTATGGTGATCACCATGCACACACTGTTAAAATTGAACATTTATGTTATATAAACTTTGAGCATTTATATTATATATATTTTGAACATTTATGTTTTACATTTAGAATATTTTTTCCCTAAATTTAAGCGGTTTAAATATAAAAGACAAATTTTCTAAATGCTCACAGTAAATGTTTAGCATGCATAGTCATACTAAAGGAAATATTCCGTGAATTGTATTGAGTAAAGAATGTACAATATATATAGGAGTTTACATAGAATAAAGCTAGTCTATAAAATAGGAAGGAGGTTATACAAAATATTTTCAAGAAATAATTAAAAATATTTACATATTATGTTACATACCATGAGTGTTCTTTTTTAAATGCAAGTGCATTGTGCTCATTGTGAACCCGGGTGTACAATATACGGACCATGTAAATTCTCTTGTATTCCCAGTATCAACCGTTACTTCAACAGTTGATCCTTTGCCATTGTGACATATTAGTGTTACTTCAATTGTTGCACATTCCTTTGGCTATACAGCTAATAGAATAGCTTCCCAAAATACATGTCCCGTTCTCCGATAAATTGTTATTTAAGTTACTTTGTTTGATGTATTTTCCCCACATTCTACCAATTGATTTGATGCTGCTCTGGTGCTCTGCGAAAGTTTTGTTCTTGTGTAGTGATTTTGCAGTCCATGCTTTAATTTCAGCATTTCTGAATTGCTTGATATGATATTTGGTTTATTTATGCATTGCTATTCTAAATTCTATCTTGAAACATGGAATGCAGCTATCAAGTCCCCCCCTTGATTGCTGGGAGAACTGGCATTGTGGTCAGCCCCCTGTTATCTTTGATGCAAGATCAGGTGATCAACTGATCATCTTGACTATTATTTGTTGCTATAGTGGGAATTCAGTTGACAAATTACTCACTAATCATTGATAGGTAATGGCTTTAAAACAACGTGGCATAGAAGCAGAGTATTTAGGAACTACTCAAACTGATGGGACTGTGCAGTCCAAAGCTGAGTCTGGCTTATATAGCTTGATTTTCATGACACCTGAGAAAGCATGTGCGATTCCTACCAGGTACTAAATTACACAATTTGCGCATTTTTCTTGTTTAAATCACAATTCATTCGTTAAATATCATATTTCAGAAATAAGGTAATGATGTTTATTGGAACTTCTGTGACAATTTTTTGTTGTTTCTATGACATTCTGGTTTTTTCATAATATATACTCATACCTTAACTAAAATTTGGATCTCTCTCTCTCTCACCTTCATTTTGTCCAAGCACACATATATAATTATTTCTTTTTGTCAGTAGATCTAGTGCTTTCTTTGGGTTTCAGGAGATAATATTGTATTTTTGTGATTGCTAATATCCTGACTAGCAAGAGGGCTATATATTAGATTTCATGTAATCTTTTGTTTAGGATCTTCCATCATTCTATACGAGTATTTAGTTTTTAAACCTATCCCATTTTCAGGGATCCCCTTCTTTCTGGTGGGGGAAGAAAGAGAGAATCTTTCATAATAACTTAAATCTAATTGGAATGAAAGCTCTTTTTTTGAATTCAATTATAAGATATTGAGCCATGATACTATAATCGTTTTTCTTGCTATATACTCTTAGGTAACCTGTTTTGGTTTTCTTTTGGCCCTTACGGTCTGTTTGGTACCCGGTCATAAACAAATGTAATAGGAATGGATTTGTACTATATAAATTTGGAAGAAAAATCAGTATCCATTCCCATGGTGGTACTAGTTTACTTCTATATTACTTAATTTTCTTCATAAATTTTCGTCCCCATCCGAAGCCAACTTTTCAACTGGTAATGAAAAATGTAAAGAAATAGAAGTTTGGTAATGAGATTATGTTTCCATGGAGATGGTAATGTTTTTCATGCTAAATTATACTAAAAAATTTATTCCCACTAGCACAATTTATTACCAACTACCAAACAGGCCATTTAGGTCATATACTCATGTTACTTTTCTTCATTAATTGCATATACAGATACACTACTATCTCTGAAATTGAATACAAGGTACATTGTTTACAGAGATGGGAAAACTTGTTGCCTTTTGTGACTGACACATGCTGTTGTCATGTTGTGTACTATTTGACCAATCCATTCATCTTATGTCAGTTATGTGTGTGAAAGCTGGATAAGTGATTTTTTTTTTTTTGGAATTTTCTTACCCCTGCCTTTAATCATGTCTGTATGTCATCTTTGCAGCTTCTGGACAAAATTGCTAAAGTCTGGAATTTGTCTTTTTGCTGTTGACGAAGCACATTGCATATCAGAATGGGGTCATGATTTCAGGTTCTTAAAGGGCCTTTTTTTATTTATTTAAAATTCTCCTTTTCAGTTCTAAAACTCTTTTTAAACCCAAGTAAGAATCTTTCACAACAACCTTAATCTAAACAGAACCACAGTTCTTGATTAATTCATTTGTAACACATTGAGCCACTCAGCCACGGTGCTACAGTCGTTTTTCTTGCTTTATGCTCATTTATGATGTGTTTTGTTTATCTTTTTACCCTCAAGGCATGGCCACCTTTTATAAAAAGTAATAATGTTAATGTATTACATATTGCTTTTTGTTGTTTGTTATCATGATTATGGGTATGGTAAACTTTAGGCTGCTGGCCAGTAACCTTGCACGGATGAGTCATTTCAAAAAAAATAAGTTGTAATATTATAGTAAGAACTTGGCTTAAGACTTGGGAAACTCTCTCTTTTTTTCTTTACATATACTTCAAAGTTCAAATTAATGGACTATTATTTCAGACATCTGAAGGCATGTCTTTTTTTGGTAGCTAGGTGAACAGAACTTATTGACCCTCTTTCCCCCAAATATTATCTCACTTCTTTGTTAGTTTTGTGTTATGATAAAGTAAATTTTCTTTTGTTTATGGGTTGAAAAAATTGTGATGGTTTAGCCATGGATGATTCTGTAACTTTGTTGTTTGTTCAAGGGAGACATTATAGCAATGACATTTATATGACTACTGGCAGTGATCCTGGTGCTATTAGGTTTTATTTTGGTTAATAATCAGCTAGATCTGACCTATTGTTTATAACCTGAATCTGATTTTTATTTGACATAGCATTGTCCTTCATCTTTACTCTATGACAAGCTATATAGTTCCACTTTAAGATTTATTTTTTGGCTTGTTTTCTCCAAAAAAATTCAGGATGGAGTACAAAAAGCTGGACAAGTTGCGTCCTCTTCTCCCAAATGTTCCCTTTGTGAGTTTGACTGCAACCGCTACAGAAAAGTAAGTGAACTCATCGTTTGTATTTGGAAAGCTTGTTAGAAGATGTTCCCTCTATCAGCTAAAGCAAAAATGTTGTCAATTCTTGGAATAAAGTTATTAGGTGACCTTTATTACATCTATTTTTGTAATTACTTGCCTCAGTTGCCTGTGTTCATGGAAACAATGGCCCTGAGTGTCTGAATTTCAAGTGTCTGCATGTAACAATCTAGTAATTCGGTTATCAATTTAATGATCTTGGACTCTGTGGCAGCACCAGTGTTTTTATATTAGGTTGGTCACATGCTTTCAACGTGTTGCAAAAATATGGAGAATTTAGTAGTGATGTTTAACATTAGGTTTTACCTGTATACACATAAACACTATGCTCTCAAAATACACAAATTAAAAAATAGACAGATAAAGGTAGATGTGAAGTGCAAAAACAATTGCCATCTGCAGTTAATGCATCAACAAAAGCAATTTCCATTTGAAAATTAAACATAGTAAGTGCTGTGTCAGAAGACTCAGAACTCAGAAGCTAAAGATGTCAAGGCTATTCTGCCCTTGCTTAGACTGATAACTCACTTTTTCGGGACAAAGGGATCGGCTCATATACATGGAGATTGGTTGCAGATGAAATAGGAGGGCTGAAAGAGATGTAGTATAAGATTTAACAATGTCAAGCCTATAATCACTTTCCATCCCTGACAAACAGTTTTTCCCCCGGTTGATCTTTTGGTATTCTGTATCTGTAACTTAATATTGCTACTTCATCCTTTTTGTCTGGATTAGGCAGTTGTTTTGTTTCAGTAGAAAAGTACAGTGAATCCTGATGGCCCAAATTTGTGATGAAAATCTGTCATCATGTATCAAGCTGTATAAAACTATGCCATCTTCAGATAGTCTGATCTTAATCATCTTATAGTAGAATGGTTGCCTATTGCTTATGTTACCCTATTTCATTGAATATCTAAGAGTATTCTTGCTATTCCATATGAAGGGTAATTCTATTATTTTTGCTCTTTACTTGGCCCAAAAATCGTTTGTAGCTTCATGAAGTGACTTTTTTTTTGTTTGGTAAGGTTTTTATCAAGTAAGATGTAAATTTCTGTTTAATGGGTCATCTTCTAACATTATATCTGTTATTTACTTATCTATCTTAGAATTAAATGTTTACTTTTTATTGTTTGTTTGTGTGTGTGTTCTGATTCCAGAGTTCGATTAGACATAATTAAGTCTTTGACGATGAAGGATCCTTATGTTGCCGTAGGCTCATTTGATCGTAAAAATCTTTTTTATGGTGTGAAATCTTTTAATCGAGGCTATCCCTTCCTGGACGAGCTTCTACAAGAAGTTTCAAAATCTGTGGCTAGTGCCGGATCAACCATCATTTACTGCCTTACTATTAAAGATGTTGAGCAGGTATATATGACCTTAATAAATAGAGAAGCTCTATCTATCCAGCAAATAAAAAGTGTCTTAATGGTGAAAATGTTGTTTTAAAAAATGGTAGAATATGTTTCAGTTAATTCAAACTGAAGAAGAGAATACTAGGTCAGAATCTTTCGTTATCAGCCCCATTGTTTGAATGGCATTAGTGTCTTCTTGTCTGGGTTAGTCATCTAATGAGGCATGTTCCAAACAAAACCATGAAGGTGGTAGAATTCTGATATATGGCACTCTTTTGGTTGCCTTTTCTGTCAATACAGTTTGGGAGTGGGATAAAAAAAGACTTACTTTATTGCAATGTTTCCCTCTCATAGACATCTTGATTTGCAAAGTTTTAAGTATACTTTGTGTGTTTCTGTTTGGCACTGCCAAACTTAGTAACTTTGATAATCTTTTCAAAAAGGGGAGAGTAGCATTTTTTATCATTTTTAGTATCTTTGAGACTTTGACAGGAAAGATAGAGGGGGGGGGGGGGGAGGGGGCTGGCAATCTAACATGGATACAGTAAAGTTGAAATTTGAAATTTCCGGTGCAATGATACCTTCCACGACATATTGGATGGGGTAATAGGGATCTGTTGTGTTTCAAACTACACGTTTTTTTTTACCCAGAAGAAATGTATTTTATTGGGTAATATTGGAACCTTGTACTTTCTTGAAAAAGAATCAGCAAATGCTCTTCTAGTGAGAATCCCTGTTTTCTATGGGCTTTTCAAAACATGACTTTTAAATATTCATGGGGATCAGAAATTAATAAGAGGAATTATTAAAAGGTGGCTTATTTAATATAAAGAATTATATGTGTTTCTAACTTATTTCACTTATTCTTTCACATCTGTTGTGTAATTGTATTGTGCTCCATTTTCTTAGATACACCAGTTGCTGGAAAGCGCAGGAATTAAGACTGGAATCTATCATGGTCAGTTGGGTAACAAAGCTCGGGAAGAGGCGCATAGGTGCTTGCCTTGAATCCTGAACTATGTTTCACTTTGATTAAGTTTATTGTTGTATATTTCATTTTTCATATCCATTTGTCCTTTCATTCCTGTTTCCATGATCTGATTGCTAATGAACTAAAGAAAACTTTGTGCTGACCATTAATGAATAATAGAAGCATGACTTGCCCATTTCCAGCATTTGAAGTTTAAATCATTTTTTTTTTTCTGCTTTCAGATTATTTATCAGAGATGAATTGAATGTCATGGTTGCCACTATTGCCTTTGGCATGGGAATTGATAAGCCAAACATAAGGCAAGTGATACATTATGGTTGCCCAAAGAGTTTGGAGACATATTACCAGGAGAGTGGGCGATGTGGGAGAGATGGTATTCCTTCTATCTGCTGGCTCTATTACACGAGAAGTGACTTTGCAAAAGCTGACTTTTATAGCAGTGGAATGCAAACAGTATGTACCCAATTTCTTTTTGTCTGCTGAAGCTCCAGAAATTGTTTTCTGTTGAATTTGCTGTCATTATGCATTTTTGGACTAAAATTTGTAGGAAAAACAACGAAAAGCTGTTCTTGACTCACTGATGGAGGCACAAAAGTATTGCTTGCTGACAACTTGCAGAAGGAAGTTCTTACTGGAACACTTTGGTGAAAATGTACCGGTCGAGAATTGTGGTATGTTATTGAATCTGCTAATTAGAATATTGCCTCCTACTGGACATTTTAACAACGCTGAGCTAACTATTGATAAGGTGCTATAGATGAGCATTCTAAGTACAGCTCTTTATTTATTTATTGGAAGTGAAAGTACATCTTTTTTCCCCTTGCAAGAAAGAAAAAGAGTTGTGCTTTCATTTCCAAAACTATATACTTCGTATATATATATATATAGGTTTGGGTTCTGATGAAAATTATCTTATCATGAAAAGGTGAGAATGACCTAGACACATCAACTATGTTATAAATACATTGACTAACAACTATAGGTATATACATTGCAAACTGACTTTCCATGCTAATATGATAACACCTACTTTATGAGACTTGCTGAGCATTGGGAAAGTGAATCCCTATATTTATGTGATTTTTTATGCTTTTAAACTTAATTTTAGCTGTTTAAATATGCTTCACTTGTTTTGCACCATGCCTGCAGGGAATTGTGACAACTGCACTACTACAAGGAAGGAGCGAGACATGTCTAAAGAGGCATATCTTCTTATGGCCTGTATTCATTCTTGTAGGGGTAATTGGGGACTGAATTTGCCTATCGATGTCCTTCGGGGATCTCGGGTAAGCGTTTATTCAAATATCATGCTGTACTTTTATGGCGTTGTAGAAAAATGGGGAGATTTATTGATTATGAAAGAAACTTGGAACCTAGCTATCTTGTTTGGCGTTGTAGAAAATTGGGGAGATTTATTGATTATGAAAGAAACTTGGAACCTAGCTATCTTGTTTGTCAGACAGATAAATCCGTATTTCTTCAGAGGTCTTTGACCTGACCACTTTTGGTTTCATTTCCGTTCTTTAGAACCATAGAATTAGCTAACTGGTTCCCAAAAACGCCAGCTGATTCAGGGGGTCAGTCTACCTTCAGGGCCTGGCAAGTTGTCCTTGAGAAAGGGCCCCCAAAAATAAAGCAGCTGATTCTGTAGCAGGGGCCGCAATAAGGGCTTGGTGGGTGGGGCTGGGACGGAGTATTTTTATATTGACATTCTTTTGATATTGCAAGTTGCAGTTATTTGTCTTGTAAACAGTTGGCTGTTACTCTGTTTTCCCTTTGCATTGCTCTTTGATATAATGTTCTTTGTGATATTAACTAATAGTAACATCTATAAATCAAAGCAAACACATGAAACTGCAAGCAAGGGCTTTGTTCTTGCCTTTTGCATGTGCTTTTTCCTCCTTTACTAGGCCATGATAGATTGATAATATGGTATCTCTTCAACAATGACAAATGAAAGAAGAGGGAAGGTACATGCTTTACAGAATAGGGAAAAAAATCAAAACAATAATCCTTACCATGGCCACTCTTCCTATATTAATCCCAACTATTACTTATTGTTATAGTTTAGTCCAAACTATAGAGATACATTCCCAAAATAATCTCAGGTGGTCAATAACCTGTTAAGTAGGTTAGATTTTTTATTTTTTTCCTTTTTTGTTTTTCCTCTTTTCTCCCCTTACCTAGTTAAGCCACTACCACCCTAGGCACAACTCACTAAAAACCACCCCCTTTCAATCACCTCATAAACCATTTCCACACACTCAAAAACTATTTCATGAATTGTGCACCCCACATTATAACACTTGCAATTAAAATAGAACATTTATGTTTTGTATTTAAAACATTTTTTTATTTTATATTTAGAGAAATTAATATAAAATGAGTACTAAAACTAAAACATGAATGTTCTAAATGCATAACCAATTGTTTTAAATGCATAATATGAATGTTCAATTTTAAGTGCAGGTGCATAGTAATCCAGGAGTGTGTCGTGTGTCAATAAAATTTCACTCAAAAAGTACTCTGCAACCCCTAAAAAATCCTTTTTACCCTGAAAATCAAACCCAACAAACCATCTAACAAACTCTAACCACCACAACTCTAAACCTAGAATAGGAAACCATATCGAAAACCCTGTGTCTCCTACATAATGCCTATCACCACCCATAACTCAAACCAAGCCGAACCTCCCTCTTACTCCTTTGCCTTTTCCACCCCATTGACTTACTGTTCCAAACCTGATATTTCCATCATCAACCATCCAACCATAAAAGGGAAAAACCTTTTCTCGCCATTGCCATTTTTCCCACCACTATTCAACAGCCAAATGACCTTCAAAGCCACAAAGAGAGATATATACCTGTTTGAAAGTTTCATCAAAGGAATATGGTCAAATTCGACAATATACGCTAGTTCAGAGTTTATATGATCGAATCTTGACTACAAAAGTACGAAATTCAAGTCGTGGAGGTGAAGATGAGAGTTGGGACAATGTTGCAGCGGTGGAGGAGAGGGGCGATGGATAAGGAATTAAGGAGAGAGAGAGAGGGGCATTGGTGGTGGTGGTTTGAGAAAAGAGAGAGTGAGAAAAAGAGGGGATGATGGTTGGTGTTGTAATGGAGGAGAGAGGGAGGGAAGTAAGTAAAGTGAGTAAAGTGAGGAGAGAGAGAGCACCTATCACAATGTGCCATGTGGCCTGCTAATGACATACTTCGGATTTTGATAGGTGTAACTGGTGTATCCATATTCCATACTTTGGATCTTTCCAATATTACAGTATTTAAGATTAGTCATTGTTGGGAAATGGGAATATTGTTGTGGATTTGTCCCAGAATAAGTTTTCTTAATTTATAATGTGATCCTACGATTAAGAATCACTTCCTTCTATGTCGTCAATTTTGTCTATTTTGTTCCTTGAACACTGACACCCTTTTCTTTGTTTTTCATTCTCTTCAATATCCAGTCGAGAAGGATAGTTGATGCTCAGTTTGACAGGCTTCCACTGCATGGCCTTGGGAAGGCATACTCTTCAAATTGGTGGAAGTCGCTGGGTTCCCTATTAATTGCTCATGGTAACTCAAAGATAATTTAAAAGTTCATCATAAATTAGTTATATGAAATGCATGCAACTTTTCAAATGTTAACATCGCAAACTAGTCCTATATACTGAATTACTGATTGTCTTTCATGAGAACGAATTTGATCAGTATAAATATATCTGTTTCTTGATGTCTTTTGCAAATATTTATTGCTTTGCTAGCGTAATTTTCTGCTCCCCTCTCTCTCTCACCTGCTATCCATACGACCATACACCAAAAAATTATACCCATATAAGGCATTTTATGGGAAAAGATGTTTTCTGAAATACACACTGAAATTACAGGTTTACATCAGCCGTAGATTATGCATAGTTGTCTCAAGAAACCAAGCTCCCTGCAGCAGTGCTGTGTTTAGTTCAAACACAGGCTAAGTATAATGATTATAATCTCATCCGGGAGATAATCGACATGATGAGAGGGTCCTCTAAAAGCATAATAGATTCTTTCTTAGGTTAGAGATGGTGACGACGACAACTACATCAATGCCACCCCCCCTCCACCCAAAAAAAAGTAGCTATGATTCATGAAAGAACACTGTCATGGTGCCTTTCACCCCCTATTTCTCCCTAGGCCTGCACAACTTTTTAAGGCTCCCCAGCGCCTGTTGACAAACTAATCTACAAAATTGGCTTTTCTTAATTTTGTCATGCATCCTTAAGATTGACTCTCATTCTGTATCTTTCAATTCATTGTAACTGCATGGATCATGTTCAAGCATCAGAAAACCATGCTTTGCAACTAGTAAATTGCCCTAATCTGCAAATATCCAGAAATTAGCTACGATTTTGTTGGAAGTAAATAACTGCATGACCTGCAAATGTTCATAGTTAACTAAGATTTGATGGATAAAACAACTGAACTGTGAGCATGGATTGCTGTTACTTTAATATCATGTCTCCTTTTTTTTTCCCCTTTTACTTGTTTTGATGGGCATGTTCTGAAGGTTATGGCTTGTTCTGCCTACCTTCTTTGTATTCTGTTCTAAACTCTATCTGATAATAGGTCAGACATCTGTTTCATGGCAAATTTCAAATGCTAATTGGAAGCATTCTCCCTAACCTTTGTTTGACAAATCACAGGTTATCTGAAAGAGACTATAAGTGATGTTTATAGATTTGTGAGGTAAGTCATCCATTTACATATAAACCAGTGAGAGACAGGATGTCATCTTTTGTCAGTATGTCTTCATTCATGATTACCGAGCTGTAATACAGTAATTGTTAACATTTTGGGTATGTTTGTTGTGCATGGATTTCAATGCATCAGTGTCAGCACCAAAGGAGTGCAATACCTCAATTCTGCAGGACCTGATTGTCAACCACCTTTGTTCTTGCCTATAGTCGATGACATGAATGAGGAAGTTGAAGGTGCATCAGGTCAAGTTGAAGGCTTGAAAACTTTGACTTCTGAATGTGAAGGGTTAACAGAGGTTGGTAATATTAGTGTTTAAGAGATTATGTCATGTTAGTTGTAGCCTTGTAGGCTTTGTAACTAGCATTATGTCAGCATCAGAGTTCTGCATGTGAGAAAGATGCAAGTCATAGGAGGTCTAGAGTAAGTATATGTAAGTTCATATTTTGGCTGCTATTGGTTTAGAATATTTGATAGTACGTATTCTGAAATTTCTTGCCAAATCAATATTATGGGTCTGCGAGGAAATTAGCGTGCTGTACAAGTTTGGTTATATAGAAGTAAATTTGTTCCCATAAAAAAAGGGAAAAGTAATTTTGTTTGTTTCACCCATATTATCTTGTGACGTCATTTGCCCTTTTGTTTTGCTAACAGAATGAGGTTCAACTTTATCGCACACTTTTAGAAGACAGGGCAAATCTTGCTAGAGCCTCTGGAACTGCTCCGTAGGTTTTCTTTGCTTCTATTTTCTTCAGACACTGGCAACTGATCTGTTTTTCTGTAATTCAGATGGTCAGACCTACATTTGGAGACCTGAAAATTTTTGAGCCTCCTACTGTTTTGAATTACTATTGTTATATCTGATTTCTAAGTTTCGTTCTGTAGATATGCAATCTGTGGCGACGCTACTATTAAAAAAATAGCATTGGTTAGACCATCGACAAGGGCAAGATTAGCGAACATTGATGGTGTTAACCAGGTATGTCGAGTGGGCAACTGAATGCAACTATCTGTCCTGTGGCTAACTGCTCCTTGAAGTAGGATAGTGTTTTTGCTGTTTTCCTGTTTTATTAATACCAATAATGTACGTAGAAGTCTAGTCATGATTGTTTTTGGCTCGTTGTTTCTGTCATGACTTTGCTTGTTTGGCTCAGGGATTGTAAAGTGAAAATCCATCGTTCCTTCTCTTTCCTGCATGAATAGTTATTAGCAAACCACCTAAGTTACGAACAATGCTTTCTTAAGTTTGAATTTGACTGAAATAGGACTTTTAAATCCTAAGATCATAGAGAACTTAGCAAGTCACAACATATCTTGGGATTTTCAGTTGTTGATTTCTCAAACTCATTGCATAAGCTTGGTTCAGGATCCTCCATAAATGCCAAGGTAAATGAAGCTGTTGTAATTGGTGAATTAAATTACCAATGTTGTAAATGTGAACAGCTCACTATTTGCTAGTTTTGCTCAAATAGTTTCCAAGTTCCTAGGACAGTGGTTTATGTCCCATTGGGTAAATCATTGTCCCTTCTCCCTCTTACCAAGACTCCAAAACTACAAAATTAGGGTAGCGGTGTGAATAATAATTGTTATGCTTATCCCCAGGGGTGGTGGACTATTCCTCCAAGGCTCCAACACGAGGCTAATAATTTCCTCTCATCTCCATCCTTCTGACCCCCTCCACACTTAACATTCTCTCTATTTTGTTTCCTATTACCTCTTCTTTATCATCCTCAATTCAAGCATGCCTCCAGGTGTAATTCTTCCGTGTTATGCTATAGTTAGTGACATGCTACACTATGCAGGAAAACGGTGATTGTCATGCATCTTCCTTTGGTAATTGGCTAACATATCAAATTAGTTTCTCTTACGTGAGACTTTGTAATTGTTCAATTTTTTTCGAGTTCAATTTTTCTTACGTGAGACTTTGTAGCAGTTTGACTTTTCTTGTGAGCTGTTCGGCTAACATATCAATTAATTTAGATTTTTTAGCTGAAACTTGTACAAAATGGTGCAGCATTTTCTCACAACACATGGGGATCATTTTCTTCAAGCTGTTAGGTGTCTTTCTCAAGATCTTAACTTGTCGTTGGATGGAGAAGTGAGCATACAGAATGATATGGTGAAGAAGGTGACTTCAGCTCAAACCTATTCTAAAAAACTTACACCAGCAAAGTTTGAAGCATGGAGAATGTGGCATGAAGATGGACACTCCATTGAGAGAATTGCTGTATGCTAATTTTTTCCTTTTGCTCTTTCCTTTTTTCACTGCATACGTTGTTGGAGTTTGTATTCGTGTTGTTTTCTATGTTCAGAATATTGTATCTTGGGAGTTTTGGATGTCATTCGTCTGTGTGTTTTTTCAGTAATATATCTACCTGGTTTTTTCTACATCCATTTTGGCCTCCAACTTTACTTTCAATCTCTCATTTGTCAATAACAGAACTTCCCTGGTAGATCTGCCCCAATTAAAGCAGGAACTGTCCTCAACTATCTTCTTGAGGCTTTCCAGGAAGGCTTAGCTACTGATTGGGTCAGATTTTGTGCTGAGATTGAACTAACACCTGAGATGTACTCAAGCATATCGGATGCTGTTCAAAAGTTTGGCACTACTGAAAAGTTGAAGCCTATTAAAGAGGAGTTGCCAGAAAATGTAAGTTCTATGCAAAAAACAATTGTGCTTTTTCATGCTTCATTCTTCTTGACTGTTGTTTCGAATAGAAATCATGAGCTTGCTTTTCTCTAGTATATTTTACGAATATTATACTGAAAAGGGCTTCTGATGCAATGCAGATAGACTATTCACATATAAAAGCCGGTGTTGCAATGCTAAGTTGTGGCTTCTCGTTTACATCTGAGCTCAATCCTCCGGAGAAAATGAGTGAAGTTGCTGAAGCTGCTGAACCATCACCAAACTCTTTACCTTCTTTTCAGGCAGAAGAATCATGTGACATTGATCATAAGTTGCTGGAAAATGACGGGAATGAAGAAAACGATTGTGATATCCTTAGCTCTAGAAAGCGTTGCAAAGTTGAGAAAGGAATTCATAATAGCACTACTAAGGAAGCCACTCAGAGTTCTTTAGTAGAATGGCTTAAAACCTATGGTAATGGGGTAAGCAGTCTTTCTTATCTTTAAAAACACTCCTTTCCAAACTAAATAAAGTTTGAAAGAAACAAAAGGAAATGCTTAAGCATCTTATGCCTTTCATCTCCACTGGCTTTTGCAGGTTGCTTTGCACGATATCGCAACGCAATTCAGCGATTCAAGCGAAGAACACATTCGTGATTTGCTTGTTGAACTTGAAAGTGATTTTGTGATATACCAAAAGAATGGCGTATATAAAATTTTCTAGTGAGGCCAATGGCGTTGCCTTAGTGAACCGATGTGGTTAACGTTAGGGGACTTTAATGTAAGTATTCTGTTTGTAGTGCATTCGGTTTGGAGCTTTGCTTGATTTAGAAATTTGCCATATTGAAAATATTATATCGACGGGGTGTTCAGGGTGTCTTAGAGCTATAGCGCGTAATTTGGAGAAATTGATGAGAATATGTGGGCAATTTTGAAATCATAGTTTGAGACTTTGAGTCTCTCTAGCCTGTATATATGTAAATTTTCTTTATGTTTCATCTGCAAGGTTAGACTCATCTCATATTGTATGTATCTATAATGTTTTTAGATTCATGATGGAATTTTCTGTAGAAGGATTCCCTTGTTCTTTCTTACTATTTGATGAATGGTTAGGTCAAAAGATCCTCATGTCCATTGTTTGTTTGAGAAAATAATCAATTTGAGAACAAGATTGTAGTAGAGACTGCAGCAGCAATGTAGTAGCAGTAGTAAAATTAGGAGCAGTGCTTTTCTCATAAATATATGATTCTCTGACCACTTCTCGTGATGTACTCATTTTAGCCTTTTTTTTTTCCAATTTACTTGGACTCTTTGTTTCACTCCAAGTATTAATGTTGGACATTCGATCCTTGGACATTGGTATGACAGTTGGGCACTTTATTTTGAACCAAAAACATTCATATTTTTCATAAAATTGTCATGTCTGACACTTGGACACATATCATTGTCCGATACTTCTTGCAGAGTCCAAGTAACATAGTCTTTTTTATTAGCATTAGTTGAAGAGGCCATAGTGTGGTCTCAGTTTTACTGGACCATTTTGTGGCCATACCCAAATGACTTTTGATAAACCAAAAGTTATCAATAGAGTTATAGTCCACGTGTAATTGTGTAAGAATAGGACATAAGCTTTATTGCAATAAATAAAAGATAAAGCTTATTAAAAGTAGACGACTCAATTCACATGCTGCTATTGGTTTATTAATCCTCTATCCAAATCGCCATACTAGATTAAGGAGTAGTGCCTTTTGTTGCACATAATGGTTTGGAGATAATAATTGGAATCCCACCTAAACGGAGATATACAACTTAAATCCGTTACGTAGTTTTTGTCTCATATGATTAATGTGCACAAACCCAAAAACAATTTTAGATAATTTATTTCTTGTGTAACGAGTTCTTCAACGTAGGAATGAGTAGAGTGCGGTCTGAACCGCACCAAACCGCAAATCAAACCAACGGTTTGAAAAGTGTGGTTTGGTTTGCAATTTTACCAATTCGTAATTTTGTCGTGCGGTGCGATTTACGAAAATTTTGAAACCGCACCAAACCGAAAACCGTAATTTTTTTAATTGTTCTAAAATATTTAATTTCATACTTTTTATTTGGCCTACAATCTTATTGAAGTTATGTCTTTTGTTTGTCTTGGTCCTTATCTAGTTCTTTAAGCCTGCAGTTCTCCAAGGCTTCTCTAACTTTTTATGGCTCTAACAAAAAAAAATTATTGTTTTTTTTTGTCCTTATCAATTACTAATTATATAAAAAAATCATAATAAAGAGTGGGTTAAACCGCAAACCGCATCGCACCAAACCATATTTTGCAGTGCGATTTGGTGCGGTTTGATATAAATTGCGGTGCAGTTTCAAAATATGGCAAACCGTAATTTTATGATTTGGTGTGGTTTGACGTCCAAACCGCACCAAACCGCACCGTGCTCAACGCTACTCCAATGTAAGCTGCACAAAAGTCTCTTATGAAATTGTCAAACTAGATTAGTGCCCGTGCGTTGCACGATTGTTACATTTTTTTACAATATTTTTTTGTAATGGATACTACCAGATGTTTTAAGTAGCTACTATCTCCGTTTTTTTTTAGTTTACTCAGTTTGACTTTGACATTATTTATAAATATACTTTGACTATCGTTTGTGATTTATAAATAAATAAAAAAACATAGTCATGTGGGGTCTTGTTGGATTCGTTTCAACATATAGTTTTTTAATATATGGTTTTTATAATTTTTACAAAACACAATTATAGATATTGATCTTTAAAGTTTTGACTTAGCAAGTGTCAAAAGTGAAGTGAGTAAATTAAAAACAAACAGAGGGAGCATATTTTGATGAATATGATAAAAATAAAAAAAATCACTGCCATCCATAAGAAGCATGAAGCAAACACAAATTACAAATACCATTCAAGAGTATTAAAACAAACTCCATTTTTCTTCTTCATTTTTTGGAAATACAAAACAATGAAGTAATTTGAGGATAGTGAAATACAACACGAAAATTAAATATTTTGTATTCCTTATTTAATCTTATCTTTGGTACAGAGTCCATCCGTTCATAAACTGATTTCTTAACAATAGACACTATCTCACGATCAAACATCACAAATGATGCACTACCACTTTCATCAATAACTCGTACTTGAACTTTGTACCTGGAAGTATCCAATGAATTTCATTAAAAATGTGTGAACTAATCTAATTCAATATATTATCATTACAGAGTTTGTTGTAAGCCTTGGTATGACATTTTCCAGAAGAAGAGTTTTTTCACACTTGTTGCAAGTGAATTTGGTGGATTTGGATTGTTCAGCTCCATTAGCAGAAGGACTTTCATCAACCTTAGCAACCTTTTTGCACAATAAATAATACCATCCATGTTCTAACTGAGCACAAACAATTGTTGTTAATATAATGTAATAGGCCGACTTTGTAACATCGCGTAAATCATCTAAAGATTTTCTTTCATGCAGGGTTATGCAAACTGAACTTTGAGTTGATAACTCAGGACGCCTTTCGACATATGTTTTTTTCCGATTTGTTTGGGAGACTGAAGCAGTATAGGTATGTGCATTAGTACTAAATAAGAATGTGAAAAAAAAAAAGATTAACACAATTCAAGAAATAGAATTTGATAGTATAACTAACCTAGCTTTGAAAGAATTCACGTCATCAATGTCTTCATCGAAATACAAACGTGTAGAAAACAATGAGTTCGATAGTGTGATTTCTCCTGTTCACATAAGTTTAGATTAAGGTAAATTTATATTTTAGTGTTCAAAAACAAAATAAAATTATTACCTTTCCATTCTTTGATTTTAGCAAACTGATTGATAATAATTGTAGGGCTTAATTCCTAGAAAGTTAGATGCTTCGTCAGCATATTTGTCCCACAAAGTAAATTAGCATAACATTGTTAAACTTTCATCCTAATCAAATTCGTAGTACGTTGTGAATAAGGCTTTTGACCAAAAATAAATTAAAGAGATACTTAGGGCTCGTTTACATTAGCTGAATAGAGCTGAACTGAACTGAATAGAAGTGTATTAATTGAACTAAATAGAGATGAACTGAACTGAATTGAACTGAGCTGAGATTAACTGAACTGAACTGAACTAAATATAATCTGAAGTAAACAAGCCCTTACCCATTATCACTCAATTTCATGATAATCTTCTTACATGGTTTTCCATTTCTTTCACTGGTTTCAATTGGACCAACAGCCATCACTTGTCCAATAATATCTAATGTAAATATGCCTCTAGTTAGTTGTATTGATGTAACTTAAACAAATGCACTTTTCATGCACGAAGTAATAGATAATGAATTTATTAAATTTTTGTATACAGAACATACCCACTAAATACTTGTCGTCAATCTTATTAGTTAATACTTCCTCTAATGGCACAAAATCGAATCCATGCATAGGAATAGGCAAATTGTCACAATCTTGAACAGAGGTTATTGATCTTGTAAGAGTGTTGTGTTGGCCTGTAATTTCCAGTGCTCTCCCCAACACCAAAGTTGGAGATGATAGCAAAACGCAATTGGCCTTCTTCGATCAAGAAGATTTAACCCTTCTTATTAATGCTTTCTTCACCGATGCTTGAATCTTACTACCCTGTGAAAATAAATAAAAAAGAAACTGTATTAGTAAAGAATGTATGATTATATTATATTATATATATATATATATTAATAATATGAAGAAAAAAAAAATTGTATTTCTTCAATGATTGATATTGAGCATTATCTTACCTTTTCATCTAAAAACACCATTTCAATGCTGCCACTTTGATTTGGTTTGTCAAAATATGGTGACTTCCATAATCGAATTATCCTTATCTTGATTGTTATATTCGCTCTCAAGGGTGTTATATCTTCAATAAAGTTATATTAGAGTTGTGACTTTGATCTTAAAATTGTTTTGTAGGGTTGAAAGTATGAGAACGGGCTTATATAATAATGCACTGTGTTAAGCTTTATGTTTCAAATTTTGCCGGTTTATCTTTCAATATTCTCCATGAGGCTTAGGAAATTGTGCAAGTCATGAATAGATTCATGTAGGTGAATACTTTACTATGTATTAGTTTATATATTTATATTTATGCATGCATGGGCATATGAGTTAGGATATTGTCTGAGTCATCAGTCATGAATAAATTAATGTAGGTAAATAATTTATTATTTATTATTTTCTGCATAGGCATATGAGTGGACTTAGTGGTGTGCACCGTTCCTGGCCAGAATCGGACCGGAACTGGTTGGACCGGTGGACCAGAATTCATATTTTTTGTGGATCAGAACCGGACCGGTTCAATTCCGGTCTGGACCTAAACCGGATCGGTTTTTGGGTCAGACAAGTCTGACCCAATATATTCTGTCAGACGGAGGAACTTATAAATGGTGTGACTATGTTTAAGTGGAATCATTAAGGTAGAAACTGTGAAAAGTGTTAGATGCTTCATATTTGATCAAAAATACTACAGCAAAGCAATTGTGTGGTCAAACTTTGAAATAAATTCACATGCTGTAATTGCATGAAATAATGCCTCAAAAATTGACCTGGAGCAATATAACTGCATGTGCTTTATTTCATGTATACAACAAAATACATCCTATAATTGCATGAAATGATTTCATAACCTGGATGTATATGTCAAAGGTTTTATTTCATGCAGTTGTAATTGCATAATTGATCCAGCTGCATCTAGGTTATGAAATCATCCAGAATGCATGTAGGATATATGTCAAAGGTTTTATTTCATGCAATTTCATAACCTGCATCCAGGATATATGTCAAAGTAGGGGCGGAGCCAAGGGCGGCTAGCGGGGGCCTCGGCCTCCCCCTTGGCTCAAATTTTTTAGTATATATAAATTTTAAGTGAACTTAAACATTAAAAATATAGTAGCTCAATTGGATTGATTGCTTGTTTATAATCCCTTAGATTAGGGTTCGAGCCTCACTAGTAATATTCTTAACATATTTTGCTCTATACCATTATACTAGCTCCGCCACTGTGTCAAAGGTTTGATATTGCATGAACTGATTTCATAACCTACCTGGACTTTGTTTTTATTAAACCTAGTCACATTCTTTAAACCTGGATGTATTTTGTTAAACCTGGACATAAATATGCTTAGACCTGGACTTATTTGGTTAAACCTGCACATGTGCTTACACCTGGACTTTGTTTTTATTAAACCTAAACACATTCTTTAAACCTGGATGTATTTTGTTAAACCTGGACACACATATGCTTAGACTTGGACTTATTTGGTTAAATCTGGACACACATATGCTTACACCTGATCTTATTTGCTTAAACCTAGACTTTTTTTTTATGAAACATGGACACATTCTTTAAACCTGGATGTATTTTGTTAAACCTGGACATAAATATGCTTAGACCTGGACACATATTGTTAAACCTGGACAAATGTTGTTAAACCTGGACACATATTGTTAAACCTGGACACATATTGTTAAACATGGACAAATATTATTAAACCTGGACAAATATTATTAAACCTGGACAAATATTGTTAAACCTGGACACATATTGTTAAACCTGGACACATATTTTTAAACATGGACAAATATTGTTAAACATGGAAAAATATTTTTAAACCTGGACACATATTTTTAAAACTGGACAAATATTGTTAAACATGGACAAATATTGTTAAACCTGGACACATATTGTTAAACTTGGACAAAATAAAAATAAATTTGGACAAATAAGAACTAACATGGACAATAATATAAACTCTAATTAAACCTGGACAAAAAAAACGCATTTTCTTCTTCTCTATTATAGGTTGTAATACCCCACAATTTTGGTATATATTTTCTACGATTATTGATTATTAAAAAGACTATTTTATACTATGAATATATTATTTGCATATATTTTCAAGTTAAAAGCCTTTTTCAAAAAAATAAAATAATAATAATAATTTAAATAAGTCCTATTTTCACATATAAATAACTAGAATTTTATGATATGAATTTGATTTAAAAAGACTTCTAAGCCCAACTACTTCTCTTGGACTTGTAAAACCAATAGGCCAACTAAGTATTTCTAAGCCCAATTGCTCCTCTTGGATTTGTAAACAAATCCTAATCCAAAACCAATGAGTCAATTAAGTAGCCCAAAAAAAAAAGGAAAAAAAATAATAACAATAATATAAAAAAAATATAGTACACGGCTAAGAGCCTAAGAGGGGGGATTAGGGACCTTATTTGCAAATATCCCCTAATATTCTACTAAGCCATATTTGCCTTTTTAATCACCCAAAAATCTTTTCATAACCCTCCCAACCATCATATGCTTGATCACCAAGAATAATATATTCCCAAAGCATGACTAAATCAAATAATATTGATCATCAAATTATTTTCATGATCCCCAACTTACCATACTACATATACTTTAAACACTATAAATACCCCCTAATTCAACCCATTTTCCACACACAAAATTACAAAAATTTCGCTACTCTTTCTTGTCCAATCTCACGGCATTTCCCACTTAAAAAAAATTAAAAAAAAAAATTCTCAAGCTCCGACAACCACCATCACCACCACCGGCAAGTGTTTTCCGACCCTCTTTTGTTTTTATTAAGTTATATATTATTGTTTAAAACATTAACTAATCTTAAAAACTATAGATTATAAAGTTTTTATGTATAATACTTCACTACTAATAATAAGTTCTTAAAATTTTATGGGATTTAGTATTTTATTATAATTATTAAAATAATTCGGTTTTATAAAAAAAATAAAATAAAATAATAATAATATCCGAAAAATAATAATGATAATATTATTAAGTGTTTAAAATCCTACTACTCATATAGTCTTAATATTTATCACTTATATTATAAAAATCCTACTACTAATATTATGATTTTTAATATCCTAATACTTATATAAACTTATTACTTATACTATAGTTTTAAAAGTATTAGTGGTCATGCACATCTTAGGGTTCATTTTGTTAGTATAAATATTTTGGTGGCCTTATAATAATCAAGGTCGTATTAATTTTATGTAGGACGCTCTCGGTAGGATTCCTTAAGTTTTTCGAGTTTAGTTGTCCAATCCGAACGAAAGGTACGTTTAGGTAGCTTGATATCTTATAAAGTGTTTGAAATCTTATGTGCTATATGTATACATGATTTGGTGATTTGAAACATTATGTAATGATTTTAAAGTTTCGTTGGGACTTTTATTTATCTTGGTGTTTTAATATTTTAGTAATTAAATAATTGTTAGGAAATTCTTTTTCTATATAATATTTTTACTCTATGGTATTTTATTATTTTGGTAACAAAATAATTTGTCAAAAATTTTCTATGTCACATTTGACACTTTATGGAAAGATTTTAAGGATATGATTGTTCAACAATAAAGGAATTTTGGAAAGAATTTTATGGAATATGTATTTCAATACTATCTTGAATTTATATTAAAAAAAAAAAAATCCCACAAAGCTTTATAAGCTTATTTGTTAGTCTGCAATCCCACTACGTGGATTTGGTTGATAAGACTATGGACTTTATATGACCTAGTCTTTCCTCAAGGATAGCCTTTACACTGAAAGACACTAACTTGGGGGGGTGTGCACACCTGGGAAAGGAAATTTTTGGGATAAAGGAAAATAAATTTTATACATGATTTGCAATTAATTATAAATTCCTAAATTGAGTTATTTCAATTGTATTTATTTTCGTGAAACTTTTTGGAAAGGAAATTTTGAAGATTTGTTATGATAGGAAATAAATGTTGTTTTTCAAAGGCATGTTTGTAGAATAAAATGATCTTTACTTATCTTGTGCTTATTCGTACTTAGCATTTTTGCTAACCCGTATTTCCTTTTTGTTTTTGGCTTGGTCCTACTTATCATTATGATGGGTAGGTAGGTAATGATGAGACGATGTGGACTTGATGCATTGGGAGGCAACGGGATTTCATCACCTAGATTAGGATTATCACTTTATATTTTTAGAATAAACACTTATTATTTTGTATTAGTTAACATTTGATTTTCCTTTCCGCTGTATGATTAATTTTAATAATTGCTACTTTAAATTAGTCGTACATTATCACGTGGCGGTAATACGCCCAAGTCTATCTCTACGGTATTTTGTATGTATTATTTTGGTATTTCTGTAGAGGTAGATTTGAGGGTGTTACATAGGTTGCCATGGATATCTTCTTCCCCATTATACTTGTTGCCATGGAAAGTAAGACTTGTTTGGCAATTGGCATCAAATAGTCTCTGTCATCCAATCAGTCATTCTCCTCTTTAAAAGGCTTTTTTACTTCGAATAGTTTGTCTCAGAGGCTTCTTTAACTCGTGGGAGTAAGTACTCCAAACTCTCAAGCTTCTTTCTCAACTCCCCAAATGAAGATTTCATCTCTGAAACTTCCGCTAAAGTTGTTTCCTTCTTCTGATTCACTTGAAGCATCTGTTTCTTTAGGGCTTCAACCGACACATTCCCCAAATCTTTAAGATCTTGGGAGACCTCTTTTGATTGTATTTATAGCGGTGAGTTGTTATCGTTTTTTTGCCTTTTCTTAAACAACCACGAAAGGATTATGCCTCGTGATTTCTTCTATGCCCCCATTGTTGTTGTTTAAGAGAAGATGAAGACGAAGTATTGAGTCAGTCGTCTGACAATAATAATTGGTCAGACCGTCTGACTCAATACTTTCACTTTAAAGAAATTCATATAGGGAAGAATGATTTAAATGCTTTGCTGCAGAGAGTAAGTCGTCGTCGTGACAATGCTATTTCAAACAGCGAAGAAATTATAGCGGAGGCCAACAATTGGATAACTGCTACTAAAGCTTTACTGGTAGAGGTTGAGCAATGGGAGCGGGAAATGAATAAGAACGAGAACTCAAATTTTCTAACTAGATGGGTCTTGGCCAAGGGTGAAGCTACATGGGGGGCTGAGAGGGGTCTGGCACCCGTAAGTCATAAATGTGACTCTTAGTTTTAGTATATAACACCAGTAAGTTTTTATAAAATATACTAATTAACTATTTTACTATTTTACCTTAGTGATTAGTAAATTCGTATTTTGTAAATTTGTTTTGAGGTACAAATCCCCTATTTGATTGATAATTATTGCTAGTTTCAAAATACGTAGATACAATTTAAATTGGATTTAATTTTATTTTGTAGTTTTTTATATAAAAAAAATCTACAAAATATTAAGGATAAAAATAATTAAAGCATGAGATAAAAATGTTCGTCCTTGTTATTAATAAATAAATTATGTATGTTTTAAAGTTTTTAAAAATATATTTGGCCCCTTTAATATTCAAATTCTGAATTCACCCCTGGTTGGCACTTAAGCAGCATAATATTGGAACTCAAATAAATGCACAACTTGTTCAGATGATTACACAAAACAATAGGTTTTAGAAGATATATCCCAACCTATTCCTATTGGTGGACTCCAACTTCTTTCCGGTGCTGGTTTCCAATTATTTAGTTCAGTTAAAATGGCTTATTATAACACCATGAAATTTTTAAGAAGTGAAGAAAATAGCATCATTGAGGTTTATGGAATGGGGGTGTGGGTAAAACGTCTGTGAACGATGCATGCTATATACGAGTACTTAATAAAGTTCTCATTAAACGTAAGTTAAACAAAACTAATTGTGAACTCCTAAAAAATAGAAAACCCAATATTGCACACTTTCCTGTTTTTCATGTCAAACAAATAGTCCGTAAACAAGACCATGTTCTTTTTTACTTGATTTTTTAAACATCAATTCAGTTCAGTTCCTAATGACTCAAATATTTAACTTGATTCAACTCAATCCCGAGTCTAAGATATAGACTAATTTAGTTTAAATTTACTTAACTCAATCTAAATGAAAATGAGCCTATTTTTTTAGACTAAATTAATCTTAAATGAATTGAATTAAACTAAATCAAATACTCGACAAGAGTTGAGATACGTTTACTTTGTCTGAACTTAATTGAACTAAATTTTTTAAAAAGGATCTAGTCCAGAAGAATAAGACCAGAGTTATCTGCAAAAATGGGTCTACATCCTAATATCTTATGAAAAACAAGTCAGCATAACATTGGAGTATAAAAATAACTTAACCATTGTTGCATTATACTAATAATAATCAGCCTAAACAAAGCTTAATGTATTCAAACATTCATGGAAATAGTATTTTAAAGATTGAATTCAATGGACAAGCAGTTCTGCAGCACCATCAGTTACCAGCTAATCATTATGTACATCCATGTTGCCCAATAAGCTTTAAGCCCATAATGTTAAATCATATTTACAATAAGGTTTGTTTCAGAGAACTTGCTGATTTCAGCAATTTTCAGGAAAACATAAACCGATATTCGAAAGTGTTACTGTAAAATAAAATCAATGAGAGGGGGTGTAGCTTCAAGAATTAGGTGGCTGAGGGAATCTACACTTGAGACCCAAAAGCTTGGGCAAGAAGCAAATATATACAAGATTCACAACTTCATCTTTCCAATTTCTGATATATCTCTGATAACGCATCATACAGGATGGTGGCAGCAGGAGGTCTTGGCAATTGCCCGAGCAAAATATCAGACGCCTTCAGTGATGAATTGCCGTAAAATCTAGAATTTTCACTGTGACGAGCTGTAACTATATTACCCTCAAGGGAACAACCAACAAATGCACCTGTGAAATCAATGACATAAAAGTCAAATCTAGAAACTACATGCTATTAAGTGAAGCACCCATATCGTGCCCGGTGCAAATATGTCTAGGAGACTGATGAAGGCTGTTAAGTGAAGTTCCCAGTCATATATGATATGTTGAAAATTGGAATTTCTTTATAACATGGAAAGCATGTTTCGTTAGCAACGTCTTAACATCACATCGTTATAGAGCCATAATTTATAGACTTTCATATGCCAGTAAATGAGGCATTCAAGCTAAAAAGTGGACTGCCAATATTACTTTTAAAAAGAATAATAAAAATTCTAGCTTTTACCATTTCTGTTGTACATAGTCGCTAACACACAACTGTGACCATTAAGATATCACTTATTTCACTAAGCAGTTTCAAGCCTGGTACCTTTACTGCAGCTATATGTATAGCAAGCTGCAATTCCTCCATCTCCAGCACGTATATCAGCTTCTGCAGCCCTTCCCAAAACTCCAGCAGCTGCACTCATTCCAGCACCAAAAGAGATGTGCATATTTCCTCCAAACATCTTCACCGCTTCGCTAGTTCTCAGAACAATTATAAAATCTGTAAATTCTCCTCCGACCTGTAAACAATACCAATCAATATCTAAAATCAAGCCTAATATAATCTGTAGTTCCGCCTGAATTCGGAAAAAGGGAATTATAGATAGTCAAGTATACGCTAAATGATGTGAATATATAGTGTTAAGCTATATCTAAATATCACATAAAGAGAACCAAACATTAATGAGACCCAATCGAAGCCCCACAACCACCGCCACCAAAAAACCCCAATCGAAAACCACCACTACAAAACCCCAATTGAAAACCCACAACAACCACCACGAAACCCAATCGAAAACCACCATTCTCGCTGCCATCAACCCTAAAAATCCACAACCATTTTGATCTTCTGTGTAGTACGGTGGAAATCGAATGACTGATTTATGGGTAGTACGATGGGCGACTTCTACGATGGGAATGGAGGAGATCTTTGATCAAATGGACGATTAAAACAATTTGAACCTCACAAACCTACAGCACCTTCCAATGAAAGAATCAAATTTCCTTCCAATAAAAAATACTACAAGGTAGGATAGTATGCATTGAAACAGTCAGATATCAGCTTTAGACACAATTCAGTGGTGCGTACTTCAGAGGAAATTAAATCTAAAAGAAAAAATAGCATAACATCTAATATTAACTGATTTTTTTTATTTTATTTTACAAATGAAGTCAGATTTAGGATATGGGAAAGGATTTCACCTGAGCTCCCCAACCCAAGCCAAATGAAGCAATGGCAGAAGGGGCAGACCACAGTCCATCTTTTCTTCGAGCAACAACCAGCCCAGTACCTACTTTATATGTCACAACTGTACCAACTTTAGCGACAGTGAAAATGGCAAGGCCTTTTGCTTGCTTCAAAATAGCATCTGGGATGCGCTTTTCAGGAGATATGGCACCTATCTGAATATTTATTGTCATGCAAATAACACAATTTAGTTAACTTGCAGTTAAGTGCAAATTCAAAGCTTTCATGACAAAGCAAATCATAGACTACATTGACATGAAATTCATAAGATTCCGTGATCGTAGTAGTACACAAGGTGAATACACTGATGCACAGCCAATTAAAAACAGTACTTGAAAGGAAGCATTCTATAATCTTATATCAGATCAAAGGCATATCTTTATACGAGCAATGATGAAGTCAACATAAAAATATGCACAACCCCAACAACATAATCCTAGCACATACAACAGATGTATTAAATAAGCTGCACAATAACCACACATCTCAACTCTATCTGAACCGGGGCTAAAGTGGGGTGAAAATGTAATAATTTAATAATTTGGAGAAAAAAAAAACAAGCAGACACTTATGTACCTTGTGTTATAACAAGGTACTTGTGAATATGAATGCACAATCACAAACGAAACCAACACTTAGATCGGATGTATGGCACAAGCTGCATAATAAACACAAAACCAAAGAGGGGCTAAAGTGAGAAGCAAGTTGTAATTTGGTAGAAAAAAGTAGTTTGTATGCAAAGATACCTTGTTATAGCTTCTAAGTGCATTTGATGCCTTATAAATCTCATACTCCATGGATTGGCTCCATGGGAAATTAAGCCAAGATCTCAAGGTACTCAGATCAGTCAAATCATGAGTTGGCACTTGAGAAGCATGACTAACTTGGTCCATCAAACACCCTTGGACAGCTTCCAATCGCACACAACACACATCACAAACTCGTTGCGGA
Organism: Salicornia ramosissima; assembly: GCA_951394345.1. NCBI lineage: Eukaryota > Viridiplantae > Streptophyta > Magnoliopsida > Caryophyllales > Amaranthaceae > Salicornia > Salicornia ramosissima. The sequence goes on along the minus strand of OX596235.1, from coordinate 58,146,262 downwards.
TCTGAAGTACGAAACTTCACAGGCATTAGGCTCCTTCCCTTTGAGCATTCATTGCAAAAGACTCCCCCACAAAAGCGGCAGTGGTGCCTGGAGCAAAGGATAGGATGGAAACGCGCACTACAAAGCATACAGGAAGATGCAGAGCTATCAGGAAGCCAACGTGGAGGCTCTGCCTCCAAAATCTCCTGCGCATTCACTATAGTTGCCTCTGTAAGAGTTTGAGCCATTTCTTTCCAAGTATTTTCCAGGAAGTTAGAAGATATCCAAGAGAGTTGCTGTTGATGAAAGTCCCCTAAAGCAAAAGCCTTGAACTTCCCTCCAGCCACAGCTACCATCTCAAAAACCACATCCCACAGTGTGAGTTCCCTATTTTCTCCAATAAAATGATTCCAATCCATATCTGCATCAGGGAGGTAACCCCCATTCACAGAGCCACTCCTAGACCAATTTTCATGTTCATTTTCTGGCAAAGGTGGGACAGACACAGGAATCCAAAACCCAGTTTCCTCAGAAATAGGAGTATCATAAACGAAGAATTTACCATGCTTCTGGCTACCAGCAATTGAATTATGCGCGACATCATTTTTCATCTCAGGATCTGAGGAAGATTTCGTTTCAGATTGCACCACCTCTTTATTCTCTTCTTCACCACCTACTTCATCAGCTGCCCCATTATCACACTTCCTTTCACGTCTCTCACCTTCTGCAATAGCCTAATTATGTGCAACCATTACCATTAAAGTCAACTACAAGCAAAACTGTAAACAGAAGCAAGACTGTTAATAGCCTCTACTCAACCCCCTCAGAAGGGAAGATGGAAGGGCTGCCAAAACAAAACAATTCATCTTCCACTCAACATGATCATAATTTTCAGTTTCCTCTACAGTAACTAATCAATTCAAAATGATTTGAAAATATTAAATTTACCATGTAATGAAAACGCCCTACACAAAATTTTGAAAATAGAACGAATAAATTCAAACCCTAGAACGAAATCACAATTCAACACGAAAATCACCTAAAAGCAGAGACCTTTAAAACCACACATACAAAATTTAATAGTTAGACACTACTCTAGACAGAGAATTCACCAATCAGGTGATCAAACAACCAATCAGAAGACCTGTGACGAATTACAAAATCAACCAATCAATCAATTAAACAATAACTCAGAATTAACCAATCAATTAATAAAATCACCTGCTGACGAAATACACGAGGCTCATAATCATAAAGTTCAATTTGTGGGTATCGAAAATTACTCTCAACAGAAGAAGAAAACTCGTTATTTTCTGCCATGGAAAGTTCAATCAAAAGGAAAATCCCACCATGAAAAACAAACAAAAAAGAGTCAATGGGTGCTTCTTCTTTGCTTTTGCCCTTTTCTACTAAATTACCCCGAAAAAAAAAATCAAAAAGTACTTCAAATCAATTGATGTTTTTAGCAATTAAGTATTCGTGCACTGTTTGATTATTAGATATGTTGCGGCTGATCAGGGTTTGATAATGACGATGATCAAATACTTTATATAGAAGGAGAAAAAAAGTTTGGAGTATTTCAAAATTTCAATCAATGGTAGAACTTTGAAGGAAATAATGATGTGAATAGCGGAATAGCCCATTTAGCCCAATAAACTAATCAACTACGTGCCCCTTACATTATCCACCAAAGCTTTGCTAATTTGCTTTGTGTAGATTCTATCTCAAGATACTACCTTTTATTTACTTATTTCAACATCAATTGTTGTAATGTATTTTAGAAATTATATATAAAGAAATAAAGTACTCGTATTTAGAATATCATCTACTTTGACCATTTCCAACGATTCGATTTATTATGTTATATTATAGCATATATCAATTGTTGGCTTTATTTAGAATATCATCAATTGTTGAATTAATTTATTTCGCTGTTAATTATAGCATATATCAAATTTTGTTAATAATTATTTATTTTTTGATTTGGCAAAGAAGTCTTGGCTTTATTAAAAGGGTGAATAATCAAATCTTTAGTTTTATAAATTAAAGATGAAGGTGGAATCGTGGTTCAACACCTCATTTACCGCTTCTTAAAACATAGCATTATATCTTCATCTTGCTAAAAAAAAATTATGTTTTCAAAATTTTCATTCTTCAAATATTTGGTCTACTCTTGTTTTTCATACAATTGTTGATTCCTAGGCTATAGTAGCCTAAGCCACATGAGGAAACAATAGTGTCAATGTGTCATAGTGTGAAGATCAGGAGGAACATGAGTACTTGCAATAACAAGAAGGTTCATAATAAAGGTGGGCACTGGCCGAGCCGGGACAGTCCACGTGCCAAGCCCGCGTGTCTCATGCCACAACATGTCGTGCCTATAACGTGTCGTGTCAGGCTTGTGCCAAGTCATAAAATATAAGGCCCATGCACAGCCCAGCCCAAGTACCGTGTCGGGCCAACTCGTGTCGTGCCATCGTGTCTTATATTAATTTGTATATATTATGAATTTTTAACCAAAACAAGCGTGCCAACATGCAGGCCGGCCCGTCGTGCTCGTGCCGGGTTCGTGCCAAACTTTTAAAGTGTTGTTCATGGGTGGCCCACTAGTCGTGCCTTCGTGCTATGCCGTGCACATAGCGGGCTCGTGCTGTGCCGGGCCCAAATCGTGTCGTGCCGAGCGGCCCTCGTGTCGGCCCGGCCCATACCCAGCTCTAATGCATAATATGGATCGTAGTTGAATTAGGTAGACCCATTTAACACGCAAATTAAGGTGACAGTGTCTCATATGCTAGAAAGAGCATATGAGATGACTCAAGGAAAAAAGAGGTAGGTAACAAGTCTGTGATGAGATGACTCAATTGAAATTCTTTAAACCCTGCCACAAAGAGCATTAAAACACAAGTCTATGTATATATACTCTTTCTTTTTGTAGTTCTTGACACCCCAAAAGACCAAGGCTAACACATTTTATGGTTTTGAAAGAAAAATAAAAGATGATATATTCATCGTTTTAATTTTCAAATTTAAGTTCGACAGTTCATTAATTGTAGCTCCAATTAAATTCTAGACCAACCATTCCCAATCTCTCAAAATAAGTTTGGAGAGGAGCACCTTAATAATAAAGTATTATTATATACTAGTTTTATCTTTCTTTTTTGGGCACTGAATCAGTGATATTGGGCCTTGAACCGAGGTCTAGCTCAAGTTATCCGAATCAATTTTACCTACACACGCACCTGACAGGAGAAATTAAAAAAAAAAAAAACTCTAGATATGTGCAGTAAAGTTCAAACCAAACATCTCATTCCGGTATTCGAAAGACTGCAACAAGGTTCGAACCAAGTATGTCTCACCCCTAGTATTCAAAATCCTCCGACACAAGCGGCAAGACTCAACCTATGCACTAGGTTTTTACTTAGGATGCCGAGTGTTGTAAGTATGCAGAAGCAACTCGATAAGTATGCAGAATACAAGCATAGAACCAGTAAACAAAGAAGCAACATGCTAAACTCAATTCAATCTTGGATTACAGTGGACTCAATTCAATATTCAACATAGAAGTTCTACAATGAACAACTTGGAAATTGAAGACCTTAAATTCTTAAAACAGTTGTTCAAGCGATAACAACAACGCACCACGCCTACTGACATACACACCAATATTTGACTCAAGAAGTTGATGCACCGGAATTTTAAACCCATTGCTCACAATTTTGAAGATCAGGTCTATTTACAAATTATGACAGTTTAGCTGCAACAAAAGCACTCAATCATCTACAGGGTCTTGAGGAGTCTCCTCTGCACGTCGTTTGATTGTAATGACAGGGCATTCAGCATGCTTGACACAAAACTCACTCACGGTACCTACGAAAACCCTGCATATTGTAAACAGTTAAAAATCATATCTTTACGCAAGTATACAAATAGCAAACAAGTTAGGTTTCCAATGTTTTGTCCAAAACAGATATAGAAAGTGATAAGAACTTAAAGGAATGACAAGACAGTCGTTTCATATAATTTTCACTTTCCTTTCCTTACCACAATGGAACTTTGAGAAGAGAAAAAAGTTATAACAAACATGATTATTTCCTTTCACTTGTCTTCCTTTCTTTTCTCTTTCCTTTACTTCCCTTTACTAAAATTTGAACCAAATAGGTAAAGTAGTTGGAGAAAGATATAATACAAAAATTCAATTGGGAACATAGTAACAACATAATTTATTCACTTAATACTATTATTTCTGTTCCAAGAAAATGTGAATATTTTCATTCATTTTACTACCCTAGTCTGTCAGAGGTTTGAGGAGTCTCATTTCAAACTTTCATTTATCAGAAGAAAGGAACCTCAAAACTCAATATCACACTCCATCTTTTATCAGCCCAGGACAACAACAAAGAAGTCTAACCCATACCTCAAATCAATAAAGTATGAGACAGAGAAGAATTTGGCCTCACCAAATCAGCCAGTCCAACAACATAAACAGACCAAAATTGAGAAGAAAAAGACAAGGGGAAAAAAAATCAGAGAACTACACGAGCATCAGCAAAACAAATACTGTAGAATTAAAAAGACAAGTGGGTCTAGTAGCAAACCCAAACAGATCAAAAAAATAACAGTCAATGTTACTGTTCAATATGACATCTTAAGAATCTATAATGATTGAGAGGTTCATTTCTTATGACTACCTCAAGAGTTAAAGCACACTCCTCACTGACTCTTCTCCACAGTATCCTAGTCTTGTCTCATGAAGTGAGACCAACAAGGAACCTTGTGAAAGATCACATAAAATTGGAAGTTTAAGGAAAGAGATCAAACATGGATGAGAGAATAAAAGAATTATAAGAAGCCAACCATTGAAGCATGCCTCACCAAGCATTTGGAAAGGGGAGAATGCTTGAATTTGAAAGTATGCACACCATGTAGAAAGTGCAATTCTCTGGAGCAGATAACGGGTCTCCTTTTTCACAGTTCATCATTATGTTATCATATTTCCATAGTAATCTTTAAGTTGGAGAATATATAATCATTTCCATGTTGCTCATAAGATTGAATCACATTGAGTGAAGTGGAAGGGAGCTTCCGGATTTCGTAATTGTGGTACGTCTCGTAGATTGAAGGGAAATTTTCATCGGAAAGTCGTAATTGTGGTATGCCTCACCAAGCATTTGGAAAGGGATTTATAGACATAGATAATTAGATATAGAAGAAAGTAGATGGAAGATAAATATCAAGAGAGAATTACTTATCGATAAGTAACTCTCTCATCCAATTATGCCTCACAATTAGAACGGATAAAGTCAAGAAAAAAGCATGCAACTGCTAGAAAAACAAAAACACAAACAACAATAGACTTATAAAACTAAACTTCATAAAGCAGCAGCCGCCAAAAGTCTAGCATACCTCTGGAAAGGTCCAAGCCCCCTGCATCCCACAACAAGAAAATCAGGTTGAACCCGCTTCACCTCATGGCACATTATTTCTTGTGCATCACCCTTCCGAATCCAAGCTTCACAAGCAACCTGCAAGAATCATGTAAAAGACAACAAACGCATACATCTAAAGAATGAGTAGAAAGAAGTGAGGTCCCACTATTTGCAAACCTAACCTCAAAAGAGAGTGAACCCCATACAAAAGGCAGATAAAGTATGATGAGTTCCAAGCTATAAATAAAATCACTTGAGTACCCCAATTTCATGACATTTCTGGACAAAGTACTCCAAGAGATGAAGTCCATTCATCTTTTCTCTGTTATTCATTCTTTTAAAATCCTCAGGTGATGCATATATGCTATCCATGTCATCAAAACCTAGCAAAAGAACAATATCAATTAAAATTGAGTATTCCTTCCAACTTCAAGGAACAATATCAATTATATGTACCACCCGAATGCACAATGAATGCACTTTTCAAATTACAATGAAAAAAAAATCACAGTCAATCCCAAATTACTGAATAGAGAGAGTAAGGAGTGAAGGGAGGAGACATAAGCAGATAGTAAACATTCCATAAATTACAGTACAATTTACTTATCATTTTCAAACACACTGAAATCAGGAATACAAAAGAATATAGTGGCATTTGCACATTGGAGGTTTTGGACATCAATTTATCCTGCTGAATTCTTGTCAGTTGTAACATTGCAAGAGCAGCAAACTGTTTCTTCAATGTTGATCTTAAGCTCATTAATCTAACATACACATTGGAGCAGTGGCGGAGGTAGTGTAGGTCCTGGTGGGTCCAGTAACTCACCAGGGACCATCAGGAATTTTCGGAATTTTTTATAATAGGTTATATTTGATTTTGAAGTTGATGATTGTGTCGAAATGGTATTTTCTTGTAGGATGATTGTGAATCATAAATTACGTAATAGCATTGGAGCTCACAAATGTCGAATGATTGTTTGATTACTTTTCTACATAGTGATTTGTTTATCGATGTTAAAATGAGTGATTTTATAAATGGATATTAAAACATGAAAAGTTGTTGTGAACAATTGCAATACACTATATAAAAAAAAGGCCCATTAACGACAATGCACATTAATGACGGGATATATCCTGTCTAAAAGCAGATGTTTTATAATAGTTTTTGGTCCTGTCGTTAGAATTCACATAATACATAATACAAACTCTATTAAATTAAATTGATTTATTTGCAATGGGATTGCGAGTTTGCGACGAGAAAAATCATTCAGGAACCCTCATTTTTAGGATGAGATGAGTCACATATTTGCAACTAGAAAAAATTATTTATGATACCCTTTTCTAGGACGGGGTCACATTTTCACGACTAGAATACTTGTCGTAAATCGTATCTTTTGTAGTATTGATAGTTTTATAGTACTATCTGTTTGTTTGGCAAATATTTTCAAACAAACATTTGCCAAACAAACAGATAGTACTATTAAAAAAAAAGTAATATCTGTTTGTGACATTTAATTTGAAGATTTGTACTACTTTCGCCTTGTAAGATGATTTTTTTTAGTATTATTTGGTCGTTGTAGTATGAATTTTTTTTAATATTATGTTGATGAACTCAATTATGTACTAGATCCAAATTTTTATTTTTTTATTTTGACATATGATCAACCATTTATGGTGACCCACCGTCTCCGAATTCCTAGGTTCGCCACTGCATTGGAGGATCATATTCAAGGTAGTAGTCATCTTAGAGATCAGGCTAGATGCTTTACAGCACAAGCTGATTCCATAAAAATCAAGAACAAAGTCACAAACTATTTTAAAAAAACTTTTTTTTTATAACAATAACAAAGCCGTACTCCACCAACCCCTCCCCCCCAGCGCAGAAAGCAATTCTTTTTTTAATAAAAAAAATTAACAAAAGGATGCAACACTTGATGTGAACTTGTGAAGAAAGTATAAAAAAAATCATTGCAGAGACAAGATAAAATTAAAGTAAGAATACCAAGAAGCTGGAGGAACTATAGTTCAATCAAGAAATTAAATTCCTAAGCCAACAGGAAAACAAGCAATAAATAGGACTGAAATAGAAAGTTAAAACTGTAATCCCAGCACAAATAAGCAACTCTGATGCCACCTAAAAATCAGCAACACCTTAATCAATAGCTTCCAAACTGCAAAATCTCTCAAGAAAAAGAAACTCATTTACCCCCCTAAAGCTGCAACTGCCTAGCACCTAAAAGCAATCGATTTATGTAAACACCAAAAACCACAATCCCCTACACAAGCTCGCACTCATGGTAGTAGTCAATGTGTAATGCACCAGCCCAAGCACTCCACCATTACCCTCACTTACACACGCAGACACAAGAGGGGCAGAACAGAGAGGGATCTGAGCAATTGGACCACTACCCACTACTTAGCTAATTTATGTATTTTTTTGCTTTTTTCTTATTTTGTCTTCTTTAGAATGTACTGATTATTTGCTCAGCTTTTTGGAAGGAATTGTAGGGAAGAAAAGACAAGGTAGCTAGTATAAATAGGGGGAGGGACATCTTAGTGTTTTATCCAGAATATTTGAGAGAGTTTTAGCTTTGTGAGATTTGTGACCTAAAGTCACTTTGGGAGATTTGCAACCTTAAGTTGCTAGTTATCTTGTATTTCATTTCAGAGTTTATTAAACAAATTTTCCATAGTTTATTTTCAGAGATTAATCAGCTCTTTACCATTAATCAAAAAAATCCTTGAGCTACTGTTATATTTTCTTCTTGTTGCTGTGATAACTTTCTGCACTTACTCAGGAGCTTTACACAATGTAGACTAGTCATAGTAGAGATAGCCTGTGAGAAAGAGGAAACCTCAATATCAAAAGACCACACATACAATTAACTATGTGAGCTGGGACTTGACAAATCAAACTGCCAAACTAATTAACCCCAAAAAAGCACTAAAACAACATTTTCAGGGACATCAGAAGTAAGGAGATCAACGATCATTTACTGAAAGCAGAAAATTTCTGCCAGGGGTGGGGGTGGGGGTGGGGGTGGGGGGAGGGAGGGGGAGAGAGAGAGCACCATCTTCATCAGGTACTTGCACATGGAGAAAGAGGAGCTTGAAGCCAGATATGTTGTCTCGGACAATCTTTTCAAGAGTCCATTCAAAAGCACGTAGGGAGCTGATGGAAGCATGAGGATAGCCTTTGATGCTGGATTGATTCACCCCTATCAATACTCGAGTTGGCTCGCTCCCGCTCATCTTTTTTCTTTTAGTTTTCCCTTCTTAAAAAGTACCTGTGAAAGGGGATTATGTTGTTGGAAACAGTACACACAAGAAATCAGCAATTATATCTACGGTTGCATTCAGTTGCAAGAGACGGAATGAAACAAATTCAAGCAAGGAGGAAAAAGGTAATGGTCTTACTTCTAGGAAGAATTTAATTCAACTATGAAGTGGAATTATTTGTACATTTCTCCCTTTATTATTTTTTTTGGGTAAAACAAATATAGCATAGTATCAATCAACATGCAATAGGGTGATAAAAATACCCAGCTTATTTTGAATCCTGTTTGAAACCTGTTAGGACTTAGGTCTCATAATCCATGTTTTGCAAATTTAAATTTGCAAATGTGACTACATATTATGTTGCAACTTCCCAGGATTTTATGATATTTATAATAATAACTGAAAAAACAAATGACATAGTATGCTTTAAAAAATGAAACAAATACTAACATATTATTGAAATGAGTGTAAACAGGTAGCCAATAAGTAGTCCCATTCAGTGGCGGACCCAGGATTTTGAAATTGGGGGGACAAAATGTAAATGTCTACAAACTCAAATAAATATCAGCCACTTGGATACAAAAATATTACAATAGCACAATTCGCTATAATTCGCTCGTAGTGCAATAGACCGATACTGTGTCAAATTTTTTGGTTAGCTAAAATGGGTTGGGCAACCCTATAATGAAAAGGAGAGTTTATTCCACTAAAATTCCAAGGAGATTCTAATCCAAAACCAATTGGTGATAGGACTTAGGAGTAACTTCTAGGCTTATTAAATACGTAGTACAGTAGTTTATTCTCCTTTTATTTGTTCAACATGAGTTTCCACACTCTAACCTACTTTGTACAGAAGACTAGAAAGACTACGCCCATAAATTGGCAAGAAACGGGCACAGAAGACAGACCTAGTCACCAGTCACCACTCATCCAGAAATCGTGACACATTAATCATTGCATAATGAGTATGACGACTTAGTGACTTAGGTCTTGTTTACTTCAACTGAATACAACTGAACTGAACTAAACTAAACTGAATTATCGCACTGAACTGAATACAGCTGAAAGTAATATTTTATAAGAGAAGGAAATTGAGAGCTGAGCTGCACTGAATTGAATTTAAGCTAAAGTAACACCCTAACAAAAAAAAAGTGTTTTAAGACAAGCTATTCAAAGACAATAATTAAACTCCAGATTAGTACCATTTTGCCTATGTAGCTTTATTCATTTTTCAGACTTCGCAAGAGTTAAAAAATCAAGGGAAACAAATCTTCAGCATTATGTTGCCAATTCCAGTAGCAGTATCATCATCACAAATCACACGACTAATAGAGTAATAAACAATGGAGAAGACAAAGAATCAATCAGAATGAGCAAGAATTCCAAAAAGATCACCTCAAATTCCAAAAATATTAATACATCTTCCAGATAAGACACAAAGAAAACATAAAAAAACTTGGTTGAATTTTGATCAAAATTGACTAAATGTTAGCTAATGATGAAAACACCAGCATAATTTCAAGTCAAAGAACAAATTCACGCAGTAACGGGTAACATTAAAAATGGATCGAAGTGATTCAGATTGTAGATAAAACTATGTGAAATTGCAAATCAAAAGTGGTAAACATTGTGAAATTGAACATATAAACTTCCAATACTCAGTAGAAAAATTAATTCTAAGAGAAAATATTGACATACCAGGGTAAAGAAGAAGAAGAAGAAGCAGTTGGATGAAGAACAGAAGAAGAGAGAGTAGTGTTATGTAATGGTTTCTTCTTCCTTGAGACCTAGAAACTGGGATTTGTTTGTTTGGATCGTTATAAAGAAAAGTAGGACGCACGGGCGGCACGGCAAAGATTTCAAGGAAAATAAACTAATCGTTGTGTAGGGCGGTGATAATGAGTTCGGCCTGTTCGCGAATAGTTCTGGCTCGGCTCGGTCAAGGCTCAGCTTGTTTTAGCTGGGTTCAAGTTCGAGTTTGGCTCGAAAAGCTTGAGAACAGGCTCGATTAACTTTTATATATGTAAATAATATATTATGTTATATAAATAAATTTATTTATTCTAGTTATTATATATATGAATAAATTAATAGTGTTATTATTAAATATTAACCAAAAAAACAAACATCTTCAAAAAAATTATAATAAAGAAGACATATAAATTAAGAATAGTATTAGTTGAAACTGTTCGTGAACAGTTTGATAAGGGCTCGGTCAACGGTTGGTCAAAGCTCGGCTCGTCAAAGTTCGAGCTTGGCTCAAGTTCGACTAAATTTAAATGAACACGAGCCGAGCTAAGCAGAGTTCGGGCTCGGCTCGCTCGATAATCACCCCTTTATTCCTTCCCTAACATAGTAACATATTAACGCTTTCTCGGCAATATCCCTCATTTGCATAATATATATATATATATAAGGTTGGGTTCCGGTGAGAAATTTCTTATGGTGAGAAATGTGAGAAGAGATAAATACATCAACTATAACCTAAAGGTACATTGAGCACCAACTATAGGTACATTCACCATACACTATAAATACATTGAGACACTTAAAGGGGTACACGTGTGATTACTAATGACAATCTTTGTCAATATTAGTAACTTTCGCTAAAAACCATTTGTACCCCTTTAAACATCTAATGTACCCATGCGACTGCTAATGTACCCCTTTAAACCATTTTCTATCTGGTTTTCAACCATCTTTTGGTTTTTAGCCAATCCTTCCTCTATATATATATATATATATATATATATATATATATTAAGCATTCTGGTGCTTATTAAAAAAATTACTCCCTCCATAACATAAAACTTTCAACATTTACTATATTTGGGTGTAACAAAAAACTTACAATAATTTTTTTTCTTTCTATTTTTGGTAAAAAAGTCTATTTATTTACATAAATGTCATTAATTAAAAAATTAATAAATTGATTTCGTTTGGGGTGGCTAGGTTTGCGATTTGGGTGGCTAGGGTTGCAATTTCGTGTGGGTGATGATGGGTCCTGATTCGGTGGACGCCCCGGTCGGCGGTCCATCATCGGTGGTTGGGGTGTCGACTTGGGTGGTGGTGTGCAGATATGGTAGTATTTAGTAAAAAGTGGTGGTGGTGGTTGATTAGGGATGTTTTTTTTAAGAGTTGGGGTTGATTACTTGATGGATATATTAGTGTTGTGTAATTAGGGCTGATTAGTGCTAAATTTGATAAAGAAATTTTGTCTTAGGAAGCGTGTGCGGTACAATTGTTGAAAGTTTTTGGTTACGAAGGGAGTATATTAGATAAGAAAAAATTAGATCAAATCAGAATTTTTTTTAATCATATTAGAAATATTCTTTCAAAAAATATAAGTTCATATTAGATCAAATTAGAAAGTTTCAGATAAGTTTCATATCAAATTAGACAAGTACAGACGAGCTAAACAGTGCCTAATTGTAACAAATTGACGTAAGAAATGTCAAATCGTTGCAATTAATATATTATAGAAAGAGTAGTTTAGAACCGTACGAATTTAAAATTTAAATCTAATAGAGTTAGTAAATAACTAGGGTTTAAATTATGACCATAGATTAAAAAAATAATGGTTGATATATGGAAAATTTATCAGAAAAGACCTTTTAAAACATTCTTTTTGTAAGAAAAGACCTTATAAAAAATTTGTTGTGAACAGGAACCTACAACAAAAAAAAACTTGCAAAGAGGAACCTTACCTCCATTTTCCGACATTGACTGTGAATCTCCAGTGTTGACTCACTATTTCCCTCCAATTTTGCACGAATCCTTTCGTATTTAAGGGGATAAGAGATGAGGAAACCCAAATTTAGAAGAAGAGACTTTTAGATGCGAGAAGAAAGTGTTAATGTAGGGTTTATGTAGATTAATTTAGGAGGGAAAATGGAGGGGGAGTTGAGGAAAAATGAATTTATAGTGAAAATAAAAGGAAAGGTTAAATAGAGAAGAAAGGATTTGTTGAAAATTGGAGGGAAATAACGAGTCAATGCCGGAAATTCACAGTCAACGTCGAAAAATAGAGGTAAGGTCCCTCTTTGCAACTTTTTTTTTTTGTTTTAGGTCCTTATTTACAACAAATTTTTTATAAGGTCTTTTCTTATAAAATGAATGTTTTAAAAGGTCTTTTCTGATAAATTTTCCTTGATATATATATATATATAATTTTTTTAAAATTCCCTCTCCCCTTTTTTATCTCTCTCATGAAATCTTAGCCATTGCTTTAAATATATAAGGTTACAGTTCAACTCTACCTTGAGAGTTTCCATAAAACTCAATCAAATCTGAATCGGTGCCATACAGTTTAAATAAAATAATGGATTGTTTCCAGTGGTATAGTTTTAAAAAAATCCTAAAATTGTACTTAGGTTGCTAATGTAAGGACTGATAATTGGTGGTTAATTGTCCGGAAACAACCATTAGAGTTGCTACTTAAATTATATTAGCAACCTAAGTACATTTTTAGGATTTTTTAAAACTCATGTATACCATTGGTAATATGTTAATACATAGGTTAAGCGGGCTGGATGGATATGAGATGAGTATGACTCAATATCTACCACTAACCACCTATGACGGATTTTACTTTTGACATCCATATTCCATCTAGAGCTGATCAAAAGTGGCCCGGCCCGCTTTTTTGCGGGCTTTGGACATAAAATTAGGCCCGAATTTAGGCCCGGCCCGGCCCTTTTTTTAAATTTTTTTTTCGTGCGGGCCTTGAACATTTAAAATTAGACTTTTTGGTTACTTTTTTAGGCCCGGCCTGTAAAGCCCGCCAAGCCCGCACTAAATTTTCGGGCTTTGGCTAAGAAATTTGGGCCCTAACTAAGCCCGGTCCGCTTTATGGGCTTGGTTTTTATGCATCGGCCCGGCCCAAATCCAGCCCGGCCCACGATCATCTCTAATTCCATCCACCATACACCAAAGTTATACACTTTCCCTCTCTAACTAAGGCCAATGCAGTGCAGAATCCACCAAATTCCACCCACTTATCATTCCTTCACTTTTAGTAACGTGAAATTCAATGACTGGAAACTTAATTAAAACAAAATAAGAAATAAAAATTCCCATGAACTTTATAAAGAAAATTATTTCACATAAATTATAATGCTTTCTAGGAATTTAACCAAACAACCACAAAGATAAAACCCAAAACTTACAATGAAATCTATTTTTGTTAGGTTTTCGATCTTTTCAAAATACCTATTCAAAAACTATCTTAACCTCTAACATCTATTTCAATGGTTACTTTGTCAAACACACTTAAAAGTAATTTATTTTGATGAATAGGATTCCACTACTTCTACTCTCGATTAGTAGTGGATTATTCTACCCACTGGATAGACAATTTTTTTTTTCAAGAAATTCCCTTATTTTATAAAGTACTCCGTACAAAATTGTATTCCATTTGTGTTGCACTAATTTTAATTTACTCTGAATTTTTAAATTTTTAACTATTATACCAATCAAAATTAGCAGAACATAAATAACAGACAATTTTGTAATACCAATTAGTGATTTGAACCCATGTGGCCATGTGTAGTTGTGTACTCTTTTCCAATTTATCTTGTTCCCCAGCACAAAACAAGCAACTATCGATAATTATCAAAATAAGATAGATTTCCTACATTTGCATTCAAACAAAAAATAACAATCGAACTCTTTCCATGAATAATGCAGGGAAGTTTCCTAATTCCTAAAATACATTCACTTTTATATCAATTTCCAAATTATCGTCCACGTCAGTATAGGAAAAAAATCAACTTTTTTAATGAGAAACCGCTACTGCCAGTAGCGGTTTGTCTAAAAACCCATAAAGAAACTGCTACTGGCAGTAGCGGTTTATGTGCAGTATTTTTTTATAAAGGTTGAAAGCCAATAGGTTACTTAGGAAATTTGTATTTCTTCAGTAAAACCGCTGCTCCCAATAGCGGTTTTGTCACAAAAATTGAAAAAATAAATAAATTCATTCAACCGTCTACGTGGAGGATAATTTGAGAATTGAAAAAAAAGTAACAGCATTTTGGAAATTATGATTATTCCTAACATTATTTAGAGAAATAGTTCATAAAAACCCCTTGAAGATAGATTTTTTTCCCCTAATTAATTTTTTCAAAAAAGGGAAAACAATATCTTTTCTTGGTCCACATAAAATTTTCATCTTTAACGTGTCAATCGATACTCGATAAAACCCTTCTCTGTCTTCATTGATTGATCGCCGATGAACTTCAACCTCTTTTTTCCTCACTTCTATTACTACTAATTTACAGTAAATCAATCTTATCTTCTTCCCTTTTTTCCCCAATTTTCCAATTTTTCACTTTATTAATTTTACAGTTTTAATCCTTTTTCCCCAATTTTCCTCCAAAAATTTTAAAACCCTAATTTGTGGGTTGCTCAGCAGTCAGGAAATCGAATTTCAGTTCATCGACTCCAAATTTGTTGTGTTGTTTTGTTGTATATATAATATATACTGTGTTTTGTGATTTTCCTGCAATTTTCATACCCCTAGATGGATTTTTTTTTTGGGGGGGATATAGGTAGAATAAGATTTCATTCGGCGGCGAATTTATAGTAAATCACTCTTATCTTTTTCCCCTTTTTTCTTCATCTTCATCTTCTACTTTAACTCGCTCTATCCAATT
Organism: Salicornia ramosissima; assembly: GCA_951394345.1. Taxonomy (NCBI): domain Eukaryota; kingdom Viridiplantae; phylum Streptophyta; class Magnoliopsida; order Caryophyllales; family Amaranthaceae; genus Salicornia; species Salicornia ramosissima. The sequence continues at coordinate 58,130,925 of OX596235.1, read as the reverse complement.
TTTCACTATATTAATTTTACAGTTTTAAATCCTTATTTCCCCAATTTTCCTCCAAAAATTTTAAAACCCTAAATTTTGGTTTGCTGAGCAGTCAGCGCATCGAATTTCAGTTCATCGCCTCCAAATTTGCTGTGTTGTTTTTTTTGTATATATACTGTGTTTTGTGATTTTCCTTCAATTTTCATACCCCTAGTTGGTTTTTTTGGGGGGTGATAGAGGTAGAAGAAGATTTCATTTGGCGGCGAATGTCTGTAGAGAGATCATTCGAAGCATGGGAAGAGGTGCAGCGACAAGGCCAGGATTTGGCTGATAAGCTTGCACAAGGTTTTACAGGTTTAATTCAGTCACATATTACTCCTCCGTCTTTTGCTTGGCCTAATCCTCCTACAAGTAAGATTTTTGATGTTGAATTCGAGTTTCCTGCTCAGAATTTGGTGCCTAGAGACTTTGGTCTTGCGATTGATAATTATGGAATTAACGGGATTTTTGATATTGGTAATAGAATAGGGCAAGCTGGGGCAGATTTTGGGGCTTGTGTAAATGGGTTAGTTCAGCAGTTTTTTCGGCTGCTTCCGGTGCCATTTATGCACAATGATAATGATAAGGGTATGGTGAAGCTTCATCATGCTGACAATGGTGGGCAAAGGACTGATATGAGTATATTGGTGAGGGAAGAATTGGGTTCATTGGCTGAGCAGTGGGGGGAGTTTGGACTTTCTGACAAGTCTGAATCTGGGGTTGATGATGATGAGCTTTCCGGGTTTAATATGAAGATTGCTGGACTTTTTGGCAAATCTCAGGTATATTGTTCATGATTTATTGTGTGTGTTTAATCAATCAAAAATTGTAGCTTCATCTGATGTATGGATAGTCATAAGTTTGAGATCCCTTGTTTTTTTTTTGTCATGCTATTGGAATAAAAAAAGTTTTTCTTATATGCTATGCTCTCAGTAAACAAGACCTGTATGGCTACATGTTTATGATATTACCATCCATTTTGGTTTATTTTGTTTGTTGTGCATCCCGTAGAGTGTTCTTACGATTACTTGGATAGGCTTGTTGAAGTAACGGCTTTGCCAAGTATGTGTCTCTTTGCTTTCCAGAGTATTATAATTTTTGTGCCATGAAGTGATTGAATCAAGTTTCATATTATATCGATTCAGTCTGCTAGGTTTTGTTGAACTATCTTTTGTAACTTGCTCTAATGAAAGGTTCATTTATCTTTGTAAACTCAGGGGACCGTAAACGTAACCTCCTCATATGACAGTAGAACCCGGGATGTACAAAGCTCTGTTGTTGCACGTGGAGATTTATGGAGACTTGAGGCATCAAGTGGTAGTTCTACGTCAGGAACTCAGAATTCGTCATTGTTTCTAGTCCAGCTTGGACCTCTGCTCTTTATTCGTGATACAACACTTCTTTTGCCAGTTCATTTGTCAAAACAACATTTGCTTTGGTATGGTTATGATAGGAAGGTGAGTTTGAGAATTTTATGCAGATCTTGTTATTAGGATATAGTTGAAATTTTGACTTGGAGTACATCATTTCTATAATCAATCAATTTTTCTACAACGGTCACCATAAAAAAAAAACCACCGCTATTACTTAATCTTAACCATCCAAAATATTTTATTTTACCTTTATTTTTAAAACAATATTTCTTTTTATTTAATTTTTTATAATTCAATAACTCAATTTTAAAACATTTTTATAATTTAACATTAATTTTTCATTAATTAATTTTCCAATATTAAATAAAAAAATTAAATCAAATTATAAACAATCAAATCAAATTACAAAGTAATACATATGATTAATGATTGATTTAATTAATCCAAAAAAATTCAACAAAATAAAATCTCAACACAAGTAACAACAACATCATCATGTCCTAGCAAAATTATCATCATCAACACAAATAATTAATCAAACTTATAAACAAAAAAAATCCCAGCAACAACAAACGACATCTCAACCAAGCCACGGCAAGCTTAGCCGTACAACATTGCACCACCGTCCAACCAAGCCACGGCACCACCGTCCAACCCAGCACTGCACCACTGTCTAACCCAGTAGCAGCCGTACAACCAACCGTCACCAGTCACCGCCGCAACCCAGCCACGACAGCCCAAAACCGCCCAACCCAAACACCGAAATTGCCCCAATTCAGCCAAATTCAAGTAGCAAATGCCCGAACCACCGCCGAATCCCACGACCCATCCAACCCCTCACCGTCGAAACCCGAGGCAACGAGAGCCATGGTTAGGGCGATTGTGAGTGTGGTTTTGCCGTGGTGTGGTGGTGGTGGTGACTGGTGATAGAAGAAGGGTGAACGAGGAAGACAACATCAGGATTAGTTTAGAAGTAGATAGAAATAATTACCTAATAAGTATTTTAAAAATAATTATTGAATTTAGAAAAAAAACAATAAAATAGAAACATACAATTAAAAAAAGATAAAAGAAATTAATTTCAAGGGATGAGATTTAATTTGTAGTGGTGGTCATTTTTAGGGAGACCGTTGTAGAAGCCCCCCAATTCTTAATAATCTGTTATTAGATATGGGATCTTAGCATAAAGTAATTGTACACCTTTCGTGGTGTAGTGTGGCACTATCTTGTGTAGTTTGCACCTCCTTATGGCAAATTAATATGTCGTGATTGCTTCAGAAATTGTGATCAATATTTACTTTTTAGTTCCCGTTTTTATTTATTTGCTTTTAGAAAGATTAAGGCCCTGCTCTTTTGGACTGATTTAATCTGAAGTGAACTAAATTAAACTAAATGCTCGACTAAGCAGGAGCTGAGTTGAACTTAAATTTCAGAAATTAAGTCCAAAAGAACACAACCTAAGTTATTGAATAATGTGAAAGCAGTTCCAATTTCTTACTGGCTATTATGTGTTGCTTAAGAGTTTTTTTAAAAAAATTTATGATCTGTCATGTCTGCAGTTTATCAATACTTTGTACCCTGAGTCTACGTATGATGCATGTCTCTCAACCACAATTTTTTATTTTTATTTTTTATAAAATAGTCTATCAATACTTAACCCAATAACCCTGCTACCAAAGAGAGGCTTTTATCAAGTGGCCTTAATCCATTATGTGATGAACAAGTGTATGCATCTAGGCTTTCTCAATATCAAGTTTCTAATTTTTTTTAATGTTTCATTTGTTTTTAGAATGGGTTGCACTCTATTTGCCCAGCAGTTTGGACCAAGCACAGAAGGTGGCTATTGATGTCAATGATCTGTCTCAACCCTTTGGCTTGTGTAAGTTCAAGTTTTCTGGTTCTGAATTATTGACATTGCATTTGAGATGTTGCATTTATTTTTCAAACAAATTTTATTTTATGAATTTGTCATTCTTTACTTTATAAAGTTATAATTATATGCATAAAAGTTTGTTTCACACTTAATTATCTCCCACTAGACAGTTCAAGGTTAAAGAAGAGTGTTGTGAAACCTGTGAATCACATTAAGAGAAGAAGAAGCTGGTGATTATGTAGAACTATGAATTACTGAAATATTAACAAGATTGCTCCACTTTCGAGGTGCATGCTCTCCCTAATCAAGTTTTGCTTTCCAGAGGCTTGAATCTCTCTCTAAGAAAACATTAACACTCAACAATAATCAGCATATCCTTCTCTCTCCGTAATAACCTCTATTTATAGAAAATAGTCTAACATACTATCTAGATTCTTATTAGTTCATATGTCATAGCATGTGAACTATTTAGTAGAAGTGTAGAACTAAATGGTACAATAAATTGAATGCATAGCACTGTAGTGTCTTTTCTTCCTCTCTTGTTTGGATATGTCATGGATGAGAAGGGGAGGACATTGGAAAACTTGGAAGAAATTGCAACAACTTTGGCTGCCTCTCCATTCTTTCTACTTCCTTCCACGGTTCCACCTCCTTTCCTTACCTCTTCCCCTAGTTATTGTTATCCACCCACTCTTTTTGAAAAGATTAAGGTTGTTACAGATCTTTCTTGATATAAAAAAGTATTCGCCTCTGAAATTGAAAAGCATATTGACATGTGCCATTCATAACCTTTGATTGACTAAAATACTCTTGAGATTGCAGGTTGTTTTGTGGCTGTGATGGGATTTGTGTAAAATATATTTACATTTTTCCTTTTATATTTTATCCACTTTCATGAACTTTTTATGCATGGGGCATTTTGGCAAGTACAGACATTAACCTGATACAGCAAAAAGGGCCAAATCATACACTTGCAACTTATACTTCTTCTATCCCTCTATGTTTGCTACATGAGTTTTTATTTCTTTTTAATGTTGTATTAGGTGGGTTGGTAGTATGTGAGATATGATGAAAAAGTAGAGAGTATATGTATGGGACTTTTAAGGGAATATGTAGCAATCTTTTAGGGACAGTGAAGTATATCTTTTAGGTGGTATGAATAAGATATTTTGCATTTGTACCAGTAGTATATTTGGTTATTCCAAATGGATGTTCTCGTCCGTGCTTGGTGTTATTGTCAGATGTATTTATTTTCCCTATATTTGTATACCAGGAAAGCCCTAAGATGTCTGAACTCTGATCAAATGGTTTATTATTTGTTTTTTGGTAACATATTTGTTATAGCATATCTTTTTTGACACTTGACAGTAGCAGGTATTGCCTATTGGATCAAGATGTGTCCCTGAATGAAGGTTAATGTGTCCTATAATGCTGCCTGGTTAAAGAGAATCTAAAATGTTCCTTTGTTGGTTATTCATTGCAGTCTTTCATGGATCTACAGTTCCCAAATGGGCAGCTTACGTATGTTGCAGGGGAGGGACTAACCACCAGTGCCTTTGTTCCTTTTTGTGGTGGTCTGCTTCAAGCACAGGGTCAATACCCTGGTGAAATGAGATTTAGCTTCTCTCGCAAGGTCGGTTAAGGAAATTTGAACATTCTAACATTTACCATATCTTTTCCCAATTTTATTTCTTTTGTTGATTATTCTGTTCACTTTAGCTGTTTTCTGAATTTTTATATTTTTTAATTTATAATATGCTATTATTTGCAGAATAAATGGGGAACACAAATTACACCTATGATACAGTGGCCAGATCGATCATTTACACTTGGCTTTGCACAAGACTTGGCTTGGAAGCGTTCTGGTCTATTGGTGAGGCCAACCATCCAATTTTGGTAAGTAGTAAACTTCCTCATTATGCTGTAGCTTTCCCATTGTTTTCTTTCTAATTCCTATCTTGTTTCAACGCCTTTTGACTTGCATATTATATATATCTTATCTGTGATTTACCTGCTCTAATACCTGTTTTCTGAGATTATAGCTTCATGTGTAGAAGGCATGGTATTGAAAAAGGTCATTTTGATACACCAGGGCCGTTAAATAATGAATTTTGAACTTGCAGTTCCGTGAAATGCTGGAATATAATGTCATGACTCATGAACAAAATCATGTCCTTTATGATGCCATGTTTTTTTTTTTAAAAAAATAAATAAAATTATATCCCTTTTTTGTTAGAGTTGGCTTAGAAAAAGGGAAAGGAAAAATATAGATTGCTATACTTACCAAAAAAAAATACATTGCTATACTTACCAAAAAAAAAATACATTGCTATGGCACACCATGAACATACTAAAGAAGGGATGGCTGAAGCATTCAAGTTGGGAAATTTATATGACTACCAATAAAGGAGTAAAGCATTTTACGTTTTATTTAATATTTTAAACAAGAAATTAGCCACAAATTTTGATTTAACTAGAAAAAAGCATGGTTGTGGTTAACATTCCATTAATGTAATTTTAAACAAATTCACTCCCTGTGATTCCTCCCATTGATCTCTTGTAAGTTGCTTCTGCAACTATGACAGCCCCCTCCACCCACATAAACACACAAACCCGCCCACTCACACCCAATGAGGGTTTGTTTCCCTATTTAATAGAACTTTCTCCATTTTTTTTACAATCGACCTATTTTTCACTTTTGGAAGTTGTAAAACGATTGTGATATATCTATTTTGGTTAGCGATTCCCATTGCAAATGACATATCATGACTCCACTTGCATATCGAATTGAAATAAATTTTCCTTTTTTTTTTTTACTAATGCACACGGATCAATTTTCCCTCTATTGCCTCATTTCTTAGAAAACATGTTACAACCCCAATGTTGCAATTAAAAAACAGAGAAGTATAATTGATTAATAGGGTGAATCATAAGAAGATAGAAAGCTTCGGTCTTCCCATAATTCACCAGTGGATAATAGTTTGATTCAATGAATAAGTGTTTGGGGAAAATAGTTCATACCTGCAAGAGGAAGTACCCTTAAAACATCATAGTAGTAGTATCTTGATTTTATTAAGATGTGAAGAAAGGTTTTTACTATATTGATTCATAGATTAGAACTATTGCTTCTATACTATTTGGATTTCGGAATCTATCAAATCAAAGTGTGTATTAGATGAATCTTGTTGGTGGTGGTTCTCTGTTATAATTGCCAGCTTCATGTCAGGTTTTAGACATTTTGATGGTAGTATTGTACATTGCCATATCTATAACTTTAGGGCCTAAGTTGAGATATTTCTGCACAATGTGTAGCAACTAAATTATCTTTACTTGTATGCCAGTCTGTCCCCTACGTATGGCGGTAGTGATCCTGGAATACGAGCAGAACTTGTTCATTCGGTGAAAGATCAGTTAAATCTAATATATGGGTGTTCATACTCAACTTTTCCTTCAGCATTTGCGTCTTTATCTGTAAGTTTCTAAATGATCTTTGTTTTCTTCTTTTTTTCCCTGTTCATAACTTTTTTTCTCAGTGGTTTGTAGAGTGCTTAGGCTGTAGGAATCCAGATAGTTTGTCTTTAAAGTGGGAGGACTAAACATGATGGATTTTATGTCTTTATATTAATAAAATTTGCGTGCTTATGTGGCAGGTCCCTATTCTCATATCCATTAGAATAATTCAGCCATAATATTTTCCATCCTTCTACATGCTAATGTTAGTTAATGTGTCTCTGAATCAATTGATGATGAAAATTGTCGTTAGTGATAGCGGAACTCTTTCTTCACTAAATTGCATTTTTGCTACTAGTGATAATCTTGTTTCCCCCTTTTTGCAATGTCTTATCTGGTCTTGTAAATTAATCTATGCTGACTTGCTTACTCACTCTCATTTCATGCTACAAAATTTTCAGCTTGGTAGATCAAAGTGGAACGGAAATGTTGGAAGCACCGGTATTGTCATCAGAGTTGAGACTCCTCTCTGCAATGTTGGTAGACCAACATTCTCTGTACAACTGAATAGTGGCATAGAGTTTTAGCTTCTCCTTGCCACATAATGTATCAACATCAAACTGTATATATAGTCCACACTTGTAAACATACCTCACCTTAATTTGTGAATATAGACATTTTAGTAAATACTAGTACCTTTGTATCATCGAAGTGTTCATCCATGGGGTTCTGTCTGCATTCTGAAATTTTGTGGCAACTTTCTCGGCCTCTCATACGTGCATACACTTATTAAATTGATATATCTCGCGCTGTCAACGATGTATTTATTTAGTATTATTATGGTCATTGCAGAATGGTTGAATGATCTTGTAATCTTTTTGGGCCTTGTGTTAGGCGTCAACTGTTTACGATATTGTAGACTTGTATTGGCAGCCATGTGCACAATGAATACCATTGCAGTGCACTGCACTTGCTTCTAAAACAAAACAATTTTATTGAGCATTAAGAATATTCGTTTTTCTAAAACAAAACAATTTTATTGAGCATTAAGAATATTCGTTTTATATTAATGAATTAGGAATGTTCTGAATGCATAGAATAAATGTTTAAAGTATATATTGTATATGTTCTATTTTAACCAAAAAAATTGGTTCACGAGATTGCTACTCTTAGGTGTTGTTTGGTAATATAGATATTGAAAATGTAATTTCTACAAAACCTTGCGAAATGAAAATTAATTGTTAATGTTAATCACAATTTTTGTGGGAAACAGTTTCATTTAATTTATTATTCACGAGATTGCTACTCTTATAGTGATTTTTTTTTACTAAAGCCACTATTGGCGGAAATCAATTTTTTTGTAATTCTAAAACAAACTTGTATATTAATATTTTTAAATTCAAAATTGCTAACTATAGTATTTAGGGCTATGTTCAAGGTGTAAAAAATAAAAAAAAAATTTCAATTCAAGCATTAATCACACCAATACATACTTAATTTTGGCTTGCATTTTCAAATTAACACGACTTATAGAAGTATATTACTCAAATGCAAAAAACAATAGGTTATACTGTATGTAATAACGATGTATTTTGGTAAACTAAACCAAATAGAACTACAAAAACAAAAAAAAAAAATCATTTTAACTCGCTCAACAATTATAGAACAATCAAAATGTTGTATTATTAGAATCAATTTTTCCATTAATATTTAGCAATAGTAAGGTAAATAATTTTCCTTCCTCACCCCATTACCCAATCCCAAATAACGTTACGCCTTACGCATGTTCAAAGCTTCGAGATCACACCTGATAGTTTCATTGACTGAGATTTTGCAGAAATCGATCGGCCATAAAATTTGAGCTTCCCATAATTTCATTTTGATTAACAAGAATGAAGCAAGAACAAGAGAGTGAGAAGATTAAAATTAGTATAATTGTACCTACTTACAACGAGCGTCTTAACATTGCTCTTGTCGTATACCTCATCTTTAAACATCTCAGGTAAATCCCCCAATTTCTTCATTGTAGAATTATTACTCATAATTTGTTACATAAGTTCAGTTGTAACTTAATTTTTTGATGCAATTTTGTATGGACTTAGACTTAGACGATTGAATTATCATTTTGTTAATGGGTTAGGTTTGCTGTGTGATCTGATACTGAATTTGGATCGTTATGTGATCATTGATGAGCTTTGCGTTTTTTATTTTGGTTTTGATGGTGTTATTATTTTCATGGGTCTCAAGGTAGCACTGCTTTGGATGTATTCTGATGAATTTTAGAGGTTTGAATGTTTGATTTGTTGAATTGGGGGTTTTGACTTTTGAGCTTGTAAATTATATTGTGCTAATTTTTTTATTTTTTTTGGTGGGATGATCTAGGGTGTTAAAATAGGGGACTGGATGATTCATATTTATATATGTATGATATGATCAAACTAAATCCTAATTTGATTTTACAAACTAGGGTTACATTCAGGTTCTGATTTTAGCTAGCTACACTGCTATTTGGTTGGTAGTAAGGATAGCCTAAACTTTTTCGGCAGGAGGAAGACATTTGAACCTGCATTTTACAATTAAAGTTACTGCAAGTTGAAAATCAATTTCAATTAAAGAAAAAGAACCATTACCATATAATAAACCCCTTAAATTGATAGTTAGATTATTATCAACTGAAACGAGCCTGTTCATTCCAACAAGGTACAGGAAAGTTTAAACCGCTTATAAGCCTAAAGAAAATCGCTCGAAAACCAACTGATAATGGATGGAGTAACTCTTTAGCTTATAAAATGATTTATTTTCTCCTCTTTTTTTAATGTGGAATAACTCACCATTGCACACGTATAGCCATATAGGTTTCATTTATCATTATTGATGATCCTTAAATGTTTAACTTCAAAAAATTTGAAACCTTTTTGTAATTGACAGTTAAGGACTAAGTGCTTCAACCTTCTCTATTGAAACATGATTCCCCAATGTGGGAAATAAACTCTTGATTTTTGTGAAATCTGGGATTGCTTAATCCCAATACTTGTACCGTAAATTAAGAGGGAAAGGAAATTTTGGGGGGAAAATGAAAATACTTAAATGGGATATGGTTGACAGATCCCTTAATGAAATCGATTAACTAGCAGCACTTAACTAACTCTTGGAACGCTAAAGGTGGTTAATTCAATTGTTTTGGTTCAAAATTTTGGTTTTACACTATATTGATTGTCACAATTTGGCTTTTACACTATTCACACATCACACATGATCTTTTACTGTATTATCTGCTACGGACTTTACCAAGTAACCAAGGTTTTGTCGCCAATTTTGTAGCAGAAAAAAAATGACATCATACTGGCATTAATAAAAATTGTTTTTTTTGGAAATCAAGGCTCACTGTGTAATGTTTGTACATTTCTTTATGTAGAGACATTGACTTTGAAATTATAGTTGTGGATGATGGGAGTCCAGACGGTACTCAAGAAATTATTAAGCAATTGCAACAAGTATATGGGGATGGTCGCATAGTAAGTGTCACGTGGATTCTCTCCTGTTTCAAGTTGTATGCTTATACTGTTATATTTTATTGTCTTGTTCACATTTTCTTGTTTTACCTCTCAGATATTGGCAGCTAGACCAAAGAAGCTTGGGCTAGGTATGCTTTTATATTTACTGGTGCTGAATTGGAAAAGAAATGCGTCATTTATTTGGTGATTTTTTTTCAGGAACTGCATATGCTCATGGCCTAAAGCATGCATCTGGCAATTTTGTTGTAATTATGGACGCTGATCTCTCACATCATGTAAGTATTTATATGAGTCTATCACATGCTTGAAGAGTTGAAGCTTGTTACTTAGACCCATTTTGGGGATCTGAATCATTCCATGCATAATATAACTCACTTAAACTGTGTATTGGTCTAACCTATTAGACAAACCTGATGATATTCAAAGCAAACTACTGCTTAGCCATCCTCTTGTTTGCTCTAATATCTGGAAATAACTTCTCTTTAACCTGTCAATCAGATCCTAAAGCTAGTTATTGAAGTTATAATACTAAGTTTTGTTCCCCTATACGAGGATAGGGGTGTTATTGCTGAACCTAGTAAGGATGGACAAAGCCCTAATGGATAGGCGGATGAAACCCTTTATGTTTATCAATTATAATACATTGTGAATCTTGAGCCCACTTTGCGTTCCTTTTTTACTCTTTCAGCCAAAGTATTTACCAAGCTTCATCAAGAAACAAATGGAGACGGGTGCAAGTATTGTTACTGGAACTAGATATGTCAGCAATGGTGGTGTGCACGGGTGGAACCTTATGCGCAAACTCACAAGCAGAGGGGCAAATGTACTTGCACATACTCTTCTTTGGCCGGGTGTTTCAGATTTGACCGGATCATTTCGGCTCTACAAGAAATCTGTTCTAGAAGATCTAATTAGCTCCTGTGTCAGTAAAGGTTATGTATTCCAAATGGAAATGATAGTTAGAGCTTCAAGAAAAGGCCATCATATTGAGGAAGTTCCCATTACATTTGTCGATAGGGTGTATGGAAGCTCAAAACTTGGCGGATCTGAAATTGTAGGTTATTTGAAAGGCCTTGTATATCTTCTGCTCACAACATGATATGTATTCGATAGTGTATATCTTTAGTTCCGAATGATATGTCGTTCTTGGAATTAGGCTAGTTATTATACAATTTTGTTTTCGTTTTTGGTGTACTCGGCATCTTTTCATTCGTCTGTTTCTCTTTTTCCCCTTTACATCCATGGAAGCTTTTTCTAATTTTATACTACTTTTACTTTGCAATTTGTTTGAAGTGAAATAATTGGTTGTTTCGGTAACCGAATGCACGACTCTGATACCGGATGCAGTCTCAAGCTTGAAGGCAATGGATGGATAACTAATACATGTCCATTAGGACATTAGGTAGCTATATGGCTGTTCAATAATACACTGTTGAGATGGGTGTCATGCTGTTTCTCATTACCATCAAAAGATAGATGGGTTAGCTTCTTGGATGAGATTAGGTTTTGATTTGTGAAAATCAATAGGTTATCTGACAGGGCATTTGAAGAGGGTAAAATTATATACAACCTTGTATATAGGCATTTAATATATTTTCTAAAGAATGATTTTTTTTTTGAATGAATGCCAAAACCACATCTCGTTCGGTGTAATTAATGCTTGTTTTTAGTTAATATTTATACTTTTGACATATTATATATACAATCGTGAGGGTTGTATTTAACATTTTCCGAGAAAGAAAGTCAAATGCTTCATTCTCAGTTAACATAAATACTTGGCAACTAGACATTTGACAACTTCAACTAGTATGGAATACACAAGAAAATCAAATGCTTTTAAGTTTTTAAGTAAAACAAATATTCACCTATCAAATGTTGCTTGACACACAAAAATCAACTATTCCTTTTTGTATACACTTGGTTAATGATCATCACTGTTTCACTACTGCAGATCAATCTTATGTATACACTTGCTAAAATTGCTGAAAAAAACACCTTAATGATATAATTCATTTCCTACAAATTTTTGGCAAATGACTTTCATTAATGATCTCCACTGCTGTAATCTGAATCATGACTATATAATCTGTGATATTTACTATTTAGCATCATCATTCAATATGCTCCTCTATTCCATTTTCTTCGAGACAAAATCAACTATTCCAAAACTCTTTCTTGAAAGCTCGTAATGCTACTGCGACTACCATTTTTACTGTGTTTGACAATCCGTGCTTGAACTGGTAGTTGACCTTCTATGATGCTCACAACTGAAGACATTGTAGGTCTGAGAGTGGGTGATGGGTTTGTACACAACAAAGCTATATTTAGCAGTCTTAGCGCCTCTTCTTCAGAGTAACCTGTTCCAAGAGTTGGATCAACAAGTTCTAGAAGATTTCCTTGCTCGAGTAATACATAGGCCTGTGAAATTCCCAAAGGAAAAAACCAACATTAGTTCTATATCTAAGTGAAGTCTCCATGCAGGGCCATGAGATATGCACTAAGGTTTTTAGCTTCAAAGACTAGACCCTGTTCTTTCGGACTGAATGAATCTGACCTAAATTGAACTAAATATCAGACTCAATGGAGCTCTGTTGAATTGAATCTGTCTGATATTAAGTCCTAAAGATCATGCCCTAAGATAATGTTTAAGAAAAGCACTTTTCGTCATTTCTAAATTTATTTTTTTTGTCTGATATCAAACTCAACGGAGCTCTGTTGAATTGAATTTAGCTGATATCAAGTCCTAAAGATCATGCCCTAAGATAAGCTTTTAGGAAAGCACTTTTCGTTATTTCTAGAAAGTGTTTTTTTTTTTTTTTTTGTTAAGGTAAGGAATCTAGACTATTCCCTAAAAAGGCATAGCCTAAATCATCCATGCCAGAATATTGTTTTTGGTTGCAAGTTGTGACTGTTTATAGTTTGAATATGAATATAGAAATTTCAAGAGTACAGAACAAAGCAGTAGATCACCCAATCAAGAAGGAAAATGAAGTCTTCCTTCGGCATATAGCGTGTGTTGCTTGTTCTGCTCACAATCTCAAGTATGACAACTCCAAAGCTGTAGACATCTGCCTTAGCTGTGAGGCAGCCCCTCATTGCATATTCAGGAGCCATATATCCACTGAAAAAAAGTGAAACAGAATACAAGCATGTGTCATCCCCAATTGTTAAAGTCATAAGCAAAAAAATCAAAGATTAAGAATCTAAATGCTATTGGTCCATTTGGTAGTTGCTTATAATTGATGGTAATGAGAACGAGTTTTTATGTAAATTTAAGAAAATCGATGTTCATTTTCATGATAATGCTAGTTCACCCCAAATAGTCTCACCCATTACTGCACCACAGTGATAATGAATGGTATTAAAAATTCAAAAAGAAAGCCATGACAATTATAATGTAGCAAGTCACATGTCACACCGTCTCATAGCTTGACAGGATAGCTTTGTACTAATTTTTTTTCTTCTTTTTTTTACTTTTTCGCATAATATCATAACTTTTTTATACAAGCTTAACTAGTAAATGATTGGTCAATTTTAGATCCATTTCCGTCTTCTTTTTCGTTTTTCTTTTGGGCTTTTAATGTTAGTTTTTCTAGTTTTTGGTTCTTTAGCTTAGATTTAGCTTATTTTGTGTATTACTTGGATACTGTTGAGTTTTGTTGTTTTAATTAAAAAATGAGCTAAAAATGTGCTCCTTGCGCCTTGCGTTTCATGTAGGTGGTTCAGGAATTTTCATCGATTTTCGGAAGCCGACAAGGGCCGTTAAGGATACCGAGGAAGCCCAGGGAGGCATGCCAGGCCCGAGATCACCAAAAGCCCACATGATTGTGCTTCATAAACCCACAAGATTGTGCAACAAGAGAAGCAGCAAAGTAAAAGCGAAATGGGCAAAGTACGTTCTGCACGACTGTGCATCGTAGTGTAGCACGGCTGTTCAATACCCGGGCCATAAATATAACATTGGCAACAACATACTGCATGACCACACTATAGTGGAGTGCTCGTTCATGTTGCCCCCTTACATGACCAATTGACCATACAGTCCTCTATAGTCTATAGCACCACCATGTCAATTGTCAAGGTATCTAGAAGCTTTTTGTGACTATGTTTTGTTCAATGCCCAGGCCATTATAAATTTAACATGTTTAGCTTGTATTAGGCACATTCAGATTCATTCTTAGGCTAGGTTTAGGCATTTTCTTTCTACTTTCTCTCTCTAGATTAGGAGAGATTAGCTCAGATAAGGGTGATAATTAGCAAATTTCTATTTGTTATCATGCTTTCAATCCAATTCAAGGTACTCTTTCAATTTCTCTTTCTTTTGGTTAATTCTCTTTATTGCTTTGTCATTAGATTAGAGTTTAAATTCTGCAATTAATTAGATTCTTAGTTTACATTGATTAATTGTTGTTAGATTTATGTTTAATTATTGACTTCATGCTTTAATTCCTCATAGATTCTCCTTACCTTGCATTTTCCCAATTATGTTTGAGTAGTTGGGTTTTTTAGGGTTTTGATGGATAGAATTTGGATGATGCTTAGGGATTAATTGATGTTATTAATTGTTTGTTAATCTCACATTGCCTTCTTTGATTCTTCTTGGCTCAATGATGGAAGTAGATGATACATCGATTTGTTGATTGCTTGGATAGATCATCTAATTCATGTTAGCTTGTTCATAGCCATTCGAAAGAGCCTATATTAAGGTAGCTTAAGTGTTCCCTATGCTGATCGAAAAAGGTTTATGAACATTAAGAGTGAATTAGGATTTGGTTGTTATCCCGTGCTAGAGGGCGAGCGAAGTATAATCCTAATCCTCCCAAGTAATTCCAATTCATGAAATCTTGTCCCTAGGATTTAATTCTTGCTAGTTTTCATTCATTTCTTTATTTCACAATTCAGTTTTATTTTGAAAACACCAAAAAATAGATCCCCAATGCGTTAGTCTTTCCTAAAACTAATTCCATCCACCTATTTCCTTGTGGTTCAACCCTAGCCCACTATATTGCATAATAGTTAAGGGCCGCAACACTCTTTCATCCTATCATTTATGTAAAAAGTTGTAGATTTATGTTAAAAAGTTCTAGTTTGTAGTTGAAAATTTTGTTAGACCATTCAACAAGAGACTTTGTAATTATTATGTTGTTTTCCTTGCTTTGCTAAATTACACTTAAAACTCATTCCTATTGCCACCATTTATTAAAGGTTACCGAACAAGCTATGTGAACTTACTAGTTTATTGGAGTACTACTTACTGCACTAGTGTTCATTTGGTTGTTTTCTACTTTTCTTCATGCTCAAAATACAACATGGGAAAAGTATAATTTCAATGATTGAATTTCGGAAACTCATGAAGTAACTTTCCACGGAATACTCTAGGAAAACTTAGTGATTTACTTAAAGTCCTCGCAGAAAAATATAGGAAGCGAGGGAGGGATTGAACTCACATTGTTCCAGCAACTCTGGTACTAATATGTGTATTTTCCTCTTCATAAAGCTTTGCTAGACCAAAGTCGGATATTTTAGCATTCAAGTCCTTATCAAGCAACACATTAGTTGCCTTGATGTCCCTGTGAACAATCTTCAGTCTTGACCCTTCATGAAGATATGCTAATCCTCTTGCAATTCCCAAGCAAATCTTCGTTCTTGTTTTCCATTCCAAGTGCAACTTCTGATGCCCCTTCCCTGTATTATTGGAATTTGAAAAGTTGATAAAAGCCATAAGAGGCCGGACAGAAACCGACTTTCTTAAACAATGAAGCAAGGCTTAAGCAGATGTGAAAAAGGTACTTGCCAAAGAGCGCACGAGCAAGGGAGTTGTTTTCCATGTATTCATATACAAGCAATAACTCTTTTCCTTCTATGCAATATCCATAAAGCTTTACAAGATTTGGGTGTTGCAGCGCAGAGATCATGCCTATCTCAGTGACAAATTCACGGTTCCCTTGCTTTGATTTCGAAGACAGTTGCTTTACAGCAATCACATTGCCGTCAGGAAGTACACCCTAATTCAGAGGAAATAAACATGGCAAGTCACGCTGCAATAAATCAAGCTGTAAATACATACTTCTATTTCAAAAATGCAGTATCTACTTGTGCAGATGAACCATAATCTACCTTGTACACAGCTCCAAATCCTCCTTCCCCAATTATATTTTTCTGACTAAAATCATCTGTAGCAGCTTTAATCTGCCTCAAGGTAAAATAACCTGCGTCTAGTCTCCGGAGTTCTGTAATTTGTGAAGAAGAATACTTAGTTGAATGGAAAATAATTAAAAAGCACCAAGAATTTTTATTCTGCAGGATAACAACTATAACTAGCAATTATGCTAAGAAATGAAACTTTATATCATATCTTATTTATACAATACAACCCTTTGGAGGAAAATGTAGAAGTAAAATAGTTTGATACAAAAGTGTTATAAGAAGCTTTACAAATGTAATGACTCTGCTATATCATCTCAGAAAGATACAACAATCAGCTGGGTTAAACTAGTCAAGGCATTCCTTACATGAAACCAAAGAAAAACCACAGCGAAACAGTACATGAAATGAAACCAAAGAAAAACCACAATGAAACAGCTATTGAGCTATATCAACTATTTCATCAATCCTTTGGTAAGCAATGAGTTCTTAAGGATACAGAGAATGCATAAATTTTTAATGCTGCAGTATCTACCAAAATACATCTAATAGAATTTAAAACCATTTCTCTTGCCTAACCCAACAAATGAGGGGAATATACAGTTTCCCTTCCATCCTTTTCTATCCCTTATTTGATTCCGATCCTTTCCCTAATGTTGAACCTAACAGCCCCTGAGTAAAATGCTAAAGAATTAAAGATTTAGAGTAAAAAGTATTAAGCGAAAAAGCCCATCTTTTAACTAACAATAGAAAGCCAACAAGAAGTCTCTGTCTACAAGATAACTTTTCGCTTAAGAATGGTAAATTTTGAACAACAAACCATACCTTTTATATAATGCTTAACTAGTTATGTAAAAAGTTAAAGGTTTATAGTAAGAAGTCACAATTTTTTAGTTAAAAGCCATGCGGTCTAGCAAGAGAAATGGTAAAAAGCAAATTAAATGATAACAATATTGCTAGTAATCTAGTATTATGGTACTCATTATGTTACTCGGACTCAAATACCAATGTCCGACACGGGTACATGTCCAAGTGACAGATTCGACTATTTTGTGAAAGTTTTTCAAGATTTTGACCCAAAATGGAGTGTCCAAGTGTCATACCCATGTCCGGATGTCAAAGATCCGACACGGGTGCTAAATGAAATGAAGAGTCCGAGTAACATTAGGTACTCAAATAAAAGATAAAGAACTAAAGAAGCAAAGTAAATATACAGGAGCAATCATTGTGATATAAATGAACCAATGTGAGTGACTATAATATTATCTAAGTGGTAAAAGTTTACCTTCAAGTTCATGATCTTTTCCAGCAAAGTAACCTGTCATCCAGAGAATTAACATAATGGATGCAAGAATGGCACATGCTGAAGCAACTACAATTCCAGCAATGGCTCCACCAGACAATCCTGTGCTAACTTTGAAGTCTGCATAAGATAAATAGAAAATATTCATAAAAAATTCATAAAATCTAATAAATCCCAAGAACATGTAGGAAAGGAAATGATTTGTAAATTGTAATAGAATATTGACTAACTGGGTGTAACTGTAATCCCAGAAATAAGAGGTCCATATACACTTCTTTGGGGAATAGCCGTAGTCCCTCTTCCAGCCCAGTATAAGTATATTTCAAGTGTGCTCCCATTAACATAAACATTTTTGAATTCCTTAGTGATTCCAATGCCAGCACCTCTAGCTTCTGCAGCAATGTTAAAATCCTTTAGTACTTCATTTCCCTGACAATTCAAGCAAACACAGAAGCAGCAGTTAAAAAGAAAGCTCAATTATGAGTGTATATAGCTAGTATATGCACTAATATACTGTATATATTTACTAATACTTGGTTTAGACATTGAAAAGAAAGGGCGATATCAAATTTTAGGCTCTTGATTAACCTGAATTGACACATCAAAGATACGTCTGCCGTTGCTGCTAAAAGTACGATCATCAGTGAACATTATCTCAGCAAAGTGCAGTTTTACCGTGTAACTGCCTTGTCGCATGCAAAGGCCATAATACTTGAGTGACAAAGGTGCCAAGCGAGCTGTTTGATAAATGCCTGTCACATTAGGCAAAGATGTATGAGTTATGAGGCTGCCATTGGTTTTGAACTGAAAAACTCCTGTACTACTGTAAGCCCAGTTTTGTCCCGATGCAAAGAAGATTGAAGGGCCTCCAGAGATAGTATCCTCATTATATTCATTCCCTTCAAAGCGCATCTTGTTTCCTCCACAATTGATAAACAACGAATGATCTGAAAATCCATGTAAACCATGAGAAAGTAGGCTAAAATTTATACAAAGTGGTCTTACAGAATTTTTAACTAAAAAGTTATTAACTTTTTACCATAAATCTATATATAACCTTTTACTTAACTATATAAGATTTATATAAAAGTTGTTTTTTAGCTAAAAAGCTACGCTTTTGTAGTAAAAAAGTTAACCCATCACACTGTTAGACAGTCTGGCGGGTGTCTTGCTATAAAATTTACAGTGATCAACAAAGATATAAGGTTGGTTCTTACGTTGGGGTTTTGTGGAGCATGGAAGGTCCTTCATGAAGCACCAACTTACTCTGCACAGTGAGAAAATTCCCAGAAAACATTTATTACATTTCTTTATAATTTGCATTTGGACTGGTAAAGTCCTCAGATGTTAGAAAGTTTACAGCAAGCTAAGGAGCTTACTCATTGCTTTTTGCAGATGAAAAGCTAGCAACCAGGTTCCTGTTGCATTATTAAAAAAGAATGGATCAGTAATAAGATAGAAACTCAAGTAAGAGCCTGAGAATGCTCAGCTAGTCTTACAAGTTCGAAAGCTGACAATGGCTTGGGGCTGAGCCACTAAAATTGTTATAGGACAGATCACTGCAAAAGCAAATTCAGTGTTATTATCTAAAGCTTATTCAAAGACCAACAGCTTCTTTGAGTGCAGAAAACATAACATACTAATTCCACTTGCTGTTCAATATCCATTGCGGTAGTGCACCAGAAAGAGAGTTGTTAGTAAGAAAACTGCATCAGCAACAAACATTGATTGATCATTAGATAATATAAGATCTTGTTCAACAAAACATTATAAGTTTTATGCATGCGTTTCACTCACAGATATTTAAGAGGTTTCACTTTTCCTAGTGATTCCGGAACTGGACCACTCAACTCATTGTAACTTAAGTCTCTGCAGAAGATGCATTTGACAGATTAGTACTACTGTATTAACTACATTTATTTATATATATTTTCATAGATTGACTTCTGACATGGGTTGATAATACAATAATACATGCCCTTTCTTATAATCATCCCAAAGAGAATGCAACACTTAATTTTTGCACAATATTTTGGCAAAAGGTTAGGATCGTCGTATCGGGCTAGTTGAGTCATGTGCCATGCTATGCATGTGAATCAAAAATCAATAGTTCACAAACTCCATTACTTACAATTGTGTCAAGTTCACTAAGTTACCAACATAATCAGGGATTTGACCAGTAACCTTGCAATTCCTAAGTATGCTGAACACAGAAGACAGAATGTCAGTACATAAAAAGAATGCTAGCTCTGAAATATACATGCAATAAATAAGATATTAAAGATAATAGATACTATAATGACCAATGGGTACAGGGAAAACTCACAGAAATTTTAGACTTGTCAGGTCTGTCAGGTTTGGGAAAGGTAAACTTGCAGTATTGAGATCTGAAATTCTCCTAAAAATCAAAGTAAATTTCATAACCATTTCCCTTCCCAATTATCAATCTTAAGCTAAGAAGAAACCATGAAACAAAACTCACAATATTTGCAAGTTTGACAAAAGTGACAAGCTTGATGGAATAGGTCCCTTCATAGAAGTGCCTTGTATATCCCTGAAAGGCACAAATATAAGAAGACAAATAAAAGCAAGTTTACATTAGAAAGTATGGTAAGTAAAAAAGATGAATACTAGGGCCTTGTTCTTTTCGCCTGAATTAACCTGAACAACACTGATTTTTTTACTTTTTTAAAATCCTAGATTCGATAAGATCTGAGCTGAACTGAAACTTCAGAAATTAAGTCCAAAAGAACAGAGCTTAAGTATACATTTATTGATTATTTTTTTGATAATTGGACTCCTTCAGTCCTCTTGCATGATTAATGTACTTACAGTGAGATTAGGCTCGTTAAATTGCCAATAAAATCAGGTACTTTTCCAGATATCATATTTCCGTTGAGCCTCCTAGAAGTAGTATACAAAACTTAGAAAGGAAAAGTTGGGTTTGGTTAAACATTGAAATAGACAATTAATGGTGACTTACAGTTGAGTAACATTCTTCAGATTGACAAATGTTTCAGGTATTGTGCCGTTAAAGAAGTTTGAAGAAAGCACTCTGCAGGAATGGGGGGTAAAAAGCAAGTGTTTTGCAAATGAATCTTGTGTTGTACAATGTGAAGATAGAATGAAAAGAGACAAATTCAAAGCTTCAACTCAAAAGACATGGAAATGTAAGCAACATTCACTGACTAAATGCATAATCCTATCATGAGACATATGTTACAGTAGTTGAAAACAATATGCCACGTGTAAATAATTGTAACTGATTAGTTAAATCTAACACAAGTTAGTTAGAGTCAAATATAAATAATGTACAGATACTTTTTGACAATTTATATGACAAGCCTCTTCTCTCTTTCTCTCTCATTCTTCCTCTATACTCCTGCCAATTCCAAGGAGATCTACTGGTCTCCTGTTACATTGATATCAGAGCCTTGTGGTTGCTGCGACACGCTCTGTTTCCGTCTCGGGTACTCTGCTTCTTACTGATACTATACACTGACTCCTTGGGTGACTCAAAGAGTAGCATCAATGGAGAATCAATTGAAGGTGGTGGGACAGAAATTGGAAAGCCAGAGACATCAAAGTAAAGCATTTCAGGAATCAATCTTGAAAATGATCAATGAATAGGGTGAGAAGATCAAATATGCTAAATCTTCTAATTCTCCACGAAGTCAAAAAGATTCTCCACGAAGTCAAAAAGATTCTCCACGAGTTTTAGGGTATGTTCATAATTGGAATTTCCAAAATTTGATGGAACTAATTAGCGAATTTGGTTAAAGAAATGTAATTGTCACTTTAGCCTTTGCAAAATTTGTGATGAACAAAAGGTTGATTTAGCATGCTTGAATATGGTGGATAAAGCAGGGCATTGGGTGTCTAGTTATTTAGCAGTACATAAAATTGTTGAATGGACTGAATTTGTTGTGGATTTGTCAGCTCAATTTAAGTATGATGTTGGAGTCAATGTACTTGAAAATTTTAATAAGTTGCAGCAAAAGGATCTTTAGAATCATATATTGATGAATTTCAACATCTTATATCAATTTTCAATTATGCTTCAATAGAACCATGTGTTGCCTGATTCAAACTTTCTTGATAGTTTTTTTTGGTGGTCTAAAACCTAAACTTTAATCCTTTGTCAAAGCTTTCAAGCCTAGTTCCATGACTAATGCTGTGGAGTATGCTAGACTCCAAGAGGAAAATTTCGAAGCCACAAAAACTCACTTCAAACCTACTGCCCAATCTTCTTTCAGACCCTTACCATCGAGCAAATTTTTGCTTCCCTTATTGCCTACACCTCCTTCCTCTTTCAAAACTACATCATCCATTACACGTACCTTTACTTCCATTCCTTCATCTAAAGCCACACAAAGATCACCAACAACTCTCACTACTGCAGAAAGAAGAGGAAAACAATTAAAGGGGTTGTGTTATTTTTGTGACAAGCCTTATGGCAAACCAAACTGTTTTTGGTGGAGATTCCTGGTGTGGAGGAAAGTAGTTTTGAGGGGAACAGGACAAGGAACTGGAGGAAGTTGCTTTTGCTTCCTTAAATATGGACCCTTATATTTCTGTCAGTGCCCTGCCTGGAAGTCATAATTTTTAGACCATGAGGGTCACTAGGTACTGTCATGGCAGGCCCTTACATATCCTAATTGATTCTGGCATCACTCACAGTTTTGTGGATGTGAATATTGCTCAGAGCTTAGGGCTGCACCTGGAGGACATAGCTCCTAATCTATCAAAGTGGCTGATAGCAACCATTTGGCTTGCCAAAATGTATGCAAAAACTTTGAATGGAAGTTACTTCACACCAATTTCAAGTCTGATGCAGTGTTTGAAAAGGCGCTAAGGCGCAAGGCGATAGGGGCTAAGCGCTTAATTTGGCCAAGGCAAGGCGCTTGTGGCTAGGCGCAGCTGAGGCGCCCTAGGTGCACTGAGGTGCACCTTTGCTTTTTTCCCAGATTTTTTTCTAGATTTTTCCCATGTCTTCTTAGGTGCGCCTCACTTCAATGAGGCGCACTAAGGCGCGCCTAAGGCTCTAGGAAATCCATTCGCCTTGGTGCGCCTTGAGCCTTTTTATACATTGGTCTGATGTGCTTCTTATTCCATTGGGAAGTTGTGAAATGGGGTTAGGGGTACAGTGGTTGAGGAGTTTGGGTCCTGTGCAGTTGGACTTTAATAGGTTGGTCATGGAATTTGACTTTGGAGGGGTGCACCATGTGCTTAAAGGAGTGTTACGTGCTAGGGTTAGATCACATCGTGGCCAGATTTCTGAAAGTTTTTTAGCAAATTCCATCCAATTGTACTTTATACAAGTGGCAACCAAGCAGGAAACTGAGGGTGACAATAGTGTGCTTAGCTTTACTGTAGAAGCAAAAGAGATGCTTGACTGTGTGCACTGTGCAACAGCTCTTACAAGAGTTCAGTTCCATATTTTAGGAGCCTAATTCATTACCACCTTCTAGGCAATATATGAAAAGGCGTAAGGCGCACCAAGGCGATAGGATTTCCTAGAGCCTTAGGCGTGCCTTGGTGCGCCTCAGTGCGCCTCATTGAAGTGAGGCGCACCTAAGAAGTAAGGGGAAAAAGGCTGGAAAAAATCTGGGGAAAAAACAGAAATGCGCCTTATGGTGCACCTCAGAGCGCCTAGGCGCGCCTCAATGCGCCTTGCTTGTGCCTAGACACAAGCGCCTCGCCTTGAACAATTTAGGCGCTTACCCCCTTGCGCCTTAGCGCCTAGGTGCGCCTTTTCAAACACTGCTTCTAGGGAGGTGTGATCACAAGATTCCATTGAAATTTGGGTCTAATCCAATTAATATTAGGCCTTATAGGTATCCTCTCAAGCAAAGGGATATCATAGAGAAGTTGGTCCAAGAGATGCTGGATCAAGGGATCATCCAAGACAATATTAGCCCATTTGCTTCTCTAGTTGTGTTAGATTAGATGGGAAGAAGGATGGTTCCTGGAGGTTGTGTGTGGATTATAAAGAACATAATAGGAAGACCATCTAGGATAAGTTTCCAATTCCGGTAGTTAATGGCAGTATCCGCAGTCTTTAGCAAAATTGATCTAAGGACTGGTTACCATCAACTAAGGGTGCATAAGGATGATGTTTATAAGACAACTTTCAAGACTCACCATGGACATTATGAGTTCATGGTGATGCCTTTTGGCCTAACAAATGCTCCTGCATCCTTCCAAGCATGGATGAATTAGATTTTCAAGTCATTGCTTAGAAGGTGTGTAATTGTTTTCTTTGATGATATCCTCATCTATAGCCCTACAATAGAGGTGCACTTGATTCACTTTAGGTCTGTTTTTGAGCTCATGCAGCAGCACCACCTGTTTGCAAAGGGCCAGCAAATGTTCTTTTGCAATTGACAAGGTTGAATACCTTGGACATTTCATCTCAGGGTAGGCAGTTGAATACTTGTTTGCAAAGGATATGCTTGGGTGAGATTGATATGGTAAAAAAGGGGGGAATTTTCTTGGTCTCAACAAGTTCAACAGGCATTTGAGGCTCTTGAAACTGCCTTGGTTATTGCACCTGTACTAGCTTTGCCTGATTTCAGTAAGACTTTTATAGTAGAAACCAATGCTTCTAGTGTGGAAATTGGAGTTGTACTCATGCAAAATGATCATCCTTTGGCATAACTTAGCAAGACTTTGGGACCTAGGTGGTAAAAGCTATCTGTTTATGAGGAGTTATTGGCAGTGGTAATAACTATACAGAAGTAGGAACAATATTTGTCAAGCCAAGAATTCATCATCAAAACAGACCAAAAGAGCTTGAAGTGGCTGCTCCAACAGATTATATCTACACCTTTTCAGCAATTATGGCTCAGCCAACTTATGGGTTTCAACTTTCAACTATGAAATTCATTACAAAAGGGGAGGAGAGAACCTAGTGGCTAATGCTTTATCTAGGTTGAGTGGGTTTGAGTTACTATTAATGACTCTGCCAGTATTGGACTCTGATTTGAATAGGCTGATTATGGGCAGTTATGCTCTTGACCCAAATTTATAGCAACTCTTGGAGAATTTGAAGCAAAAGGGCAACATATTCAGAATTCTCTACTTAAACATGGGTTGATTAGAAGGAAGGGCAGAATATTAGTGGGCCACATGATCCGTTGAAGGTCAAGATGCTGGAATGGCTCAATAGTTCCCACCAAGGGGGCACTCTGGAAGAGATGCTACTTTGAAAAGAGTTGAAACCCTTTTTTATTGGAAAGGGATGACAGCTTTTGTGACTTGTTTTGTAAGGAATTGTTCAGTGTGTCAAGCAAGTAAACATGAAAATGTGGCCTATCAAGGAACTTTACAACCCTTGCCAATACGTTACCTAAGGAGGTGTAGATGGAAATTAGTATGGTCTTCCAAAATCTCATGGAAAAGAGGTGATAATGGTGGTGGTAGACACTTTGAGTAAGTATGGATATTTAATGTCATTAAGTCACCTTTTACAGCTTGTGAGGTGGCACAAGTCTATCTGGACCAAGTGTTCAGGTTGCATGGAGGGCCTAGAACCATCATTAGTGACATAGATGCAATGTTTCTAAGCAATTTTTAGCAGGCTTTGTTCACAATCCAAGGGACTAGATTGCTGCTGTCTTCCTCCTACCATCCCCAAACTGATGGCCAAATAGAGGTGGTGAATAAATGCCTTAAAATATTTCTAAGGTGTATGTGCTCTGATAATCCTAAGGATTGGAGTCTATGGCTACAACTAGAAGATGGTGGTACAACACAAACTTTCACACTGCCACACAACATACTCCTTATGAGATAGTATACTTTCAACCCCCTCCTTTGCATTTACCCTATCTCCTTGGTGAAAGTAATGTTAAGGTTGTGGACAGATCCATGCAGCAGAGAGAAGAGATGATTACATTGCTTAAATTCCATTTGCACAGGGTTCAAAACAGGATGAAGGTCCAAGCAGATGCAAAAGGGTTTGACAGGAAATTAGAGGTGGGAAGTTGGGTATGGCTCAAATTACAACCTTACAAGCAGAGGGCTGTAAGAAGGGAAAATGAAGAAAAGATAGGGCCAAAATATTTTGGACCATTCCAAGTTGTGGAAGTAGTTGGTAAGGTAGCCTACAAACTAAGGTTACCTAAATCAGCACAAATTCATCCTGTGTCACAGTTGGAACAGTTTAGGGGAATTCTTCCTGCTGTCACTCACATTCCACCATGGTTTCATGGGAGAAATGCAGCAGAGGAGGTACATCCTGAAGCTATACTGGACAAAAGAATGGTCAAGCATAGAAACAGAGCTGTAGTACACTACTTGGTGCAATGGAAAGGCTGTCCAAGCCATGAGGCTACATGGGAACTTGCTGAGAGTCTGAGTCCAGGTTACCAGATTTTCAAATATAGTAGCTCTTCCTTTTAAGGCGGAAGGGATGTTACAGTAGTTGAATGCTTACAACATAGCAGGTACTTAACCTGTTTGAATACATAATCCTAAATGGTTTTAGAGTTTACCAAAAATTGACTTACAAGCTTCTCAAGTTTCTCAAATTTCCAAGGCTTTTAGGTAAGGGTCCTTCAAGTTGATTATCTTCAAAACTCCTGAAACAGACACATTAGCAGAATAAGGACGTTAAATATAAAGCATGGTAAATCAAAGGTTATCAGAACTAGAGTAAAAATGAAGTCAGACTTACAACTTATGAAGGGTGGTAATCTGTCCAATTTCTTCTGGAATTGCACCAGTAATGCGGTTCTCTGAAACTGTCCTGAAATACAAAAAGAAATCTGATATAAACTTGGAAAATATCCGAAAGAAATGTAAAATACCATTTCGCTTGTGAGACCGTTTGATGGTCTGATATAACTTTTAACTATTGTTATAAATCTTTTAACTTTTTACAAAACTAGTTCAGCTTTATATAAAAGGTTGTGGTTTTATGCTCAAACGTTACAATTTTTAAGCAAAAACTTATCCTATAAAAAATAAACGATATGGCAGAAGAGTTGCTTGAATATAAAACTAGTAACAATTAATGAGACACATACTTACAATGACACAAGTGGAATCTTTGATAAACTTTTGGGGATAATTCCATTAATATAGTTTCTAGTGAGATCACTGCACCACAAAATAAAATCCATTGTTACCATTTAACAGTGTGCATACTGTGCACCACCTCAAATAGTCAGCTAATTTTACTTGCGTAAAACACCAAGACTTACATTTCTTGCAGGTGAGCCAGGTTTCCAAATTCTTCAGGTATAAATCCAGTGAGATTGAGGCCTCTCAACTGACTGAACACCCAAAAATTAGTTCCAATGGATAGAAAATAAATCATCAAGTCAAAGAATTTTTAAGAAACAAATTATGTTTACAACATGATTCATCATAACCAAGTTAGTTCTAGGCTCTAGCAGAATGTACTGGGTCAAACCAAAGTCAAACTTGCAATTATCTGAGAACAAGTTAACCTTGCATATGCTTCTACTTTAAACAAGTTAAAGATGTTGATATCTAATAGGACGACATTGTGATTTAACTCATTCGTAGAAAAAGTAGAGACAAGGTTAGCTTATTCATAGTTAATCGAAAGGTTGACTTATTTTAAGAAGAACGAGCAAATGTTAACTTATTAAAAACAAAATTTCCAAAATATTCAGAACAAGCAGAAGTCTAATACTATTGTTAGTTTAAGTGATAATATACACTGAACATACATATTAGTGACATGGCAAACATTGTTCCTGCTAAAAGAGCAATCACAAATGACAGTGCTCTGGCTACTATTGTAACTGAAAGTTCTATTGAAACTCTGACCACCATCACTGCAGGATGACTGGCTGATGTTCCAATGTGGATTCTCCAATTTTTGGGAAATTACTTGAAGTGTTTTCACTGTAAAGTAACAAGGAATACTGTCAAAAAAAGTGAAAAAAATTGGAAGTAAATATAAGTGTGTAAAAAGAGCATTGACCATCCAGATAGAATTGTTGATTAAGCTTAGCAGATTAATGGTTAAAAATTGAACCAATTTCAAGTATCATCCAAGTTAAAAATTTATTCCTCCACCCGGGTGCATAGTGATCACTGATCACCAATTCACCATATATATGCTCTTATTACAACAGAACATTAATGGTATGTATTTAAAAATTTATGTTATGTATCTAGGACATTAATGTTATGTATTTACAACATTAATATTTTAGTTTTACAACACTTAATTTTTTTAAAAATAAACGGTCTAAATCTAAATCACGAATATTCGAAATGTTTTGAATGCATAATATGGATGCTTAATTTTAAATATAGATGCATAGTATTCATTTTAGTGCGCCATTCATGGAATACTATCCAAGTTGCATATTATTAAATCTTAGACAAATTTGAATTCCGCATAGTCTCTAATCTATTAAGTGCCATCGACCTTTGATACAGCAAGCCAACTAATTCATGATGGTGCATGTGGGCATAACATTAGCAAGAGTTGCTTAGCCATATTTGATGGTATTTATTGGTTTCCTAAACTACTACCTCTATAACAAGCTAGATGTAACAAATGAATATTTTATACCTTACAAGTTACAAATAATAACTTTTGTTGCATCTAACGGAGGTAGTAGTATCCTTGTTTGCACCTAAAATTTGAAAAATTATTCATGATGGTGCATGAAAATTTTTGACATTAAATTACAAGCAAATATCCATGTAAACAACATATGCATTATTGCCTTGAGCTTTCCACATCTAGCTGTTTCTTTCTCTTTTTTGTGCCTTATCATGTTTTCCTTCTTAGACTAAGGGTCCGTTTGGTAGGATGTAAAATATTTTTCCGGAAAGTTGTTTTCCCATTTTACACGGTTTAGTTTGGTGTAAAATATTAAAATGTAAAACTTGGGGTGGAAAATCATTTTCCACCTTATTGAAAACATTTTCCCCCAAATTGGAAGGAAAACATTTTACATCACAATTGGAAAGGAAAACATTTTCCGTCACAATTGAAAAAGAAAACATCTTCCGTTGACTTTCAGTTCAACGAAACAATGAAAATTGCTTAAAATAGAAAACCAATTTACATGCAATCAAACAACGGAAAACCTTTATGAAAATGAACTTTCCAATGTAAAAGGTTTTTCATGGAAAAACATTTTCATCCGAAAACGTTTTACACTCTACCAAACGGACCCTAAATTCAGTTCTTTAAGATATATATTAATCTATGCATTAGGGGCAAATGATTAATTCAGAATTGTGCAATGCTACATGGTGGCAGATTCATAAATAAACTAATTAGCCAACACACGTGAATTTGGCATGCAAAATTAGAGTTATATTAATGCTAACTCTACCAAACGGACCCTAAGTTCAGTTCTTTAAGATAATTATTAATCTATGCATTAGGGGCAAATGATTAATTTAGAATTGTGCAACGCTACACGGTGGCAAATTCATAAATAAACCAATTAGCCAACACACGTGAAAAATATAGTTTCGGGTTCAAAATTAGGACGCAAAACTATATTTTTCACTCTTTAGGACCTGAGTCGAGGTTTCGGATAAATTAACCCACCTCTAACTCACCCGAGCTATATTAATGCATATATTACTTTAATTTTTAATAAAAAGCAGTTCATTAATTCAATTTTTTCCCATAAATACATTTTCTGTTAAATTTGAACCCAATATAGAAGAAGAGAGTTAGACATAAGAGGTTCCATCCTAAAACCAATTGGTAATAGGAGGAGTAACTCACTTATAAGTTAGTTTAGTCTTTCCTCATCTTCCGATGTCGAACACTCACTAGTACACCATACGGGGTTCGTAGCAGCTAAAAGTCAGAAAGCAAGAAAAGTTCAACATCTTCCCTTCTCAATTTGAGAGTGGCACTCCCAATTCATTTTCGTACTCCAATTTTCTTCAATCTTTTAGTTGATAACCTATGTTCATAAAGTGGAGTGCGGAAATAAATTTCGGAATGCCAAAATCAATTGAAAACTGTTCATTGCTCTGCATTATGTCCTGTTTATTTGATGTTAGAAAGATTGTTTTCTGAAAATCCCCTAATTAGCATCAAACACCAGTACAGTACAACTGTTAAAAAAAAAAAAAAAAAACTGAAAAATAAGTGAAAATTGTAAAATTATAACACAATTCCTGAAAATAAGCTACAACTAAATTCATCCATCCAGTAGATTATTTGATGTTCAACAATTACTCTGTAGATTATATAACATGAAAGCGAGTAAATAGAAGCATAACAATTAAGAAACATACCTTCATCTTCAGGAATAAGTTGAGCAATACACATGAATTGCATGAAGATGTTGCTGATAATAATAATAATTGTTAAGTAGAAAAAACACCATTTCCTGACCCAATTCACCATTTTTATTAAATTTTATTGTTATTATGCATCAAATTAATTAAGTTAGCTTGCTTATATATAGTATAGTATAATAACAAAGTGATAATCAACAGGAAAAAAAAAAAAGTGACAATCAATCGCTAAAATCAGCTTTTCAAAAATCACTTTGGCTATTATTCTATTTCTAAATTTCCAAGTGTAACACGTATTTGGAGTCTTAAGTCTTAACATGGACCCCATTGACCTAATTGTAGTCCAAAATTAGACCTATGAGATTATGACTAAAAGCAAAACTCCCAAACGGTGGGTTTTGACTAAAAATATTACTCCTTCTGTCCCAATTTGATTTTGGGCATTGTACATATGTGAACTTTAACTTTATTTAATTTAATATACGTAAGAAAAAATATAGTCATGATGGATCTAGTTTTAATTAATCTAAACATGTACTTTTCAAATATATAATTTTTATAATTTTTTTTGAGAAGGTATTGTGTCAGACCAGTCCACTGGACCTGGACACATATTGTTCAATCTGGACACATATGTGTTTAACCTGGACACATGCTGTTAAACCTGGACATATATTGGTAGACCTGGACACATTTGTAAACCTGGAAACAGAACTAGACACATTTGAAACCTGGACACAATTTGTAAACCTGATGAAAAGTTGTTAAACCTGGACAAATATGGACAAATACTGGATAACTCTGGACACACCTGGACAAACCTGGACTAATGTTGACAAACCTGAACAAATGTGGATAAACCTGGACAAATATGAACAAACCTGGACAAATCTAGACAAACATGGACACACCTGGACAAATATGGACAACCTTGGACAAATCTGAACACACCTGGACAAACCTGGATACATATTGTTAACCCTGGATACTTGTTTTTAAACCTGGACACCTATTTGTAAACCTGGACACATATTGTTTAAACATGGACACATATTGTAACTACCTTGGACAAAATATAACCTGGATACATTTTTTTTCATTTTGAGGCCTTTAGAGGCCTCGTTTGGCGATTTCCGGTGGCCTTTAGTTGCGTTCGTCTCGAAAAATTAATCAATTTCGACATATTATATGCCCCGATCCGACACCCGAGCGCAAAATTATAGCCTCCCGAACTTTTTCACTATTATAATTGGGTATATGGGTCAGCCGTCAGACCAGATTGTTTGGTCAGACCGTCTGACCCAATACTTTCACTTTTTTATTATATATAGCTAAATATATTTTTATTTAAATTTATGTCTTGGGAGGTGTGAAAAAGAAAACGTCGTAGCAAATAAATTGGGATAGAGGGAGTACTCCATATTCCACATTTTTTTTATTTGCTACATTTTTTTTTATGGCGCGCATCTTGCGGCGTATTCTTCTGGTCTTCCCTATGAGGGATTGCCCTTTTGCTCAGCTCATTTGGGCATTCCATCCTTTATTTTATCTAAGTCTTCGTATGTAAGCTGTCTTGGAAATGGATTTGGATGCCTAGGTTGCTGATTTCATATGTTATCTTCACGATCCTTCTGAATCTTAGGATGTTCGGGTCGTGTCATTTACCTCTGTCTTGTGGGGGTATTTTTTACTATTTAGATTCACCGTAACAATGTTATTTTTCGCTCCCAGTATGTGAATCATATCGGAGTTCTTCAAATGATATTTGATAAAAGGACTCAATGCCTTATAACTTTTGGGTCAGCTCCTATCCTATGTGTAAGGACGCAATAATAATAATAATAATAATCAACAATATTATTATTATTATTATTACTATATTTTGTTTTCAAGCAATGGTTTTTCGGACATATTTTTCTGACAATGAGTTTACGAAGATTTTATATGGAAAATATTTTCTAACAATGACTTTTCGACGACACTTTCCTGACAATGGTTTTATGCTCCTTGGTGTTTTGGATCGTCCATCTCTATCATACGACTTTGACAAGACTGATATACATTTGGAGACTACTCGCCACCCAATGACCCAACCTAGGTGTTTCAGGACATTTTCGCTCTCGAGCTCCAAAGTGTGGATTAGCCTTGGATTTGCTGGCCCATGGATGAGCGGATATCGATGTTTTTCGCTATCTTTTTGTCTCGGATTTGTGGACAAATTGAGAGGATAGTCATTCGTTTTTTATCACTAAATTAAAGTATTGTATGTATCCTCTCGAGTGACTTTGGAAACCTTGAAAAATCGTGGATAATATCATTTGAATTTGGCCCAAATGATCATCATCACGGTACCATTTTCTTTTTCGCCAATCATTTTATCATGGGATTATATGATTAGAAGGGGAGGCTATGACCTGTCTTTTTTTATTCGATGTTATGCTTGAGCAGTGTTCGGGGATGTTTGATTCCATCATACAATTCTAATGCGTCATATATACTTTGTGGAGGTTCCCATCACCTAACGAAACATCATCGATGTTTTGAGACTATTTCATTCCATGACGTGAGATTTCCAAAAGACGTGGAGCCGTGGATTATAGCCTTTGGATTTCGCCATCGGATGACTATTCTGGGGGCCTTGTTTTTTCAACCTAATTAATGTGTGTAATCTTGATTATTATGCCATCTAAATGTATTTGGCAAAAATCTGACTCCAACTCGACTTGACACCAAAAGCTCTTTAACTAGAATTGGCACGGCCCAAATCAACAATTCAACATGACCAGTACCCGACCCAAACTGTCCAATTATCACTACTAGACTTGTGAGAGTAAAATGGTAAGACCCTTAGTTAATTTTCATCATGGTGCAAACAAAAAGTGACAACGAGAGTAATAAAATTTAATTACACCGACAAATTCGTAATTTTGACATATATTCCAAAACAAGGCCGTCCCATTGAATTTTGGGGCCCTGTTCTCATACAAAAATATTGGGCCCTAAATATGAAGATGAAGATGAAGAATTAATTCATAGAAATTTAAGATTTGCAATTAATGATTAATTTTTTTTAATGTGAAAATGGAATATGGAAAGTTGGAGCAATTAGTTGACATTCATTGTAGATTATGGTTAATTTGTTTCTTTCTTTCTTTGTTTTTTTTATATTAGGCTAAATATGAAAATGGACCCCTTACAATTGGCAGCCCTGTGCTGTTGGTCACCTTGCAAATGTGCAAAGACAACCCTATTCCAAAACTATTACTCATTTTTTAAAAAAAAAAACTAAATATGTTATTGCTTATGTTAGGATATATTTTAAATTAATCTTCTATAGTTTTGTATTGTTTAAATTAATTTTTTTATGACAATTTGAATCTAACATCTAGTTATTATGTTTTTATAATAATAATTTATGGTCAACTTATTCTCCTTTTTTCTTCACTTTCTTTGAAAAAAAAAAACTGCTTTCTACACTTTGATTTGATATATATCTCTCTTTTTCCACAGTCAGTCTATTTATATTATTCTCTCTACACTGAAAAAAAACCCTCTGTTTAATGGCTGCTTTCTGGATTTGAACAACTTCAACTTCAATCAAACTTACTTCTCGCATTTCAATGGCGGCGTCTTCAACTTCATCTTCATCTTCAACCTACCATTCCTTGTTTATCTCTGTAATTTCATGTTTATTCATCAATTACTTCACCATTTTTGGATCCTACGCCCAACTTATCCCTCAATCTGAAGGTATCGATTCTCTATCTAACTTCTTTTATTTTTCCTGGTATTTTTCTGTGTTGGTAGTTTCTATCTTTTACACACTGTTCTATCATTCAATTTTATGATTGATTGAAGTTGTATCTATTTTCCCTGTATTCTAGAACTTTCCGCGTACAATTTCGATCCCTTTTTATTTTTTTTTATATGTTTAATTAATTACATTCATCAAATCATTTTGAAAGCGAGTGGGGCTGGTGGGCTATGACCTCTCTTTGGTCAAGATAAAAATTAGAGTTACCTATAACTTATGAATTTTGGTGTAATGGAGATGGTGCAATAATGTGATTTTGAACCAAGTTTGATTGTAACATATTAATAGCAATTGTTTCGCCCGTCATAAGCCAAAGGGATGATTTGATATAAATGTGTAAGGTGGTGAAAAAAATGTCAAATCGTTGCCATTAATATGTTACGGAGGGAGTATTAATGTTTTGATATTAATAAACCAAATTAAGCCATTAGGAATAATGCTCAAATTGCAAACGTTGCAATTATATAGGAGCAGATAAAATACATGTAAGAATATTTATCTTGACCCCCTCCAATCACAAATTCTGACTCAGTCAGTGATTTTGCATTTATCTTAAAATATCAATTTTAAAATGCGTGTAAAATGTTTTGTTGTACTTCTCTGTCCTTTATGTTTGCTACATTTTTTTTCAAATCTCTCAAAACATAATTTTGAATGTATTAAAAAATTATAAAAAATTATATATTAAAAAAATACATATTGAGTTGAATTAAACAAGATACACTTGACTATATTTTTTTTATATGTATAAAATTAGAGAGAGCCAAAGTTACACTGTTACACAATGAATAGTGACACAAATCCTTATATAGTACTCGTTTCGTTTCTTAAAGAATGTCCCATATTAACTTTTGTTACTATTCATTTGATAACTTTAACTCTTCATAATTTTATATGTATAAAGAAAAATATAGTCAAATAAGATCTCGTTTAATTCGGCTCAAAAGATATTTTCATTTAAAAATGTGTGTCGTGATAGAAAAAATAGTAAATGGGCAACTATCCTATAAGGGAAAGAGGGAATAGTATTTAATTGGGAACTGAAAAAGTATTTTAATTTAATTAATCTTGTATTTATTTTTTATTTTTGTCTTGTTTTCCTTGAATATTTCGTCTTTACTGAGGAGTACTACAGAGTAGGAATCTGGGATGACTGGATGAGACAATTAGTGGTTGGTGTCAATGTTGATTCAAAGAAAATAAAATAAAAAATTGAAGTGAGATGATTTTCAATTTTTTCATTCACATGTAGACTATTCGCTTGTTCCAAATTACTTTATGATTTAATAGTTGGTGATATTATTAAATTCTTTTAAAAAAACACATTGATTAAATATCCAGAAATCATATTTTTAAATTGTCATTTATCCAAAAATATATTTAGTTTCAACAATTTGATATTTTATGTCAAATTATTGTAAAAAAAAGGGTGTATTTGTAAGTGGCTTTTTTTTAGTGATTTTTTTGCCTTCTAATATAGCCAAATGGTTTAAAAAAACCCGTGTTTGATTATTGACTTTTTTATTTGATTGAAAAATGAGCTTGTAAACAAAATGGAAAAGGCGAAAAGCTCCCTAAAACATCTTTTTGGATTAGTTTTGGCTTGTTGGCCCACAATGACCACAAAGTCTATAATAAATAGCCAAGAATTACAATAACACTTCTACAAACAAATGACTTAAAAAGTTAGTAGATACAACTAAAGCTCCCATCCAGTCAAATAAACCAACTAAACCAACGTAAACCCTACACTAAAAATGCCGGCTTTCTTTATTTGCAATAAACACTTTGTTAGGCAATGATATTTTTTTAATATACATGATGAGTGAAATAGAATATTTTGTGAAAATAATACTACCTCTGTTTTTTTATTTGCAACAAACTCTTTTGCACGCTTTTTGAGGAACAAATTTAAAGTTGTAAACAGACAAATTATTTTTAAAAAATTTAACAGCGGTTACAGTGTAACTTCTAATTTTCCTCTTGCTTGTGTTGAAATTATGTTAATTAATTTGTACGTTTATACCAACCATTAAATCTCTTTCTTAAAATGCGTGCAAAACACTTTGTTGCAAACTTGCAAATAATAAGAAATGGAGTAAGTATTTTGTAATACAGGGTAAAAGGAATACTAGAGCTGAATTGTTTTAGTGGAAGGAAAAATCATGGATTTGAAATGTTTTGTTTTATGATAAGAAATGACTAAAATACCCCTCGTACATGGACATAATTGTCTATATTTGCTTGTGGAGTTATGGGATACTAGTTGGTCTACGTACGAAGCATTCATTTGTCAAACATCACACAATACAAACGCAATAAATGTATACCCGATCTCATTGCTTCATACATTATCCTGAAATGTATCTGTCACTTATCCTAGTTATCTATAATGACTTTAAAGTTCAAAGTATAATCCGACTATACTTTTTTTTTTAAATAGTAATCTCAAAGTTTTCAAGCCCATGTCAAATGTCTTTTATGGGAAAATGCTTGGTTAAATGGGTTATGTACTTATGTAAGGATTGACAAGTGTCAGAGTATAAGTAACCCAATGTTTTGATTTAATATAAAAATAGAAAGAAAAATGTTAAGTCATTATAATTAATGAAAAGAAAGTACTCCGTATATAATAATTCCAAGAAGGTACACGGAAGTTTGACCATTTCAATGCATCAATGATTTAGATTCTCATACTAGACAATAAGTTGATGAATTTGTACCTTATCCCTTCGGAAAAAAGACCCGCATGAACATTATGTGTTTATTCCTCCCCCCCTCTAAATGGAAAAATATAGTCAAAGTGATCTTATGAAAAGTGTCAAAGTAATGCATGGTGGAAACTTTGAAAATTTCATGGCAATTGGCAAATAATTTATCAATTTATCTTAGATTGTATGACCAATTATCGAAGTCATTTATCATTTATATCTACCTAAAAAAGCTTCTTTTATTTGGCTTTATTTGGCTTTTTTTTAAAGATACTTTGAATAAATCAAGTTTGACCATGCATGTATGATAGGAGTATTAGTAAGTCGCATATTGTGTGCACTCAAATCCATATTAATATTCCTACTTTTTTTTTATTGTTAAAACTAGCAGTATAATTGCCTTGCAGGCTTGCTGCCAAATACTCGTATATAGAGCTGTCAATTTTCAGTCTGACCCGAAAAATCCAATAAATTCGACCCGTTTGAGTGGGTTTTGACAAAAAAAATGACCTGAACCCATTTTAAACTGTTAAATATAATCCGCTTTTAACCCGACCTGTCATGTTTTCAACTCGACCCGACCCAAAAATCATTAGTAATGTATTAAACTTATGATATTATGAGAAATTTTAGGAATAAACATTTCCTATTATTAAAACTTTGGATTTAACATTGTTTTTGTTAGATCTCAACATCATTTCTTTGCCATAAATAGGTTATTAATGAAGATATTTCTTATAATTTATACTTTTAAGAACGTTTAAAGTACTTTTTAGTAACATATATTGCATTAAAACATGGAAAATTAAAGGGCGTTATGAAATTTCTCAACCCGAACCCGACGACTTTGGTTTATAAAAAAACTAATATCGACCGAACCCGTTGACACACAACCTGTTACAACCCGAACCCGCAACTATTTACACCAACCCGACTCGACCCGTTTAACAGGTATACTCGTATATGTGTGGAACAACATTATTAATTTTCACAGCAATAAGCAGGGAAGATCAAACAAATGTACTGTAGTAAATTAAGCTGGGTAGGAGAAAAAAATATGTGTGAGATTGCGTTATATATATGAGAGGTTTGCATATGAAAATGTAAAAGATATGAGGTTGAAGCATGACCTAGTGGTAAGGTCATGTCCTCCAGCGCTAGGAGACATGCCTCGAGTTCGAACTTTGTACTACACGTCCACACACCCCTCCCAGGAGTCCCAACCCTCACCGAGGTATTATCATGTGATAGGAGCCTTGATTCCATATTCATTTGCTTTTTGATGCAATTTTTTATGGTTTATGAATGATCAATGATTAGTTAACTTATTTGTATCCAAAACTGACACCTTAGGATTCTAGGAATCCATTGATTTCTTAGGTTAATACTCTATAGTCTGTACTTTTTTGTAAAAGAATATACAAAAATGAAAAAGGACTATATGAGCTTACAATAATTATGTGATATGGATCAAAGTGAAACACTATGCAATGAGCCAACATACTCAGGCCAAGGCCACCGTGACTTATGCACGCAAGAAGAAGAAGCACAACAAGAATTAATTATGCTGCTGAAATTAATTAAGGACTGCTGTGTAGTTTTATTTAATTTTGTCATGCTTGTTTGATGTTTTGGTGTTTTGTCCATTTGTTTTGTACCTTCTGATTTTGTATCAGCTTTTGTGATTTGCTAGGAGTAAAAGACAAATGTAGTAGGGGGATATAAATAAGGGAAGGGACAAAAGTTAGAGGCATCCAGAAATTGAGAGAAAACTTGGAGACTCATGACCTCAAGTCATCCCTTTTGTATCACCATTGTTGAATATCAATATCAAGTTTCCTTCTCTACATTATTCTAGCTATTTTTCTGCTGTGAACCTGTAGGCCCATTGCACACTACTTTATTTATTTTAGGGATTAATTGATGCTTTATCATACATGATTTATATGTAGCATGGGTACTTTACTTAATAACTACCCCTCTGAAAGTCGAAACGTCGTCATATCAGGGGGACTGTTGGTATTTTACATTTTTACTTGATATAGTGCAGTGTCGCTATGTCATACCTAAGGTTTATACCATTCCTCTTGTGAGACCGTGACAGTCCAACATAACTTTTAATTAAAAAGTCTTTATCTTTTTACGTAAATTTTATATAACAAGTTATGGTTTTATACTAGAAAGTGATTCAGCGAAAAGTTTTCTGGCCAGACTGTCAGATCTCAGATGGTTTGACAACAGACTTTCTGTATTGTCTTATGATTTTTGTATTTGCCGTTTTATGTCCCAGTACCTGTACCCTTTCTTACCCTATTTCCAACTCAATGCAACCTAGTGCATGATCTCAATCACACATTGCAGCTGAACTAAAGCTTGTTAAATCCATGTTAAAACTTAAAACCATCCTTCAAATAGATGAAAATTTTCAGGGAATACTCTGTAGTCTTTGCTGTAATATATTTTCTTTTTCTTCTGAAGTCAATTTAATATTGTGTTTGACTGTCTCACTTGTGGTATGGCAGTAAAAACACTGCAAACTATATCTGAGAAATTGGAGAATACATACTGGAAGGTCACTCAAAATTCATGCAGTGATGGAGGTCGAACCTTTAATAGAAGCATTGGTGTCAACATTCTTAGTAATGTTACCTGTGATTGTTCATTTAATAGCGGGAAAGTTTGCCATGTCACACATATGTATGTTCTACATTTAACACTTATTCGTTTCCATCTTCTTTCTTGATTTAATTGTTGATGTATTGGATAATGTCTTCCATTTGTACTACTCTTTGTACTCTTAGTCCATATATAAGATTTTTACTAATTTCTTCGTAACCAAAAGAATGCAGAAATTGTACTTTTGACATTATTTACACTTTTTACTTTGATCCCCAATTTGTAATTTACCGAGAAGAAAAAATATAGAGATGTAGGGTCTCATTGGATTCGTCTCAACATGTTGTATTTTAACATCTTGTTTTTATAATTTTTGCAAATGCGTAATTACAAACATTAATCTTCAAAGTTTTGTATTGGCATACGTGAAAAGCACCATTGTTGCATACTTGTATATGCTTTGTACATGAATTATTACATTAATTGCAAATTTGCAACATTTTGCCTTTACATTTGTCCATACAATTTTTAACTATTAATGTGCTTAATTCAATGTCAATATATATTGGAATTTTTTTTTTTGAAAATACTTGTGAGTAATCCAACAATATTTTAAATATGAACTTGTGTT
The DNA here is from genome assembly GCA_951394345.1 of Salicornia ramosissima. Lineage (NCBI taxonomy): Eukaryota > Viridiplantae > Streptophyta > Magnoliopsida > Caryophyllales > Amaranthaceae > Salicornia > Salicornia ramosissima. The sequence continues at coordinate 58,091,213 of OX596235.1, read as the reverse complement.
TTTTCCATGGAAAAAAGTTATTTTTAAGTTAATACGTTGTCGATTTGAAGTTGCTTTTCTTACTTGGAATCTTGTAACAAGTGTAGCATAGCAACAATATCGGTTCCTTTAATGGAAATGTTTAGAAAACGAGAACTGGTGATTGTTAAAAAACAAGGAAATGGAAAAATGTTGTGTAATAAAAGAATTCTGCAGGGATATTTATGTTTTGTTCATTTAACATTTATTTTGCTCATTTAATAGGCAATTTTAGAAAATTGAGCAATATAGGAAACTAAATGAGTAATTTGAAATAATTTTATAAGCAAAATTACATATTAAATGAGCAAAATGGATATTAAATGAGTAAAATATAAACTTGGGTGTGCATAACTCTACGTGCACCTGATAATGTAATATAGAGGTCAGAGTTGATGGATACTGAACTTTGATAGTTTTTGTTACATTATAAGCCAGTTTTATAATTATTTTGATTTTTTTGGATTGAACAAAACATTCAAAATCCATTCATCATCTTCATTTTGCAGTCAATTGAAGGGTCTGAATCTTACTGGAACCTTGCCTGAAGAATTTGGAGTCCTTACTCACCTACAGGAAATGTAAGTCGTAAGGTTTTTCTTCCGAAGTGGCTAATTTTATGTTCTTTATCATTACTCAATCCTCTATTGTTATATGCTATATTGCTATTGAATGTTCTAATAAACATTTAGTACTGAAGTTGCTGATATTAGCTTGTAATGCAGTGATCTCTCCAGGAACTATGTTAATGGAACGATCCCCAAAAGTCTGTCAAAGCTTCCACTTGTTACTTTGTAAGGATAAGTAGCAAATTCCAACTCAATTGAACTGGTGACTTTTAATTAATGTTTTCAATGGTTATATCTGATTCCTTATGCATGGCAGATCACTTTTGGGAAATCGGAACACTGGTCCTATTCCGAGTGAAATCGGAAAAATCACTACTCTTGAGGATCTGTAAGTCTTCTTATATAATTGTGTCAAGCTTTTCAAAGATGATCTTTCGAAAGTGTTTGATTCGAAGTTTTGAAATAATCTCTGTTTTCCAGGATCTTGGAAGATAACCAATTAGGAGGACCATTGCCCAAGAGCCTTGGAAATTTGAAAAATTTGAGAAGAATGTGAGTATTTTTGCCAGGTTTAGATATTGCTTTGTAGCCAATTCGATGTTGAATCTCTCTAAGAAATGGATCCAAATTAGTGGTGTACATGTTTTTTTAAGGCTAATGCAGTAATGCTACTGCTATATGCAACCATTAGGGTGGTGAATAAGCATTTAATGCGTTTTTTAATTAGGTAATAATTTGGGATTGCATGTCAAAATCACGCGCCATTCGATGTTATGTCAAAATATTTTCTCTTGTGGCTCCTTAATGACAACGCCTAGGGTTGTCTATAACATTTTCTTTTTAAAAATTGATTAGGCTTGAGTTCTAATTATATTTGCTTACGGATTTAAAACAAAGATGCAGTTAGTACATGTGTAATATGCAATTGTGCATAGTTCACATATTCACAATATTGGTCATTTTAGAGTAACTTTTGGTTAGGTTTTTGCTGCCCTATGTTTTACATTGTTATATGCTAAGTGCTTTTAAAACCCAAATCTTTTTGTGCAGGGTGCTTGCTGGAAACTTTTTTAATGGAACAATACCTGAAACATTTGTCAACCTGAAGAACCTCACAGAACTGTTAGTCCCCATTGTGTATTTGGTAATACAACGGTCTCCCCTTCTGTAACTGAAATTTTATTATGCACTACTTGCAGAAGACTCAGTGGAAACGTGATAACTGGGAAGATACCTGATTTTATCGGTGATTTGGCCAACCTTACTAGTTTGTGAGTGTATTATTCTTGTTCTCATCAACATTCCTTTTACGGCCAACTAAATATTTGATTTTGCAACTTACAACCACAATAGCAATTTACAACCATTCCTTATGTAATTAAATTACAATCAAAAGACACTTTCCATCCAATTAAAACAAAGTGTAACATCATTGCTTATTGTTTTTAAGAATGTTTATAGCATCGCACTTTGTCTAAGATTGATTAAATTGATTGGAAAAATGAGATCCGATTGTAATTTAGTCACATAATGGAATTAAGTGGCTTCAAATCGCAAAAACAAACTTAAAGTGTCTGCAAGTCACAAAATGACATAATTTGGCCGTAAGTGGCAATTTTTTTTATTTTTTTCATGTACCCTTGTTATCTGATGGACTGTCTTATATGTACACAGTGACATCCAAGGTACTGCAATGGAGGGGCCAATTCCTCTTACGTTGTCCAATTTGACTAACTTGCATATTTTGTGAGTACAAATTTGCTTTAGTTGGCTGTATATTCATCTTGCTTCCGGCTGGCATATTAAAGACATAGCAATAGAATAATTGTATTCACTTTGTTTTGTAGGAGAATTTCAGATCTCATTACAAGTATCAAGTTTCCTAACCTCACAAACATGCAGAATTTACAGCATCTGTAGGTTCTTTATCTGCGTGGCCTTTTTAGCATATTTTTGCCATCTGATTGTTAGCAGTAAAATTTAACCTCTACCTTTTGACTGTGTATATTCAGGGTACTCAGGAATTGCTCAATGACGGGCCAAATCCCCGATTTTATTCCAAATTTGCCTAATTTGAAACTCTTGTGAGTTCATGAATCTTTATGCCATAGATTAGAGCTTAAGTCTGTACATTATGGCATGCCAAATGAAAAAGAGTTTTGTTGTCATTGTTTTGTAGGGACGTGAGTTACAATCAATTGAGTGGTTCAATTCCAGACATGAGCAAGATGCCAAATCTTGGATATATGTAAAGCCAGCATACTTGTTTTCTAAATTATTTAAAGAAATTTTCTTTGAGATCCCTAATCAAATTTTTTATGCAGGTTTCTTACAAATAACTCTTTTTCCGGAGCATTACCAAATTGGATACTGAACAGCAGGCACAACTTGTCAGTTTTGTTTCTCTTCTCTCCTTTTGTGTTCTCATTGAGAAAGTAATTTACATGGAAAAAAGAGTTATATAATGACGATCTTCTTAATGCAGTGATGTGTCTTACAACAATTTCACCGGTTCACCCTCCTATAGTTGCCAGCAGTCAAACGTGTAAGATCATCTGCAATATTTTGTAGCGCTGTCTACCACATCTTTTGCTCAAAAATATAATCTTTTTTCCTTCAAATTATGCAACAGGAACCTTGTGGCCAGCTATTCATCTAAGAAAAGCAACTCGTAAGCACTTTTTACTCTCTTTATTTGTCTTCCCATATTTCGTATGAGAAATGCCCTGTTCTTTTGGATTGGACTGAACTGAATTAAACAAAATCCTAGATTCATCAAGAGATGAACTCAACCGTATTTTTCTAGAATTAATTCCAAAAGAACAGGGCCAAAGTCATCAACTCTATTGTTCACCTTTATTAATCAAAAACTTTTGTCATGCAGAGTAAGCTGGTGCTTGAAAAGGGACCTTTCTTGCTCTAGTCAACCCCAATGTAAGAATTGACAAGATTATTCTTGAAACTGTAAATTATATAATGCTATGTTTGGATACAAGCATTTCATTTGAAATGATGGATTTGGGTCAAATTACATGTTTGGCAAATAAAAAAATTTGAAATTGGATTTGACCCAATTCCCAACCCAAATGCTTAACAAGCAAATATTTTGTATTTCAAATACTTAACAAAACCATGTCATTTCAAATTCTAAAAATAACCCAAACAAATAATTGTTATTTGAATTGTAACATTTCAATTTCAGAAATTGAATTCATCAATTTGAAATGAATTCCACATATCCAAACACTACCTAACATTATTTTATCTTAAATACTAAAATTTGTTCCACTCATACCCACAAATGTTTCTACAGATCATTCTTTGTTTATCAATTGTGGTGGATACACGGAGAGGTTCCTAGGGAATGAATATGAAGAGGACACTTCTCCTGGAAGCCCTTCCACTTTCTTTGCTGATGGAGATAAGTGGGCTTATAGTAGTACCGGAGCTTTTCTATATAATGACGGTGCTAGCTTCAAGGCGGCAACATCCAACCCTAACGTGACAAGCATTTACCAAACTGCTCGTTTGGCACCTTTGTCACTTAAATATTTTGGCCTTTGCTTGTTGCAAGGGAGTTATAAAGTGAAGCTTCACTTTGCTGAGATAGTGTTCTCTGATGACCAAACGTTTGACAGCATTGGCAGGCGCTTCTTTGATGTGTCAATCCAGGTGATTTAAAGTTTCACCCTTTCCTCTTATACAAAATCTCATATCAGACCGTCACATAACTTTTAACTAAAACTTTACATCTTTTTACCATTAATCTATAATTTTTTACGCAACTAGTTAATCTTTATATAAAAAGTTATGATTATATGCTAAAACGTTACAAGATTTTACTGAAAAGTTACCCCGTCCGACAGTTTGGCAGTAGATTTGCTATTCCTCTTATTGCTTCATTTATTTATCTTATTATTTTATTTGTGGGTTTGACAGGGGAAGTTAAAGCTCAAAGACTTTAATATAGAGGCAGCAGCTGGAGGTGCTGGCAAGCCTATAACTAAGGAGTTTGATGTTTATGTTAATGGCAGTACGATAGAGATCGATTTATACTGGGCTGGCAGAGGAACTACAGGTTCTCCTGATAGAGGCTCATATGGACCTCTGATATCTGGGATTACAGTCACACCCAGTGAGTCAACACTCTATTTTAAAGCACTGATTTTCTCTAATGTTATATGGTTTATGTTGTTCAGCAAAAGTGGTTCTATCATTTTGTAGATTTTAAAGTTAACAAAGGATTGCCTACTGGAGCCGTTGTTGGAATTGTGCTTGGTTCATGTGCTGTTCTTGCATCAGTCCTTTTAGTTCTTTGGAAGTGTGGATTTTTAGGTGGAAAGCATGACGAAGATGAAGGTAATTACGTTTTCAGTTTTTTTTATATTCCCTATTTAATCATATTATTCGTGCATTTTCTCTGAGAACCAAGCATTTTATTTGATCCACTTTAATTGTATAACAATAGGGAATTAGGGCACATAAAAGGTTTTAGGTTGTTTGTTTTGTATTTTTAGTAATCAGTATATCACTACATTGTGATGATCATAGCTGTTTGTGAGGTATGAGGTTTGGAGCTGAAAACTAATTATATTAATGATGTAATTTCCATAGTTTTCCTTTTTCAACAATCCAACCCAGTGTCACATAATTCACTTAGTAGTTCGCTTCTATAATTCGTAGTTCGGCCAAAACGGGCCAAAAATAGCCCAAAACAATAGTTTGCTATCTTCGGTTCGCAATTCACAGGGAGTTTAGGGAATTATATATGTGACACGGATCCAACCTGAAATTAAGTTAATATGAGTTCAGATATTTAATATCTTATCCAGTGTACTTCATGTGGCAGAACTCCGAAGGCTTGGTACAGGATATTTTACCTTGAGGCAAATCAAAGCAGCAACTGATGACTTTGATCACAATAATAAAATAGGTGAAGGAGGTTTTGGGCCCGTGTTTAAGGTAAATTACAGTTTCTCTTAATGCAAAAGCTATTTGAAATAAGCTTTTTCTGGCTCTCAGCATTCATTTCAATCTCTTCATAACCATGTCTTTACATTCCTCTTAAATTCATGTATTTACAAGGGCTCTTTGTTATTACTTTTTGGTGTATTTAGGGTGTACTACCAGATGGTAAAGTGATTGCTGTCAAGCAGCTTTCTTCCAAATCGAAGCAAGGGAATCGTGAATTTGTGAATGAGATAGGCATGATCTCTGCTTTACAACATCCGAATCTTGTCAAGCTTTACGGATGTTGTATCGAAGGAAAAGAGCTATTGCTTGTTTATGAATATATGGAAAACAACTCCCTTGCCCGTGCATTATTTGGCAAGTTCTTAATACCTTAGATAAAGTTGCCGCTTTTTACATGTACATTCTATTACTTGTTGAATTGATGAGTCTCTAACTGTTAAATTTCCGGCTTTTTAGGCAAGGAGAATCAGAAGTTGCACTTGAATTGGCAAACAAGAAAGGCGATATGCTTGGGGATCGCAAGAGGGCTAGCATATCTTCACGAGGAGTCGAGGCTAAAGATTGTTCATCGGGACATTAAGGCAACTAATGTGTTGCTTGATAAGGAATTGAATGCTAAAATTTCAGACTTTGGTCTGGCAAAACTCGATGAAGATGAAAATACTCATATCAGTACGAGAGTTGCTGGAACAATGTGAGTTTTATCCCTCATTTGCTTTTCCCTGTGCAGAATTGATTTAGAAGCGTAATAATCTTGAAATTAGATTACTATTATATTTAATATGGTGTTGAGAACTAATTCTTTAGCTTCTATCTTTTTACAGAGGTTATATGGCTCCAGAATATGCAATGAGAGGTTATCTCACAGACAAGGCAGATGTATACAGCTTCGGGGTTGTTGCACTTGAGATTGTTAGTGGAACTAGCAATACAAGCTATAGACCAAAGGAAGAGTTTGTTTATCTTCTTGATTGGGTAATCCACTGCTTTTAATCCTTTTATATCTCATTCTTTTCTCCATTAATATTTTGAGCCTTGTAAGTTGATAAAAGTTGGCAATCAGGTTGAGTCGTGTTGATTTCGTGTCTGGTTGTCTATTATATGGGTTGAACACTTGAACCCTTTGACTCTTACACCTAAACTGACCCAATTAATAAACGGTTTGAGTCATGTCACTTCGCTTACTTTAAAATGTATGCATAAATCCTTGACCTACACCTGCTAACTTCATGTCACATTTTAGTTGTGTTGCTGTGTCATGTCGGTTCCTCTAGCTAGAGATTGTAATTGAATCAAGTCATGTCGGGTTTGTGTCGGTTTCCTACCTTTCTATTAAATGAGCTGTGTCTTACCATCCCGGTTACTTGAAAATTTCAAAATACTTGACCTAAACTTGCTAATGTCGTGTCTATTTTGGGTAGTGTCAATTTTTGTCAGCTCTAAATTTGGCAAGGTCTACAGCAGTACCCGCTTGCAACATGTTTACAAGCTACTTACAAAACAAGTTCGGACTATACGACAACATTTTCTTTAACATTCAAGAAATATAACTAAAAATTTATGAAAGTGATAAATATAAGCATTTAAAATATTTCTTCAAGGGGTGAAAATTTTAGAATGCATGCCAAAATTCACGCATTATTTGGGTGTACTTACCCAAAAATTTGTAATAGAAAACATAACTTTAATACTCCGTACATGATTCAGACTAACCTTGTTTCACCATTTGGGATTTTGAAGGCCTATGTGTTACAAGAGCAAGGAAACCTTCTAGAGCTACTGGATCCAGAACTAGGCTCAGAATACTCCAAAGAAGAAGCATTGAGACTGTTAGACATTGCCCTGTTATGCACTAATCCATCTCCTAGCCTTAGACCTTCAATGTCTTTGGTTACAAGTATGATTGATGGAAAAATCCCAGTCCAAGCACCAATTGTTAAACGAACAGGGGTGAACGATGATTTAAGGTTCAAATCCTTCGAGCGATTCTCACAAGACCACAGTCAAACATACGTCTCAGGAAGCTCGGTGTCTAGCCAAGCGCAAAGGAGCATGTCCATAGAAGGTCCTTGGACGGATACTTCTTTTTCGGTGCAAAGCAAGGATGAAATCGGTGAAAAGTCACTAATAGAGTCAAGGTTGCTTCCTGATCAGCATGTTGATCTACTGTGAAAGCATTGTTTTTATACATGTTATGTTAGAACCTATGAAATTTTCGGTGGAAGCAACCGGGAAATGTTGTATTACTAATTTGCAAGTGTACAAGATCACGTAGCGAATAAACATGTAATTAATAGAACTATAAAGAGGGAATTGTTGATCATTTATAATGTAAATTATACTGTTTTACAAAATGTAATAATATGTTGATAGTATAAGAAAATTTCAGCCTTTGAAATTGGATCTGGGTGTAACTCATAGTATAAGAAGAGTTGAAGTTGTATAGACTTTTTTTTTTTAATTGTAAGATAAACTGCTCTAGAACCTCTCTTAGGTTAACCTGGCCTGGGTTAGCGGGCTAGACACTTTGAAAGTAGGGTAAGGAAAATGGGGAATTCCTTAAAGTTACAGTTATTTACAACAATTATCATTTTAGATGTGTTTTACATATAAATTTTAGATATTGGACAGCGCTCGAAATCCCTACCTCAAAAGTGCCATTTGAACCCCAAACCTTTTGGTTGGAAGGTGAAATTCTCTCCACTAGACCAATCCTTGCTTGTTATGCATAGACTATTTATTGGTTGTGAAATAGTTTAAACAACACAATTAAAGGATGAATAAATTTAGTTGTTTTATTTACTAGTTCTATAACAAATTTTTTTTTGGCCATAACTGAAACTTCATACTTTTTACGGCCCGTTTGGTAGCCGGTTATAAATTGAGGTAATGGGGATGAATTTATAACTAAATTTGGAAGGAAAATCAAAATTTATTCCCATGGTGGTGCTAGCTTTACTCCAATTTATCTAATTTTCTTCACAAATATTCATTCGCTTCTAATACCATCCTTCCACATGGTAATGGATGGTAATGGAAAATAAGAAAAAATTTCAAGTTTGGAAATGACAAATATGCTATCCACGGGGATTTTAAAGTTTTTCCTTAACAAATTACATTTTAAATCCATTACCAACAACCAAACGGGCCATTAGAGTTCTTGCTTTATACTCCATCCGTAACGAATTACTAGCAACAATTTCTATTTTTAGGTGTAACAAAATACTTGCAACAATTTTTTCCAATTTCATTTTATTCCTTTTTTGGTAAAAAAAACAACACAATACCCCACTTACTTTTCTCTTTCTTACTTTTCTCTCTCTTACTTTTATCATATTACCACATAATACCCCTTTTACTTTTCCTCTCTTACTTTTCTCTCTCTTACTTTTATTATTATACCACCTAATATCACTATTACCTTATTTCACCTAGGAATTTGTGCTAATACAAATGTTGCTAGTAATTCGTTACGGAGGGATTATTATTTATGGTGCTCAACTTCAATGCTTGATCTGATTTGGCAATGATTTCATGTATAAATTACATACTATATTAAATTAGTTATTACCAATAACATTTCCAAACTTTCCCAAGTAAAGTTAGGGAAAGTCCTAAACATCATGCACCCACTAATTCACTATGCTAAAGTGATCCCTAAACATTATAATCTGTAATGCACCTCCATTATTATTTTTACTTATTTTATAAGAAGCCTGAATCTTTTTCCTCATCTAAACTCATTTTGATTTATCTAGTTTTACTTTTTTTTTTTTTAGGGGATTTATCTAGTAAAACACAAAGTGAAAAAAAGAGAAAGACATCGTATAGAACTCAATCACTAGTTCAATACGACAATACATTCTACACCCAGACATAAAAAATAAAAAAAATTAAAAAAAAAAACACCAAAAAAAAAGAACTTAAAAATTGAAAAATTTTCATATAAATATATAACTTTGTACCCAAATATTCAATCTTTATACGAAGTATAACAAGCTATCATAAGTTGTTATGTTAAAAGGTTACAATTTCATTTATTAAAAAGTTATTTAACAATAGATTTGACAAAATATGATACTCTTGTTTTTATTAGTTCACTCCATTTTCATTTTACAAGTTTATCAATGCATTTTTTTTAATAACTTTATCTTTACATTTTTTTTTTTTTATTTTGGTAAATATTTTTGCTCCCAACATTATTTTGGTTGGACACTCGATTCTAAATAGGTCAAACTTTTGAAAACAGAAGAAACATTTTTTTTTATAAGTTAACAAAAACCGGTTAACTCAGAACAACAGCGGAGTTAATAGTGTAGTACTCTCTCCGTAACAATAACTGCAACAATTTGACATAAAGTAAAGAGTAAATATGTCAAATCGTTGCGGTTAATATATTATGGATTGAATACTATTTATCATGACACGTACACGTTTATATTCTAATAAAAAAAAAATCATCTCACCCCTTATAAAACCAACAAAAGAAAATCCAAAGCTAATCAATATAAATACAGAGACTTCCCCTGTATATATAATAAAGATAACAGCAAAAACAGAATTTATAACAGCAGAAAAATAATATATTGACCCAAAAAAAGCACTTTTTCCTCTCTCTCTAGTGGGTTAGAGAGAGTGAGGGAGTAAAGAGAGGAAAAAATGGGAAAATGGGCAAAATGCATAATCTCTCTTTTACTAATTGGAGGATTGATGATAGCTGAAATTGATTCAGCTAAAAGCAATAGCATTAGCATTAGTAGAAGAAAAAGAAGAACAATTATAAACACTATTCATAAATGTGATTATTTCAAAGGAAGATGGATAGCTGATTTCTCATATCCTCTCTACAATTCCTCTTCTTGCCCTTTTATTCAGAAAGAGTTTAATTGTCTTCATAATGGTAGAAGAGATCAGCTTTTTCTACATTATAGCTGGAAACCTCTTTCCTGCAATTTGGCCAGGTATTTTTTTTATTTATTATTATTTTTTTTGAACTTAATTTCATTTTTTTTATTATAAATTCTTCGGTTAGACGATCTCACCGTACAACCAGGTCTTAAAGTTAAATATAAATGGCGTGTTTGGAAGTTAGAGATTTGTAAGAAAAAGATAAGTTTGAGAGGAAAGAGAGCTTTAACCAACTCAAAAACTATTTTTGGTGTTTGTGAGTTAAAGGTTTGAGAGAAAGTTTTGGGATGGAAGAGCTAATAGCTCTTTTGTTTTTTGTTTTTTTTTTTTTTTGGTCTTAAACATTAACCGCTAATCACTATTTATTAAACACTTTACAAAAACAAATTAGTCAAATCAGTTATCACAATCAACTAGTTAAAACAGCTAATTCAATTAGCTAATCTCGAAAAGCTATCAACTAACTTTCAAACAGGGCGAAAATTATAAAATTCTTTGACAAATTTTTATATATTTTCATTATAAGACTTGAGAAGTGTTTTTAATTGTTTGGTGGTTGCAATTTTGTGGGGGTTTTTATTTATTTATTTGTTATGTTTTGAATTTCTTAAAATAGAAAATGGGTAGCTCAGTTCCTATATTTATGTGAATTCTTGAAGTAGAAAATGATATTGAGATTTGAACATTACGTGCTATAATTTGTACCTATATTTTTGGAAAGGTTAAATTATGTGACTTTACTGTTGAAAGATTCTTTCTCCTTTTTTTTTTTTTTTTTAATTTTCTTGATGTAGCTAATCAACAAAAATCTAAAATGAAAGGAGTTTCTAAAGCGGTGAAAAAGGTTAATGAGTTAATTTTTGACTAAATTAATCTAAACTGAACTGAAATTGACTGAACTAAATTTAGTTTCGAAATCATATAAAATTGAAAGCCGATGATTTTGGCATTCGATCTCCAATTTGATTTTGTCACTCCTCAATATTACTATTTATGTGAGAATGAGAGGAGTGCCAAAATTATTCCCGAAATTGAAGTGTATTTAAAAATTAAAATGAGTCTAAACAACATAGCCTAACTATAACATTCCCTAGCTAATGTAAGTTGCCTCGTTTTTTGCCAAAAAAAATGCCTCGTTTGTTTCATATTAGCTTTGGCAATGTCGAATGTCTAGTTTAGAATATAGATATATTTAATTTTATTTTTTAAAAATTATATCAAGTTGATTTTAATAGTTATTTAAATATTGGTATCATAGGGACGGATGTATATAAATCATAAAATGCAATCAATTATATATTGTGACTAAATCAGAACGAAGAAGTATTGCTTTAGGGCTCGTTTACATTAGCTGAATAGAGGTGAACTGAACTGAATTGAACTGAATAGAATTGTATTAATTGAACTAAATGGAGATGAACTGAACTAAACTGAACTGAACTGAATAGAATAGAGATTAACTGAACTGAACTGAATATAATCTGAAGTAAACAAGTCCTTAGTTATTACCTATATTTACGTATTACATTTTCAAAAGTGACACTGTTCATTTGTAAATTTGTCTGTTTTTAATTTTATGTACATATAGAAAAATATAGTTATAATGGATCTAATCTGATTTATGTTTTAATCATATAATTTTTGTACTCCATAATTTTTATTATATGTAGTTAAAGATAATTTTATTAAAACTATATCTTAAGTGATGTGAAAAAGAAAATGTAGTAATAATAGGAGCCAAAGGTAGCCTACCTTAGTGTGTGTGCATATATAATATATTCATAACATTCCATTATTTACCTCTTTTAAATCCTTTTTTTTTTGTAAGATGCCCACTAGTTTGTTACTAGGAGTATTCAATTTATTTTATTAGAATTAGGGTGTGTTTGATTCAACTTAAATAAGCCTTTATTTTTAGAAAATTTATATTAGATCAGAAAAATGATAACCATAATATTAACTACAATAAATAAATTCAAATCAGATCAGATTATAAAATTTTAGAACAGATCAGATCAGATCAGAAAATTTTAGATGAATCAAACGCACCCATGGAGGTGGAACCAATACCCATACCTCACTTTTCATAAAGTCATAATATTGATGAGATTAGATTTTATTAGGTCAAAATGTTTAGTAATCCAACTAATTAGAAAATACTTCTATTTCTCAAGAAAAAATGAAATAGCTAAAGTAAGAAAAAATTAATATTGACCTCAATTTTGGAAATAAGTCAAAAAAAAAAAAAGAGTGATGGTGAGACAATAGAGCAAAGTGACAAAAGTGTTTAACGTGCGTTGTTATGAATAGTATTCACACATGCCAATACGATTGGCATTGGAATTGTCAATGTAAAATCTTTGTCGTTTTTTTTTTAAAAAAATAAATTGATTTTTTCTATGTAGTGCTTCTGTGGTATAACATTTTCTACGATGTATCTCTCCAAATTGGGATCCCTAAGAAACTATTGTTCACCACTTAGTACCCTCTAAATTATTAATTACGTAATTAACAATCTAAACTTGATTATTAGTGTACTAATCGTCATAATTAATATAATTTGCTGCTAATTATTACTAATTATAACTAATTATTACCAAAGAATTACCAAAAAATACAATTAAAAAAACAAAAAACTGCCAAAATTTTTTAAAAATAGTAATAATTAGCAGTTGTTTATATTAATCATGAAGGTTAGAACACTAATGATCATGTTTAGTGTTTTAATTACGTAATAAATAATTTATAGGGGTACTACGTGGTGAATAGTACTTCCTCGGGGTACCATGTAGAAGTGGTACATCGTAAAAAACGCTATATTACAGGAATACTACATAGAAAAACCCAAAATTTTTTAATTAAAAAGATAAAATTCATCATCATATGAATATGATAATAATAAGGTTGAGAATAATGATTAAATTTGAGGAATTTTTTGTCAATTATTTTAATTTAATTTGGGTAAATTAAAGTGCGGCGATTGAACACGGGCATTAAGAGAGACTTTTGTCGGTTGCACATATTTTAATTGGAACTTTACAGCTTTGTGCCTTTTTTTTTCCTTCAATTAATTAAAGTAAAGAATGAAGTTGGAATAAAAGTGACAGAAGAAGAGTATTGGACTAGTATTTTACTACCTCCTTGAATTGATTGCAATTTAAGGTGGGCATAAGCTGTATCGGGACGGTTCACGTGCCACAGTGAATTGTGCATTTGTGCCTATAATGAGCAAGTAAAGATCATGATTAGGCTGGGCTCGGCTTGATTTTTGACGGGCTTTGGATATACAAATTAGATCTGAATTTGGGACTAATCCGATTTTTTATTTTCTTCGTGCGGGCTATGGACATTTAAAATTAGGTTTTTTGGTTAATTTTTTAGGACCGGCCTAAAAAACCCCACACTATATTTTCGGGTTTTGACCAAGAAATTTGAGCCCGAACTAAGCCCGGCCCAAACCCGGTCTGCCTAATGGGCTATTTTTCATATTGGGCCCGACCCGACCCATGATCACCTCTAATCATGGCTTGTATAACTCGTGCGAATCTTAAATAAGAAGGTCCATGCATGGTCTGACTCATATTTTGTGTCTTACCGATTCGTACCGTGTCTTGTGCCTTATTAAGAATATTTGTATATCATGAATTTTGTTCATAATCTCATAAATTTTATTCATAAAGTGTGGTCTAACATATTGTAAATCGGCCTGTTGTACTCGTGCCAAAATTTTAAAATATAGTCTATAAACGATTCTAGTTTCAATCAGCATACTTGTAGTGGTGCAATTAGCGGGCTCGTGTCGAACTAGGTTTATACCATAGTGTGGATAAAGTGGGTGATTATTTTTTCAAAAAAAAAAGGGGGAACAACAGAACATTAGAAACTCAAACTCCATTGGTTTTTTTTTTTTTATTTGGCACAATTCGTTGTACCAAATATCTAGTTGCTAGATGGCCAGAAATAAATTGAATGAGAATGATGACAAAGTAACTAAACATCATAGCATTTTCCTTTTAGGAAAATCATGGTGTTGAAGGTAGAGGAGTGAAGGATGAAGTTCCATCCTAAAATCAATTGGTAATAGGAGGAGTAACTCCTAGACTTATAAGCTAGTTCAGTCTCTCATCATCTTCCGATGTGGGACACTCACTAGTATAGCATATGGGGCTCAACAAGCGGTGACTTTATCGTCCTTAAGCTCAATCCAATATTTTCCTATCCAACACGTGGAACTGAATCTCGTTTATATTATAGTATTTTTTTTATATGGTAAGGTTACTACGGTAGCTAGACTGAGCCCTGCCTTATAGCTCCTCGTATAGAAATACTACGTTACACTAGCATTGTCCGGGAGTTAGGGTGAAGATTTGTCTCTGATAAAAATCGAATATCGTACTTCAAAAATGTTAGGATGATTCCAGCGCCACTGCATTGGAGCTTGATTCGGCGATCCTCAATCTGGTCTTTATTAATTGTTTCAGCCACAAATACACCTGTAATGTAGACAGTTATGTGATGGCCAATAAAAATTTGAAATTGGGTGATGGAGCCCACAAGGCCACAAACATTGAAGTGGGCACACACCTAGACAATTAATAAAAAGCAGTGTTTATTGTAGTGTGGTGTGACATGGTGATAATCTTCTGTATAAGAGAAAATGACTGCCAACATGATAGATTAATGTGATTCAATTCATGGAAGAGCCAGCTAGAGAGGACCCTAATAAAATAAATAAAAGGCACACCCCCTCTCTATATTATTTTCCTCATACAATTGTTAAAAATAAATAAATAAAAAAAATTAAGGAGTGACAATTCGACTCATCGGTTCAGGTTCGAGGTTAGATTTCGGGTCGATTTGGGGTTGTGTTTAAAAATTAACTAAAGTAGTGTAAAATCTAATATTATTACGAAATATGATACTAAGTATTTGGGTCAAACCGGGTTCAATTTGGGTTGTTCGAGTTTGGTTCAGGTTGAGTTCAGATTTCTCTTAGTGTCGTTGGGTCGACCTATATATCAGGTCAGGTCAAGCTTGCCAGTCCTATGTAGTATGTACTGCAAATACAACACAGAAGGAATGTGTGTTGTCCGAAATTATACTTAGTGTTTGAAAATAGGATTGTACAAAGTTTGATCTAGATCGTAAAGACGTAAACTTAATATATAGTATTATGGAAAACTATTAATGAAAATAATTTATTTGTAAAAAATAGGAAAATAATTTATTTGGCTTGAGTAATGAACTCATGATATGATTTGGTGTAGTTTCAAAAAATCACCAAATCAGACCATATTTTGTGCGTGGTTTGCTTTGATTCAGTACTCAAACTGCACCAAACCAAACCAAACCGTGTACAACCCTATCTGAAAATTGTGACAAGTCATGTTGTTTGTAGGTCGGGTCGGGCTTGCCACAAAATATGGGAAAAGAAAAAAGAAAAGTCATGTTGTTTGTGCGGATTGTATGGCTAAATGGCGGGGTAAATATTGAATTGCTATAGGGAAGTTGTCAATTGGGTAACTCCCTTTTTTGGTACGCATATTCAATCTAATATGAGGCATGAAGCATGAAGCATGAAGTAGTAGCCACACTTCTAGGGTTGGCAAATCGGGTTGATAGAATGACAGGTCGGGTTTGGGTTCGGGTTATCGGATTATCAGGTCATGTACTCTCAATCCGAATTCGATCCATTTAATAAACGGGTTGCGTTTTTGTAACTTAAGCCAACGTGAAAATAAATGGGTTGGGTTTGGGTCGACCTATTTATTTTTTTTACCAAAAAATTCTTCTTGAAACTAAAGTATTTACCCTAATTCCCATTTATATATAACTGAAGATACAATTGATTTCAGTTCGGATCCTCTCACAGAATTGGTGAGATGACATTACCCAGGCCCCAGGGTGAGGGTGGGAAGATCCCCGGGTGCATACGAGGAATGATGGATCTTACCAACTAATAATCTATCTCGAATTCTCGATTCCTCGAGGGTGAACCATAAATAGCATCATGTCATTACCATGAAATAGGATTAAAAAGAATTCTTTTAATTATAGTATTAGTTACATAGATGGTATAATGTATTGAGCCTGTCATATTATAAATCATCTGATTCAATTTAACCGACACAACAGGCTAAGAATAAAAAATTATCCCAAATTATTTTTGATGTTGGTGAGCCCACAAGGCCACAAGCTCATTCTCATGGAATAATAGAATGAGGAAGAGTCAATGTTAGATGTTGGTACTAAATTGAGTCACCGACGCCCATGTGAGGAGCATAAACACGAGCATTGCCTAGGGAACTTTTTGAGCATGTCTCATCATTTTTTTTTCATCAAAAATACAAAAAGTTATTTTTCTTCATTTTATTTTTTTTTTTTTGCAAAGGCCAAAGGGTATTTTTCTTCATTATAATCCACATTTGTCCTTTATGTTTTTTTTTTCTTTTTCTTTTTGGACCATACACGTTTCATTAAAGCATATATATCCAATGTTGAAATCTTTCCAAAAAATAAAAAATAAAAATATCCAATGTTGAAATTTCATCCATTTTATTTTGGTTTTACAAGTTGACTTTGTTAGTTTTAGTGTTACTACCTCGTATTAAGTAACTAACTAGTTTAACATTCTTTGGTGTATAATTTTGGAGGAAAAAAAACTAATAATAAGTAGATAAAAATTGAAATAAAATAATAATAAGTAAATATAAATTGAAATTAGATACAAAAGAAATGGAATGATACAAAAGATAATATAGGTATCTAATTATTATTTTTATCTTTTTGTTTCATTTAAAAATGATATTATTAGTGTGAAAAATAACAAATTAATTATATAAAAAGTTGGACAAACCAAAAAAACAACTTTAGATGAGAAAGAATTTCATAAAAATTTGATAATTTCAGCATTTTTTTTAGTTAATAGGTTTAAATTTATCATCACTAGTATACACTATATGTATACACCCTTAGAGCTGCATATAAATAAGTGTCAACAGTAGAAATATTAATCCAAATCAAACATCAATTAGATTGAAACACGCTTGATTTTGACATACATTCCTACAATTTATAGAATATAATAAATGATTATGTTCAATTCAACCCTAAAGTGTTAGGGCTCGTTTACATTAGCTGAATAGAGATGAACTGAACTGAACTTAATAGAGATGAACTGAACCGAACTTAATAGAGATGAACTAAACTGAACTGAATTGAATTGAACTGAATTTAATCTGAAGTAAACAAGCCCTTAGTATTGTATTTATATAGCTTTTTTTGGGGGTTTTGCAATTGTATGAAAGGTTTTGGTGCTAATTAAGTTTAATATTGAAAAATTGATTTTGCAGATTTAATGCAAGAAGTTTCTTAGAGAGATATAGAGGGAAGAAAATAATGTTTGTGGGGGATTCATTAAGCCTAAATCAATGGCAATCCCTTTCATGTCTATTAGTTTCTGGTGTACCTAATGCTAGATATAATCTCTCAAGACAAGGCATGATTTCCACACTCACTTTCACGGTAAGACATCTTTTTTTCACTCTTGAATAGTACTCCATCTGTAACAAAATAACTGCAACGATTTGACATAAAGTTGAGAAAAAACTTGTCAAATTGTTGCAGTTAATTAATATGTTACGGAGGGAGTACAAAATATGACATCCACCTTTACCTGTTATTATCATGAGTCATGGCACTATGTAGCACGGGTATTTCATTTGATCGTTGATCGTCTTCCACACTTGAAATGTTTTTGTTTTAGGCACGATTTGGTCGGAGTACTACAATCTATAGCGTGTCATACGGATTATTTCATGTATTATAAGTAGGTTAGGGCCTTTTTTTGGACTTAATTTCTGAAATTCCAGTTCAGTTCCGAAAAGTTAAGTTCAACAGACCAATTCAGCTTCTGCTATGTCTAGAATTTAGATTAGTTTAGTTCAGACAAATTTAATACAGTTTACACAAATCTAGTTCAATTCAATTCAGTTTAGACCAAAAGAACAAGACCTAGATAGTTATTAGATAATTCATGGGTGTTGGTTATAAGCTAAGTGAGCTTGTGAAATATACACACCCTTCGTAACATAATACTAGCAACAATTGATTTTGCACGTATTTTAAGAAAGCGATTTAAGGGTATAAACGACAGAATTAGTCAAAATAATTTTAATATTAGCAACTTTTAATAACATTTTTAATTTGTTTGTATTAAAGCCATTTTGACTACTTCTTTCATTTACATCCTTAAATCGCTTCCTCAAAATGCGTGCAAAACCAATTGTTGCTAGTATTATGTTACGGAAGGAGTATATGGAATCCTAAACCCTAACATTAAGAAAAAACATAGTTAAATTAGTGGCGTAATCATAAATAAATTGAAAGTTACTTGACACATGCATAACATACAGTCATTCTTGATTTCGGCATGTTGACAAGTATGATATTGTGCTATGTTTTTAAACATAACATTGTGCATAACTAGGCCGGACGTCCCGTTGTATAGAAATTGGTATTTATTAATTAAATTTTTGACTATATATGTTTATATGATGATGCAGGATTATGGAGTTAAAGTGATGATAGATCGAACTGTATATTTGGTAGATGTTGTAAACGAAAGGATAGGCAGAGTTTTGAAGTTAGATTCTATTAGTGGAGGCAGACTATGGAGGGGCATGGACATGCTCATCTTTAACACTTGGCATTGGTGGGGCCGCCGCGGACCCACTCAACCGTGAGTCCCTCTCCTACACTCCCTTAAAACATGCAATTTGATTTATTTGGTTGTTTTAATACAAGCAAAAATAAGATCAGTATGTTGCTTGTCTTAAAATTGTTGTGTTAAATTTGCTCATTTACACCCTTAAATATCTTCTTTAAAAAGCGTACAAAATGATTTGTTGCGTTTAGTTCGAAACGGATAAAGTATATAAATTGTGTCCACTTTATAAGGTTAAAGATTACTCCTCTTATTACCATATGTTTTCAAGGTGAAGCCTTTTGGTCTTGTGAAGTTGAATTGCACTCTTCATAGTGGGTGCGATCTAAGCACGTTTGACATGGTATCAGAGCTTGAGTTGGGTTTGGATTGATTTTTGGCACGATTATGTACAACTCACGTATGACTATCCTACGTTGATAAATTAAGGGCTTGATTACTTCAGATTATATTCAGTTCAGTTCATCTCTATTCAGCTAATGTAAACGAGCCTTTAGTCATTAATTAGGGGGGGAGGGGGGTGTTTGGATTGTATCATATGTTTTTGTTTATCACAACAACTTAAAGGTGGTGGCTAATGTCTATGGTTTTGCAGATGGGACTTTATCCAAATAGGAAATGTGACGGTAAAAGATATGAATCGGATGCTTGCCTTTGAAAAAGCACTTGATACTTGGGGTCATTGGGTTGACACCAACGTTAACCCTTCAAAAACCAAGGTCTTTTTCCAAGGAATTTCCCCTTCTCATTACAAGTAAGCTTTCTCTCTTTTCATTTTTAACTTGTTTCTTTTGGTTGCATGGAATTTTAGATTATCTTTAATGTTTCAAATTGTCAATAACATGTTAAAATGACTAATTATTGTGTTTATTTAACCCTCAAAAGATCAGCAACCCAAAAAAAAAATTAGTGCATAGCTGTATGGAATTATACTAAAAATGTTGCTAATAAGAGTAATGTTATATACATTTCTAGGGCAAGAAGTGTATTCATAGCGAGTTCAGCCAAAAACACATTGTTCAGTGTAATTAATGTTTGTTTTTAGTTAATATCTTGAAATTCACCCCCTACCTATAATATATTCGAACATTGCTACACCAACCCAACGTGTTGACAACCCACTACTAATAAAGTAATATTATTTATATTAATTGATACTCTATTATCAATGTCATCAACAACTCTTTATTAGTGGTGGGTAGTCAATCCGGTGGGTAGACTAAGTTTTTTCCAATATATTATCCACTGCTTTCAGTTTTTTTGGCAAAGCGTGTAGTGCCAAAAACATGCGTTGCTCGGTATAATTAATGCTTATTTTTAGTTAAGATTTTCACTTTTTACTTCTTAATAATTTCCTCTTAATAAATGGAGTCATTTTATCAAAGGAAATCGGTTCTCCCCTTGTTTTATTAAGTAGGCTACGTGTACATTTTGGACAATTTTCAATACATTTGTTTAAACATTAATATCTTAACCTACACTTGGTTAAAAAAAATACAAAAAGGTTAACGTTAAAAAACTATACATTTAGACGAATCTGATAAAATCACACATGAATATGTTTTTTCTTATATATCATAAAGATATCATACTTTTAAAATCATCTCTCATTATACCCAATATTTCAAACGTAACCAACTCAGTTTTTCATTAGAGATAATATATACGTAGTATTAGGGTAATCATATAAGTTGCATTTCATATATTTTGGGACCAAAGCTTTATTATATTTCATATAATTTAAGATCATGCGTCACTTGATATAATTTATGTTCAATTTAAGTCACTTGATTTAATTTATGTTGGATTTAAGTTAATATTTTCACTTTTGATACCTTATGTATATATGCACAACATCATTTCCATACATATGAAATTAACAATGGTTTTTTTTTTCATAACTTTGTGGAACTACTAGTGGAAGTGATTGGAATGAGCCGGGAGCAGTGAACTGCTTGCGACAAACGCAACCAGTGATAGGCTCCCGCTACCCGGCACCAATGCCGCAGGCGGTGACGGTGGTGAAGAGAGCCATAAGCAAAATCAAAACTCCGGTGACATTGCTTGATGTCACTCTTCTTTCCTTGTTAAGAAAAGATGCACACCCGTCTATTTACGGCCTATTTTCTATGGATTGCAGTCATTGGTGTCTTCCTGGTGTTCCCGATGTCTGGAACCAAATTCTTTACAATTACATTCTTTGAAACTAAAATCCCTCCATTATTTTACCCTAATTATCAATTCATCATTGATTCATAATATTAGGTGAGGTCATTATCCATTTTTCATTCATATATTGTATCTTGATAAATATTTTTTGTTTTTTTACTCCCATCATTTCATTTAATTTCATGTGTATTAATTTTGTTTTTAATATTGTCTAGAGTATACAACAATTCAGATATTTAGACAGGGATGTCTTGTTTTACGAGTTGTATGAAAGGTATCTTTACATGATTTTGAATGAAAGTCCAAGCAATAAATAGTTTGTGAAATTATTTCTCATAATTCGTTTAAATATCATTAATTTTGTTTATATATATATAATATCATTCGAACTTTACAATATAGGTCAATCCTCCCTATCAACTTTTGTAAGATAGTAGAATAAGAAAGCAAATGTTTAGTGGACATCACAAGGTCAATCCTCCCTACCAACATTTTCTTCATTTTTGTGGGCGGATTTTATAGGGGTCGGGACAAGGCTCAGCCTTGCTGGCCTGACCATCAAGTTCAAAATGGTCATTATTTTTTCATTTAAGTCTAAATTGGGCATATGGCATACTGTTGGAAAGATCTTTAATTTTAGTTTTCAATGCCACTAAAATTGCATCAATCTGATGTGTGTAACTCGAGTTATGTCTAAAATAGTGAGAGATTGTCAAAATCCTTCGAATCATTTCGATCAATTTCAAGTCAATTTTTCACCAACTGTCACCCCAACTACTCTAACCATATTTAATTAATTTCCTTTATATTTTATAAGTTTGACACATCCCATTTCTCCTTTTGATTCCTTTTATAGTCTTAAATCATTGTTTCCTACGAAAGCTCTTAATTTTGATGTATTAGCATTGCATAATAATTTTTTATTGTTAGCCTGGATGCACACCAATATGATGTGTGCATTTGCAAATATAATATCACTTGGCCCCGAAGAAATTTTACAAAAAATCCGTCACCGTATGCATTGTTGTAATTTATATTGCTTTCATTGTTAAACTTCTCTTATTTAGTTTTGCCATTTATTATTTTTCACTTTTTATTTTTTATAAGGATAACCCTTTCTTCTTTTTACTCTTTTTCCTCAATTAACTAAGTTACAACTTGTCAAAAAAAAAAAAAAAACAAACAAAAACAAAAACAAATAAACTTAGTTACTAGATAATTGTTTGTCTTTGATATCTTCTGTGTTTATATAGTTGAGGGACGACCTCTCTGTAATTAAATAATGAATTTTGAATGTGTTTATTGATTGGGGATAGCACTACCCATAATACAAAATCCTAGATCCATCATTGCTTTTTTTTTTTGTTTAGAAAGCCAGACCACAAGGGTAGGGATGAGAATGAATCGATCTCAAGATCTCCTGGAGCTGGGAGAAAAGTTCTTACGGTCTTACCACCTGAGCTATCACTCAATCTCAAAATGCATCATTGTATCTGTATGCAATCCTTAGACTACCAACTAGAGATAGCAACGAATCGGATCTGGACCGGATCCTGATGGATCTGGATCATCAGGATCCAGATCTGATCCGGATCCACGCGGATCTATAAAGTGAGGATCCAGATCCTACGGATCCTACGGATCAGGATCCAAAACGGATATAAAACGGGTCATCTTGTAAAATCAATATATTATACCAAATTATAACTTTTGATGTATTAAAATTGTCATTTCATCAAATACATAATTAATATTGGGCTTTGAGATTATTGGGCCATAAATATTTAGTGTATTAAAAGTTTAAAACTTACATAAGTACTATATATTCATATGTGTTTTATTTAAAAAACGGATTTGGATACGGATCCTGTGTATAGATCCGGATCCACATTTTTCAATGGATCGGGATCCGCGTGGATCAAAAATATGAAGATCCAGATCCTAAAAAATGGATCTAGATCTTCGGATCCGGGGCTGATCTAAGATCCGCTGCCATCTCTACTACCAACTACATATAATAAGGGCAAAAGACAAAGTTTGAGAAAGATAAAGCATTAATCACACCGATTACACATGATTATGTCATTAATTCCCAAATTTATACCATTTAAGAAGAGAATACAAGATTTTGTCATTAGTTCCCAAATCTTTATACTCCCTCCGTCCAAAAAAAAAAGTCTCTCTTTGATCAAAATTGTGAGAGCTTTTTGGTCAAAGTGGAACCAATTATTTTGGGACTAATGGAATATATAACCCAATAAGGCAACATAAAAACATTAATAATTATAGGCAAATTCTCTCTCTAATCTATTAGTATATATTATTTTATTTTAATGTATCTAACTGCGTTGACAATCATAAGGATTGTTCCGACGTTTTTCTATTTTTATTCACAAAGTCCAAAAAATAAAATAAAAATGGTAAGCATTGTGCTTCCAAATTTCCTCAAAAGGGAAAGAAAAAGTGCACTTGTGAATGTATCATAGAAATTGACTCTAATTGGCCGTTGCTTTTTTTGTAAGTAGTAACCTTAAATTATTTTAAAAATTAAGCTAAGTCAATGAACAAGCTACATTTATAAACAAATTATTTTTCTATCATTCATTAATTTCTTTTTGGTGAGACGACGATCTCATTATGATACCGTATCTTACTAGAGAAAAGTTAAGAAAATAAATCGCAAACACTAAGCTATACATATATAAATATATATATAAAAAATTAACAGGTAATTAATTTTAAATACTTTTTTTATCAATTTTTCACAGCATGTGTTTAGCGAGATGTGAACTGAAAGTATGGTCGTACTGTCTCACCGGAGAATTTTAATACTTTATATATGTAAATTCAGATGCCCCTGGAAAATCCAAATTTTATTGTCTTATATTCGGTGAATCTTTCTGTAAGGCCTCTTCTCATATTTATCGTGAAACTAATAATTCCGCCGACTACATCGCGTCTCTCGGGCAATGGACCCCTACGCACATTGATATTGCCCCGTTTATGGATGCCAAATTCTCTTTTTTCTTAATTATTGCTGACAAGTCGGGTTGTTTCTTCGAGACGAAGACAACCTAACTTTCTCTGTCTATATATATATATATATATATATATATATATATATATATATATATAAATGAGTGAGTAGATTGTGTAAAGGCTTAATTAAGTTTTATATAACTCTCCCTCTCACTCATTCACCCAAATACAAACTCTCTCTACACCTTCAATTCAATATAATGGGGTGCAATAATTTTGCAACATTTGCACATTTTCTTATACTTTTGCATCAATGTATGGCCAATGTTGTGGATTATTCAACAACCATATTAAATGATCCAAAATTGAGTAAAACTACAAGTAATTGTAATATTTTTAAAGGGAGTTGGGAGTATGATAATGAATGTACACCTTATTATAACACCACTACATGTAATTTCATCAACAAAGAATTTGATTGCCAAAAAAACGGGCGACCCGATCATCAATACCTCAAGTATCGATGGAAGCCTAGTGAATGTGATTTGCCAAGGTAATTTTTATTATATTCAACCTATATATATATATATTTTTTTTATTTTTTTTTTCTTTGGCTTTACAAAAATCTTACAATTTAGTATTCATTTATATGATTGAAGGCATATAATTTTAAACTTTTGTTTATGATTGAAAAAATATAGTCATATTACATTTGCTAATTATTTTTACCTACATGTAAATTAAAAAAAATGATATACGTATATATCCCTACCTTACGGTTAGTTTGGTAACCGGTCATAAATGTCATTAATTAATGGAAATGAATTTATAGGTAATTTAGAAGGAAAATCTTTCTATCCCAATTCCAACTTGAAACGAATAAGTTATGGTCGTTTGAACGTGAGGACTATAGGCCAGCAGGGGCCGAGCCCCATCTTGCCCCCTATAAAATCCGCCCCTGCTACATATAGCATTATCCAAAAAAAAAAAATGCAAAAACTTGGTATTTAAAAAACATTTATATATTAAGATAAATCATTAAGATCTTATGTCAAAAATATCTACTAATAAGGGTTTATAATTAAAATTTGTGAGCTTTGACATGTAAATTTAAAGGATTCTTTACTATTAATCTTTAAAAAAAATCAAAGCATTAAATAAGATTTATTGAAATAATTAGTGTTTAATTTGTAGCATATTTTATGTGATATTACAGATTTGATGGTGAAGCATTTGTGAAAAAATACAAGGGAAAAAAGATAATGTTTGTGGGAGACTCCTTAAGCTTTGATCAATGGCAGTCATTAACATGCATGTTGAAAGCATCATTACCACATTCTATTTACAAGCTTAAAGCTAAGGGCCCACTCTCTACATTTTCCATCAAGGTGACAAATTATGCATAACATTTCTTCTTTGTTTTTTTCTTTGGTGTGTTACACTAATGATGTACTTGTATAAACTACAAAAGTTTTTTTTAAGAGCTCATCAGCATTGGCCTGGCCCGCTAGCCCGGCCTGATTGATCCGAAAAATTTACGGGTTTTGGCATACTTAAAATAGGCTTTTAAATTCAAAAGCCCGACCCGACCCGAAAAACCCGCAAATGCCTTCGCCAAGCCCGATTAAAAAATTCAGGCTTAGGCACACTTGCTTATAAGGGCCGGCCCAAACTTATAAGGAGATTAATTTATTTTTATCGATTCTAGAAGGATAATATACTTTCTTCATAATTAAAAAAAAGTAAAGAGATTTTCGATCAAAATGTTGCAAGAGTAATCCAAAGGTGCAGAATGTAACATATAAATAATTTTTTCCGTCAAAGTGTTACAATTATATTTACAAACTCTCGCATCTTGGTTGATCGGTAATATTATACTTTTATTGGATTGATATGATATATATGTGACTATCATTTTCAAATAATATCATTGAAAAAAATTCCATATGATATAATAAAGCATTGATAACTTAGGTTTATTTTTTATTTTTTTTTGGTTTTAATTTGTAAAATAAAAAGGAGTACAAGGTGTCGGTGATGCTATATCGTACCCCATATTTGGTTGATGTAGTGAGTGAAAAGATAGGAAAAGTGTTAAAGCTTGACTCTATAAACAATGGCAATGCTTGGAAAGGAATGGACTTTCTCATCTTCAATACTTGGCATTGGTGGGTCCACACCGGAAACAATAAAGGGTATTTCATTCTCTTCAACATTATTTAATATTTATATTATTCCCCCCGTCTCAAATTAATTGATTCAGTTATTTTTCAACACGACTCCTAAAATCCAAATTTAAATAGTGATATTTGTAGTTTTATGTAAGAAAAAATTATACTATAAATTATATATTTATAAAGTGGAAATCGATATTAATTTAACGAGATCATGAGTATGTTTTTACTTAGATGTATAAAATAGAATAGGGCCAAAAAAGTTCTGAATTATGAATAATAATATCTATATATTTTTCCTTCTCGTTGTCTCAAAATATTTGATTCAGTTACTTTTTCACAACTATAATATACAAATTCAAATAATAATAATAATAATACCTACAGTTATATGTAAGAAAACATTATATATAAATTATATATTTAGAAAGTAGAAATCGAAATGAAACCAATACAATTATAATTTAGGGTGCTTATGAGCGAGATGAGACAACTCAAGAATTACTCGGGATTGACTCAGTCAAAGCTTGGACCGAGTAAGCTCGTCTCAACGTGAATTTTTTTTTTTTTTAAATATGTAGTTGTTGTAATTTTACAAACATTTGGTTATTGATATTTATCTTTAAAATTTTATGAAAGCAAACGTGAAAAATTAAAGTGATCAATAAATTAATTAAATAAAAATGGAGGGAGTAATAAATTGGCATGGAAGATTAACATAAACATGTAATAATGATTTTGCAATATTTAGGTGGGATTACATGCAAATGGGAAGCAAGGTATACAAGGACATGGATCGTATGGTTGCTTATAAATATGGACTTACAACCTGGGCTAAGTGGGTTGACAATAATACCAACTCCCTCAAGCCCCAAGTCTTTTTTCAAGGCATCTCCCCAACTCACTATAGGTATTATTTTACCATACTTATTCCACATTTTTTTTAGATGAGTCTATGATTTAGTTTAATTCGGTTCAGTTCATCAGTCTAAAAGAGCAATGTTTTACCTTTTAGCTTGCTCCACAAATAACTACAACATTAGGAACTGTATGGTCGAATTGCTTTCCATTATGATAACTTTTGACCATAAAATCACAACTTTTTTATATAAATTTGAATTTAACTAGTTATGCAGAAAGTTGAAATTTTGTGATAAAAAGTTATAATTTTTTAGTTAAAAGTTATGTCAAACCGTTAAAGGGTCTCATAATAGAAATGATATACTACCTCCGTTTCTTATTATTTGCAACGGTGTGACATAAAGTAGAGAGGAAAAGTGTCAAATCGTTGCAAATAATAAAAAACGGAGGTAGTATATTACAACCATTCTTTGGTCACAATTTTTTTTTTGGGCAATTCTTTGGTCATATGGTTTAATCATAGATATGAATTGGCCAAACTACATAATTTATACCTATTTTTCTTTGTTGATGAGCTTTCTAAATTTCAAGGTTTTGTAAAATATATTTGCAAGTGTGGAATAGATTAAGAGATTGGGAGACATAAATATCTAAAAAGAAAGAAAATTTTTGGTTCAAATAATATGAAATTTCCTCAAAATTTAATATGGAAGAAGTGTAATTTTCACATTGATCTCAAATTCGTTCTTCATATAAATTTAAAAAATTTGCATTTTTTTTTTGGTAATTATTGACTAAAACAAAAATTGTTGAAAACATTTTGTAATTGTGTCAAATTGTCATGAAACATTTTCTAGACAAAATAATTTTGTTTTGTTTGCAAATGTTTATGCAATCGTGTCCTTTTTCAATCCAAACCTTTTATTGTGATAATTGAATCTTATTTTATTTTCCTTTAATTTAATTTTAATACATTTTACTTCCTTTTCTTGTAAGTTTATAAGGTTTGGCTTTGGACATTATTTGCAAAAAGTTTATTTTGACCGTTGTTTCTAATTTATAGGTAAGTAAAAGTAGTCATGTAGGATCTCGTTGAATTTGTGTTAATATGTTTAAAAGATTTATCTTAGCAAGCGCGCCCAAAAGGCCAATAAAGTGGATTAAATAAAAACATATTATTAGTTTTCTCACAATCAAAACTAATTACTTTGAAGTGTTTGCTAATTGATTTTAAAGAGTGTAATAAATATATATGATTTTGGTATGATTTATCTCAAACTCTCAACATGTGTGCTATTTGTATATGCATTCTATAATGTTTAATTTACATGGTGTTTGGCCTCTTTATCATTTATTCTTAAGAGCAAGTCTCTTGTCATACCGTACATGATGGTCTGACAAGATAACGTTTCACTTGAAATTTGTAACCTTTAAGCATAAAACATACGAAGTAAATTTTTATATAAGCCTAACTAGTTATGTAAAAAGTTAAAGACTTAGGCTATGTTTTCTTCATCTGATCTGAAATTTTGACAAAACTTTGACATTCTTTATACACTAATTTATAAGAATAATAATTTTCAAATGAGGTACCATTATATTCGTATTGATGAGTAGATTTCAATTATATAATTTTCATTATTTATTTTAGTATGAAGTTAAAGATATTTAATAATCAAATAAAAGCAAATAAGAAGATTGATCTTATTTTTTCTAATCTTATTTGATTTGATCTGAGTTTTTCTGATCTGATTTGTTTTTTTTTTTAATATAAAAGCAATAATATAGTGCTTAAATAAGCTGAGAAGAACATAACCTTATGGTAAAAAGTTACAGTTTTTTTAGTTAAAAGTTACATACGTGTGACCGTCAGTCGATTTCACAAGAGATCTAAATGCTACTTTCTTACTTTTTGACTTATATCTTTATATTTTGTTCCTTAGATCACAAGAGTGGAATGCTACAAAGGAAACAACATGTAAAGGAGAAACAAAACCTTTATATGGATCAACTTACCCAACAGGATTACCACCAGCAGTTGGAGTAGTAAAGCAAACATTGAGTAGTATGTCATCAAAGGTTACATTACTAGATGTTACAATACTTTCCCAACTAAGAAAAGATGGACATCCTTCAATCTATGGTTTGGATGGTACCCAAGGCAATGATTGTTCTCATTGGTGTCTTCCTGGTCTTCCCGATACTTGGAATGAACTTTTATTTGCTCTTCTTGTTTCTCCACCTAAGAAAAAACTAAATTTTAACCAACTTTGATGCATGGTTGTTGCTCATTGTTGTTGTGTTTGTGTTCATTTTAACAAATAAAAGTATACTAGAGTTTGATTATGTAGTATGTGGGCTAAGCTAGATACAAGAGTTTGATTGTATTGAATGTTATTATTGAATTTGTTATTATTGAATGTTTTGAATTTGTTATTTATTATAATGGATATGGATTCGGATCGAGTCGTATAAATAGATGTTACTCTTTACTTTCTTATTTAGATCACTTTTTTGGACTGGTTTAATGTGAACAAAATTGAATTAAAATTAACTTTAGACTCAGCAATAACTATATTGAACCGGGCTTAATTTGTCTAAAATTAAGTCCAAAAGAACAAGATTTTAGTTGATTAACGCGTTACTAGTATTTTTTTATAGGAATACAAAGCCGGGATTGGCAAACTTTTTTAGTGGTATATATAAATGATGAAGCATTTCCGGAGTAGCTAGATCAAGAGCAATGTCCTTCCCTTCTCAGTCATAATGCAAAATCTTCTGTCACATTATCTGCTGGTCTGACATAACTTTTAACCAAGAAAAATTAAAACTTTATATTTTACATTTATAAATAGCTAGTCAAGTTTTATAAGAGTGAGAAATAGTTCAAGTGGTTAGAGCTTCCCTCAGGGTTCCAGCTTATATCATGTGATCGATTCTCATCCATCCCAGCCCTTGTGACTCTCTAAACTCCAAAAAAAAAAAAAAAAGTAACTAGTCAAGCTTTATATAATACTTCGTATGTTATAGCTTTATATGTTTTTAAAAAAATCAGCAAGGGTTTGACAGAAGACTTGTTACATACACTCATAATGTGATGAAAGGAGTAAAAAATATCACATCGTATGTAACTCAAAAAAAATAAAGTCTTAAATGATCTCATTATCAAAGAATCTCATTATGTGATGAAAGGGCAAATAGCACATCATAATCAATCATTGCCTTCACACTAAATCACAAACCTCCTAACCACCAGAAAAGGAAGATAATCAAAACAAAATCATAATGCAAAAGCAAGCTTTTATTATTATTCCATATTAAAAACATGATATTTATTAGTAATTCTTTCCAAGCTAATCAATAATATGAATGTTTTCTACACAAAAAAAATAAAGTTATTTAAAACATTACCTTTTCTTAAAGATCCCAACTAACATGAATTATTATTTCATATAGTATATATATATAAGAGTAAAATCAACAATTCTTTTGTAAAGTATTAATCAAAAATTATAATGGCATTATTTTGTAGAAAGCATTATCAAAATCCTTTTTCTCTCATCATCAATGTATTTGAGTTAATTATTATATCTTTGTTGTTATTAAATAAAGAATCAAAAGCAAGTAGTTATGATTATGAAAATCATACAAAAACATCATGCAATTTATTTGAGGGAAATTGGGTGTATGATCCAACTTTTCCTTTATATGATTCTTCAGTGTGTCCATTTTTTAGAACACAATTTGATTGCAAGAAGAATGGTAGGCCTGATAAATACTACCTTCAATATAGATGGCAACCTAGTGGGTGTGACATTACTCAAAGGTAATTCTGATGAATACTTCCTCTGTTCCATATTAATTTTTCTGTTTTTCTAAGTTATATATATATATATATATATATATATATACCTTTGCGGTTTTGTGTTTTTTGATTTGTGACCTGATGTGGTTTCAAATTTCTAAGGTATACTCTTAAACTCGCATAATTTTCTAAACTCTGTTCGTGTTTCATATCGAATATAAGATAATACACTCGATTGAGAGGGAGTATAAAAGTGAATGGCTTCAATAAGTGAGGTAATTAAGAGAAGGTAGAATATGGAGAGTCCATAAAATATATATATTAAGATGTGCTCGATCTTGATCGGCATCTTATTGCGTCATGCAGGATTACGGTGCCATTCTGTCACTTAAGCATGTCACGTCAATTAACAAATAAATTATGTTTAATTAGATCTAGATATAATAATATATTATCTCTCAATAATCAAGGTCAATCACTTAGGCCCTTTCTTTTGGACTTCTTCTCAATCCACTTCACTTCATTTCATTTAATTTCATTATTATTAGTTTGATTTTGTTGTGTTGCTTCTATATGAATTTACATATATTTTGTTGTGTTTTATTTTTATTCTTGGATTTTTTGTTGAAACGCGAAGAATATAAATTATAAATTGTATATTTGGTAAATATAAATTATTTCTATAATTCTTTACCGAAATTTTGATTGGAATTTTTGCATTGTAGGTTTGATGGAAAAGAATTTTTAAGAAAATATAGAGGAAAGAAACTATTGTTTGTTGGGGATTCCTTAAGCTTGGATCAATGGCAATCTCTCACTTGCATGATTCATGCAAGTGTTCCTACGGCTAAATACAAATTAGACCAACATCTTCCCGTCTATCATTTTGTATTCTTGGTAAGTCATTAAAATAGCATTTTGATCAGTTCAGTTCAGTACAATTTGTTTTCTAATGAGTCTAGATATATTTTAATTCAATAATTTCAGTTCATTCAGTTCGGTTTAGATTAATTCAGTCCAAAAGAAGATTACCTAACTTTTTCAAAAAAATTAAATAAAATTAGATGACTAATGTATGTTTCATAAAATGATTTCATTAATTGCAGGATTATGATGTCACAATTAGTATGGAATGGCACCAATTCTTGGTGGACATAGAAACAATGAAAATAGGAAGAGTGTTGAAGCTTGATTCTATCAAACGTGGTGATGTATGGAAAGATTTTGATGTGCTAGTCTTTGATACTTGGCATTGGTGGTTTTATCTACCTCCTGAACAGCCGTATGTTTTTTCACTACTTTATTGATTTTCTAATCGAGTTATTATTTGGTTATGATATATACAGCCCTAAAGAATTTAATGCTTATATGCAGCCCTGAGGACTGTATATATCATTTTCCTTATTAATATTATTCCATATCAAAGTACTTGTTGCATTCTTTTTAATGTATCCAAAAATGCAGCATTCAACGTTGTTACATGCTAACGAGTAATGATAATGGGTCGAGATTGGAGTCATGTTGCCAATGTACTTATGCTTTGTTTGACAACACATTTTATTCATCTTAAATGAGTAGGTACTAAAATTTTAAGTCACTTGAGATAATCACTATTGTTTGGGATATACGCTTAATTAAGTTAAACTATATATCTGCCAAAAAAATTGACTAAAGTTGAGTTGCTATTACACGTAGCATTTCAAAAATAGGTGCTAATATATTCAACTCTTTGCTCCTTTCAGCTACCTTATCATTTCCCACTCCATTTTAACTTATATTGACATACATAGCCTTAAAATCTATCCAATTCTAAAAAATATTCACATAATTTTTATTGAGTAGAGAGATTTTGCCAATTGAGTAAATCTAACCACATACATTCTTCATGACAATGCATCAATAATCCTTTTATATACTTTCTTCGCTTCTAATCGACATCCATTTTAGTAAGAGATTGACTAATGTAACGTAACAAATAAATTAATTTAAGTTTAGCATTGCTAATTATAGTTTCACACTCTTGATAGTATTTCAATTATTCTAATTGATATCTTTATGTATATTGTTGTGGTGATCACTGATCAGAAGAAATAATAAAGTTGTCTCCACTTTATATGGTTGATTGAGGAGTTACTCTTTTTATTACCATATGGTTTTGATGTGGAACCTCCTTATTGGTCTTATAAAGTGGACTTGCACTCTCCCGTGGCGAGCTCGACCTAGACCTGTTTGTCATGGTAGCAAAGCCCAGTTGGGTTTGTTGTGATCTGGGCCAACGGTTCTAGACTTGTACTCACCCATGGCGGACTCGGCCAGGCCCATTTGTCATATATACTCCATTTTTTCTTAAAATGCGTGTTAAAGAGATAGGTTGTCACTAATGTGGAGCGGAAGAAGTATAAGTTTCACTTTAAACATTTGACAAAACATTA
This sequence comes from Salicornia ramosissima, assembly GCA_951394345.1. Classification (NCBI taxonomy): domain Eukaryota; kingdom Viridiplantae; phylum Streptophyta; class Magnoliopsida; order Caryophyllales; family Amaranthaceae; genus Salicornia; species Salicornia ramosissima. The sequence goes on along the minus strand of OX596235.1, from coordinate 58,057,599 downwards.
TATTTTGGTTCCGATAGAAAATTTAGTAAGTAATTTAAGACAGATTGGAATAATATATAGTAATTATAATATAATGCTTTTTATTATTATTATTATTAGTGCTAATAATGATTTGAATGCATGAGTTTTTAGATGGGATTTCATTCAATTGGGAAATGAAATAAAGAAGGATATGGATCGGATGAAGGCATTTACGATTGCACTAGGAACATGGGCTAAATGGGTTGATTCTCAAGTTGAGCCTTCTAAAACTAAAGTTGTTTTTCAAGGCATCTCAGCATCACATTACCAGTAAGATAATTCTTTTTTCACATCAATTTATTTATTAGAGCTTATTTGAGTTATTTAATTTCTCTTTAAAACACAAATTTCTCAGAAATTGTTCACTACCCTTGTATTTGATTGGTGAAAAATTAGAGCTTATTGATTGTTGGTAATATATTGTGACAAACTGTCAAAGTAAAATAGAATACATGTCCAATTGAGAAGTGTCGTCGGTCTAATCTAATTCAAAATAAGTACTGATTGTATTATTTCAATTACTAATGGAAAGATTTCAAATATAAACGATAGATCGGAATTTTAGACATACAAATTTTCTATGAAACCACAAGTTGGTATAAAATTTTTGTATAAAATTCCAATACACTCTGGTATACATACAACTAGAGATGACATTTGGGTCGTTTGGATCGGGTACGTGTTGGGCTGATTCGGGTTGGGTCAGTTTGGGTTGACGGACTTTTGATTTCGGGTCGGTCGGGTTAGCTTTGGGTTTTCTCCAAATACATTTAAAAGACATAATAATCAATATTACACACTTTAACGTTCGGATAATTCGGGTCGGGTTGGGTCAAATTTGGGTCATAATATCAAGTTTATTCGGGTAGGTTTTGGGTCGGGTCATTCGGGGTCGGGTAATCGGTTAAGGATCACTTTTGCCACATCTGCATACAACCATGCATATATGTATTTTGTTCATTTAATGCTTATTCTACTCATTTAATATGTAGTTGAGATTATAAAATTATTTCGGATTGCTTATTTAGTTTTATATATTGCTCATTTTTAACTGGGTGTAAAGTGCCCACCGAATACAGTACATACATTTTGCAATTCCAGCGAGTATCCAAATTACAACTCGAGCCGAATTTAGAAATTCATTGTTCAAAATATAATATTTTCTTTATTTTTTTGTAAATTAATTAAATACCTTATTTTAATATCTTGTATAGCAAATCTAAAATTATCATTGATAATTTACTTGGCATGATATTGGCAGTGGGACTGATTTTGGTAAACCAAAAGAACAAGATTGCAAAAAGGAGACCCGGCCAGTACCCGGGTCGAAAAGCCCGGCACTAACAATTGAAGGTTTAAAGGTAGTGAAGAATACATTGGGCCAAATGAAAAGCCCACTCTTATTTCTTGATGTCTCATTGTTGACCCAATTAAGGCCCGATGCACATCCTCAATATTATTCTAATCCTCAACAAACGGGTGGGGATTGCACCCATTGGTGCCTTGCTGGGGTCCCTGATACTTGGAATTTACTTCTCTTTGATTCTTTACTATAATAGGAAAAAATAATTTTTTTATGATAAAATTTTGTGCCTTTTATTAAGCTACAAGAAAATTATAATTAGGTCGAAAGGAGTGACAGATTGGTGCCGAATCTTACCTCTTATCTTTGGAATACGAGGTTCAGCCCTTTTTATTTGCATGCCTTCCTCCCCATATGTATTGCTCAAAGAGCGGAATTTTTTTTCCTAATAAAAGAAATGATTCTTGTTATGGTTTACAAATTTTATAAACAATAGCTATATGATTTGATGTTTATGATCATATATGTGGTCTTTTTCCTTTTTTGGATCTCCCCTCCTTAAGAGGTGGACTGAAGCCCAAAATTTCATTGGATATTATTTATGTGCTAGTTCCAAAGGTTCACAAGCCCAAAAATGAGGGTCACTCAGTGGTGAGTCTGGTGACCCATCTAAAATGTATATACTTTTTCTGTCTTGAAATGTTTGTTATATTTGAATTTTTTGTTACAACGAGAGAAAAATTTTAACAAAATTTTTAATAATGATAAGTCTTTATTATATATAAGAAGAAAATATATTTATATGAAATCTTGTTAGATTCGACCTGATGTCATGATGTGTAGTTTTAAATATATCAATGTTTATGATTTTTTATAAGCATAGTAAAACATATAGATGTTTAAACAAGTGAAATGAAAATTGTGCAAGAAACAAACGTAACAAATAAATTCTGATTTAATTTAATGCTTTTCAATATCACATACATGCTTATACAATTCTATAAATAAATTTCAGACCCTAAGAAAATCTCAAAATTTTCCCATGTTATTCAGATCAAAATTTTCTCAAAATCTCAAAATGTATTTTGTCTAAAAGTTTTGACATTTATAAAATGGAACTCCTTTATATAAATAAAAAAAATTATCATAAATTAAGAGTATTTTGTATTTTATATAAAAATCGAACATCTGTTCAGGGATTATCTAATATGTGATAAACAATAAGGGACCGATGAAGCAATAATAATAGTTAATATTATAAGCATTTATTATTGATATATAGTTTATTGTATTATTATTATGGTTTCTCGAAAGTAGGCTTTTCTCTGAGATTACGAGAAAGTAATATTAAAACCCTATAATACATTGACATATGTTGTATATGCATCCAGGCCAACAGCTAACACGTGTCACATGCATTAAATTCAGTAGGCTATTGACACATGTCAACCTTGATCAGGTACTCAATATTTTATATAACAAGCTCGACATTTATGATCAGGGTTGATATTTATTGCATCAACATAAATGCTCTTGATTATTCTTCTAAAACACTCACTACTTTATCTCTCTACAACAGAACTCACTTCTAACTTCTAAGCTTAAGCTTGGGAGATTAGATGGTCATGGTATTACATGTCTGTCTACTAATTGAGTTTACATAGAGTATATATATTGTAGCTTTTTAGTCAGAATACATAATGTGCGCAACATTTTAAGCTCACTTGTTACTGATAGTAAAACAAATCAAAATTGAAAATCTGTAGCTAGGTTGACAATCATTTTTTGATAGAAAAATATAATTTCTTATTCATCATATAGCCTCTTATGTTATTATTACTTTCAATCAAACTTTTTGTGGGTGGATAATCCATTAATCTTATATGGGGTTGTACGTATATAACAGATTATATTCATCCGGTCACATAAATAAATTAATAAATATACCCACACAAACATCTAAACTTCTTTTTGTGGTTTCCTTTTTTTTTTAGTTTTCAAAAAACTGAAAACAAAAAAAACGAACAGGCCCTTAATAAACTGAATTTGTTTAGATCCAAACAAAATAAAAATTTTAACTAAATTAAATTCATTCAAATAATTTTTTTTTTATATATAACACCGTGCATGTCACGAGGTTTGAACTAGTAAATATAAAGACAATGCTTGCTTAATATTCCTATTGGAGGAGCCTTATTGTAACGACCCGACTTTTCTAGGCTGTCGATTTACGAAGGAAATCGACAAATGGATCATTACCAACATAAAACTTAACAATAATATTATAATTAAAGTCTAAAATTCCTTTTATTAATTGAATACTGAAACAATAATCCCAAAAGTCTATAAATAAATACTTAAATACACCAAAAAAAAAAACTGAGTCTTCCCAACAGACTGGGATAAAACCAAACCATAATGAAAAGAAAACATAAACTAGACTCTGGCTCACTCTACTGATCACATCAACTCTCAACCCGAACCAAACGAGAGCCCACTTATGCGTCTGCATCATCACCTGAAATGGGGGGGTCCACCGTCAGTGGCGAGTAACTAGGCTGTCCCGCTTAAATGAGAGACCGCTAACCATATAATAGCATAGAATCAACCAAGAAAATCATATAGAACATATGGAAACACGTACGAAAATACATACGAAAAACGTACAAAACACGTATAAAAATACGTATAAAATACGTAGAAAAATACGTATACAAATACATACGGAATACGTACAAAGTACGTACAACAATACGTATAGAAATACGTATACAATACCTGCAGAATACGGTTAGAAATACATACAAAATACGTATACAATACAGATACAAAGACGTACAACATACGAATACAAATACATACAACATACAAATACAAATACGTACAACTTACAAATACGTTCAACATACATTTACTCAGAAATACACTAATAAAATACACCAGACGTATACAGCGGAAGACTTAATATTACCAAATTAATACATATATATACGAAAATACACATATACACATAACCCTTCCCGTGAACTACTTATTTATCATATTTTACCCTTAAACCCTCTTTTAACCTTCTTATCGGACCGGTCATAATGCTCGTTGTGGATCCTGTGTGCACCACAACTTTCCTAAAACATGCCGGGGTGAACTCGTGTATTCAACCCGTAGCCCTCCTTTGCAAGAACTAAGCCTAAGCTATGGCCATAACCCCTAAATAGCAGCTCGTGTACTACTACTTAGACGACTACATATCTTAAGATCCAGAACTGCCCAGAGACCGCAGTAGGACAGTGGCTTCGACTTAACCCAATCTGATGACTCGTGTATCATCAAATGGGCGTCCTTACGTATCTTGTCTTTTCTAAAGGCCATCGTGAGACCACTAATTAACAAGCAAATATCTAAAGGTCATCTTGAGACCACTAATTCATATCATCTTATAACTTTCCTTCTTATTCATATTGTTACTTTCCTTCATATTACAACTTATCCCTATTCATTCCTTTTAATTCCTTTAATTATATTAATTCATAAAATTACCTTCTAATATTATTATAAGTCAAAAAATTAAACTAAAATTGACCAAAATTACTCTAGTTCCATTCGACATTTTTATAATAATATAACAATTAACTAAATTCATCAAATAATCATATAACAATTAAATAATATCATTTAAATTACAATAAATCATTTAAATCAATAATTAACAACAAGATTACATAAAACATGATAAAAATCCTACTTTTCATACACATGACACTCGACATACATATATATATATTAACCAAAATTAATTCTTTAAATTAAATAAATACAATCATCTATAATTAATTCCAAAACCTAAATAATAACAATTAAAAATCATGCTTTAAACACTATATCATCAAGATTGAACCAAGAACAAGATAAAAATCATTCTTTTATACACACATACCACTCAACATTTTAGGGCATTTTATACATCAAGTTTATTTTCAAGATTCAATAATAACATGATTAAATTTAAAGATTAATTAAAGATTAGTCATAACAATTCAAGATCAATCAAGATTAATCATAAAAATCAGATTTTTAATCCCCTAATTTATTCTTCCCCTTTGAGTTCGAAATCACATGGCCAAAGAGAGAACTTTAGGTTTTTTTGTAAGTTTTGTATTGTATAGAAAATATGTAAAAAGAATTAAGTTAGGAGCTTATTCCCTATTTATAATATAAGGAACAAAAGAATAAAAATTCTAAAGAAACCCTAGGGGGTGCCGTGAGGGAGGAGAAAGATTAGGGGAGTGGGAGCAAACTTAGGTAGACTTAGTAAGTAGTTGATAATAGGGTTTTACCAATTCAAATAATTAGTTATGGCTCACTAAAAAGCAATGACCCATAATGAACAAAAAGAAAATAATCCTTGGCCCTTACAAGAGAGGAGCCGGCCAAGGGAGGGAGAAAGTTGGGTCTTTTGGCCCAACTACAAGGTAAGGAAGAAAAATAGAATTAAACAGTCCAATGAAACGGGCCTTTTGGACTTAGAATAATTAAAACAACATTAATAACCGCGAAATTTTCCGGCTCTAAATTTCGGGTTATTACACTTACACTGGAGTAATTAAATATAAAGACAATGCCGGCTCAATAAACTGAATTTGTAATCTTTCATGTAAAATATATATACATATATATATATAGAAATAGGATCCTGTAAAAACTAGTTGTTAAGTTAAAAACTTAAAAACTTTTAATCTTGGCCATTGAATCTACTTTCTTTGATCTTATCCGTCCATTTATTTTAGAATCTTGAAAAAATTAAAAACAATTATTTCTTAAAAATAGCTGACTTATTAAAACAATTTTTTTATAAAAAAACAATTCTTTCTTGAAAAACCAATTCTTTCTTATACGATTCTCTCTCCTCAAATAACGGCATTTTCATTTTCTTGGCCCTTGTTCAAAGTCACAGTATTTCGTTCCTCCATTGTTCTGCACGAAGAAAAGGGGTATATATTAAATTACTACCCCTCGAAATTAACATGTACCTCTACAAATTAACATGTACCCCTTTATTATTATTAACATGTTCATAGTAATTTAACATGTACCCCTACAAATTAACATGTACCCCTTTATTATTATTAACATGTTCATTAATAATAAAGGGGTACATGTTAATTTGTAGAGGTACATGTTAATTTGGAGGGTACGCATATTCTATTCAAAATTAACATGTTCATTAAAATGTTACATACTAAAATAAGGGGGTACATGTAAATAATAAAAGGGTACATACAAAGAATAAAGAGTACATACATACTCAAAAAGGAATTCCAACACTTTTTTTTAAAAAAAGAACATCATTCACTAACGAAATACAGAACAAGTTATTAAATTAAACATGTACATGTTAATTATGAAAGGGTACATATAAATATAAAAGGGTACATACTAAATTATTATAAAGAAATTCCATATGGATATGTTAATTTTGTATACTAAAATAAGGGGTACATGTAAATAATAAAAGGGTACATACAAAGAATAAAGAGTACATACATACTCAAAAACAAATTCCAACACTTTTTTAAAAGAAAAGAACATCATTCACCAACGAAAAGAACAAGTTATTAAATTAAAGAGGTACATAATAATTATGAAAGGGTACATATAAATATAAAAGGGTACATACTAAATTGTACAACAACTAAACCCAAAAAATTACGAAATAAACCATAAAAATGTCGAACAATTTTTTTTTTAAAAAACCCAGTAAAATAACGAATCAAACATTTCATCAAAATCGAAAACTTACTTGATTCAGACTCGAAAACTCCTTCAATTTTAGAATCTGTGAAATTTAGAAATTAATTTTTTTTCCCTAAAAAAACTGCGTAAAAAACAGTTTTTTTTTTTTTTTTTTTTTTTTTTGTAAAATAAATGCCGTAAAACATGGCTTAATATTGGGTGAATATATTTTTTTTCCATCAAACTATTCACAGCCCTTAATCTACATCTAACGGTCCGTAACAAAAGTTTTTAGTTTTCAACTTTATTAAGGTTTTTAGCAGATCCTGACTATATATATATATATATATATATATAGGGTCAGGACTCAGGATCATGTGAGAAAACCTATTTAGGTGAGAAAGGTTGTTTATGTGAGAATATATCTAGAGCGTCGATTCAGTGAGATCTAATGGTTAGGATTTAATGGATTTTTTTTAACTAAAAAAACTTACGTAACTAACCCCTATTTGTTAGGGGATAAATAAAAAAAAAATATTTTTTATCCAAAAAAAAATAAATTTTATTTTTTTATCAAAAAAAATAAATTTTATTTTTTATCAAAAAAAACTAAAATTTATTTTTAACAAAAAAAATAAAATTTAATTTATGTTTTATAAAAAAAACTAAAATTTGGAATTTGTTAAACCGTTATCCTCTCATATAGTCAATTAGTCATATAAAATTTAGAACCTGTCATATAAAGTTTAGAACATACCATATAAAATTTAGAATGTGGTTAATAAAATTTAGAACATTAAATAAGTTATTTTATTTTATTTTTATTTTTTACGAGTTACATAGATCAACCTCAATACAAAATATTAAGAATATTTTGAAATAATATTCAATTGTTCAGGTATACATTTTATTATTTTTTTGTACAAAAGGTCAATAATTTTATTATAATTGTATCATTTTATTTATTTTTTGTAAAAATAAGTTTATTCAATTTCAAACTTATTGTATACAGTTTTGAAAATATCTTATAAAATTTAGAACATGATGTATAAATTTTTAATATATCATCTACTTAAAATATAACAAACAATAAACTACTTTAAAATATGGCTTTTTAATATTTTAAGCACATATACACATTAGAATATGATGACTTTGTAACATGGTTTTTTAAATTTAGAACATGATGTATAAAAATTAGAACAAAGCTTATAAAATTTTGAACATGTCGTCAAAATTTTAGAACACGACTCATAAAATTTGGAGCATATTAAGATGTACTTCCGAACAAAAAAAATGAAGTAGAATTTTAGATTTTAAAAAAATAGATTTTATATATAAAAAATAGATTTTTTTTAAAAAAATAAAAAATAAGGAAAAAAAACTTAACAAATTTTTTTATAAAAAAAGAACAGATTTTTTTTTTTATAAAAAAAATTATTAAAAAGCATATATTTAAAAAAAAATATATATGATTTTTTTTTTATAAAAAAAACGTAATATTTTTTTTTTTTAAAAAAAAAACAGATTTTTTAATCAAAAAATTAGAAATTTATAAATAAAATTAAATTACCAATTTGCCCTTACTAAAAAAATAAAGATCAAACATCAACCCTTAGATTTAAAATTGTCAACGGTGCAGATGTTTCCTCACATAAAAGTCTTTCTCACCTAAAGCACCCTTTCTGAGAAAGGGTGCTTTAGGTGAGAAGGCTTGTTTATGTGAGAAAAAAATCTTGAACGTTGATTTATTTTGATCTAAAGGCTAAGATTTTTTGGATTTTTTAATTTAAAACAATTTTTTAAAAAAATCCTAAAATTTCTCCCTCCCTTCCTTATAATACGTAGGATTAGGAATTTTTATTTTTTTTTATTTTTTTTCTTTATAACTTTCTAAAAAAAATAGTTTTTTTTTGTTTTGAATATTTTTATTTTTAAAATATCAGTTTTATGGATTTTTTTTCTAGATTTTTTGTATTTAAAAAAAAAATATTCGAGCGTAATTTAGAGTATGACTAATGAAATTTAGAACATAGTTCCTAAAATTTAGAACATGACTATAAACTTTAGAGCATATACATATATAACTCAATATTCAATTAAAAATAGAAATTTACATTTTTTATTAAAAAAATATAATTTTAAGGCTTAATTTTTTAAAAAAGTTACGTTATTAAAAAAATCATAATTTTAAGGCTTACTTTTTTAAAAAATTTGTAATTTACTGTTTTTTTTAATAAATATTTCAAGTTCATAAAATAATCAATATTAGATCAAAATAAATCAACGCTCTAGTTCTATCTTATATGGTTTGGAAACTATATCATAAAAATTTAGAACATGACCCGTACAATTCAGAATATGAATCTTAAAATTTAGAATATGACTTATAAAATTTTTAATATTTCATATACTTTTTTTATCAATAGTTCAGATACTTAAAATAAACCCAACAATAAACTGGCATTTTCTGCATACATACACATATTAGAACATGACTTATAAAATTTTAAACATGGGTTGTTAAATTTACAACATAGCATTTAAAAGTTAGAACAAAGCTTATTATAAATTTGAACATGGCTTATAAAAGTAAGAACAAAGCTTATTATAAATTTTGAACATGGCTTATAAAATTTTAAACATGACTTATAGAATTTGGAACACGAGTACTTACGAACAAATAAACAAATAACTTGAATTTTACATATTTTTTATTTTATGAAAAAAACCAATTTTTTGAATTAAAAAATATTTTAAAAAACGTATTTAAAAAAACAAAAAAAAAACAGATTTTTTTTGTTATAAAAAATAGAAATATACTACTTAAATTAAATTACCAAGCTGCCCTTACTAACAAAAACACAAGATCAAATAACAACCCTTAGATCTAAAATTATAAGCGGTGCAGATGTTTTCTCACATAAAAGTCCTTCTCACCTAAAGCACCCTTTCTCACACGACCCTATTCCTAGGGTCAGGATCATGTGAGAAAGCCTCTTTAGGTGAGAAAGGTTGTTTATGTGAGAATATATCTAGAACGTCGATTCAGTGAGATCTAATGGTTAGGATTTAATGGACTAATTTTTTTTAACTAAAAAAAACTTACGTAACTAACCCCTATTTGTTAGGGGATAAATAAAAACATTATTTTTTTATCCAAAAAAACTTAAAATTTACTTTTATATAAAAAAACTAAAATTTATTTTTTTTATCAAAAAAAACTTAATTTTTTTTTTATCAAAAATAAATAAATTTATGTTTTATAAAAAAAACAACTAAAATTTGGAATTTGTTAACCGTTATCCTCTCATATAGTCAATTAGTCAGATAAAATTTAGAACATGTCATATAAAATTTAGAACATATCATATAAAATTTAGAATATGGTTAATAAAATTTAGAACATTTTATAAGTTATTTTTTTTACGGGTTCCATAGATCAACCTCAATACAAAATATTAAGAATATTTTGAAATAATATTCAATTGTTCAGGTATATATTTTATTTTATTTTTTTGTACAAAAGCTCAATAATTGTATTATAATTGTATCATTTTATTTATTCTTTTTTAAAAATAAGTTTATTCAATTTCAAACATATTGTATACAGTTTTGAAAATATCTTATAAAATTTAGAACATGATGTATCAAATTTTTAATATTTCATCTACTTAAAATAAAACAAACAATAAACTACTTTATTATATGGCTTTTTAATATTTTTAATATTTTAAGCACACATACACATTAGAATATGATGACTTTGTAACATGGTTTTTTAAATTTAGAACATGGTGTATAAAAATTAGAACAAAGCTTATAAAATTATGAACATGTCGTAAAAATTTTAGAACATGACTCATAAAATTTTGAACATATTAAGATGTACTTCCAAACAAAAAAAAATTAAGTAGAATTTTAGATTAAAAAAACTAGATTTTATATATAAAAAATAGATTTAAAAAAAAATAACAAAAAAAATCAAGAAAAAAAAACGTAACAAATTTTTTAAAAAAAAAACAGATTTTTTTGAGGTTAATCTATGGAACCCTAAAAAATAAAAAAATAAAACAAAATAACTTATTTAATGTTCTAAATTTTATTAACCATATTCTAAATTTTATATGATATGTTCAAAATTTTATATGACATGTTCTAAATTTTATATGACTAATTGACTATATATGAGAGGATAACGGTTTAACAAATTTCAAATTTTAGTTGTTTTTTTTATAAAAGATAAATTTAAGTTTTTTTTTATAAAAAATAAATTTTAATTTTTTTGATAAAAAAAATAAATTATTATTTTTTGGATAAAAAAATAAATTTTTTTATTTATCCCCTAACAAATAGGGATTAGTTACGTAAGTTTTTTTAATTAAAAAAACAATTAGTCCATTAAATTCTAACCATTAGATCTCACTTAATCGACGCTCTAGATATATTCTCACATAAACAACGTTTCTCACCTAAAGAAGCATTCTCACATGATCCTGACCCTATATATATTTCACATACATTTCGATTTGAAGAAAAAGAAAAAACTAAACCACCTAATAAAAAGGGAGTAGAAGATGAGAAAACAAATTATCATTATTAAAGATTCTCATAATGTGATAATAAAAATTAAAAAAAAAAAAAAAACTAAATAAGTCATCACCTTCACTCCTAAATCACTACCCTCCTAACAAACTAATAATAAAAACAAAATCATAATGTGAATGCAAGGTGCCATATTATCCTAAAAAAACAGATAGATATTGGTAATTATTTCCAAGCTAATCAATATATATTTAATATTTTCCACACCAAAAAAATTAATTTTTTTAAAAAAAAGAAAAAAAAACTTTCTTTACTTTAAAATCCCAACTAACCTGAATTCTTCATATATAAATATACACACACAAGTAACCTTTTTTTTAAAAAAAACAAAAGCAAAAATTCTTTGTATCAATAATAATAAAAAAAAAAAATGGGGATATGTTGGAAGAAAAATCAGTATTTTTTTTCACTCGTCATTGTATTTGAGTTGATTATCATAGGTTTATTTATATTAATTAAAAAATCAAAAGCAGATTATGATAAAAATCAAGCAAAATCATCATGTAACGTATTTGAAGGGAGTTGGGTGTATGATACAAATTACCCTTTATATAATTCATCAATTTGTCAATTTTTGAGAACACAATTTGATTGCCAAAAAAATGGTAGGCCTGATAAATACTACCTTCATTATAGATGGCAACCTAATGGATGTAACATTCTTCAAAGGTATGTACTTCTTAATATATATTATATACTTTCTCAGTTTCATTTTTTTTTATTTGTTTAGGTCTTGCGTCAGACCGTATGGTGGTCTGGTACAATAATTTTTTGCTTAAAAATTGAAACTTTTGATAACAAAATCGTAACTTTTTAGGTAAAAAGTTGAAGTTGTTATGAAATAGGGAAAGTAGCGTACTGATGATAACGTGTTATGAAATGAGGAGAAAAGTCGTAGTTCATTATGTAATATTTTTCCTTGTAGAGTTGTAGTTTTATTTTTCTTTTTCTACTTCATCCGTTGCATAAATATGTTAGACTTTTAAGACTACTTAAAAATAACATGATTTGACTATGGTTTGTAATTTATATGTAAGAAAAAAAAATTATCTAAGGAGGGTCTAGTACTCTAGTAGTGAGACCCGGAAAAAGAAAGATACAAAATCTCTTGTCAGGTTTTGTTGAGCCCATGTAAAAGCCCATATGTGGCTGTGAAAAGAGATTGGAATTAAAGGGGAGTGTTGGAATAAATCTCACATCGAAAAATTGAACAAGCCAAAAGCCAACCAAAAAAACTGCTCTAGTCTGTCTTTTTATTTGGCTTAAAAGTCAGCTTTTCAGCCAACCTAAAACCTAATAATCAAACATATTTATTGATTGTTTGACCATATTGAAAAGTTAAAAGGCAGCTAAAAAGCTGCTTCGCAAAGATACCTTGAATAATGAAGATTTTCTATGATTTTAATCAAGTTGTATCATATATATTTTAATTAAGCCCCCCTTCCCCTTCTTCTTCTTAAAAAAAATTAATTAAGAAAACAAAAGGTAATGGTGGGATTAATAATTTCTTGTTAGGTGTTGTTGACTAATTAAGAAAGACATAGCATGTTACAACCTCTTAGTTTTGTTTTGTTGCTTCCATATGATTGTAGGTTGTTCAAACTTTGAAATCAATATAATTAAGTGATTTTATGTAACGTACGTACGCTGGTTTTTGTTGCCGTTTATTTTAAAATTTGCCTTTTTGGTTCAAAAATATAGGGGGTGTTTGGGACTTAAGAGTTTTTACTAACTTAAAAAGTTATTTTAGGTTGTTTGGTAATTAGAGGTTTGAAAGTGAGTTTTGAGATTAAAAAGCTATTTTTCAAAAAGCTCGTTTAATGAGCTATTTGGTTCTTTTTACTCTGAAACCTCTAACAGGTAACCGTTATTTACCAAACAGTTTTACACAAACAACTAATATAATCATTTAGTCAAATCAGCTATCACAATCAGCTAGTCAAAGCAGCTAACTCTATTAGCTAACTCCCATAATACTGTGTCAATTAATGGTTGATACTATATGCGAAGTATTTCATCCGTAACATATTAATTGTAACGATTTAACGTAAAGTAAAGAGGAAAAATGTCAAATCGTTATAATTAATATGTTACGAAGGGAGTATATATTTTAAGTTTGGTGCACAAAAAAAATTCCTAAGAAAAAGTATTGATAAGAATGGAATGTTATGTTATGTTGTAGGTTTGACGTAAAAGAATTTTTGAGAAGATATAGAGGAAAGAAAATATTATTTGTTGGGGATTCATTAAGCTTGGATCAATGGCAATCTCTCACTTGCATGATTTATGCCACTATCCCTACAACTAAATACAAGTTACAGCAACATCCACCTATTTATCATTTTGAATTTCTGGTAAGTCAATTATTACTATTTTATGCTCGATAATCCTAATAAGGGTGCGTTTGATTCAACTTAAATAAGTACTCATGTGCTTATTTTTAGAAAATTCATATCAGATCATATCAGACCAAATCAGATCAGAAATTTTCAGATAAATCAAATGTACCGACCTTAAGTTATGATTTTAAGTATATTAATCACTATTTCTCATAACATCGATCGACTTATTACTTAATTAACCCCTGAAACCCTTCCAATCAAACTGTATCTTTCTCATTATGCTCGAGTTCATTCCCCATCCCTATTAAAATTAAATTATCCGATCCGAATCAATCTCTAAATTTCAAAATATTGATACCAAAGAGTGTGTAAATGATATATCATTATGTTAGTGTATGAGATATGAATAATTCTTGAAATAATTGTATGAAAAATAGCAGGATTATGATCTAAAAATAAGTATGCAATGGCATCAATTCCTAGTGGACATAGATAAAGAGAAAAAAGGAAGAGTGTTGAAGCTTGACTCTATCAAAAGTGGTCACTCATGGAAAGATTTTGACGTTCTAGTCTTTGATAGTTGGCATTGGTGGTTTTACAAGCCTCCTCAACAACCGTATGTTTATTTCTTCCCTAGCTACTCGATTTCGATCTTTTCTAAAAAGTCGTGTTATTTATTACTCCGTAACATATTAATTTCATTAATGGATAAATAGTGTCTGTGTTTTGACAATTGTGTTATTTTTTTGAAATTGACTCTTTCCCTCTCTCTCTAATATCTCTCTAAATGATATTGGACTACCACCAACGATCAGCCACACCGTTAAAAAGATCGGAGCAGCCTTCAGAACTACTATAATTGGGTTTGGAAGTCTGAAATAGGCACCCCTTCCTTGGTAGCGGGCCTATTCCAAGCTCCATTGTCATGGTGGCGGGGCTAAATTTCCAGGCCTCGCTCCTACATTGAAAAAAGACTAATAGCCCCCACTATATATGGTTACGCCACTTACGCCCATAGCTACTCTAATGTTTTGCAATGGTGTTGGCGTCTCATTGGTGGCAATGAGGTATCGCTCAGAGAGAGTATAATTATAAAATAAGGGCAAAAATGTTAAAACTTGGATGTTAGTAAGTAAAACACATGATACAGTATAATGTTTAACAGTTTACTGCAAATATATATACTCCCTCCGTAACATAATTCTGGCAACAAGTTATTTTTCACGCATTTCAAGGAAGCAATTTAAGGGTGTAAACGAACAAATTAATCAAAATGGTTTTAATACAAGTAAGATTGAGATCATAAATTACTACTCTTAAAATTTTTTTTGATCAATTTATTAGTTTACATCCTTAAATCGCTTCCTTGAAATGCGTGGAAAAAAAAAACTTGTTGCCAGAATTATGTTACAAATCGAGAATATTCAACCTTTTAATATATTCAATTATGTATATAATTAAAAATAAAAGGCTTGCTTAGTACATAATATTGACCTCTATAGTTTTTCCTACATGTTAGTATAATAGTATTAGTATTATTCTAAAACATTGGGTAAAATCATTGAATTTTGACTCTGATAAAAAAATTGATAAAGTCATATCAACTAAAAGCTTAAGCTGATAGTTGAAGACCAGGAATATGTTATATACTCTATCAAAAATTAACATATGAAATGCTAATAATAATTACATTATATATTGAATTTGATTGATGATAATATTTTGAGCAAATAAAATTGTAGATGGGATTTCATCCAAATGGGAGATGAAATAAAGAAGGACATGGATCGCGTGAAAGCATTTACTATTGCGCTTGGAGCATGGGCTAATTGGGTTGATAACTACATTGATCCTTCTAAGACCAAAGTCATTTATCAAGGAATCTCAGCATCACATTACCAGTAAGATACTTTTTCTTTTTTTTTTGCTCACCCCAATTTATATATATTTATATTTTTCTAGGAATAGAATATATTGAAAATTACATGTCGTTTGATTGGAGTATATTTTCTCTGGAAATTGAAATTTCTAGAAAATAGCTAAATCAACTCGTGTTTGGTTGAAACTAAGGGCTTGTTTACTTCAGATTATATTCAGTTCAGTTCATATCTATTCAGTTTAGTTCAGTTCATCTCTATTAAGTTCAATTAATACACTTCTATTCAGTTCAGTTCAGTTCATCTCTATTCAGCTAATGTAAACGAGCCCTAAATAGCAAGAGCATAGGAAATTGAAATTTCAAGGGAAATTAAAATTCCTATGAATTGTAGGAATTTATTAACCTAACTTGCCCTTGATCAATCCAAATTTCTGTGTCAAATACAAATACTCATGGTGAATCAAACACAAATAGTTATTTCATAGGAAATGAACAAATGAATTTATTTCCAGTGAAATAAGACTTTTTGTAGGAATTAAATTCCTGTGGTGAACCAAATAAGCTCTTATTTTCATCTTGAAAATAATTAAAAGGGGTATATAATAGGGTTAACCGTTAAAGGGATACACGCATTTCACTAATGACATTTTCGTAAATACCGAAAACTTTGGTTTCAAAATATGCATAGCTCTCAGCACCACTTTTGTACCTTCTTTAAGCATAATTTGTATCATTTTATTTGATTTTTATCAGTTTTCAGCAATTCCAAGTAAATCAGAATAGATGAAGTATACAAATTAAACTTGCTATATGTATAGGAATATGATATGTTTGAAAATTATTCTCACCATGAAAATAATTAAAAGGGGTGTATCCGTGTACAGGAGAGTTAACAGGGTACGCATATGTCATTAATGACATTTTCTTAAATACTGAAATTTTGTTCTGAAAGCATGTGTACCATTTTTAACCGCTTATGTACCTTTTAAACATAACATTAGAGGTGTTAATTTTCGATCCGGCTTGAAAAACCTGAGTAACCCGACCCATAAATAGCGGGGTTTGTTAAATTTTTTTAAGATTTTTGACCCGTTAAACCCGTCTTTCAAACCCGCTAAAACCTGTTAATTTTTAACCCGACCCAATTCAATCCGGTGGGTTAAACACTTTTTAATATTTTTACAATAAATTTACAACTTTATTTGTAGCAAATCATGAATAATACTTGATATTAATTACTATCCATTGAAATTGGCAGTGGCAATGACTTTGGCAAACCAACAGCAAAAGATTGTATAAAGGAGACACGACCCGTACCGGGTTCAAAAAGCCCAATACCACCAAGCTCGGGTATAAACATAGTGAAGAGGGTATTGGGCCAAATGAAGAGCCCAGCTTTACTTCTTGATGTTTCATTGCTGACCCAATTAAGGCCCGATGCACATCCGCAATATTATTCGAACCTGGAACATGCGGGTTTGGACTGCACCCATTGGTGCATTGCTGGTGTCGCTGATACTTGGAATTTGCTTCTTTTTAATGCTTTATTATAGTTTTAAGATTTATTTTTTTAAAAAAAGAAATAAATAAAAGTTTATGAAGTATTATGTGCTACAAAAAGTTTATTTACAGTTGTTATCAATTTATCATTCCACTAGGTTAGCACCGCTTTTAAAAAAATAATTGTTAAAATTTATTTTAATAATGATAATCTATAATTTGTAAGAAAAAGTTGAAATTAAGTAAAATGAACAACAATGCCCATATGTATAGATAAATATTATAATTGCTAGTAGTTTCTGTTTTATTCTATAGCAAGGTTACACTTTTTTTTTTGAAACAGTAGCAAGGTTACACTTGAATAAGTACAATCTTCACAAAAATATTTTATTTTTATTACACTTATATAATTTTAATTTAATTGTAATGAAATTATATATATACTTTATTTTAAAAAGATTAGTACAACAACTTTAACTTATGAAAATTTTAGTAATATTGAATATTCTTATTAATAAGTTGTAACTAAAAAAATATTTATATTTAAGCAAAAATAAGGGTGTTTTAATTCAACTTATTAAGCAGTATAGACATATAGTACTTATTTTAGAAAAGTTCCGATCAGATAAAAAAAATTTGACCAGATAAGATAAGATCTAACAAATTCAGATTAGATCAGAATAGTTAAACAACTATTAAAAAAACTCAGAAAAAAAAAATCAAATAAGATTAGATCAAATTAGAAAAGTTCAAATCAGATCAGGAAAGTTCAGATCAGATAAAATCAAAATAGTTAAGTTCAGATCAGATATAAAAAAATTCGACGAATCAAACAGAACTATCAACTTTTCAATAATATATGGAGAAAAAACTTTAGAAAATATAATATTGGAAAAAAAACCAATAAGTTGTGAGTAAATTTTTTTTTTTAAAAAAAATCAAATGAAAATTTGGAGGGAAATTTTTTAATGAGGAAGTGACATGTGGCAAATGGTGAGGTTAAGTAGTGAGTAATAAAGTTTTTAAAAAGAAAAAAAAATTCAAATGAAAGTTTGGAAGGGAATTTTTTAATGAGGAAGTGACATGTGGCAAATGGTGAGGTTAACGGTTTTTGTTTTAGTAATAGTTAATAATTTATAGATTTGCAAACTTAAAACTTTTAATGGGGTTCATTTTAAATGTATTTATCATTAATTCATTATGGATAATATTAGGGGTAAGCAAAGAAACCGGGTATTTTTGAATTGGTGTCCGGTGAGTACCTGGTACTTTGATAGGATCGATTTCGGATTTGGAGCCAGTTATGGGGTAATAAATTTTTATAAATATGATGCAAAGTTTATTTTTTTATAATTAAAATATAATTTTTTAAAACTATTCATAAAAAAAGTAATATTTTAATATTTTGTCCAAAAATTAATTTTAACCGAGTATAAAGAACATAACTTTGAACCAATTTTCACCGACTTCGAATCATTTGGACTAGGTTTAACCATTCCAAATATTATTCTGTTCCGAATCCAAGCTCGGAGGAGCCTGTTGGGTACTCGGCTTTGCTCTCCGATTGAGCATATATATGGTACTAGTTTGATGAGCATATGTTCGATTCTACCGATTGAGCCTAAACTCAATTTTTTATGTGATTGAAACTCTAATATGATATGAATTTATTATCTTATTTGAATTAATTTTGATCGCATTCATACGCTAATTCATAAGGAAAAAAAATATCAATTGAGATGTTACTTTATTTGTATTCATGATTATTTTTGATAGAGTATATAATATATTTCTGGGCCCTAACCATTATCTTAAGCTTTTGGTTGAAATGGTTCTCTAACATGGTATCAGAGCCAACGTGACGCAGAGGTCACGGGTTCGAATCTCTCCTCCCTCTCCCTTCTAAGTGGAATTAATTAGCACTGGGTATGGTGGGTCTGTGTTGCATCCACATTTCAAGCCCAAAAGGTCTTCCATGTGAGGGGGAGTGATAGAGTATATAACATATTCAATCTTTTAAAAATTGAATGTCCAATGGTGGTTGGTGGATTATGAGGTTGGAAACCAAGCACGTCTATGAATTCATCGAAAGGTGCAAAAAATATAGATACAACCAATATTCAATCTTGTTTCCTTTCCCTTCATTGAACGGTTGTTTGGTTTAAATGCCATTTCAATAAATACTACTACTAAGGCAAACTATATTTCCTACCTCACACTATCAATCTAAAAAAAATGGCCTATTCTAAGCAAAACACATCCACCAAACTTGTTTCTGAATTCTTTGTCAAACCAAAACATGAGATTGATCCCACAAAACAATTTTACTCTTTAGGCCCCGTTGATCTTGCCATGTTAGACATCGATCCTATACAAAAAGGCCTCTTATACAAATTCGACCCGAATAGCAGCCGAACTAAAGTTGTGTTAAATTTGTTACATAATTTGAAAAATAGCCTCGCTATAGCCCTAATTCATTTCTACCCTTTAGCAGGTCGTTTTATTACACAACAATTTCCCGAACAAAACTCATGCTCGATCCTAATCGATTGCAACAAGGGCCCTGGAGCCAGGGTCATCCACGCCACAAACCTCGACCTCAGTCTATCCGATATTCTCTCTCCTATTGACGTCACCATTACTCACCCCTTTTTTGACCTTGGTGAAAAGTATGTTAACTATGATGGTCATACTAGAGCACTACTATGCATCCAAATAACCGAAATTTTTGATGGGGTTTTTATTGGTTTTAGTATAAACCATAGTGTAGTAGATGGCACATCTTTCACCCATTTTATGAATATGTTGTCTGAAATTTTTACATCCCATGATCAATCAACTTGCATTACACAAATTTCTAAACCACCTATTTTTAATTATAGGCCATGGTTGGGCAATGATGATGAGAATGTGGAACCCCTCAAATTACCATTTCTTGATCCAATGAAATTTATACATCATGGGTATAATCCAGGCCCATTAAGGGAGAGAATTTTTCATTTTTCTGCGGCTTCAATGGCTAAACTTAAGGCTAAGGCTAATCAAGAATGTGACACCCACAATGAGATATCGTCGTTTCAATCACTAGTGGGCCTTGTTTGGAGGTCCATGGCCCGTGCAAGAGGGTCATCGTCGGGTCAACAAGTCTCTTTTGGTGTAGCTATGGGGGCCCGGGCCCGGTTTGAGCCACCTTTGAGTGAGGCTTATTTTGGAAACTATCTTTGCAGGGCCCAATGGAGTTGCAAAGATGATGAGTTATTGGGTTCTAGTTTGGGTTGGGCCGCTTTGAATTTTAAGAAAGTCATTACGGCCCAAGATAGAAAACAAGTAGTAGGGTTCTTGAAGGAAGTTACAGCTTCTCCGATAATTATTCCTCGAGGTCTTGAGCCGGACCCTAATGAAGCCAATAATATGAGCCTAGGAGGGTCGGCAAGGTTTAATATGTACGGGGCTGTGTTTGGGTTGGGCCGGGCTTTGGGCTGTCGTATGGGCTATGGGAATAAGGCTGATGGAAAAGTGACTGCAAATCCAGGGTGTGAAGGGGATGGAAGTGTGGAATTGGAAATATGCCTTAGGCCTAATACCATGGATGCTCTTGAGGCTGATAAAGAATTTATGAGTTTTGTGTCATTCATTTCAATTTGAAACCTTAGAACTTGAAATTATAACTCATTTTCAAGTCATTTTAGGTGAAGATACCAAATCACTTTAAAATAAAGTAGCTTTAATGGTATACTCCTTTCTTTCAAAATGTTTGTTCATTACATTTGAAAAAAAAAAAAAAAAAAATTTGTTCAGATGCGTAGTTTTTTCAATATTAACTTTTAGCAATTTATCTCTTTATTATATAAGGCAAGGGGGAGCCATGGTGCCCCCCTGAAAAAGTTCACTTTGCCCTCAAAAAATTCCAAAAATTCAACTAGCATCACTCCTCATCATTAAGGAAAGTTATTGGATTTCAATTTTTTTTAACTTTTTAAAATGAAAATATTACAAGATATAAAATTCATAAAAATAAAATAAAAACACCAAAATTTATATTTTTAAATTATCTATAAATAGACACTCATATTAAAATAGTTTGTCACATGAAAATTTGATCTTTTGATTATCGTAAAAATCTGATAATTGATAGAATATAGTAAATAATTTTTTTTTATTCATTGTTTTGGGATGGCCAAATAAAAGGAAAAAAGTTTGTTTATAATTATGTGAATGAATGTAAATTTGAAATATATTTCAATTTTTCGAACACACCACATTCGGGTTTTTTTTTTTTGTTTAACAAATTAAAAGATACATTTAAAATATCATCGCACGCAAAGCGTGCATACAAGGCTAGTAGCATATAGTGGAAGACATAAATGCTTTAATAAGTACATTAAAAATTGCTCAAAAAATATAATAAACGTAACAAACATTTAAAAACGGAGGAAGTATATTTTTCTAGAAGAGTCAGAGACTTAAGAATGGAAATGTACATACAGTTGGTAGTCGATACACTTATAAACTAAGTGTATATTTAGATATTTCTTAACTTCCCGCGATAAGTTTAACTACTAAGGCCCTGTTCTTTTGGATTTAAAAGCTACAGTAATCAGATCAGTCCTAAAGAACAGAGCCTACCTGTACGTAAATTTAGGGTCTTGACACAACGAAATAGCAATACACACATCAACAAGTGTGTTGTGTTGTGGAAAAATATGTGAATAGGAATTCAAAACTCCTGATAACAAAATAATTGTGTGCATATCAGGACCCTTCACTACAAACGATATGTACATTAAGGCCCTGTTCTTTAGGACTGATCTGATCTGATTTAATTTGATTTGAGTTTGTCTGATCTGATCTGATCTGATTTGAGTTCAGTTCAGTTCATCTCTATTAAGTTCAGTTTAGTTCAGTTCAGTTCAGTCCAGTTTATCTCTATTAAGTTCAGTTCAGTCCGGTTCAGTTCAATTAATACATCTCTATTAAGTTCATTTCAGTTCATCTCTATTAAGTTCAGTTCAGTTCAATCCAGTTCAATTAATACATCTCTATTAAGTTCAATTCATCTCTATTCAGCTAATATAAACGAGCCTTAAGTGTACTGTGTGCAAATATATATACTCCGTAGATTTTAGAAAGTTGATTGTGTGCATAATTAAATTGACCCGTCATAAAATTACACTCCACTCTACAATATGATACAATCTTATTCAATTCAATCAATTTTTTCCCCTATCATATAGATATATGGTACAATATATACTATTGTAATATATATTTGACATTATTTTCATTATAGAAGTGTTTGACCCCCTGTCACTCACTATTAATTATTTCAAAAAAATGTCATTTATTATATTTTATAGTTTTAATAGCTAATTTTTCCAAATATTTATATTTTATAATACTATTTTGACGGTTAACATTCAATAACTACAAGTTGACAACCAGCCACTACTCAACAGTTAACAGAGTAACATATAAAACTAGTTTTATCGAACATGCCTTATGTGATGACTCTATTAGAGATTTGGAGGCTTTAGGTTAGAAAAAACTCTTAAATTATGACTCTATTAGAGATTTGGAGGCTTTAGGTTAGAAAAAACTCTTAAATTATAACATAGATAGATTAAATACTCAGCTCGTAGATCTTAAAAATTAATTTGTTAAAACACATTAGTTAGTACGTCACTTGGGAAAATGAGAAATAATAAAAAATAATTTTCCATGAATTAGATCCGTTTACAAATACTTTCCCTCATGTGATCATAGTACGTATCTCCCATTTCAACCCACTAATTTAACTCCACAAAAGTTGTCCTTTTTAGCATTATATATACATTCTCCGTTTCAAAAAAAATAAAAATAAAAAAATTAACCATTTCTATTTTGCGATGTTTCAAAATAAATATAACAAATTTCTATTTCCTCTAAATGGTAAACTTTTGCTATTTAAAAGATATAAATGCACTTACTAATTCTTTAATTGTCCCCATATTTTCTTTCTCCAATTCTTTACACTATAAAAAATTGGCTCATTAACGACGAGTACACATCAACGACGGACTAAAATTCCGTCGCAAATTTATATCTTTTATGACAGTTTTTGTGCCTGTCGCTAAAATTCACCTAATACCTAACCCAAACTCTATTAAAATTGACTCATTTACGATGGGACTGCGTCGAAAAAAGTCATTTGCGACCTTTTTTTTATGGCAGGGTCATATTTTTACAACGGGAGAAATCATTTGCGACCCATTTTCTACGACAGGGTCACATTTTTACAACAGAAATTTCCGTCATAAATAGCATATTATTGGGGGTAAGATTCAAACCCATAACTTTGATCACGAAATATGGGGCGCTTACCACCAAGCCATACACCAGCTCATTCCCAACCAACTAAATATCCTTACAACTTTCACCACATTAAACATATTCACACACATTGGTTTGCACACATCCCCTTTATAAATTCAAACACTTTCTCCTTTCTCTCTCTACACTTTTTTTTTCTCTCTCTCTCTAACAAAATGAAGAAAAAACTCATGTCAAGCACTACAACCCCTCCTTTTCTCATTCTCCTTATTTTCATGGTGATTGCAACAACTCTAGCACCCATTACTAATGGATGTGATGGTGATGATGATGATGATGAAGAGAAATTATCTAGTGTGAAAAGGCGTAGGAATGGGTGTAATATTTATAGAGGAAGTTGGGTGTATGATTCATCATATCCACTTTATGATGCCAAGAGTTGTCCTTTCATTGGTGATGGTTTTGATTGCCAAAAGAATGGACGTCCTGATAAAGACTATCTCAAGTATAGATGGCAACCTCATGGTTGTCATCTACAAAGGTATTTTTTTAACCAATATATATATATATTTTAATACTGTCATGTATATATATACTTCATCTGTTCCATATTACGTTACTTTCAATATAATACTGAAAAGTTTTATTTATTTTGTAAAATGTGATTAAAAATAAGATTATGAATAGTGTAAAAACCTCAAACATAAATCCGAACTGTAAAGTGTGATGGTATATATGGTGAATTGGTGAATATGTGAATAATGGTTGCATTATTTATCGACCATAGGGCAATGCCATGAAAGATTAAAAGTCGAAGAGTTGGAGTCAATGCTCTAGTCCGATCCTTGTCATGTTGTATGATTATTATATAGACAAAATCATTTATAGAATTAACATGTCGTCTTTCTATATTATCTTTTATCTCGAATAATCACCTTCAACAAATTGAAGAAGTAAAGGTTCGGGAACGAATCGAATACTTAGGTCTTAGCTTGTTCTTTTGAAATTAATTTCTAAAATTTCACTCCTGTTGAGATCGTAATAAAGCAAGTTTAGTTTAATTCAGGTCAGATTAATCCAGTTAAATTTGTAGGTTCATGTTACAAAAAATGTTAATTTTTTTTTTTTGAAGATGCATAAAATCATGTAGGTTGAATAGAATGTAAAAACGCCATTTTGGTAGTTATTGGGAAAAAAAAGAGAGGTTAGCGGTTACGTAGGAATAATGCGCCAACCAAAGAGTTCCATTACTCTAATTCTCGGATGGATTCGTATTACAAGTTATAGCACGTAAGTCATGATCAAAATAAATAAATAGGTTAATAATTACTACAAATTTGTTATTTTCCTATTCTAACCGTCAATCTTTAAAAGAGACTTTTCTTATTTCTTATTATTAAGACGTATTAATCGTGGGGGTAAAATGCATATAAGTATGAGCTAAAAGCTAGGTTATATATATTTTTTTTTGGATAATGTGTGGGATATTAGGCCTTGGAATCGGGATCTGGCCCAATTTTTAGCCAACACACGCATCTGTAAGGGGATAATAAGGAATCCTCGCAAATGCGTGCGGTGAGAATCGAACCCAGGACCTCGTGCCTGGAATTCTGAAGCCCTAACCACTAGGCTATGACTTTATCATCAAAAACTAGGTTATATAGATATGGATATAGATACAAAATAGTTAAAATGGAGGATACAAATACAGGAAACAAATACTCTCTCCGTAACAAAATAAGTGCAACGATTGACATAAAGTAGAGAGAAAAATTGTCAAATCGTTGTAGTTAGTACGTTGCGGAAGGAGTATTGTTTTACAAATTAGGAGGTACGTACACATGTCTGTGCCTTATCTGAATTCAACATATTTTGTTTGGTTGCTCTTAATTTCCATGGGCATTCACAATTCCTATATATTTTTTTTTGGTAATGTTGTTTGGTTGACATAAAAAAAATCAAAATGGGGAAAATCACAATTCATGGAAATTTCAATTACCCACAAAACATGAGAATTTATTAACCCACTCCTCCCTTAGTCATTCAAAATTTCTAGGATTTACAAATTCCCACATAACAACCAAACACATTTGAGCAATTCCTAGGAATTTCAAGTAGGATGTAAATTTCTATGAAATAGAAATTCCTATGGAAAATAAATTCCCAAAGTAACCAAACAATAGTGTATATTAAATTAAGGATTTTTTTTTTTAAATTTAAAATTTCATTTTCAATATTTTAAATTAATTACTCTATCATAATAATGTTTATCGTAAAATTATTCAAAAGTGTACGAAAATGTGTAAGATTCTAATTAGACTACCGGGAAACATCGGAAATATAAGGAAAATATTTGGATAAACCTCAAGATTAATTACTAACACAATGAATCAAACGAGATCCATAAAGCCATAAAGGTTAATATTAGAATGTGAATAGTACCAAAAGTCAAAATAAAGATGTTGTTTGGCACGAAAGTGTGTAATAAAAAATAAAATTAAAAATTAGAAAAGAAGAAGCAAGATGACCGTTACGTTGTGTAAAAAGGAGGGATTTAAAATCAATACGAGATAACATAAACAATAATTCATTAAAAGCTAAAAAAGTCGTGAATGTCGATACTTCTGATCATGTTCATGTCAAGAGTGACTGTAGTTGCCGTTTTTTTGGGTGCATTCACCTAATATGCTTTAATTTGCCAATTTAGAATTTTTGGTAGAGTTTTTACTAGGTCAAAATATTAGATTAAACGTATGTTCTATTTCATATTATTTGCAACGATTAGACATTTTTACGCTGTATATTAAGAAGTATTGAAGATGCCTTTAAATACGTAAGATTAAAGTGTTACTCGTAATATATTGATAACAAATTAGAGAGAAAATTGTATTAAAATTAATGTTGTACATAATACATAATGAACCAACAATAAAAATTTAATAAATATTGAGTATGAGAGAATTGTCAACCATTAGGATTAATACTGCAAATCACACCCCTATTCACTACTCCTTCCGATTCAATTTATTTAATTATTACGTTTATATAAGAAAAAACATATTCATAAGAGATCTAGTTAGATTTGTTTAAATGTGTAGTTTTTTAATATGTATTTTTTTAGGGTTATGCTATATGCAGCCCTTAGGGCTACATATAAAAAGCTAAAAAAGGAAATAAACAGCATTAATTTTGCATTTATTACATTGATCAATGTGTAATTTTCACATAAATTCACAACTTATTTCCATATTAGGTAATGTAATTAATGTTTATATGCAGCCCTTTTTCCATTTTTTTATAAGTTTTTATAAACTGTAATATAAGATATTAACGTTTAAACATTTACATTAAAATCTGTACGAAAAGTAAACGCAAAGAATAAACTGAAACGGATCGGATGAAGTAATATATAATAGAGAGCACAAATTGTATGAGTGTGAATTTGTTGAGCTGTCTATGATAAATGCATATCATTGATCCAACAAGATTTCTCAATATGCGTGATAATCTTGAATATTATTGGATGGCTCTCTTTGGTCGGAGGATTAGGATGGAGTGCATGAGAATATTGGAGTAAAATAATCAAATGAAGGCTAGATAAAAACAAGCTATGTTCCAATAAAATAAAATAACAAGCTAAGTTAATGTTAATTCAATTCTCCCATACCACATTAGATTTGTACAAATGGTACACATAAAATTGGAAAAAAAAAAAAAGATTTGGACTCATGGAGAAGCAATATATGGTGATCATCATCTATATATGATTTAGTATATATCTAATATAAATAAATAAATTTTAGAAGAAAAACTAGATTTAGGCTCTGTTCTTTTGGACTTAAAAGCTACAGTAATCAGATCAGTTCAGCTTTGTTTTAATTTTATACTCTCACAAAATAACATCCCCACCTAATCAGATCAGTCCTAAAGAACAGGGCCTTATTGCAATCTGTAACAGGCCAAGGCCGTTTCGCCTGTTTGATTGCAGTTGTTAGGGTGTTTTCCAAGTGGGAGCCTCTCATAGAGGGGTTGTCTCTGGTCAACTCCGTGTAGTTTGTATATTTGATTTTTTTGGTGTTATGCTAATTGCTTACTTATCAAAAAAAAAACTAGATTTATTGAAAAAAAATTTGATAAGTTTTTGATTATATTTAAATGTATTTTATTTTTATCTAATATGTAATTAATTATAATGAAATTATGAAGTATTGATTAATTTTGATATGGGATGTTATTATTGATGAATATATAGGTTTGATGGAAGAGCTCTTTTAGAGAAATGGAGAGGCAAGAAAATAATGTTTGTTGGGGAATCACTAAGCTATAATCAATGGGAGTCACTAACTTGCATGCTTCATGTTGCCGTACCTCACTCCAAGTACACTATCATCACTAGAGGAGCTCTCTCTGTTTTTTCATTTCCGGTAACTTTTTATTTTTCCCCTATTACAAATAATTTATCAATAGATATAAAATTAGGATTACTTAATTATCTGCAATTTTAAATGTACGTGTTTAAATATAAATATTTTCCACTATGCTTTATTAAAAATAAATAAAAGCCGGTATTTAAAACATGAATATCTTCCACTATGCTTTATATAAATATCTCACTATACTTAAATTATCGCTCGCCTGGCCTCGTCCTCAATATTCCAAACATAACAAGCAACGTGAAACGGTTCACTTCATGTAAAGCATAACTCCTCTATCATCTGTAAGGATGTAAATGTTGATCATATTTTAGGGTGTGTTCTTTTTGCGAGATTAGAATGGATTGAATTGAATTGGATTAAAATGATTTAGAATGGATGAGTAGAATTGATTGGAATGAATTGAATTGGATTGGATTGGATTTGATTAGATTAGATTAGATTTGATTAGATTAGGGATGTGATTGGATTGGAATGGATTAGAATAAATTGAAAGAATGATATTGAATTGGATTTGATTATAATGGATTAATTAGAACCGATTGAATTGGATAATAATGCATTGGATTGGATTGGATTATAGTGGATCGAATTGGATTCGAGATTGTAATCCCGCAAATCATATGCCTTTCTACTAACATGAATTGGACATTACATTTATTTTAGGAAAAATTGTAAAAAATAAGTCAACCTTTAGTCAAGTCTTCTCAAATTAAGTTTTTTTTCACTAATTATTTGTTGGTAATTAACATTTTCAATGAAAAACCTTATAAACAGCAACATGTTAACTCACTGCTTTAATTTTGCATTGAAATTGTTAACTTTTTCCACCAGTAAATTAGTGAAAAAACTTAATTTGAGCGGATATGTGTAATAGGTTGACTTATTTTGAGTTAATCAAAAGGTTGACTTAATTTGAGAAGACCGACTAAAGGTTGACTTATTTTTTACAATTTTTTCTTTATTTTATTGTCACAAACTTTAGCATGCAAATTATCCTACAAGATTACATACATGTAACTTTGCAATATATCATTATCGATCTCTTAAAATTACAGATTATTGTAACGATATTATCATGCAAATTAAATTTTCTAATAAGGATGATTTTCTTGTTATTTTTGGGTTTGAATATATAGGAATATGGAAGTTCAATCATGATGTTGAAAAATGGATTTCTTGTGGATGTTGCAAGTGAAAATGTTGGAAGAGTACTCAAGCTTGATTCTATAAGCACCGGTTCCAATTGGTTAGGGATGGATGTTCTCATATTCAATTCCTTCCACTGGTGGACTCACAGGTACTTCTATTCTATGTTATTAATATACATGTGCAACGTGCTAGGTTCGGGTCGGGTTGGGCCGGAATAAATTGGACCGAATTGGGTCGGGCCAAGGCCCATGGATTGAAGCCCAAACTGGCCCGACCCATTACTTGAACTTGTGCGCGATTCTTCCCCATTTAAGGGACAACATCGATACTTTGATTAATATTCACGAGTCATGACGTATCTATCATCATCTAATTTTTAAAATTTGTCATTTTCAATTTTTCATACCTATATTATTATTTTTATGTCTCTTTTTCTAACTCAATACAACTCATCCTGAGATGAATAGTTTTAACTGCAAATATCGACAACTGCACTGTGCGAGATTTGCAGTGACAGTTTCTCAAATAAAACTAAATATGAAGCACAAGTATCTCAAACACACGTAAATTTGAGATACAAAATTACGAAACTGCCACTGTACACCGATATCCCATGCTTTGGTTGTTGATTTTGCACTAAAGTAGTATATATAATACCAAAAATGCAGGTGGGAGTACTTTATGGTGGGAAACAAGATAATAAAAGGGATGGACCATATGGAAGCATATAGAATAGCAATGACAACATGGGGAAAATGGGTTGATGCCAACATAGATCCTACAAAGACTCAAGTTTTCTTCCAAGGTGTTTCAGCTTCCCACATGAAGTATGTTTCTTCTCTCTTATCTCTATGCCCTATATTATTCACTACCTTTTGTTTGACTTTGTAGTAAATTAACATTTGGAGTACTTAAATTGATTTTGCTAATGAGGAAAATTGTTCCAAACTTCATGTCATTGTGTTTAATTTATTTTTTTTACATTTTTAGAGCTAGCTTTTGTATTTTGGTGGAGCCAAAAATGGTTGGAAGATGTTTTGTTTTAAAAAAAAAAAAGAATCTCTAAGGAGAAAAGGTTAGCTATTCAAATAAGACGATAAGTTATTTTAATTGGCTTTTTCGTCAATTTTTGTCTTTTTACCTATAAATCATCTAAAATTAATCAGAAATATAATCGATACAAATTTCACTAAACACTTTTTATAAGCATTTAACTTAATAAATCAAGTTTTACAGCCAGTGAAACAAGGCTAGTAAACGAACAAACAACCAATTACAAAATAGCTCTTCACTAATAATTACTAACACTATTTTTAAAGGGTAATAAAAGGAGAAAGGGAAGAGGAAAGAAAAGGAGTAAATAGTAAGTAAGATGTGTTATGATTTCTCTTCAAATTTCTTCAACTTTGACGGAATAATGATTATTGAAGGATGAAGGATTATTGATTTCTCCTTGCTTCCCCTAACCTATTTCCCAAACAAGGAGATTTGTTGTCCTTAATTTCTCTCCAATTTCTTCTATTCAAACAATACATAGATGACATATATATTCCTGTTTATTCCATTGTTTTTTCTTCGCTTTTTTTTCAGATTTATCTAATGATTTGATTTATATGGGTTCAGCGGAAGCGAATGGGGTGACCCAAAGGCAAAGTTCTGCCGCAAGGAAATTGAGCCGGTGAAAGGATCATTATACGCAGGTGGTCCTAATCCAGGCGAAGTGATTCTAAAGGATGTAATGAAAAAAATGAAGACGCGTGTTCACTTGCTTGACATCACCCTTCTCACTCAATTGAGAAAAGACGGCCACCCTTCTATTTATGCCGGTGGGGGTCGGAAATTAGTTGATTGTAGTCATTGGTGTCTACCTGGTGTTCCAGATACTTGGAACCAACTTCTTTATTCAATTTATTTACATTAAATCCAAAAACAAGATATTATTTTTTTGAAATAAAAATTGTGCTCCTTCATTTTCTATTCTTTTTCCCTCACAAACAACATAAAACTGAATTAAACACTAAAAACATCAAAGCCGCGCCACATTCATAAATCCTATGAAAGTGTTCGTTTTTAAGAATTGATTACAAAATTACGAACTATCTACCAACTACATTATCAAGATATGCTTAATCAAAAAACATTAGTGAAGAATTTAATACTCCTTACGAATCCTCTTGTCTCGAATTGGAAGAGGAATCGGTTGCTGAGCTTCATGTGGATGGTCCGGGCCTTTGTACACTTTAAGATGATTGAACAAACTTCGGCCAAGCTGCCAAAAAGAAAAATGTTTTCCCAAACAAAATAATATTAAAGACGAGGTGCCGTTAATCAGCAAGCATGGCAAGAAAAGAGATTTAAGTCAGAAATTCACATGAAACTTGATACTTCCACACTTTTCCAGATTGTCTTGTTTCTCTAATTTATTAGTTTTTCTAGGGAGGAAGAATGGGTTATGGTTTCTTAATTTTTGCACTTAGATCTCAACACATGGGTTGTACACTGACAAAGTATGTAGCCTTCAACTTGTACTACGTATAAGAAACGGCTCTATGATTACTCTATTCAGCACTTCAGATTGACAGCTCAATACTATCTTAGAATTTCAAAACCCTAGTTTAAGTCGCAGTGTCGCACCATGTTTGGAAACCATGAGATTGGAAAACAGAAACTAAGGTATTATTTGGTTGCTTTGATTACGATTCATTGGAAGTTAAATCCCTAATAGAATTCATGGGAAATTTGAATTCCTATGGCATTTAAAGGCAACCAAACAAGGCCTAAGTTTCAACATGAATATCTTACAACAATGAACGACTTCCCATGGGAAGTGACTTCAAAGGAAACATCTCATGCACCATACGAGGTTCTTTGATAATGGGATAACACGAACATGAGCATGAACTAATAAAGGGTGAAGAGATGAAAGCAGGTAAGGCGATGCTAACTAATATCAGGGAGAAGGGCACTTATGCAAAGCATAATTAGTTATTATCAGTAGTTTAATGAAGAATCTAGATAGTTTCATGGTCAATCATTTTATATAAATAAAGGTATTAGGGGGAAGGAATGTTATATTGATAGCAGATGAAGATTTTTGTTTCCAAGATCTGAAACCTTTTCCCACTATTGGAATTTGACTTTGGAGCTTAGCTGAGCTCTTCCACTATCCAGTCCATTTCCCTCAATGCGTTGTATTTCTTGTTAAGTGTAATACTTCCTCAACTCCATGTTAATTGCAACAAAAATCCTTGTTTGGTTGTTTTTAAATTAATTACAAAACTACTAATTTTGGTTACTTTTTTTAATACTTTCCTCCATTTCGAATTTCGAATTAAAAGCAACAAATTATTTTGCGCACATTTTAAGGAAGAAATTTAAGGATGTAAAATAACAAATTAATGAAAATAATTTCAAGACTAGTAAACTATAATCTCATTCTTGATTGTATTAAAACTATTTTGATTAATTTACTCATTTATACCTTTAAATCTCTTCCTTAAAATGCGTGCAGAATAAACTGTTGCACATAATTTGGAATAGATGAAGTATAAAATGACCATTTCGTCCTTATTTTTCCTGTTCTTTATTTTCATCAAGCCTACTAAACAAGATAATCATGTGGGCTAACAAGTGCCTTAGTCACAATTTCCCCTTTTCTAACATCCTATGCAAATATGAGTATTGCAATTTTTAAGATGACTTCTTTTCACCCACTTTTATTTATATTTATATATATCTAACTTTTTTATGCTTAAAGTGTTTTTACAGCTTTTTCATATATTTTCTTAAACTAATTTTTAGTTTGATGGCTAGAGTGTTCACAGAGATGGTATGCTTCTTTCATTACAAAGACTTAGGGAAGGTCCCACTATATTTATTTTATTTTCATAAAGAGGTTGTTACCAAGATTTAAAACTGCTACCTAGCAGATAACAAGTAGATGTTTGACCACCATGCAAGGCCTAATTCAGGGTTACTCTTTCGTTGATAAATATTCTATTATTGGCTTTTTAAACTCAATATGAGCTGAACTAAGCTTAATTGATCTGAGCTTAACTTAATTGAAATTAAGTCCAAAAGAACATGGTCTAATACCCTCTGCTTATTCCACAGCAATCCACTCATTGTTATGCAACCTACCAACACTAATCAACTGTGCGCAGTCCACTGCTATCCAGCTATAACCCACCATCTCCATGAATTTAGTAGCCAAACCCCTCCTATCCTTTTCGACAGCAGTAGCTTTGCATTACCATCAACATTTCCATAACCTCATGTGGTTGCTTAGACTCCATAAGTGGAGGTTGGCACAAAATTGATTGAGGAAAATCATATAAGATGAAAAGAGAAATTGAAAGGTAGAATGAGGTTATCTACTGATTCCACAGATTGGCAAGAGATGAATTTAAGCGAGAACAACTCATATACGCAGTCTTACTGGGATATCAATAGGTTAAAAATTTATAGACTCTACATATAAAAAGTGAAGTGGCATTTTTGCCCCTATTGTTAAGAATTTGGTAATTTGATTCATTTTGCTATCATGGAAGCAGGAATGCATATTGATGTATTTTATTGGCGAAAGTGATGAATGGACTAATAAGTTTAAGATTCACTGCGCTTGTGAGGGGAGAGCCGTGGAAGAAGAGGCAATACAACTACAAATAAAGAAATTAAAAAAGAAAAGGAAAAGAAAGCCACAAGAAGGCAAAACTAAATTTACTCACCCTTCCTTTAGGAAGCATGCCACGTACAGCATGTTCAATAATCCTTTCAGGAATTCTATTTTGAAGTTGGTCAAAAGTTTCCACTTTCATTCCACCTGGCCTACCTGAATGCCTCCTATACAACTTCTGTACCCTTTTTTTACCCGACACGGCTACTTTATCAGCATTAACCTGCAGTATTCATGTACAACAAAAACCATTCAGCTGATAGATAACTCATGTCCTCATGGCTATATTGCATGTGTGCGATGGTCATAACCTTTATAAATAAAAATAATCAACCAAAATTAGTAAATTTGTGCAAACAAGTGATGATAAAAGCTTGAATAATAACGGTCACCCAGTATCTAGAAACCATTATCTCAACATCCATTATGATAGGACTGTAATGCCTATGGATGACTATCATAGTAGTATGATCTAATAAATGAGAAATTGCTGCTCTGATGACTCTTGCAAACAAATTAATTGCCCAGGATTTTAGATCGACTAGTGCAGCCTACTGATAAGAATAATGATGAAAGGCTATAAGAATGAAATGTTATTTCTGACCTCAATCCTTAAAGCAGAAGAGACACATTAGAATGAGTAATGCTGTTGCTTAGCCTAATTTACATTCCTTGATTAGTCAGAACTTGTGAAATACAATATTTAGAAAATATCTATAAGCACTATCAATGTCACCTGCTTTCCAGATTATAATTACCGTCAGAAAGCCCTAGTTCAGTTCTGCTTAGTTTCACGAAATCACAAGGGAATGACTGGCTAGAATATTCTGGTATCATCCTATGAAATATGCTTGTAATTCAGCAATTTCATTTGAGAACTAAGACCTTACTCTTTTGAATTGAATTTAGGTGGAAATGGACTAAATTGAATTAAACTAAACTATGTTCAACTGGACTGAAACACAAGTCCAAAAGAACCAAAGAGCCAAGGATTAAGAAGATTAAAGTTCCTTTCCAATTTACTGTGTATTGTGTTAACCAATAAGCAAAAAACCAAAAGTTTTAGCTAGAAGCAAACCACAGGGCCAACTAGTAGATGATAAAGCTTAGCTCTTTTGCAATGAATTTTTGCTCCTATAATCTTCCCCATAATAATTCTATGATATTTCTTTTAAAAAAGAATGCAACATAAACAGCAGTTATACAGCTACCACAAGTACTAAGACCCACCGAATCAAATTAATAGAAATCTACCAATACAAATTCCTATTTCTCCCTATTTCCTGTTCATGAAAATGAAATATCTTGATCATAGTCTTATTTTCTAGGAAGAAGGGAGGAAAAAAAAGAGTCAATGTATTAGATATTTGCTATGAACCATCTAATTATAATAATAATGGCATTTTTGATATTTTGTTGTATTTTAGTAGTAAGGGTAGAATAGGCTTTTAATAATTGTTTGTAGGTGAATTTGTCAATTTGTAGTTGTAATTAGTCTATAAATAAGGAATTAGTGTGTGTAATGTTTTTTGGAGGTTTGAAATTAATAAAAGTACAGTAACTTTTAGGAGTGAATTTTTCCACTCGAAAGACAGATTAGGAGAGAACTTGGCCTCTCGAAAGCCAAGAAACTCCAGCCCGTGGTGGTTCATAGGTGGTTCACAGCAATATTGCATATAAATGAAGATAAAGACAACCTTTTAAGACCATACCATAGAAGTAATAAAGTGACAAATATTGAATCTACATGAACTCTCATCTTTAGCTTCCATATCCAAATAAATTAAACATGACATTGAAGTGATTACAAGAGTTTATGTCGCTTTCCCCTAGGTATGTAACATATAGAAGAAGTGGTTAAATTTGACTAGGTTGTCTAATCTGGTTGTCTAAGGCTCTAAGCTACATGGATTGCAATTGATCTTGGTATGAGAGATAATGAAGACATTTATGTAAAAATATACATATATGTACATTACATTTAAGGAGAATGCAGGAAATTTCATAAGTCTAAGCTTATGACTAGAAATAACATACCACAATTACAAAGGCTCCCATATCAACACTTGGTGTATAGGTAGGCAAGTTTTTACCACGAATATGTATTGCTATGGTTGATGCCAACCTCCCAAGAATCAGATCAGTGGCATCAACAACATACCACGTCTTGTCAGTATTGACATGGTCAGCAGCTTTAGGATACCATGTCGTGTTCCAAATATCCTGGGAGCAGAGGAAAATAATTGAGCCTGATTAAATACATTGGTTCACAAAATTATGATATCAAAAAAATACAAAAAAATAACTTGAACAGACATAAGCTAGCTTGACAAGAAGGACAAAAACACACTCTAGAAATTGCTCCAAACCAAATTACAGAACATTTTAAAGAGAACTAAACTATGAGATTGCAGTCAATTCTGGTTTGAGAATGTAATGAACTTAGCTCTTTTTAATCAGAAAAATGAATTATTCAATCAAGAGTTATGTTTTCGAATACATATGACATATCACTGACAGCTCTTCTGATTAAACCGTAGTTACTTGCTGGAGTCGTTTTTTTTCCCCAAAAATCATATTCATTTTGTGACTAAGAATTGAAGATGATTAAGTTTCAAATAAGGCGAATATAAAGATTAATCATTTAATAAAGCACAAAGATGACTTTTATTGGTGACGAAGAATGGCATGGGTGCTAAAATTCATTTGCCATAGCCTAGAGAAGTAACTTAGATAGAGGCCAAAAAGCACACAGATGAGTCAGATGACTGTACAACAAGGGATATGATCATTTACACTCCAATAGAAAGGCTTGCATATAGAGAAATATTGTAAATAAGACAAAACTCCAATAGATTGACTTAAAGATTAGACAAATAGTCCTTCATTATTACCATAGTATACAATTAAAGCACAAACAAGATGACAACAAAAGAGCCAACATAAATACATGATAAACAATGATTAGGAGGGAAATTTAAATGGACCCACTTGAGGATTAATATTCTGATAAAGTAATCATTTTCCAGCCAAAATTCTTGAATCAATGGTCTATTTCAAAAGCAATTCTGAAGTATCACATTTTTTCTTCCCTATTATGTTTATAATTTATTGTACAACCTTGTCAACAGGCTTCAACAAGTAATGGCACGGTTCTCGCCTATGCTGCTAGGTGGCGAATTCGGTCTAAAGGCCTAATTCTTCAAAATCTCTTCTGAAATTCCTTCTTATGAGTAAATTCCTCCTTATGAGTCTTAAGTACAGTTAGGAATAACTAAGATTTCCAAACATTCAGCCATGTGGTTGTCCATTAAAAGCATCTCAATTTACATCATCAAGGCCCTGTACTTTTAGACTGAATTAATCTGAACTGAACTAAACCCAAGACTCAGCAACACCTGGACTGAGCTGAACTTGTCTAATTTAAGTCCAAAAAAAGGACTTGGGATCCTACCATGGACGTATCGGTTTTGGTTCATCATTCCAATGTCCATGTGACCTCAATCTAATTAATCCAATAGACGAAAAGGCAAATTAAAATCCAAAAAGAGATTTGATTAAACCTTATTGAGCTTATCAGACATGAATTCAACTAAACAATGGCCAACAACCCAACACTATCACCAGTTCACCATTGAAGCTTTAGAAACATCACAATTCACAAGTAAGCATAAACCCTAGAGGCAATTCCTGTGCCACAGTACACTATTTCATTATAGTGTCATCAATTTTTTAATCAGTAATTACCCAGATTCTTCTATAAACCAACATCTATCAGTTTTCCCTAACAAATGATCCCAAATCATTCATTTCATTGAAGAATTCAACATTCACAAACAACTACTACCATAAAACATTATTGAACCAATAAAATCTTTACCCAAAAAAAGGAGGCATAATTGAAACTATTAACAAACACCCAATTCATAAAATGAAGAAAGAAAGAGAATTACACGGCCAACAGCTTCTTCAAGAGTAAACATCCAGCGCTGCTCAATGGGAACACGGGGAACGTCTTCTTCAGTGGGAGGATATAAGAATTCTTGCAATTGTTTTTTCATTTCTTTAGCAGCTGACTTATTAGAAGATTTAGCAGCTGCAATTGGACGAAGAACAGTTGATGAACGAGAAAGTCCCAAAAGAGGAGGGCTCTTTACATGGGTGCTAAACATGGGTTTTTGAGTAAATGTTGAAGGTAACATTAAGGATGAAGTGCAAGCCATCATTGCCATGCTTTAATTTTGAGTAATTTTAAAGGATTTTTGCAGGTATAGTGAGATTGAAGAGAGAAAGAAGAGGAGTGGTGAAAGCAGAGAACTGGATAAGATGAGTAGATGACACTCAATACAGAGCGAGGTCAGACTCTCACACCCTCACAGACGCTTCACAGAGAGAGAGAGAGGGATTTTGAACATGAGAACTTGTGATAAGTAATAATTATAATTAATCTGTAACAAAATAACCGCAACAATTTAATATAGGGTTGGGAGAAAAAATGTCAAATCGTTATAGTTAATATATTATGGAAGAAGATAAGAAGTATTTCTTATTTTAGAGAGGTTTAAATTAGATCACACAAGATAAAAAAATTCAGATTAGATTAGTAATACTTTGTATTATAATTATAAGATAACTACTAGTACAATAAAGGATCGGTTCAAATAAGAAAATTAAGTTCAAATTAGACTAGAAAATTTCAAAACAAGTCAAATACACCCTTAGTTATCTACAAATTAGGTTGTCGTTATTTGTCATAAAATATGATTATTTTAGAAATATAAACACTTATTGCATAATTTTATTCTATACTAAATGTGATCAGTTTTAGAACCGCCGTTACCTCTCCATTCCCTTATGTAACAGAAATATATTGGTAACCCATTACATTCAATGACCTGGTGGATTTCTAACCCTAATTAAAAAAACACACAAGAGCACTAAGAAAAGCCCGTGCCTACTGGGCTTGGGCCACATTATAGGGTCCCATGCACGATCCAACTCGCGTTTCGTGCTAGAATGACTTGCCTTGTACCACCCTTATACACGTTTTTACATACATTATGAAATTTTAACTAAAACAAGCATTTTAACTTGCATGTTGTTCCGTCATGCTCATATCTAGTTCGTGTCAAACTATAAAATTTATTGTCCATACGTGACCCATATTTCAACATTCATGCCTTTACAGTGTGACATACTCACATACTCATGAATCATAACGGGCTCATGCTAGGCCAGACCACCAAACCCAAATCGTGCTGTGCCGAGTTGTCATGCGCCAACTCTAGGACTGGTAATTAATTAAAAAAAATTGAAAAGAAGAAATCTTGCATAACCAGTCAGTCGTCTTCTTGACGTCAACTGCAACTCCCCCACTCACAACCCTCTCATTAACATGGCTTTAGCTCTTGCATTACTCACACCATCCTCATTGTTAACCTCCATTTCAAACTCTCCAACCCCACAAAACTACCCCAACCATCTTTCTCATTTCACCTCCTTAAATTTCAACCCCATCAAAATTTCCCCCAAAAACAACCATTTCTTCCCCAATTCATCTTACAATAAATTCAAACCCACAAAAATGTCTGATTTCCTCACTGCTAAATCATCTCCTTCTAACCTAATTCATCCTCTTTCAGATGCAATCAACCTAATCCAATCAAACCCTGCCACTTGGCAATCTGCTATCTTGTCAAATGTTGTGATTTTTCTTCTGGGTTCTCCGATTTTGGTCTCGGGACTTTCCATTTCCGGCATTGCTGCTGCTTTCTTGTTGGGTACTCTTACATGGCGCTCCTTTGGCCCTTCTGGCTTTCTTCTTGTTGCTACTTACTTTGTTATTGTAAGTTTCAATTTTCTTTTCCAATGTTATAATTTAATCCCATTTTTTCTATGTTTTCGGGTTTTCATTTGATTCTTGCTGTTCTCTTTTTATTTCCGGGATTGTAATTTGATTTTTGATCTTGGATCTTGATACATTCATAAAGATATTGTTGTGAGTTGTTTAATGATTGATTATTTTACTACAAAAAATTTGTCCTTTGCTATGTTTAAGTTGATATTTACATGTTTAAATTCTCCATAGGTTGTCCTTGCATTGGTCAAGTTCGGATCATCCTTGTTTTTGTTGATCTTTCACAGCCCGTTTGGTTGTTGTTAATAAATTGTGTTAATGGTAATGGATTTAAAGTCTAATTTTGTAAAGGAAAAATCTTATAATCCCTATGGAAAACATATTTTGATTTCTAAGCTTGAATTTTCTTCTTATTTTCGATTACCATCCATTAGCATGGGGAGAATGGTATTAGATAAGAATGGATATTTGCGAAGAAAATTAGATAAATTGGAGTACTGATTTTGATTTCCCTTCCAAATTTAGTTATAAATTCATTACCATTGCCACTATTTATGATCGGCTACCAAACGGGCCTTCAGGGTTTCATATGCTGATTGTCTCAATTGAATTTGAGGGTGTTTGTTCTGATCTTTAACTGAATAATTTGATATGGAATGGGCAACAATTCCTGTTTCTTTTTAGTGGATACCAAGTTTTCAATTGCCATTGTTATGATGAGTTTTAACTTGAGCTTATGCTATACACTAGCTAATTATAATAATAATGGCATTTTGGTTATTTTGTTGTATTTTAGTAATAAGGGTAGTTTAGTCTTTTAATAATTGTTTGTTAGTAGTTTTATTAGTTTAGAGTTTATAATTAGTCTATAAATAGGGATTAGTGTGTGTAATATTTCATATCTTGGAATTAATGAAAGTTTAGTAACTTTTCAGGAGTGTATTTGTCCACTGGAAAGGCAAATTAGGAGAGAACTTGGCCTCTCGAAAGCCAAGATACTCCAGTCCGTGGTGGTTCGAAGCTAGTGTGTAGCAAACTTGGTATCAGAGCGGGCCATTCTGGGCGGCGACATGGACGGCTCAACGCAATCTCAATAGGAGGGAACTTACGAATCTGGATTGGCTGCCCTAAAAACCACCATTGCCTATCATTCAGCGCTCATCCATAATTCTTATCAACAAATCACGGCTGGGTTAGAACGCTTATCAAATACCCTTGCGGAACTCAAAGCTACTTCTCATGAGGTAGAAAGAAATCAGGAAGGTTTTCAAGTCAAGCTCCGGCAAGAAATTGAGGCAGCCACTGCACGAGAAGCCGGCAGAGGGGTTAGTCTCGCGAAAAAGAAGCAAGAAGAATTAGGGTTTCGAATTCAAGAAATTCGAACAAACCTAGAAACCCTAAAAGATGCTCAAGAAGAAATTAGGTCAGGAATTAGGGTTTCAAGAGAAGAATCTCACGGGGGGGGAGAAAGGATCTCTGCTTGACTTAGGGTTGCTAGCCACGACCGTCGACGGTGGCCGCAGAGGTCTGGGGTTGCGAGCCCTAGCCGTTAACGGCAGCAGTGGAGGTGGTGGAGAAAAACCACCACGTAAAAAAAAAGAAGAGAAAGAAAAGGGAAGAGAGGGGCGATGGGAGGGGCGATCTTGGGGGAAATCTTTAGCCACTGGTGAAGGAGGACGAGGCGGCCGTGACGTCGAGCCAAGAAGGACCGGCGGTGGAAGGTGTGGTGGTGGACAAGGTGGCAGCTCGGTAGGGCGATGGAGAAGAATGAAAAGAATTTTAAAAAAAAAAAGAAAAAAAAGAAGAGTAGTAGAAAAGAGAGAGACATGGGGAGGCATCGACCGGCTACCGGAGAAAAGAAGCGAGCTGACGGTGGCGGCCAGAAACATCGGTCGGGCGGTGGATCTCGAAGGGGCATGCCGGCTGAGCAGCTAGGCTGTGAGGAAACCCTAGAAATGTTTGGAGGGGATTCAGAAATATATGGGTCAAAACCCTTGTCCCCACTTGTTACAAATTGGGCCAGACATTATAAAGTTTTCAAGCCCAAAAGGAATACATACCCACTTGACCCAATTTTTGAGGATATTAAAAGTCCAATTAAACTAGATTTTTTGGATCTTTTTAATTGGGAATTAAGTGAAGTTGTGTTTTCTAACTTCAAGCCCACTTCCCTAAATTTACTAAGTCTGACCCAATACCTAGGCCCACGTAATTTTCAGCCAAACTCCAATTCCTCTTCAACTACCGTCTTATCACTATCAATTTCTGTTTTTCCACCTTGGGGACAAGGTGGAATTTTGGGAGGGTGGTATTGCTATACACTAGCTAATTATAATAATAATGGCATTTTGGTTATTTTGTTGTATTTTAGTAATAAGGGTAGTTTAGTCTTTTAATAATTGTTTGTTAGTAGTTTTATTAGTTTAGAGTTTATAATTAGTCTATAAATAGGGATTAGTGTGTGTAATATTTCATATCTTGGAATTAATAAAAGTTTAGTAACTTTTTAGGAGTGTATTTGTCCACTCGAAAGGCAAATTAGGAGAGAACTTGGCCTCTCGGAAGCCAAGATACTCCAGTCCGTGGTGGTTCAAAGCTAGTGTGCAGCAGCTTACCATAGTTTGCAAGGCCGTCGTGGAATTTCTAGGGGCCTTGTGTTAAAAATGAAAATTTAGGCCCTTATTTTATTAAATTGTGGATTTTTTTGGGCATTGAGAGAAACAAAGCAATAATATTTTTATAAGACTGAATATATGAAAAAATTAGAATTTTAGGCCTTTTTTATTACGGGCCTGGTGCGGTAGGGTGCTTTGCACACCCTCATCTATGGCCCTGATAGTTTTCCCGGGCATTCATTTGAGATTATCCATTGATCAGGTAGAAGTTCATTTTACCTAACCTGATTGATTGTTAGGCATCATTCATATTTTCTTCCCTTATTCCCTACATCTTGATTAGATCAAAGGGGCCAAGGGGGCCCGTACTGGTGAAATTTTCTTTTTCGGAATTAGCTACGGGTTTTTACTGGAGTATATTGGTAGTTCTGCTTCATTTAAGTGTCCTTTACTAAAAAAAAAAAATTTCTCGTTTTACCTTATATTTTATGGTAAAAATGTAGATTTTGTATCTGCCAAATCTTCCTTACCTTTATCTCTAATAGAGATGCTTTGCTCTCTTTCTGTATTCAAGTTATTTTCTGTGATTTGAAAATGATAGTTTAATTTAAATTAGGGAACTGCAGCAACCAAGGTCAAAATGACACAGAAAGAGGCTCAAGGGGTGGCAGAAAAGAGGAAAGGAAGAAGAGGACCAGGTAGTGTAATTGGTTCCAGTGCAGCTGGCTGTGTGTGTGCAGTTCTTTCAATATATGGAATTGGAGGGAATGCACTTTCTCGACTTTGGCAACTTGGCTTTGTTGCCAGCTTTTGCACTAAGCTAAGTGATACTGTCTCAAGTGAGATAGGGAAGGCATATGGCAAAACAACGTAAGTTTTTTCAATCTGTTTTGCATTACATCAACTCAGGCTGCGTTCTCTTCAACTTATTTTATCAGGTCTCAGAACTTATCAGGTTTAATCAGGTCCGGTCGAATAAGTTATAATCAAGTCAGCTTTAATAGGTTAAAACAGGTCAGGTTAGATCGAATAAGTTGAAGAGAACGCACCCTCAATGATGTTTATTTATCTAATTAATACAATCACTTGAATCAAATTACATTTAGTGGCTTCAGCTTTAGTATATTATACATGAAGATATAGATCTAAAGTAAAATTTGTCAAATACATATTCTCTTGTTTATGAGCAGGTACCTGGTTACAACATTTAAAGTTGTCCCAAGAGGGACAGAAGGTGCCGTAAGTGTTGAGGGAACTATTGCTGGGCTTCTAGCCTCACTTCTTCTTGCCTTTGTTGGTTGTCTAATTGGCCAGGTTCTTCTTTCTACTTGCAGCTCAATGCTTACTTCATCAAACCTTGTTTGCTTCTTTATGGAACCCTGCCACGGTACCACCACTTAATAAATATTTCTGAGTTGATGATCATGGCCTATCTTTGGTATTTAAGCATTGTAACTTTATCTAGTTTTTTCCTCTCTGTTTCCTTTAATTATCTAGTTTATATTTTTTTTTTAAATATTTCAAGAGCTCAATGCTTTTACCTGTAAAATGGTAATTGTCATTTATGGGTGTGACACAAAACTGTCTCATGAACGAGGCTCTCAAACATAGC
The DNA here is from genome assembly GCA_951394345.1 of Salicornia ramosissima. NCBI lineage: Eukaryota > Viridiplantae > Streptophyta > Magnoliopsida > Caryophyllales > Amaranthaceae > Salicornia > Salicornia ramosissima. The sequence goes on along the minus strand of OX596235.1, from coordinate 58,013,566 downwards.
CTTTGATAAGACTTTCCCTTTGAAAGGAAGTTAGTTGGGTTGATAGTCAGTTAATCTGGTTGATGGAAGAATCAATCTTATTATGGCTCTGGTGAGTGTTATAAAATCAAGATAATGTATTGTCCCATTATGTTGTATGGAGATAACCTATTGAAAGTTCAAGCAGATTGTATGCTTTATAAGTTGTCCATTCTAGGTTGCAAAAAAATTTGAAAGAGAAAGCTATTCTTAGCTTGTTGCTACTGAGCTCAACATAGAAAGGAGGGACATAGGTGAATGATTCTTTGGTCTAGTTGAATACTTCTAAATTTGGCTTTTCGATCTAGACAGCATTGCAAATTCTATGTCAAGTATAAACATGTTTATGGTGCCATAGATTGTAGGCTTCTCGCGTGCCTCATATGTAGGCCCCTAGTGTTTTATTTTAATGTTGAATTCGTGAGGCCAGATCTTACCAGTTACCACTATGCTTGAGTTGTATGATGAATTTATATGTCAGTAATTATCAATGTTTATATGTCACAAGGTGCATAATTTTTTCTACAGCTATAAAAGTTTTTGTTTTCTCAAACTCAAACAGCTATCAGTGAAACTTAATTGAATGTTTGTATGGGTTTAATCTTATTGATGCTCTTGTTTCTTGGACAGATAAATACAACTGAAGCAGTTATCTGCATATTAGCATCTCAAATTGCTAATTTTGGTGAAAGTATAATTGGTGCTACATTTCAAGACAAAGAAGGGTTTCAATGGGTAAGCTTCCAGCTAAGACTCGGGTTTTTATGTCATTTGCCAAGTTCTTGTGTCTTAGAACGGCCATAGAAGTTATCTCCCAATTACAATGCTTTGCGGGGAACAAATCATCCTGCTGTTTTAAAGCTACCCTGAATCCCTGATAGTTTTACCGTCTTTTTTTTTGTTTTTGTTTTTGTTGTGGTGTGTTTGCAGCTTAACAATGATGCTGTCAACATTATTAATATATCCATGGGAAGCATCTTGGCTATCTTGTTGCAACAAGTTATGCTTCGTAGCTGGCTATGGTAAATTCACAAAACCCATGACTATATTCTGTTATGTGCTTATAGTTTAACATTATAGAGAGAAAAAATGTCAAATCATTGTAGTTAATATGTTACGGAGGGAGTATAAAGTATAAACTGTATGTAACGATAACGCAGCATTCCTAGTATACCATATTTGATTATTTGATAAGCTTGTTTCAAAATCTTTGCTCCATTTGCTATCAAAGTAATTTTTTTTTCTAGTTTTACACATGATGGAGCCCACACTACCTCCCTCGCAATTTTCTCTCTACTTTTTTCTTTCCCTGGTCTGTGTGCATTTCCCTCATGGGGCAAAGATCTAGGGACTGAGGCTTTGTTTGGATAATAAAATAGGAGGGAAAAGACCCGGGGGGGTGATCAAAGGGAAGAGAAGGGGAGAAAAAAAATGATGAGTTTTCCTTCCAAATCTCTTCATTATTAGAGAGATCAATTTCTTACAAATTGTTTGATATCTGTTCAGAACTATATGAAGGAGAATGTAATCAACATCTGGAGTACAAAATTCGAAGATGAACATCTGGAGTATGGACCGAAGATTCAAGACAATATTTAAGAAAAGTTTGTACATTCTGGTTTCTGAAGGATGCAGCTAACTCATGGAGACTTGATGTTATGCAAATTGGAAGCATGCAGTTCGCGAAGATTTAAGCAATGAACTGAAAACTTGATTGCTTATAACAATCTTAGCTTCTACTTGTAGATTGCAGAAGTTTGTGTCTCCCTTTCTTTGTTGAGACGAGTCGAGTCGAGTCATCCTTCAACTGAAAGAAAAATGTTGTATATAGCATCATTCTAGTGTAAAAATCTACATGAGAAAAAGCGAAGTTCCTCGCATTGTGCGAAAATTTTCCTCTTTATCCATGATAGACTAGACATAGGAAAACAAAGTTTTAAATGACATCTGGGAGGAAAGCAAACTTAAGGGTGAAAAGATAATACTACATCCGATTCTTATTATTTGCAATGATGCAACAAAATCTTTGCAAATAATAAGAATCAGAGGCAGTATTATATAGATGCGCTAACAAGTGTTTTCTCTATCTAGTGCAATTTTTATAATTTTTCCGTTTCAAACTAGATACAACAAATCATTTTGCACCCATTTTAAGCAAGAGGTGTGATTGAGTAAGTTAATCAATTTTAATAGAAGCAAGAATGATATAATATTATTTCAGTTAATTTTCTCGTTTAAATCCATAAATTTCTTCATTAAAATGTGTACAAAATGATTTGTTACATTTAAGTTGAAATGAAAGAGCATTTCAAATTTAAGAGAAATATGGGAAGAAAAGAGAACATACATATACATATATGTAGAGAATTATTTTAACTACATTTTGCCACACTTGTAAAAGTCACATTTTTTTTCACTCTTGGATACATGCTAGGAAGCACAGACACACCTCTAACCTGTCGTACCCTGTATCCGACACCGACACACGTTGGACACACGTACCTACATTGAAGTAACTGACTAAGCTAGCTTAAGTACCCCGAGTTATTTTTCTCGCTTTAATTGTTTGTTTTTTAGTTTTTGAATAATTTATATAATTATTAACTATTTTCTCAACACCAAATTTGATATTTACCTCATTGTTCTATTGAAATTATGTTGAAATTTATAAATTTTCGTATTATTTTCTGTCACGTACCTATATCCTCAATTTTTTCAGTGACGTTTTCTCATACCCGTTTTGTGTCCGTATCCGTACCAGTATTCGTTTTAGTGCAACCCTCATACATGTTTATTCCTTTAAAAAAATGTTTCAAAAAATATTAATATGACAAAAATGTCATTATTCTACAAGTATATTTATTTCTCAATTCTCATCATCACTTGTGCTGAATTTAAATTTGCAAAATAATTTAATTGAGCTCATCGGGAAAAAAAAAAAAAAAACAACCCAAACACCACTTCATTTGAAATAATTTGTGTATTGTCACTTTAATTGGTTAATCTTAGCACAATAAATTATTTTCGCATCTCATATTAAAAAGTACAATAGTTAATGATATAATTAACTAAAGATTACATGTTCTGATCAGTAATTTCAGATCAGTAATGGGTAAAAAGTGATCAAAATGAAGATATTGCTAGCAAGCATTCTAGGGCACCAGATAAACATTTATACATTTACTAAATCAATAAATTGATAATAATTTTACAATATATGCCAAGATCACGCATCGACCAATATATTTAATATTATTATAAGTTAATTATTTTCACTTTTTAACTTTCTTTATCCAATGCCCTTGAGGTGCTCGTTAATTTTTGCTTAATTAATATAGATGCACAGACAAAAATTAAAAATTATATGATGAAATATAGCAAGTAGTAGGAGAGAATACATGTGAGTATGTGACTATGTGAGAGATGAAAATCTCCTAACCGATGTAGGCGATGTTAAAGTGATGTGGGAATATGGTAAGAAGTAAGAACTAAGGAGAATGGTAAAAGATTGAAGGAAAAAACACAAATCATTATACGAAGGAAAATGATTTTCACACCCTTTAATTTGATAACTGCACACTCCCAATTTAGTGTGCAAAACTGCAAATATCAAAATAAGTGTGCGGAAATCACTGGCCTTATATGAAGTGTGAAGTACTATAATATTATATCCCCTTGTACAATCAATACAATTTTATGGTGAAGTCTTAATTTGTTGTCAGAAAGATTCATCAAAAATAACAAGCCCTAGCACACAATTGAATAACCTGCCCAAGAAGATACAACTCAGCTACGTTGGTATCTTGACACCTACTTAAAACCTACTAAATTTAATGTGATGAGAAATATAAGATGGTCTAGTAATGCCTCAAGTACATTTTACCAGCATTGTGCTTTAAGCATTTACTGGTGATAATTTGTTGCCTGGGACCAACCTATATCAGGCACAAACACAGCATTTTCGACCATCTCCCGCGATGTTTTCGGCCAGTACAACCCCGATGCTGTAGGAGGTGAAGGCATCTGCGGCACCGTCCAAGAAACATCCGGAACCTGACCCAACTGATCATCGCTATCTACATCATCTTCGATGGACCTCTGATATGATGGGTCATCTCCAGATTTACCGCTGTTATCATCAGCCTGTACAAAAAATTGAAAAAGAATTAAATAGATGATCAGAGGACGGGTAAATGACATAAAAGTACCTTTTAACAGTTTGTTTGGACAGAGAGAAATGAAGAGAAAGGGGGGAAGGTGGAAGTGAAAGGGAACGGGAAAGGGGAAAAAGAAGTTCCCTCTTTGGGTAAACATTTAGGGGAACTGGGGAAGGGAAGGAAAAAAGAGGTACCCATCTCCCCACTAACTAATAAGCATTATCACTCTAAGGGGGTGCTCCGTATAAATTTATTAAATGGAAACAAATTACAACGGGAAAGGATAATGTTAATTAAATGATACTATTATTTGTTGTTTGATGTAATTAAGAAGATGAAATGGTAACACATTAGAGAGGAAATGATTTTGTTTCTACAAGATTAAAAATAACAAAATGATGGTAATGGTTTCCATTAGGAAAGGGAATGTGTTACTAATATCTCATATCGAATAGATTAAAGAAGCAATACCAAACATGCTCTAAATTTGGAGTGAAAATGCACTTCCATTTCCCCTTCCCTCACTTTCTTCCCCCCCTCCTAATTTTCCCTTCTGTGTTGTTATCCAAAACAATTGTAAGAGTACAAATCAGAGAGAACGCAGATGAACCTCCAGGAATAGTCTTGGGAAAGATAACCAGGTAAAGAATCTTCAAGCCCAATTCTACATCCAACAAAATTGAACAAAGACAAACCACCAAGGTCCAAAAGATTACGGCTAACATTTTTGTTATCCAACAACAAATAAACATAATCAACACACAAGTTTTTTCCCCGCTCATCTATTTCCATTTTTATTTCCTTGGTTAAAGGACAACTTTGTCAATTCTTGTTTTAGACTTTTGAATATCAAACGTAATAGTCATGCAGAGTATTCCACCTTTAAACGACTCGTGGTTTACATACACAAAAAAGTTCCAGAAAAGTTAACTAATCAGGCAAGTTTTAACTTTGCCTATGTCTTGAAGCCTATTTAAATAATTTCTTGAAGATTCTGGAGCAGTTCTAACATTTGAAGGAGCTCTCACAAGAGAGAATGTGGCTGCCAAGTGCCAAAACTCAGAAGCATTTGGTGCTTCATATCTTCTTTTTTTTAGGATTGGCTTTTTTATCAAGAAAAGCAGGTTATCAATACAGAATTTACGTCTAAAAAAGATATACTCCCTCCGTTCCCTCCGTCCACAAATAAGTGCTCCATATTGACCAAAATTGTGAGAGCTTTTTGGTCAAAATGGAGCATTTATTTGTGGACGGAGGGAGTATAAAGTGCAGTGGACCCATGGTCATAGACTCATAGGAACAGAGGCTTTAATCAATGGAAGTGCCAGGAGAAGCACCCAGGACGGCAAAGACAATTCAGTACATGAGGTTTTAAGAAGGCTGGGTGTCAGTGTTCAGTGTTCAAGCGTTAAAGCATAGTAGCTTCTCCAATCTCCATCTAAACACTGTATGCATGTATCAGAAGCTAAGGACATTGTATCTGATTATGGCTAAAATTCGAAACAATAAAAAAAAAACTTGACTATTCTGTATATTGAACTGGTATCCATGAATATATTAATGGCATTGTTGTTATTTGCTGCAAAATAGCAATGATAATTCTTTCTCCTGGAAACCTTGAAATTTGCAGGACGGAGAATACCAGATTGTGTCAGCTGATTTGTCTCCTTAAAATTGTCATATTGCTTATTTAAGTAAAATGGTCCACATATTTCTGCTCTACTATTCCTCCTACACCATATACTAAAACACAATATTAACTACCCATCCAATATAACTTTAAAGAAGAATAACAAATGGGAAATATAGCAGACAGGGGATTGCTACATTAGCTATTAATTATTATAGTTTGTATTTGCTTATTTCATTAGCTAATTATAATAGCTGTTAGTAAAACTGTTTGACATATAGCCATATGACCATATCATTAAGTATAAGATTGTGTATTGTGGTAATAAATTTGCTTTTAGGTCAGGATAATATATTCATTTCCCCCAATACTAGATAGTAGATATCTCTCTAGTGAAAAAGCTTACTCTACCATCCTTTTCTAGTTTAGCTTTTCAAGGTTCAAACCTGCCACAACCAAACAACGCAGTTAGCTGATTAGAATGTCAAACCCCCTAAAATCCGCCAATCATCATATATTACCCCTAAAATTGAAACTTCCAAACACCCTGTTGCTTCTTCAATACTAACACCCTTTTGTTCTCTCTACTTGATCAGTGATCACTAAACTTGACGATCCAATATATACTTTAGTGAACAAAGGGTTCATAGAAAACTCCTAAGATAACAAACAACAGCAACCAAATTAAGGATGCCAAACATCCAACAATGTTGGTCATTAAATAGTTTTTTGTTTGTTGGATAGCAAGGGAGAGATAGTGAAGCATAGGTAAGGCCTCTACAGGTTAGAGTCTACCAGCACAGAAACCTTCAAGCATCTATATCTATCTATATCTATATATCTATATACCTTGCTAAAACTCTTACCACTAAAATATACTCCCTTTCCCTCCCAAACTACCATTTTTCCCTCCTAACAAAAAAAATCTATATCTATCTTCTATCTCACTTTTCTACCTCTCTCTATATTTAATACCATAATAAATACTCTAATAAATAAATAAAATACCAAACAAATATCTTCTTAAACTAAAATAATATTATAAGAAAAAAACTTTGACATAATAATTGACAAACATTTACATAATTTTTTTTTTACTAATTAAATTACTCACTTGCCTTTACTTAATTTGCGTACTTTCCTTTTTTGGGTTGTTTTCATTTTAATTTGTTGACTTCCTACATTATCTAAATATAGTAAAATTTTATTCTTTTATATTTATTAATACTTCGTATATTTTTCTCACGTTACTTTATCATCTTCTCTCTCTTACTTTTTTTGCACAACTTTTATCATAATTTATGATTTTTTTTTCTTTTTCTATTACTCTATTAGTTTATTGGTATTGATGAAAACACAAATGAGCAAATATTTTAAAATGGGGGTGTATTTTATTATAATTAAATTTTTTTTACATCTCTACTAATCTTTTATATTCCCTCCGTATTGCAATATTCGCTACATAAGTATGTGATACAGACTCTTAGACAAAAAAAAAAAAGATTTAAAGAAAAATAGAGTGAAAAATGAATAATTAATTAGGCCCACTACAAAAATAAGGTCAGTTTGAAAAATAAAAAGGTTACACATATAGATAAATTTTTCACTAAATATAGTAAAAAAATTGTTGTAAACATTATGTAACAACTTAAATTGCAAAAGTTGTGAATATTACGATATAGAGTTAAGACTAATGTAGGAACCAGAAAAAAAAATTCTAAACCTATATTATCCATCCCAATATATCAATACTTCTATTCGGTATAGTATATCAATACTTTTATACTACTATAATAACCACTAAAAAAATATTTCCTAACCATTAATTAAAACCGAGCATTTGCTCGGGTATTATCTAGTTGTTACAATAACCTCAAGCCTCAACAATCGACAATGAAGACCAAAGTTGAACCAAAATGTCTAGCCATCAATTAGTCAGCAACTCATCACTTTAATAATGAGCACAACCTAAGCCACCTCAAAGACAGCCTAGCGCCAAATCATGTTATAAGCATCCCACTCCCTAATCCCTATATTAATCAGACTTGGCTAGCAATGCCACAGACAGTAAGTACATGTGTCTAAGTATTGGGGGCGGCCCTTTTATGATAATTTTGGTTAAATATAGTGTCCACGCTTGATACAGGTACTTGAAGTGAAATACGCATTCCTAGAAAAACTTAGACTACTCCTTTAGGGGGAAGGGGCCAAAACCCGACGATAAGGACAGCATATGATGATAGTATCTAACTATATAAGCAATTAAGCATACCCTTGATGATGCATTGTCAGGCAAGCCATCTATGAATGAGAAGCCACTCAGCGCAAGAAAATCATCTACAGGCCACGGTGTAAGGGGTGGTGCTGCAGAACCACCATAATGGTTCATCCCAGTTTGGTTTATGTCCCCAAATGCGCCATATTGAACAGGTTGCATTTGTGGAAACTCATAAGGTGTCGGATTTGAAAAGAACTTCTTAGATGGCATAGCTGCATCAGCTCTTTGAGTAAACCTAGCTTTCCCGCATTGGTCGCGAGTTGATGCAGGAGCACCCCTCTTCTGCGTCCCTCGATTTTCAGCATCTGAGATTTTCTCTCCAGAGTGACTTTTTCCTCCAGATGAAGAAGAACCAGATGCCACTTCAAGTCCCACTTTTATTCCCGTCAACAGATACCTTTGATGGGCTTTGACCAAATCATTTATATTATGAATGGCAACATCACACATCCTGCAATATAAAGCTCGATCTTCTAGACAAAAGATGTATGCAGCTGAATCCTGCACACTATTCAAGTAAGTAGAGAGGAATATGCACTGAAGAAAGAAAACTGCATCAACATATTTGCCTAGGCGGCTAGGCCACATTTTCAAAACAGACACAGCCAGTTATTGCAAAACACATTTGTTTAGATTGCAATAATCAAACATTAAGACTCCCACAGAGTACAAATTAACTATTTTTGTATAAAACCCTTAAAAAAGCTCTAATATTAACCCTGATAGATCACCAAATGGTTCCAATTTCCGAATTGACAAACCGGTAGTGATCAACACCATTTCATCCTCAATCAACCAAAAACAAAAGTGTTAGGATCAATATTACTCATTTTTGAGATTAAAAAATGCTCCATCAAACCAAATACTCTGAAATTGGCCATAATTTATTCTCAAAACAAGAAAAATAATTCAGGATTCACTCAAAACTATCATATATCCTAATGAAGAGCAACAACAACAACAACAACAAAAAAAACCGTAGTAATCAACACCATTTCATCCTCAATCAACCAAAAAAAAATGTTGGGATCAATATTAATCATTGTTAGAAAATAAATTAAACAACAATTATTTCTAAGTAATATTCTATCAACATATACAAAGGTTAAATAATAATAATACAAAAATAATTTCCAACACTCATTTTTAAGTTTAACACATGCTCCATCAACCCAAATAATCTGGAAATGGCAATAATTTATTCTCAAAACAAGAAAAAGAATTCAAGATTCACTCAAAACTATCATATATCCTAATGAAGAACAACAACAACAACAACAACAACAAACCCAATAATCAAACCATAAGATAAGCTGCACAAAATTGAAATAAAAAGAAAAACAAAGAATCAAGAACCCAGCTCCAAACCTGGCAAATATCGCATTTAGCCATGGAAGAAGAAGGAGTGCTAAGGAGAGCAGCACGGTAGTGTCTACTAGCAAGCTTATTAGCAGCATGAACTTTCTCATCGCAAGAATGACACAAAACAGCTTGATCAGCGCAGCAAAACAAAGTACCTTCAGCCTTCTCACAAACGCCACACTGAATCTTCATCTTCTTCAGCTATCAATTTTTCTTTAGTTCAGATGATCCAAAAGTAAACCCTAAGAGAGAGGGAGAGAGAGAGAGGATCAAGATTGAGGGGTAGAGAGTACCAGATAATCCGAATAAAGTGTGATCAAGAATTTTAAGGGTTTTATTGATTTTGATTGGGTCGTTGTTGTTGGGGGTCAGTGAATGCACCGAAAAACTTGGGAATGTGGAAAGAAGAGGATGAATTTGTACAAGAAAAAAATTGGAAAATTCAAAGAAGATAGTGAAGATATTTTGGAGGTAAAATGAGGTGCATATAATCATATTTGGAGCGGGTAAAATTAAAGGATAAAATAAAATCATACCCTAAGCTAGGCGGTGGCCGGTGCGGTGGAAAACCTATCTATCTAGTTATTCACTATTCAGCTGTTAATTTTTTTGTGCACGCAATGTGAGCCATAATTATAAAGTATTTGTTAACAATATTAACTTGAGAATAAAATTAATAAGTTTTTACATAATTTTATCAGTGTTTATATTTCTTTTATAAAAATGTATTTTTCGTTGAGTGATTAATTAAAATAATGTTTAAGTCAAAACTATTTGTGAAAATACTGTCATACAAAAAGTATTTACAAGAACTCTGTCCACCTAGGACAGAGATGGTCTTTTTTTTTTGCAGCTACAAAATCGCTATTTGAAATAGCGATTGTGTTAAGTAAATTATTTAATAAACTCCTTATTTCAAATAACGCTTTTGTTAGGTAAATCACTATTTTAAATAGTGATTTTACTGAGTGATGTTGTTGCTGCTTCATGTGTTTGGGGGAGAATTATGACATTATTTTTAGGTTAAGGCAAAATCGCTATTTGTGATAGCGATTACCGAGTCGGGATTTGCTAAAAACCTAACTTAAGTTGAAAACTAAAAACTATTGATATCAACCGCTAGATTTAAATCAACATTTGTGATCTATTTTGGTTTAAAAATAATTAAAAAAGAGGATGTTGAGTCAGTGCTAAGTCAGCATCAGCAATGTTAATCCGCATTTAGTTTTCAACGGCTCTAATTAAAAGATTGAATTGTTCAATGGTTCAGATTAAAAGTTTTTAGTTTTCAACTAAGAGTCTAGTTTTTACATGATCCTATTCCGCGATTTACCTTAAACAATCGCCATCCTAAATGACGATTTACTTAAATCACCATTTTAGAAATAGCGATTTTTTAAAATAAGTCGCTATTTGTGATAGCGATTTAAGCTGCATAAAAAAAATAATAATCCTGTTTGGGAATTGGCTTGAAGATGTTGGCTGTTTTTTTTATGTGGCTTGTTTGATTTTTATATGGCAATATTTTCGCAAATACTTTTTATATGGTAGTATTTTCGTAAATATTTTTTGCTTGAGCATTATTTTGGTTAATCACTCTTTTTCGTCAACCTTAATTCGTTAATGATTGAACCATTATATTAAATATTTTTATTATTTTGTTTATAAGTTTTCAAATAATTGTTTTGATTGCCATTTAATTTTTTATTACATTTAAAATACTTATTTTATCATTAACGAAATATGAAAGAGAACTTCATGAATACAATTTATTTAAAAATTTATTAAGTTTTGACAATAGGATAACTATACATGGTATTTTTTATTATTTTTTTTTACATTAGTGCAATTTTATTTTATTACAAGAAATGAATACATATTGAAATTTTGATAAATAATGTAGAAGATTGTATTGTCAATGTCAGAAGACATGAAATATATGAAAATAAAATAATTTGATAGATATCAATCTAAATGTTGAAATTACTATTGAAAAATATAGTTAGTGAACTTGTAACACCCCAACCCCACTAGACAACACGAGTCCTTTCGGTGCATTTTTTCCTCACTCATATGCACCATTGGAAACTTCCCTGGAGGTCACCCATCCTAAAACTACTCGCAGCTGAGCATGCTTAACTGTGGAATATCTTAGCATATGAGTTTCATAAAAGAAAGATGCATCATTTTGACATGATGAGTAGCTTATCAAATCCTTTTAAACCAATCACCCCCACTTAAGAAACGCAACGTCCTTGTTGGGCCCAGAAACTCTAAACCACCAGAAGCTAATAACATAGCCCTGAATCCTCCCTCGCTAGGCGCCAAACCCCATTGGGTGGATGTGGTTGCAATGTTTTTCTGATACCATTTGTAACATTCCGACCCCAAACTAGGCAGGGTTTATTATCACCAAAGGGCACTCTGGACTGATAACCTAACCCTTACAAGCCAATACGAATCATTTCGGCGCATTTTGTCCTCACTCATACGTACCCTGGGAAACTTCCCAGGAGGTCACCCATCCTAAGACTATTCCGAGTTGAGTACGTTTAACTGTAGAATATCTTAGCATATGAGCTTCCTAAAAGAAAGATTATCTTGTTGACATAAATAGCTTATCATATGAGCACGCTTAACTTTGGACAAAATTTTAGGCCCAAAAAAGGTCCAACTCAAACCTAGGTCAACTAATGGGTTAACTTTTTTGCATTAAACTCGGCTCAAACCCGATCCGACTCATAATCCCCCCACCTCTGCAACAAAGTGACAACAATTTTTGAAAAGGCAGAGAGCATAAAAATATACGCGGGGTTGAGACCATAAACTCTGTCATGTTAACGTTTCGTCGGGCAGTCGGGCTACCGGAGATCTCAAAACACCTTCTTCCTCTTTCTCTCTCACTCTCTCTCCTCTCAGACTTTTCTTCTTCTTATTTCGCTCATTTCTTCTGCTCATCATCTGGTAATTCTCTCTATCTTGATCTTCATTCCTCTGTAATTACTACTTTCAAGCAAATTTTGTTGATGTTTTTTCGTAGAATTGTTAGGTTACTTCTGATGTATTTTTTTTTCGCAATAATTAGCTTGAATTGTTCGTTTCTTTTTTTTTGTTTCGATTACAAATTACAGTCGCATCATCGCATGTAATAAATAAAAATTTGGCGCGATTTTCTTGTTCCATAAAACTTTCATATTGCGTTATGTCGTCAAATTCTAACTTGCTAGGTTTTTTTTTTTTTGGCTTATCGTCTTCAAATTCGTGATTGTTTTGTGAATTTGTATGGTTGAAGCTTACTGATTTGTTATTACTGTGTCTCTGTTGAATTTCTGATTTTAGTTTTTGCTCGATTTGGATTGGCTCCATAAGTACTTATGCTCTCCTCCTATGTTTGCTGAAGTTCTTTGTTGCTGAACGAATTGTACAAAATAGTCAAATTTACTGCGATTCTTATCAGGTGAAATTCTGTTTGTACCTTTCCGTGCTTAAATCACTCAACTTATGCTCATGCTGAAGATGTGGTAGTGTTTATATGTTGGAAATTATAGCCTTTTTTGCTTGTGTTCTACATGGAATCACTCAACTGCCGCGAAATTTTGACATGAATTCTGCTTATTACGCTGTTTTAGGATATTATGTGCCTTGAATAATTTATGAAATGCTTCTTGCTTTTTTTCCCCTGATGCAAGAATGGTGAAGTTGCTGAATTAGTAAGGGCAATTATTCAATAAAATAAAATTTCCCTATTATGCCTGCTTGCCTCTGAATTAGTAAGGGCAATTATTCACATTAAGGGGTTTGCTTTCTATGTTTTCATGCCTCTGTTTTGAACATGATGCATGTTATGACTTATGAGGATACAATTGAATTCCATTTCAGAATTAATTATTCCAAGTGGCCTGTGCACGTCGCCACATAGTCCATTTTAGAATTAATTATTCCATCTTTCCCAAGATAAGTGCTCCATTTTGACTTTTGATTACATAGTTTTCAACTAGTGTTAAAAAAAACGAAAGACGCACTAAGATGATAAGGATCTTAGAGCCTAAGCACGAGACGCACTTTCTAGTTATTAAATATTCTTTCACTCATGCATACATAAATCATTTTTAAAAAAAAACATCAAAGCTCATGAAAGTCAATAAAAGGTCTAAATATTATCATTTTCTATTAATATTCTACCAACAAAGCATATATGTCATATAAATATATTTTTTCTTCATCCTATGGAACAAAGGTACTATCTTTTGTAACACAAAAGATCTTATTTTCTTCATTCCTTTGTTAATGTTCTTATTATTTCCTTTTTAGCTAGGCTCTTGGCCCATTTTATGATGTTTGTAACCCATTGCAAAGAGAGGTAAAACAATAAAGAACATGCATAAATCATATAAACTGGCATTTCAAACAAGCATAAAAAAGCGCGAGGCTCGCTTAATTGCACTTCATGCACCTTAAGCGCGCTTAATCGAATCGCCTTGCCTAGAGATAATTAAGTGCTCACCGCCCTGTGCCTTGTGCCTCAGCATACACACTGTTTCCAACGAGTAACTTTTACTAACTATATATTCTATACTTATTGAAAAATAAGCATGTTATTACAGAAAATATATTCTAAGTGTCTCATTTTGTACTTTCTAATTGTAAATTTTATTTAAATTTTTTATAACATTTTACTAAACATAATTAAAGATATTAATTATCAAAGAACACTTATTTTGGGACGGAAAGAGTAGATACGTATTCTTTAGTGGAGCATTTTTTATGCTGCTTCCTTGATTTGCTCCAAGTACTTGTAGAAATTAGTGAACATCACATTATTTGTTGTTGACAGGTTTTTCTGGGTCCTAAATATGCCATGAAGTTGGGTATTTTTTGCTGAACGTTTATAAAATGAGATGCAATGCATGCTGGAGAGAGTTGGAAGGACAAGCTGTTTCAACCACTTGTGGCCACCTTTTGTGTATCCTGGTGCTTTTGTCTATCTATGTTGGGTTTCTTAAGTTCTTTAAGTTATTATTTTTAATATTTGGCAAAAATCAATGTGCATTTTGACCTTTCCAGAGACTATTTTTGGCGAGTCAATGGTTATTTATTTTGGGTTTCTCCACTATATTTTTGTTTTAAAATTTTGAACATGTCACAAGTTTAACCTTAACACGTCATAAAGGCCCAGCAGATGCAAGCAAGATACTTAACAATGATGGAGCATGTCCTATTTGCGATCAGGTGCTATCTAAAAGGTGAGGTTTGCTTGTTCTTCTTTCTTTTTTAACTTTTTATAATAAGATAGTTGTTTTGAATTTCTTTGTATGCATTCTAATAATTTTAGAATGATCTTTTTATGGTCACTAGAAATGTTTTGGCATCTTAATTGCTTTAGGGTTTCTTCCAGAAAATTTGGAGCAGAACACAGCTGATATTATCTCTTAGCAATCCATTATTTTGAAGTGATACAGTAAATTACATCAGTGAATTTATATGCTTATAAGATTTTTTTTTTGCTCTTATATCTTCCTTGCAGTCTTATGAGACCTGTAGATATCAATCCAAATGATGAATGGGTAAATGTAAGTCAACTGTTTTCCTGTTATTTTCTTGTTAGCTACTTGTTAGCTCACAGGAACCCGTCCTACTTGTTTGCTTTGACTATTACTTATACTTTATGCTCATATCACTGGGATGAATTTACATGCTTTGGTATCATTTGCTATTTGATCTGTTATGTATTGATGTTATTTTGTTCTCCTTTGTACTTGCAGACCGCCATGGCAGGAGTCTCACCTCAGATTTGTATCCTTGAATCCCTGATATATAGTTTTCGCCAATTTTTTTTTTTTTTTTGTTTTTCCTTGAACAGTTGCAGTGATGAAGAGTGCATACCGAAGTGTGATGTTCTATATCGGGCAAAAGGAGCTGGAGATGCAATGCAAGATGAACAAGCTAGTAGGTCAGTGCCGACAGAAATGTGAAGCATTGCAAGAAAAATTCAGCGAGAAACTGGAGCAGATGCATACTGCATACCAGAAAATGGCCAAGAGGTGTCAAGTTATGGAACAAGAGATTGAAACTTTGTCCAAAGATAAGCAAGAATTGCAAGAAAAGTTTGCTGAGAAATCAAGGTTAATATATATTGTGTGCTGACCTAATCACCTTTCAGGCTTAACTATGTGTCTGAAATGTTACTGTGTCGAGTGATGAAACCTTTGTTGCTTCAAGCTAATTGTGTGCTGATGCCAGACAGAAGAGAAAACTTGATGAGATGTATGATCAGTTGAGGACCGAGTTTGAATCAGCAAAACGTTCGGCTATACAACCTGCACACAATTTCTATTCCAGACCCGAGCCTGATCTCTTTTCCAACCCAAACAATTTGATGGATAACCAAGATACACGACGAAAAGGTAATGTCATTTCTTGGTATCAAATCCAGCTTTTAGCTGCTGAAACCTGCTGTTTTTTTTTTTTTTTTTTTTTACTGAAATAAACATTACAATGAAACTTTCTTAATGAGAAATTGAGAACATTAAGCTGTCTCTATTGTTAGGTAAATGATACTCTAACAGTCATTGAGTCATGGTGCTTTATAATTCCTGACCAAACAAAAGCTTAAAGAAAACTTTGGATCATACTTTTCACCATCTTTTAAATCAGCATTTTTGGTTACTTGGCTTTTCTTTCTTTTTTTTTTCTTCTTTTTTTTTATTTTGAATAGAAAAAATAAAGTAATTATTTTCTGCTACCATGCTGCTTAGATCACCCAACAAAAACCAGTTGACTTATTTGTTGCAGATCAATTGGTTTTCACTCCTGAAACTCCAGGGCCGAGAGAGGAAATCTGGCCAGCAAGGCAGCATAGTTCCAACTCTGGCGGAGCATTTGATGTCTCAGCTTGCTCACCATCAAGGCGAGCACCAGTCACAATGGATGGTGGCAACCGAAGGTCCAATGCCCATCCTCCTTTTGGATCAGGAAATTCTAATCCTTCTATGACTCTGAGGAATCTTGTTCTTTCTCCTATAAAGCGACCCCAGCTATCTCGTAACCGCACTCAGCTTTTCACGTAAGTAGTAATTATTCCCCATATAACCGAGCTACAAGAATGCATCTTTTTTATGTGCTACATGATTTTGGATCTTATATAATTTTTTTCATAAAAAAAATTCAGGATGTGATTAAAACATGCTCCATGTTCCATGTCAATTCCTTTTCCTCATAAGTTGGTCTCTCTTCTTGCTGTCCAATACAATGAGCATTGTTTTCTTGAAGAAGCTTGCACAATGCACACATAAAAAGGTGATAGAAAAGCAGCAGCTGTCAGCTAGTTCAGCCTCTCCTTGTTGCTTGGTGGTTGATCAAATTAATACAACAGTATACATTTGATATTTAGCTTCAATCCGCAACTACATACTTAGAAATTACTTTCAATCTTCTTCCTTAGGATGTGAATGTGAGAATGCAATCTCTTCATAGTCGGTTTTGTTGATATAGCATCTTTAGTCATATCATAAATACAGTTTTACCCTGTATGTATATGTTGATCCCTGTAATTGCTGATTCAGAGTCTCATGTTTCTCTTTTCTTTTCTTACTGAGTTCGCTGTTTTACAGCTAACATCTTTTTGTATCGGAAAGTAATGCCCAATCCTGGGTATAGCATAGTAGCATACACAATTCTAACATTGCAATTTTGCAAAATGGTGTATAAAGCCTATACAGAATTGAAATTGATTAATTTTCAGAAATTGATTAATTTCAGTAACAAGCTATGTTGACAAGATTTATGATGTTAGAGGAACAACTAAAGGAAAGTTATAAGACCTTTGAAGTGCAAAAGGATTTTTTTTTTTTTTTTTTAAAGTATATAGATGGATATGAATGATGTATATACTTGTCAATGGTGTCTAGGATTTGCTCGTATTGTCGTTGGTTATGAATGATGTATATACTTGTCAATGGTGTGTAGGAGTTGTGAGTATTGTCAATGGTTGTGACTTGTGAATGATGTGTATACCTTGTCAACGGTGTCTATCAAATGAAAGGCCCTAAAAGCCAAAACCAAACACTATAATACAAGTTTTTTCAGGGATTATGGGTGTTGGGATTCTTGGGAACAAAAATATATACAAACATTGTAGCCAAGTCTAGCTTGCAGGAAGCTTTTAAGATGTATGTCGCACTTCGCAGAGTTATGATGGACTAGAAATCCCAAAACAAAGTCATACGATGGAACTAGAAATCCCAACACAAGATAAGACCTAACAATAAAATTAAAAAAAAAAATCTTTAAGATGATAAAAACACTTTTGGTTATAAAGGTCTAAAACAGACAATGATTCTCCCTAAATAATTCTGGGAAAATATTGTTGAGCAGCCATCATTAGATTGGTTCCCAAGAGCTAAAATTGAGATTTTAAAAAATGGTGACAACAGTATGAAGATGATAAAATTCTATTATCTGAAAAACCTTAGTCCACTTAATATTGAAATAGGTCAGCAAGATATCAATAGCTTAATAGTGTCCATAACTTGTGAATGATATCCCTGACTTGTCCATTATGTTTGAATGATGCCACTATGTCTGAATGGTAAACTATTATGTGAACGGTGTTTGTGACATATTAATGGAGCTCATAACTCGTGAATGATGTACAATTTGGTAAAATATCAAGTACCACACAATGTTAAAGATATGCATGAATTTGAAAATTAGGCATAAATTATGTTCACAAAATTTTATTCGCATTCCATGTAAATATTTCAACAACCCAATCAAAAGGCTTAATCATTGTGAATTCAATTCAAATTTTATAGCATTCACACTTTAAAAATGCGGCAAGGACTATTTCAATTCATATAATTACAACCATGACAAATTTCTTTCTAATTCAACTATATTCACACTATTACATTGTAATTTAACTCCAATTCATTGCTTCATCGTTCTTAAATTTCAAGAATATTGATACATATCATACATTATTGTTTAGTTACCCTTAGAAATAATAAGCAAAATGAAATATTAAATCATCAAAATAAAACAGTGGATCTAACCCCTGAGTCAATGGTGTATCTTCTCATGTAAACATTAGCTACATACTCATTTAGTTATGTACATCAAATCACCCCAAGAATTCACCTGACATTATTGAACCAACCAAAAAATAAACAAGCATAATTCTTCTGCTCCCTTATCCTAGAACACCAAAAAAAAAAAAAAGCCCGAAAAATCACAATTTTGCAGGCTCGCTAGCTGATAACAAGTGCGGTGACAGAAAAATCTTGAGAACAGGAGCCTTTGATGATAATTCGATGATGTCCCCGTGTTTAATAGGATGAGTAACGTAACTACCATCAACGTAGGCAAAACCTTCTTTCGTGGACCAAGTGATTTCGATGGTCTGATCAGATTTAACCCACCCGTGCATCATGGCAGGGTTTGAACCCATTGGTAATAACGGTTCTCTCACCATGTACTGAAGTTCCTTGGACAAAACCGGCATCACAGAACCACCAGCAGAAAGCATAGCAGCAGTTGATCCAGCTGCTGTTGAAACTCTTAAACCACTTGAACGGCAATTTACTAATGAGTCAGATGACTTGCCATCGCTTTTGAGCCTGTCAACATTAAAGCAGAAGGTTGGTTATGGTGCAGAAAAAATTATTTATTCATAATCGGTACGGGGTACCCATACTGTTTCAAAAATGCACTAAATACCCCCTAAACTTTTAAATAAATGTACCATATGCCCTTTTATGACTAAAAAAGGTTAGTTTTTCAATGCTTTTTTAATATTTACAAATAAGATTGGGCATCACAATGAGGTTATAAGAGAGAAATAGTGAATTCCTAAAATAATAGAGGTACCTCATGAATTTCATGAAACCTCGGTGGGTACCCCCATGAAAAAACATCTCTTACCTGAATGCCAACCGAGACACTGATGCAGGACATGGATGTGCAAGCAGAAGATCATTGAGAGCATGTGTCTGCAACAACTGTGAATTCACCCTAATCGACATTCTTGATATTTCAGAAGGGCTAGCACGTTTATTTAGAATATCATCCAGCACCTGGAAAGAGAAAATTACTTACAATTTTACAAGGATCAAAAACTAACACAAGAATAAACAGACACCAAAATCTGGACAACAGAAGAATAAATAGAGGGGAAAAAATCAGCAAAACTATGTTTGATTTTGAGTGCCAATATCTTCAAGTGCTCACAACCTCAAGTGAAAATCTATCCTCATTGAATTTGAGATCCAATGTCTTATTGGACGTTAAATTGAGTTTCATTTCATTAAGGTTGTTCAATAGGCCTTAAACCCATCCCTAAATTCATTTTGTTCAACAAGTCCCTTGGCAAAGGTTTTGTAAATGCATCCGCCAAATTACCTTGTGACCGAACAAAATCAATGGTTATACAACCATCTTTGATCATCTTTGATCATCCGTCCTAAGTACTTTAATTTTTAGATTAAGTTGTAATTCCATTTCGGCTTTATATATTTTAAATTTTTCAATGGCCTCATCTTTGGATGATAATATAAATGTATAACAAAACCTCGATGAATCATCAATAAACGTTATTACATATTTTTTATTACCCAAAGAAGGTGAACTATGAAAATCACATAAGTCACTATGCACCAAATCAAGCAAATTTGTTTGTCTTGTCACACTAGGGAATGGGGTCCTTGTGATTTTATTTAACATGCATGTCTTACACTTCTCTAAATTCAAATCGAATGGTGGGATTAACCCCAATTTAGACATGTCATACAAACGACGATAATTTACATGACATAAACGATTGTGCCATAGAGAAGAAACATCAAGCAAGTAAATAGAATCAACATTCTCATTATTTATGTGGAATTTGAACATTCCATTACAATAATATCCTTGACCTACATAAATACCACCTTTAGAAACAATGAATTTGTCGGACTCAAAAACAACTTTAAAACCGAATTTATTCAAGATACCCCCCGAGACTAGATTTTTCCTAACTTCGGGTACAAAAACAACATCTTTCAAAGTTAGTGTTTTTCCCGAAGTTAAACATAATTCTACTTGACCTATACCCTTGGCCTTTACCGTAGAATCATTACCCATATACAAAATTGGCCCATTATCCAAATCTTGAAAAGTTTTGAACAAATGCCGGTCTTTGCATACATGTCTGGAGGCTCCTGAATCAATCCACCAAGAGTTGTCAACCTGCACAACATTAATTTCAGAAATCATAGCAACAAAATGAATAGGTTCATTTGAAGTTACTAGTGCAACCGTACCTTGGCTAGGATCACCCTTAGGTTGATCCTTCTTCCCCTTCTTGTTCTTTGAAGGGCAATCCCTCTTGAAGTGAGGTCCGCTACATATCCAACAAGTAACCGCATTTCGCTTCTTGTTTGTAGCATTCTTGGGTTTAAAATTCTTGTTGTTGGATTTCTTTGTCCCATTAGACACACCAACCCCTACCATGTTTATAGTAGATTTTTGTCCATTATTGTTATTATTATTATTATTATTATTATTATTATTGTCCTTGTCCTTGTTTTCTTGAGCCCAGATATTCTCCTCAACTAAGAGGTGACTACCCAATTGCTCCATGGAGATTTCTTCCTTTTTATGTTTTAAAAGATTTTTAGTATCTCTCCATGCCGGTGGTAATTTATCAATTATAGATGCGACCGCAATGGCCTCATGCATCTCCATTCCGTGAGCCCGAATTTGATTTAAAATGTGATGAATTTCATGGAATTGTTCCATTATTGAACGATCATTAGTAATTTTAAAGGAATTAAAATTGCTAACTAAAAATTTCTTACTTGAGGAATCCTAGGCGATGTACTTCGCCTCCAAAGCATCCCACAATTCTTTAGCACTCTCTACATTTTGGTAGAGATCGAACAATGGGTCGGAAAGAGTGTTGAGTATATGCCCCCGACATATGTAGTCATCATTCTCCCACTTAGTCCTTTTCC